>OX451739.1:725940082-727190720 GCA_948472305.1 Vicia faba
TTAATTAGAGTATAAATTGAGATATCTCTTCAACTTTTACTATTTCATAAATCCTAACTACTCTATCACTCACTATAAACTGTTATGCTTAAATAAAATAATAACATTTTCAATTTTTTTTTTATGATCGTTTATGATTCCTTTAAATTTCCTTATTCCATAACTATTCTATTACTCACTTAAAACTTTTATACTTAAGTAAAATAATAAATTTTCAAATTGTTTGCCAATAAACGGTCTCACTACCAAAATTTATATTTTTCTTTTCAAAGTTAATAGTGATCTTTTTATTTCTAAGTAATCAAAATATTAATATAGTTAAATTGAGATATTTCATCAATTTTTTCTATTTCATAACTACTCCATCACTCACTAAAACCTAATTCTTAAATAAAATAATAAAATTTCATTATTTTTTATCTATTTCGATATAACAATTATAAATATACAATTAAAATAATATAAAAATCGATTAAAATAAATACACAATTAATATAAAAAATTAATATATTTTAATTAAAATACAAATATTTAAAAAAATATCAATTTATATTACTAATAATTATTATTCTCCAACTTTTAAATATTTTTCTTTTCCTTTTCCATAAATACTCCATAATACTAATTAATGATAAAAATTTTAATTATTAATATTGTAAGTTACAATTTTTAATAAGATTTATTTTCCTTTTAATAATCATTGTTGTTGTGTATATAAATACATAATTGGTAGATGAGTTTTATATATGGTATTATACATTTTTGTTGTAGGCGTTCGTCATTATTTTTATCAGTATTTTTCGATTTTGTATTGATATTTTTATTTCTTTTCTTACTCTATGTTTCAACTATTATTTGATTTATATAATATGTAATTTAATTTCTATTATATTAATTATTATTTATATTTCAGCTACATTTTTTAATTTTTGGTGGTAGATCTTCGTTTTTCTATCCAAAGGAATGCAAACAAGGTATCTATTTATTTATTTATTTTGTATTGATATTTTTATTTCCTTTTTTAATTTTTGACACCCATTTTAAATATTTCTTTAATTTATGTGACAGGTTTATGACTTAACTTACTATATTATATCAATTACCTAAATATTGTAACTATACTTTTTTTTTTTTGTAATAATTTCCTTATATTATTTCATTAACTACTTTTATTAATTTCTCTTCTATTTATTGCTTAATTGAATATAACTATTTTTATGTGAGTGTAAAGAAGAAAACAGATTCACATTGTTACTTTTGCATTTTTATTAATTGAGAATTATTTGAAAAATGAAAATTCATATAAATAAATGTCTTTAAATATAATATATTGAAGGTCTTTAAGAAAAAGAAGAATCCACTTTTTAATTTAAATAAAATTAAAAATCATTGAAAAAAAAAAATAAGTTTATTAAAATTTTTATATTGTGATTTATTTTTTCAAAACATAATTGGTTTTTTTTTGTTACAAAAACAAAATTATTTTAATAATGAATTTTTATAGTATTTAGATCAAGTAATGATAATTGAAGTTATAAAACTAATAATTGTGTAAAAAAAATAATGATAATGATAATACATATTAATTAAGTTATAAGATTTGATATAGTATTTAAGATGTTAGAATAAGAAGAGTTCTACTAAAATTATAAATATAAATAAAATAATAAAATGATAGGAAAAGAAAATATGATAGGAATGCCACGATAACAACGTATTGTTATATCAAGTTCAATTTTTAATTTTGACTAAAAAGTTAAAGTAAAATATTTTTGTATGACTTTTACCAAATGATGATACAATTCATGTTTAAGATTTTATTTTTATAGTGTAATTTTTTTTAGTAGTCGAAGCTTACAATCGTAAAGTTTTTTTCTTGATTATATTTATTTTTACTTTTTCAAATTTAAAAAAAATTAAAATTGTATAGTATTTAAAAAATTATTTATAATGATGTAAGTTGATGATAACAAACACTTAAAAAATAATTATGCTCCATAAATTTGTATTTTGTTTTGTAGAGAAGTTCTGATGGAAGAAGCACAAAAGATGAGTTAAATAGCTGTTTCAACTCTGATTCTATACATCTCTCAAAAAAGTTCTAAAGCTGCAAACAGGACTCCGTGTTTCTGATCCATAAAGTTCTGGAAAGAAGCAACGGTAACTTTCATCTTCTCAAGCAAGTATGTTCTGAAGCGTTACAATTCAATTATTGTCATTTCAAAAGTAACGACTGAAAGGGAACAGGATCTCTATTTTTGAAAAACTCTTTAATTATCATTGATCAACATTCCAAAAGCTCCTACATGCATCGTCTATTTAAACAAAGTTTGAAGGAGGTATCGTTTACGATTTTTCACGCACAGCAAAGAAGTCATCTTCATCATCTTCAAACGTCCTAAATCTAAACTGTGTAAAACATCACTTGTGATCCTGTTTTATTAGAAGACATTTTTATACAATCTCTTAAATATTGTTTAGTGTATTTCCTTGAGAAAACCGGATTGTGGTTTAAACTCAAGAAGACTTTGACAGTTGTCATAATAGCTGTGTAATCAAGTTTGATTAGTGGATTAAGACCTCGTTGAGAGAGGCGAAATAACTTTGGCGGGTGGACCAGAGTAGTTTGAGTTCAAACGAATCAAGATAACTAATGTGTTCTTTTATTTATGTTTTAAAAACCTCAATTCAAACCCCCCCCCCTTTCTTGTGTTTTTCCATTCTTCAATTAACATTAGAGCGCCTGGTTCTGAGTACAAGCACATAACCGTGTCAGAAAAAGATCCAAGCAAAAAAACACTATGGTGGGACCAAGTCAGAACATCAGCAATGACTACCATGATGAGAAAGACAGAATCAGCGACAAACCTCCTATTTTTGATGGTGAGAACTTTGGTTACCGGAAAGACAAAATCAAATGTTTCTTTCTAGCTCATGACACTGATCTCTGAGACATGGTGACTGATGGGTACATACATCTTGTTGATGAAAGCGGTCCGAAGATTGACAGAAAAATAATGTCAGATTATCAAAAGAGAGATTTCAGAAATCATCACAAGGCTAGACCTATTCTCTTGAGTGTTATCTCATACACAGAATATGAGAAGATCACAAACAGAGAATCAGCAAAACACATGTTTGACTCCTTGAGAATGACGCATGAAGGAAACACACAATTCAAAGAAACCAAAGCTCTTGCGCTCATTCATAAGTATGAAGCCTTTAAAATGGAAGAAGCTGAAACCATTGAAACAATGTTCTCAAGGTTTCAAATTCTAGTGGCTGGGTTAAAAGTTCTGGATAAAGGGTACTCTAATGCTGACCATGTAAAGAAGATCATCAGAAGTTTACCTAAGAAATAGAGACCCATGGTCACAACTCTTAAACTGGCCAAAGATTTGAACAAAATCTCTCTCGAAGAACTTGTCAGCTCCCTGAGAAGTCATGAGAAAGAGTTAGAAGAAGATGATCCCCAAAAGCAAGGTAAGTATTTAGCTCTTAAATCTAACAAAAAATATGAATCGAATGTTTTGCAGGAAAAAGAAGAAAACTCTGGTTGATCCTCATCAGAAGAAGACGAAATGTCTCTTCTCTCCAGAAGAGTCAGTCAGTTGTGGAAGCATATGCAAAAGAAGTTCAGAAATTCCAGAAGAACAGGAAATCATCTGAACCATCTTCTGGATACAGAAAGTCAAGTAACAAAGACATTATCTGCTACGAATGCAATGAATAAGGGAATTACAAAAACGACTGTCCAAATCTTCAAAAAGAGAATCCTAAAAAGAATTTCTTTAAGGAAAAGAAGAAAAACCTCATGGCAACATGGGACGACTCAAACTCTTCTGAAACTGAAACAAAATCAGAGGATGAAAGAGCTAACATAGCCCTAATGGACAACATATCAGAAGACACTGGATCGTCTGGATCAGAATCAGACTCAGAGGCATAAGAGGTATTTTCTAACTTCTCTAGATCTCAATTAGAAGAGAGCCTGTCAGAAATTCTTGAAAGATATCAGAAACTTAGAGTCATAAACAAGAACCTGAAAAAGGATCTAGTTTCTGACTCTGAAGAAACTAAGAAACTGAGATCAGAAAACTCTGAGCTGAAAGAAACAATTTCTAAACTAAAAAATAATCTACAAAATGCTCCGAAAGAAACTACCTCAGAAGTTCCTAGTAACTCTGATAAGATAAAAAAGGAATATGATCATAGCTTTCAAAAATTTCTTGCTAAAACATAGATAGAAGCAAGATGGCTTCAATGATCTATGGAGTTAGCAGAAATGGCATAAGAGGAATAGGATACAAGGGTAAAGTATCTCAACCTAATAAAGTTAAGGATATGGTAATTAAACGCACACCTCTGAATTCTCACTTCACCTATGGGCACACATGTAACAGCCCGAGCCTTCAGCGTTCCCGACACTATTACCTCACGATTTTCTCTACCCCCCTCACTAGTAGAGTTTTTTCCTTCCATGGGAATCGAACCCTGTACCCTGGGGTTCAAGTACATGCTCAATGCATTCCATCTACCAATTGAGCTACTAGCTCAATTGGTAGTGGGAATGCATTGAGCATGTACTTGAACCCTAGGGTACAGGGCTCGATTCACACGAAAGGAAAAACTTTACTAGTGAGGGGGGTAGAGAAGATCGTGAGGTAATAGTGCCGAGAACGCTGAAGGCTCAGGCTGTTACATAAAAAGGCGCCTTTTTATGTAACAGCCCGAGCCTTCAGCATTCCCGGCACTATTACCTCACGATCTTCTCTATCCCCCTCACTAGTAGAGTTTTTGCCTTCCATGGGAATCAAACCATGTACCCTGGAATTCAAGTACATTCTCAATGTATTCCCACTACCAACTGAGCTACGTAGCTCAATTGGTAGTGGGAATGCATTGAGCATGTACTTGAACCCCAGGGTATTGGGTTCGATTCCCATGGAAGGAAAAAACTCTACTAGTGAGGGGGGTAGAGAAGATTGTGAGGTAATAGTGTCGGGAACGCTGAAGGCTCGGGCTGTTATAACACACATGACATAAAGTATACTAGTAATGCTTTTTCTGCTAAATCAAAATTCAAACAGAATTTTGGTAACTCTAACAAACAAGGACCCAAAAAGATATGGGTACTTAAGGATAAAATTGTCTATGTTACAGATATTTTTAACAGCAAGACTGAAACACCAATCTTGGTACCTGGACTCTAGATGCTCTCGACACATGACGGGAAGAAAGCATATGTTCCAAATCCTGGAGCTTAAATCTAGAGGCTACGCAAGTTTCAGAGGCAATCAGAAAGGGAATATTATTGGCTCTGGAATTATTGATAACGATACGCTTCCCTCTATAACTAATGTTCTATTAGTATATGGGTTAATGTATAACTTGTTATCCATAAATCAATTAAGTGATAACGATTATGATATGATCTTCAATTATTAGTCCTACAAAGCAGTTAGTCAGAAAGATGGATATGTCCTCTTTAATGGAAAGAGAAAGAACAACATTTATAAAATAAAACTTTCTGTACTAAAAAGTCAGAATGTAAAATTCCTATTTTCTGTTAATGATGAGCAATGGTTCTGGCACAGATGATTGGGGAATATTAGTATGAGAAGAATATCTCAGGTTAACAAACTCAATCTGGTCAGAGGACTTCCTAACCTGAAGTTCAGCTCAGATGCTCTGTGTGAAGTATGTCAAAAAGGCAAGTTTGTAAAACCTTCTTTCAAAACCAAGAATGTTGTTTCTACCTCTAGACTATTAGAACTTCTGCATATAGACCTATTTGGACCAATGAAAACTGCATCCATTCGTGGCAAGAAGTATGGATTAGTGATCATAGATGACTATAGCAAATGGACATGGGTAAAGTTCTTAAGACACAAGGACGGGTACATTCTGTGTTCTTTGCCTTCTATAACCAAGTCCAAAACGAAAAAGATCTTAAAATTGTTAAAGTCAGAAGTGATCGTGGTGGAGAATTTAAAAACAATAAATTTGAACTATTTTTTTAATGAGAATGACATCTCTCATGATTTCTCTTGTCCTAGAACTCCTCAACAAAATAGAGTTGTAGAATGAAAGAACATAACTTTACAAGAAATGTCCAGAACCATAGACTAACATTGTTAAGAACTTCTGGGAAGAAGCAATTAACACAACATGTTACATTCATAATAGAATCTCCATAAGGCCTATTCTGGATAAGATTCCATATGAACTATGGAAGAATAGAAAGCCAAACATCTCTTATTTCCATCCATTTGGATGTACTTATTTTATTATGAACACTAAAGAACATCTGAACAAGTTTGACTCTAAAGCACAAAAGTGTCTCATGTTAGGATACTCAAGAGGCTATAGAGTATATAACACATAAACACGAATTGTAGAAGAGTCTATCAGTGTCAAATTTGATGATAAGCTTGGCTCTAAAAAGTCAAAGAAAGATAAATATTTTGCAGATATAAAAGTCCAATTTACAGGTACTGAAGACATTACATCAGAAGTTTCTCACAAAGAATCACATTCATCTCTAGAAGAAGATGTCACAGGTATTACAGCAACGTTTGAAGAGCCTATCCAGAAAAGACAATCCATAAGCAGCTTAGATCATCCGGAAAATAAAATTCTGGGAAAGAAAGAAGACCCAATCAGAACAAGATCTACATTCAGAAACTCTGAACAATCTCTCATGGGATTAGTGTCTCTGATTGAGCCTACTTTCCTTGATGAAGCCCTTCTGGATAATGATTAGATACTTTCAATGCAGGAAGAATTAAACTAATTCACCAAAAACAATGTGTGGGATCTGGTTCCTAGACCAAAAGGGTTCAACATCATTGAAACCAAATGAGTATTCAGAAACAAACTGAAAGAACGAGGAGAAGTCGTCAGAAACAAAGCACGGCTGGTGGCACAAGGTTATAGTCGGAAAGAGGGGATAGACTATACAGAAACCTTTGCTCCAGTCGCTAGGTTAGAATCTATCAGAATCTTAATTTCTTTTGCTGTAAATAATGACATCACTCTTTATCATATGGATGTTAAAAGTGAATTTTTAAATGGTTACATTGATGAAGAAGTTTATGTGTATCAACCCCCTGGTTTTGAAAATTCAAAACATCCAGAATATGTCTATAAACTAAAGAAATCACTATATGGTCTGAAACAAGCTCCCAGAGCTTGGTATGAAAGACTAAGTAGTTTTCTCTTAGAAAATGACTTTACCAGAGGGAAGGTGGACACTACTCTATTTTGTAAACTATTTAAAAATGACATTCTAGTTTGTCAGATTTACGTAGATGATGTTATTTTTGGATCCACTAAAACCTCTCTGGGAAGAGAATTTGCTAAGTCTATGCAGACAGAGTTTGAAATGAGCTTAATGGGAGAACTCAAGTTCTTTCTGGGCATCGAAATGAATCAAACTCCAGAAGGAACATACATACATCAAAGCAAGTATGTTAAAGAACTTCTGAAGAAATTTGACCTATCAGAGTGTAAGCCAACCAAAACTCCCATGCATCCCACATGCATTCTAGAAAATGAAGAGGTAAGTAAGAAGGTAGAACAAAAGATCTACAAAGGTATGATTGGTTCTATCTTATATCTAACAACTTCAAGACCTGATATTCTGTATAGTGTATGTCTGTGTTCTAGTTTCCAATCAGATCCTAGAGAATCTCACTTAACAGATGTTAAGTGAATTTTCAAGTATCTGAAAGGTACTACTAATATTGGTCTTTGTTATAGAAACACCAAAGAATACAAATCATTAGGGTACTGTGATGCTGACTTCTCTTGAGACACAATAGAAGAAAAAGTACTTCTGGAAGCTGCTAATTTCTGGGATAAAATCTTATCTCATGGTCCAGAAAGAGGCAATCCACAATTGCATTGTCAATTGCTGAAGCTGAATATATAGCAGCAGCTGGATGCAGCACACAGATGCTCTAGATGAAAAGTCAACTTGAAGACTTCAACATATTTGAGAGTAACATTCCTACACTCTGATAACACTTATGCTATTTGTTTATCAAAAAATCCTATTTTACATTCTAGGGCTAAGCATATAGAAATAAAACATCATTTCATTAGAGACTATATTCAGAAAGGAATTCTTTCATTAAAATTTATTGACACATACCATCAATGGGCTTATGTGTTCACTAAACCCCTTTATGAAGATAGGTTTAACTTCATTCTGAAATATCTCAGCATGAAATTATGTCCAGAATGATAGTTTTTTTTATGTATGTTAATCCTCAGAAAGTTGTATTTTTTTTGTGTGAATATCTGATCAATAACTCTTCAGAAGTTAAAAGGAAAAGTTGTATCAGGATCTATCTAAGAAGATCTGAACAGTTTCCAAACGGTTCATTTCAAAGATAGAAGTGTGCAATTCACAACATCAACATTTGTCATCTCTTCACAAGAGTTTCTTCTAAGGCTGGACACGTGTTCAAATTCTGAAGAGACTAAAGCGTTGATTGGATGCATTGAGACTCGTGTCATATAGGTAACTGTTTCATATCTCTATGCCATCCCCCTATTTTCAGAAATCATTAATGCTTTGTAATCATTTCTTTTAACCCTTTTTCTTGTTAATTAAGTTTCCTATTCTTCTATAAATTCGTTGCTCACTTTCACTTTCACTTTTTCACTCCCACTTCTTCTCTCTATCACTTGTGTTCTATTTTTCTCAAAAACCCTCAAAAGTCTGTGTGAACAATGACTTCTTCCCAAACTACTCAAAGCTCTCAAAATGTTCCTGGCTCTTCCTCTTCAACATCAGAAACGTATGAAGAACCCTCAAGAACACTCCTGACTCCCATTGATTCACTGGAAGTTCTGTGTGAACTCATTATGGACTTCATCAGTATGAAGGAAAACGGTTACGATCTAACAACTGACGTTGAATTTCAAGGATGGACAAAGTATTTTGATCGTCTATTGGGTCCAGTTTTTCCAAGACTGGTTAAAGAATTATGGATTCACGCTACTGCCTCAAATCACCAGGTCAGTTCTTTTGTGATGGGAAAGAAAATAGAAATCTCTGATGATCTCATTGGGCGATTGATAGGTCATGACGACGAAGGTATTTGTTGTAGTGAAATGGCAGACAAATTCTCTGACCTAACAAAGATTTCAAAATAGATTTTCTCTTCTGGCCAACCTTCAAACAAAATCAAAAATCTGAAAGGCTACCTCAGAATTTGGTTAAAAATTATTTTGGGTTGCATCAACCACAGAAAACCCAAAAGTTCTCCAAACTACAACAACATTGATCAACAGTATCTTCTATAATTTATAGCAACCAAGGAAAAGGTCAACCTTCCTCGTCCTATGTTTAATCATATGAAGACCAGTGTCCAAGAGATAAGATAAGAAGAAAGAACAAAGGGAGACTGGATACCACTGGGAAGGCTCATATCAGATATTCTGACAAAAAATAAACTAGTAGAACATCTGACTGAGGCTCAATAGGCCAGCACTCTGGAAGCATGTGCTGGTAAACCTTTGAATTCTAAGAATCCGAAGAAGATAAAGATCATTGAAACCATCAATAAGGATCCAACAATAACAACCAAGGAAGTCATCAAAACTAGAAGAGTACCTATCAAGGATTTTCCTCTCTTCTCTCAAACAGATGCTTCTCCAGAAATTATTTCCAGATATCTAGAGGATTGAAAAATGGGCGGGACAACTCCAGAAGTGAACATTCGTGATCTGAGACAACAACCTCTAGAGATTGCCCCTAGAAAATCAAGGAAAAGGAAAGCTGCTGGAGAAGGATCTTCTCAGAAGATTCCCAAGGCTACTAAGAAGAAAGGTAATCCATCTTTTATTTCTGTTATTGAATCAGTTATGTTATCAACATCTGAAAACCCTTCCTCTCCAAAATCCACAGAAGATCCATCACCACAAACCTTTGATGACTTTGACATTGAATTTGACCCCTCACTTACTCTAGATAACATTCTAAATGACCCACCTTATACCCATCTTGACCAAAATCAGCCTGAACTTGCTCAAGTTCTTTCTGATATTGATCAATTTGATCCGCTGTTTCAAGCTCCCCACTCAAAATCCAAACTTTCAAGCTCCCCCCTCAAAAAATCCAATGTTTGACTCTGATACCACAACATCCATTTCTGGAATCACATGGCCTCTCATGGTCTCCCAACCAATCACAATCCACGACATCCCAAATATTCCATCTCCCTATCATTCCACTCCACCAAACTCACCACATTCACCCATTATCATCTTTGATTCTCCCTCTCCAAACAACCATCTAGAAGATCCTCTTTACACAATTATAGACTTAGAAGCTTTGGACAATCTTGTCTCATGCTCTTAAAAAATTGTCGTACCAAATCCAAAACCAAAAATCACCAAAGTAGATGTTGGTAAAAATTTGCTGATTTTTGAAACATAAATACTTGAGTGGGTTAACTCTCTAAAGATATCTTGCTTAGAGAATCTTAATCCTGCTGCCTCTGATTCTCATTGAACCAGTTCAGAAAATGGTTCAATTCTGAGTCCCAGAAACTTAAGGAGTTGAGTTATGAAATTTCTCAACAGAACTTCTGTGATCATTTGAATGTCTTCAAGGATCAAGTTCTGCGTCATTGGGAAAAGAAAACTCTCCTTCTGCTGGACAATTCCCCTTGGGAAGATCACCAGCCTTCAGAATATGATGAACCATCCCCTGATCCTCTGCCTCTTGTCAGGATTCTAGACAAAGGCAAGGAAGTTGAAGAAGCTATTGAGTCAGATTCAACAACAACTTGCTCTGAAAAGGTGGTACCTTATGTTGATATACCCTCTTCATCTCTTGTTCTGCAAACTCTGGAGGATTTGAAGAAAGAGAATACAGTGTTCAAGGAAAGACTAGACAAGCAGGATGAGATATACAAGGAAATCAAAGGGATGTTGGGAAAACAAGAAGAGTCAAACAATCAGATTAAGAATTTGTTGGAAGCCATGTTCACACGACTTCCTCCACCTCAATCTTAGTTTTGAAATTCGTTTTCTGTATTGTGTTCATTTTGTTTGTTTCCTTCTGAATGTGTTTCTTGCAACCTTTTGAATAAAAATCATCTTTTATTTCTTATAGTGTTTTTATTGCTTTTTGATTCTTGAGAAAAAGGGGGAGAACGTAAGATATTTATAATATAATAGTATAGAGACACATTCTCAAATTTTTTGAATATCTTAACTTCTATTATTTTTTTTTCTGAAAGCAAAACAGGAACAAACTCTGTTGAGGATAGAAGTGGACGCATCAAATACTCTGATCAGAATAAACATCAGGGAAGTATTTCTTCTCTATCTGAGTATTCAACTCAGGGGGAGACCTGAAATACTTTATGTTCTTTATGTATCTATTGAAATATCCAAGTTTTTGTCATCATAAAAAAGGGGGAGATTGTTAGAACATAGTTTGATTCTACGAACCTTGTAATAGTTTTGATGATAACAAACACTCAAAGAACAATTATGCTCCCTAAATTTGTATTTTGTTTTCTAGAGAAGTTCTGATGAAAGAAGCACAGAAGATGAGTTAAATAACTGTTTCAACTCTAATTCTATAAATCTCTTAAAGAAGTTCTAACACTGCAAACAAGACTTCTTGTATCTGATCCATAAAGTTCTGGAAAGAAGCAACAATAACTTTCATCTTCTGAAGTAAGCATGTTCTGAAGCGTTACAATTTAATTATTTCCATTTCAAAAGTAACAGCTGAAAGGGAAGAAGGATCTCTATTTTTGGAAAGCTCTTTAATTATCATTGATCAACATTCCAAAAGATCCTACATGCATCGCCTATTTAAACAAAGTTTGAAGGATAAACTTGGTGCGTGGACTGGAGTAGTTTGAGTTCAAACGAACCAGGATAACCAACGTGTTCTTTTATTTAAGTTTTAAAAACCCCAATTCAAACACCCATTTCTTGTGTTTTTCCATTCTTCAAATCTAAGTTTGGGGGTTGGTTATGCAAAGGAAAGGTATTAGTACCCTAAACATCTACGGTACTCCACAAGAACCTCTTTGAACATTTGTGAATTTTGGCTATAAGTGTTGTATACAAAAAATAGATGGTGGAGATGAGAAAATAAATATTTTTACAATTTTTACACCTGCCGCAGTTGCGAACCTTTATTGCCTACGTACCACCTTTCGTGAAATAGGGGATCAGGGTACTCGTAGTTCACCTTTAAAAATTTTAAAACACATGTGTGTTGGTTAATTTTAAGAGACGAGACATCATAGTCTTATCTGAATGGAAGAACATACTTACTACCCACGATTATGAGAAAGGAGAATTTGTGTCATCTCAAAGTGGAGGATACGAATTGGATTTTAAAATCAACAAAGCCTCACTAAACACCCAAGTGGAAAATATCTCACTTCACTATATATTGTAGAAGTATAGTAGCTCGCATCACTACAAGGATTGACAAGAGTCTAATATTTTTGAGAAAAGTTTAAAGTAAAAATCCAAAGTGGCAAAAATGGTTTGAATGAGATTGATTGACTTTTAATCATCTCACAAAAATGTCAAAGTATCATTAAGTTGGTTAAAGTTTGATTACGAAAATATTTTTGAAAATGCATGGACCTAAGTACAAGTTTATTGTGAAAGCGGTTCAAATTAGAGAACAAGAAGAGTTTTAGAAAGGAGGGAGAAGATTTTTAAAATTAAAGAAGGTGGGAGGAGAATAAGGGACTATCCTAAATCATAAGGTAAAAGCTAGGAAAAAGAACTGTCTAACCAACAAGAATCCAACACTTGACACAATGAGTCAATGTAAAATTCTCATCCTTTGGATTGAAACCAAACAATCAAAGATAATAAACATCTTAAGAAAACCAAGCTTTAAATGCATTTAGTCTGGAGTAACGGCTGTATACAAATAAATTTCCAATCACAGACAAAGCATATAATCAGAATAACCTACATACAAATAAAACAAACAACCCAATATCTCGGGGCAAACCTCAAGAACTCCAGAAAAAATAACAATATAAGTCATAAGGTTTCAAGGTAGGTCAAGGTCTCTACTCCTAAGTCCAAGATGTCCATAACTCCAAAATTCCAATGATAGTAACCAAATAGTCCAAGTAACCTTAAAGTTTTTTATTGTTCCAGTTGGTTATTAGGTATTTTCAAAAAGAAAATGAAAGCTCAAGTGAGCAAAATAAAAAATGACATAAAGATAAATGCTCAAGTGAGCACAAATGAAAATAACATGAAATGTAAATGCTAAAATAAATGGTATGTAAAAGTAAAGGCATAAAGTAAAAGCATAAAAACAAAAGTCAATTGTTAATGAGTTAGAAATTAGAGTGGGATGTCCACCTCCCCGTGGACCATCCTCTTCGAACCGTCAAATGCTCTCACCACTATGTTACTGGGTTTTAAAGTCAGCCCTTCGCAATCCAATATATCAAGAGCTTTCTTTGGTAAGACGTTTGAAGATGATCCCGTGTCCACCAAGACATGGGCTAAGGTTGTTCCTCTATACTCCACTGAGACATGTAATGCCTCGTTGTGTTTTCTCCCTTTGGGTGTCAAATCAGCATCGGAGAAACCCAAGCCATTATCAGCTGTCAAACTGGCCACACAGTCTTGGAACTGGTCAGCAGGCGTCTCTTGTGGCACATGAGGTGTCTTCAGAAATTTTACCAGAGCTTTTGCATGTGCTTCAGAGCACAGCAGCAGAGCTAGCATAAAGATCTTGGATGGGGTTTTCCCCAACTGTTCAACCACATCATAATCACTCTTCTTTATTATCCTCAGAATTTCTTCCATTTCCTTCTTGGATGTTTCGGGAATAGCTAATGATTGAGCCTTCGTCCAGACAGGCTCTTCTTGAATGCTTTTTCCTTTATTCTTAGCAGTGGAAGTATCGATAGGGATAAGGATTGTGTTGTCTTTGTCAGTAAGTACGCTTGCAGGTATAATCACAGGTGCAGAGGTAATCTTCGGAATGGCCACGGGTCCAAAGACTTCCTTTGGAGGGGCAATCTCTAGAGAGAAGATTCTACCACTACGGGTAATCTTGCTAGTTCCGACAATATTGCTAATGTCGGAATTGTCCTCTTCGGAGCTCTCTTCTTCGGAAGTCAGTTCATCCTGTTTAATACCATGGTAGTAGATTTCTCTACCGTAATTCCATGGTATTGTTTTATCTGACTTGTATGGGACCGGCCCAGGCATTGTAATCTTAAGTGGAGTAGTCTTTGGAGCAGGTGTAATCCTAACGAGTCTTTTAGGGTCCCTGGAAGGATTGGCGTAGATGGTTATAATTGAAATGTCTTTAACTGGAACGGGTGAAATAGGAGCATTCTCAAACAGAATTTCTTGGTTATCAATCAGTCGTTGGATACCTTTTTTCAACAGAGGGCATTCAAATGATGAGGATAGGCAAACATGGCAGTCTTTGTCACAACCTAGGAGTATACCAGCTTTCAACAAATTCAACTTAATGATCGGGAGTGGAGTCAACAGTTCATCCACGGTGGCAACAAATAAATCTTCCTCGACAGCATTGGCATTGTGACCATGCCTAGGCATCAGAGCGGAAATGACATTCGGTTTCTCAGGCGCCTTAAACTCAACTTCCTTCGCATCTATCAGGTCTTGAATTTTGTTCTTCAGAGCCCAGTAGTTGTTAGTGTCGTGCCCTGGACTTTCAGAATGGTATGCGCATTTGGCATTCAGATAGTAATGAGGAGACACAATATTGGGATTCTTTGGGGCCTCTTTTGAAGTTTCCAGATTCAATTTCAGAAGATGTGGTAGAACCTGGGCTGGAGTCATGTTAATCTTGGTGAATTTCCAGACTGCCCTTTCCACCCTTGGCTGATTATTTCTCGGTTGGTCAGATGCGGGCTTTGGGATCATAATGGCCCCCACCGTTGGTCGGCATTCAGTTCTTCCTTGATTCCTTTGTGAATAAACAGCAGACACCTCCTTCTTCCCAGTGAAAGGTTTCCTCACAACTGTAGAGGCAGACGAATCTTTCTGAATCTTCCCACTTCTTATACCAGCTTCCACCCTCTCGCCGGTTAAAATCAATTTAGTAAACCCTGCAGAGGAACTCCCAATCAGATGATTGAAGAAAGGGCCTGATAGAGTTCCCAAGAACATGTCCACCAACTCCCTTTCGGACAGAGGGGGTTGCACTCTCCCGGATAGATCTCTCCACTTTTGCGCGTAATCTTTGAAGCCCTCATTGGAAACCATACCATACTCTGAAGTTGAGTATGGGTAGGTGCCAAATCAGCGTTGTACTGGTATTGTTTATAAAAAGTTGCGGCCAGGTCTTCCCAATTGTGGACATCAGACCTTTCCAACTGGTAGAACCAATCAAGACGCGTTCCTGATAAACTGTCTTGGAAAAAGTGGACCCATAAGTCTTTGTCGGCAGAGTGCGGCTAAATCTTCCTGACATACAATCGGAGGTGCATTTTAGGACATGACACTCCATCATACTTGGCAAATAATGGCACTTTAAACTTTGGCGGGATCACAATTCCTGACACTAACCCCAACTCTTCAAAATCTAGCCCCGGTACTCTCTGGATTTCCATAGCGCTTAAACGCTCTTCAAGGTGTTTGTACTTGTCATCAGCCGGAGGGTATTGTTGTTCAGAGTAGTCCTCCTCTTCCTCCTCTTCTTCAGAGTCTGATGGAACTGCCGTTTCTTTTCCTTTTCTTTCCCCTTCATCAGATGTTGTTGGAAAATCTAAGGTCCTTCTAGCTTGTCCCTGAAACCTTCTTCCCATGATTACCACACCAGCTGGCTTCTTCTTCTTTTTCTCTTTCTCTTTCTCTAGCAGAGTCTTCAGCTCCTCTTGCCCCTTGGCTAAGGTCATGAGTAACTGTTGAAATTGTGTGTTTTGAGCTTGTAGGTCTTTAACCGTCTGTTCGAGATCCATCTTACTGAAATAAAAGTAGAGAGATGAGGAAACTTGTTGCAAAGACCTGTTTATGTTTATGATGAATGATGTGTATTCATGCAATGCTTTCAAGGATTTAAAAAAATTCAAATTTGTTTCAAACAAAAAGAAACACACGTTATATTAATAAGATAGAATTTGAGTACATCAATGCCCCTAGGGCAAAATAATAGAAAATTCTAAGATAAAAAGACATTGCGCATCCTCTTTGGTGCAATGTAGGTATTGAGAGTCTGCTCTTCATGAAGTAGCCGAGTGAGTTCCAAAACCTTCTTCTCGCTTGCGTAGAATTGGGCTTCGAAAGTATCGCGCTCTCCTTTGAGCTGTATCCAATCCCTTTGTAGGTCTTCAAGTGATGTAGGCATGTCATGATGTAGGATAGTGTATGGAACTTCTCCCTCCTTAACAGGCTCAATAATCACTGGGAGAATGGAAGGATAAGGCATCATAAGACTTTGAGCGCGGGTTCGTACCCACTTGAGGTAAGGCTCAAGAGGGATGGAATTCTTGTGTCCCAAAGTCTTTCTATCCACCTTGTTTAGCATCCTCCAAGCTCGGATGAATCTCTGGTGAAGTCCTTGATCGTTGTTGTCGTAGTCGAATACTAGGCCTTGAATCAACATATTATGTGGGCCATCCCTTCGGGCATAACCAAACTGTCTTAGATCTAAGCATGGGTTGTAGGTGATGCCTCCCCTAATTCCAAGTAGAGGGACATTAGGGAATTCCCCACAACGGTCAACAATGATAACATTCTCTTTGGATCGAGAGCACCAATGAATATCTGAATGTTTAAGCGTCATTAACCTTTGTGACCACCTCAAACCTTGCTCATTCTTTAAGACTGATTGGGGAAGATGAGAAATAAACCATCTTTCCAGGAGAGGAGTGCAACACATAATAACACCTCTTTTCCTCATTGTACGAGTGTGAAAAGAGTGTAGGATATTCCCAAGCAATGTAGGCACCGGGTTGCGAGACATGAAGATTTTGACAGCGCTCACATCTATGAGTTGGTCAGGATTGGGTAACAAGACCATCCCATAGATAAGAAGAGCTACAATCTCCTCAAAAGCTTGCAAGTCCAGGGAATTCCAACAGCTTTGGGCTTTCTTAAACAGAAACTTTGCCAAGAAGCCTTTGACACCACTTCTAGTTTCCCAATGAGTTGTGATATCAGATGAGTGCAAGTGCAGGGCTTGAGCAATCTCTTATGGCTTTGGATCTCTTTTCTTACCGTTGAAGGGTAGTTGATTGAGAATAGGGATCTTCAAGAGTTGAGAAAATTCCTCCAAAGTAGGCACAAGCTGATAGTCAGGAAATGTGAAGCAATGATGCAAAGGGTCAAAGAACTGGAAGAGAACCTTCACCATATCCTCCTCTGTGTTGGAGGTGACCAAGTTGAGTAGACGACCATGTGTCTCGGTGAATGGAGAGTTATCAGGGATCCTTGAAGCTAGCTCCTTGAGTTGTGGAGGAATTCTTACAAGGTTGATTTGGATAGTTTTCCTGCGAAGTGAATCCATAACCTACAAAACAAGAACAAAGATGAATCTCCAAAATCCTTGAAATGGTTAGTGAATGCATATGATGTTCATGATGTCCATGAGGTTATGCACAAGTATGCATATACAAGCAAATCAAACAAGTTCCTAGTTTAGGCTTTCATGGGGTTTTAAAGGTAAGTACCCTCTTGAAGTTTAGTTGGCTTAACCTGTCATAATAATAGTAACCGGGTTCTAAGGAGCTCAATATCATTGGATTGTTTCCTTGGTCATTGTTTCAGCTCAAGCCTCTTTAATGGCGACCGAAATATACCAAGAAACCAACCCTCAATGAGTGTAGTATCAAGTATCTACCAACTTCGGACTGCACCAAAGCTGGTCATCTCACTACATCCTAAAGGCCAAGTTGGTCAAGTAAAGGGTTCTAGAAGTTCATTAGTGCTTCATGACATCACTCAGCGGCCCCTTATTCTCTTTGATTAACTCAAATGCTACCGGTACCCACAAATATGTCACACTAACATAGCTATTGCTTAGACCATGTCGGTATACCCCACACAGTTTCCATAACGTATTACTATTTACCTATAATGTTTCCCAAATCCGGGTGGAGAATTCAAACCCAAACAAAGAACCATAATTGTAAATCAAGCAAGTCAAACAAGGTAAGCAAATAAATGTGATCTAAACCCTAAGGTAATCCCACTTTTATAAAATTCCCCAGCAGAGTTGCCAGTTCTGTGATGCGGTGGGAGAACTGACTTGTGGTTTTGTGTTTTATCGCAAATGTCGCGGTTAGCAAGAGTTGCCACTGACTTTTCTTTTATCCAAAAGGAAAGGTGAAAAAGCACAGGAAAGACCTTTGATATGTTTTCTTGAGTTCGGGGGGTAGATTATGAAAAGGGAAGGTGCTAGCACCCTTTTCATCCATGGTTTTCCATGGGCTCTTAGTTACTTGCTTAGATCACTTGCTTTGGTTTGTTTGAAATGGTGCTTGTTGTGGTTTTGAAAGTTTTTTTTTGTAAAAGAGGCTATTCGTTTAGGCAATCTTTGTAATGATTCTCGTTCGTGAGAATGTATACAAAGATGTATGTCCTTTGAAAATGTTTTCAATGTTTGTAAGATGTTTTTGAAATGTGTGTGTTTTTTTTTAAATAGCAAGGATTGTTTGAAATGGAGCAAGTAACTAGAAGCTATCTACCTACTCAAATGTCTTTCTTATGCATCTTCTATTCCTTTGACATTGTTAACTTACCATTTATTTGGTAAGCAACCCTATCTTTGGATGTAAACGGGACAGGCGTGGGTCATCGTATAACCATGATAGCGATGTTGCAAAGTATCTTAGCATTTTTTGAGGGACCAAGATCATTTTGTTTAGGCAAATTTTTGAATAGAGTCATCGAGGGACTATGATCTTATATTTGTTTTGTTTTGCCAAGATACTTCGCACGCGTAACATGGCCATTTTATTTTAGGCAACCAAGTGGGAGAAACCCAAAGGATGCTTGTGTGCAAAGTCTACCATTTTCATGCTTTTGACTTTGTCTTGTATTTAGGGTTTTCTATTTGTTTTGTTTTGCTCTCGTCATACAAACCCTAATTTACTAATCATGGCATATGAAAGCAATAAATTGCATAATGTAAATATACTAAGCTATTACAACAATTTTATGGGAGGGGGAATACAAGTTTGAATGGGGATTTGCACAAATATAAAGCTAAATATATTATTACAACCAAATCGAACTTGCGCGAATTAAATAAATATAATACAAATATTTAAAATGTAATGCAATATGTATGTAAAGAAAAGATTTTTATATGTCTTGCTTTTGTGTAAAAGAATATTTAATTTAAACCTAAAAAATAAGGAAAAATAATTAATTCTTTTTGAAAGGGGTTAAACCCAAATTTTCATTTAAAAGAAAATAATGTTTCTATATTATTATTTTGTGCATTTTTTGTATACAAAATAAATAATTTTGTATATGAATATTAAAAATTAATATGTGCAAAAAATAAGTATTTGTAAATAGGAAATGTAAAATAAAAATATTAAGTATATTTAATTATTTTTATAAGTTTATTAAGAAAATAAATTATATTCTATCAAAATAAATTATTATTTTTTATGTGAGAAATAATAAAAAAATAAAATAAAAGTGTAAAAATAAAAAAATTATTTTTTAGGGTTTTTATCATTAAAGAAAAATAAATAAATGTATTAAATATAAAAATGAAAAAAATATAAAAAAAATTGAAAGAGTTAGCAAATGGGGTGTAATCGCAGATTAGTGGTGGTGTTTAGCAAAAACAAAAAAGGCCCACGCAGCAAAAAGCCCAGAACCACTTCATCCCTGTCCTGTCTTCCTCTTCTTCACGCTTTTGCCAGTCAACCTGTAACTTCCTCATGCTTGCATGAAAATGAAAACTTATAACATGAAAAATGTGGCATTTAAGCTCACGATTCCAACCATATAAATTATGTGACCTAATTATCAAAGATCAAAGAGAATTTTGAAATCCCTAAATCGTGACCTAAAAATTTCAGAGATTTCAAACTCCAAATTCTCTTAGCACAAGTAATATAAATGCAATATAATGATATGTACAGCTTCGTTATGATGAGAGCTACATTTTTTATTCAAAAATCGTGGCTTGAGGTTTCCTGCATAAGGAGATAGAGTTTGAAAAAATACCTCCTTCAACTGGAATCGTGTATGGAATGTAGGGACTTTAAAGGAGGCCTGATGATTGCTTGAGCTTCCTTGAGCTTCCCTGAACCTATTCAAACTCTTACCTTGCTCTGAAGATGGTTATAACTCCCTGACCAAGTCCAACTGCAAGCTTCCAAGTTAACAATGGCAGATGGTGAAACAGAGGTTATAGAACAAGGATGATGGCTTGGATGTGTTTTATATCTAATATGTAAGATGTTTGGATGAGTTAAACACAAAGCGCACGAGCCAAATGAGAGTTGGATGAGTTTTTGTAGAAACTGTATGCTTGGGCAGTTTTTTGGTGTTTTTCAGTTCTAGAGAGTTTCAGGTCCAAGCCAAGCGTGTAATGTCTTGTACATTGTTTGCATATTAGTATAGAAGTGATCCAAAGTCAGCTCTCTACTAGTTGTGCAAGCGTTAGCCTTTTTTTGAAACTTTTCTTGTACTTGAAGCAAGTTGACAAGACCAAACCCACATGCTTGTACCAGCTTGCTTTAGGGTTGGTATGAGTTTGTACAAGTTGCTTGAGACCTGTGTGGTTTTCTTGTATCAAGGGGATAGGTTCAAAGCTCCAAGTTGACAAGTTTGCAAAAGTGCTTCTTTATGAAAATGGCAATGGAGCCTTTTTGCCCAAAATGGAAATACAACCTGTGTAAAAGTTCAAAAGCAAGGATAATGGATTTATCAAATGAGTATGCATTTAATTAAGGAGTGTGTAGAAAGTTTAGGATCTGTAAAGTAAGAAATATCCAACATAGGTTTGGTTTGCAACTTGGTTCTTCATGGAAATGGCTTGAACAAAAAGTGAGAAAATGCCAACTTCCTCTCTTCGATTCTCCCTACTCAAAAATGATCTTGGAGAGTTCTTGGACATTTTGGAAAGCTTGCAATGTGATCTATAATCCATATTTGAATTAAATTTGGAGATACCTCTTGTAACTAGGTGAAAACTTGCCATGAAGTTGGGTCCAAAACCTACTTATATTAGGGCAAAAATTTACTAAGTTAAGAAGTTCATGACCATGTATTCACAAATTCATAACTTGAGATCCAAGCATCTTTAGGGAAACGTTTGTGAAGAAAAGTTGTAGATTTAATGGGGATCTACAACTTTCATGTTGGGAACTTTCCTTGAATCAACATGCATCATGGTGAAAAAGTGGTGAAAAGTTGAGAAAAAATAAGCAAATTTTATACTTAGAAAAATTCTAAGTTATGAAAATTTTCAAATTAAAACCCTAATTTTCAAATTTAGTTTTCTTGGTGAACAAGTTTCACATTTAGACATATCTTGATGAATTATGACCCTTGGCACTTGATTTTGACCAAAAAGTCAAAGTTTGACTTTTCAGTGTACAATTGACTTTTGATCAGTTGACTGCAAATTTCATTTGTCAATCCAATGAACTTGAGATGTTTTGAACCATATAAATAAGTCAAGATGGTGCCATTCAATCATTGAAATCATGCTTTAACTCAATTGGTCAATTGCTAGGTTAAAAATCAGAAATTGTCATTCCTCAGTCAAAACTCTAATTTTGACCATTTTGCCCTTTTGATGATTTGATCAAATTTCTTGAGGAGTTGTAATCCAAACTTGATCAAATGGTACATATGAGTCTAAAATGTTGATTTTGATAAAAAATTATGAAGGTTGACTGTAAATTGGCCATGATTTACTTTTTCCCCAATACAACTGGTTTTTAGGTCAACTGTCCAATTGACTGATCAAAAATGTGGTTCAAGGCTTGAAACTTAACATGAGCAATCTTAGGGGTCCAAGATGATGTATGAAAGTCAAATGAAGCATTGGTGATCCAAAAATCCCTGTGCAAACTCAAACCCTAATTTTGGGTTATCAATGCAAGATGAGATGTCTTGAGCTGACCAAACCCTAATCTTGTCTTGAGTCAAAGAAGTCTTGTGAGAAAAGTATTGATAAATGAGAGGGCAAATTTTGGGGTACAATAGCTGCCCTTGTTCAATCTTCTTGAACCTGAAGAGTTAGATTGGCGAGCTTTGCCGTTCGTGACTCGAAGGTAAAAGATGATTGGACACTAGAGTGCCCATAAATTTGCACTCGACAAAGTGTAGTTGAGGGAATGGGCTTAAAGATGCCATTTGGAGAGGTGATAGAATCTTGTTGGAGATGGGCTTGTAGATGCCATCCAAGAATGTTTGTTTAATTGTAAGTTGTAATTCAGAAGAATAAGTATCAGAATGGTGTCCGTGTCTGGAACGTATCTGAGCTGTATTTGAACTTGCAATCTGAATGAGAAACAGAATAGCATCCGTGTTTGGAGCGTATCTGAACTTTGGAAATCTGAATAAGTATTAGGATGGCATCTGTGTCTGGAGCGTATCTAAACTGTATCATGACCTTGAAAATTGAATAAGTGTCGGAATGGCATCCGTGTCTGGAGCGTATCTGAACCGTATCGGAATTTGAAACCTGAATGAGTATCAGAATGTCATCCGTATCTGGAGCGTATCTGAACTATATCAAAAGGTTAAATCTGAATGAGTAACAAAATTTGCAAAGATTGAATACAGTTTTGTTAACCTAATTGCTTCTATTATATATAGACAACATTTCCAAAGCATAAGAACAAGGATTGGCCGTGTAGAATTGAGAGAAAAAAACTCAAGTTTTTTGACAAAAAGTGGTGATCTGACTTTGAGATACAAGGAGATTCAAGGACTTTGAAGGCTTGCAATCCATTCCTGGGTGTATTTGGGAGCCATCTGGAGCATTACCATGCATCAACACCTTCAGAAACAACATATATAGCAATCACGGTTTTCTCTTGTTCTTGAAATTGGTTTTTGAAATACACACATGACAAATGATTTCTAAATATACAGCCATGCTTATATAATCATTTAGAACATGTTTGCATAATTAATTGTGTTTTTGATGTATATTTGACTGGATGCCATTGTTAGTGTTTCAAAGTTCTTTTTAGAGTTTTTCGTTTTAGGCAAAATCAGAGCAAATTGTACTCACGAGATCAAACCTAGTTGATCTATATTTTGGATTTAATTTTTATTGCATGGTTATGATTTTGGAGATATACAGGTTTATAGCAATGGACATGTCCGTAGGTACAAGTCTGGGTCTAAAACGACAGTTCTAACGAGGAAGATGAAGGCGTGTCAAAACCTGAGTGGCCAGTTTGAATGGCGCGCATTTTTTCTTATAACACTGACTTATTATTAAATATATTATATGTTGTTTGTTTATAACGACGAACAGCAAGTTGGGTCAGTGGTACAAGTGAGGGGTTTCAGGGCGCGCGCGTGTAGGAGGTCAGGGGTTCGATCCCTGTCTCCTACATAATACTTTTCTTAACATTTATCTGCAGATTCAATGGTCTCTTTCCAAGCGCGTACACCATAGGCCTCAAGATCCATCCCCATTGGATCATCCTTGCCCATATCTAACGCTTCCAGGTTCCAGCTCATGATGGACATTCCTGGCATAATCACACCGAATCCAGCATTGTGCTGGGCCATTGCATTGGGCTTTTTGGACAGAATTTCAGCATGCAACCCTTCAATTTGGGTTTGCACCTCCTCAGGCCCATCCCTTTCTTTCTTTATTTAATTCTTTTTTATTTAATTATTCCAATTGTTTTATTTATTTTAAATCAATTTTTTTATATAAAAATCATAAAATCAAAATCACAAAAAAATAGGACTTAGTTCTTTTTTTTAATAAATTAATTTTCGCAAATTAATTATTTCTATTAACCTTAATTTATTCTTAATTAATTAAAATTGATTAGAAAAATTAGGTTAAATTAAAATCTTTTTTCACAAAAAATCAAAAAATATTTTTCAATGAGAAAAATTAGATTTTTTAGGGTTTTGAACTTTTTTCCAAGTTGTTATTCTCGCGCGTAATTACTTTTTCCGTACGATTATTTTTTATTATTGATGTAACTGCGCCCAGTTTGTAATAGATTAATTAGGGTTTATTATTTCCGCAAATTTACTTTCAGTCAAATCTTTATGTATCTATCCAAAAGCATTATAATAGCGTAAGACTCTTTTTACTTTCTCGCTTTTATATCTTATGCTTGTATATAATTGTTAGCAACCTAGGCTTGTATGCTTAATCAATAAATCTTAGACCACTTAATTGCAAGATAAGATATCTGAAAACAAACAATGTTGCACACTTGCCCCCTTAGGGTATACCTCACTTGGTTGCCTCGGAAACAGTGGTCATGTCCCTTGAGCGTAGAGATATCTTAACAAAGACCCTCAATTCAAAAGTCGTCATAAAGATCATAGTCCCTTACTGTCCCTCGGGTTGCCTATGAGAAATGATCTTATAATGGCAGTCCCTTCGAAATGCTAAGGTATCCTTACATGTTGCCTTCAATGACCATTACGTCCCTTTCGATAGTCCCTCAACATCCAACGACTAGGGTTACCTACTCATTAATAGTAGGATAACACTGTCTAAAGGGTAAGAGGAAAATAATGCCTTTTTCGAGTAGGTAGATAACTCTTAAGTACTTGCTCAAAACAATCAATTTTTCACACTCACACTTTCAAATACTTTTCAAACAAATTTTTCAAAAACACTTTATTACACTCTTGAGGACTGATACAAGAATTACCATAAAGTGAATCACCGCACTAAGGCACTTTCAAAGCTTTTCAACCACACAAACATAAAAGCAATTTAAAAAATGAGCAAGTACCTAAGAGACCATGGAAAACCATGGATAGAAAGGGTGCTAACACCTTCCCTTTCTATAATCTACCCCCCGTACTCATAAACATCTTGAAAAAGGTTTTTTCTGTTCTTTTTCCCTTTCCCTTTGGTGGATAAAATAAAAGACGGTGACGACTCTTGCTTACCTTTTCATTTGTGAACAAAAAACGCAAAACCAGTAGTAACTACAAAAAGTCAGTTCTGCCACCGGTGCGAGTCCATTATTCCTCTTATAAAGCCATGCCTTGGAACTATGGGGCAGAAGTTTATT
Source organism: Vicia faba (assembly GCA_948472305.1). Classification (NCBI taxonomy): domain Eukaryota; kingdom Viridiplantae; phylum Streptophyta; class Magnoliopsida; order Fabales; family Fabaceae; genus Vicia; species Vicia faba. The sequence goes on from OX451739.1 coordinate 725,965,297, forward strand.
ACCATGGTTTCAGGCAAGAGCCATAGATTAATGAAAATGAAGAGTTTGAAGTTACAAACATTGCTTGAACCAGTAAGGTCACTAGAAACGAAAGGATCTTCTCCCTGGAGATCTCTGCTCCAACAACTACTACAACACATGTCTGCATTCCTGCTTCTAGACCAATTGTTGACAATCGAGGTAAAGAGAAAGTTATTGAGCCTGCCTTAATAGAGGTACCCCCCAAAAGAGGTTACCATTGTAGACCCATCTAGACAAGAGATGGAAGAGATTCTGAAGATCATCCAGAAAAGTGTTTACAAAATAGTAGAACAACTAGGGGAGACACCCTAAAAATATCCATGTTATCCTTATTGTTATGCTCCGAGGCACATGCCCATGCCTTGTTGAATTTTTTGAAAAATGCCCATGTACCTCAAGAAACCACTGCGGATCAATTTGAGAACTGTGTTGTAAGCCTATCTGCTGATAATGGCTTGGGATTTTTTGATGCAGATTTGACTCTAGCGGGGAAGAATCACAACAAAGCTCTCCACATCTCTATTGAATGTAAAGGCACCACTCTTGCACATGTGTTAGTATATATTGGGTCCTCTCTCAATGTCTTACCCAAAGGTGCTTTGGACAGACTAGACTGTGAAGGGCTGGTGCTGAAACCCAGTGATATTATGGTGAGAGCCTTCGATGGTTCAAAAAGAACAGTCGAGGGAGAGGTTGATCTCTCGATCAAGGTGGGCTCTCAAGTATTCAATTCAACTTTATATGTAATGTATATTCTCCCCTCCTATTCATGCTTGCTCGGACACCCATGGATTCATGGGGCAGCTGCGGTTACCTCTACATTACATTAAATGCTGAAGTACCCAATGAAAGGGAAGGTTGTCACTGTCTATGGAGAGGAAGAACATATGGTCATTCACTTGAATTCTTTCAAATACGTTGAAATGGATGGAGAATTCATTGAAACCCCATGTCAAGCATTTGAGGTAATCCCTCCAACGATTGTTATTGCTAAAGCTATGCCTACTACCCCAAAAATGGCCTCTTTGAAGGATGATAGGGCTGTTGTAGAAGATGGAGGCTACACTATCTGGGGACAACTTCCTGACATTCCCTACAAATCTGACAAATTTGGGTTGAGTTTTGTGATACGTTGGCAGAACCGACTGTTAATACTGGTTTGTGTTTTGCGTTTTTTGTTTGCAAAATGTCACGGTAAGTAAGAGTCGCCACCGACTTTTATTTCATCCAATCAGGAAAAGGAAAAAGAACAGAAAAAACAATTTTCGAGAATATTTCTGAGTACGGGGGGTAGATTATAAAAAGGGAAGGTGTTAACACCCTTTCTATCTGTGGTTTTCCACGGGCTCTTAGGTACTTGCTCATTTTTTAAAATTGCTTGTGTGTGTTTTGAAAAAGTTTTACTTCGTGATAACCCTTGTACCAGTCCTCAAGGATGTGACGAAGGTGTTTTGAAAATTGTTTTGAAAGGTGTTGGTGTGAAAAGTTTATTTGTTTGAGCAAGTACTTAAAAGTTAATCTACCTACTCGGAAAAGACTATTCATTTTCCTTTAGACAACGCTATCCCATTATTAAGGAACAGGTAGCACCGTCGTTGGAGTTTTAAGGGACGTTCGAAGGGACATATACGGTCACAAAAGCAATGTTAGGAGGTGTTAGTAATCATCCTAAAGCCTTAAATATCTGTTTCCGAGGCAACATCCGAATGGGTCATTTGAGATCTTTCGGGGCTAGAGGACGACCACTAACAAACCCTATACTTCATGACCGCTTAACCGAAGGCAACCGAAGTGGAGTAAACCCTAGGAGTGAGCATGTGCGAGTGAGATTTTTCAGTTAATTTTCCTTTGCACATTTAGGTTATCTACCGTTTTAATTTTCAAATATTCTTGCCATACAATCCTATTAACATACATCTAACAGTTAATAATTGCGGAAATTTAAAGTGCGGAAATAGAAATCCTAACTATTACATGGCTTTCGCAGATACATAATTATTTAACTGAAAATAAAATGCGGAAATTAAAACCCTAATTAAAATCTATTACAACCTCGAAACAGTTACATAAATAATAATAAAAAAGGTAATTAAAAATATGCGCGACGAGTTAAATGCAGAGACGATTAGAAACCTAAAAAAATCTAATTTAAGAAAAGAATATTTAAGTTATTTTTGAAGGAAAAATTAATTATTTACAACCCTAATTTCTAATTAGTTTTAATTATTAAAAGGAATTAAATTAACCTAATTTAAACTAAATTAATTAATTAAAGAAAATAACTATTTCATGAAAAAATGATTTTTGGGTTTTTTGGTGATTTGTTGATTTTTTGTAGTTAATAAAAAAAGAATTAATTTTTGAAAACAAATAATTAAACAAAACAAAATAAATAAGAGAAATAAAAAAAATTGGGCCTGTTTGCTGAAGAAATCAGGGGGGTGCATTGCTGAATTATTATGCCCAGCAAGCTGAAGCCCAGTCCCACGTTTGAGACTCGGTATTTCTCCTTGCTATTGATGCACCATGGTCTTTCATTGATAGGCATTGGATTTGGGCATGAGACGCATCCATTGGTTGGATGGTGATGGCATATGGTGGGCGTTTGGATGAGAACAGCACCATATCTGTAAAGGAAAACTAAAACAAAGAAAGCGCTGGGACCTGGGATCAAACCCAGGTCCTCACACTTACCACCAATGTGCTTTGCCATATGGGCTATTGTTCCTATTTGTTAATATAATAACAACAAAACATAATATGTAAAACCAAGTAACTGAATCAAAAATACGCGCGAAATTCAAATCATCTAGTGAGGTGGTGACAAGTCACTGTCTCCTTCGTTGAGACCGTCGTCTTAGTTCCTTGCACTTTTACCTACGGACAAGTGTTCGTGGCTACAACCTGTGTGCTTCAAACATTAAGCAATACACATGATAAATGAATTCAAAGACCAGGATTCAATTGGTCTTGATGCCACGATCATCCCAATACCCTGTTCTTGGTCTAATTTTACTTGTATGTGAAAACTCTAAAACCAACACGAAAACCATAGTAACGACAACTCTGGGTTTAAGCAGCAAAACACAAAATCAAGTAAACCAAAACATTGCAAATGACAATATGAACACAATGCAATATTTAAAAATGCTTAATCATGCGTGAATTAAGAAATCAAACTCAAGTTTTGAGATGCAAACCATGGGTCTGTGGCTTGCGAATCCAGGCGTGGCAAGGCTTGTAATTGATTGAGTCACGTTCTGGAGACGTCTAGGATTCTATTGGTAGTCTTTGAATGGCCTGAATCAACCTCTAAGTCCAAGAATGATCTCTCACTTTCTTGTCAATTTTAGAGTTTTGTTCTTCCTTTTTCACGACTTCCACCTCCTCCTTTTTCCTTGGCTGCATTATGTATATGTACTTGAATGAATTAGGGTTGTAAAAACCACTAGTATCTTTGCAAATTTTGAAGAGTTGATTTGGTTTTCATGTGGTATGATATCCTTCCAAATTTGGCCTAATCATGCCATTCTTGTGCCAATTAACATTGATTTGATTTGATTCTGATATGCCAGCATAATGAGCTTGTGATTATGTCCAAAAATCCAATCAAAAATAAATCTTTGCTATTATTTACCAATTATTTGATTAAATTAAATTTTTAATAAATAAAAAAACCAAAATAAAATAAATAATGAAGCAAATAACATGTGAGTGAACATTTGGGTCGTGGACCATGTCATGAGTGAGGCGCAAGCATAAAAAGTTAGGCCTATTTTGGCAAAAAATTGCATTTTTGAGCATATTTGACTTTTGGCAATTTTGCAAAAAGGGTCAACTTTGACAAGGCATATCTCTTCCAATTTTAACCCTAGAAAGGTGTTCTTGAACTTTTTAGAAAGCTTAGGATTCCCCCTAAGCAACCCTTTTGGTCTCATCTTAATTGGGTCTTCCATGTTCATGTAAGAAGCTTTGACCTAAAAAGTGTTTTTGTTGACTTTTCAAAAGGACCTATAATGTGGAAATTCATATCTTTTTGTGAGTGCATATTTTGAACTTGAGGGATGAATATGAATTGTAGGGAATTGTATTCTCTTTAAAATGAGCCTTGGATGGAAAATTTCTGATGAAGTATGAGGAAGTTATGCTTGGTAAAAGTTTGGTTGACTTTTCCTAAGAAACCATAATTTAGTAACTTTTGGGTTTTGATGAATTTAGGGCATTCCTTGAGGAATCATGATCAACCCTTGATCAAATGATGGATATAACTTCAAAATGTTGATGTTGACCAAAATCTTGAAGTTTGACTGTATGTGGGCCATAATTGACTTTTGACCTAATATAGTCGATTCTCAAGCATCTAGCAGTTGACTGAGCAAACTACTTGTGCAAGGCTTGAAATTTGACATGGAAGGTATTGAGAACATATTAGGACCATGGAGAGCATACGAGGTCTTTGGAGTTCACCCATCTTGATGAAAATGGAAACCCTAGTTTAAGATAAATTACCTTAGGAGAGAGTTTGTCTGGTCAACTCTTGGGCAACCTTGAGTAAATTAAGGATCTCTAGGAGTATGTTTTGAGTAAAGTGAGAGAGAAAATTTTTGGGTACACCAGCTGCCCCTGTTCAATCTTCTTAAACCCGAGGATGTAGATTGGCTTATCTGTCTTTCGTGATCTGAAGGTGAAAGATGATTGAACACTAAAGTGCCCAGAAATTTGCCCTCGTATGAAGTGACACTTGATTTGATGATGTCGGGAATGGGCTTACAGATGCCATTTGGAGAATAAGACAGAAGATTGTCAGGGATGGGCTTAAAGATGCCATCTAGGATGTGACATAGAATCGTAGAATCGTCGGAGATGGGTTTAAATATGCCACCTAGAGGATGGTTATTTCCTGAAATGTTCCTTTGATGAGAATCCCTGTCCCTATCGCTGAGGAGGAATCTGCTGAGGAGTGTGGGTACCTGTCATGGGAGAAATAGAATTTTAGGAGCTTCAGTTGTCCGTTAGTCTACTGGGGAAATGACTCCTGCTTGAGGAAGCGGAAGTGAACTGCATATCTGGTCAGGGTACTGGCTGCACCGCGACTTACTGGGGAAATGCGAAATCGATCGTGTTTGATCAGGTCCAGGGCTTACAGTGTTGTGAACTGTTGTATGGAGATAAGAGAGAAGAAACCTGTATGGTAAGGTTATGAGAAGGAACCTGGGTCGTAGGGTTATTTCGAAATGAAAACCTGGATAGTAGGGCTTGTGAGAAGGAACCTGGGTCGTAGGGTTACTTAAAAATGAAAGCCTGGATAGTAGGGTTGTGAGAAGGAACCTGGATAGTAGGGTTACTTCGAAATGAAAGCCTGGATAATAGGGCTATGAGAAGGAACCTGGGTCGTAGGGTTACTTCGAAATGAAATCCTGGATAGTAGGGCTTGTGAGAAGGAACCTGGGTCGTAGGGTTACTTTGAAATGAAAGCCTGGATAGTAGGGCTGTGAGAAGGAACCTGGATAGTAGGATTACTTCAAAATGAAAGCCTAGATAGTAGGGCTATGAGAAGGAACCTAGGTCGTAGGGTTACTTCGAAATGAAAGCCTGGATAGTAGGGCTGTGAGAAGGAACTTGGGTCGTAGAGTTACTTCGAAATGAAATCCTGGATAGTAGGGCTTGTGAGAAGGAACTTGGGTCGTAGGATTACTTCGAAATGAAAGCCTGGATAGTAGGGTTGTGAGAAGGAACCTGGATAGTAGGGTTACTTCAAAATGAAAGCCTGGATAGTAGGTCTATGAGAAGGAACCTGGGTCGTAGGGTTACTTCGAAATGAAAGCCTGGATATTAGGGTTGTGAGAAAGAACCTGGGTAGTAGGGTTACTTATAAATGAAAGCCTGGATAATAGGGCTTATGAGAAGGAACTTGGGTCTTAGGGTTACTTCGAAATGAAAGTCTGGATAGTAGGGTTACTTCGAAATGAAATCTTGGATATTAGGGCTATGAGAAGGAACCTGGGTCGTAGGGTTTCTTCGAAATGAAAGCCTGGATAGTAGGGCTGTAAGAAGGAACCTGGGTCGTAGGGTTACTTCGAAATGAAAGTCGGGATAGTAGGACTTGTGAGAAGGAACATGGGTCGTAGGGTTACTTCGAAATGAAATCCTGGATAGTAGGGTTGTGAGAAGGAACCTGGATAGTAGGGTTACTTCAAAATGAAAGTCTGGATAGTAGGGCTATGAGAAGGAACTTGGGTAGTAGGGTTACTTCGAAATGAAAGCCTGGATATTAGGGCTATGAGAAGGAACCTAGGTCGTAGGGTTACTTCAAAATGAAAGCCTGGATAGTAGGGCTATGATAAGGAACATGGGTCGTAGGGTTACTTCGAAATGAAATCCTGGATAGTAGGGCTATAAGAAGGAACCTTGGTTGTAGGGTTACTTCTAAATGAAAGCCTGGATAGTAGGGCTGTGAGAAGGAACCTGGGTAGTAGGGTTACTTCGAAATGAAAGCCTGGATAGTAGGGCTGTGAGAAGGAACCTGGGTCGTAGGGTTACTTTGAAGTGATAGTGTAGATTAGTTGACTCGTTTGGTTTCGAAAACTGAGTTTCCATTAGTCGTCTGCAGGTGTGACTTGCATAACTGCTAGATTTGTTGAAGCTAAATGTCTTTTCCTGAAAAGATATCAGGGTTAGTTATATGCGATGCATGAAATGCAGGGTGAGATGATGTTCTCAAAATAAATGAGATTATGTTGTATATGATATGTACGCGTATGTCATGATGTATGTTCACGAAATGCTATCGGGGTATGCCCGTGTCTGGGAAAATAAATCCCTGACGGTTGCTGCAGATTTATAAATATCCTGTTAGGAAGAGATTCTGCTTGAGAATAAACTCTGTAGGGAACAAACTTATAAAATGTATTTTTGTAGCTGAAGTGATGAACTCTGTCGGGGATTGAGCCTCTGTATCTAGAGAAATAAACTCTGCTTGGGGGATGAAATTTACTGACTCGCTAGTGATTACGGAATTTGGCTGGAGGATATAGCTTTCAGATTTCAGAAGGACCCTGGCTGGGGAGGTTACGTCCTGCTTCGGGAAAGTTGACATTAATGCTTTTGGCTACTTTTACTTTGTGGGGAGTGTATGTGCCCGGGATTGTGTTCTAGAGCTGACTCTATCTCGATACCTGTTGGGCGGAGTAACTGTCAGGTTTGGCACTTCTTGTTTTTTGCCCTTGTTTCTGGAATTACAAGTAATTGTCCTTGTTTCTTATGTAAATATTTATGAGCAGCAATCATTTTCAAATGCATATATCAAAAATAATTCATTGGACGTTCTTCCAAAACAAAACAGAAAAAGAAAAAACAGACTCGAAGTTTCTTGTGAAAATGATTTGTATTGATTTTTTGAAGTTGGCCTGTAATAGGCATTTTTGTACAAAGAGGCTGGCACTCTAGTAAGAGAACATCGCCGAAAAAATGGAAGCTATACAAATTTATGTAAAATAAAGAAAAACAGCTATGTGAAATAATCCCATTGGGTTCCAACTCTGCTATTGCCTTTATACCTTCAAGCGTCTCATCACTTTGCTTCTTGGCCGAAAGTTGATCAGATTGATTGGCCCCGTCCGAGCTTGATAGTCGATATCGAAGTCTGGTTGCAAGATGATCCAATGAGACATGGTGGTACGCTTTATATCCATAACTTTTGCCTGGACCTCCCTTTCGGGTTTTCGGTCCACCGGGATAACCTTTTTTGTCCGAGCCGCCCTTTCGGGTTTTCGACTTGTCGGGTGTACAGATTTTTCCATTTTCATCCCTTACTTTTGCCCGAACCCTTTTGGTTCGCCGGCAAGCCCTTATTTTTTCCTAGGCCAGTCAACCTAGCGGGTCTCTTGATTAGGCATAGTATCTTTTCACTATGTCTGTATTGACAGGGTGAGGAAGGTCATCACCGTCCATGGTGGTTAGAATCATAGCTCCACCCGAGAAAATGTTCTTAACCAAAAATGGTCCTTCGTACGTGGGGGTCCATTTTCCCCTGGGATCACCTTGCGGAAGTATGATGCATTTGGTCACTAGATCCCTGACTTGATATTCTTGACGCCTGACTTTCTTGTTAAAAGCCTTGCTCATTCGCTTTTGATACGTCTGACCATGGCAGATAGCAGTAAGCCTTTTTTCATCAATTAGATTTAACTGATCAAGTCGGGTTCGGATCCAGTCGTCTTCGTTCAACCCTGCATCCTTCATAATCCTGAGAGAGGGTATTTGGACTTCGATGGGTAGGACTGCATCCATGCCATATACCAGAGAGTAGGGTGTTGCCCCTGTCGACGTCCGTGCTGAGGTACGGTACCCATGAAGAGAAACTGGTAACATCTCATGCTAGTCTTTGTATGTCACTGTCTTCTTCTATACAATCTTCTTGATGTTCTTGTTAGCTGCTTCAACAGCGCCATTCATCTTTGATCGGTAGGGAGGCGAATTATGATTCTGTATCTTGAACTACTTACAGAGCTCGGTGATCATTGTGTTGTTGAGATTCGTACCATTGTCAGTAATAATTCTTTCTGGCACACCATATCGATAGATCAGATTATGTCGGATAAACCGCGCCACGACGTTCTTGGTTACTGTAGCAAAAGAGGATGCCTCAACCCACTTCATGAAGTAATCAATGGCTACTAGGATAAAGCGATGCCCATTAAAAGCGGTGGGTCTGATTTCTCCGATCATGTTGATGCCCCACGTTGCAAAGGGCCACAGAGCTGTCAAGACATTTAAGGGGACTAGAGGCACATGCACCTTATCAGCGTAGATTTTACATTTATGACAAGTTCGAGAGTTCTGATAACAATCGGCTTCCATAGTGGACCAGTAATATCTTGCTCGTAGGATCTTCTTAGCCATGGTGTGTCCACTGGAATGGGTTCTGAAGGTGCCTTCCTGTAGAGCTGTCATAATCCTTTCTGCTTCGCTCTTGTCTACACACCATAGTAGTGTGGAGTCATGGTTGCGTTTATAGAGGATTCCATTACTGAGGAAGAACTTTGCAGCGAACCTTCTCAGAAACTTCTTATCGTTGACAGATGCCCCTTCGGGATACTCTTGTGTCTCGAGATACCTTTTGACTTCGTGAAACCAGGGTTTTTCTACCACTTCTTCGGTATCGATTTCACAGCAATGTACTGGTTCATCCAACCTCTCAATTGTGATTTGGGGAGCTTCATTGTCCCACCTAACTTTGAGCATAGAAGACATGGTAGCTAGCGCGTCCGCTAACTGGTTCTCCTCTCGTGGGAAATGTTCAAAGGTTACCTCCTAAAAGTGTGGGAGCAATGTCAGTACGTACTCTTTGTACGGGATGAGATTCGGGTGCTTCGTATCCCACTCGCCTTTGATCTGACTTATCACCAAAGAAGAATCCCAGAATACACTCAAGAACTTGATCCTTAGGTCGATAGCATCCCTACGACCCATGATGCACGCTTCATACTCCGCCATATTTTTGGTACAGTTGAAACATAATCGAGCAGTGAACAGAGTATGACAACCCTCGGGAGATATGATTACAGCGTCGATGCCATTACCCAGTGCGTTTAAAGCTCCATCAAAATACATAGACCATCGGGATCCCTCCTCAGGTCCTTCATCCGGTCCAGGTTCTTCATAGTCAGTCACCAATATAATATTCTCATCCGGGAACTCGAAATTCATGGACTGGTAATCATCCATGACTTGATGAGCCAAATGATCAGCCAATACACTCCCCTTTAAAGCTTTTTAGGTTGTATATTGTATGTCGTACTCAGTTAAGATCATTTGCAACCTTGCTATCCTTCCGGAGAGAGCGGGCTTCTCGAAAATGTACTTGATAGGATCCATCTTTGATATCAACAAGGTAGTGTGAGTCAGCATATATTGTCTCAGTCGGAGAGCAACCCATGCCAAAGCGCAACAAGTTTTCTCGAGCAATGAGTATCGTGTCTCACAGTCGGTAAACTTTTTTCTAAGGTAGTATATTGCGTGCTCTTTTCGACCAGACTCGTCATTCTGCCCTAGCACACACCGCATTGAATTGTCTAGCACTATCAAGTATAATATCAAAGGTCTTCCTTCAACTGGAGGCATCAGAATTTCTGGTTCTTGAAGGTATTCCTTGATTCTTTCGAAAGCGGTATGGCATTCATCATTCCACTTTACCACTTGATCTTTCTTCAGAAGCTTGAAGATTGGCTCACAAGTAGCAGTCAGATATGAAATGAACCTGGCGATATAATTCAGGCGTCCCTCTAACTTCCTTCTCTGTATGGGGAGCTGGCATTTCTTGTATAGACCTTACCTTTGCAGGGTCTACCTGGATGCCTTTGTCGTTGACAATGAAACCCAGAAGTTTACCGGACCTTACCCCGAAGGTGCACTTGTTTGGATTCAACCTCAGCTTATATATCTTCAACCTGTCGAATAACTTTTGTAGATGATCCAGTTGCTCTTTCTCGGTTTGAGACCTGGCTATCATGTGATCAACATAAACTTCGATCTCATGGTGAATCATACCATGGAAAAAAGCGACCATGGCGTGCTGATAAGTTTCCCCGACATTCTTCAACCCAAAAGGCATCACCTTGTAGCAGAAGGTGCCCCACTGTGTAATGAAGGTTGTCCTCTCCATGTCTTCAGAAGCCATCTTGATCTGGTTGTAGCCAGAGAAACCATCCACGAAGGAGAAGATTTTGTGTTGCGTGGTGTTGTTAACCATGACGTCGATGTGAGGAAGTGGGAAGTCATCCTTGGTGCTTGCCCTGTTCTGATCTCTATAATCCACGCACATCCGTAACTTACCCTCCTTCTTAGGTACCGGAACAACGTTAGTAACCTACTGTGGATACAAAGTGATAGCAAAGAATCTTGCTTGAAACTGTTTCATGACCTCTGCCTTGATCTTCTCTGACATTTCAGGACGCATACGGCGGACCTTCTGTTTAATCGGAGGATAGTCTTCTTTAGTCGGTAGGTGATGTACCACAATATCAGTGTCCAAACTAGGCATGTCTTCATAGGACCAAGCGAAGATCTCAACATAGTCGTGCAACATCTGTATCAACCTGTGTTTGACGCTAAGCTCCAGATTTGTACCTATTTTAACATCTTTTTTGTCTTCCTCAGTAACCAAATTCACTGTCTCAACCGACTCTTCATGAGGTTGTATGGCCCTTTGTTCCTGCTGTAATAGTCTAGCAATTTCTCCAGGAACCTCACAATCATCCTCACCTTCGTCTTAGGCTTGGTTGAACGGATTTTTGAAGTCATAACTGGAAATAGCAGAGCTGTTATCAATGGGATCCAGAGTGGATATGGATTTGCAGTATGATACGTGAGTGTGTGTAAGAGAATAGTTGTTTTGATAAAGTGAAAACAGAAAAGAAAAAACAGAGAGCGCAAAGTTTGTATGCAAGAAACGTCCAATGCTTTATTAATGATATGTGAAATGACAAATAATAGCCATCACAAGCAAAGCCAATGTGCCTCAGGAAAGGCACAAGGCCATAAAGTTTTAAATTGTTTATTACAAAACAAGTAAGACAATTACTGCGGAATAAAAGAAACTGGTATAAAGTCCCTAACCGTCCAGTTACTCGGTCCACCGTTGGTAGTTGGGTAGATCCAGCTGTCAATGTCTGAGTCTTCCTCGTTGTCTTCAATGGAATTAACCCCATGATTGCTGATGCATAGGGGAGGTCCTCCAGCCTGAGCGCGTCGAACAGCCCTTTGAGCCCCTGTATTAAAGCCCAAACCAAATTTGTCAGTTTTGTGAGTGAAATCAGGGAGATGTCCCAATTGGCACACCCACCTTCTTCAGCCACGACCATGGCGTCCTTGAGGGAAGCCATCTTCCGAGGAGGTTTGCTGCTGGTAATAGTTTCAGTCGATGCCAAGATCTGAGGGACCTCTTCGAAGTTTTGACAAGGAGTTTCTATGAATTCCTCGTCCATCTCTATATACCGGAAGGAATTGAGGTGGCTCACCATATACTCCTCTTCACCCTGCACAGTGAGAATCTTCCTTTTTACCGGATACTTCAGCATTTGGTGTAGTGTGGAAGCAACTGCCCCAACCTCGTGGATCCAAGGACGACCCAACAAACAAGAATACAACGTCCTGATGTCCATCACATAGAAGGTGGACCTAAAAGTCTGAGAACCCACTTTTACAGGGATGTCCACCTCCCCGTGCACCATTCTCTTCGACCCATCAAAATCCCTTACCATAATGTTACTAGGCTTTAAAGTCAAACCCTCGCAATCCAACCGGTCCAACACCTTCTTTGGTAGAACATTCAGCAAAGACCCAGTATCTACCAACACATGAGCCATAGTGGTGCCCCTGCATTCAATCGAGACATGCAGAGCATCATTATGCTTCCTTCTCTTCGGTGTCAAGTTTGCATCTAAAAAACCCAGCCCATTGTCAGCAATCAGGCTGGCCACACAATCTTTAAATTGATCAGCTGAAGTCTCTTGCGGCACATGTGCAGTTTTGAGGAATGCAATCAAAGCCTTCGCATGGGCCTCGGAGCACAACAACAGGGATAACATTGATATCTTTGAGGGGGTCTTCCCCAGCTGCTCGACCATATTGTAGTCGCTCTTCTTAATTATTTTAAATATTTCCTCTATCTATTGCTTTAGAGGCCTCCACAACAATTTTTCTAGGCGCCTCCATCCAGGCAGGCTCACCTATAACTTCTTTGCCGCGGGTATCAGACGATTCACCGACAGGGGTAATAACTGGAGTAAGAACAGGAGCCGTAGTTGATGTACCAGCAGGAACAGCAGATGGAATGACAATAGGCTTGTTGACAGTCTTAGGGGAAATCTCGGGAGAGAAAACCCTTCCACTTCGGGTAACCTTGCTGGTTCCGAAAATGTTACCAATATAAGGATCAGCCTCTTCATTTTTCAAATCTTATTTGATGCCATGATAGTACACATCGGCACCATAATGCCAAGGGACAGCTTTGTCTGAGACATACGGGACAGGACCAGGAACAATGATGATTAGCAGAGAGATTCTTGGAGCAGATGTAATCCTAACAGGTCTTCTCGAGGAGACCTTGGAAGGATTGGCGGAAATGGTTATAATGGCAATGTCTTCAGATGGAACAACGGGAACCAAAGTTTTTTCAAAAAAAATTTCTTTGCTGTCCATCAGACGTTGAACACCTGACTTCAGCAAATGGCAACCAGAAGGTAGAAATGAACACATGTGGCAACCTTCACCATAACCCGGAAATAAACCGGCCAACAGCAAATTCTTCTTTACAGATATGAGAGGGGTAGAAACTTCATCCACCAAGGTTACAAACAAGTCGGTATCTATAGCATTAACTCCAAGATCGTGCTTAGGCATGGGAGCAATTATGACATTGGGCTTTTTCGGAGCGTCGAACTCAATTTCCTTGGCTTTGATCAGATCTTATACCTTATTTCTTAGAGCCCAACATTCATTGGTATCGTGGCCAGGACTCTCAGAATGACAGGCACACCGAGTATTTGGATTATATCGGGGAGATGTGGTATTTGGATTTTTAGGAGCCTCTTTCAAGGTCACCAAGTTGGATCTCAGCAGATGAGGTAGAACTTCAACCAATGTCATATTGATTCGGGTAAACTGCCGTTGTGGCCTATCCACCCTTGGTTTATTATTGTGTTATGGAGCGGCTGCAGGCCTAGGTATCATTACGGCACTTACTGTCTGACGATGTTCAACTCTGTTTTGGCCCCTCGGGCTGTAGATGGCACTGGCTTCCTTCTTGCCAGTGAAATGCTTCTTTACCGAACTCGAAGAGGCATCCTTCTGTATCTTGCCGCTCCGAATCCCAGTTTTTACTCTCTTTCTAGTCAGAATCAGCTCGGTGAACCCAGTTGACGAGCTGCCGATCAAATGATTAAAGAATGGGCCAGATAGCTTCCCCAGAAACATATCAACCAACTCCCTGTCAGACAATGGGGGTTGGACTCTTCCAGCCAAGTCTCTCCACTTCTGTGCATAGTCTTTAAAGCCTTCACTTACACCCAAGTACATACTCTAGAGTTGAGTACGAGTAGGAGAAAGGTCGGCGTTGTATTGATTCTGCTTATAGAAAGCAGCAGCCAGATCTTCCCAATTTTGGACATTGGCTCTCTCCAGTTGATTGAACCATTCAAGCTGGGTCCCTGACAGACTATCTTGAAAGAAATGAACCCACAAATTTCTATAAGTGGCGTGGGGCTGGATCTTTCTGACATAAGAGCGGAGATGGAGTTTTGGGCAGGACACCCCATCATACTTTGCAAAAATTGGAGCTTTGAATTTCTGCGGGATGACCACTCCTGACACCAATCCCAATTCTTCGAAATCCAGCCCAGGTATCCTCTGGACTTCCATAGCACTCAAGCGATCTTCCAACTTCCTGTATCTATCCTCAGCAGGAGGATACTTCTCATCATTGTAGTCGGTATCATTGTCAGAAACTTCAGGACTGGGATCCTTCTCCCTTGTTTCTTCTTCTTGATTCTCCCCTTCTTTGGATGAAGAGGTCAGATCGACTTGTCGCTTCAACGGCCCTCCAAACCTTCTGCCCATATTCAGAATACCGGCAACCTTCTTCTTTTTCTTTTTCTCTTTCAGGATGAGGGCCTTCAGATCCTCCTGCCTTTTTGCCAGACTTATGAACATTTGTTGGAACTTGGCATTTTGTGCCTGAAGGTCCTTGATGCTTTGTTCGGAAGAAATTTCTGCTGAAATAAACAGCAAAGAAAATGAGAAACCTGTAATGGTACTTGTACATGCAATGTTATGAAATGGATGTGCATGAAATGATTTCAAAGACTTTGGGAAATTTAAATTTGCGAACCAAAATAAAACAAAGATTTTATTAGCTGAATTCAAAGTTCAAATGCCTTTTAGGCGTTACAATTAAAAACAAATCTAAAACTAGAAAAAAATCAAAATTCCCATGGATGCTTCCTATTCGTGCCGAGATAAGCATCGAGTCCTCTTACCTCATGGAGCTGCTTTGTGAGCTCTAAAACCTTCCTCTCCTGAGCATAGAACTGATCCCTGTAAGTATCCCGCTCCTTCTTCAATTGAATCCAAGACCTCTGTAATTCTCCAAGATCAGTGGGCATGTCAGGATAGAGAACCGTGTAGGGAATACCCCCTTCAGTAGTGGGTTCCACAATCACTGGTAAAACGGCCATATAGGGCATCATAAGCTTCTGGGCGCGAGCTCGTACCCATTGGAGGTAAGGTTCCATAGGAATGGAAGCCTTTGGCCCCAAAGCCCTGGCGCCAGATCTGTTTACCATACCCCAAGATCGTATGAACCTCCGGCAATACTCTTGAACATCATCCTCATAGTTGAATACAATTCCCTAGATAAGTAACTCATAGGGACCATCTCTTTGAGCATAACCAAATTGTCGCAGAGCTAAACAAGGATTGTAGGTTATACCTCCTCTGATGCCAAGTAATGGGACATTAGGGTACTTCCTGCAGCGGTCAATAATAGCAGTGTTTTCCATAGCTCGGGAACACCAAAGAATATCCATGTGAGCGAGTGACATTATCCTTTGTGACCAACCCAAACCTTCTTCATTCTTCAGTATGGACTTAGGGAGGTGAGAAATAAACCACCTCGACAGTAATGACATGCAACACATAAGAACCCCTCTTCTCTTCATGGTACGAGTATGGAGAGTGTGCAAAATATCTCTGATCAAGGTAGGCACAGGGTTGCGAGAGAGAAAAATCTTGATAGCATTCACATCTATGAATGAGTCTGTATTAGGGAATAGTACCAACCCATAGATTAGAAGAGCCAAGACCTCCTCAAAAGCCTGAAAATCCATATCATCCCAAAACAGTTGGGCCTTGTCTATCAGAAACATGGTTAGAAAACCCTTGACTCCGCTTCTTGTTTCCCAATTGGATACCACGTCGGCCCGTTTCAGATGCAAGGCTGAGGCAATGATTTCTGGCTTAGGAATTTCTTCCAGACTTGTGAAAGGCAACTGTTCAAGAATGGGTATATCCAACAGTTGGGAGAATTCTTCCATGGTAGGCACCAACTGATATTCTGGAAAGGTGAAGCAGTGGTGCTTGGGATCAAAGAACTGAAAGAGTACACTCATCATCTTTTCATCAAAGTTTGAAGTAACCAGGTTGAGAAGTCGACCATGTCTCTTAGTGAATGCAGAAGTTTCGGAAACCTTGGATACTAGTTCTTTGAGTTAGGAAGGTATCTTTACAAAGTTGATTCAGATAGTGTTTCTACGAACGGAAGCAATAATCTGCAAAACAGAACAAAGATAAATCCCCTTGGTCTTTGAAATGGTTAGTGCAATAAGAATGGGTGCTATGTTATGATGCATGATGTCATGATAAACCACAGGTATAGCAAACACATACAAATAACACCAAGCTCTTAAGTTTAAGGCTTGCATGAGGTTAAAGGTCATACCCTCTTGAAGTTTAGTTGGTTTCAAACCTGTATTAAAAAGTAATTGGGTTCTAAAGATTCTCAATATCACGGACCATCCTTTATCGGGCATTGTCTCAGCTCAAGCAATCTTTTCTTGCGGCCGAAATATCTTGAAAGTCTGATCTCAATGAGTGTAGCATTGAGTATCAACCAATCCTCAGCTCTATACCGAGGTAGGCTATCTCACTACTTTCTAATGGCCAAGTTTGTTCAACTAAGGTTCTAAGGTCCGTTAGTGCTTCACGATACCACGCGGAGGCCCCGTATTCTCCTCGTTTCCCCATGAAGGATATCAGTACCAACCAAAGTGCCACACTAACACAGCCATCGCTTAAACTATATCGGTCTATGTCGTACAGTCTCCACGATCTATTGCTATTTACCTAAAAAGTGCCCCCAGATTTGGGTGTAGGATCTATAGTAACTCAAGCAATAACCCTTTAAGAATAAATCAAACAAACACGAAAGCAATTTGAAATGACCTAGATCCTAAGGTATACCCCACTTATTTATTCCCAAGCAGAGTCGCCAGTTCTGTGATACGGTGGCAGAACCGACTGTTAATACTGGTTTGTGTTTTGCGTTTTTTGTTTGCAAAATGTCGCGGTAAGTAAGAGTCGCCACCGACTTTTATTTCATCCAATCAGGAAAAGGAAAAAGAACAGAAAAAACTTTTTTCGAGAATATTTCTGAGTACAGGGGGTAGATTATAGAAAGGGAAGGTGTTAGCACCCTTTCTATCTGTGGTTTTCCACGGGCTCTTAGGTACTTGCTCATTTTTTAAAATTGTTTGTGTGTGTTTTGAAAAAGTTTTACTTCGTGATAACCCTTGTACCAGTCCTCAAGGATGTGACGAAGGTGTTTTGAAAATTGTTTTGAAAGGTGTTGGTGTGAAAAGTTTATTTGTTTGAGCAAGTACTTAAAAGTTAATCTACCTACTCGGAAAAGACTGTTCATTTTCCTTTAGACAGCGCTATCCCATTATTAAGGAATAGGTAGCACCGTCGTTGGAGTTTTAAGGGACGCTCGAAGGGACAGATACGGTCACAAAACAATGTTAGGAGGTGTTAGTAATCATCCTAAAGCCTTAAAGATCTGTTTCCGAGGCAACATCCGAATGGGTCATTTGAGATCTTTCAGGGCTAGAGGACGACCACTAACAAACCCTATACTTCATGACCTCTTAACCGAAGGCAACCGAAGTGGAGTAAACCCTAGGAGTGAGCATGTGTGAGTGAGCTTTTTCAGTTAATTTGCCTTTGCACATTTAGGTTATCTATCGTTCTAATTTTCAAATATTCTTGCCATACAGTCCTATTAACATACATCTAACAGTTAATAATTGTGGAAATTTAAAGTGCGGAAATAGAAATCCTAATTATTACATGGCTTTCGCAGATACAAAATTAATTAACTGAAAATAAAATGCGGAAATTAAAACCCTAATTAAAATCTATTACAACCTCGAAACAGTTACATAAATAATAATTAAAAAGGTAATTAAAAATACGCGCGACGAGTTAAATGCGGAGACGATTAGAAACCTAAAAATCTAATTTGAGAAAAGAATATTTAAGTTATTTTTGAAGGAAAAATTAATTATTTACAACCCTAATTTCTAATTAGTTTTAATTATGAAAAGGAATTAAATTAACCTAATTTAAACTAAATTAATTAAAGAAAATAACTATTTCATGAAAAAATGATTTTTGGGTGTTTTTTGTGATTTGTTGATTTTTTGTAGTTAATAAAAAAGAATTAATTTGTGAAAACAAATAATTAAACAAAAACAAAATAAATAAGAGAAATAAAAAAATTAAATTGGGCCTGTTTGCTGAAGAAATCAGGGGGGTGCGTTGCTGAATTGTTAGGCCCAACAAGCTGAAGCCCAGTCCCACGTTTGAGATTCGGTATTGCTCCTTGCTATTAATGCACCATGGTCTTTCATTGATAGACGTTGGGTCTGGGCATGAGACGCATTCATTGGTTGGATGGTGATGGCATATGGTGGGCGTTTGGATGAGAGCAGCACCATATCTGTAAAGGAAAACTAAAACAAAGAAAGCGTTGGGACCTGGGATTAAAACCAGGTGCTCACACTTACCACTAACGCGCTTTTCCATCTGGGTTGTTATTCCTATTTGTTAATATAATAACAATAAAACATAATATGTAAAGCCAAGTAATTAAATCAAAAACACACGTGAAATTCAAATCATCCAGTGAGGTGGTGACAAGTCACTGTCTCCTTCGTTGAGACCGTCGTCTTAACTCCTTGCACTTTTACCTACAAACAAGTGTTCATGGCTACAACCTGTGTGCTTCAAACATTAAGCAATACACATGATAAATGAATTCAAAGACCAGGATTCAATTGGTCTAATTTTACTTGTATGTGAAAACCCTAAAACCAACACGAAAACCCTAGTAATGGCAACTCTGGGTTTAAGCAGCAAAACACAAAATCAAGTAAACCAAAACGTTGCAAATGACAATATGAACATAATGCAGTATTTAAAAATGCTTAATCATGCGTGAACTAAGAAATCAAACTCAAGTTTTGAGATGCAAACCGTGGGTCTGTGGCTTGCGAATCTGGGCCTGGCAAGGCTTGTAATTGATTGAGTCACGTTCTGGAGATGTCCAGGAGTCTATTGGTAGTCTTAGAAGGGCCTGAATCAACCTCTAAGTCCAAGAATGATCTCTCACTTTCTTGTCAATTTTAGATTTTTGTTCTTCCTTTCTCACGACTACCACCTCCTCTTTTTTCCTTGGCTGCGTTATGTATATGTACTTGAATGAATTAGGGTTGTAAACACCACTAGTATCTTTGCAAATTTTGAAGATTTGATTTGGTTTTCATGTGGTATGATATCCTTCCAAATTTGGCCTAATCATCCCATTCTTGTGCCAATTATATTTGATTTGATTTGATTTTGATATGCCATCATAATGAGCTTGTGATTCTGTCCAAAAATCCAATCAAAACAAATCTTTGCTATTATTTACCAATTATTTAATTTAATTCAATTTTTAATAAATAAAAAAATCAAAATAAAATAAATAATGAAGCAAATAACATTTGAGTGAACATTTGGGTCGTGTACCATGTCATGAGTGAGGTGCAAGCATAAAAAGTTAGGCCCATTTGGCAAAAAATGCATTTTTAAGCACATTTGACTTTTGGCAATTTTGCAAAAAGGGTCAACTTTGACAAGGCATATCTCATCCAATTTTAACCCTAGAAAGGTGTTCTTGGACTTTTTAGAAAGATTAGGGTGTCCCCTAAGCAACCCTTTTGTTCTCATCTCAATTGGGTCTTCCATGTTCATGTAAGAAGCTTTGACCCAAAAAGTGTTTTTGTTTACTTTTCAAAAGGACCTATAATATGGAAATTCATATCTTTTTGTGAGTGCATATTTTGAACTTGAGGGATGAAGATGAATTGTAGGTAATTGTATTCTCTTCAAAATGAGCCTTGGATGGAAAATTTGTGATAAAGTATGAGGAAGTTATGCTTAGTCAAAGTTTGGTTGACTTTTTCCTTAGACATCCTAATTTAGCAACTTTTGGGTTTTGATGAATTTAGGGCATTCCTTGAGGAATCATGATCAACCCTTGATCAAATGATGGATATAACTTAAAAATGTTTATTTTGACCAAAAATATTGAAGTTTTACTGTATGTGGGCCACAATTGACTTTTGACCTAATATGGTCGATTCTCAAGCATCTGAGCAGTTGACTGAGCAAACTTCTTGTGCAAGGCTTGAAATTTGACATGGAAGGTCTTGAGAACATATTAGGACCATGGATAGCATATGAGGTCTTTGGAGTTCACCCATATTGATGAAAATGGAAACCCTAGTTTAAGATACATTGCCTTAGGAGAGAGTTTGTCTGGTCAACTCTTGGGCAACCTTGAGCAAATTGAGGATCTCTAGGAGTATGTTTTGAGTAAAATGAGAGGGAAAACTTTGGGGTAAAACAGGTTTTACTTCAAAGGCTCAGAAAGAGGTTCGATGTGCTCGTGTTTTTGGACCACCTCTCCGTATTAGCAACAATAAATACAATGCACTGGAAGACACTGATAGTGGTGGTGACTTGGACGAATGGATATTCCCAACTGCTCATGCAGGGCTCAACAATTGGAGGGACAAAGACTTCATCTCAATCTCCTTCAACCAGGAGTAATTTCTATTTCCTGTTTTTATTACTTTATGAAATTTATATGTATAATTTCCTTCAAAACAATGACTCCAAACCATGTGCCTTGCCCGGGGCACAATGGTCCATTTGTTAAGGGTTTGTCATTTCATATATCATATGCTCATTTAATGAAAAACATTTGACGATTTTGCATTCAAATTTTGCGATCCTTGTCTTTCTTTTATTTTACTGCATTTTCAAATAGCCATGTGACCTTACATGCACACACACATTTGCATATCCACATCCATTCTGAATCTCATTGACAACCACTCTGCTATTTCCATCTATGACTTTGACAATCCAATCTATCAAGCCGAAGACGAAGGTGAAGAAGATTGTGAGATACCTGGAGAACTCGCTAGACTCCTGATACAAGAGGAAAAGGCCATCCAACCGCACGAAGTACCGATGCAAGTGATAAACCTGGGTACTGAGGCAGATAAGAAAGAAGTCAAGATTGGCGCTAACTTGGAAGACAATGTAAAGAGAAGATTGGTTCAAATGTTGTATGACTATAATAAGGTATTCACTTGGTCAGACGAAGACATGTCGGGGCTCGATATTGATATTGTGGTTCAACGTCTACCAATGAAATAGGGTTGTTCTTCGATCAAATAAAAGTTTTATCGCATGCGCCCGGATATGTCTGAAAAGATCAAGGCTGAGGTAATGAAACAATTCAATGTGGGTTTATTGGTAGTAATGTCGTATCCCCAATGGGTTGCAAATGTTGTTCCAGTATTGAAGAAAGATGGTAAGGTTCGTATGTGTGTAGACTACATGGATTTAAATAGGGCAAGCCCCAAAGACGACTTCCCACTACCATATATTGATGTCTTAGTTGACAACACTGCTCAACACAAGGTGTTTTCCTTCATGGATGGCTTCTCAGGTTACAACCAAATCAAAATGGCGCCCGAAGACATGGAGAAGACTAATTTTGTCATACAGTGGGGCACCTTCTGTTATAAAGCCATTCCTTTTGGATTGAAGAACGCAGGCGTAACTTATCAACGGGCTGTGATGGCTCTATTTCATGACATGATTCATCATGAGATAGAAGTCTATGTTGATGACATGATAGAAAGATCTCAAATTGAGGAAGATCACCTTGATCATCTATACAAGCTATTTGAGAGACTGGAGAAATATAAGCTGAGGTTGAATCCCAACAAATGCATCTTCGGGGTAAGGTCTGGTAAGCTCCTAAGCTTCGTCGTTATTGGTAAAGGAATTGAGGTTGATCCCACCAAGGTCAAAGCTATCCAAGAAATGCCAGCTCCTCATACTGAGAAGGAAGTTAGAGCTTTTCTAGGACGACCCAATTACATTACCCGATTCATCTCTCACTTGACTGCTACTTGTGAACCACTATTCAAACTACTGAAGAAAGATCAAGTGGTAAGATGGAATGACGACTGCCAAATAGATTTTGACAAAATCAAGGAGTACTTGCAAGAACCTCTAATCCTGATGCCACTAAATGAAGGAAGACCTCTGATCATGTACTTAACCGTTTTAGAGAATTCAATGGGGTGTGTGATGGGGCAGCATGATGAGTCTGGTCGAAAAGAGCATGCAATATACTACCTTAGAAAAAAATTTACCGACTGTGAAATAAGATATTCACTGCTCGAGAAAACTTGATGCGTTTTGGCATGGGCTGCTCGCCGACTAAGATAGTATATGTTGACTCATACTACTATATTAATCTCTAATATGGATCCCACCAAATACATCTTTGAGAAGCCAGCTCTCTCCGAAAGGATAGCCCGATTGAAAATGATCTTGACTGAATATGACATCCATTACACTACACAAAAAGAAATCAAAGAAAGTATGTTGGAAGGTCATTTGGCACATTAAGCTGTGGATGATTACCAATCTATGAATTTTGAATTCCTAAACGATAATATCATGCTGATTACGGATTGTGAAAAACCTGGATCGTATGAAGGACCTAAACAAGGATCCTGATGGACTATGGTTTTTGAAGGAGCTTCCAACGCACTGGGTAACAGAATTGGTGATATGATCATTTCTCCCGAAGGTTGCCACACTCCCTTCACTTCCAGACTCTACTTTGACTATACCAATAATATGGCCGAATATGAAGCGTGTATCATGGGTCTTAAATCTGCTATTAACTTAAAGATTAAGTTTTTAAGATTATATGGAGACTCAGCTTTGGTCATCAGTCAAGTTAAAGGAGAGTGGGATACAAAACATCCAAACCTTATCCCTTACAAAGAGCTTGTGCTAACCTTGATCCCATAATTTGAAGAGATTACCTTTGAGCATATTCTGAGGGAAGAAAATCAGTTGGCAGAAGCCTTAGCCACCATGTCGTCTATGTTCAAGGTCAATTGGGACAACGAAGCTCCCAGATTTACTTTCGAAAGATTTGACGAACCAACACATTGCTTTGAGGTTGACATTGTTGAAGTAGAGGAGAAGCCTTGGTTTCACGAGTTGAAAAGATATCTCAAAGCTCAAGAATATTCTGAAGGGGAATCAGTCAACAACAAGAAATTCCTGCGGAGGTTCTCAGCCAAGTTCTTCTTGAGCAATGGAGTCTTATACAAACGCAACCATGATTCAATTCTGCTCCATTGTGTAGACAAGAAGGAAGCAAAGAAGATCAGGAAGATATACATGAAGGTATCTTTGGAAGTCACTCTAGTGGACATATTATGGTCAAGAAGATTCTGAGAGAGGGTTACTATTGGTCGACCATGGAAACCGATTGTCATCACCACTCGAGGACTTGCCACAAGTGACAAATTTATGCTGACAAAGTTCACGTGCCTCTGATTCCTTTGAATGTCACGATTTACCCTTGGCCATTTTCAATATGGGGAATCGACATGATCGGAGAGATACAACCTACTGCCTCTAATGGACACCGTTTCATTCTTCTCGCCATTGACTACTTTACCAAGTTGGTTGAAGCAGCTTTATTTGCCTCAGTTACCAAGAACGTCGCGGCCCTGTTCCTCAAGAACAGCCTCACATGCCGGTATGGTATCCCTGAGAGGATAATCACTGACAATAGCACCAACCTTAACAATGCCATGATCACTAAGCTCTTCATGCAGTTCAAGATCAAGAATCACAACTCTTCTCCATATAGGCCTAAGATGAATGGCGCAGTGGAAGCTGCTAATAAGAATATAAAGAAGATTGTGCAAAAGATAGTGGTGACCTATAAAGACCTTCATGAGATGCTACCATTTTTTCTTCATGGCTACTGTACTTTGGCAAGAACATCAACTGGGGAAACCCATTTCTCTTTAGTCTATGGCATGGAAGCTCTCCTACCTGTTGAGGTTCAGATTCCTTCTCTAAGGATTATGAAAGAAGGAAACTTAGACGAAGACGAATGGACTCAAACTAGGCTGGATCAGTTGAACTTGATTGACGAGAAGAGGCTGGCGGCTGTCTAACATTTTCAGATGTACCAGAAGAGCATGATCAAAGCTTTCAACAAAAAGATCAAGCATATGGTATATCAGGATGGTGACTTGGTAATAAAGCACATCATTCTTCCACAAGGCGATCCCAGGGGAAAATGGACTCGCACTTACGAAGGGCCATTTTTTTTAAGAAAGTATTATCTGGCGGCGTTATGATGTTAACCACTACGGATGGCGAGGATTTCCCGCACCCTGTGAACGCAGACATAGTCAAAAAATACTACGCATAAGAATGACCCGCTAGGTTGACATACCTAGGAAAAAATAAGGGCATCCCGGCGAGCCAAAAAGGTTCGGGCAAAAGTTAGGGATATATACAAAAGACTGTACACCCGACAAGTTGAAAACCTGAAAGGGCGGTTGGGCAAAAAAGGGTATCCTGGTGGACTAAAGACCCGAGAGGGCGGTCCAGGAAAAAATTAAGGATTAAAGTGTACGACTATGTCCCGTTAGATCACTACAACAAGCTTTATTACCAAGGTCAAAATTTCAAAAGGTTCAATCAACTTCTTCTGGAAGCAAGGGGTGAGATGTTCAAAGGCATAGGAGTAATAGGAGATTTGGGACCCAATGAGATCGCTTCCACGTGGCTATATATACTTGTTTTCACTTTGAACTCCTTCATTTTACGATGATTTCCTATTACTAGGATTTATGTCTCTTTGTACAAAATCTCCTGTTTATAGGTAAATTATCAATACAAATATACTTTGAAGTTCAAAGCTTTTGTTTTTTCTGTTTTGCTTGCAAGAACATGCAATGATTAAAATTGAACGAGCATATGCATA
Source organism: Vicia faba (assembly GCA_948472305.1). Taxonomy (NCBI): domain Eukaryota; kingdom Viridiplantae; phylum Streptophyta; class Magnoliopsida; order Fabales; family Fabaceae; genus Vicia; species Vicia faba. The sequence goes on from OX451739.1 coordinate 725,990,309, forward strand.
TGAACATGATTAACTGTTAACAAAATATATGCATAAGAACAGGAATAAGCATTTATTTAAAACTCTAAAAGCTGGGATGACACTCAAACCTTCTGTAAATCCCCACTAAATCCCTTTCATAAGGTGATCACCAGTGAAATCGCCAGAGCCACTTCTATAAGATTATTCCCCGTAGAGTAATCTTCACAAATAAGGGTACATTCCCCATAATCTCCCCGTTAAATCTCTCCATAGAGTCTCAATCAATACAATGCATGGAATTTCTCTTCCCCAACTGAGTTTATTCCTCCAAAACTGAAAATGAAACCTTGCAGAGTCCTTCTTTAGCAAATTTAATTTTCCCAAAAGAATTAGTTTCCTCAGCAGAGCACTTCTCCATCAACAAGGGTTTATTTCCCCAACAGGCCCCAACAGACTACAAATTTCCCAACTCGAGTATATTTCTCAAACTACTACAAATTGCTGACAAAATTCTTCTCCCTAGTGAAGTCGTCACTATCCCCAGAAAGTTACTGCAAAGCCTGGAAACTGACCAGATACCAGTTAACTTTATCTTCCCCAAACGAGTCAGAAGTTTAACCATCTCTTTTATCCCCAGTCAGGATATATAAGAAATAAACTACCTAGTAGAGCAACGGACGACCAATGTTCCTAAACTCTACTCCCCAAACAGAAATCAATGCATCCCTTGTAGAGTTTCCTCAAGCAAGCAAACAGGAATCCCCAACAGAAGCATTCTAGACAAGATTAAAGACACACATACTCTTCATCCCCAATAATAGTCAGGGATTTATTTTCCGAGACAAAGATACCGCATGTGTTTACAAATACACTTCAACAAGCATCTTACATATGCATATGAAACGAATATAGCACAATCTAATTTATTTTGAGAACATCATTATATAATGCATTTCATACATCATGACATTGCATAAAAGCTATCTCTTTACCTTTTCAAGAAAGATCAATCAACAGATGAATATCATCAACAATTTTCAAACAGGTCCAAGATTAATTCCCAAAACAAGATGGAGCAACTATCTGAATGACCAGCCATATATTAATTCCTAAAACAAGACAGGGCAACTATATGTGAAGAACAAACTGATCAATTCCCGAAACAGGACGGGGTGACTATCTACATGAGAAAATTGAAGATTAACTCCTGAAACAGGACGGGGAAACTATCTTCCTTTATTTATGGACAAATAAAGATCAATTCCCAAAACAGGACGGGGTAACTATCTTTATCACCAACAAAATAATTCCCGAAATAAGACAGGGCAACTATCTGTGAAAAACTGATTGAAGATTAACTTCCGAAATAGGACGGGGAAATTATCTTTATTTCTCTTTGGTCAAATAAAGATCAATTCTCAAAACCAGATAGGGTGACTATCTTTATCACCAATAGTATGAACTCCTGAAACAGGATGGGTTTACCGACAAACTAATTATAGATCAATTCTCGAAACAGGACGGGGTGACTATCTACATGAGCAGATTAAAGATTAACTCCGGAAATAGGATAGGGAAACTATCTTCCTTTATTTATGGATAGATAAAGATCAATTCCCGAAACAGGACGGGGAAACTATCTTTATCACCAACAGATTAATTCATGAAACAAGACAGGGCAACTATCTGTGAAAAACTGATTGAAGATTAACTCCTGAAACAGGATGGGGAAATTATCTTTCTTTCTATTTGGTCAGATAAAGATCAATTCTCGAAACAGGACGGAGCGACTATCTTTATCACTAATGGTATGAACTCCCGAAACAAGACGGGTTTACCAACAAATTGATTGTAGATCCATTCCCGAAACAGAACATGGCGACTATCTACATGACAAACACTTTCTTCACAGACATCTGTTGGTTCAGTTTGAATCGACCAAATATTTATTCTGATTCTTTTCCAAAAGACACTTTTTCTGGTTTAGTTTAAATTGACTAAATATTTATTATGATTCTTATCAAGTTAAAGACAAATACAAGACATCTGCTGGTTCAGTTTAAATCGACCAAAGATTTATTCTGATTCTTTTTCAGTAGACACTTTTTCTGGTTCAGTTTAAATTGACTAAAGATTTAATTTGATTCTTATCCAGTTAAATACAAATACAAGACATCTGTCCGTTCAATTTAAATCGACCAAAGATTTATTCTGATTCTTTTCTACTAGACACTTTTTCTGGTTTAGTTTAAATTGACTAAAGATTTATGTTGATTGTTATCCAGTTAAAGACAAATATAGACATCTGCTGGTTCAGTTTAAATGGCCCAAATATTTATTCTGATTCTTTTCTGGTAGACACCTTTTCTGTTTCAGATTTATTCTGATTCTTATCCAATCAAAGACAAAAACGAGACATGTGTTGGTTCAGTTTAAATCAACTAAAGATTTATTCTGATTCTTTTCTAGTTGAAGTCAAGATGAGACTTGGTCTAATTTCTATCAACAATTATCTTGGATGGCGTCTTTAAGTCCATCTCAAACGACTCTCCGTCATCTCTCCAAATGGCATCTTTAAGCCCATTCCCGATATAATTTCTCATTCCTGCATATTGATGCATGACTAAAAGTCTTACCTTTGTAAGCATGCTTTGATTGTTTAAATGCTATGTCCTCTTATACTTGACTACTTACTTAGGTGTCTACCTACGTGCATGTTCTTCTTTACTTTCTTATCTAAGCATATTTTCTTTAGGTATCTTATCTAAGTACCTTACATCTTAAGTAAGTTTCTAATTCTCATACGCGATGTGTGATTGTCTAATCTCCATCTCATATCTTTTATCGTACTTTGATTCTTAATATCATTGTTAGGTGTGATGTTTTACCATCTCTTATTTTTTCATCCTACTTTGATTTTTGATATCATTGTTAGGTGTATGTTTTACCATACGATGTTTCGTCATTATTTCTTATCCTACTTTGATCCTCGATATCATTGTTAGGTGTTAATGTTTTATCGTTTTTCTCTCTTTAAGATGTGATGTTTTGTCATCCTAACATGTGTGTGCTTAATGTATTATCTTCTATGTGTTTATGTTTTGTCATCTATTGTGTGATGTTTTACCATCTCCTCTCTTATTGATTTAGATTTCTACCTATGTGTTTGTGCTTCATGTTTTTCCATCTTTAATCATCATGTTTGACCATTTTCTTATCTTAATGTTTTATCATCTCTTTTTCATATTATTTCTCCAGCTTCTTTGATCCTTGGTTAAGTACTTCATTACTAACCAACATGGTGATATATGAGAAGCTATATTCCATTTGTGTTTTGAGCATCACTGTCTAGTGATTGTCTCACGAGTTTTTGTGCCATGTCCCATGTATATATCTTGATATTGGAGACCGCCCATAACATATAAAAACATTGACCTTTGATTTATTTAAATCACACTGCTTTTACACATCAAAGGACTATACTTTTCCATATATCATGACAGTTGAGTATGTTATCTTGGTGACATTACTCGAGTCTCTAAGTTCATGATTGATGTCTTGTGAGGGTATCATCATAACCCAATTATATACAAGATGTCATTGCACTTTTACTTGAGCTTTATCAATTTCATTTAATTTAAGACAAGTATTATCCATCTTAGATGATTTTGTTCATCAATTAGGTCACTTTTCTAGTGTAGGAAGTTTCGTCTTCTTACTTGGTTGCTCTTGAGCCTCATCTCGAGTTAACTTATTATACAAGTCACATATTTCATAATTCTTAAATTATGCTCTTTCTACTTTTATCTTTGCTTATTAGAATTGAACATTGCTTGCTTTCCTCCTTTGTCCATCTCCCTTGTATGCTTTGTATGTTCTCTTTGCCCCATGTCTTGTGTATTTGTGGATATGTTGTCATTTTTTCTGTTGATGCTTGGTCATCTTTTACATGATGTTTTGTCATATATTACATGATGTTTATCATATTTTACATGATGCTTCATCATCTATACCTGATGTTTTGTCATCTTTTACATGATGTTTTGTCATCTCTTTTCTTTATGTTTTATCATCTATGATTTCTTGATATTTTATCATCCCATTTCTTGATTTTTCATGATTTCTTGATGTTTTGCTTGATGTTTTATCATCCCTGCCTGATGTTTTATCATTATTCTCTTTTCTTAGAGACTCAATGTTTTGTCATCTTAATATGTGCATATTTGATGTTTTAGCATTTTTTCGCTTCATGTTCTATCTTATTTTGCTCATTATCTCTATCTTGATGTTTTATCGTCCTTGTATGATGTTTTTCCATCTTCCCTCTTATTGGTTTAGGTTTCTACCTATATGCTTTCCTTGTAGATGTTTTGTCATCCCTTCTACCTTTATGATGTTTTTTCATCTTTGTGTTGTTTTGTCATCTTTGTGTTGTTTTATCACCTTTGCGATGTTTTATAATCTTCTTAATGTTTTATCATCTTCTTGATGTTTTATCATCTTCTTGATGTTTTATCATCTTTGTGATGTTTTATCATCTTCGCGGTATTTTGTCATCTTGTTATTGTTTTATCATCTTCTTGATGTTTTATCATCTTCTTAATGATTTATCATCTTCATGATGTTTTATCATCTTTGTGATGTCTTATCATCTTTGTGATGTTTTATCATCTTCGTGGTGTTTTTTCATCTTCTTGATGTTCTATCCTCTTTGTGATGTTTTATCATCTTTGCGATGTTTTGTCATCTTTGAGATGTTTTATCATTTATGTGATGTATTGCCACCTTTGTGATGTTTTTTCATCTTTGTGTTGTTTTTCATCTCTATGATGTTTTGGTCATCTTTGTGATGTTTTATCACCTCTCTCTATACTTGATGTATTGTCATCTTGATACACAAATGCATGATATTTTGACATCTCATTCTTTGTATGATTTTTTTATGATCTCACCTTTGTATGATCTTTTGACCATCCATGATTAGATGTTTTGTCATCTATACTTGATACATGTTTCTTGATGTTTTGTCATCTTTGTGTGTGATGTTTTGTCATCCCTCTCCCTTCTGTATTACATTCTCCTCTTGTATGTTCCCTATAGGATCTTTAGTTCACTCTTCTCTAAGCTTGAACTAAATAGACCTTAGGATCTTTATCCATGCATGACAACATTAGGTAGTTGTTTTCCCCTCTTATCCTCAACTATAGGATCAACATTGCATGATAACTTTAGGAATATTTTGCTAGTCTCCCGTTCGACTTTTCTTCCCTTTTGCATCTCACTAAAACTAAAAATTGTTTTTCTTTCAAACTTCTCAAAATACTCTAACTTCACTTAAATCATTTTTCAAGGTAAAAAACAAACCAATTCAAACTCTTTTGTATTCAGACTTTTTCTTTTAAAACCTTTTCAAAAAGGACATGATTCGCTAGCATTGTTAATAAAAATATTGCAACCAATGGAAACTATTTAGCTGAACTACGACGCTCTGATTTCTTAAAATGGATACGTAGACATTAGGTCGCGGGGCCTAAGCGAGCACAACTTTGTAAAATCTTCATTCTTTTCCCCGCATTTTCTTTCACATGCATTACTTTTTAGCTTTTAAGCTTTAGACATAGATCAAATACACCCTTATACTAGAACAAACATAAGTGGGTCCTATGGAGTACCACACACGTGTAGGGTGCTAATACCTTCCTCTCACGTAACCGACTTCCTTACTCGATCTCTACGATCGCAAGACCGAGATTTCACCCCTTCAGGTTTACTCGATGTTCACCTTTCCCTTTCGGTGGAATAAAAAACGTTCGATGTCGACTTCATTGAGTTTCATTTCTATGATTTTTGGCCGGTTGTTTCAGCTTGCATTTGTTTTCATAATTGATTTTAATTGTTGAATTCGTGTTCATTGTGTTGTTAGCTGGCCAAACAATAAGTTTGATGTATATAATTGTTTGATTCTGAGTTTGCATCTGATTCTCAGTTTTGTGTTATAATGTGAAAATTAGTGAAAGTTTGTTCATGTTTCTCCATGATTCAGTGATTGTTTCATGTTGTTCTTGGTATCACGTTGTAGATATCCATGAGATCTACAACTTTGCTTCAGATCTCATGTGATTTCATGGAGAAAAGAGTATGTAATGATGATCTGAAGTTCACAGCACAAATACGATTTTAGGGTTTGTTTTAACTTTTTTATTGGAGAAGACGATTGATGAGTGGTTGATTTGAATTTTCCTAGGACCCACCTTGCGCGCCATCTTTATATTTTATCATATTTTGAATCTTCGTTTTAATTTTCCCTCTTTATTTTAATTGTTTTTCTTGATTTTATTTTTATAGTTTTGATGATAAAAAAATAATTAAAAAAATATGCTCAGTTAGATCTTTGAGTCTACTTTCTGAAAATAATTTATATTTTATTTTACCAAATCTTGTGGTACTTTAATTAAATCAATTGATTAATAGTGTCATTTATCTTTCATTTTTGCTATATTTTGTTTTGATTTTTGTTTTATTTTTTTTCCTTCAAGATAAAATTCCACAAAAATATTTTTAGTAACCTTTAGAGATTAAACTAATTTTACATGATTTTTAATATGATTTACAGTTAATTTTGCTTGATTCTAAAAATTGTGTAATATTATTGTTGTTTTTGGTCCCTTTTCTTGCATAGTTTTAGAGATTGAATTAATTATCTCGACTCCTTCACTTCTAAAATTTAAATAAAATTTGTTTAAGGTTATTGGATGAGTTAAGATCATGAAAATAATTTTTTTTTAATTTTAAATCTTAATCTTATATTTTTTTTACAAAATAGTTTTTTAAGCGTGTATAGTTTGAGCACTTTGCTAACTAGTCTTGATGATTTCAAATGATTTTCACCTTTACATGTTGATCCAAGAACTTTAACATTTGTTTATGACTTTTAGAGACCTTAAGGAAGTTATAATTATTTTTTTTTTGAATTTACAAGTCTTCTTTCTATTTTTAACCTAATTGTTAATTGAAGTTGTCCATTGAAACTTGCTTGAGTTGATTGCTTTTCATTTGCTAGCTTATGAAATTATTTTGAGGCTGAGTTCTAGACACTTAGTCGTCCCTAGATTCCCGTTGTACCCCAAAATTTGCCCTCTCTCTTCTCAAGATATTTCTCACAAAAAGATCTCAAATGCTCAATAAGTTTCAAATTTGGATCAGACAAGTTCACCTCCTAAGCACCGAGACCACAAATTAGGGTTTTGTTTTTCTCAAGATCAATGGATTGATAGTTAAATTTTGGACCAACTAATGGAAAGTCAACTGATACACAAAAAGTCAAACTTTGACTTTTTTGGTCAATATTACATTTCAAAGATCAAAATTCATCAAGACATTCAAAAATATCAAACTTGATCATCAAGAATCAAGAAGGTCAAGAAAGTCCACGAAAAGTCAAAGTTTTCAATAATTAGAAATTTTCTAAGTGTTTTTACACTTGATAATTTCATTACTTCATGACATTTTTTCATCAAGATGCAAGATGATTCAAAGAAAACTTTCAACATGAAAATTGTAGATCTTCATGAATTATAAAACTTTGTATTATAGGGTTGATGTCCAAAAAATGCTCGGATTTAAATATATAAGCCCATGAAGTCATGACATTTTTATCTAACACTTAGAGAAATTTTCAACAGGTTTTGGCCAGTTTTTATCTCAACTTCTTGGCCAATTTTCACCCATCTCCTTATTGATTTGGCCATAGTGGTCAACATGAAAGTTTTAGACAATATTTAGAGCTTTCCAAAACATTCAAGAGCATTAATTTATCATACTTGAACTAGGAGATTCAAGTGCATGAAGTTGATCATCCATTCTTGAATTACAAGTCATTTTGGTGAAGAACATAAAATCCAATCTACATGTTATGCTGCATAATCTTGCTTTGCAGGCCTTCTAGCTTGCAAATCTCACCATAATTTAATGTTTACACAAAATTTTGAGCTATGGTCCATTTGATTTAAGCATTGTCCAAGTAATTTTTCCATTTTTGGCACAAAGTTAACATTGTCATTCTTGCAAAGCAGCTTTAATCACAAAGTCAGCTCTTCTTGAGCCTCTAACTTGTTCCTTCTACACACACTCAACATACAAAATCAGATAAGCATGCTTAAAGTATCCAACAACTCTATGAAGCAAAGTATAAAGCATTGGAACTATGATCTTCAAGCTTGCTTCATTTACAATCCAACCTAGCCACAACATGTGATCTTGAAAATCTGATCAACCCTTGTCTTAAAACCTTTTGCTTATAAATAGAGAGATCATTTTCAATTTAGAAAGAGATGAACAAGCCCTCAAAACCCCTTTACTCTGAAAAAAAACCAGAATTGTTCACAAAAACCTTCATTTTTGAGCTTTGAAGTCCAAATCTTTGAATCTCTCAAACCTTGCAAGTTTTTCCCAAACAAAACATCCAAATACTTCACATGCATCATATAGAAGTTGTTCAAACACAAGAACATCTTTTTTAACATCATTATCACCATCTTCCAACCTCAAAAACAGTACCTTGCAACTTGACTTGGTTGGAGTGATTCAACAATTTTCAACACAAAGGGAGGATTGGCATAGCTTCAAGAAGGTTCAAGGGAGCTCAAATCAATCACCATTTTTCACCTGGAAGCATTCATATGTGTTCTAAAGTTTTCACTTCAAGAGGTAAATTTTCTCAAACTGTAATATCCTTATTCATACATCATTTGATTTTGTTTTCAAAAGGATACAACAGGACATATCAAAGAGAAAACTTAGCAAAAAGGTAGGACAGGGGTTGACACGGGTGCTAGTGTCACACGATACGGCCTATGTCAATTCAGCTAGGATATAAATTTGGCAAAACAGGCAGGACAGAGGCTGACACGGGTGTCCGTGTCACACGACACAGCCCATGTTAACTCAACTGGGATCAGAAACATGCAATGAGGCAGGACAGGGGCTGACACAGGTGTCCTTGTCACACAGCACGGCCCGTGTCAATTCAGCTGGGACAGAAAAACATGTGCAGCGCTAGGAACAAATCCTGACATGGGTGCCCATGCCCGCTGACACGACCCGTGTCAGCTCAGGCATTAAAATTCCTAATTTTGAGATTTTAAGGTTACTTTGGACATATTGCATTGCTTGGAGATGGCCTAACACTATACAAAAAAAATTTCTAGATAAAATATTCAAGTTATTTTTTCTAAAATAATTGAAATCATTAGACTTAGGTTTTATTAATTAACTCCTTTTGTAATTAAATTAACTATAAAAATTTTTCTATAAAAAAACCCTAAAAAACAATCTTTTTTCTTTATCTTCACATTTTTGTACATTTTATTATTTCGCGCAACAATTTATCTAATTGTCAAAGCCTTGTAATAGTAATTAGGGTTTATTTTTACTTGTCATCTCCATTTGTAAATTTGTATCCCCCATCCCCCAAAGTATTGTAATAGCGTAGGACATTTAAATTCCGCAATTTATCGCTTTCCATATTATTGCTAGTAATTAGAGTTCGAATGGCAAGATCTTAAAATCAATATTAGACAACCCTAATTCAAAGACAATATACTTAAAAACAAAACACTTTACACATGCACCTCTAGGGTAACCCACACTTGTTGCCTCAGATTTAAACATTCATGTCCCTCGAATGTGAGATGTTTTAGCAAAAGACCCTCGATTAAAAGATCATAATCCTTCGATGACCCCTTCAAAGTTGTCTTCGATAAATGATCTTAGTCCCTCACGAAAATTTCTAAAACATCTTAAAAGTTGCCTTCTATGACTGTACGATGACCCACGCCCGTCCCTCACATCCAATTATAAGGCTCTCTACCAATCAATGGTAGACAAGCACTATCTAAAGGTGGAGGAGAAGAACAAAGACTTTTTTAGTAGGTAGATTACTCGTAATTAATTACTCACAAACATTTCAAAACCAACAACTTTTAACACACCAACACTTTCTTGAAATATTTTCAAAGTCAACACTTTGTATGCATTCTTATAGAGACGGGAATCATTGCAAAGTTTGACCAATGACAACATTTTTCAAAATATTTTCAAACAAACATTCACAAAAGCATTTCAAAAGTGATCAAGCAATTAAGAGCCCGTAGATAACTACGAATGAAAAGGTTTCTAACACCTTCCTTTTTCATAACCTACTCCCCGAACTCAAGAAAAATTCTCAAAAGTTCTTTCCTATTCTTTTCACCCTTTCATTTATTGAATAAAAGAAAAGTCGGTGGCGACTCTTTCTATCCGCAACATTTACGATAAAACGCAAAACACCAAGTTAGTTCTCCTACGGTATCACAATTCCTTTAGCATCAAATTAGCTTTGAACAATTTAATTGATCCCTTTTAGCTATCGATGACCATTTAGTTTTGAACTCCTAATTGTTCAAGTTTTAAACCCTAATTTAATTCTTTCTTGTGTTTTATGGTTTGCTCTTGAGGACTCTTGAGGTCCAATGATCATTAAAAGAGAATGATATGTTCAAGGAAGTGTTCCCTAAGATCATGAGAACTAATTGACTATACCTTTTGCTTTATGCATTTTCTCTCCATTTGATCTTTCTTTGTTACATCTTATTGCTTGAGATATAAGGAATGCACTTGTGCAACCTATAAGGAACCAAGTTCCTTCTTATTTTTATCATTCTCATTAAATTTTTATAGCCTTAAGTTCATGTCTATGAACCATTTAAGTGCTCTAAAATTTTATCTTTTGTTAAAAAGATCCTTAGTCCCTCATTGGTGATCATGGCTTAGGAGGTTGCTTTTGTGCACATTCACTTAAATATCATGGATCCAAAATGATTGAAACCTCATTTACTTCTGACCTATAAGCTCTTGAATGCCTTTAAGTCATAGCTCCCATAATTTTATGTCTTGCACTCTATTACGAGTCCATCATGATGATAATTGGGAGTCATATTCTTGTTTTAACCTAGTTTGTTTGTGATGATGTTTTGAATCCTCTAAAAGGCCATGGTCCAACATCTTTGTGCTTGAGTTTTGATCTTAACTTCCCTTCTCATCTTATTTCTCATGCTTCTTTGATCCTTGGTTAAGAACCCACTTTCTAACCAATATGGTGATACATAAGAAGCCACATTCTCTTTTTTACTTGTATTTTAAGCATCATTGTCTAATGATTGCCTCGTAAGTTTTTGTGCCATGTCCTATGTATCACATTGCTTGTGTGGATTAAGGGACTATAATTTTGTCAATGTATCATGACGCTTGAGTATGTTATTTTGTTGATATTTCTTGAGGCTTTAAGTTCATGATTGATATGTTGTGAGGGTTTTACCATTACCCTATGGCATATAAGATGTCATTTCACTCCTACTTGATCTTCATCAATCTCATTTGAACTAAGACAAGTATCATCCCTCTTTAGATGATGTTATTAATAAATTAGGTGACTTTTCTTGTGTGTGAAGTTTCATCTTCTTACTTGGTCACTCTTGAACCTCACCTTGAGTTAAATTACTATGCAAGTCACACATTACATAATTCTTCAATTGTGTACTCATCATTTGATCTATACTTGTTTAGTTTGAAAATGCTTGCTCATCTCCTTTAGCCAGTTCCCTTGTATGTTTAGTGTGAAACTTTCTCCCCGTGCTTGTTGTTGTAACTGGCAAAAAATATGAGAGTCACCACCATTAATTTTTGTCCTAAGGATGGGGAAGTAACAGATCACCCTAATTGTTTAAAGATTTTAAGTTCGTGAATTGGTTAGACGAAGGGAAGGTATTAGGTACCCTTCATCTCCCTTGTTCTCAAGGAGCATCCTATTTTAGGTCGTATGGTGAATCAGGAATTTCTACTCAAAGGTTATTGTTTCCATATGTTTGAGAAAGTGTTTAATTTTTTAAGAGCAGGACTCGCCTTGGTTCTAACTATGTGCCTACGTATCTTCTTGGGAAGAATCAGAGTCCAAGTTCATAGTTCGTATGTGTTTGGTTAGTGATTTTTATAGGATTGTGTATAATTGCTTTCGAATTGATTTTGAAATTTACTTGGGTTTGAAAATTGAGTGATGGTAGACGCGGTTTAGAATTTGATCCGGAAGCACTTTGAACAATTCTTTATTGAAAAAATCTTGATTTTTTATTATGTTAGTAAAAAAGGATTTTTGATTGGTTAACTGTTTTTATTAGGTGTTATTGGTTGAATAATAGTTGATCTTCTTTAGAATTCAATCGCGTTGGGCGAATAAATTGAATGAATTGATAAAGAGTTGACCTTTATCAGAATTAAATTTGGTTGAGTGAAATAATTGATTTGAGTCGATAAGGAGTTCATCCTTATTAGAATTTAATCACGCTAGGCGAAGTAATTGTATTTGGTTGATGAGAAGTAGATCCTTATTTGAATTAAATTGCGCTACGCGAAGTAATTATTTTGATTGAAAAATAAAGTTTGATTTATGTACATAAAATTATTTTTGGTATTTTTATAATTAGTAAAGAACTAAACTAATTAAATTAACTCTAATTAAATTATTTAATTAACCAAAGTTAATTATCCTCATAAAAATTAAACTAATTAAACAAAATATAATATAGAGTATAATTATAGAATACGATGTTAACTTTGTAAAAGGAGGTGTGAATTTAGTACAAGGCTAGAACCAAAGCCCGTGGCCCAAATAACTTAAACTAACCCTAATTCTAACTTATTACTACTAAAGATGAGAATAAGAGAATTAAAATAAATAAAAAACAAAATTACATCAGGCGGCCCCCGTCCATTCTCATGTTTAGGTAAAGAAATTAGAAATTGAAGCAATACCAACATTTTGGCTTTTAGTAACTACCAATAAAATATAAACATTTAGAAAATTAATAAAATAAAAAAATAGATCGAATATAATAAAGGAACATGAACAACAAATAAAAGCAGAATGTGTTTCTTTCCTTCATACACGATCATCTTCTCTTTATTTTCTTTCTTCAATTTTTCCCAAAGCAAGTGTTCATAAAAAGTTGAAATTGAAACAAAAGCAAACACTAACATCATAATTCAAATAAAAACAGAAGCATGAGTTACCAATCGGAGATGTTGCTCACACGGTGGTGGATGAAACCGTGGCGATGATTCATGATTGTGTTGTTAGTTATTGTTATTGTTTGACTTAGAAAATTTATAGATTTTTTAATAGAATGTTGTTAATAATAGTAACAGTAAGAATATAAATTACTAGATAAAAAAAATAGTAACAATAAAAATATAAATTGTTAGATGATAAAAAATAATAATTAGTAACAATGACAATATGAATTATTAGATAACAATAACAATATAAATTGTTAGATAACAATAACAATAAAAATTGTTAGACAAAAATAATACCATCATATAGTCCTCATATGGTTAAAAATAAAATAAATTAAAATTAAAAGGAACTGAAAATAAAAAGGAGGTCTCATATTTAATTATTGGCCAAAATAAAGAAATTGCAAATTATATTGAAAAAGAAGTTTTAAAACGAAGTTTGAAAAAAGTGTGAGAATGATAAAGTAGAAGATTGAAATTATGAATGTTGTGAATTGTGTATGATTGTTTGTTCAAGACAAAAATAGAGTTAAGTGTTTGTTCAAGACAAAATCCTAAAGTAAATCAGCAAAAGAAATTGCGCATAAAGAATATTTGTGAAAGAGAGAGATAGAGAATTGTTGATCTGTGAATGATCGTTGATGTCTAAAACTGTGAAAATAACAGTGTATTTATAGGAGAGAATTAGGTCGAGAATTAAATGAAATTGATCTATTTTTGGCATGATTTTGAAGATTGAAAATTGATTCCAATCTTCGTGAGCAAGACTATGAATCTGGATGGTTTTATGATCATGTGCAAGATGTGATTCGAAGAAAAAAATTTAATTGAATAGGATTTTATTTATTTTTAGATTTTTTGACTATTTTTTACATAAAATAGTGATATTAATAAAAAATAATATTTTAAAATATACTAAATAAAAGAAAACGGAAATTGTATTTAAATAATAAAAAACATGATTTTTGTGATTTTGAAAATAATTAAAAATGAAAATTAGTAACAAATAACATAAAAAATATCCAAAGTGGTGGAACCTGTGAGATTTGAACCCATGACCTTAAACTTTCAAGCTTTATCTCCTTAGCAATTGTGTTATATTACTTATTCAAAATAAAAAGTCAATTGGAAGTATATGAAGGAGAACAAGTATTTTCTATTTAAGAAATAAAATAAACTATTATATATTTTTTAAATATACAAAATAAATTGAAAACGAATATTTATAAAATACAAAATGTTAGTGTAAATAAACCAAAGAAATTTATAAAGCCCAAGTTTAAAAATAATTTTGACTATAGAAACAGGGTGGATAAATTTGGAGTATGACACTTGTGATGTTTGAATGTTTGATATTAAGGGTTATTTGCTACCGATGTATGTACTTTGATACCCTCTAAACATGTTTCCTTTTCTCCTATCCCTTTATTTTGTTTCACTCACCCTTAGGGGCATGTCAAGGTGTGGTTTTGTTCCTTTCTTGTACTTACTCTTCAATATGCTTAAGTAGTGATACCTTAGAGGTATTAGAGGTATTTCATATGTGTTGCCCTTATATGTTTGCTTATAAATTCACTCTTACTTCACATGTCATGCCATGCTCACTTGAGCATACACTTGTTCTCACGTCACATCACAACTTTGATTGAAACTAATTTATGTACTTTGGTGTTTATACCATGTTTTCAATGTCTAATTGAATTTCTTCTTAACCATGAGGATTGTTCTAAGTGTATAACATGTCAATGTCCATCTCTTCTCCTATTCTTGATTAGTGGTTAGAATTCTATCTAATTTCATGTGTGTTTATGTGATGCTTATTTTCTCTCTTATCTAAGTATATGATTGCTTGTTTCTTCTTCTTCTTTTTCTCTTTTATGAGATTGGCATGTTCACCATAGGACCTTTAGTTCATTATTCTTTAATATTAAACTAAATAGACCTAAGGTTTGCTATCCATGCATGACAACATTAGGTAGATCTCCCTCTTATCCCAACTTTAGATCCACAAACATGACAACATATAGGACTGAGATCCCTTTTTGTTAGTCTTTTCTCTTTTGCATCCATGTTAAAACTAAAAATTCTTCTCTTTTCTTTCAAAGTTCAAAACACTGAATAAATAAATGATGTTAATCATACTTCCATTAAGCGATAGAAATCATAAGCGGGTTTCTTCTCGATCTTATCATTTTTTCATTCTGTCTTTTGTGTGATTCAAATCTCAAAGACTCTTTTCATTAATAAGTGTAGAAAGGGATAATATCTCTCTCTTGAGGTCCAATAGTTATTATTCACAGCAAAAAAAATACCAACTAATTCAAACATTTTTCCTTCGGGCCGCCTTCGGACTTTTTTAGAAACCACTTTTCATAAAAAGGATGTGTTATTTCTACTCTGCACAATACGATGCATGATTCCCCAAAGGTCAGGTTGCAATATGTAAACTTCTAGAATGTGAATGTAACATTATTCGCCTAAAAAACAACAACAAACCAAAACACCATTTTAGGTGAACTACGAGTCCCTTGATACCCATTGCACAGAAGGTGGTACGTAGGCACAAAGGTTCACAACCGAGACATGCATATCTAAGAAAAACTTTATTTTTGTATATACTTTGCATGCATTCCCTTAGCATTAGGCTTTATATTTTTATACACCCTTAGATTAGAAAAAACTTGAGTGGATCGTGTGGAGTACCATGGACATGAGGGGTGCTAATACCTCCCCCTTGTGTAATCGACTTCCTTACCCTTTCTCTTGGTCGTGTGACATGTTATTTCCTTCCTTTAGGTTTACTCAGTGTTTTTTTCCCTCTCTTGGGATAAATAAAATTGATTGTGACTCTTCTTTTCTTCCATGTTCGCGCTTCGATGAAATTCTCAGATGCAATACCTAGTAAATTTAAACGATTAATTATACGTGAGAATCTCTTTTGCATTTGAGAAATGGTTTCCCCTTGCTTCATGCGAAAAAGTTTAAACTCTTGATTAGGTGTATTAATTCTAGATTGTTTGACCTTATTAGTTCCCTCATAGGTAACTTGTAGAGCATCTCTCATAGCTTTAGCGGTTTGACAATGGGAAATGTGATAGAACTCATCAACATCAAGAATGGATATGATGATGTTCTTAGCTTTCCCATCATGATACAACTTCTTATTATCATTATTATCCCATAAGCTTTCCGGATTTGGTATGGTAACACCATCAACAACATATATCACGGGCGTTGGACCATTTTTAATGGCTTCCCAAACACCTTTGTCATATGAGTTGACATGAATTTTCATACAAGCTTTCCAATAACTATAATTTTCTCCCGTGAAAATTGGCGTTATTTTATAATATCCTTTAGGTTCATAAGCCATTTTATAAAAGTGTCAAATCCAGAATGAACCGGGTCTTTGATGTCACTTGTTAAACGACAATATCTAGAGGGGAAACGTATCACATAGAATTCATCACATTCATAGTTTATCCTCAGAGCATCCCAGGCATCTTTAGTAGTAGTGCATATAACTATCTTTTTGAGATCATCCTTGTCTACTCCATGAAGTAGAGCATCCAATACTTTGGAGTTTGCAGAAGCTAACTCGTTTTCCTCTTTGGACCAATCCTCCTTTGACTTCAGAGACTCAATCCCATCTTTGTCTTTCATGACAGGATGACTTCATCCTTTCATCATAACCTTCAAAGATTTCCTATCCATGGCTTTTAAAAAATATATCATCCTAACTTTCCAAAAAGCATAATCTCCATCCTTTAACATATGTGTTTATCTAACCGTTCACCTTTTTAATCTATAGTGCCAAAAAATATTTTCCCTGGAGCTCACCCAATACACAGAACAAGGTGTCTGCTCTGATGCCAATTGAAATTCTAGCACACACACAATATCAGATACCAAGACTGATGTCTCAACAACACACAATGTCACAACAGGAATTATGGCATCTGCTGACAGAACAACATACAATAACAACAATGCAGAATTATAACTTGCAGAAAGTAAAGGAACACAAAGAACTGCTAACCCAGTTTGGTGCAACTCATCTACTCTGGGGGCTACCAAGCCAAGATGGAAATCCACTATTTGTAGTACTAGTTCAAAGTTGAACTCCCCCGTTTACAACTTCTCGCCTAATCCTTACCAAGTGCAAATTATACATAGGCACCTCCTAGATATGAGAATTCACCATCTCACTACCAATCATCGTGGTGAAAATACATGTCTGGATCCCAGTGATAGTCTATGATTAAGTCACAATCACAGTAAGTCGAAACCAAAACAAAACCGGAGTTTACGCTTCAATCACAATAATCAAACTCTTGCTTAAAAAGCTTTAGAGCGAGAACAGTAACTTAACAAATTGTTAAGTAACAATCAATCAATTGAAATGCAACAAAAGATACACAAGGATGTACATAGAAAAGCAGAAACTCCTTTGAAGAATCCTAAAACCCAAAACTAAGAGAATTTGAATTCCCCTTACTTTTAAAAATTTCTTAAGACTATTAGGTCTAGGTAGTTTCTTTAAATACTCCTCAGTAATCCTTGGGCCTTGAATCTTTGCCCAGATATTCCTTGTTGTTCACACCGAGAGCTGCATCAATCTGTGCAGATAAATCTCCATGAATCTTGGAACACAATACAAGGTTTCCTTAATTACCTCAAAGTCTAATTTTAGTAACCTGTATACAACTGGAGATAAATCAAAGTGTTCCAGATTTAAAATCCTTGACCTGCAAAAATAACTGAGATATATCCGAAGTCTCAGAAAATCAAATCAAATCTTGTCAAGAAATAAAACAGTAACTCGTATTATACCAGACTAAGATGACATGACACCTGTCTTCGACATCTGGTTAAAACACATAACTGAACTGTTATGACAATTAATCTAGATGTTATAACATCTTTCACAACATAAATATAACCATGTTTTTGAAAAAATATGCCAATCCAAAAACATGGTACTAAATTTTTTTAAAATTCTATTTTGAAAGTCAAACAAAAAATAAGGCAAGCGAAAGATTAAGCCTAGATAGAACAGGTCATCTAAACCAAACCGACTATTAAAAACTCGGATATGCGTAAAGCATTGAATGAAATCAAAAATGATGATAAGCCTTAATACAATAATTTCTCAATCAATTGTTTTATAATGATCACAATTGTTAACCAATTTCCAATAAAATATTTGATAAGGCTAAAACAAGCAAATTATCGAACACTTGGCGTGCAAACAATTTTTCATATTTTCCCTTTGACTTAGTTCATATGAAAAATACCACTTACAATATAATTGATTGTAATTTAATTAACAAAGCTATGTTTAACAATCAAAGGATATGTCTCTATGAATCGCTTACACAATCAATGAATTTAATAATTTGCTATACAAAATAAATGATATATATATATATATATATATATATATATATATATATATATATATATATATATATATATATATATATATATATATATATATATATATATATATATATATAGAGAGAGAGAGAGAGAGAGAGAGAGAGAGAGAGAGAACATAAGGATTTGTTTAGGCAATTAACCAATTATCCTTGCTATGGCTATATCTGCCTCCAATTCTGTTTGGAATTGAGATAATAATTCTTATTATGCAAAATATTGTTTACAAGATAAATGTAGCAATCCAACCTTACAAACCCTATGTTTGATGTTGATCCTAGCAGTTTCTCTTCCCTTGATCTGAGATTAATCAAGTCACCTAACAATACCAATTTGATCCACCGTCTTGAAATATTCCTTTCCAAGAACCATCGTTCTTCAAAGCCTTCACTCGGACGAATACAAATTTCAACATGTGTCGAACTATTTAAGGTCATGGGTTGACACATCAAAACCGAGGCTTACAGGATTTAAAAATGTAGTACATTTGTCGACCTGAAACACGTATGTGTTGACACATGGTAAAAAAATTTAGTATGTGTCTATCTGAAGAGATGGGTGTGTCGAAAAATGGTTATATAGGCTATAAGCTTTATTATTGATTCACACGTGTCGACTCATACATCGTATGTGTCGGCACATAGACTTGTTTTCATGTAAAAACTCACTTTTAATGCATGATACTTTTTCTAAACATGTTTTAAATGCATTCTAAGATCCCTAATGCAAAAGTGCACAAAAAATCTCAGAGACACCATTCAATATAAAGAAAAGCTAAGGTTATCCTAGTTTTGACATCATGCAAAACATCTATTGGGAGAGTGCACTCACATACTCCCCATTTTTTTATGATGGAAAAAATTGCGACGATGCATTTCATGTCTTCATGAAGGCTCCCCCTGAATATGTGCATCCTAACTTCATCTTCGCATGTACTTCTCCCTATTTTACAACATCAAAAAGAGACAAAGAAAGCCATGATAAGTATCATATATCACACAAATACTAATATTCCACATGGAGGCGTTTTGGAAAAAGTAAGAACGTACATTCACATATACCCATATACATGGAGTGATGAAAAATTAAACATAAATAACAGGAAATACACATCACCATAAAAATAAATACAAAGGCATGAAAGATGATGAATTAAATGCACTAACAAACTCTTGAGTCACTTCAGAAACGTCGCGATTATGCAACACTTCACAATGGTGCTCTCGATGTTGCACACACATGCGCCTAGCTTGGCGAAAAATAAATCACCACTAAAACCAAAACCAAAGATGCTATTATAAAATGAGACATGACTTGATCAAGAATTGCATTTGCACTAAACATGATCAAATTACATGAATTGCAAGAAATAATAATCGAAAACATGCTTGTACACCAAGAATCATATACTTCAAAAGAGAAAGAATTAATAGCATGAAATCACTATAAGAATATAAATTGAAAAATATTATAGTTATCAATTGTAATTTTTGAAAGTGAACATTCATGAAATTTATCATATATTGAGCATATCAAGCATTTAGAACAAAAATGATATAGCATTGAGACCAGGCTTACTTTCAAGGAGAAAAAGAAATGAAATTACCTCATAGATGAATGGAACAAAGGATGCACTCGCATAGTATGAAACTATCAAATGAAGGTTATAGAAATATATAAGAGTGCATGCAACAAATGTATTTAGGCAACATTTGAGATATCAAGAATCTCCAATTCCCTTCAAATGTTGAAAAATGGTTTGGTTGCAAGAGGTTTTTTAAATATGTATGCAAGTTGATTTTTACTATCAACGTGCTAAAATACAAAATTCCCTTTTTCAACATGGTCACGTAGGAAGTGGTGATGTATCTCAATATACTTTGTGTGAGAAAGTAGCACCAGATTTTTGGTTATGTTAATCGCTCTAATGTTGTCGAACATGATAGAAATACGTGAAAGTTTAATATCAAAGTCAAGTAATTGTTGTTTGAGATATAAAATTTTAGCACCGCAACTACCGGCGACATATTCTTCCTCGACCATCGATAAAGCAACAAAAAATTGTTCCTTGCTATGTGAACTAACTAAGGAATTTGAAAACATGTGACAAGTTCCACTAGTACTTTTCTTATTCTACTTGCAACCTATAAATTCAGAGTCGAAATAAGCAATTAAACTATAATCGTTTCCTTTGGAATACCAAAGCACATACTTAGATGTACAATGAAGATATATAACGATGCGCTTAACCACTTTTAAATGTGATTCCTTAGGAACCGATTGATACCAGGCGAACATACAAATTTTAAA
Organism: Vicia faba; assembly: GCA_948472305.1. Taxonomy (NCBI): domain Eukaryota; kingdom Viridiplantae; phylum Streptophyta; class Magnoliopsida; order Fabales; family Fabaceae; genus Vicia; species Vicia faba. The sequence continues at coordinate 726,011,126 of OX451739.1, forward strand.
CATAATTTTGGGCGTAGATATAGTAAGATATAGAAGAGATCCAGTCATACCTATATATTTCTTCACATCCACATCCTTACCATTTACATCTTTATCCAAGTTACTATTTATTAGCATTGGAGTGTCAATTCATTTAGCCTCATCCATATCGAATCGTTTTAGAAATTTATAACAATACTTTGTTTGACACATAAACATTCCTTCATTGAGTTGTTTGATTTGGATTCCAAGAAAGTAATTAAATTCTCCCATTAGACTCGTTTCGAATTCCCCATGAATAAGCTTAGAAAACTACTTGACCAAATTCATGTTAATAGAACCAAATATCATACAATCAACACAAACTTGAACTAGAAGTACGTGTTTTCCTCGATATTTAATGAATAATGTTATATCTACCTTCCCTCTATAGTATCCTTGGTCAAGTAATAACTTGCTAAATCGCCCATACCAAGCCCTAGGGGCTTGTTTGAGACCATATAAAGCATGTTTTAACTTGTAAAAATGATTAGGATACTAATGATTTTCAAAATAAGGAGGTTGAGCAACAAACAATTTCTCATTAATATGCCCGTTAAGGAACGTACTCTTCATATCCATTTGAAATAATTTTAAATTTCAATGCATGCAAAGGCTAGTAAAAGGCATATAGCCTCGAGTCGGGAAACCAGAGCATAATTTTCCTCATAGTCAATGCCCTCATCTTGGTAATATCCTTGAGCCACTAGCCGGAATTTGTTTCTAGTTATCACTTTAGGTTCGTCTAGTTTATTTCTAAAAACCCAACGGGTGCCTATGACTTCATGATCTCACAGACAAGTGACAAGGTCCCATACGTTATTTCTTTTAAATTAATTCAACTCATCTTGCATGGCCATGAGCCAATGCTCTTCAAGTAAGGCATATTTTGCATATTTTGGTTAACCTTAAGACACGAATCCAAAGTGATAATATAAATTAGTTATCTTAGACACACTAGTTACTCCTTTAGTGATATCCCAAAAAATATTATTAATGGGATGATCCTTAGAAGTTCTCCAATCCAAGGGGAGATCATCCTATTTATTTTTACTTTCATCGTTTTTCTTTTCATTATCATCATCTTCCTCCTCCTCAGATTTTACCGATTCAGGTTGATCAATTCGTTCTTCGGTGTCCTTGAGTATGTCTTCTATAGATGCACTGGTACCATGAAAAGAAATACCTTTCCTGACATTCTTCGGGCTAGACTCATCAAAAGTAACATGAAATGACTCTTAAACACTAAGTAATCTCTTATTATATACTCTATAAGCTTTACTTGATTGAGAGTATCCAAGGAAGATACCTTTACTGGATTTTGCGTCAAACTTTCCAAGATTATCCTTACCATTGTTTAAAATTAAACATTTGCATCTTAATACATGAAGAGATAAATTTAATTTTCTACCTTTTAAAAGTTTGTATGGTGTTTTGTCTAATATAGGACACCTAAGTATCATATTTAAGACATAACAAGTTGTGCCAATAACATCAGCGTAAAAATATTTAGGTAGACAACTATCATTGAGCATTGTTCTTGTCAACTCCTCTAAAACATGATTTTTGCGCTCCATAACACCATTTTGTTGTGGATTCCTAAGAGATGAAAAGTTAAGTTAAATATCATATTTATCACAATATTCTTCAAAGAGGTGGTTTTCAAATTCACCTCCTTGATGGCTTTGGATAGCAACAATTTTTATTTTAATTTATTTTGGGATAACGTTGCAAAATGTGTGAAAGCCAAAAATGTCTCATCTTTACTATACAAAAAGATGTTGCAAAAAAATATTGAGTAATCGTATACAATAACAAAACTGTAATAACTTCCACCTAGGATTTTAGTCATTGAGGACCAAGGAGATCCATGCGGAGAAGCTTAAGAGGTCTCGAAGTTGAAAAAATGTTTTTGGATTTAAATGAGAGACTAGTTTGCTTCCCCTTATGACGTGCATCACATAGGTGGTCTTTTGAAAACTTTATTTTAGGTATACCAATTACTAAATCTTTTATGACCACTTTTTTTAGTAAATAAAAGTTGACATGAGCTAAGCGTATATGCCATATCCATGAGTCTTCAATCACGGTAGCAAGACACTTAGCATTGGTCAAAGATATATCATTCAAGTCAAGCATATAAATATTGTTTATTCTCACACCTTTAAACGTTCAATCTTTCTTTTAATTATGTACAATCATGCAATGAGTTTTTGTAAGTGAAACTTTATACTCATTGTCGCACAATTGACTAATGTTAAGACGACTATGTCTAAGGCCTTCAACAAACATAACATGAGAGATAATAGTTGATGAGGGATTTCCTATACTATACTTTACAAGTATTTCACCATTTTTGTTGTCTCCATAGGACACAAAACCTTTCTTCTTCACCACAAAGTCGAAGAATAAGGAAATGTCTCTTGTCGTATGCCTTTAGCATCCACTATCGAGAATCCATATTCCCTCCATAGAGTCAAGACATTTAACCTATAATATCAAACAAAGGTGATAGGTACCCAATTTTTATTGGGTCCTTGAGAGTGAGGAAAATCATGGTTGCATTTGGTAAACCATTGAAAAACACCTTTAGGAACCAAAAAAACTCCTAAATTTGCATTTATCAATAGTGTGACATTTCTTGCAACAATAGAGACAAGAAAAATTATGAAGATTTTTTATTTTTCTACTTGGATCCTTTTTAGAAAAGCTATACTTTTTTAAGGTTTATTTAAGGACTTTTTAAGCTTTGAGGGATTAATAGCAAATGTAACATTTAGTTATAATACCCTGTCCAATTTAGCTTTAAGAGTTTTAGACTCTTTTTGCCAAGTGTCACAAGTATCACAATAGAAACTTGAAGGTTTTTTATCATCCTTATTAACGTTTAGACTATCTACCATAGATTGCTTTAAGATTCCATTTTCTTTTCGATTTCTAAAGATTTAGCTTCCAATTTTGAAAAGTTCTGTTTGTGTAAGGCTAAATGTTTAAAAGCATTTATTGCTTCTCTATGTATATTTTTAAAAGCTAAATTTAACTCAGAATAAGACAACTTATCAACATGCTCATATTTAGAATGACTTACATTCTTTTTCTTCTTACGATGTTGATGGACCGAGAGACACATGTTTTCCTCTACTTCATTATCACTTGAGCTTTTATTACTTGAGGAATCACTATCACTTTCCCAATCCACATAAGCTCTTCTAGACTTTCTAGTCTTCTTGTGTTGGCCTCTTTCTTTATCTTTGTTAATAGATGGACACTATGGTCTATAATGACCCATTTCCTAAAATCGTAGCATATACCTCTTGATTTTTATTTCTTGTTTTTGTCTTCCCTTGAGGATGTAAATTGTCTTATAAACCTGATAAGGTTTTTGTCAGAGTGCTTTACTCCATTATTTCTAATGTACCTATTATACATCTTCGCAAACAACCTCATATCTCCATCATCTGAATTCTCGTCATCACTAATATCACTATCACTTTTCTCATTTGTTGAGGACCTCAAACTAGAAGCCTTTAGAGAAATAAACTTCTTTTCTACTTCTTTATCCACAAATTTTTCCTTACTTAACTTCTTCTCATGTTTTTCCAAGCAAGTGAGTTCTTACTCATATTCTTCAACCTTACCAAACAATGTAGTGAGGTCTAGTGTTGTAAGATTATTAGCTTCCTAGATCGAATTGACCTTTGGTTTCCAATTCCTAGTAAGACACCTCAAAATTTTGTAAATTAATTCTAGCTTGTTTGACATCATTAGTTCCCTCGCGGGAAACTTACAATGTATCCCACATAGCTTTAGCGATTTCACAATGATAAACACGATAAAATTTATTAACACCAAAAGAGGATATGAGAATATTTTGTCTTATCCAATCGTAACCCCTCTTTTTCTTATCATCATCATGCCATTGTGCTTATGGTTTAGGTGTGACAACACCATTAGAATCAGTCATGGTAATTTTATTTTGACGGTTGATAACAGTGTCCCACATAACCTTATCATATAAATTGATACAAATATGCATCCAAGGTTTCCAATAGCCATAATTTTCACTGGTGAACACGAGCGCTCTATTGTATGCTCCTTTAGGTTTAGTGGCCATTAACTAATAAGCATTTTTGAAGCACGGAATAAACTAGAGCTAATGATACCACTTGTTAGATGACAACAACTTATCTAGAAGGGGGTGGGTAGATCCCCAAACAAAAACTTACTATTTAAAATTCTGTTTTAAAAGTAAAATAAAAACTATGGCAAGCAGAAGGTTAATCCTTGATATAACAAGTCGTCTAAACCGAACCGACTATTGGAAACTCGGATATACGTAAACCATGGAGTGAAATAAAAATGATAATGAGTCTTAATACAATAATTTATCAATCAATCGTTTTATAATGATCATAATTGTTAACAATTTCAAATGAAATTATTGATAAAGCTAAATCAAGAAAATTAACGAACACTTGGTGTGCAATAGATTTTTCAGATTTTTTCTTTGACTTTGTTTATATGAAATACCACTTACAATATAATTAATTTTAAATTAATTAACAAAGCTATGTTTAACAAACAAACGACATGTCTCTACGTATCGATTACAGAATCAATGAATTGAATAATTTTCTACACAAAGTAAATGTTATATAAGAGAGAGAGAGAGAGAGAGAGAGAGAGAGAGAGAGAGAGAGAGAGAGAGAGAGAGAGAGAGAGAGAGAGAGAGAGAGAGAGAGAGAGAGAGAGAGAGAGAGAGAGAGAACACAAGGATTTATTTAGGAAGTTTACCAATCTTCCTCGCTATGGCTACATCTTCCCCCAATTCTGTTTGGAATTAAGATAAAAATCTTACTACTCAAAAAATTATTTATAAGAGAAATTTAGAAATCCAATCCTAAAATCCTTATTGTGGTCGGTGGAAATAGAACTGGCTGTTTTTGAATGCTGGTTCGCGTTTGTGTTTAGCAAAATGTCGCGGTAAGCAAGAGTCGCCATCGTCTTTTATTTTCTCCAACAAGGAAAGGACAAAAGCACAACAAAATTCCTTTTCGAGATGTTTCTCGGGTTCGGGAGGTAGATTATAGAAAGGGAAGGTGTTAGAACCCTTTCTATCCGTGGTTATCCACGGGCTCTTAGGTACTTGCTCACTATGTTTTCAAAATGTTTTTGCTTTTCTTGTGTTTGTGGGTTTTGAAAAGTTTGTTTGAAAACTTCGATTTAACTCTTGTATCTGTCCTCAAGAGTGTATGAAGTGTTGTTTGAAAACTTTTTATCAGAAAAGTGTAGGTGCGAAAAGTATTTTTGTTTTGAAAGAGCAAGTACCTGAGAACCTCTACCTACTCGAAAGAAATTAAGTTGTGTAAATGTCCTTTAGATAGTACTATCCCACTATTGAGAAGTAGGTAGCACCGTCGTGGGAGTTTGTCGGGTCAATTCGATGTTAGGGACATGTGGTCACTAAAGCAATAGTAGGACGCCTTAGCGGTAACCCTAACGTCTTAGATCATTTTTTATCGAGGCAACCGTTTCGAGGCAACTTTGATCTTTAGACAGGAGGGCGACCTCTAAAGTACCCTATACTCAATGACCACGTCGAGGCAACCAAGTGAGGCGTACCCTAGGAGTGGCATGTGCGAGTGTGTCAGGTTTCAGTTAATGTTATCTTTGTACATGTTATGGTGAGCTACGATTGATTTTATTTTAAGGATAAGTCTTGTCATGCATAACCTAGTTAACATACATCTAGCAGTTAATAGTTGCGGAAAATAAAACTAAACTATTACAAGGCGTCGGGTATTTACATCGCCAAAAACAAACCCTTGAAAAAAGTAAATTGCGGAAAATAAATAAAAGCAATAAAAAGTCCTAATTAAAGCTATTACATCCTCGGAACAATTACATAATAATGGATCAAAAATAATAGGAATCAAAAATCACACGCGCGAGAAAAAATGGAATCGGAATGTTTTAGGGTTTTGACCCTTTTTTTGAGAAAGAAAGAGATTTTTTATTATTTTGCATTTAATTAAATTAAAACTAGACTAATTAATTAATTAAATAAAAGAAAGATATTTTTTTTGAGTTTTTTATGTTTTAAGGAAATAAAAAGAAAGATGATTAAAATTGTCAAGAACCCTAATTCTACATTAATTTTAATTTATTGTGAAAAGAGTTAAAATTAACCTAATTAAAAACTAAATTAATTATGTTAGTATTTATTTACAAAATAACTAATTAAATTTAATAAATAAAAATATTATTTTTTTATGTTTTCTGGATTTATTAAAAAAATGTTAATTGTTTTAGTTAGTAGTTAATTAAAAATTAATAAAAACAATTTAAGTAAAAATAAAAAGGAAAAGAAGAAAATAAACTCAGGGGGGTGTTGGCCCATTTTTGGAGGTGTCTTTGGAATTTTCAGGCCCATTTACATCCCAACCACGTTGACTTTTCTGGACTCCCTGCACGCTCATTGATTAAGGCGTATGGTGATCACCCATTAATGTCCATTGGATTTAGACTTGAAGACATCTGGCTCACTGAGACGTGAGGTGCATGGTGGATCATGCGTTGGAGAGTACATGGGATCACCTGCAGAAAGAAAAACAATTAATTGCTTTGGGGGACCTGGGATTCGAACCCAAGTCCCAAGGGATAATGCTTCAATGCTTTTGCCAACAAAATTGTAACGCGCGTTTGTTAAGTGGATGGAGAGAGAATATTATATACAAAAAAATAAACAATATGCTGTAAACACAAAAAAAAACGTGCGTGTTTTCAAACAAACCAACCAGATGCTAACACCTCATCATCTTCTTCGTTTGGCCTGCACAAATAACATCAGATAGCGGGGGTTTTTAACCTCCACTATCTAGCTGCACGAAAAATAGCGATTAGAAATCTAGCAAGCATAAATATTTCGCGAGGGGTGGTTCTTGTTCGTCTGGGTCTAACAATTTCAACCATGTGTCTTATGAGTCCTAATTTTGCCTGGTTCAGAAAGCCCTAATTTAAAGCTCAAGAGCCCTAAAAAATCAGTCATGGCATTCTTCGATTCAGGGCGTTTCAGTTCAATTCAATTATACCATTAGCTTCGTATGGTTCCTAGCAACACAAATCAATCACAAAAACATGTTAACTATGCATGAATTAGGATATACAATTCTGAAATATAAGTGCAAACCGTGGTTATGTATTCCTTGATTCTTTAAGCTTTGATGCCTGAATTGGATTGCAAAACGTTCCTGGGACCTCCTGCAATGTATTAGAATCAACAAAAACCCTTGAATCGACCTAGAATGCAAAAATCAGTTTTCAATTTTCTTGGAATTTTTTCAATGTGCCATGGTTGTTTCTGCAGCTTTCTCACGTCCCTCAGGTCAGGGTTTTCTTGCATACATATAAGGCAATTGAATTAGGTCAAAAGCTGGGCAAAAATCCATGTGCATTGATGATTGAATCCTTGATTGAAAAATCAAATATTCTTGATTTTCATGATTGAACAAACTTGCCAAAATTAGATTTTTTGATATCTTTGACTTGTGCACGAATTTGCCAGCATGTTTAGGTCCTATTTGCTTCACAAAAAGATTTAAAAAACAAATCTTCTATTTTCTTATGATTTAAATTGATTAAATGAATTAATATTAATTAAAAATCCAATTAATCAATAAAAATAAGAAAATAAATCCAATTAATCTTGATGGGTCGTGCATAGGTCATGGGTGAAGTTTCAAGAAGAGATTTGAGGCCCATTAGCAAAAAGAAGGTGTTTTGAGCAAAGTTGACTTTTGCAAATTCATGAAAATTTTCCAACTTCTCCAATGCACAACTTGCTCAATTTTGATCATATGACCAAGTTCTTGGACATTTTGGAAAGCTCTTGAAGTCCTCTAACCAATGCATTTGGTCCGATGTCATTTGGATTTACCAATATCAAGTTATGGCCTTTGACTCAAAGTGTACTTTTGTTGACTTTTGAAATTGACCTATAATGTGAAAATTGGTAACTTCTTGTGAGAGCATTTCTTGAACTTGGAGTGTGAATATGGATTGTAGGAAATTGCATCCCCTTCAAAATGAGCATTGGATGGAATTTTTCTGACAAACCATGAAAAAGTTATGCCCTGGTCAAGATACAGTTGACTTTTCTACTGTCCAAAAATAGTAACTTTTTGCATCTTGATGATTTGTGAGCTATCCTTGTGGAATCATGATCAAGACTTGATCAAATGACGATTATGAACTCAAAATAAGATTTTGACCAAAAATTCTGATTTTTGACTGTAAAATGACCATTTTGCCCTTGCAGTTGACTGTAGATCAAATGGAGCTTTTGACTGTGCAAATTGGCACTGCGAGTCTTGAAACTTGACATGTAGGTGCTTGAGAATGCATATAGGCCTATGAGACTTGATTGAACCATTGAAAACCCCAAATTCCTTGAAAGAATCAAAACCCTAATTTTGGCTGTCCTAGGAGGTGTTTGGACTGCACAACCCTTGAGCCATCTTGAGCAATTTGAAAATCAATCTTGACAAATCTTGAGGAATATGGGAGGGAAAATTTTGGGGTACAACAGTTGCCCCTGTTCAATCTTCTTAAACCTGAGGATGTAGATTGGCTTGTGTGCCTTTCGTGATCCGAGGGTGGAAGATGATTGAACACTAAAGTGCCCAGAAATTTGCAATCAGATGGTGTAGTATCAGCGATGTGATGTCGAGAATGGGCTTACAGAGGCCATTTGGAGATTGTTGGTAGGAGGATGGGCTTATAGATGCCATCTGTAGATTGTTTGTTGAATTGTAATTTTGTAAATTGAAAGAAGGAACCTGTGTAGGGTTGCCTGACGATGAGTCCGTGTAAAACTGCATTTTGGAAGGAAGGAAACCTGTGTAGGGTTGACTGATGATGAGTCAGTGTGAAACTGCATCTTGGAAGGAAGGAAACCTGTGTAGGGTTGCCTGATGATGAGTCCGTGTGAAACTGCATCTTGGAAGGAAGGAAACCTGTGTAGGGTTGCCTGATGATGAGTCTGTGTGAAACTGCATCTTGGAAGGAAGGAAACCTGTGTAGGGTTTCTTGATGACGAGTCCGTGTAAAACTTCATCTTTGGAAAGAGAGAACCTGTGTAGGGTTTCTTGATGACGAGTCCATGTAAAACTTCATCTTTGGAAAGAGATAACCTGCGTATGGTTTCTTGATGACGAGTCAGTGTAAAAACTTCATCTTTGGAAAGAGAGAACTTGTGTAGGGTTTCTTGATGACGAGTCCGTGTAAAAACTTCATCTTTGGAAAGAGAGAACCTGTGTAGGGTTTCTTGATGACGAGTCAGTGTAAAACTGCATCTTTGGAAAGAGAGAACCTGTGTAGGGTTTCTTGATGACGAGTCCGTGTAAAACTGCATCTGGAATTAAGAAGGAAACCTGTGTAGGGTTAACTGATGATGAGTCCGTGTGAGACTGCATCTGGATTTGAGAATGAACCGGTGTAGGGTTGTTTCGGGATAAGTTTGTGTGCAACTTCAGGATGAACCAGGGTAAGGTTACTGTGAGCTAAGTTCGTGTAAAACTTTAGGATGAATCGGGGGTAAGGTTACTGCGAAATAAGTTAGTGTAAAACTTCAGGATGAACCGGGGTAAGGTTACTGCGAAATAAGTTCGTGTAAAACTTCAGGATGAACCGGGGTAAGGTTACTGCGAAATAAGTTCGTGTAAAACTTCAGGATGAACCGGGGTAAGGTTATTTTGACGATGAGTTCGTGTGAAACTGCAGGATGAAACCGGGGTAAGGTTATTTTGTGATAAGTTCGTGTAAAACTTATGGTGGAACCTGAGCAAGGTCACTTTGTGATAAGTTCGTGTAAAACTTCGTCTTGGAACTGAGGAGGAACCGGTGTAGGGTTGCCTGAGGACGAGTCCGTGTAAAACTTCATCTGAAAGGAAGGAACCGGTGTAGGGTTGCCCGACGATGAGTCTGTGTAAAACTTCATCTGAAGGAGAGGTAACCGGTGTAGGGTTTCTTGAGGATGAGTCCGTGTAAAACTTCATCTTGGAAATGAGAAGGAACCGGTGTAGGGTTGCCTGAGGATGATTCCGTGTAAAACTTCATCTGAAATTGAGAAGGAACCGATGTAGGGTTTCCTGATGATGAGTCCGTGTAAAACTTCATCTGAAAGAGAAGGAACCGGTGTAGGGTTGCTTCATGATTGTCAAGTAGATAATTGTCCTGTCTGGTTTCAGGTATTAACCTACGATCAGTCGTCCACAGAATTTTCCTGGCTTATTACAGGTGTTAATCTGGAATTAGTCGTCCATATATGCTTTTCCTGGCTTGTTATAGGTATTAATCTGGAATTAGTCGTCCACAGATGCTTTTCCTGGCTTGTTACAGGTATTAATCTGGGACTTGGAAAGGTTGATGGTAGCCATCTTTTGATTGACCTTTTCCTGAAAAGGCAAAACATTAGCGGTATGCAATGTCATGATGCATGAACTGCATGATGTCAAGATGTTCTCAAGAATAAATGAGATTTATATTGTATGATGCGTATGCATGTCATGATGTATGAAGATGTGATGTTTTTAGTTGGGGAAAATAAATCCCGGAGCTGTTGGAGAATAGTGTTGAGTTCTTCGTTTCCGCTGGGGATGATGCACGAAGATGATAAACTTGCAGGAGAGGATAACTCCGTTGAGGAATAAACTCGATGAATAGATTACTTTGCGGGGAATTACTCTGTAGGGAGAGATGCTTTGCTGAGATTTTAACGATAACTCCGCTGGGGGTTCCGTTGATAAGCTTTGTTGGAGATTTTGATGATGAACTCCGCTGGGGGATAGAAAGAACTTCGCTGGGGGTGATCTTTCAGTTGCACCTTGCTGAGGATAACCCAGTTAGACTCTTGTGGGGAGTAACCTCTGAATATGGCTGGGGAGAGCATTTGTACTCTGCAGGGGACAAGCTTCCAGAATCTACTGGGGAAGATGATTCAACTCTGGCGGGGAAGCTTTTTAAACTGCACCGGGGAATGGCTCCACTGGGGGTATCCTGTATTCCGCCGGGGAACATTCTTATATTTCGTTGACGAATATTAAGACTGCCAGGGATGCTTGCTGAGGAATATCTGTATACTCCGCTGGGGAATATTAAGATCTACTGGGGATACCCAACCTTTTTAGGGCTGATGGTAGACCAACTCTGCTTGGGGAGAGTATTGCTGATTCGCCCGTAGTTGCAAGTCTCAGTGGGGAGAGTTTCCATTATTGTCTTACTCTTCGGGGAGTGAAGGTATCTCGGTCACACTCTTCAACTGAATCCACCTTGTACCTGGAGGACAACGCAGCTTGTATAGTTCGGACGATTCTTATTGCCCCAATTTTTATGGGAGAAGAAAGCCTATGAGGTGCTTGATAACTGCCGATTGACAAATCTTCTTCTGGCAGGCAAGTGACGAGATGACGGGACATAGTCGTACGCTTTGATCCCTAATTTTTTCCTGAACCGCCCTTTCGGGTTTTCAGTCCATCGGGATACCCTTTTTTGCCCAAGCCGCCTTTTCAGGTTTTCGACTTGCCGGGTGTACAGATTTTTTTCATTTTCATCCCTTATTTTTGCCCGAACCCTTTTGGTTCGCCGGGAAGCCCTTATTTTTGCCTAGGCCAGTCGACCTAGCGGGTCTTTGATTATGCGTAGTATTTTTTGACTATGTCCACGTTCTCAGAGCGTAGGGAGTTGTCACTGTCGGTAGTGTTGTGTTGCCATACTACCAGAAGATGTTTGATCGTGCAAGATTCGTTGCTGGAATTCATGCCCAATGCCCCAAGTGGCTTAGGCGGAGATTTGCCCCTGGCTATTTGGCATTTTTGAGAGATTCTATGAATCTTGACTTGACTGCCCCAGATGATGGACAATGATCATGCCGTGCCCCTTGGTTGGAAGTGTTTTTTCCACTTGAGGTGACTCTTTTTATTGAGAAGGTTTTTGTTCACTAGATATTCGTCATGCGAATTTCTCTGCTGTTTGAACAAATAGTCATATACAAACAATGTTATTTTAAGAATGCAAAGCTTATGTCTGTCTTGAAGTTTTTTTTGAAAATGCAGTTTTCAATAAAATAAGTGAATTTTTTGTAAAATGTGATGTCAACTCAGGATTTTACAGCAAGCCCTACAGGAGTCAGGATACCTTTTGTAACAGTATGCTTTCGAACTAACCCATGCTTCAGCTAGGACTTTTTAAGGGTTATAACATGGTCTGGTTCACGATTTAAGAAACAAAGGATAAAGGCTCAAATTTTATTTGTACCCACTCGTTCTTCGTGATGTTCTTCGATCCTAAACTCAGCTAACCGTGCATTTAGATCCTGTTTGAGTCTTTGCTCTGATATTCCGGTGATGGTTCGGATACTGATAATTTATTTTGAATAGGCAGTCATTTTGTTGAGAGTCTGTAGGACCTCTTTCTTTTTTGATTTTATTATCCCCGTCTTTTGCCTGAACTGTTTCTTTTGTAATTACAGTCAGCGGGATGCCCCAGTTTTGTAAGTCTCCTTCATAGGTTTTGACTTGTTGGGCTTTTGTTTTGAAAGATGACGACAGCCTGTCTTGATGCTTATAGGGAACCATCACTGTTCTTTTGTTTCAGAAGGACTTCTTTGATGCCATTCATTGTGCACCTGGATCAACTGAGAAGACTACCCTGCCCCAGGTTACAATTATGGGTTTTAATTTTTTTTTTGTGAAAAGAAAAACTCTAACTTCTTTGGCTCAAAGGGGTTGACTAGGGATTATCTTCCTTATAACTCCACTGTTTAGGATTTGAAACAATGCCTGTACCTCATCAGCGGGGTCTGTTCAAAAGCATACCGTAAAGATCGTGGTATCGTTTTCGTCATCCTCCCTCAAAAGGCTTAGAATTTTTTTAATCGAGAGTTGAACATCAAAAAAATGAAAGCAACTTGAATACGAATGGATTGATTCAAAACAGACATATGCAATGCATTGATAAAGTAACAAAGTTTGCCATGAATAAATGTTCGAACAATCAAAAGAAAATTACAAATTGAAAATTCTAATGAACAAAAGAGTCTTCTCGTCTCAGGACTTGTCACTTCAAATGGTGAACCTTGGAGGGATGGTAGAAGAACTCAGCCTGACCACCTTAGGTGAATTCCAATGCTCCTTCGTCAATCAGGTCCTGGATCTTGTTCTTCAAAGTCCAACAGTCGTCGGTGTCATGTCCTGGACTGTCAGAGTGGTATGCACACCTTTCATCAGGGTTATACCTTGGGGAGGCTGTGTTGGGATTCTTAGGAGGGTCCCTTAACGTCACCAGATTCAATCTCAACAGGCATTGTAAAGCTTGAGACAGTGACACGCTGAGCTTGGTGAATTACCTCTTGGGCTTGTTTGGCTTGCTCTGATCAACCCGTTGTTCTTGGAGAGGTTTTTGTTGGACCTGTGAGGTAGCAGTGACTTGAAGAGGTCTACTCATCAAACCAAACCTTTGAATTCTCTGACGTTGATTAATGACTTGATCCTCAACCTTGATTGTTTGCTTCATACTGTTGTATCTGTCTTGATGAAGCTGGTTGATCATGGTTCTCAACTCTTCTTGCTCCCGAGCTAAGCCTTGGATAAGAGCCATCTGCCCCAGCATCTGGGTTCTCATTGCATCTACCTCAGCTTGAAGATGTTTCAGCCGTTCGTCCTTATTGTCTTCAGGACTTTCCTTGACCAAATTCCTCATGAGGAGTGTTCTCAACTCTTCCTGCCCCTTGGATAGGTTTAGGAAGATTTCCCTGAACTGAGTCTCTTGAGTATGAAGATCCTGGTCGTCTTGTTGGAGAGCCATTGCTGAAAAAAACAGCGAGAATATGAGAGACCTGTAAAGGGTGACCTGTTATGCAATGATATGTATATATGCAATGTTTTCAAGGATCTCGTGGGGTAAACAAAGAAACTTGTTAGAATTTGAATTTTGCGGCTTGATTGAAGGAACTTCATGTTGCTGAGAGTCTTTCTTCAAGAGTTAGGCTCACCATATCGAGTGGGTCATAGCCCCTGACTCAAGTTATCGTGCTTGGATTTCTGGACAACCTTGGCTAGAGGAAAATAAATCCCCTTTGCCCCTTGCTAGACATGTTGGTTCATCATGACCTGCATCACAAACCCTTGAGATCCTTGAAATGGGTTAGTCCTTATGCAGGAGGTATGCAATATTATGATGTTATGATGTCATGGTAAAGGCACACCACAAGTATTCACAAAAGGCAAACATGGTAAAGCCACCCAAATCACAAAAGAGCCCTTAGATTTCAGGCTGGCATGAAGTTTAAGTACTACCCTCTTTCAGTTTCAGTTGGTTAAGACCTATCCTAGAAAATAGTAACTGGGTTCTAGAGGATCTCAATATCACTGACTACCCTCGATCGGTCATAATTCTAGTTTGGCAACCTTTTCTTGCGGCCGGAACCATCACGAGAGTTTAGCCTCAATGAGTGTAGCGTACTGCTACTGTTCTATGGCCAAGTTGGTCAATTTAAGGTTCTAAGGTCAGTTGGTGCTTAATGACTCCTCAGAAGACCCATATTCTCCTCGTTCCAACACAAGGGATATCGGTACAGACCAAGGTGTCACACCAACGTAGCTACTGCTTCACCCGTGTCGGTCTACGCCGGACAGGTCCCTCATAGTTTATTGCTACTTACCTAAAGGGTATCCCCAGATCCGGGTTAGGATCTATAGAACTCCGATACAAGCCCACAAAATTAAAGCATTCAAGGCATACAATTGAAAACATAGTGATCTAATCCTAAGGTACACCTCACTTATATCTCCCCAGCAGAGTCGCCAGTTCTGTGGTCGGTGGAAATATAACTGACTGTTTTTGAATGCTGGTTCGCATTTGCGTTTAGCAAAATGTCGCGGTAAGCAAGAGTCGCCACCGTCTTTTATTTTCTCCAACAAGGAAAGGACAAAAGCACAGCAAAATTCCTTTTCGAGATGTTTCTCGGGTTCGGGAGGTAGATTATAGAAAGGGAAGGTGTTAGCACCATTTCTATCCGTGGTTATCCACGGGCTCTTAGGTACTTGCTCACTATGTTTTCAAAATGTTTTTGCTTTTCTCGTGTTTGTGGGTTTTGAAAAGTTTTTTTGAAAACTTCGATTTAACTCTTGTATCTGTCCTCAAGAGTGTATGAAGTGTTGTTTGAAAACTTTTTGTTAGAAAAGTGTAGGTGCGAAAAGTATTTTTGTTTTGAAAGAGCAAGTACCTGAGAACCTCTACCTACTCAAAAGAAATTAAGCTGTGTAAATGTCCTTTAGACAGTACTATCCCACTATTGAGAAGTAGGTAGCACCGTCGTTAGAGTTTGTCGGGTCAATTCGATGTTAGGGACATGTGGTCACTAAAGCAATAGTAGGACGCCTTAGCAGTAACCCTAACGTCTTAGATCATTTTTTATCGAGGCAACCGTTTCGAGGCAACTTTGATCTTTAGACAGGAGGGCGACCTCTAAAGTACCCTATACTCAATGACCACGTCGAGGCAACCAAGTGAGGCGTACCCTAGGAGTGGCATGTGCGAGTGTGTCAGGTTTCAGTTAATGTTATCTTTGTACATGTTATGGTGAGCTACAATTTATTTTATTTTAAGGATAAGTCTTGTCATGCATAGCCTAGTTAACATACATCTAGCAGTTAATAGTTGCGGAAAATAAAACTAAACTATTACAAGGTGTCGGGTATTTACATCGCCAAAAACAAACCCTTGAAAAAAGTAAGTTGCGGAAAATAAATAAAAGCAATAAAAAGTCCTAATTAAAGCTATTACATCCTCGGAACAATTACATAATAATGGATAAAAAATAATAAGAATCAAAAATCACACGCGCGAGAAAAAATGGAATTGGAATGTTTTAGGGTTTTGACCCTTTTTTTGAGAAAGAAAGAGATTTTTTATTATTTTGCATTTAATTAAATTAAAAATAGACTAATTAATTAATTAAATAAAAGAAAGATATTTTTTTTGAGTTTTTTATGTTTTAAGGAAATAAAAAGAAAGATGATTAAAATTGTCAAGAACCCTAATTCTACATTAATTTTAATTTATTGTGAAAAGAGTTAAAATTAACCTAATTAAAAACTAAATTAATTATGTTAGTATTTATTTACAAAATAACTAATTAAATTTAATAAATAAAAATATTATATTTTTTATGTTTTCTGGATTTATTAAAAAAATGTTAATTGTTTTAGTTAGTAGTTAATTAAAAATTAATAAAAACAATTTAAGTAAAAATAAAAAGGAAAAGAAGAAAATAAACTCAGGGGGGTGTTGGCCCAGTTTTGGAGGTGTCTTTGGAATTTTCAGGCCCATTTACATCCCAACCACGTTGACTTTTCTGGACTCCCTGCACGCTCATTGACTAAGGCGTATGGTGATCACCCATTCATGTCCATTGGATTTAGACTTGAAGACATCTGGCTCACTGAGACGTGAGGTGCTTGGTGGATCACGCGTTGGAGAGTACATGGGATCACCTGCAGAAAGAAAACAAATAATTGCTTTGGGGGACCTGGGATTTGAACCCAGGTCCCAAGGGATAATGCTTCAATGCTTTTGCCAACTGAACTGTAACGCGCGTTTGTTAAGTGGATGGAGAGAGAATATTATATACAAAAAAATAAACAATATGCTGTAAACACAAAAAATCGCGCGTGTTTTCAAACAAACCAACCAGATGCTAACACCTCATCATCTTCTTCGTTTGGCCTGCACAAATAACATCAGATAGCGGGGGTTTTTAACCTCCACTATCTAGCTGCACGAAAAATAGCGATTAGAAATCTAGCAAGCATAAATATTTCGCGAGGGGTGGTTCTTGTTTGTCTGGGTCTAACGATTTCAACCATGTGTCTTATGAGTCCTAATTTTGCCTGGTTCAGAAAGCCCTAATTTAAAGCTCAAGAACCCTAAAAAATCAGTCATGGCATTCTTCGATTCAGGGCGTTTCAGTTCAATTCAATTATACCATTAGCTTCGTATGGTTCCTAGCAACACAAATCAATCACAAAAACATATTAACTATGCATGAATTAGGATATACGATTATGAAATATAAGTGCAAACCGTGGTTCTGTATTCCTTGATTCTTTAAGCTTTGATGCCTGAATTGGATTGCAAAACGTTCCTAGGACCTCCTGCAATGTATTAGAATCAACAAAAACCCTTGAATCGACCTAGAATGCAAAAACCAGTTTTCAATTTTCTTGGAATTTTTTCAATGTGCTATGGTTGTTTCTGCAGCTTTCTCACGTCCCTCAGGTCAGGGTTTTCTTGCATACATATAAGGCAATTGAATTAGGTCAAAAGCTGGGCAAAAATCCATGTGCATTGATGATTGAATCCTTGATTGAAAAATCAAATATTCTTGATTTTCATGATTGAACAAACTTGCCAAAATTGGATTTTTTGATATCTTTGACTTGTGCACGAATTTGCCAGCATGTTTAGGTCCTATTTGCTTCACAAAAAGATTTAAAAAAACAAATCTTCTATTTTCTTATGATTTAAATTGATTAAATGAATTAATATGAATTAAAAATCCAATTAATCAATAAAAATAAGAAAATAAATCCAATTAATCTTGATGGGTCATGCATAGGTCATGGGTGAAGTTTCAAGAAGAGATTTGAGGCCCATTAGCAAAAAGAAGGTGTTTTGAGCAAAGTTGACTTTTGCAAATTCATGAAAATTTTCCAACTTCTCCAATGCACAACTTGCTCAATTTTGATCATATGACCAAGTTCTTGGACATTTTGGAAAGCTCTTGAAGTCCTATAACCAATGCCTTTGGTCCCATGTCATTTGGATTTACCAATCTCAAGTTATGGCCTTTGACTCAAAGTGTACTTTTGTTGACTTTTGAAATTGACCTATAATGTGAAAATTGGTAACTTCTTGTGAGAGCATTTCTTGAACTTGGAGTGTGAAGATGGATTGTAGGAAATTGCATCCCCTTCAAAATGAGCGTTGGATGGAATTTTTATGACAAACCATGAAAAAGTTATGCCCTGGTCAAGATACAGTTGACTTTTCTACTGTCCAAAAATAGTAACTTTTTGCATCTTGATGATTTGTGAGCTATCCTTGTGGAATCATGATCAAGACTTGATAAAATGATGATTATGAACTCAAAATAAGATGTTGACCAAAAATTCTGACTTTTGACTGTAAAATGACCATTTTGCCCTTGCAGTTGACTGTAGATCAAATGGAGCTTTTGACTGTGCAAATTGGCACTGTGAGTCTTGAAACTTGACATGTAGGTTCTTGAGAATGCATATAGGCCTATGAGACTTGATTGAACCATTGAAAACCCCAAATTCCTTGAAAGAATCAAAACCCTAATTTTGGCTGTCCTAGGAGGTGTTTGGACTGCACAACCCTTGAGCCATCTTGAGCAATTTGAAAATCAATCTTGACAAATCTTGAGGAATATGGGAATGAAAAATTTAGGGGTACAACACCTATGTTTGATGTTGATCCTAACACTTTCTTTTCCCTTGACTTGAGTTTGATCAAGTCACCCAATAATATCAATTTGATCCACCATCTCACGCTACTCCTTTGCAAGAACGATTGTTCTTCAAAGTCTTCACTCGGTTGAATCCAAATTGCAAATTATTGTCACCCAAGATTTCCAATTGATTCACCGTCTCATGTTACTCCTTTGCAAGAACCTCATGTTCTTCAAAGCTCTTCTCTCGACCGAATCTGAATTGTGAAACCTTGTTAAAACCCCCAAATCAACAATATGATCTTGGAGGAAAACCCTTACAGTTTTTCGATGAAACCCCCAAAATTTCTATACCCAATCTTTGGTTACACCAACCTAAATTGAATATTATCAACACAACTCTAGATGGAACCAAAACAATGAATGGTTTTGTGTACTTTGTTTATTTGTATGCATAGATGAGAGGTTGAAGAGGATGAACAATTTTTGTATATGTTTATAGTTTTATCAAATTAGGAATCATGCATGTATGAAGTATTTATATGTGCGCAAGTTGGAGGCAAAAGGGAGGCTTGGAAATTGAAAATAAATGCAAATTTTCTAAAAAATTACAGCATGTGTCTACACGTATAAGTCAGGTGTCGACACATGTAATGACATGTGTCGACCTAATCAAGGTCACGTGTCGACACATCAAAAAAGAGGCTTACATGATTTAAAAATGAAGTTCATGTGTCGACCTGAAACACGTATGTGTCGACCCGTGGAGGAAAAATTTCAGTATGTTTCGACCTGAAGAGATGGATGTGTCGATACATAGTTACAAAAGCTACATGCTTTATAATTGATCCACATGTGTCGACTCATACATCGTATGTGTCGACACATTAACCCGTTTTTCATGTAAAAACTCATTTTTAATTCATGGTACCTTTTCTAAACATGTTCTAAATGAATTCTAAGATCCATAATGCAAAGGTGCACATAAAAACTCAGAGATATCATTCAATATACAAATTTTTTAAGGTTATCCTAGTTTTGACATCATGCAAAACATCTAATGGGCAAGTGTACTCATATTACGGTGTTCGAATTCCACTTAAGGACATCATAAATTATGATATTTCGTATTCCACTTAAGTGCACCATAACTAATGGTGTTATGTGATTCAATTAAGTGAATTATACCTTACGGTGTAACACATTGTTTTATTAAAGTTGATGCTTCACTAGACCACATGATTGTATAAAATTCACTTATTCACTTTATATTTTAATGATTTATCTTTATGTGTGTGACCCTATATAGGTTTTTGTGACATTGGAACTAAAATAAATCACATATTTAATATAATAAATATTGAGCTATATCTATCAACATATCACTGATAACCAATCATGAAAAATGTCATGTGATCTGACAAAACATTTCCATGACTTTTTGAATACTCCCATATATTTCTATGCAACTTCTTTATACTTCCCAAGGTGTATTCTTTTAAAAAATATATATAAAAGAATTTTAGGTGTGTGTGTGTGCTTATAGACATCTACTTATATAAAGAGAGAACTTTTGCTTTTACAAAAGTTTCACTCACTTACTAAATTAGGATAACTTCCTTAAGCCTTTGTTTGACGTATTCATTAGGTTAACACTTTTCTTGAGATCTCTTTTTGAGGAATGTGATGTAATCTATTTGTTTGTTTGCCTTTGTTTGAAACTTTATCTTTGTCTTAAACTTTGCCAATCCTTATCAAAACCATGGCTTCATTTTCATACAAGGGCCTTCTGTTTGAATTTAAACTTCGTATTCCTCTTCATTGTTCGAACATGAGCCTTTTATTTTTAATTTAAACTTCGTTGTAATTTCCTAAGAATAAATTATAAGGATTTTGACACATGTTCCATCCTTATGCCTGGATCTATCGAAATACAACTTCCAAAGTCTCTTACCAATAAACTTAGAAAACTCCTTGACCAAATGCATGTTAGAAGAACCAAATATCATATCGTCAAAATAAACTTGAACTAGATTTTCCTCGACATTTAATGAATAATGTTGTATCTACCTTCCCTCTACAGTATCTTTGGTCAAGTAAGAACTTGCTAAATCGCCCATACCAAGCCCTAGGGGCTTATTTGAGACCATACAAAGCACGTTTTAACTTGTAAACATGATTAGGATACTCATGATTTACAAAATCAAGAGGTTGAGAAACATAGAATTTCTCATTAATATGTCCGTTAAGGAAAACAGTCTTCACATCCATTTGAAATAATTTGAAATTTTAGAGCATGCAAAGGCTAGTAAAAGGCGTATAGCCTCGAGTCGGGAAACCAGAGCATAATTTTCCTCATAGTCAATGCCCTCCTCTTGGTAATATCCTTGAGCCACTAGCCGGACCTTATTTCTAGTTATCACTTTGTGTTCGTCTAGTTTATTTCTAAAAACCCAACGGGTGCCAATGACTTGATGATCTCACAGACAAGTGACAAGGTCCCATATGTCATTTATTTCAAATTAATTCAACTCATCTTGCATGGACATGAGCCAATGCTCATCAAGTAAGGAATATTTTGCATATTTAGGTTCAACTTGAGACATGAATCCAAAGTGATATTATAAATTACTTATCTTAGAGAGACTAGTTACTCCTTTGGTGATATCTCAAAAAATGTTATCAATGGAATGATCCTTAGAAGTTATCCAATCCTAAGGGATATCATCCTCTTTATTTTGACTTTCATATTTCTTCTTTTCATTATCATCATCTTCCTCCTCCTAATATTTCAACGATTCAGGTTGATCAATTTGTTCTTCAGTATCCTTGAGTATGTCTTCTGTAGATGCATTGGTACCATGAAAAGAAATACCTTTCTGGCATTCTTCGGGATAAACTCATCAAAAGTAACATGAAATGACTCTTAAACAATAAGTAATCTCTTATTATATACTCTATAAGATTTACTTGATTGAGAGTATCCAAGGAAGATACCTTCACTGGATTTCGGGTCCACTTTCCAAGATTATCCTTACCATTGTTTAAAATTAAACATTTGCATCTGAATACCTGAAGATGTGATGAATTTAATTTTCTACCTTTTAAAAGTTTGTATGGTGTTTTGTGTTATATAGGACGCATAAGTATCCTATTTTAGACATAACAAGTGGTGCCAATAACATCAGTGCAAAAATATTTAGGTAAACATCTATCATTGAGCATTGTTCTTGCCAACTCCTCTAAAACATGATTTTTACGCTCCACAACACAATTTTGTTGTGGATTCCTAAGAGATAAAAATTAAAGTTAAATATCATATTTATCACAATATTTTTCAAAGAGGTGGTTTTCAAATTCACCTCCTTGATCGCTTCAGATAGTAACAATTTTTGAATTTATTTTGTTTTGGGATAACGTTGCAAAATGTGTGAAAGCCAAAAATGTCTCGTCTTTACTACACAAAAAGATGTTCCAACAAAATCTAGAGTAATCGTATATAATAACAAAATTGTAATAACTTCCACCTAGGCTTTTAGTCAGTGAGGACCAAAGAGATCCATGTGGAGAAGCTTAAGAGGTCTTGAAGTTGAAACAATGTTTTTGAATTTAAATGAAACACTAGTTTTCTTGCCCTTATGACATGCATCACATAAGTGGTCTTTTGAAAACTTTATTTTATGTAGACCAATTACTAAATCTTTTGAGACCACTTTTTTTAGTAAATAAAAGTTGATATAAGCTAAGCGTCTATGCCATAGCCATGAGTCTTCACTCATGGTAACAAGACAGTTAGCATTGTTCAAAGATATATCATTCAAGTCGAGCATATAAATATTGTTTATCCTCACACAATTAAACATTCAATCTTTCTTTTCATTATGTAGAATCATGCAATGAGATTTTTTAAATGAAACTTTATACTCATTGTCGCACAATTGACTAATGCTAAAACGACTATGTCTAAGCCCTTCAACTGACATAACATCAGCGATAATAGTTGATGAGGGATTACCTATACTATATTTTCCAAGTATTGCACCTTTTTTGTTGTCTCCATAGGATACAAAACCTTTCTTCTTCGCCACAAAGTCGAAGAATAAGAAAATGTCTCTTGTTATATGCCTTTAGCATCGACTATCAAGAATCCATATCCCTTCCATAGATTCAAGACATTTAACCTATAAGATCAAACAAAAGTGATAGGTACCCATATTTTATTGGGTCCTTGAGAGTGAGGAAAATCATGGTTGCATTTACGCAACCATTGAAAAACACCTTTAGGAACCAAAAAACTCCTAAATTTGCATTTTTCAATAGTGTGACCTTTCTTGCAACAATAGAGACAAGACAAATTATGAAGATTTTTTACTTTTGCTATTTGGATCCTTTTTAGCAAAGATATACTTTTATAAGGTTTATTTAAGGACTTTTTAAGCTTTGAGCGATCAATAGAAAATGTAACATTTGGTTGTAATGCCTTGTCCAATTTAGCTTTAAGTGTTTTAGACTCTTTTTACCAAGTGTGACAAGTATCACAATCTAAACTTGAAGTTTTTTCATCCTCCTTATTAACTTTTAGATATCTACCATAGATTGCTTAAGAGCATCTATTTTCTTTTTGATTTCTAAAGCTTTAGCTTCCAATTTTGAAAAGTTCTTTTTGTGTAAGGCTAAATGTTTAAAAGCATCTATTGCTTCTCTATGTAGATTTTCAAAAGCTAAATGTAACTCAGAATAAGGCAACTTATCCACATGCTCATATTTAGAATGACTTACATTCTTTTTCTTCTTACGACGTTGATGGACCGAGAGACGCATGTTTTCCTCTACTTCATTATCACTTGAGCTTTTATTACTTGTGGAATCACTATCACTTTCCTAATCCACATAAGCTCTTATAGACTTTCTAGTCTTCTTGTCTTGGCCTCTTTCTTTATCTTTGTCAGGAGATGGACACTATGGTCTATAATGACCCATTTCCTAAAATTGTAGCATATACCTCTTGATTATTCTTTCTTGTTTTTGTATTTCCTTGAGGATATAGATTTTCTTCTAAACTTGATGAGGTTTTTTTCATAGTGCTTTACTCCATTATTTCTAATGTACCTATTATACGTCTTAGAAAACAACCTCATATCTCCATCATCCGAATTCTCGTCATCACTAATATCACTATCACTTTTCTCACTTGTTGTGGACCTTAAACTAGAAGCCTTTAGAGAAATAGACTTCTTTTCTACCTCTTTATCCACACATTTTTCCTTATTTAACTTCTTCTCATGTTTATTCTCATGTTTTTCCAAGCAAGTGAGTTCTTGCTCATATTCTTCAACCTTACCAAACAATATAGTGAGGTCTAGTGTTGTAAGATTATTAGCTTCCTGGATCGCAGTGGCCTTTGGTTTCCAATTCTTGTAAGACACCTCAAAAAATTTTAAATTAATTCTAGCTTTTTTGACCTCATTAGTTCCCTCACTAAAAGCTTGCAATGTGTCCCATATAGCCTTAGCGGTTTCACAATGATAAATACGATAAAATTCATCAAAACCAAAAGCGGGTATGAAATTATTTTTTCCTATCCAATCATAACCCCTCTTTTTCTTAGCATCATCAATCCATCATGCTTATGGTTTATGTGTGACCACACCATTAGCATCAGTCATGGTAATTTTATTTAGACGGTTGATAACAATGTCCCACATAACCTTATCATATGAATTTATACGAATACACATCCAAGCTTTCCAATAGCCATAATTTTCACTGGTGGACACGAGCGCTCTATTATACGCTCCTTTAGGTTTAGTGGCCATTAACTAATAAGTGTTTTTGAAGCACGGAATAAACTGGAGCTAATAATACCACTTGTTAGATGACAAAAACTTATCTAGAGGGGGTGGATAGATCCCCAAACAAAAACTTACTATTTAAAATTCTGTTTTGAAAGTAAAACAAAAACTATGGCAAGCAGAAGATTAATCCTTGATAGAACAAGTCGTCTAAACCGAACCGACTATTGGAAACTCGGATATATGTAAACCATGGAGTGAAATAAAAAATGATGATGAGCCTGAATACAATAATTTCTCAATCAATTGTTTTATAATGATCATAATTGTTAACAATTTCAAATGAAATTATTGATAAAGCCAAAACAAGAAAATTAACGAACATTTGGTGTGCAGTAGATTTTTCAGATTTTTCCTTTGACTTTGTTTATATGAAATACCAATTACAATCTAATTAATTGTAATGTAATTAACAAAGCTATGTTTAACAATCAAAGAACATGTCTCTACGAATCGATTACACAATCAATGAATTGAATAATTTACTACACAAAGTAAATGCAATATATATATATATATATATATATATATATATATATATATATATATATATATATATATATATATATATATATATATATATATATATATATATATATATATATATATATATATATATATATATATATATATATATATATATATATATATATATATATATATATATATATATATATATATATATATATATATATATATATATATATATATATATATGAGAGAGAGATAGAGAGAACAAAATGATTTGTTTAGGAAGTTCACCAATGTTCCTCGCTATGGCTACGTCTGCCCCCAATTCTGTTTGGAATTAAGATAAGAATTCTTACTACTCAAAAAATCATTTACAAGAGAAATGTAGCAATCCCATCCTATAATCCCCATATTTGATGTTGATCCTAACACATTCTTTTCCCTTGACTTGAGTTTGATCAAGTCTCCCAATAATAACAATTTGATCCACCATCTCGCGCTACTCCTTTGCAAGAACAATTTTTCTTCAAAGCCTTCACTCGGTTGAATCCAAATTGTTAGTTGTTGTCACCCAAGATTTCCAATCGATTCACCATCTCACTCTACTCCTTTGCAAGAACCTCAAGTTCTTCAAAGCTCTTCTCTCGATTGAATGTGAATTTTGAAACCTTCTCAAAACCCCTAAATCAACAATATGATCTTGGAGGAAAAACCTTACAATTTTTCGATGAAACCCCCAAAAATTCTATACCCAATCTTAGGTTACACCAACCTAAATTGAATTTTATCAACACAACTCTAGATGGCACCAAAACAATGAATGATTTTGTGTACTTTGTTTGTTTGTATGCATAGATGAGAGGTTGAAGTTGATGAACAATTTTTGTATGTGTTTATAGTTTCATTAAATTAGAAATCATGCATGTATGAAGTATTTATACGTCCATGATTTTGTCTACACGTATAAGTCAAGTGTCGACACATGTAATGACACGTGTCGACCTAATCAAGGTCATGTGTCGACACATCGAAACAAAGGCTTACATGATTTAAAAATGCAGTATATGTGTCGAACCATGGAGGAAACATTTTAGTATGTTTAAACCTAAAGAGATGGATGTGTCGATACATAGTTACAGAAGCTACATTCTTTATAATTGATTCATATGTGTCGACTCATACATCGTATGTGTCGACACATAGACCCGTTTTTCATGTAAAAATTCATTTTTAATGCATGATACCTTTTCTAAACATGTTCGAAATTCATTCTAAGATCCATAATGCAAAGGTGCACATAAAAACTCAGAGATATCATTCAATATACAAAAATTTTAAGGTTATCCTAGTTTTGACATCATGCAAAGCATGTAATGGGCAAGTGTACTCATATTAAGGTGTTCGAATTCCACTTAAGGACGTCATAAATTATGATGTTTCGTATTCCACTTAAGTGCACCATAACTAATGGTTTTATGTGATTCAATTAAGTGAATCATACCTTACGGTGTAGAACATTGTTTTATTAAAGTTAATGCTTCACTAGACCATATAATTGTATAAAATTCACGTATTCACTTTATCTCTTAATGATTTGTCCTTATGTATTTGACCCTATATAGGTTTTTGTGACATTAGAACTAAAATAAATCACATATTTAATATAATAATATAATAAATATCTAGCAACACATTACTGATAACCAATCATGAGAAATGTCATGTGATCTGACAAAACATTTCCATGGCTTTTTGAATGCTCCCATATATTTCTATGCAACTTCTATGTAGTTCCCAAGGTGTATTATTTTTATAAAAAAATTATAAAATAATTTTAGGTGTGTGTGTGTGTGTCTGCTTATAGACATCTACTTATATAAAGAGAGAACTTTTGCTTTTATAAAAGTTTCACTCACTTACTAAATTAGGATAACTTCCTTAAGCATTTTTCTGACGTATTCATTAGGTTTACACTTTGCTTGAGATCTCTTTTTGAGGCATGTGATGTAACCTATTTGTTTGTTTTCCTTTGTTTAAAACTTTATCTTTGTCTTAAACTTTGTCAATCCTTATCAAAACCATGGATGCATTTTCATACAAGGACCTTCTGTTTGAATTTGAACTTCGTATTCCGCTTCATTGTTCAAACATGACCCTTTTATTTTGAATTTGAACTTCGTTGGAATTTCCTAAGAAGAAATTATAAGGATTTTGACACTAGTTCCATCCTTATGCCTGGATCTATTGAAATACAACTTCCAAGGTCTCTTACCAATGAAGTTTATTTTTCCCAACAACGAGTGGTCACCCTGGTTTTGTTTTGGTTGATCTTGATGCCTTTTTTGTGCACCACAAAACCTAAGAAATTGTCTGCATGGACACAAAAAGCACATTTCAATGGATTCCTTTTCAATCCATGTTTCCTCATCCTCTCGATGGACTGTCGAATGTGGTCTAACTGACCATTTTCTGACGAGGATTTAATTACAATATGATCAATGTAGACTTGCATGAACGTGTCAATGAAGTCGTGGAACATCGAATTCATGGCCCTTTTAGTAGGTTGCCCCGACATTTTTTAAGCCAAAAGGCATTACAACTCACTCATATAGTCCTAAATCACCTGAGCATTGAAATTCCATTTTTGGTACATCTTATTCAGCAATAAAAATTTGATTATATCATGAATACCCATCTAACATA
Organism: Vicia faba; assembly: GCA_948472305.1. Classification (NCBI taxonomy): domain Eukaryota; kingdom Viridiplantae; phylum Streptophyta; class Magnoliopsida; order Fabales; family Fabaceae; genus Vicia; species Vicia faba. The sequence continues at coordinate 726,038,699 of OX451739.1, forward strand.
CTTAAATACTCAAATCATGAGGCTGAATCTACTAACATTTCTTCCACGAGAATGGGATATTCATCTTTTGGCATCATATTATTCAAATCTATAAAATATATGCATACTCTAAGAGTTCCATTTTTCTTAATAGCATGTACTATATTAGCTATCCATTTGACATACCTGGCCATTCTGTTGAACTTGCTCTTGAGCAGCCTTTCAATCTCTTCTTTGATCTTTGACATTATTTACAGGGAGAACCTCCTAGGAAACGGCTTCACATGTTTCTTTCTAAGTTGAATTGGTAGCTTCAGTTCCACCATATCTTTGTTTATTCCTGGCATTTCATTGTAGTCCCATGCAAAACCATCTTTGAATTCTCTGAGCAATTCGACCACCTTTATCTTCAAACTATGTTTGACTTTGGCACTAATGTAAGTTGGTCTTATGACTGCACCACCACCTAGGTCAATTTCCTCCAAATGGTCTTGGACTTTCATATTTTTAATGTCATCTATCAATACTTTTTCAAACCCCAAAGGCTCATCATTGTATATACATTCGAGCCTCTGAATTTCTGAAGTTGTTTCTTTGCCAACTTGGCTATTTGGTATTTCACCATTTTCTGCTAAAATGACTTCGAAAGCCCTATTTAGAGAAGTTTTAGCCTCGAGGGCTGAAATTCGCGCCAGAGCATTCGACTCAGGCATCATCATTATTGTTTGTTCCCCACCTAGTGGGTGCAATCTTTTGTTCTTCAACAAGTAATGTTGACATGTTCTCTTGATCCCAAGTAAACCTATAAGTGGGGTGTAGGTTCAAGGAATACATTGCATCTTTGTGATGGGTATAGTTCATCTCCGCTGGGTAGCAAGTGTTGGACTTGAGATTTCACATACAAGAGGGGGTGGATTATGTGGTTTGAAAACACATGGTTTTGAAAACCTTTTCAAGATTAAATCAGAGTTAAAAAATATTTTTCTATTTCTAAGAAGAGGAATATAAAAATAAAGTGCAGAAAGTAAAAGAGTTAAGGGAAGAAGAAAAACACTGAGAGTTATAGAGATTCGTTCAAAAATAAAATACCTACTCCTTTACCTAATAATTGACCTTGAGGGTTTCCATTATATCAAATCCATGACTTGCATCTTTGTTTGCTTAAGTACATTGGTTTACTTTCTTAATGGTTCATCTTTATTATGTTGAATGTCATGTTTTATAATCACTCTACAGTTGTCATCATGTTGTATCTTTATCATGCTTCATCCTTATCATGCTGCATCTTTATCATGCTGATTATTTATTCTGAAAAACAAGGTTTCTAATCTTTCTACGGTTGTCATCATGTTGTATCTTTGTCATGTTAAATAACCTTTATAGTTGTCATTATTAAAACAATATCTATTTCTTGAAAAACTAGGTTCCGCATTATCCCCCTTTTTGAAGATAACAACGCATCTCTCAGGAAATGTGGTAAAAGAAACAAAGCATTATATTTTGCAGTGATAATACTTCTCTTGAGTTAGATAGAGTGTATACCCTCCCCCTGAGAGTATACTTCTCTCCCTTTATCGAAATCAAAAAGGAAGGTAAAAGATGCAAATATACACTTATGTTGTATATCATAAAATATCATGGAAAATCAATGTAGTAATACAAGGCATAAAGAATTTTATCAAACATCACGACAAGGATAGATCATGTGACATGCTTAATAATAATAATAATAATATCATAAGTGTTGAACTATGCAAGAGCAAGTAGTGATGAGATTATGTTTATACATGGCAAATATTTTGAATTCTATCATGTCATATATAAAGAACCATTTATAGAAGAAATCCCTCTTGATGAGAAACAAAAGATGATTTTAAAGTAACATTTCCTAAAAAAATGTTTAGACATGGCATAAGGTTTCTATGCAAACAATTTGTTGAATACACTTATAAACATGCATGTGATATATGTTTTCATTTAAATTAAGAGTTTTTTTATCATGATGGAAGTTTTGAGCTTAGTGGGAAGCAACCTATTTGTCCTAAAAAAGGTTTCATAATCCTTAGTCATGGCATATGTGTAAGATATGAAATATTTATACATGGTAAAGATAATATGGCATAGTGAAGCATGTCTTTGGCATAGGAAATATTACTCTAGATGAGATATGTATAAGGTTCCCTAAAACACATGTGAAATGTTTTTTGGTTATGTTTATTCTAAACTTTTCATCTTACAGTGTGCCCAGCAAGAGTATTCAAATCATGGCATTAAGAGTGTCACACTTGGTGGGAGATAATAATTTTAAACGTGTGACACAATATTTTTGTAAAATATCTAATGGTGTGTCTTACAAAGGTATTCAAGGCAAAACAAAGTTGTAGGCATAATTATTAAGTAGTCATATTTAACAAAAGACATTTACGAAACGGTAAAACATGCTTTATCGGAAAGGAAATTGCATTACAATAATGAAACTAATTAACAAAAAATGCAAGACAAAGGAAAGTACATAAAGGTAAACGTAGAACGATGAAGATAAAAGGTGCGAAGGTAAATGCATAATCTGAAAGTGGAGTTTTATTCTACTCCATTATTTCCTTCGTTTTTGGATGTAAGTCCTTCTATGTTTTTGGCTATGTTTTGACAGAGTTCTAGGACTATATTAATTTTGGTGTTTTCCATTTTTATTTGGCCCGTATTCTTCTTCTTCTTATTATTATTTGAAGTGTGAGCCTCCTTCTATATCTCCATTCCTGATGTGAATTCTTATTTCTCTTAGGGTGCTAAGGTTAATCTTGTGGTTTATTGGATCTTCTACTTCACCAGTTGTGTCAATAGTAAATATGGTGAGAAGTTTTGTTATCAGTAGATCGTACGGTAGTCTTACTGCTGGATTTTCTCTACAACGTATCATGTGTCCTAAAATGCTCTCTACCCAATTTGTTGGAATTTCTTGGGTTAAGAGCCATAAGGGAACTACATCTTCTCGAAGAATATATCAATTTTTTATCATCATGGGAAAGAGGATCCTAATGAGCATATAGTGTAAGATTCCTACTTTTTGTTTAAAGTGGGTGGCTTTGAAGGGTACTTTTTCTTTTCCATTGGATCGATTACTAAGTGGTTTATGATAGTAGCATGTTTAAAATTTTGGAAGTCAAAGGGTCTATCAAGGGTGTATGATAACCCATCAGAGGGTATCTCAAAGGTTCTTTCAAAGTGGTCTTTGTGAAAGGATATCTCTACTCTGTTCACATAAGTGATTAAGGCATATCCTACATTTTTCAAGTTAAGGTAGAATTCCCTTACTAACTTTGGGAAGGTCTTGTCTAGTACTTCTGTGAAGAATTCTTTGAGAGAGGCCTGACAAATTTGGTGGTAGGATTTGTGACTTTTTAGTAGTCTTGGATCTAGGTACCAAGGTTAAATCATAACTCTTGATAGAATTGATAATGTTTCTTCATGTTTTTTATTAAAGAGTTTTGTGAGAAGGTATTGAAGGTTGATAAGTTTTTGGGATTTTTGGTTTGAAGAGGTCATGGTAAAGTTCTAAGAGAGAAATTCTATTGAGAGAATGATGAAAGAAAACTATGAGATGCAAGAGAAGGTGAGAGTATGGTACCTATTTATAGTGAGACCTTTTGAGATTTTTGAGCGTGTGGTTCGATAGATTTTGCTGATCAGATCATGTTTCCAAAAATCAAATCCAGAATCTCCATTTTTAGATCTTTCAGTCGATTTATCTAACCGATTAAATATCCCAGTTTTCATCTTTTGATTCGATCTCCATTGATGCACATATTTACCCTTTCTTTTATATCAAGCTGTTTTGGATTGGATTTGAAACTTCGCGCTTTGAAAAAATTTAATCGATTAACACTTCTTGTCAATCAATTAATTTTCTTTGATCAGGCTTCCTTAATGCTTTGGTTTGTTTGTTGGGCCTTGTTGCTTTCTTAACACCTCCAATTCATGCTTTTGACACCCCTAAGCTTAAAAACACTTGATAAAACTTATTTTAAGGTTTAGAAATAATTAATTTTGAAAAATTCATAATAAAAGAGTATTTATTCAAAATACGAAAGAGTTTAAAAAATAGTTATTTTAAGGGGTTAATCAGATTAACTGATTATTTCAACCTTAAAATAATTGGACTTGTATCAAGAAAAATTCTTGATAGAATTTTGTTAGGGAAAACACTTTAAAAGTGTATTCTTCTCCACACATCCTTGGATGTGAGAGTTGGTAAATAGATAAATAAGTCAATCACAAACTTATTTACTTTATTTGATCACCACAAGTCATTTTATTGAGAAATTCTCAAATGTTGTTTCTTTGGTCATAATTGTTGACATATGTCATCGTCGTTCATCTTCCAGAATCAAAGACTTTAAATGTATACTTCTAGAGTATATATTTGCTTTCTTCTTCAAGTTATCTTTATTTTTGAGTTCTAGACTGCATTGTCTACAAAATAAGTAAATATGTTATTTTGATTTTTCTTTATATCTTCTATCTTTCTTGTAGGGTGCTTTTTCAGCACATGTTATCTTCTTCGTTGGAAGATGATTCTTTGTATTTCTCCCTAAGTTTGAAAACTTTCCTCTTCTTTGTTCAACTGTTGAACAAACTTCTTCATCTTCTTTATTGTTATTTGAACATAAGGATTCCTTGATTGATGTTGATTAAACTGAAACATGATATGCTATGAGTAATGATCTTCCGATTTAATCTTTTGATTGCATCAACTTTTATGATTTTCTTCTTTCTTGATTTTCCTGAAATTCATGAAAGGTTTTCTATCTATAGATTTAGGAGTTGGAAAAAGAAGTTTTCAGCTCTTAATTCTCTAGATAAATGTTTGTGACAATAATCTAAATATTTTAAGAAAATAATTTTCTTCGCCGCATGTGTTCATATCCTTTGGCTCGATACTTGGAAAGACTCTTTATATCCTTTCCAAAGTATCCTACATTTTCTTCGCAGTTTTGAAATGATAAACATCAAAAAGATTCTAAAAGTTTAAATTTCAAAATTTTCTTTTCTTCTTTGATCCATATATAGAATGAGTTTTTTCAACTTATTTATCATTAACTTGATGAGTAAGTTAAAACAAATCATTGAATAAGTTTACAAAGAAAAAGTTTTTATTTTGAAGAAAACTCTTTTAAGGAATAATTTTTCAAAAGGTGGTGGTGAGTTTTGAAAAAGAATCTTGTGTTGGAAGTCATCTTCCTCCTGAGACGATAAGTCCTTAAACGGGAGTTAGACTCTGATGCCTCTTGTTGGAATTGAGACTTCACACACTTGAGAGGGGGAGGGGGTGAATTTTATGGTTTGGAAAAACATGATTTTGAAAAACTTTGAGATTAAATCAGAGTTTGAAAATATTATTTCAATTTCTAAGCAGTGGAATATAAAAATAAAGTGCGAAAAGTAAAAGAGTTAATGGAAGAAGAAAAACACCGAGAGTTATAGAGGTTCAGTCAAAAACTTAAAGACCTACTCCTCTCCTCAAGAACTGATCTTGAGAGTTTCCATTATATACTTGAGAGTTTTTAGTAGGTGAAGGTCACGAGCCTCTTATATAAGGAAATTGGTTGTCCTGCAACCAAATTATTATAAGATGAAAGATATGATCTTTTGCGTCATCTCCATAGAAATTGTTGAGGCTGAAGTGGCCAAGCTTCATTCCCAACTGTAGATTGAAGTGATTAATCTTCTCTCCACAAAATAACTGAGATCAATTTGGTTTAACATGATAACCAATAACCTCTTAGATTTTAACAGGGTGATCTTCTAACTTATGGTTTTAAACGAGCTAACATAAACCTAATGGTAAGTTTATCAATATTGATAATCTTCAACCTACTAACGAACAAGGCTTATTATGAGCCTTAGGGGAATTTTATCAACATTAACAATCTTCAACCTAAATAAACGTAGGATTTGATCATACAATCCTCAACCAAAGCTTTTAACGGGCTTACCTTCCAACCACATATTTTTATCTCTAAATGGAATGTGTTCATCCAAAATGCATAAACAACATTCTTGGAGAACTTATAAAATGCTGCCCTACAAAAACTACATGAACACCTCACTCACAAAAGATCATTTTTCACAAAAGCATTTGCCTATAAGAACTAGTGGGAGAAAATAAAAATAAAAACCTAGAGAGAGAGAGAGAGAGAGAGAGAGAGAGAGAGAGAGAGAGAGAGAGAGAGAGAGAGAGAGAGAGAGAGAGAGAGAGAGAGAGTGTGTTAATACACAATTCAATTTATGTATGCTTTGAAATAAGGAGTGAGACATCTGTTTATAGTATTAAATAAAAAATGATAGTTGTTAATCGATTGACTCGATCGATTAACTCATTTAAATGTAAGACTATGATTTCCAAAAATGGTAATAAGTAATATATAGACATTGTTAATCGTTGAAGTGTGTTCAAATTTCCTTGTTCCTTAAAAAAGAACCAATCTAATCAATTGACACTTTGTTCTAATCGATTAGTTTTAGTCAAAAAAAAATTCTGGCTTTTTGAATGCTCCAATCACTTTCTATGCAACTTCTATACTTCTCAATGTTTATTAGTTTCAAAGCATTTTGTTAAAAGGTTTTATGTGTGTGTATGTGCGTGCGCTATAGCCATCTACTTCTACAAAGAAAGAACTTTTGCTCTTACAAAAGTTTCAGTCACTTACTAAATTTGGAGATTAACTCTACTAAGCCTTGTCTGCTATGTTCTTTTGTTGTGACACTACGCCAAGTGTTTTTTTAATTTTGTTTTCTGATTTGTGGTTTGCGAGAGATTTATCTCCAAACAACTATTGAATTTAATGAGAGACATATCACCTCACAATATCCCATGACAAATATCACTTTTTCTTGTAGTGTTACGAGTTTTATTGTAAAATTTGATTTGGAAAAAATTAATAGAAGAATTGTTTTTAACTAGTGAAAAGTCAATGTATTTATACAATAAAGATAACATAATGCATTGATCAATATACTTGTATTGAATGACATTGATGCAATCTATAAATTTTTGTCATAGTAAATTTTTTTTTGGAATGGTTTATTTTCAAATAAAATTTATTATTAATAATGGAATATAATAATTCTTTTAAGGGTTAAATATAAATATATTTTTTGTAATATATATGCGAATTTTAACTTACTTTTCTATAAAAAAAACTTTCCGATCACCCGTTTAAAATATTTAAATTTTATATTTTTTGTCTTTAAATGTAAAAATTACTTTCTTATAAATTTTTATTTTTATTTATCTTAAAATTTAGTATTTAATTTATACGTTTAGAGAATAAATCAAAAAAATAATAATTACATGGAATAATCCAAAAAAATAGAAATTTTACAGAATAAATCAAAATTCGTTGAGTAAAGTGGTATTAACCATTCTTTTAAAAAATATAATTGTAGGTAATAGAGTTAGATATTTCAACACTTAGAGCTTCATTGTGTAAACTAAAGTAAGGCCACAAAAAGCAGCCAATTTTGAAAACAAGTACATAAGAAAACAAGTAATCCTATTCTACCTCATCTATAAATAAACACCTCCCCTCATTTCACACCCAAACCGACTCACTAGTCTTCAAAAATGAAAAGAACACCAAAACTATCTATCTTTATCCTATGTTTACTACCTTTGTTTCTTGGATCCAAAGCAGAACAATGTGGTAGCCAAGCTGGTGGAGCTGTATGCCCAAATGGGTTATGTTGCAGCAAGTTTGGTTTTTGTGGTGGCACTGATGCTTATTGTAAAGATGGTTGCCAAAGCCAATGCAAATCTTCTCCAACACCAACAACACCGACAACACCGACACCTAGTACTGGTGGTGGAGATGTTGGAAGGCTTATTCCTTCTTCTCTGTTTGATCGAATGCTTAAATATAGAAACGATGGACGATGTGCTGGTCATGGATTTTATACCTATGATGCGTTTATTGCTGCCGCTAGATCTTTCAATGGATTTGGTACAACTGGTGATGATAACACAAAGAAGAAGGAACTCGCTGCTTTCTTAGCTCAAACTTCTCATGAAACCACAGGTACGTTCCTAATTTACTATCATTACACGTTTATATAATTGAATATGTTTACAAAAAACTTCAAAATACTCAAGAATCAGATGACCATGTATTTAAAATTTAACATCAATTATATATGAAACTAATATTGAACGTGTAGGAGGGTGGCCAACTGCACCAGATGGACCATATGCGTGGGGATATTGCTTTGTGTCCGAACAAAATGTTCAAGGAGACTTTTGTACATCTAAAGATTGGCCATGTGCTCCTGGTAAAAGATACTATGGAAGAGGACCAATTCAACTCACTCAGTAACCTTCTTTCACCTTCATCTTTATTTTAGTGATCAAATTATATATTCAACTCACTCGGTGTTTATTAGTGTTTAATATATTAATCACATATTGACCCTTTATTACAGCAACTACAATTATGGTCAAGCGGGCAAAGCAATTAATGAAAATTTAATAAACAATCCGGACTTAGTGTCCACAAATCCAACTATATCATTCAAGACAGCCATGTGGTTTTGGATGACCCCGCAGGCAAACAAGCCATCAAGCCATGATGTGATTACTGGAAGATGGACTCCATCTGCTGCTGATAGGTCGGCAGGACGGGTCCCCGGATATGGTGTGATCACCAACATAATCAATGGCGGGCTTGAATGCGGGCAAGGCCAAAATCCTAAGGCCGATGATCGGGTCGGATTTTATAAAAGGTATTGTCAAATATTGGGAGTGGACACTGGTGGTAACTTGGATTGCAACAACCAAAGGCCATTTGCTTAAGAAAATTACCCATGTTAATGCTATGAAGTATAAAGTATAGTAATAAAGGATCACAATGAATGATCCTACATGTAATCTTGCTAAATAAAATAACTTCCATACTATTTCAGTAAAATAGTTTATTACTGCTTCTGTCTTAGTTTATAAGATATAATTATATAAAAAAGAAAAACAAAAAAATTTGAAGGAAAAAAGTAATAAATAATAAATAATATAATAGGAAAAAAATATTATTAATATTATTTGAAACCATTTTTTTACAAAGTAACTTATAATTAAAAAAATAGAGTTTGAAACTTTGTTCAAATCAACAAAAACAGTTCGCACAATAATAACGACCCTTCAAATAGAACAATAATACAATTAATTAAAACACAAAATAAAGAAAAAAATAGGAACAAACAAGCCGATATTTGTTTATCTGATTTCATCCAAAATTATCTAAGACTGGGAAAAAATAATTCTTCAATCCATTGAATAAGAAAATGATCTACAAGAGTTACAATGAAGATATACGAAACTAAATTTCTAGTACACTTTATTACTTTCACTCGATCCATAAGACCTTAAGAGAAAATTAGAGATAAGATTTTAAATCATTTTTCTAATGAGAAGCTCTCCTAAAAGTACTCAACCCTTAGCCATTCAATTAGGTCAAAATTATCTGTTTTGGTCTCTCAAGATTATCCATATAATTCTTAAAATGAAGGCTTATATATGACTCCACAATTGAGGAAGGCACGTGTCTATAAACTTTCCGCCCCTAAGCCAAATTGCCTCGTGGATGAGACAGAATAAGAAACTATATAAATCATTTTAACACCCGCATCATGGCCCTTATTGGGCACCTCATGGGTGAGAGAATGCTTGGCCCAAAACACTTCAATTTCTTCATTTTTTCAATGAGATATTTGAAGGCAAACATAACAAATCTTCAATTTTCCTTCAAATCGGCAAGGGTGTCAACTTAACCATCAACCAATTTCTTGCTTTCTTTGATCATGAATCATCATTACACAAAATTTACAAAGATCGAGAAAAGTTTAAACCTAAATCTAGGTGATGACTTGGTGTAGATATGTGTCAGACTATCTTTTGAATCATCTTTTTCAACAACAATCTACTTTGATTTAATCATTTCTCTAAAAATATGCAAGTGAAAATATGCTTTGTTCTTTCATGATATATTTTATGATTAGAAATCAATCACATATAGACTATTTTAATGTAGATTCACACATTCTTGAAAAGTTCCTAACTCACCAATCGTACCTTTCAACCAAATGACTTGTTTTATCTCTTCTACAAGGACAATGTAATCAACTTGAGTTGTAGATATTTCCACAAGATATTTTAGATTTTCCTTGCAACTAACCATTTTCCTAAACAATGTAAGCACAAAATTAGATAAATATTTTTCAATGTTGAGATTTCTATCATAGTCTGAATACATATCCCTCTAAAGTGTCATCATCTTGAGTTATTATTTACAATTTTAAATCGCCTTTAATTGATCCATTTGTGTATCTCAAAATCCACTTTAAAGTTTCGCAATGCACATGACCTAAATTTTCTATAAACTGACTCACTATGCTAATTTTATATGCATATCTAACTTAATACAAACCATGACATGCATAAATCTTCCAAACTCACTTGCATAGCGAGTACTCTTCATCTTATACATCAAATCCTTGGATTAAGGATATCGCATGACCGAAAACTTTGCCTGATTACTCAAATGAATGTTAATGGTATTAGCATCATTCATCCTAAAACACTCTGTCACTTTCTTCAAGTATACATAATGAGATAAGAATGATTCACCATTTTCTTGGTTTCTCACAATATCAATTCTAAGTATTAGCAACACCAAAATCATTCATCTGAAATTTAGAATTTAACTTATCCTTGAGCATGTCGATATCATTCTCTCTAAAACTTTCCATCAATATATCATCTTCATATTTAAGAAGGTATATAATTACTTTCTCATTTCCTCTTCAATATGTAAACACATATGTCATGCCCACTTATCACAAAATCGTTCTTGAAAATAAATTCATCAAAGTGACAATATCATTTCATGTGACTTTGCTTCAAATAATACAATTTTTTTTCAAAAGACATATCTTATAATCGTCCTTCACAAAACAATATGGTTACACCATCTAATAAATAATTCTTCACAAATTCATCTTACTGAATTTAAGATTGTACTATTTTATGATCTCCAATGAAACTCTTATGAAACAATGTTTTACCAACGATGAGAAAATCATTTTGTATTAAATTTCTCCTGTCCTACCCTAATTTTTGACCTAGGCTATCACTTCCTTTTACACCATTGCATAAAAAGATAATCTCATTCATACTTGCATCACTAACCTTGTAGAGATACCAAGAGTATACTTTGCTTGCTATGTTGTTCTTACCAGATAGAAGTCCAAGGGATTGATGAAATCATTAGTACTCAGAGATTCAAGCTCCTCATTCATTTATTGTGATCAAGTAATCATCATCATCTTCCTTACAACCTCGTCATATTAAGGTTTCATCATTGAATTCATCAAATGGTTGAAGAAGAATAGGGTTTTGGCTCCACAGATGAAAAGTCAGGAATTGAGTTTGGTATTTGCAAATATGTAGCACTCAAGAGGTCCTAAAAATCATCACCTCGCAATTCTCAAGGAATTCCAATGTGTTGAAAGTTGCATCATGGTCCTAAGATTCCATTAAAATTGGAAGATTTGAATTCATCTGGAAAAGTCAATTGCTCAAAGTCAAACTTTGACTTTGGAGATTTTTAGTCAAACATGGACTTCTCAAGGTAAATTTCATGGAAATATGGTTGATGAGTGAATTTGATCAAGAAAAATCAAGATATTTTATATTACTTGCAAAAATGATAAAGTTTAAGATGTTGAAAATTTCATTAACTGTCAAACATTTATGTTCAAGTACATGACTTTCAAGGCTTGTAACTTCTTCCTCAAGCCATCATTTTTCATGCCCAAAGGATGTACTTGAATATGATCCTACATACTTCAATAGTGTAGAAGGAATGAACCAAAAATATCATGAGAATTGAAAGATATGAGTTGGTCAAGAAAGCATCTCAAAGTTGTCAAAATGATCAGATACTTAGAAATTTCTCCAAGTGTTTTTCAACTTGAAGCACCAATTATGTTGGCCAATTTTCTCATTTACTTAATTTGATTCAAGCCAAGTGCTCAACATAAAAGTTGTAGAGGATGCTCTTTTTTTTCCAGAAATTCCAAGAGCATAAATTTATCACACTTGTGCAAGGAGTTTCAAAGAGATGAAGAGGCCATGGTAGAGAGGTTTTACAAGGAAGCTTTATGGTTCAAAATCATGTCAAAACCTAAACCTAAACATGATATATCACTTTACAGATCCTATTACTTACAAATCTAAACATAATTGAGAAATTACATAGATCCTTAATGCATTACACAAATATTAGAGGCTTTAACCATTTCATGATACCACTTTTGGAAGAATTGGCAAAAAGTTTCATACTCATTATCATAAAGCTCACCAAACCTTGCTTAAGCCCATTCTTTATTCTCTAAACTAGCATGCTTAGAAGCAACCTCCTACAACTCAAAAAATACCTATTGTTCCATAAATCACTCAAGCCATGCATGGGCATCACCATAATGCATGTAACTTCCATTTGGATTTCAACTAAACATAAACTCCACAACTTTTGTTTATAATCAGCTCCCAATCTCTCAACCTTTCCCTATAAATAGAGGGTCTTCCCTAAGTCCAAAACACACCTCAAATACCTCTCAAACTCATAGAATCACATAGTGATAATTTGAAACTCCATTAAAATCATTTAAAAAAACATTTCTTCGAATTTATCTCCTCTTGCAAGTTATGTGTAATCTAATCATCCAAACATCATCTACACACCACATATAAGTTTATAAATGCATTATTTTGCATCTAGAACACATCTATTGCTACATCCACCCCATGCTCATTCACCAACATAAGTGAACTTGGTTAGAGAGTTTGAGAAAATTTCGAAGCAACCTAAAAGTTGCATTGTATTCCTGGGATATCATACAAGCTAAAGAGATCGTTTGGCACCTCTGAAAGTCACTATAACATGCATCAGACCTTACTACAATAGGTAAGTTTTTCTTGATTTCAAAGTCATCCATACAAGCATCATTTTTAACATTTCTTGATATTATCCTGTGTGCTTAATTTCCATGAATGAAAGCCCTATGAAAATAGGAAATTGTTTAGCTTGTTCATCATTAAATTTAACTTTGAAGAAAGTTAGTGTTTCTGTTTTTGTGCAAAATTCGTAAGTTACAATTGATGTTAATTTGTGATATTCATATTTTTGAAATCCTTGTAAAATTTTGAGTAACTTTGGTTTTTACACTTTGTGATTTGGTTGAGAAACGAGGAAGTTCAAAAACCATGGATGTTGTTTTTGTTATTTCACAGAGAAGATGAAGATGGTGGTGGTTCCATTTTTTCATTTTAAATGATAGTTTATAATTTATTTAATTGAAGACGTGTATTGAACGAATGAAAGGGTAACACAATTGGTAAGGCTTTGTGTGTGTGGTATATGGCGCTGGTTCAAACCCTAATGGAGTCATTCCTACCCTTTTATTTTGTTTCATTTTCTTTTTAGCATTGTGAACTTGTTTTATAACATATTTAACTGGGTACGTGTTATTACTAACTATGGCACGTGACCCAGTGGTTAAAGTTTTGAGTGTTAATTACAAGGGCCTTAGTTCAACACCCTCTGGCCATAAACCTTTCTTTTTTATCACTTATTTTGTTCATTTTTTCTTCCAATATTCTCTTAATTATTTCTATAGGCAAAATTAGTTATTTTTGACTGATTTTTGGCACACTAGTTATTTATCCCCTCTGTTTTATTAATCTATGAAAAAATACCAAAAATAATATTTATTTCACCTTTTTTTATTTAGTTCAAAAACAAGCGCTTTTATGTGTTTCTTTAGGTTTTTTAGTGTTCCTTGATTGTTTCCTTTGACCTAATTGATCATATGTGTTTATGTGGCTATGATATACTTTGAGTGTGTCTTGTTTGATGTTGATGACATGATTAATTTGGTTTCTACCTAGGGTTTCACATGCTTTAATGAATACATTTTGTGTTTGATATTTTGAAACCCTAATTGATCATGGTACTTTCTCTTTGGCTTTAATGCATGATATAATTGCTCTTGCTTCTTTCTTCATACCATGCTGATATCTTAGTGATTTGTTTGCCATGAGTTGAAGCTTCCTTTGAACACATGTTTGTGTACACTCCTAAATTTAATACCATATGACTTTATTTGGTTCTAAACTTTGATGTATACCATACTTAAGTCTTCTTGATGTTTAGAATTGATTGTTGTCAAGATGGGATTACAACATGGATGTTTTGATCTTTATCTTTCCATATACCCTGTGTGTTTGTGTGATCATGATATGATGTTTTATCAAAGTATGATTCTATATTCTATCTTTTGTCCCAACTTTTACTTGGTATACATGTTGACATTCCCTTGATCTTAAATATCTTTGATGATCAATCTTTGCTTATCTTGATATGAGATCTTGTGTTTAATACTTGTTCATCTTTGATTTAACATTTTTCTTAAATGACTCTCTTAAAAGCCATGTTACTTTGTGATTTTTCCTTTAACATTTGTTGCATGTGTGGTTTCCTCTTGTTATCTTGGTGATCCTAACGTTTATGTATTAGTGATCAGTATTTATACTCTATTGTGTTAATACTTGTATCAAAATCCAAGGAAAGGGATATTATTGTTGACTTGATATTCATGTGCATATAAATGTCTTAGGTTCATCTTCATGTGTTTACCTTTGTACATTATCTTTGTATTTGTTTATTAGGTATTTAAATTTTTTATATTAAAACCCTAATTTCAAACTTGAACCACTTTCATAAAATAAACCTTGACTTTATGTCATTGCATTTTCAAAACTTTCTTTCCTTAATAAATGCTTCAAAATACTTAAGCTTATTAAACAATTTCAAAATACTAAAAGTGATTCAACATCACCCAAATCCTTTTTCCACTTGACTTTATAATTTAAAACCTTTTTCTCCAAAATTAGATATAAATCCTCTTCATAGTAGATATGTAATTCTCATATCCCCGTAGTAATGATTGAAGTAAATTTTGATTCTTTCCACTTGAGGGACCTAGTGGAAACTTGTTGATCTTATATCCAAGTTAAAAGCCCTTCCTTCATGATGATACAAGATTCATTTTCTCATACTTGTGGTGAAATTAGTTAAGTATTCTCCTTAATATTATGAAATGTCTCTTATCTTAAAATCAACTACAACAAACAATTTTGTTATTTTGACCAGAAACTACGAGGTTTTGGTCCTTCATTGGTACGTTGGTATAAGACTATGTCTTTCCAAACAGAAATATAATAAAATATATTTATTTTATCACCCCCACACTATTTTAGAAAACAAACCATTTTAAAAACAAATATTAAAAGAGGTTCCTATAGAATACTATAGATACATAGGGTGTTAATACCTTCCCTTTGTATAATCAACCCTCATACCTTAGATCTCTTATTTGTGCTTTGCTTTTAGTTTCTTAATTCTTGCATTGCATGTTTAAATATAGAGTTTTGATATTTTCCCTTTTCCTTGGAAATAATAAACTTCGATGGTGACTTCTTAATTTTGTGAGTCAAGTTAGTCAATAGCTTGGTCTCCGATTTTTCACTATGATAGAAAATGGAAACTTCAGTGGGGCATAGAAATAATTGAAGAGGGTTAAACCTAACTTTTATTATCTGTTTTTAATTATTGTTATTTGCTTGTTCTATATGATATTTTGTGGTTCTTTGGGTGATGATGATCTTTACAAGGACAAGTCTTATACTCAGACTAAGTTACACTTATGATTAGGATGGGTGGTGTGATACTGTGATACGGTGGGAGAACTGACTTGAGTTTTTTTGCGTTTGTATTCGCACTTGTTCGGTTTAGCAAGAGTCGCCACCGACTTTTTATTTTATCCTAAAGGAAAGGTTAAAAAGCACAGCAAAAACCTTTTGAGATATTTCATGGGTTCGGGGGGTAGATTATGAAAAGGGAAGGTATTAACACCCTTTTCATCCATGGTTATCCATGGGCTCTTAGTTACTTGGTTTTTAGATCACTTGCCTTGATTTTCGATTGCTTTGAAATTGTGGTGTGTGTGTGTGTGTTTTGAAAAATGTTTTTGAAAGAGATGCCTTGTTTTAGGCAACCAATGTAATGACTCGTGTTTGAGTATATACGAAGGTGTGTATCTTTTCGAAAAGATGTTTCAAATGTTTTTGAGAGTTTGTTTGAAAGTGTGCATGAAGTGTGGTTTTTGAAAAGAAGGCAAGTGTTTTTGCAAGTTGATCTCAAGTAACTAAGAGTTTTGTCTACCCCTAATGTACTCAAAGGTTTTCTCTATGTTTTCAACCCTTTTTAACAATTTTGTTCCACCATTGAATTTGGTGGACAATCTTGCGTTTAGGAAGTTTAACGGGACGGGCGCGGGTCATCGTATGGACCATGAATGCAATGATGCCAAGTATATTTGGCAATTTGCTTTGAAGGGACTATGATCATTCCATTTAGGCAACTTTCGAAAGCGTCATCGAGGGACTTATGATCATTTGAATTTGTTTTGCCAAAGATACTCAACGTGCAAGCATGGCCCATTTTGGAAGGTAACATGTGGGATTACCCTAGGGGGTGCAAGTGTGATTGTATATTGATTTCATGTATTTGTCTTGTATTAGGTTATCTAGCATTTGGTTTTATGTACATACAAACCCTAGGTCTAACCATGGTATAATTGGAAAGCGATAAATTGCAAGAATTTAAAGTCTACGCTATTACAAATAGTATCCGGGAGTGGGGGTACAAATTTACAAATGGGGATGAGACTTTAGGAATGTAGTGTCCAATAATTTACAACCAAATCGAATTGCGATCAAATATAATCAATGTATAGCAAGGTATAAGAATAGTAATTGTATGTGTATCAAGTGTATAATGTGAAATGTATTGTATATTGTGTAAGTGTATATGTGTATGTAATTTATTTACAAGTGCGGAATGTGAATTTAATGTGTATTTTTAAGCATGGTTTAACCTAAATGAAAAGAATTAAATGTTTATTTATTTAATCTTTGTAGTCTTGTATATTTCTTTAATATGTACGGAAAAGAATATTTTAATTAAATGTTTTAAATTTTAAATTAAATTATGTATATTAAAAAAAATGTATTTTAATTGATTATGTACAAATTATTTCTAAGAAAAGAAAATGCACTAACTTAAAAAAGAATTTATATACAAATCAAAATAAGTTAAATAAAATAAAAAAAAGTTTTAAACAATGTATTTTTTTATGTATTTTACGTATTAATGTATTAATGTATTAATGTTATTGAAAGAAAATGTTTTAAGTTCGAGGAAAAATATATTGGGCTCAAAAATTAGAATTATGTTGTAAAAAAGTTATAGAAAATAAAGTATGTTTTATATTCTAAAAAAAAAAAGGTTTAAGTGGTATACAAAATGAGATGGGCTAAGGGGTTTTGGGTTTGTGAAACGGGTTAAGCCCAACTGTCTGAAACGAATAGTTTTAGGGTTTGATGACTTTGTTTCATTTGGGATCAGCTAGGGTTTGTTGAGACAGAGGCGCCGTTTTGGTTTCATCTTTATCTTCTTCGTTCGTTCTCAATACCATGGATTCTGAGCCAACAACCTTCATGCAAGGCCAACAGACGCCATCATCCCTCCTTCTCCCTCCGTAGACCACCCAGATAAAGTTTACAAGGTATGATTTCGGTCTCAATCGCGTTAGGGTTTATTTCTTTTGGTTTCACATTTTGATTTCATATTTTGATATTATGTGCTTTCGTTTGCCACCTGAAATGCATGAAGAGGGTATAAGAGTACTACCTTTTGGAGATGGAGGAGGAGGGAATTTGGAGGCGCTGAGGTTTGCCGGCAGGGGGATGCGCGATGAGAGCTCGCTTGCTTTTGCTGGAACTTGGTACTCTGTACTTTTCTTTAGGTTTTATGATGTATTCTGAGAACCTAATTTGATGTCATTTCTTTTCTTCTTCTTGCTTTGCTGCCTTCTGTATGCTTGTGTTGCCTTCTGTAATACCTGTTGCCCAGTGATGAAAGCTTTCTGAGGGCCCTTGTTGTTTGACACTGAGTTGCCCTGAACGTTTCCTTTTTGTTTGGTTGTCTTGATGCTTGGATGCTGAGATTGAATGATTTTGGCTTGTTAAGCTGTTTGCCCAATGATGGTGTTTACTGAGGGCTCTTGTGATGATTGAGTTTGACAGGGTTTACTGGTTTTGAAAGGGGTTTTATGGCTTTGACTGATTTGCTCGTGTGAGCTTCAGGCTTGGAAGGTTTGTGGTCATTAGCAGGTCATTTCTTTTCAACAGGTTTGACTCTTGTGAAGGTTGAGACTTGTATGCTGGTTATGTTGTTTTTGTGAACTGGTTTGGACAGTTTGTGGTTGGTTAATGGCTTTACTGGTTTTCTGGTTAGGCTTAGGCTATTTGTTTTGATTATGCTTTTTGGTTTAAGGTGTTTGGGAGCTTTACTGATTTAGGCTTTGACAGTTCAGGCAGGTAAGGCTTGGGCAGGTTGGGGTTTGAAGCCTTTTGTTGTTATGCTTGTACAGGTTGGGGTTTGAAGCCAGTAAGGCTTGAAGCTTGATATTCTGATTTACCAACTTCAGTTTTAGTGCAGGTTTTGCCTATGGCTTTGAGGCTTTAGCTTTTGAATCCATCTTCTTGGACAAATGAAGGCTTTTGAATGGTTTTTTGTATATTTGATGTGAACTGATTTCTTTTGTTTATGTTGTTTCTCTGCCCCCCTTTCTACTGTGTTAGCAGTTTTGTTTTATATCTTTTTCTACCTCTCAAGCCTAAACCTGTAAGCCCTATTTCTTCTTCTCTTTTTCTTCTCTCTCCAGTACATCTTTAAGCATTATTATATTGCTTAGAAGTCACTTTTTTTCTGAAAAAGCAATGGCTTGGGAAATGATGATTTGAACCTTGCTTGCAATGTAGTTTAACTCTGCATATTTGTCCTCTCTTTTCCATACTTTGTGCTGCATTTGTACTTGCATCTGAATATGATGATATCTTTGATATTCTGATATCTTTTGGACAGCTTTAGTTGACATTGGAACTGAGTTTTGAAATTGTGACTTGCTTTAGGTCATTCAGTTTGTAACTTGGACTTTGGTTATTTGCATATGCTGTCTTGCTTTTGAACTATGCAGTTTTGACAATTTGAAATGTGCAATTTTAACTTTGTGCATTCATATTTAATTTGCAAACATTTTTACCCTTCTTTGTGAACCGGGAGAAATCCCGTGATTTGCAGAGAGGGCTAACTGATCCCGGCCATTTGCTTTTAATGATGACCCTTTTTTTTCTGTCTCTTTAATTGTTTATCTGCTTCTAAGTTTTCTTCTGTTCTTTGTTTTGCAGATAAAATTCCATGGAGTATTGGAGCAAGGGATAGAAGATGAAGAATTGAAGATTTAGAAACATACTTAGGATAGTTTTTATTTAAATTTAAATAAATGTAAAATCATTGTTGTAAACAATTTGTAAACAAAACAATTGTACAAATAATTTAAAAATAAATAAAAAGTTTCTTTTATTTGATTAATTCTTTTCTTCTCCAATTGTTTATTTATTATTTAAAATTCTTTAAATTATAATAAATGGAAAATAAATTCCAATCATTTAAATTCAGAATAGTAAATAATTAAATAAACATTTCTTCGGCATTGATCAATTAAACCCGGCGTTTCCAACATCCAGAGTAAAACAACAGTCAATCACAGCAATTGCCCAGACGCTTTTTCCCCTTTACTGACTTTAATCAAACATTGCAAATTCAAACCCAATGCAACCTTTTACTGATTCAGTCAAACAAACGTGAATTCAATCCAAATGCATTCTTTTACTGATTAAGTCAAACAATGCGAATCCAAACCAAATCTCGGAATAACTTGCAAAGCACCGTAGAATTAAATCTTTCTGAAGAACCGCGCATGAACAACCCTAATTCCTGATTAAATGCCAATGAAGCGTTCGCCTGATCGAAGTTGAGCCAAAATCAACCAAAACCCTAAGCAACTGTATGAACTGTTCTAGAGCCATGAAAATCAATGAAAACCCTAATTTTGTCTGACTGACGAGAAAAGTCTGTTTGACCGATTCTTGAGCCAGTTTGAAAAATTAGGAAACGCCTGAAGCTGTGATTTCTTGTGGAAAAATGCGAGGGCAAATTTTGGGGTATAACAGTTGCCCCTGTTCAATCTTCTTGAACCTGAAGAGTTAGATTGGCAAGTTTGCCTTTCGCGACTTGAAGGTAAAAGAAGATTGGACACTAGAGTGCCCTAAAATTTGCACTCGGCGATGTGATGGTAGAGGTGAATGGGCTTAAAGATGCCATTTGGTGATGGGCTTAAAGATGCCATCTGATGAGATAGAATCTTGTCGGGGGATGGGCTTAGAGATGCCATCTGAGAATGGGCTTAAAGATGCCATTTAGAAATGTTGAACTGTATGTCAATGGTGAGTGGACGAGTATCAGAAAGGCACCTGTGTTTTTGGAACATCTCTGAATTGGGGGTCCGAACAAGCAATAGATTGACATCCATGTTTGGAGAATCCGTAAACTATTTTTGAAGGTCTCGAAGTTGAATAAGCAATAGAGCCATATCCGTTGTTGGGAAGCGTCTGTAAACTGTTTTCAAAAGTTGAGAAGAGTCTGAACAAGTGATAGGTTAACATCCGTTACTGGAGAACCCGTGAACTGTTTTCAGAAGTCTTGAAGTGGAAGAGGAACCGGTGTAGGGTTTCCTGATGATGCGTCCGTGTAAAACTGCATCCGAGTGAATCTGGAATAAGTATCAGAATGTCGCCGTGTCTGGGTCACATCTGAACTATTTCTGGATGAATCTCGGAAAATGATCTTTGTCTGTCGACTGATCTTACCTGAAAAGGTAAAGGGTTAGTTGTTATGCAATGTCATGATGCGTGATGCAATGTATGTTACACCAATGTTTATGATATGAATGTAATGAATGCGCATGTAAGCTGATGAGCTATCTTGCTAAGGATAAATGAATCCTGGATGGCGGAAGATAAAAGAATCTTGACTGCTGCCGGGGAGAACAATTCCTTGGCTGCTGCTGTGGAGGGAAAGAATCCTTGATTGTTGAAAAATGAGAAGTCTTGGGACCAATGTTGGAGAAATCAGAAGCTTGGGTTGTATGCCAAATTACTGGGGAATTCCTGTCTTGAGGAGATCTTCACTGGAGAATATTCGAATGTTCTGTGGGGAACTGAGAATGAGAGTCTTCAGTCTGCTTGGGGATTGATAGTTGGAAGTTTTAGCTTCGCTGGGGATAATGAAACTTGACTCTGAATGGAGTTAGCTTCTGGAAGGTTTTCTGGTTGGGGATTGCGAGAGTCCTCTGATTGCTGCAGGTGTTCGTCTGGAATAAGTTACCGAACGTCGCCATCTCTGGGTCACATCTGAACTATTTCTGAAACAGGCTTGAATAAGTTATAGAATGTCGCCAAATCTTGGGTCACATCTTGAACTATATCATGAATGAGAATCTGAATAATTTGCGGAATGTCGCCGAATCAGGGTCACATCTGAACTATTTCTGGAAGCAAGTCTGAATGAGTTACGGAATGTCGCCGAATCAGGGTCACATCTGAACTATATCTGGAAGGAAACCTTGAATAAGTTACGGAATGTCTCCGAATCAGGGTCACATCTGAACTATTTCTGGAAGCAAGTCTGAATGAGTTATAGAATGTCGCCATCTCTGGGTCACATCTTGAACTATATCTGGAAGCAAGTTTGAATGAGTTATAGAATGTCGCCAAACTTGGGTCACATCTTGAACTATATCTGGATGCAAGTTTGAATGAGTTATAGAATGTCACCATCTCTGGGTCACATCTTGAACTATATCTGGATGCAAGTTTGAATGAGTTATAGAATGTCGCCAAACTTGGGTCATATCTTGAACTATATATGGATGCATGTTTGAATGAGTTATAGAATGTCGCCATCTCTGGGTCACATCTTGAACTATATCAATCTTCTGAGGTGATGAGGGAATTGTTGAACACTTTCGACATTCGAATGCCCCAAGTGGTGATGAAGGAGTCTTGAATCAGATTACTCTGCGGATTGAGAGATTTCTTGAAATCTTGACTGGACTGCCCCAGGTTAACTGAACTTTGAAAGATCCGTTGGACCTTGGCTGGACTGCCCCAGGTTAATTGGATGGTGACACATCATGCCCCTTTGTTGATAGGAGATTTGTTAATGGAAGTGTCATCCTTTTGTTTTTTGAAGCTCACTGAGAGAGTTTTTGTTCCTCCGAACATTCGTTGTATGAAATTCTTTGCTGTCAAACAAAAATCAAATGCGAACAGTGATATTCAAGCAATGCAAAGTTTATGTTTGTCTCAAAGTTTTGAAAAATGCATTTTTTAGCAGAAAACTTTTTATAAGACAAGTCAACACAAGATTTAGAGCAAAGCCTTACAGGAGTCAGGATACCTTTTGTAACAGTATGCTTTCGAACTAACCCATGCTTCAATTAGGACTTTTGAAGGGTTGTGACGTGGCCTGGTTCATGGTTTAAGAAACAAAGGACAAAGGCTCAAAGTATATTTTGTACCCACCCGCTCTTCGTGATGTTCTTCACACCTAAGCTCAGTTAATTGTGCGTCGCACTCTATTTTGAGTTTGGAACGACTTTTGGGCGATGGTTCACCAGTTGAATTTTGGGAGACAGTCATCATCTCCTTTTTGCAACATTTTTTCATGTTGTTGAGGATTTTGTAATGACCTCACTATTTTGATTTTGATTTGTTATCCCTAACTTTTGCCTGACTGTTCCCATTTTCGAGATTACAGTCAGCGGGATGCCCCAGCTTTCTTAAGCCTCCTTTATAGGTTTTGGCTTGGTGGGCTTTTCTCTTTTGAGAGATTGACTGTCTATGTGATAGGGAACCACCCTTGTCTTTTGATTCCAAAGGAATGCTTTCTTTTTTTTGACTTCGTTCGTTGTGTTACGAATTGAGAGTTTGCGACTTCAATGCGCATTTTCTTTGAATTAACTGAGATACTATCCTGCCCCAGGTTTATATCAAAGGTTTTGATCGTTTAGAACAGAAAACTCCTACTTCTTTGGCTCGAAGGGGTTGACTAGGGATTAACTTCCTTATAACTCCAGTGTTTGGGAATTGAAAGAAATGCCTGTACATCATCAGCAAGGTCTGTCCAAAAGCATAATGTATGAGATTATGGTATTGTTTCGTCATCCTCCCTCTAAAGGCTTGCAGCTTTTATCAAGAGTTAAATATCATAAAGAAAGCATAAGAATAGTGAAAAAGAATGAATGAATTCAAGACAAACATATGCAATGCATTAATGAAACACAGTTTAACATTAAAAGATAATTGTTTGAATGACAAAAGATTACAACTTTGAAAATTCTGAATGAAACAAACACAATCTCAATGAGCTGGCATAGGAGCAGTGATCATGCTGGGGTCCCTGGAGAGTCAAACTCGATCTCCTTGGCATCAATCATGTCTTGGATCTTGTTCTTCAGAGGCCAACAGTTGTTGGTATCATGCCCCGGGCTATCAGAGTGGTATTCACATCTTTCATTGGGATGATAGGTAGGAGCAGAAGTATTTGGGTTCCGGAGAGGAGCCCTCAATGTAATCATGTCCCTCTTCAACAAGTGTTGCAATGCTTGAGACAGTGACATGTTGATCTTGGTGAATTGCCTCTTAGGTGCGACCTCCTTATGTTGATGCCCTTGTCTTTGCTGAGCAAGTGTAGGGTTAGAGATCACGACTGCCCCTACATGTTGGTCAAGACGACCTTTTTGACTGCTCGCGGCATTGGACTCCTTCTTTCCGTTGTAGGGAATTATCCGAGTATCGGAGGTTGTAGCTCCTTGGATCTTTCCACTTTTGATGCCAGCTTCGACCCTTTCGTCGGTCAGTATTAACTCGGTGAACCCGGCTGAGGAGCTTCCAATTAAGTGCTTGAAGAAAGGCCCTGTCAAAGTTCCCATGAAGATGTCAATCAGCTCTCTGTCAGTTAAAAGGGGGTTGCACCCTACCAGCCATATCTCTCCACTTTTGTGCGTATCCTTTGAAGCTCTCGTTAGAACCCATGGTCATGCTCTGCAATTGCACTCGAGTTGGTGCGAGATCAGCATTGTACTGATACTGTTCGTAAAAATCCCTGGCTAGATCCTCCCAGATGTGGATGCGAGAACTCTCCAATTGATAGAACCACTCGAGTTGAGCCCCTACTAGACTTTCTTGGAAGAAGTGGATCCAAAGCCTCTTATCAGCTGTGTATGGTTGAATCTTGCGGACATAAGACTTTAGGTGCATCTTAGGGCAAGAGACTCCATCGTACAGAGCAAAGGTAGGAACTTTGAACTTTGAAGGGATGATCAATCCAGGAACTAGGCCCATGTCTCCTAGATCCAAGCCAGGTATTTGTTGGATCTCCATAGCACTGAGGCGATCCTCCAACTCTTTGTATTTGTCATCAACGAGAGGATATTGCCCCTTGGAGTAGTCAGCTTCTTCTTCAATAATCTCCACATTGTGGTCTTCTTCAAGACTACCTCCTGTGTTGGATGGAGTTGCAAGGTCTTGGGTCTTAGGTCTTCTCCTCAAGTTCAGGATGCGGACTGCCTTCTTGGACTTCTTCTTCTTGTCTTCGAGAAGAAGAGCTGTCAGATCCTCTTGCCCTTTACCCATAGCCAGCAGCATTTGGCATTTTGAGCTTGAAGATCTTTCACTGTTTGTTCTATATCCATCTTACTGAAATAAACAGTAGGAAGAATAAGGAGACCTGTATGGGAGAAACCTGTTATGCAATGATATATGTGATATATATGCAATGTTTTCAAGGATCTCTTGGGGTAAACACAAGAAAATGTTAGAGGTTGAACTTCGATCTTTGATTGGAGAACTTTGCACCGGTGGATGTCTTTCCACGAGAATCAAGCTCACCATGTCGAGTGGGTCATAGTTACTGATTCAAGTCGTTGCACTTGAACTTTGATTGGGATTGGTTAGAGGAGAAACCTCTTGCCCCTTGGTAGACGTCTGGTTCAATGTAACCCTGCATCAAAAGAACCCTCGAGATCCTTGAAATGGTTATTGAAAATGCTATGGTATGATGTTATGATGTTATGTACATGTATGCACAAGGAAGTAAGTGTATATACAGACAAACATATTCACACAAAGCAAACAAGTCCTTAGGTTTAGGCTTGCATGAGGTTCAGTTACTACCCTCTTTCAGTTTCGTTGGTTAAAACCTGTCCTATTAAAAGTAACCGGGTTCTAAAGGATCTCAATATCATTGACTACCCTCAATCGATCATAACTCCAGCATCGCTATCTTTTCTTGCGGCCAGAACCATCGCGAGAGTTTATCCTCAATGAGTGTAGCATACTGCTACTGTTCTAATGGCCAAGTTGGGTCAATTTAGGGTTCTAAGGTCGGTTGGTGCTTAATGACTCCTTGGAAGACCCATATTCTCCCCGTTTCAACACGAGGGATATCGGTACAGACCAAGGCGCCACACCAACGTAGCCACTGCTTCACCCATGTCGGTATACGCCGGACAGGTCCCTCACAGATTATGCTACCTAAAAAGGTATTCCCCAGATCCGGGTTAGGATCTATGAAACTCCGATGCAAAGCCCGCAAATGTAAAAATCAAACAAAGCAATCAATTGAAAACAAAGGTGATCTAAACCCTAAGGTAACCCCACTTTTAAGAGAACTCCCCAGCAGAGTCGCCAGTTCTGTGATACGGTGGGAGAACTGACTTGAGTTTTTTTGCGTTTGTATTCTCACTTGTTCGGTTTAGCAAGAGTCTCCACCGACTTTTTATTTTATCCTAAAGGAAAGGTTAAAAAGCACAGCAAAAACCTTTTGAGATATTTCGTGGGTTCGGGGGGTAGATTATGAAAAGGGAAGGTATTAGTACCCTTTTCATCCATGGTTATCCATGGGCTCTTAGTTACTTGGTTTTTAGATCACTTGCCTTGATTTTCGATTGCTTTGAAATTATGGTGTGTGTGTGTGTTTTGAAAAATGTTTTTGAAAGAGATGCCTTGTTTTAGGCAACCAATGTAATGACTCGTGTTTGAGTATATACGAAGGTGTGTATCTTTTCGAAAAGATGTTTCAAATGTTTTTGAGAGTTTGTTTGAAAGTGTGCATGAAGTGTGGTTTTTGAAAAGAAGGCAAGTGTTTTTGCAAGTTGATCTCAAGTAACTAAGAGTTTTGTCTACCCCTAATGTACTCAAAGGTTTTCTCTATGTTTTCAACCCTTTTTAACAATTTTGTTCCACCATTGAATTTGGTGGACAATCTTGCGTTTAGGAAGTTTAACGGGACGGGCGCGGGTCATCGTATGGACCATGAATGCAATGATGCCAAGTATCTTTGGCAATTTGCTTTGAAGGGACTATGATCATTCCATTTAGGCAACTTTCGAAAGCGTCATCGAGGGACTTATGATCATTTGAATTTGTTTTGCCAAAGATACTCAACTTGCAAGCATGGCCCATTTTGGAAGGAAACATGTGGGATTACCCTAGGGGGTGCAAGTGTGATTGTATATTGATTTCATGTATTTGTCTTGTATTAGGTTATCTATCGTTTGGTTTTATGTACATACAAACCCTAGGTCTAACCATGGTATAATTGGAAAGCGATAAATTGCAAGAATTTAAAGTCTACGCTATTACAAATAGTATCCGGGAGTGGGGGTACAAATTTACAAATGGGGATGAGACTTTAGGAATGTAGTGTCCAATAATTTATAACCAAATCGAATTGCGATCAAATGTAATCAATGTATAGCAAGGTATAAGAATAGTAATTGTATGTGTATCAAGTGTATAATGTGAAATGTATTGTATATTGTGTAAGTGTATATGTGTATGTAATTTATTTACAAGTGCGAAATGTGAATTTAATGTGTATTATTAAGCATGGTTTAACCTAAATGAAAAGAATTAAATGTTTATTTATTTAATCTTTGTAGTCTTGTATATTTCTTTAATATGTACGAAAAAGAATATTTTAATTAAATGTTTTAAATTTTAAATTAAATTATGTATATTAAAAAAAATGTATTTTAATTGATTATGTACAAATTATTTCTAAGAAAAGACAATGCACTAACTTAAAAAAGAATTTATATACAAATCAAAATAAGTTAAATAAAATAAAAAAAAGTTTTAAACAATGTATTTTTTATGTATTTTACGTATTAATGTATTAATGTATTAATGTTATTGAAAGAAAATGTTTTAAGTTCAAGGAAAAATATATTGGGCTCAAAAATTAGAATTATGTTGTAAAAAAGTTATAGAAAATAAAGTATGTTTTATATTCTTAAAAAAAGGTTTAAGTGGTATACAGAATGAGATGGGCTAAGGGGTTTTGGGTTTGTGAAACGGGTTAAGCCCAACTGTCTGAAACGAATAGTTTTAGGGTTTGATGACTTTGTTTCATTTGGGATCAGCTAGGGTTTGTTGAGACAGAGGCGCCGTTTTGGTTTCATCTTTATCTTCTTTGTTCGTTCTCAATACCATGGATTCTGAGCCGACATCCTTCATGCAAGGCCAACAGACGCCATCATCTCTCCTTCTCCCTCCGTAGACCACCCAGATAAAGTTTACAAGGTATGATTTCGGTCTCAATCGCGTTAGGGTTTATTTCTTTTGGTTTCACATTTTGATTTCATATTCTGATATTATGTGCTTTCGTTTGCCACCTGAAATGCATGAAGAGGGTATAAGAGTACTACCTTTTGGAGATGGAGGAGGAGGGAATTTGGAGGCGCTGAGGTTTGCCGGCGGGGGGATGCGCGATGAGAGCTCGCTTGCTTTTGCTGGAACTTGGTACTCTGTACTTTTCTTTAGGTTTTATGATGTATTCTGAGAACCTAATTTGATGTCATTTCTTTTCTTCTTCTTGCTTTGCTGCCTTCTGTATGCTTGTGTTGCCTTCTGTAATACCTGTTGCCCAGTGATGAAAGCTTTCTGAGGGCCCTTGTTGTTTGACACTGAGTTGCCTTGAACGTTTCCTTTTTGTTTGGTTGTCTTGATGCTTGGATGTTGAGATTGAATGATTTTGGCTTGTTAAGCTGTTTGCCCAATGATGGTGTTTACTGAGGGCTCTTGTGATGATTGAGTTTGACAGGGTTTACTGGTTTTGAAAGGGGTTTTATGGCTTTGACTGATTTGCTCGTGTGAGCTTCAGGCTTGGAAGGTTTGTGGTCATTAGTAGGTCATTTCTTTTCAGCAGGTTTGACTCATGTGAAGGTTGAGACTTGTATGCTGGTTATGTTGTTTTTGTGAACTGGTTTGGACAGTTTGTGGTTGGTTAATGGCTTTACTGGTTTTCTGGTTAGGCTTAGGCTATTTGTTTTGATTATGCTTTTTGGTTTAAGGTGTTTGGGAGCTTTACTGATTTAGGCTTTGACAGTTCAGGCAGGTAAGGCTTGGGCAGGTTGGGGTTTGAAGCCTTTTGTTGTTATGCTTGTACAGGTTGGGGTTTGAAGCCAGTAAGGCTTGAAGCTTGATATTCTGATTTACCAACTTCAGGTTTAGTGCAGGTTTTGCCTATGGCTTTGAGGCTTTAGCTTTTGAATCCATCTTATTGGACAAATGAAGGCTTTTGAATGGTTTTTTGTATATTTGATGTGAACTGATTTCTTTTGTTTATGTTGTTTCTCTGCCCCCCTTTCTGCTGTGTTAGCAGTTTTGTTTTATATCTTTTTCTACCTCTCAAGCCTAAACCTATAAGCCCTATTTCTTCTTATCTTTTTCTTCTCTCTCCAGTATATCTTTAAGCATTATTATATTGCTTAGAAGTCACTTTTTTTCTGAAAAAGCAAAGGCTTGGGAAATGATGATTTGAACCTTGCTTGCAATGTAGTTTAACTCTGCATATTTGTCCTCTCTTTTCCATACTTTGTGCTGCATTTGTACTTGCATCTGAATATGATGATATCTTTGATATTCTGATATCTTTTGGATAACTTTAGTTGACATTGGAACTGAGTTTTGAAATTGTGACTTGCTTTAGGTCATTCAGTTTGTAACTTGGACTTTGGTTATTTGCATATGCTGTCTTGCTTTTGAACTATGCAGTTTTGACAATTTGAAATGTGCAATTTTAACTTTGTGCATTCATATTTAATTTGCAAACATTTTCACCCTTCTTTGTGAACCGGGAGAAATCCCGTGATTTGCAGAGAGGGCTAACTGATCCCGACCATTTGCTTTTAATGATGACCCTTTTTTTTTTCTGTCTCTTTAATTGTTTATCTGCTTCTAACTTTTCTTCTGTTCTTTGTTTTGCAGATAAAATTCCATGGAGTACTGGAGCAAGGGATAGAAGATGAAGAATTGAAGATTTAGAAACATACTTAGGATAGTTTTTATTTAAATTTAAATAAATGTAAAATCATTGTTGTAAACAATTTGTAAACAAAACAATTGTACAAATAATTTAAAAATAATAAAAAAGTTTCTTTTATTTGATTAATTCTTTTCTTCTCCAATTGTTTATTTATTATTTAAAATTCTTTAAATTATAATAAATGGAAAATAAATTCCAATCATTTAAATTCAGAATAGTAAATAATTAAATAAACATTTCTTCGGCATTGATCAATTAAACCCGGCGTTTCCAACATCCAGAGTAAAACAACAGTCAATCACAGCAATTGCCCAGACGCTTTTTCCCCTTTACTGGCTTTAATCAAACATTGCAAATTCAAACCCAATGCAACCTTTAGTGATTCAGTCAAACAAACGTGAATTCAATCCAAATGCATTCTTTTACTGATTAAGTCAAACAATGCGAATCCAAACCAAATCTCGGAATAACTTGCAAAGCACCGTAGAATTAAATCTTTCTGAAGAATCGCGCATGAACAACGCTAATTCCTGATTAAATGCCAAAGAAGCGTTCGCCTGATCGAAGTTGAGCCAAAATCAACCAAAACCCTAAGCAACTGTATGAACTGTTCTAGAGCCATGAAAATCAATGAAAACCCTAATTTTGTCTGACTGACGAGAAAAGTCTGTTTGACCGATTCTTGAGCCAGTTTGAAAAATCAGGAAACGCCTGAAGCTGTGATTTCTTGTGGAAAAATGCGAGGGTAAATTTTGGGGTACAACAGGTGGTATAGTCATGTTGGCTTACTTGGAGTGAGTCCTTTCTAAGTTGACATGAGATCCCCTGCTCAGTGGAGGCCTCTTTGGGGTAATAATGTTGAACAAGTCAGTTGTGAAAGCATTATTATTTCAACTTGAGAGCTCGCGAAGCTGAGGACTATAGAACCCCTAACCCATCTTGGCCTTTTAGGATGTAGTGCAGTGGCTATCCAGGAGTAGTCTTGATTTAGTTTTTACGAGATACTACACTCCGACGAGTTTCTCTTGAGAATATTATTGAACCACGAGTAACTTGTGTAAGCCGGTAATATCCGAAAGATGGAATCACGACTCTGGGAACTTTTAGAACCTTGTTCTATAGGTACAATGAACCTTTAGTACATATCTTGTGGGTGGTTCTTACCTTTGGCTCTATACGTTGAACCTTAAACCATGTTTGTGACCTTGTTTGTGAATATTGCATAATCATGCATTCATTCATTCATGAAATTTATTCTTACTCAAAATTTCAAGGAACTTATAGGCTCTCTTTGTGAACATCATAGGTTTTGTGATCATGGATATTAGAAGGAGGAACACTAAGAAGTACAGTTTTAAAATTCCTGATCTAGAAGAGTTGAAAAAGCTAGAATCTTTAGTGGAGGATCCTACAAAATTCAAAGAGTGTTATGGAAGATTTTTGGCTATCCTGCACACCAGTGTGGAAGAGGGACTTCTCAACACTCTGACTCAGTTTTATGATCATGTCTACAGGTGTTTAACCTTTCTGGATTATCATTGTTTTCCTACTTTGGAGGAGTATGCCTATCTTGTGGGTTTACCAATTACTGATTAGATTCCTTTTAGTGGTTTTAAAGAAATTTCCAAATCACAATTCATTGTAGCAGCTATCCACTTAGGAAAATCTGATATAGATGCCAATCTCACTGTCAAAGGAGGTATTTAAGGTTTGACTTCACAGTTTCTTGTTGGGAAGGCTTCTCACTTTGCTCAAGCTGGTAGCATTGCAGCATTTGAGGCTATTTTAGCTTTACTCATCTATGGATTGGTTCTCTTCCCTAACATTGACAAATTTGTTGAAGTTAATGCCATAAGGATATTCTTAATTGGGAACCGTGTTCCTACCTTTCTTGGTGACAACTATTTCTCCATCCATCAAAGGACTTCCAAGGGTAATGGAACTATTGTATGTTGTATGCCTCTACTGTACAAGTGGTTTATTTTGCACTTTCCACAATGTTTTATCTTCAAAGAAAACGAGGGTTGGTTGAAGTGGTTTCAAAGGCTCATGGCTCTTACTAGTGAAGATATTATCTGGTATTCCATAGTTTATGACGGTGTTAGAATTATTGATAGTTGCAGAGAATTCTCAAATGTGCCTCCCATTGGTACACAAGGAGGAATCAACTACAATATGACTCTAGCATGTTGTCATCTTGGGTTTCCTATGAAAGAAAAATCTAAAGGCATTTGGTCGGAAGGTTATTTCTACCAAGAAGGGAAGGACACTCAGGGATTAAAGGGGAGGATGGTGAATGCTTGGAATAATAATCATAGAAGGGAAAAGGGTCATCCTGGAAGGAGGAGTTGTTTAGATTTGGAACCTTATACTCGTTGGGTGAAAGAGAGGGAAAGGGAGCTCAAGATGCCTTATGTTTGTGACAAGACCATGTTCCCTATAGTGGCAAGGTTACCTACTATCCCTATTGAAAACATGGAGGAAGGTCAAGAATCTTGGATGAGGATAGAGAGGGATGCTTGGGAGAGAAAGTTTCATGCTTCATTGATTAAAAAGGAAGAATTGAAGAAGTGGTTAAAGGAGAAGGAAGATATGCTTTTCCTTCAAGATGGTTAGATTATTGAGAAGGATGAAAAGCTTTTTCAAATGACTGAAATGCTTAAAGAGTATGCTAGGGAAAGGAAGAGGAAACATGAAGATTTGATAAATGTTACCCCTGCTCCTGATTCGTGGAAGAAAGTGGTCGATCAGTTGGTGGCCGAGAAGACCGAGATGGAAGCTTTCTATGAAGAAAATATTAGGAAGCTCAAGCTTCAATGAAAGATTGGTTCTTCATATGGAATTCCTTAGGATCCACATGTTATATGTTTTCCTCTTATATTTTTAGGATCTTTTGAAAGTGTACCTCAAATGTAATCCTTCCTTTATTAATTAAATGAGGTTTTTTCGGCTTTTTCCAAAGTGTTGTTTCTTTATGATGTTTACAAAGTTATAACTAATAAGTTCCTAGAAAACTAATAAACAAAAAATCATCATTTTGCATCACATTAATGCATCATTAACCATTTAGTTTTTTCACTCTATGATCTCATTCGTGTCCTTTTCTTCCCAATAGAGTCAAGCTACACTCTGGTTAAATACTGAAAAAGATGGATATAGCATTAGAGAAAGAAAATTGTAAGCTTCGTGAAGAAGTAAATACCCTCCGAGAAGGAATGTAGAGATTGACATCTATGGTAGAGAACTTGATGACTGCTCAGAATCAGTCACTGACCCCTCCGTCTCATCTTTATGCTTAAGCACAAGTCCATACCACAATGATCTCTAAAGTTGTTATCACTCCTATTTCTGTAGCTCTAGTCAGTGTTTTGCGGTATCAGATGCCAAAGGGATGTCCTTGGGGAATGCCACTTAACTTCACACCTGAAGGGTACAAACCTACTTTTGAGATTCCTACAATACAACATGTGATGTTTGTTCCTCATCATAGGATGGCTATTCCTCCTCTTGTAATGTCTATTCCTCCTACAGTGGTGCATATTGTCCCATTTGGAAATGAACAAGTCTACCATGTTGAGCCTTCTGAATGTTTGGGTGTTGAAGAAAGAACAGATGAGTTCCAGAATTAGTTTCAAGAAATGTAGAAAGCACTTAATTCCCTTAGAGGAAAAGATCTATTTTGTAAGAATTCTCATGACTTATGTTCAAAGTACCTGACTTTGAAAAGTACAAAGGGAATTATTTTCTAGAAAGTCTCTTGATCATGTATTCCAGAAAGATATAAGCATAAACTATTAATGACCAATTTTTAATCTGTTATTTTCATGATAGCTTGACTGGTGCCGCTCTTAAGTGGTACATGGTTTTGGATAGCGCACGAATCCGTACTTTCAGAGACCTTGGTGAGGCAATCGTTCGCCAGTATAAATATGATGTTGACATGGCTCCATACAAAGATCAACTCTGAGCTATGTCCCTAAATGACAAATAGAACTTCAAGGAATATGCACAAAGATGGTGTGAGGATGCCACCCAAATCTGTCTTCCTCTGGAAGAGAAGGAAATAACAAAAATCTTTCCGAATACTTTGGGCCCGTTATACTATGAAAGAATGATTGTGGGCGCACCGAACAATTTCATCGAAATGGTGAATATGGGAATGTGACTCAAGGAAGGTGTCCATGAAGGACGTTTAACCAAAGAAGTTGGTTCATCAAGTGGGGTAAAAAAGTTTGGAATTAGTTTCTCCAAGAAGAAGCAGCAAGATGCCAGCGTAGTTTCATCCGGAAGACCAAGAAGAAGGTATCAATAGCAACATGTTGCAGTTGTTACTCTCGTCATTAATCCTGCACCTATGGTCCCAGCTTACCAACTACAGTTTCCCAACAGCAAAGAACACAACAGCCTCAACAACAGGCTTACAACAATTAACAATCAACATACACCAACCAACAGAACAGGGTAAGAAGCGCACCATATTTTGACCTGATCCCAATGACATATGCATAATTGTTACTCGGGTTATTGCAAAAGAATCTGGTTCATAAAAGAGAACCAACTACTGTCCCAAAAGACATTTTGTATTAGTATAAAGCAGATGCCCATTGTGCCTTTCACCGGGGAGCTCCAGGCTACAACACGGAGAATTATTTCCCATTAAAAGTTGAAGTTCATAAATTGGTCAGGAGTGATCTCTTATGATTCAGAGACATTGGGCCGAATGTTTAAGCTAATCCACTACCTAATCATGGAGGACACACTGTGAACATGGTATACGGATGTCTTGGCGATATTTGGTACAAATGCACGCTACCTTTTGAGAGGATATCTGGTACAAATGCACGCTACCTTTTGAAATATGAATAGTCAAGAACGACACAACTATGGTTCTTGTCGAATCTATTGTAAAGACTCCTGTGGATGCTAATTTATGAAGAGAGGCCTCCAACGCCTCCTAGATCAGGGTCTGATTCAAGTCACCAGAAACCAGAATGATAATGGTTGAATATGATTGAAAGCTACTCAGATAAATGTATGACTTCATATCTTAACATGGTAACTCTTGTACAAATACATACTGTTGTACCCCAAAATTTGCCCTCTTTTCATACACGCATATTATTAGTTTTATGGTTATGGAATAAAGGTATATTTATCAAGCTTCTTCAGGTTACAAGTGACGTTTATTTCGTCAATGGATATTCTCAGTATTTTCCGTGCTGAAGATCGGTTCGTCGTTTTGCAACGATTTGGGGTTCAAAGATTCACAAGTCCAACCCGACGCGTCATATTCAGGTGTACTTTCGCCAAGATATCTCTGATAACATATTCTCAAATTCAGGTTCGACTCAAGAGTTAATTCTTTAAAGAAGGTCTCTGAATGTGTGAGTTTTCTCGAAGAAATATGGTATAAAAAGTGTGCTGAAAGTGCAGTTTTTACGCACTAAAATATTCATAACTTAAAGATCGTCGCTCGTTTTGAACCCGTTCCGGTGGCCAAAATTCCGTCTTGACGTTATCTACGTTTTCATCTATCACGGATGGAAGCCAGTTTCGATCAGAAGGTCTTCAAAAATGCGGATTTATCAAGTATTTTCGTACAGAAAATTTGTGACAGAAATTTATTTGCGTCATGTTCAGAAAATCATAACTTGGTCGATTTTCATCGTATCGAGATATGTATATATATATATATATGTGTGTGTGTGTGTGTGGAATTTTTACATATGCATATTTTTATTGGAATGAAGCTACCAAATATGGTGCATAATATGGTTAAAACCTGATTCAAATATGGTTAAAATCTGATTAAAATGCATTATATATTGGACAACACTTTTGCAAGTCAAAATAGGTATTTTATTAAAAAAAATTCGTGATCAATAGACAGCGCTTTAAGAGAAAAGTTCTGTAAAAAGTAAACAAAAAGTGCTTCCTAAAGTGGGAAAGCGTTGTCTAAAGTTGGAGAATAGACAACACTTTTAAAGAAAAGCGTTGTCTAAAGCCTAACTTAAAAAATAACATAAAGCGATGTTTAAAGGGGTGTGATACGGTGGGAGAACTGACTTGAGGTTTTGCGTTTGTTTTCGCAAATGTTTCGGTTGAGCAAGAGTCGCCACCGACTTTTTATTTTATCCTAAGGAAAGGTTTAAAAAGCACAGCAAAAACCTTTGAGATTTTTCTTGGGTTCGGGGAGTAGATTATAGAAAGGGAAGGTATTAGCACCCTTTCTATCCATGGTTATCCATGGGCTCTTAGGTACTTGCTTAGATCAACTTGCCTTGGTTTTCAATTGTTTGAAATGGTGCTTGGTGTGTGGTTTTGAAAATGCTTTGAAAAGATGCCTTGTATAGGCTACCCTTGTAACAATTCTTTACTCGAATGTTTTACAAAAGGTGTTTTGTCTTTTGAAAAGATGTTTCAAGGTTTTTTGAAAGTTGGTTTTGAAAGTGTTTGTGAAGTGTGTTTGAAATTAGGCAAGTGTTTTCTTTATAAATTGACAAGTACTTAAGAGTTATCTACCCTAATGTTTTCTCAAAGATTTTTGTTATGTTTTAAACCTTTTGACAATTTTGTTCCACCATTGCATTTGGTGGACAATCTTGTCTTAGGAGGTGAAAGGGATGGGCGCGGGTCATCGTTTAGACCATAATTGCAATAGTGTTAAATGTCTTTGGGCAATTTTTCTTTAAAAAGGGACTTGATCATTCATTTAGGCAACATTTTGAGGGACTATGATCATTTGATTGTTTGTTTTACCCAAAGAAATTCAACATGCAAAATGGCCCAATTATTTTAAGGCAACAAAGTGGAATACCCTAGGGGTGCAAGTGTGAAATGTGTTGTCCATTTTCATGCTTTTTTGTCTTGTATTAGGTCAAACTATTTTGTTCGTTTTATTCGCATTCAAACTCTAATTCTAACATGGTATGTTTAGAAAGCATTAAAAGTGCGAAATTTAAATTCCTACACTATTACAACACAATAATATGGGGAGGGGGGTACAATGTTTCAAATGGGGTATATTTAGACAAGAATTTAAACCTAACTATTACATCATTTTCTTTGAATATTTACAAGACAAATAATTTGCACAATTAAATGGAAATTGAAATAAATATGTAAAAATGCAAAAAGAATTTTTATGTGTATGAAAAAAAGAATATTATTTATGTGAAATAAAAAGGGAAATGAAAAGGTATTATTTTTGGAGTATTTTCAAATTTAGGGCAAAACCCTAATTTTTAATCAAAGGGGTATTAATCAATTAATTCATATAATATTTATTATTTACATACAAAAAATAAAATAAAATATTGTATATTTGTAAAAAGGGCATTTTTTAGTATTAAATATTAAAAAATAAAATATGTACATTTTTTGGTATTTTTATCCTAAGCACATTAATATATACCTATATATTCATACTATTTACAAAATATGTATTATATATATTAATTAATAATATTTAATATTTAAATAAAAAAAGTATTTTTCTATAAAATATTTTCAGGAAGTAAAAATAAGATAAAAGTGTATAAAAAATATATTTGTGCTATTTTTGTATTTTTAAACAAAAGGTATATATTTATTCATTTATGTTCAAACTAAAAGAAAAATCAAATAAATACCTAATAAAATCAAAAATGGTGAGAAAAAATATTTATATATTTTTAATATGCTGAGAAAAAATAAATGAGTCAATTAAAAAGGAAAAAATCAAAAATCATCAAAAATAAAGCAAATGGGCTCAGGGGGTGTAAAACCAAAAAGGTGGTGCAAAAAGGAAAGTCAACATAAGCCCAGCCCATGAAGACCTTTCTTCAACCTCTGAACAACAATATTCAAAAAACGCGCGCCCTGTTCTTCATCTTCTAACTCCTGATTCCTGGCTTATTAATGAAAACTCATAACATGAAAAATGTTCAGCATCAAGAGACGAATCTAACCATATGCAGAACTTGATCTAACTCTCTAAGATGAGGGAGAATTTATTCTTCCCCAAATCCTAACCTAGATTTTCTGCCATTTTCAAACCTCAAATTCTCACAACTCAAGTAAAAGAAATGAAAAGTAAAAACATGTACATGTTCAGTGGCATGAGTAGAACATTGTTTATTCACAAACTTAGAGTTAATGATGCTTGATAAGAGAGATAGAAGTTCACCAAGATACATGTTCAGCTAGAGTTCTATCTGGCAATGAGGGAGCTTTCAGTGCAAGGTGATGATTGGAAAAGCTTCCTTGAGGTCCAGGGATGCTATTCCAATGTTTACTTTGTCTTGAAAGCTTCTGAATCGTGCTAGAGCACTTCACCTGCAAAACAAGAAACTGAAAATGGTGGAAGTGGTTAGAGGGATTACAGGTCGTGTTTCAAGTCATGGTTAGCTTGCATAGATGCTAGGGAATGTGTGTGAACTGGTTTGGGCAAGAGAGCTTGAGGGAAATGGAAGATGGCACTCAAACTGCAGGCCTGACCCTGTTTTTGCAGTTTGAAGATGATTCTGAGATTGGGAGTGTTTGAGAGGTGCTAGGGTCGTGCAAAAGCTTGGTTGAGATGTCTTGAGTATGTTTGTCAAGTTCACTTAAGGGTTTGTAAGCTGATATGAGAGTTGGTTTGAGTTATGATGTGTTTCTTACACTTTAAGCAAGCCATGGTTACTTTGTGCCTCTAGCCTGTACAGGCCCTCATACTATGCTGCATAATCCCTCCTTGATCAGTGTGATTAACACATAAACTTGTGCCAATTAGATATGGACTGTACTTCTTGGATTTGTAATTGGACATAAAGTGAAACTTTTGCAAAAATGGATATAATGCTTTTTCCAATTTGGGATTAATCCATCATACAATGCTTTAGCTCATGAAACAAGGTCTTAGCACAATGAACATGCATTAAATTATTGAGTGTTGGATGGTTTTAGGACCTGTAATCAAGGGGCATGCTGGTTTGAGAAGTTTGCACAAATTATGAACATGAAAAATAGCCAATTCAAAAGTGAGTTTTTGCCAAATTGTGAAATTTGAATCTCTCAAGTCATGAGGTTGTTTGATGAGTTCTTGGACATTTTGGAAAGCTTGGAATGTGTACTACAATCCATATTTGAAATTAAAATTGAAATTCCAAGTGGAAGTGTATGGAAAATGGCCTTGAAGTGGGGTAGAAAACCTTGTCAAAATAGGTCAAAAATTCACTAAGTTAAGAATGGTTTAATGCCCTTATTCAAAAATTTGTAACTTGAGATACAAGCCTAAAATGGGAAAACTTTGTGAATCAAAGTTGTAGATTATGCAACAAGCTACAACTTTCATGTTTTGACTTTTGTTTGAATCCAAATGGATCTTGGTGAAAAAGTGGGGCAAAGTTGGGAAAAAATTAGGGTTTTTTATAACTTAGAAAAATTCTAAGTTATGAAAAATTCTAATTTCTAACCCTAATTTGCATTTTGTGATTTCTTGATGAACAAGTTTCATGATTTGGCACGTTTTGATGAAAAATGAATCTTGACTCTTGATTTTGACCAAAAAGTCAAAGTTTGACTTTTCAGTATACAGTCAAAATTGATCAATTGACTGGGAAATTCAACTGTCAATCTTGTGTACTTGGGATCTTTTGAGTTTGTTGAGCATGTCAAGATAATTCCATGGGGTCCTTGAGTCCATATATGAGCTTGGTTTGCCATTGGTTGGGTCAAACAGTCAAAAATTGCCTTTGTGCAGTCAAAACCCTAAAAATGACCATTTTGCCCTTTTGGTGATCTGATCAAATTTCTTGTGGAATTGTGATCCAAACTTGATCAAATGGTCCATATGAGTTCATAATGTTGATGTGGGTCAATTTTCATGAGGTTTGACTGTCAATTGGCCACAGTTGACTTTTTCCCCAATACAGCTGATTTTTAGGTCAACTGTCCAATTGACTGGGCAAAACTTGGAATCAAAGCTCGAAACTTGGTATGGATAAACTTGGGAGTCCAATATGAAGCATGAAAGTCATCTTAAGCACTTTAGGTCAAAACATCTTTGTGCAAACATAAACCCTAATTTGGGTCCACAGTGCAAGGAGAAGTCTTGAGCAGATGAAACCCTAACTGGATCTTGGGCTTCAAAGGTTATGTGATGAGAAATCATTGAGAAATGGGAGGGCAAATTTTGGGGTACAACAGTTGCCCCTGTTCAATCTTCTTGAATCCGAAGAGTTAGATTGGCAAGTTTTCCTTTCGTGACTCGAGGGTAAAAGAAGATTGGACACTAGAGTGCCCGGAAATTTGCACTCGTCAAAGCAATGAATGCGGGAATAGGCTTAGAGATGCCATTTGGAGATGGGCTTAGAGATGCCATCTTGAGAGGGTAACAGAGATCCTGTCGGGGATGGGCTTAGAGATGCCATCTGGAAGGGAATATCAGGAAGGTGTCCAAGCCTTGGACCATCTCTGAACTGGGGGTCTGAACAAGCAATAGATTGACATCCGTTGTTGGGAGGAATCTGTAAACTATTTTTTCAGAAATTTGGAGAAGAAACTGAACAAGCGATAGGTTAACATCCGTTACTTGGAGAACCCGTAAACTGTTTTCAGAAATCTTGAAGTTTTGAATAAGCAATAGAGCAGCATCCGTTGTTGGGAAGCGTCCGTAAACTGTTTTCAAAGGTTGATAAGAGTCTGAACAAGTTGGTAGATTAACATCCGTTGTTGGGAAGAATCCGTAAACTGTTTTCAGAAATCTTGGAGTTGAATAAGCAATAGAGCAGCGTCCGTTGTTGGGAAGCGGCCGTAAACTGTTTTCAAAGGTTGATAAGAGTCTGAACAAGTTGGTAGATTGACATCCGTTGTTGGGAAGAATCCGTAAACTGTTTTCAGAAGTCTTGAGAAGAATCTGAACAAGTGATAGGTTAACATCCGTTACTTGGAGAACCCGTAAACTGTTTTCAGAAATCTTGAATTTGAATAGGAACCGGTATAAGGTTGCTTGATGATGAGTCCGTGTAAAACTGCATCTGAAACTGTTAAGGATAGCTTTTTACTCTTATCCTGAAAAGGACAAAATGTTAGCTAGACACAAAATTATGTTGCATGAAATGTATGATGCAATATATGGGATATCAATGGTATGATATGAATGTAATGAATGTGCATGTAAGCCGATGAGCTGTCTTGCTGGGGATAGATGAATCCTGGATGGCTGAAGATAAAAGCATCGTGACTGCTGCCGGGAAGAATAAATCCTTGGTTGTGACTGGGGAATAAGGAGCTTGGGTTGCATACCAAACCTCTGGGGAATTCCTGATGACTTCTACTGGGGAGTACCAACCTAGTAGACTCCTGCTGGGGATGCAAGACTGAGAATCTTCAGTTTGGCGGGAAGCATCTCTGGCGACCTTACTGGGGACTCAAGGTTTGTTCTCCTAAAACTCTGTGGGGAAAAGGTTCATTAGTCTGGATCCGCTGGGGATTGATAATTTGAAGCTTTAGCTCGGCTGGGGACACTGAAACTTAAACTCTGAGGGGAATTGAATTCCGGAGGATTCTCTGGCTGGGGATTTGCAAAGATAAGTTACTGCTGGGGAATCTTGATGAACTCCGCTGGGGATAGGAAGAATTCTGGCGAGTGCGATCTTCCGTGGTTGTTAGCTGAGGATAACCCAGTTATAAGGCCTTGTGAGGAATAACTTTGAATAAAACTCGGGAGAGACGTCCGTACTCTGCAGGGAATAAGCTTCCAGCATCTACTGGGGGTGAGTTTCAAGATTTGCTAGGGATATGGATTCCAAATCTCCCGGGGGTTTCCTTTGAAGGGTATCAAGATATCCAACTGTACCTTCGACCTATCGGTAATCCTCTTTCCCGACTCATAAGAAAATGATTATGTTTCAAATGCATATGCCTATTTAACAAAACATTGGACGTTTCTCAAAATAA
The DNA here is from genome assembly GCA_948472305.1 of Vicia faba. Classification (NCBI taxonomy): domain Eukaryota; kingdom Viridiplantae; phylum Streptophyta; class Magnoliopsida; order Fabales; family Fabaceae; genus Vicia; species Vicia faba. The sequence goes on from OX451739.1 coordinate 726,080,062, forward strand.
AACAAATAGTGCAAGAGAAAAGAAAAGGAAATGACACAAATTTCTGGGAAAAGTATTTGTATTGATTTTCTTTGAGTATATTTGTACAAAGGAGACAATCATCCTAGTAAGAGGATTTTGTCGTAAATATTTGAAAAATTTATACAAAATAAAGATGGCTATGTGAAATAATTTCATGGGATTCCATTCTGCTACAGCCTTCACAACTCTGAATATCTGTCCATTCAATGCTTCGTTCACCGATGACTGGATTGATCAGAAACCCGGAACTGGTTGATGAAGAGATTGTTTTTTGAAGTGATCCGACGAGACATAGTCATACGCTTTAATTCCCTAACTTTTGCCTGAATCGCCCTTTCAGGTTTTCGATCCATCGGGAAACCCCTTTTTGCCCAAGCCGCCCTTTCGGGTTTTCAACTTGCCGGGTGTACAGATTTTTTTGTTTTTATCCCTAATTTTTGCCTGAATCGCCCTTTCGGGTTTTCGATCCACCGGGATGCCCATTTTTGCCCAAGCCGCCCTTTCGGGTTTTCGACTTGTCGGGTTATTTTATGCGTAGTATCTTTTGACTATGTCTGCGTTTGCAGGGTGCGGCAAATCGTCGCCGTCCATGGTGGTCAGAATCATTGCACCACCAGAAAATATGCTCTTGATCACAAATGGTCCTTCATATGTAGGAGTCCATTTGCCCCTGGGATCACTTTGCGGCAAGATAATCCGCTTGATTACGAGATCTCTGACTTGATACACTTGACGTCTGACTTTCTTATTAAAGGCCTTGATCATCCGTTTTTGATACGTCTGACCATGGCATATAGCAGCAAGTCGCTTTTCGTTGATCAGATTGAGTTGATCAAGTCGGGTCTGCATCCAATCATCTTCATTCAAACCTGCATCCTTCATAATCCTTAGAGAAGGGATCTGGACTTCCATAGGCAAAACAGCTTCCATGCCATAAACCAGAGAAAATGGGGTTGCCCCAGTTGAAGTACGTGTCGTCGTACGGTATCCATGCAGAGCAAACGGTAACATCTCATGCCAGTCCTTGTAAGTGACTGTCATTTTCTGAATGATTTTCTTAATGTTTTTGTTCGCAGCTTCAACAGTACCGTTCATCTTTGGCCGATAGGGAGATGAATTGTGATGATAAATCTTGAACTGTTCGCACAATGCAGTGATCATTGTGTTATTCAGATTTGTACCGTTGTCCGTGATGATCCTGTCTGGAACACCATACCAACATATGAGATTTTGCTTGATAAAGCGGGCAACCACATTTTTGGTGACAGAGGCGAAGGAAGCTGCTTCGACCCATTTAGTGAAGTAGTCAATGGCAACCAGGATGAAGCGATGTCCGTTGGAAGTCGTGGGCTTGATCTCTCCAATCATATCAATGCCCCACATTGCAAAGGGCCACGGAGCAGTCAGGACGTTGAGGGGAACCAGAGGAATATGAACTTTGTCAGCGTAGACTTGACACTTGTGGCAAGTACGGGAATGTTGATGGCAATCAGCTTCCATGGTAGACCAGTAATAGCCTGCCCTCAGGATCTTCTTAGCCATTGTATGCCCGCTCAAGTGAGTGCCAAATGTGCCGCTGTGTATATCAGTCATGATCAACTCTTCCTCAGCTTTATCTACGCATCGGAGTAATACACAATCATGGCTTCGTTTGTAAAGGATGTCGTTGCTCAGGAAGAACTTAGCAGCAAATTTCCTTAAGAACTTCTTGTCATTCACGGAAGCTCTTTCAGGATAATCTCTAGTCTCGAGATACCTTTTGATTTCATGAAACCAAGGTTGTTCCATTACTTCTTCGGTATTAATCTCGTGACAATGCGCAGGTTCATCCATTCGCTCGATGGTGATTTGGGGAGCCTCGTTATCCCAGTTGAGTTTAAACATGGAGGACATTGTGGCTAGAGCATCTGCTAGCTGATTCTCTTCTCGCGGAAAATGCTCGAAGGTAATTTGCTCGAAATGAGGTAACAATGTCAAGACATGTTCTTTGTATGGGATAAGATTAGGATGTTTGGCATCCCAGTCTCCTTTGATTTGACTGATAACCAAAGCCGAGTCCCCAAATACGATCAAAGATTTGATCCCCAAGTCTATAGCAGCCTTGAGACCAAAGATGCAAGCTTCATACTCAGCCATGTTGTTCGTGCAGCTGAAGCAAAGTCGGGCCGTGAAAGGCGTGTGACAACCTTCCGGAGAAATGAGTACTGCGCCAATACCGTTTCCAAGCGCATTTGAAGCACCATCAAAGTACAGGGTCCATCGGGATCCCTTTTCGGGTCCGTCATACGGTCCGTCACCTTCAACGTTGTCCAAATTCATGATGTCCTCGTCTGGGAAGTCAAATCTCATGGGCTGATAATCTTCGATAGCCTGATGAGCCAGATGGTCAGCTAATACACTCCCTTTTATAGCTTTTTGGGTGGTGTACTGGATGTCATACTCGGTTAAGATCATTTGCCATCTAGCTATCCTTCTAGATAAAGCGGGCTTCTCGAAGATATACTTGATAGGGTCCATTTTGGATATCAACAAGGTAGTATGAGTCAGCATATACTGTCTTAGTCGGCGAGCAGCCCATACCAAAGCGTAGCAAGTTTTCTCGAGCAGTGAGTAGCGAGTCTCACAGTCGGTAAACTTTTTGCTAAGGTAATAAATAGCATACTCTTTTCGACCAGACTCGTCATGCTGGCCCAAAACACACCCCATTGAGTTATCCAAGACGGTTAAGTACATGATCAATGGTCTTCCTTCGACGGGTGGCATCAGAATGGGAGGTTCTAGCAAATACTCCTTGATTCTATCAAAAGCAGCTTGACAATCGTCGTTCCATTCCACTACCTGGTATTTTTTCAAGAGTTTGAAAATTGGCTCACAGGTAGAAGTCAGATGTGAGATGAATCTGGCAATATAGTTTATGCACCCCAAGAATCCTCTAACCTCCTTTTCAGTACGGGGAGCAGGCATCTCTTGTATTGCTTTTACTTTTTCCGGATCGACTTCAATGCCTTTGTTGCTTACAATGAATCCCAGGAGTTTACCAGACCTAACTCCAAAAGTGCATTTACTCGGATTCAGCTTGAGCTTGTATTCTTTTAACCTGGCAAACAACTTTTCCAGATGTTCAAGGTGCTCTTCCTCTGTTTGTGACCGAGCTATCATATCGTCTACGTAAACTTCAATCTCATGATGTATCATATCATGAAATAAAGCTACCATGGCGCGTTGATAAGTTGCCCCTGCGTTCTTCAGCCCGAACTGCATCACCTTGTAACAGAAAGTGCCCCATTGTGTGACAAAAGTTGTTTTCTCCATATCCTCGGGAGCCATTTTGATTTGATTGTAGCCCGAGAATCCGTCCATGAAGGAAAACACTTTATGCTGAGCTGTATTGTCGATCAAGATGTCAATATGAGGTAGCGGGAAATCATCTTTAGGGCTGGCCCTATTCAAATCCCAGTAGTCCACACACATTCTGACTTTGCCATCTTTCTTCGGTACTGGCACGATATTAGCGACCCATTGAGGATAGGACGTAACAGCCAGAAAGCCAGCATCGAATTGTTTCATTACTTCCGCTTTGATCTTTTCGGACATGTCAGGCCTCATTCGGCGAACTTTTTGCTTGATTGGTGGACAGTCTTCTCTTGTGGGGAGACGGTGAACCACGATGTCTGTGTCTAGACCCGGCATGTCTTCATAGGACCAAGCGAAGATTTCAACATACTCATTCAACAACTGTACCAAGCGCTCCTTGACTTTTGGTTCCAGATTGGCACCCACTTGCACCTCCTTCCGGTCCTCCTCGGTTCCCAAGTTAACAGTTTCCAATGGCTCTTCATGCGGTAAGATGGCCCTTTCCTCTTGTTGCAGAAGCCTGGCTAGTTCCCCGGGTACTTCACAACCTTCGTCATCTTCATACTCGGCTAGATTGATCAGATCTTCAGAGTTATTGAAAGATACAGCAGAATAGTCACCCATGGAATCCAGAGTGGATGGGTACCTGCATTGGTGAGTGTGGGTGTGTGTAAGGGATAGCCATCCTTAAACAAAAAATGCAAAAGGAAAGAAAATGAACATAAGCAGTTTATCAAATGAGAAACGTCCAATGAATCATTAAACATGGCATATGAATATGAAAAATAATCAAAACCCTTACAAGTAGACCTACATGCCCCGGGCAAGGCAGGAGGTGAAAAGATAGTGTACGGATTGTTTTGAAAGTAAATATTACAGACCAAATAGGCAATGTTTAACAGGTAAATTACTGATGAATAAAAGTGATGGGGACAAAGTCCTTAGCCTCCCAATTGCTCAATCCTCCTTTGACAGTTGGATAAATCCACTCTTCAATGTTGCTTTCTTTGTCCTCCTCTTCCAGGGCGTTTATTCCGTAGGGAGAAATTTTGATTGGCGCCCTTTCAATCTTCGACCGGCGCATAGCTTTCTGGCCAGCGACTGTGAACCCTAATCCAAACTTGTCAGTCTTATGTGGAAAATCGGGTAACTGTCCCCATGCTGAATTCTTCCCTTCTTTTATTGCGGCCCTTGCATCCTCCAGAGATGCCATCCTGGCCATCTGTCTCGGTGTCTCAGCCGTCAACTTCGCTACTGCTATTTCAGGAAGGACTTCTTCGAAATGTTGAAACGGTGTCTCAATGAACTCTCCTTCAACCTCCACATAACGGAAAGAATTTAAGTGGCTAATCATGTACTCCTCTTCGCCATGGACAGTGATGATCTTTCCCTTGACAGGATACTTCAACATCTGATGTAAGGAGGAGGTGACTGCCCCAGCCTGGTGTATCCAAGGTCTACCCAGCAGGAAGGAATATGATGGACGGATGTCCATCACATAGAAAGTGGATTTAAACACCTCGGCGCCTATCTTGATGGGAATTTCAACCTCTCCATGGACCATTCTCTTTGAACCATCGAAAGCTCTGACAACAATATCACTCGGCTTCAATTCCAACCCTTCACAATCTAGTTGGTCCAAGGCCTTCTTAGGTAAAACATTCAGTGACGAACCGGTATCAACCAAAACATGTGCAAGAGTGGTTACGCGACACTCGATTGAAATATGCAAAGCATCATTGTGGTTTCTGCCTTTAGGGGTTAGGTCGGCATCAGAAAAACCTAATCCATTGTCCGCAGTCAGGCTAGCCACGCAATTTTGAAATTGATCCGCAGAGGTTTCCTGGGGCACATGAGATGCCTTCAGGAATTTTATCAGGGCTTTAGCGTGCGCTTCTGAGCAAAGTAGTAGTGCCAGCATGGAGATCTTGGAGGGGGTTTGCCCCAACTGTTCCACCACATCGTAATCACTTCTCTTGATTATCCTTAAAATCTCGTCCATTTCCTTCTTGGAGGTTTCCGGGATTACTAAGGGTTGAGCCCTTGTCCTGACGGGCTCATCTTGGATTCCCTTACCTTTGTCAGCAGCGGAAGGAGAGACAGTACTAGGAACAACAATGTCTTCAATCAGAGGAGTTCTAGCAGAGAGTTTTATGGGTGCAGGGATGACTTCGTTAGCTGATGAGGGTCCAAAGACTGCTCTTGGAGGGGCAATCTTTGGAGAAAATATTCTCCCGCTCCTGGTGATTTTGCTGGTGCCCGCAATGTTACTAATGCTGGCTCTTTCATCATCCGAACTTTCTTCAGTTACCTCGATTTGCTTGATACCATGGTAGTAGATGTCACCGCCATAGTTCCAAGGTATCGACTTCTCAGAAACATAGGGAACAGGTCCTGGCATTGTTATCTTCAAAGGAACAGATTTTGCAGCTGGTGTAATCTTAACAGGCTTTTTGACGACCTTGGAAAGATTGGCGTGAATGGTTATGATTGAGACATCTTCAGTATGAACTGGAACAACAGAAACTTTTTCAAACAAAATTTGTCGACTATCCATAAGGCCTTGGATGCCTTTCTTCAGTAGCGGACAATCAAACGGCAGAGAGTAGCAACAATAGCAGTCTTCTTTACATCCCGGGAAGATCCCGGCCCTTAACAAATTCAACTTAATGGTTAGCAGTGGAGTGGTCAGATCACTGACATCAGCAACATACAAATCTTCTTCAATGGCATTGACATTTCGGCCGTGCTTCGGCATGGGTGCAGATATCACATTAGGCTTCTCTGGAGCGTCAAACTCTACCTCCTTAGCCTCTATCAGGTCTTGGATTTTATGCTTGAGTGCCCAACAATCATTGGTGTCGTGTCCAACACTATCTGAATGGTAGGCGCATTTAGCATTGGCATGATAATGCGGAGAGGACGTATTCACATTCTTTGGTGCCTCCTTGATGGTGGCAAGATTCAACTTCAATAGATGGGTAAGCACTTGCGCTGGAGTCATATTAATACGGGTGAACTGCCGTTGTGGCCGTTCCACTCGTTGCTGATTTGGTCTGGACTGGTTATAGCGAGGCTGCTCACTCGGAGTGTTTTGAATCATTACGGCCCCCACAGTTGGCCAACGCTCCGTCTTCCCTGCTCTTCTCTGAGAATATACCATAGATGTCTCCTTCTTAAAAGGTTTCTTCTCAACACTTGCAGCAACACCCTTCTGAATCTTTCCTGACTTGATGCCAGCTTCTATTCTTTCGCCTGTTAAGATCAAATCGGTAAACCCCGCGGAAGAGTTACCAATTAGATGATTGAAAAATGGCCCAGATAGGGTTCCAAGAAACATATCAACGAGCTCACGGTCGGTTAAAGGAGGTTGCACCCTGCCAGCCAAATCCCTCCATTTTTGTGCATATTCTTTGAATCCCTCACTTGTTCCTAGTGATATACCCTGAAGTTGGGTACGAGTAGGAGCAAGATCAGAATTATACTGGTATTGTTTGTAGAAAGCGGTGGCCAAATCTTCCCAATTTCTGACACTGGTTCCTTCTAGCTGATAAAACCACTCCAACTGAGCTCCCGACAGGCTGTCTTGAAAGAAATGAATCCAGAGGTTTTTATCTGCCGTATAGGGTTGAATCTTTCTCACGTAGGACCTGAGATGCATTTTTGGACAGGACAACCCATCATACCTCACAAACACTGGCACTTTGAATTTTGGGGGAATCACAATCCCGGCGACCAAACCCAAGTCTTCAAAATCCAAACCTGGTACTCTTTGTAGCTCCATGGCGGCCAACCTGTCTTCTAAACCCTTGTATTTATCATCAGCTGGAGGATATTGCTGGTCAGAATAATCTTCATCCTCTTCAACCTCTTCTTCCTCTGCATCAGACTCGGAAGGCACCGCAACTCCATCTCTTTTACTAGTCCCTTCATCAGAAGTAGGAGGAAATTCAAGCACTCTCCGAGCTTCTCTGTCAAATCTTCTCCCCAAAGTAGCCACCCCAATCCTCTTTTTCTTCTTCTTCACTGGGTCCTTATTCCCCAATTGATTCTTGATATCCTCCTGGCTTTTAACCAAGGTCATCAGGAGTTGCTGGAATTGTGCATTCTGAGCTTGTAGGTCTTTGACTGTTCGCTCGAGATCCATCCTACTGAAATAAACAGCAGACAGATAAGGAAACCTGGAGTGAGACCTGCTTATGCACATGATGAATGGTATGCTGATGTATGCAATGCATTCAAGGATTTAGAACATTCAAAATTGTTTCAGACAAAGAAGAACGCACGTCATATTAATAAGAAGAAATTTGTTAGTACATAAATGCCCCATGGGCCAAATATTACAAAATAAACTTCTTAAGGCAGAAAGACATTGCGCATCCTCTTTGGTGCGATGTAGGTGTTGAGGGCCTCTTACTCGTGGAGTCGGCGGGTAAGCTCTAGAACCTTCTTTTCACTGGCGTAGTAGCTAGCTTCCAAAGTGTTCCATTCCTCCTTGAGCTGAATCCAACTTTTTTGCATTTCCTCCCACGATGTAGGCATGTCTGGATGCAGGATGGTGTAGGGAACCTCTCCTTCATTGACGGGCTCTTTAATCACTGGGAGTACATGAGGATAAGGCATCATTAGACTTTGGGCTCAGGCTCGTACCCACTTGAGATAGGGCTCAAGAGGGATGGAGTTCTTGTGTCCCAGAGTCTTGCTATCAACCTTGTTGAGTTTTCCCCAAGCTCTGATGAATCTTTGGCGAAGTCCTTGCGCATCGTTGTCGAAGTCAAAAACTAGGCTAGGAATCAACATATCATGAGGGCCATCCCTCCGTGCATATCCAAATTGCCTCAAAGCTAGGCAAGGGTTGTAGGTGATGCCTCCCCTGATTCCAAGTAAAGGAACATTAGGAAACTCTCCGCAACGATCGACGATGATGACATTTTCTCTGGACCGAGAACACCAATGCACATCAGAATGAGTAAGAGTCATCAACCGTTGGGACCACCTTGAGCCTTGGTCATTCTTCAAGACAGATTGTGGAAGGTGCGAAATAAACCACCTTGCAAGGATAGGAGTACAACACATGAGAACACCCCTCTTTCTCATTGTTCGTGTGTAAAATGAGTGAAGGATGTCCCCAAGCAATGTTGGTATTGGATTTCTGGACAAGAAGATTTTGACGGCGTTGACATCTACCAATTGGTCAGGATTTGGGAACAAGACCAACCCATAGATAAGGAGTGCCACAATTTCTTCAAAGGCTTGTAGGTCCAATGAATTCCAACATTCTTGTGCCTTTTCAAACAAGAATTTTGCTAAGAATCCCTTGACGCCGCTTCTGGTTTCCCAATACCCCTTGATGTCGGATGGTTGTAGATGTAATGCTCGAGCAACATCTTCCGGCTTTGGTTCCTTTTCCGTACCATTGAAGGGTAGTTGATTAAGGATAGGGATTCTCAGGAGTTGAGAGAACTCCTCCAAAGTGGGTACCAACTGATAATCAGGGAAAGTGAAGCAGTGGTGAAGAGGGTCAAAGAACTGGAATAGCACTTTCATCATGTCTTCTTCAATATTGGTGTTGACTAGGCTGAGCAGTCTACCATGTCTTTCACTGAAGGATGAATTTTCCGGAATTCTTGAGGTGAGCTCTTTGAGTTGAGGAGAGATTCTCACAAGGTTGACTTGGATGGTATTTCTGCGAGGAATTTCCATGACCTACAAAACAAGAACAAAGATGAAGATCCAAACCCTTGAAATGGTTAGTAAATGCATATGATGCTTCATGATGTTTATGATGTATGCACAAAACATATGTACAAGCAAATCACACCAAACCCTAGTTTCAGGCTTGCATGGGGTTTCATAGGTGAGTACCCTCTTGAGTGTAGTTGGCTTAAAAACCTGTCCTATAAATAGTAACCGGGTTCTAAGGAGCTCAATATCACGGGATTGTTTTCATCGTTCATCGTTTTGGTTTAGCCACTTAACTAGCGACCAAAATATTCCAAGAAAAAAACCCTCAATGAGTGTAGTATCGAGTATCTACCAACTTCGGACTGCACCAAAGCCGGTCATCTCACTACCCCTAATAAAAGGCCAAGATGGTCAAGTAAGGTTCTAGGTCATTAGTGCTTAGTGACATCACTCAGCGGCCCCGTACTCTCCTTGATTGAACTCAAGGGTTACCGGTACTCACAAATATGTCGCACTAATATAGCTATTGCTTCGACCGTGTCGGTATACCCCGCACAGTTTCCACAACGTATTGCTATCTATGAATGTTTCCCAAAATCCGGGTGGAGGATTGCAAACCCAAACAATAGGGCCAAGATATAAAGCAATCAATTCAAACAATTAGTCATGCAAGAGGGTGATCTAAGCCCTAAGGTTACTCCACTTTAAAAAACATCCCCAGCAGAGTCGCCAGTTCTGTGATACGGTGGGGGAACTGACTTGAGGTTTTGCGTTTGTTTTCGCAAATGTTTCGGTTGAGCAAGAGTCGCCACCGACTTTTTATTTTATCCTAAGGAAAGGTTTAAAAAGCACAGCAAAAACCTTTGAGATTTTTCTTGGGTTCGGGGAGTAGATTATAGAAAGGGAAGGTATTAGCACCCTTTCTATCCATGGTTATCCATGGGCTCTTAGGTACTTGCTTAGATCAACTTGCCTTGGTTTTCAATTGTTTGAAATGGTGCTTGGTGTGTGGTTTTGAAAATGCTTTGAAAAGATGCCTTGTATAGGCTACCCTTGTAACAATTCTTTACTCGAATGTTTTACAAAAGGTGTTTTGTCTTTTGAAAAGATGTTTCAAGGTTTTTTGAATGTTGGTTTTGAAAGTGTTTGTGAAGTGTGTTTGAAATTAGGCAAGTGTTTTCTTTATAAATTGACAAGTACTTAAGAGTTATCTACCCTAAAGTTTTCTCAAAGATTTTTGTTATGTTTTAAACCTTTTGACAATTTTGTTCCACCATTGCATTTGGTGGACAATCTTGTCTTAGGAGGTGAAAGGATGGGCGCGGGTCATCGTTTAGACCATAATTGCAATAGTGTTAAATGTCTTTGGGCAATTTTTCTTTAAAAAGGGACTTGATCATTCATTTAGGCAACATTTTGAGGGACTATGATCATTTGATTGTTTGTTTTACCCAAAGAAATTCAACATGCAAAATGGCCCAATTATTTTAAGGCAACAAAGTGGAATACCCTAGGGGTGCAAGTGTGAAATGTGTTGTCCATTTTCATGCTTTTTTGTCTTGTATTAGGTCAAACTATTTTGTTCGTTTTATTCGCATTCAAACTCTAATTCTAACATGGTATGTTTAGAAAGCATTAAAAGTGCGAAATTTAAATTCCTACACTATTACAACACAATAATATGGGGAGGGGGTACAATGTTTCAAATGGGGTATACTTAGACAAGAATTTAAACCTAACTATTACATCATTTTCTTTGAATATTTACAAGACAAATAATTTGCACAATTAAATGGAAATTGAAATAAATATGTAAAAATGCAAAAAGAATTTTTATGTGTATGAAAAAAAGAATATTATTTATGTGAAATAAAAAGGGAAATGAAAAGGTATTATTTTTGGAGTATTTTCAAATTTAGGGCAAAACCCTAATTTTTAATCAAAGGGGTATTAATCAATTAATTCATATAATATTTATTATTTACATACAAAAAATAAAATAAAATATTGTATATTTGTAAAATGGGCATTTTTTAGTATTAAATATTAAAAAATAAAATATGTACATTTTTTGGTATTTTTATCCTAAGCACATTAATATATACCTATATATTCATACTATTTACAAAATATGTATTATATATATTAATTAATAATATTTAATATTTAAATAAAAAAAGTATTTTTCTATAAAATATTTTCAGGAAGTAAAAATAAGATAAAAGTGTATAAAAAATATATTTGTGCTATTTTTGTATTTTTAAACAAAAGGTATATATTTATTCATTTATGTTCAAACTAAAAGAAAAATCAAATAAATACCTAATAAAATCAAAAATGGTGAGAAAAAATATTTATATATTTTTAATATGCTGAGAAAAAATAAATGAGTCAATTAAAAAGGAAAAAATCAAAAATCATCAAAAATAAAGCAAATGGGCTCAGGGGGTGTAAAACCAAAAAGGTGGTGCAAAAAGGAAAGTCAACATAAGCCCAGCCCATGAAGACCTTTCTTCAACCTCTGAACAACAATATTCAAAAAACGCGCGCCCTGTTCTTCATCTTCTAACTCCTGATTCCTGGCTTATTAATGAAAACTCATAACATGAAAAATGTGCAGCATCAAGAGACGAATCTAACCATATGCAGAACTTGATCTAACTCTCTAAGATGAGGGAGAATTTCTTCTCCCCCAAATCCTAACCTAGATTTTCTGCCATTTTCAAACCTCAAATTCTCACAGCTCAAGTAAAAGAAATGAAAAGTAAAAACATGTACATGTTCAGTGGCATGAGTAGAACATTGTTTATTCACAAACTTAGAGTTAATGATGCTTGATAAGAGAGATAGAAGTTCACCAAGATACCTGTTCAGCTGGAGTTCTATCTGGCAATGAGGGAGCTTTCAGTGCAAGGTGATGATTGGAAAAGCTTCCTTGAGGTCCAGGGATGCTATTCCAATGTTTACTTTGTCTTGAAAGCTTCTGAATCGTGCTAGAGCACTTCACCTGCAAAACAAGAAACTGAAAATGGTGGAAGTGGTTAGAGGGATTACAGGTCGTGTTTCAAGTCATGGTTAGCTTGCATAGATGCTAGGGAATGTGTGTGAACTGGTTTGGGCAAGAGAGCTTGAGGGAAATGGAAGATGGCACTCAAACTGCAGGCCTGACCCTGTTTTTGCAGTTTGAAGATGATTCTGAGATTGGGAGTGTTTGAGAGGTGCTAGGGTCGTGCAAAATCTTGGTTGAGATGTCTTGAGTATGTTTGTCAAGTTCACTTAAGGGTTTGTAAGCTGATATGAGAGTTGGTTTGAGTTATGATGTGTTTCTTACACTTTAAGCAAGCCATGGTTACTTTGTGCCTCTAGCCTGTACAGGCCCTCATACTATGCTGCATAATCCCTCCTTGATCAGTGTGATTAACACATAAACTTGTGCCAATTAGATATGGACTGTACTTCTTGGATTTGTAATTGGACATAAAGTGAAACTTTTGCAAAAATGGATATAATGCTTTTTCCAATTTGGGATTAATCCATCATACAATGCTTTAGCTCATGAAACAAGGTCTTAGCACAATGAACATGCATTAAATTATTGAGTGTTGGATGGTTTTAGGACCTGTAATCAAGGGGCATGCTGGTTTGAGAAGTTTGCACAAATTATGAACATGAAAAATAGCCAATTCAAAAGTGAGTTTTTGCCAAATTGTGAAATTCGAATCTCTCAAGTCATGAGGTTGTTTGATGAGTTCTTGGACATTTTGGAAAGCTTGGAATGTGTACTACAATCCATCTTTGAAATGCAAATTGAAATTCCAAGTGGAAGTGTATGGAAAATGGCCTTGAAGTGGGGTAGAAAACCTTGTCAAAATAGGTCAAAAATTCACTAAGTTAAGAATGGTTTAATGCCCTTATTCAAAAATTTGTAACTTGAGATACAAGCCTCAAATGGGAAAACTTTGTGAATCAAAGTTGTAGATTATGCAACAAGCTACAACTTTCATGTTTTGACTTTTGTTTGAATCCAAATGGATCTTGGTGAAAAAGTGGGGCAAAGTTGGGAAAAAATTAGGGTTTTTTATAACTTAGAAAAATTCTAAGTTATGAAAAATTCTAATTTCTAACCCTAATTTGCATTTTGTGATTTCTTGATGAACAAGTTTCATGATTTGGCATGTTTTTATGAAAAATGAATCTTGACTCTTGATTTTGACCAAAAAGTCAAAGTTTGACTTTTCAGTATACAGTCAAAATTGATCAATTGACTGGGAAATTCAACTGTCAATCTTGTGTACTTGGGATCTTTTGAGTTTGTTGAGCATTTCAAGATAATTACATGGGGTCCTTGAGTCCATATATGAGCTTGGTTTGCCATTGGTTGGGTCAAACAGTCAAAAATTGCCTTTGTGCAGTCAAAACCCTAAAAATGACCATTTTGCCCTTTTGGTGATCTGATCAAATTTCTTGTGGAATTGTGATCCAAACTTGATCAAATGGTCCATATGAGTTCATAATGTTGATGTGGGTCAATTTTCATGAGGTTTGACTGTCAATTGGCCACAGTTGACTTTTTCCCCAATACAGCTGATTTTTAGGTCAACTGTCCAATTGACTGGGCAAAACTTGGAATCAAAGCTTGAAACTTGGTATGGATAAACTTGGGAGTCCAATATGAAGCATGAAAGTCATCTTAAGCACTTTAGGTCAAAACATCTTTGAGCAAACATAAACCCTAATTTGGGTCCACAGTGCAAGGAGAAGTCTTGAGTAGATGAAACCCTAACTGGATCTTGGGCTTCAAAGGTTATGTGATGAGAAATCATTGAGAAATGGGAGGGCAAATTTTGGGGTACAACAAGGGGTATATAAAAAAGCGTTGTCTAAATGGGGTGCTTAAGAAAGCGCTTTTAATGTAAAAGCGCTGTCTAAAGTGGGCATAAAACAACACTTTTACATTGAAAAAAAAATGTTGTCTTTACTTTTAACAACGTTGCTTTAGGCAGTGCTTTTAAGCGCTGTTAAAAGAAAGAAAAAAAGTGCTGTCTAATGTCTTGTTTGGCATAGTGATAGAAAATGAATCACTGGTAAAACACGACGGTTTAAACACTTAAACTAGAAGAGAAGGCAAAGGTATGATACCAATATAAATGATTTGTAAAAGATCTTAGGAGTCAGTTTACGCAACCTTGTTATAGTATTCTTTTAAAAGAAACATGGCTTCAATTAGGTCTTTTGAGGGTTGTAACATGGTTTAGTTCATGGTTTATGAAACAAAGGATAAAGCATTAAAGTTTATTTGTACCCAACCCAATCTCGTGATGTCCTTTAATCCTACGTTCAGTTAACTCAGACTATGCATTCAGGTTCCAAGAAATTTTGGAATTGCACTGATGATAGTAATGATGATGGCTCAGAAACCAAGGGATTTTTGAGAAGGCATTCACTTCTTCTTATAACATTTTATTGTTGTTGAGGACTTTTGTCAACTCTAGTGGAGAACTTTGAGGATTTGAGGGTCTCTTTCTTTTGAATTTGTTATCCATAACCTTTACCTGAACTATTTCATTTGAGATTACAATCAGTGAGATGCCCCAGCTTTGCCTAAGTATCCTTCATAGGTTTTGACTTAGCGGAATTTTCTTTTGATTTTTTTTCTTTTTGGAATGATGGTGACTGCCTGGCTTAATGATTACGGAGAACCATCATCATCACTTTTTATTTGGAGAACATCTTCGACACTTCTTTGATATGTGCGAAGGAAAGCTTGATTGCAACCTCTATTGAAAGGTGTCTTACATGACTCTCTTGTATTTGAATGCACATCCAAATTAACTAAGAACTACCCATCCCCAGGTTAAGATTGCGGGTTTTTTTGTATAGAAAGAAACTCCAGCTTCTAGGCTCAAATGGGTGACAAGGGATTAACTTTCTTATTTCTCTAGTGTTTGGGAGTTGAAACAATACTCGTACATCATCAGCAAAGTTTTATTTGAAAGCTTACCAACAACAGTTGTGGTATTTCATTTTCATCATCCTCCCTCTAATCTTTTCATAAACAAAAGCTTGATAAAGAAAGTAAACATGAGATATATCTTTTGAATAAAAGAAAGCAGTAAATGAAAATTAATTGAATCAAAATATTGCAGTGCTCATTTATTTAAAACTAACATGAAATTACAAACAAATTTTGAAAGCAACAATTTAACATGATTAAAGGAAAATGCAAACAGGAAGAAACATGGCCTATTGACTAATCAACGACAAGGATGAGTTGTCCTGTCTGAAACACTAGCTTTAGAAAGATAGTTTGACTCTGACAGAAGCTTCACTTCTCATGCCCTGGAAAGGGGTTATTGTTGACAATAGGACCTGTATCTTTGAAGGAAAAAATTCCCTAATCAAATCTTAAACTTTGGTCTACCATTCTTCTTTTGATATTAGCTCTAGTTTCGAACTTGTGTTGAGGAATTAGCTTGACGGTTGGCAGATAACTAGAAGAAAGAAACACCTGGGAATGAAATTCTAGATAACCTGGATGTATGCATGAATGATAAAGAGGATGTAAATGATATATAATGCAAATGTCATGTTCTAATATTTCCAGGAACTTATAGGCTTTGACTGATGTTACTAAGCCATTGTGTCCTTCTTGACAGTATTCATATTTGGGACGACTTAACAACTTGAATCAAAGGAAAGATGCATGGAAATAAAGGAACATGTATGCAAGTATATGGGATCAAGCCGAATAAATGCTGCATTGTTCTGAAAAAACTAAATATCACAAGACCAAAGGTCTGACACTGTGATCGGTGGATCTGGAACAGACTGTTTAACGCTGGTTCGCGAAATGTCGCGGAAGCAAGAGTCGCCACCGTCTTTTATTTTCTCCAACATGGACAGGACAAAAGCACAGCAAAATTCCTTATGAGATAGTTTCTCGGTTCGGGAGGTAGATTTATAGAAAGGGAAGGTGTTAGCACCCTTTCTATCCGTGGTTATCCACGGGCTCTTAGATACTTGCTCATTATGTTTTCAAAAGTGTTTGCTTTTCAATTGTGAGTGAGTTTGAAAAAGTTTCGTTTAAAGATTTCAGATCGACTCTTGTATCAGTCCTCAAGAGTGTTTGAAAAATTGTTTTGAAAGCTTTTTGAAAAGTGTCAATGTGAAAAGAGGTTTTGATTTGTTTTTGAAAGGAGCAAGTATCCATGAGTCATCCACCTACCCTAAGGAATTAGGCTGTGTAAATGTCCTTAAGGTAGTGCTATCCCACCATTGAGAGGTAAGTAGCACCACCGTTGGAGGTGTTCGGGTCAATTCGAGGGTTAGGGACAGTGTGGTTACCAGAGCAACAATAGGACACCTTAGAAGCTACCCTTATGCCATTGATCTTTTTATTCCGAGGCAACTAGTCCGAGGCAACTTGTTTCGAGGAAACTTGTTTCGAGGCAACCGTTTCGAGGCAACTTGTTTCGAGGCAACCGTTTCGAGGCAACTAGATCAATGGAACATAAGGACTCACTAAGACGTCCTATACTCGACGACCACGTTTCGAGGGGCAAGGCAACAGTGAGGCGTACCCTAAGAGTGGTGTGTGAATTGTGTGTCATTTTCAATTATGTTTTATCTTGTACATGCTCTACGCTTTGATTTTATTTGGGCATACATTCTTTCATGTGATTATTAGCAGTTAAGGTGCGAAAATTAAAATGCGGAAAAATAAAGGTCCTACGCTATTACAAGGCGCGGGTCTATACATCGTCAAATTAACAAAGACCCGATTTTGAATAAAAGTGCGGAAAGTAAATGTCCTAATTACTATTACAAAGCTTTGGGGCAATTACATAATATTTAAAATGAAAAATAGAAGCAAACGCGCGAAAAGAAGTAAGAATCGAAGGTGCGAGGGCGTTGGACCCTTTAAAGAAGTTAAATTAAATTAATAAATTAATTAATGATTAAAGAAAGAAAAAAAAGGTTATTTTTTTATGGTTTTTGGTATTTATGAAAATAAAGAGAATTAGTTAAAGTTTGAAATTAAATAAAACCCTAATTATAAATTGTTTTTAATTATTAAAGAAAAACGTTTAAGTTTTAACCTAATTTACCCTAATTAATTAATTGCATATTTATTTACAAGATAAATTAATAGTTAATAATAATAAGAAAAAAAACTTAATTATTGAGAAAAAGAGCAAAATGCTAAAAAAACCTAATTTATATGTGTTTTGGTTATTTAAGAAAAAACATTAAAGTTAAACCTAAAATTAAACTAAATTGATTATTGGAATTTATTTACAAAAAAAATATTAATGGTTTAAATATTAAATAAAACATATTTTTTGTTTTTATGATTTTTTTTGTATTTTTGTATTATGAGAATTAATTTGGTGAATTAAAAGAAAATAATTAAAATAACTAAAATAAATGAAAAGAGAAAAATGAGAGAAAGGAAATACAAACAAGGGGGGTATTCAGGCCCTTTTGGAGGTGTCTGGGAAGCATTTTGGCCCAAGAATTCCAGGCCTGGTTGACTTTTCTGGCGCGTGTGAGGGATGTCTGACCAAGGTACATGGTGGATTGCTGGTGATGGCCATTGGATTGACCTTCAAGGACATGTGGCATGCCAAGGTGTTGGGTGTATGATGGACCACTGGAGGGGAACACCACCTGAATATGTTAGAAACAAAATTATGAAGAAATATGGGGGACCTGGGAATCGAACCCAGGTCCCAACGCTTGCAACTAGCCTTTTCCACCAACTGAGCCATTTAACACATTCGTTAGTATAATGAAAGATAAATAATGTAAATGAAATATACGCTTATGATATGGAACCAACAAAAAGGCGCGCCAGATTCAAACTAACCAACCATGTCCTTACAGCTTAGCGTCTTCTTCGTTTGCCTGGAAATAAAACAAGAGATAGCGGGGGTTTTAAACCCCCACTAAATGGTACCTGCGAATAATAGCGAATAGGACATACGTGACCATAAATTGAGCGCGAGGTATGGATTCAATTTGTCAGAAGGTCACGATTTTAGTGGTACTAGTTTCATGGTCCAATTTTTCCAGATACGTAAACCCCTCTTTTGGAGCTTCAAGAACCCTAGAAAATTTTAATGGCAACTTTGCATACAAGCGGTATTAATCCAATTGGGGAATATCAATAGCTTCAGAATCATCATATTAGTGTAAATCAACATTAAAAGCAAATGAAAAATGCATGTAAATTGAAATACGAATATGGAAAATTCTATGAACAGGGAGGCTTCATTCTACCAATTCTTTGTGCGTGGAGAATGGAAAAGGATTGAGACACGTTCAAGAAAGTCCCAGCAAGCCTTTGGAATGGATTGTAGGCTTTGAATCACACTGGAACTATGTTTTCAGTTTCAACTTTTTTTTGTGAAAAATGCAAGTTTTGTTCTTGATCTTGGGCGCAGCTTTCTTGTTCCTGGCATTAGGTCTTTGTTGTGCTTATGTATGTGAATGGATTAGGACAGAAAAATCAAGCCCAAAGCCTTGTATTCAATGATTTTCAATATTTGATTTTCATGATCTTTTTCAATCTTTTTTTGCCATGGAACTTGCCTATTTTGGAAGATCTTGCCTCTTGATGTGGTACACGAAATCCCTAGGTCATGGTGAGTGAATATGCTGCACCAAAAGATTTGGAAAACATGATTTGCTATTTTTGTCATATTTAATTTTAATTAAGTGAATTAATAATAATAATAATTCAAATAATTAATCAAAAATGATAAAATAACTCCCTTGGATGTTAATGGGTCGTGCATAGCCTTTGGGTAATGTTTCATGGAAGAAATTGTGGCCCATTAGCAATTTTGAGGCATTTGAAGCAAAGTTGACTTTTCAAAATTCCCAAAAATTTCCCAACTTCCACAAGGCATATCTTGCTCAATTTTTAAGCTTTGATCATGTTCTTGGACATTTTGGAAAGGTCTTGAAGTCCTCTAACCAATTCCTTTGGTCCCATGTCAATTTGATTTACCAATCTCAAGTTATGGTCTTTGACTTAAAGTCCCTTTTTGTTGACTTTTGAAAATGACCTATAATGTTGAGATTGATAACTTTTTGTGAGAGCATTTCTTGGACTTGAAGTGTGAAGATGAGTTGTAGGAAATGTTATTCTCTTCAAAATGAGCCTTGGATGGAATTTTTCTGATAAACCATGTGGAAGTTATGCCCTGGTCAATTTGCAGTTGACTTTTTCAACTATCCAAAAATAGAAACTTTTACATCTTGAGACTTTTTGAGCCATGCCTTGAGAATCATGATCAAGAATTGATCAAATGATGTTTGTGGCTTCAAAATAAGATGTTGACCAAAAATTTTGACTTTTGATGTCAAATGACCATTTTGCCCCTGCAGTTGACTGTGAAGCAATTAGGGTTTTTGACTGTGCAATTTTGTGCTGTGAGTCTTGAAACTTGACATGAGGATGCTTGACAATGTTTATAGGCATGTGGGACTTGATTGGACCCTTGGAAACTTCAATTTCTTTGCCAGAACCAAAACCCTAATTTTTGACTGTTAGGAGGTCATTGGACTGTGCAACCCTTGGGAGATTTTAAACCTTGATCTTGGCAAATCTTGAAGAATATGGGAGGACAAATTTTGGGGTACAACAGACACCAAATCAGAATACAAAGGAACCAAGTACCATGAAGATCAACATGTGTAGTTGTAAGAATAAATTCCTCCCCACTCACGGGTGAAGTCTTAGTCAGGGTAATGTCAGAAGGTAACTCAGAGTCGTGGGATCGCATGAATGTACTACCATCATAATAACAAACGTGTATAACGATAGTACCCCATTTGAACCACGCCTGAGCGTGGCACACATGACCGTACTAGTAGGACATGCGTCCAGTAGCCATCATGACTCCAATTTATTCTTATGTGTTACTAAGTGAACTCTCTAGCCTATGTAATGTGCATTTTACCTCAAAGTAACACCCACCCAACCTGAAAAGCCAGAAAATTCAGCACAGCACATCATATATACAGAATAAGGGAAAGTGATAAAGTGTAATGAATAACAACAAATAAAGCATATAGATAAACACTCAAAGAAAAGAAACAAATAAATCTAGGACTTACCCACTTAGGAAAGAATTCCCAGCAGAGTCGTCAAGTTGTCGCACGTAGTGAAATGTAGCGGTAAAAATTTAAGACTAAGCCATTAATTGACTTAACTCATATCAGTAAAAGTCTCTACCGCACTTTATTGTTTCCAAAGAGAAATGGGAAAAGAGCGAATAAAACCCACAAAAGAAATAAATATCAATGTACAAGAGTCGGTTATGCAAAGGAAATGTATTAGCATCCTAAGCATCTATGGTACTCCATAGGATCCACTTTATTTGTTCTAATCAAAGAGTGTGTTAAAATATGTTTTAAAATATAATAATATGATTATATTTAATATTAATAGTCTAGAAAAAAATTAATTAGAATCACATAACTAATATCAATATTTAAGTAAAACAATTTAATTGAGAATTATTAAATTGGGAATTAAAAAATAATAAAAATTAGACTAATAAAATAAGTGAAATGATTTTTGTTTGTAAATGTAACTTTTATATTTTATATTGTCTTAAAAATTTGTTTCAAACATATATATTTGAGATTTAATTTAAAATAGATAGATATCTCTTAATAATGTAAAATGGTCATTTGTTTTTAAAAAAATACTTTTTAAATTAATATTATATATTTCATATATAATGTTTATATTTCATATTGTCTCAGAAAATTTCTTTCTAATGCAATTTATTTTGTGAGAATGTCACCTAGGCAAATGATAGTTTTCTTTAAAGATGTTCATGATTATAAAATGATATGATATTTAAGGATTAAGTGTAGATACGTTACATGAGATAATGAGAATGATTGATCATGATTAAGTTCATGTACTTTTGTAGTAGGTCCTTTGTACTGATGTTTGGCTTGTATTTTAATTTTTTATCTTGCAATGGTTGTTGTATGGGTCTAATATGGTTGTGTTCAGGGTGATATGGCTTATTGTTTCATGTTTATAAGAGTGTGTCTTTTGCTTATTTGCAGGTTGTAGTATGGTGTATTGTAGTTTTGTAACTGGTGTACTTGTTTCTGTGGCATCTCTTATGCCTTTTGATTAATAAAATTGCTCTTTTGGCTTTGCAAAAATAAAGTCTTGTGAGATGATATGCAATAGTGTATTTATACCCTTTCTCATCTTTCATCTATATATCAAATTCATGCAAGAGTAGAATCCATCTAATAAATCTTAGCTTAGAATTCTGTTTTTCAAACAAATATCTTAAAGTATCATGGTCAACATATAAAAATAACTTTAGTTCCTAATATATGTGACAAAAATTAACAAAAATAATAAATGATTGTCTAAAGTTATTTTTCAATTGTGGCATAATTTAGTTGTGTTGAATTCACAACATGGTTAGTATAATACATGATGTGTAAAACTTTATCCATTATTCAACCAAGTATCACCTTTACACTTGTATCACTCGCATCACACAATATTTTTAATGGTAGAGACAAATTAGATGCTATGATAATGGGGGAAAATATTATTTTTTTAAGAGCATTAAATTCTTCTAGATATTCAACATTGAATTGGACTAGTATGTCACTAATAACAGGTTTTGCAATATTTGAAAAATATTTGATAAACCTCCTATAAAAACCTACACACCTTAAAAAGCTCCTAGTTCCCTTTTAATTGATGATTGGCGGAATGTTTTGTAATTACTTCAATCTTTATTTGATCAACTTCAATCTCATTATGGGAAAAATTCCTTCTCTCACTATAAATTTTTATTTTTCCAGTAAATACTAGGTTTGATATTTCACACCTATCTAAAACTATTTAAAACAAGAGATAAACTTACTAAAAATTTACCAAATGAAGACCAATAAGCAAAATGATCCATAAAAATTTCAATATTGATGTCATATACCTTTGGAAAGTCATCGGGACATTCCATAACCCAAATGACATTTTGTTCTAAGAAAATATCCTATATGAAAATGTGAATATTATGTTAGACGATGATAACTTATCTATAAAGATGGAGTGAATTGACCCTTTATTAAAAATTGAGTTTGAAAATTGTTTTAAAAATAAGTAAAAACAATGGCTAGCGAAAGTCGTGTTCTAGATTGCAAATCGCCCAAAACAAATCGATTATTGAAGTTCGGATACGCGTTCCATCAATTCTAAATGAGTAGTGATGATAAGCAAGTAAAATAGCGAATTCTCAATCAATGGTTTGATTACAACGATCAATTAACCAATTTCCAATAAAATTAAAGGTAAAACTTATTAAGACAATTTATCGAACACTTAGTGTGCACTTTGATTTTTCAGATTTTCCTTTGAACTTTGTTGGTATTAATACCTCTTACAATCAAATGATTTATAAGATTATCAACAAAGCAATTATACAATCAAAGGATCTTTCTATTATAATCAATTTCCACAATCAAATGTTTAATAAATTGTTAATGAAAATATCAAAGAGATAGATAGAGAGAGAGAGAATGACACAAAGATTTGTTAAGGAAGTTCATCAATCGTTCTTGCTATGGCTACGTCTCCCTCCAATTCCATTTTAGAATTGAGATAAATTTCTTACTATTGTAAAAGATTTGTCTACAAGAGAAATATTGCAATCCAATCCTATAAACTCTATGGTAGATGATAATCCAACAAAATTCTATTTGCTTGATCAGAGTTAGATTAAGCCACCAAATAAACCAATTCGATCCACCTTCTCATGCTACTAATTTGAAAGAATCATCATTCTTCAAAGAGTTCACTCGGCCAAATCCAGAATTACAAATTATTGCCACCCAAGATTACCAAATCATTCACCGTCTCACACTACTAGGCTTGCAAGAACCACCCATTCTTCAAGGTCTTCACTCAGTTGAATTCAATATTTGCATAATCTTGTCAAAAACCTTCAAATCACCACTTGATCTTGAGGTAAAAATTCTCACAATTTTTTTGGTGAAACCCCCTTATTTCTCAACCCACTCTTAGGTTACAACCAACCTAAATTGAACGTTATCAACCGTGTCTAGATGGAACCCCAACTATGAATGATTATGTGTATTTAGTTGTATGTAGACATAGGCTCAAGGTTGACGATAAAGAGAAATCAAGTAAGTGTTTATAGTTTCATCAAATGAAACAGGTGCATGTATGAAGTATATATAGGTGTGAGACTTGAAGGCAAAAAGGAAACTTAGAAACTTGGCAAGAAAACTGATTTTTGAGATTGGCCTTAGTATGTGTCGACACATGTAAGTTGTTTTTCGATACATGATGGTAAATATTGATGCATGTGTCGACCTGTAGCATGTCATGAGTCGACTCATGTAATAACACATGTCGACCTATATAGGTTGTTGAGTCGATACAAAGAAACAAAGAGTTTTTTCTTTAAAATGATAGCACATGTGCCGACACAAAAGGAATGATGAGTCGGCACATGCAAACAGAAGCTACATGCTTTAAAAGATCAGTACATGTGTCGACACGAAACATGGATGTGTCGACACATGCGTTAGATTTTTGTGCAAAACATGATTTTTAATGCGTGTTACCAAATGACAACCATTTCGAACTTGTTCTAGATGTTTTCTAAGATTCCTAATGCCAGGATGCACACAAATACTGGAAGATATCATTCAATGTACAAAAAAGCTAAATCAATACTAGTTTTCACATCATGCAAAACATCTAAAAGGAAAATGAATTCACATACTTCCTATTTTTTGATGATGGCAAAACTCAAAGCTTTAGATGATATTTTACTTGTCTTCATGAAGGCTCCCCTTGGATATGTGCATCCATCTTTTATTATACTTCTCCCAATTTGACAATATCAAAAAGAGACAAAACACACAATGAGTAGTATCATTATTCACACAAATACAAATAAACCATACAAAGGCGTCTTGCAAAGTAAGAACGTAAACATTGATTGTAATTTTAATAATAAGCCAAATAAATAAAGCATAATGTAAACACTTCAAAGAAGTGATATTGTTGTTAATACATAACCAAAACCAAATCATAAAGAAACATGAGATGCAAGATGCAAAACTAAAATATAAAATGCATGAACCAAGAAAAGAAAAATCAAAATAGAAGACACAAGCTCTAACAACCCCTATAATTTCCTCAAAATGATCTTCCACCATGGCCCATATGGTCACGCATGTGCTGGTAAAACTCCAAGCTCTCTACATGATGTTGAACACCAAAAGTCATCATGTTGTTGATCCTTGTCTGTACAGCCGCATTATTATTGCTTATGTCATTTTAGATTGCTAGAAGTTGCAGAGTAGTATAGGATCCAAAGACCTCAAAGTTGGCATCTTGGGAGGCTAAATGTTCTTGTACCATCTTGGGATCCAAATACCTTAAACACGAATGTTAAAATCTTGTAATGTTTCCTTCGATCTCTTTCTCTAGAAAAACAAAAGTGATAAGGGCCTTAAAGTCTACCACAAAAACAACTAGCTCTTCAACAAAATTGACAAGGGCCTTAAAATCTACTATTGCTAAAAAGCTTGTTTTGTTTTGAATACCTGATACCTACAATTTTGTATTGACATTTATTAATCACAGTAAATAATAGATTTTATAACAAAATTTTGGTATAACTAATAGTTAATTAATGTGTAATTTATAAGCGCTTTACTTTTCAGTTATGAAAAAAGTTCCTCTAGAACACACTTCGAGTCGTAGTAGGGACAACTTTTAATTTTATTTATTTTTAAATTGTCGTTATTATTTTATTTTATTTTATTTTTAATTGAAAATTAAATAATCTATTCTCTCAGTTAGACACGCAGTCGAAGGGAAAAATTCATCAATTACAATTTTTACTTTTATTTTTTTAATTAAAGTTAAGAGAAAATAAATATTTAGTGTTTCAACAATGTAAATATTTGTTGGAGTTAGACTTCATTGACTTGTTCTTATATATCATCTTTGATCAGTAGTATTCAATTCTAATCAAATATTAATATTTTAACATGTTGCTTTTATCGTAGCTCATGTCTAAGTCAACGGCGTGATATTAGTCGTATTACCTATAATATACAATCTCTCAGGTTATTAACCAACACGACGATATTAAATTTCAGCAGTGAGTGCAAATATTAATGTTGCATTTAACTTATACTGTTATTCGTGCATATATCAAATCTAATTGTATGTATAAACTTTAGCATCCAATAGGTGATAGACTTGAATCTTGTAATGACCAGTACCTTTGAAATATCAAATCATACCATGAAAACATGTTTTAGATAGTTAATCCAAAACAAACATTAAGAACGAATAATCCATTAATATTAAAATTTATGAAAATTTCCATAGACCACCATCGTCGAGATCAAAACATAAGTAATAGGACAAATACATCTAAATTTAACAAAAGAGAAAAATAGTTACGTGAAGGAAAATTGCGATCTAAAACGCAGCAAAAAATATAAATTTTCCTTTAGAGATCCTTACGAATGGGCATGGTGTTGGCTGAAGATTTTGATAATATTATTAGAAGCCAAATGAATTAAACGTTTCGATCGAAATGAAGTAAAGCGTCATGTTTCGAAGTAGCAGAAGCAGTGTTTCGAATAAGCATGTCAAAGCTGGAGCTTCGAGTGGCAATTATGGGAACATATCTAAAGAAGTCTCGAAATAACAACAAGGCTGTGTCTGGGAAGTGCGTTCGAAACGGAGAAATACCAAAGCATTTGAAATTCAAATGGAAGCGGGACATTCGAAGTTTGAAATTTATGTGCTGGAGCAATTGGAGACACGTGGAAAGAAGAAAGAGGCATTGTTCTGCATGTTCTGAACGTGGCATAATCCTATAGCAAGACCGTTATGGTCGAAATAGTATAAATAGAAGTCTTAGTATTAGGATTTCGTGTGTCATATCTATTGTACTAAATACTCAGTAACATTCAAACTACCACATGGCAAGGGAAACGAATGCAAGAGCAATGTACGTATGATAGCACCATATATTTATGATTTAATGAAAACCTTTTACCATTTCCAACACTTTCCTTTATCGTCCTGTCAAACAACATTTATAAGTTTTCTCATTTACAGTCTTTTCACTTCGAAATTTCTTCATTAAAGTTTTACATTTCAATGCTTTCTTCACATTTCAAGCACTTTACATTTCAGAAAACTGTCATATTTTCCATGCCTTTACCCTCAAGCTTTATCCTTCGAACGCATATTTTTACTTAAAGTCATTTACAGATTTCTTGCATTAAACGCTTTCTTCATATTTCAAACCTTTTACGTTCCAGAAATCCTTTACATTAACTGTTTTTATAATTCGAAACCATTTACTTGCCTTTTATGCAATTTTACATGTCTTAACAATTAACATTTATTCATGCAACTTAGTTTCGTACACGCACATTTTGATTACATCTTTAGATCTTTGAGAGAGAAATCGAAATAAGCCAAACACCTATACAACACTCAAATATCAACCATGAATATCTGTTTAATCATGAGAGTAACCCTAATGACCAAGGAATCCTAGGATCAATCTAGTCGATCCTGTGAGTTACCAGAGGAATTGAATAACAGTCAGAAAGATTATTCGATAGTTTGGAAGACTAGCGGTTGTTTACCAGAAATCACTGGAAACAAATTGGCACACCTGATGGGGCGATGATGAAGCTAAGGGGGAAGATTCAGATTAAGGATATAAAGCCCACAGGATGGGGCGATGATGAAGCTAAGGGGGAAGATGTTGAATTAAATATGGTGGATATGGAGAGGCCTCGCTCTGAGATGGAGGAAGTAGAAAAATACTTAGAAAAAGAAAAGTATAGAATGGAGGATAATCACACTGGAGATGCTAGTCTCAAGGATTACCTCATGACATGCCACAAAGGAGATTCAGGCATGATATTGTGCCCTAGGTGCAGCATCCTCTGCAATCAAATAATTGCTGCGAATTTCGAAAGGGTACAGAGGACTCGAACTGGCAACAATTGGCGCCAGGATAACCAGCTTTTTAGGTGTTATCCCAAGGCTGGAGAAAGTTTGCTGGAATTTGTGTTTCGCTGCTACAAATGGGCAACCAAGTGCTTGATTTGCCCAAGGTGTTCTGCTGTGTATGACCAAAGCATGGCCAGAGCCTTCGAAACCATTCCCTTCGCCCCTTGCTGGAACCATCAAGAAACTGTCCAAATGGGCCCATGTTTCGACAGCAGACACAAACAGCGAAGGCCTGATAGCCCTCACCCCAAGGCTGCTCGAAGAGTGACTTTCAAACTCCCTGCTGAAGTGCCAATCGATAGATGGTTACAGGTCAGAAATGACAAAGGCAAAGATAGATGGAGAAACGCCGAACGAAATGCACGCCATGCTGTGACATACAGGAGGCAATTCAACACAGCAAAAAGGGAGGAGGTGAGATTAGAAAATTACAAAGGAAGGAACCCCATGTCAAGATCCCAGTGGCGCAGACAGCAAAGGATTCGAAAGGCTGAGAGGGAAGCTGTGGCAAACAAAGGGGTTACTTCAACAAAGAACCAAGGTGAATCTAGCACCAACAAACCAAAAAATCAAACTGAAGACAAACCTCCAGTCAATAGGAGGCTTTTCTCTGAAGTACAACGCGACGAACCAAAGGAATACACTCTAGGCCCAGAAGAGGACGAAGATATGATAACAGATAACTTCGAATCGGAGGGGGAGTCTTCATTTAACCTGAACTGTAACGTGGTGTCTGTGCTTCCCTGTGAATTTGGGCAGGAAACTGAAATTGATGAATATGAGGAAGAAGATACCACAGATTTGATGAAACATAGGCCCGTGTGCTACTATGTGATGGACAATGGGGCTGTTGAGGAACAAAATGCGTTCTTCGAACGTCCAGAACCTGCTATGAAGAACCATCTAAAGCCACTTTTTATTCGGGCGAAAGTTGGTGTCCATGGTGTGAACAAAGTTCTAGTGGATGGGGGTGCTGCAGTCAATTTGATACCCCATTTCATGCTAAAAAGATTAGAGATCCGCGAAGGAGACATCAAGCCCCATAATATGGTTTTGTCCAATTATGAGGGAAAAGTGGGCAAAAAACTGGGAGTGGTCCAGTTGGAATTGACAATAGGCTCAAGCTGTAGGCCCACCATGTTTATGGTGATCGAAGCCAAGGCCAACTATAACTTATTGCTGGGAAGGGAGTTGATCCATGGCATGGGGGCAGTTCCTTCGTCAATGCACCAGCGACTAGTTCTGTGGAGAGATGATGGAATCGTGGAAAACATCGAAGCAGACCAGAGTTACTTTATGTCAACGGTCAATTTAGTTGACAAGAGGGATTATGATAAAAATCTGGCAAAGATTGCTCCGTGTGTTCCAAATGATGAGATTAATGAAACCAGAAACGCCCACTACTACATGACCCTTCGCCATGATGGCCTTTACTGGGATAGAACAATAATCAGTGAAGAAGAGGGAGTCGAAAGCACTATACAAAAACGGCCAGCAGGCTGGGACTTCGACAACCTTATCCATGACTGAGTCCATTTTTTCCGAAAGGATTTCGGCTTATATGGCTGAGAACGAATCAAAAGCGGCCTTAGAGGCTGAAATAAATAAATCAACTATAAAGATGAACGAAGTGAGTGGGGATGGTTCGAAATGCTCACCCTTCGAAGAGTTTGAGATGGATCAAAGGTTGGATGCCATCTATGATAAAGAACCCTTAGGCTTCGAAAGGGACCCCGTAAACTCAGGTGCCAAAATGTTGGCACAAGATCCACTCGAAGAAGTCAACTTAGGGGATGAAACTACGAAAAGAATAACCTACATAAGTGCAAAACTTAGCCCAGGCCTCAAGAAGGAAGTAATCGAAGTCCTCAAGGATAATAAAGATTGCTTCGCATGGGATTATGACGAGATGCCTGGTTTAAAGAGGGAGTTGGTCGAACACAGACTGCCAATCAAAGATGGCAAGAGGCCCATCAAACAAATTCCCAGAAGATTCGCACCAGCGGTTCTCACAAAAATTAAAGCTGAGATCGAAAGGTTGTTGCGTTGCAAATTCATCAGAACAACAAGGTACGTCGAATGGTTAGCAAACATAGTACCCGTTATTAAGAAAAATGGTTCTTTAAGAATTTGCATAGATTTTAGGGATTTAAACACTGCAACCCCTAAAGATGAATATTCCATGCCTGTGGCAGAAATGCTAGTAGATTCTGCTGCAGGGTTCGAATACTTGAGTATGTTAGATGGATACTCTGGGTATAATCAGATTTTCATTGCTGAAGAAGATGTTGCAAAGACAGCATTTCATTGCCCAGGAGCCTTAGGCACCTACGAATGGGTGGTGATGCCTTTTGGTTTAAAGAACGCTGGGGCAACTTATCAAAGGGCAATGAATTCAATTTTTCATGATTTCATTGAAACCTTCATGCATGTGTATATTGATGATATAGTCATCAAATCTATATCTGCAGAAACACATTTTCATCATTTGAGCCAATCATTCGAGCGAATGAGGAAACATGGCTTAAAGATGAATCCCCTTAAATGTGCATTTTTTGTGCAGGCCGGAGATTTTCTTGGTTTTGTGGTTCACAAGAAAGGGATAGAAATCAACCAGAACAAAACCAAAGCCATAATGGAGACGAAAGCACCTACGTCAAAAAGGGAATTGCAATCTCTGCTAGGGAAAATTAACTTCCTCAGAAGATTCATTTCGAACCTGAGTGGAAGAACCCAAGCTTTCTCTCCGTTACTTCATCTAAAGCAAGGCCAAGCCTTCAAATGGAACGAAGCTCACCAGGAGGCATTTGACAGGATAAAAGAATACCTTTCTCAGCCTCCTATTTTGTCTCCACCTTCATGGGGGAAGCCCATGAGATTGTACATATCTGCCTCTGAAGTTAGTATAGGTAGTATGCTAGCACAAGAAGATAGCAATGGCATCGAAAGAGCCATATACTATTTAAGTAGAGTGCTAAATGATGCAGAGACCAGATATAGCAATTTAGAAAAGCTATGTCTCTGTTTGTATTTCTCTTGTATGAAACTCAAGTATTATATAAAACCTGTTGATGTTTATGTTTCATCTCATTTCGATGTTATTAAACATATGCTTTCAAAACCAATAATGCATAGCAGAGTTGGTAAATGGGCTTTAGCCTTAACAAAATATTCTTTGACTTTCATGCCTTTAAAAGCTATGAAAGGTCAAGTGATTTCTGACTTCATTGTGGACCATTCGTTGGTTGAGCAGACTGTCATGAGTTACGTCGAAATGCAACCATGGAAATTGTACTTTGATGGTTCAACCCACAGGAATGGAAGTGGCGTTGGAGTCCTTCTGATTTCTCCTGAAGGAATTCCAACAAAATTCAAGTATAAATTAGATGGTCCTCGTTGCTCGAACAACGAAGCTGAGTATGAAGCGCTCATTGTTGGACTTGAAGCTTTGTTGGAATTGGGGGCAACCAGAGTCGAAATTAAAGGAGACTCTGAATTAGTGGTCAAACAAATCACAAAGGAATATAAGTGCATAAAGGAAAACTTAATGGTATACTTCGTCATAGTCAATAGGCTATTGAGGAAATTTGAATACATGGATATTCAACACATACCAAGGATAGAGAACCAAGAAGCAAATGACTTAGCGCAGTTGGCTTCGGGTTATAAAGTGTCTACCAAGAACTTTAAGGATTTAGTTGAATTAAGGGGTAGAGTTATGGCTACTAGATTCACACCATCAGATCTGGAAAGTATGAAACTGGGATATGCTGAGAAACAGGGATTCGAAATATTAGCCATAAATACTTTGTCAGATGCAGATTAGCGAAGTCCACTGAAGAGTTATTTAGCAGACCCAACTCTAAACGTGGATAGAAAGACAAAATACAGAGCATTGTCATATCTCCTCATGGGGAACGAATTGTTTAAAAAGACCCAAGAGGGTGTATTATTGAAATGCCTAGGAGAAAGTGAGGCATATTTAGCATTGTCAGAAGTCCATAATGGGGCATGTGGGGCACATCAAGCAGGCCATAAAATGAAATGGCTGTTATTTCGATACGGCTTGTATTGGCCTAGCATGCTCAAAGATTGCATAGACTTTGCTAAAGGATGTGAGGAATGTCAGAAACATGCAGGGATTCAACATGCCCCTGCAAGTGAGTTTCATTCGATCATCAAACCATGGCCATTTAGAGGATGGGCATTGGATTTGATAGGAGAAATAAATCCTGCTTCGTCCAAAGGACAAAAATACATCTTGGTGGGAATAGATTATTTTACCAAATGGATCGAAGCTATACCACTGATAGTTGCTGATCAAGAGGCTATTATTGAATTTATACAAAAGCACATTATCTATAGGTTCGGATTTCCAGAGAGCATAACCACAGACCAAGGCTCTGTGTTTACTGGTAGAAAGATGCAAGGATTTGCCCAAGAAATGGGGTTTAGATTGCTAACATCAACGCCATATTATGCTCAAGCAAACGGTCAAGTCGAAGCAGCAAATAAAGTAATAATAGGATTAATCAAGAAGCATATTGGCAAAAAGCCAAGAAACTGGCACAAAACTCTGGACCAAATATTATGGGCTTGTAGAACATCTCCTAAGGAAGCTACTAACACTACGCCTTTCCAACTCACATTTGGTCATGATGCAGTGTTGCCAGTAGAAATTCATCTACAATCAGTTCGAATTCAGAGACAAAACGAAATCCCAGCTGCATTATATTGGGAAATGATGATGAATGAATTAGTTGAGTTGGACGAAATTAGATTACATGCATTGGAAATTTTGATGAGACAAAAAGAAAGAGTGGCCAGAACATACAATAAAAGGGTGAAGAAAAAAGTATTCATTATTAATGACTTAGTTTGGAGAGTCATATTGCCTATGGACAAGAAAAATAAAGCATTAGGTAAATGGTCACCTCATTGGGAAGGACCTTTTCGAATATTAAAAGTATTCTCAAACAATGCATACGAAATCGAAGAACTCGTGAATGATAAACGTATCCTAAAGGTTAATGGGAAATATTTAAAGAAATATAAGCCACGCCTGCAGGAGATTCGAATAGTAACAACGTAACCAAGATGTGATAAAAGGCCAAAATGGCAAGATAAAATGCCAAAATGGCGTTGTTCGAATATTACATATAAGAAACCAAAATTGTAGTCAAATAAACATCAAAATCTAGAAATAAGAGTTATTTTTCAATCGATTGAAAGTGCTTCGAAATGATTCAAGCTTCTGCTGAGCGAACCGCCTGGCTCCTTCCAAGGTTGCCACTTCTCCTTTAAGTTGTTCTGCAGTCTCCATTTCTGCAAGCCCCTGTGTGATACGGTGGGAGAACTGACTAGTGTTTTGCGTTTGTTTTTGCAAATGTTTCGGTTGAGCAAGAGTCTCCACCGATTTTTTATTTTATCCTAAGGAAAGGTTTAAAAAGCACAGCAAAAACCTTTGAGATTTTTCTTGGGTTCGGGGAGTAGATTATAGAAAGGGAAGGTATTAGCACCCTTTCTATCCATGGTTATCCATGGGCTCTTAGTTACTTGCTTAGATCACTTGCCTTTTGTTTTTCAATTGTTTGAAACGGTGCTTGTGTGTGTGGGTTTGAAAAATGTTTTTGAAAAGAAGCCAATGTGGTGGCAATCTTTGTAATGATCCATGTGGGGATGTATACGAAGATGTATGTCTTTTGAAAAGGTTTTCATTTGTTTTTTGAAAGTTGTTTTGAAAGTGTTGTGAGGTGTGGTTTTAGAAAAATAGGCAAGTGTTTTGTTTTTGCAAGTTTGATTCAAGTAACTAAGAGGTTATCTACTCCTAAATTTCTCAAAGTTTATTGCTATGTTTTAACCCTTTTAATGAGTTTGTTCCACCATTGTATTTGGTGGACAATCTCATATTAGGATGTGAAAGGGACGGGCGCGGGTCATCGTTTAGGCCATAATTGCAACGGTGTCAAGTATCCTTGGACAATTTTCTTTAAGGGACCTGATCATTTGTTTAGGCAACATTTTGAGGGACTATGATCATTTGATTTGTTTGTTTTGCCCAAAGAGACCTAACATGCAATATGGCCCAATTATTTGAAGGCAACAAAGTGGAATACCCTAGGGGTGCAAGTGTGAGATGTGTTATCCATTTTCATGCTTGTTTATCTTGAGATTAGGTCAAACTATTTTGTTCGTTTTATTCGCATACAAACCCTAATTCTAGCATGGTATGTTTAGAAAGCATTAAAGTGCGAAATTTAAATTCCTACACTATTACAACACAATAATATGGGGAGGGGGATACAAATGTTCAATTGGGGATTATTTAGACAAGAAATTAAACCTAGCTATTACATCATTTTCTTTGAATATTTACAATATGATTAAAGGCATAAATTAAATGAAAGATGAAATAAATATGCAAGATGTAAAAAGAAAATTTTTTATATGCATGAAAAAGTATTATTTATGTAAAAAGAAAATAAAAAGGTATTATTTTTAGAGTATTTTCATATTTAGGTCAAAACCCTAGTTTACAAAATAAAATGTATTATTTATTCAATATATACAATATTTATTATTTACCTACAAGAATAAAATAAAAATAAAGTCTAATTGTGAAAAATGTATTTTTAATGTTAAATATTAATAAAATAAAATATGTATATTTTTGGTATTTTATTCTAAGTATACTAATGTATAAGTTATTTATTTATATTATTTACAAAATATGTATTATATATACTAATTAATAATATTTAATATTTAATAAAAAAAAGTATTTTTTCTATAAAATATTTTCAGAAAGTAGAACAAAATAAAAGTGTGTAAAAATGTATTTCCAATATTTTAATATTTTAAACAAAACATATATATTTATTTATTTATGTACAAACTAAAAGAAAAATCAAATAAATACCTAATAAATTCAAAAATGGTGAGAAAAAATATTTTTATGTTTTTAATATCATTAGAAAAAATAAATGAGTCAATTAAAAAAAGAAAAAGTCAAAAAACATTAAAAATAAACCAAATGGGCTCAGGGGGTTCAGAAGCAATTGTATGGTGCAAAAAGAAAATACAAAGCAAGCCCAGCCCAATGCAACCTTTCTTCAACCTCTGGCCAGAAAGTATCAAAAAACGCGCGCATTGTTCCTCCATTCAAACATCCTGATTCCTGGCTTATTAATGAAAACTCATAACATAAAAAATGTTCAGCATCAAGAGACGAATCCAACCATATGCAGAACTTGTCTTAACTCTCTAAGATGAGGGAGAATTTCTTCTCCCCCAAATCCTGACCTAGATTTTCTGCCATTTTCAAACCTTAAATTCTCACAGCTCAGGCAAAAGAAATGAAAAGTAAAAGCATGTACAGGTTCAGTGGCATGAGTAGAACATTGCTTATTCACAAACTTAGAGCTAATGATGCCTAATAAGAGAGATAGAAGTTCACCAAAATACCTGTTCAGTTGAAGTTCTATCTGGCAATGGGGAAGCTTTCAGTGCAAGATAATGGTTGGTATAGCTTCCTTGAGGTGTGGTGATGCTGTTCCAATATTTACTTTGCCTTGAGACACCTTGAATCGAGCTGTAGAACTTCAACTGCAAAATGAAAAAGTGAAAATGGTGGAACTTGTTAGAGGAATTACAGGTCGTGTTTCAAGTCATGGTTAGCTTGCATAGATGCTAGGGAATGTATGTGAACTGGTTTGGGCAAGAAAGCTTGAGAGAAATGGGAGATGGCACTCAAACTGCAGGCCTTGCCCTGTTCTTGCAGTTTGAAGGTGATTCTGGGATTTGGGGTGTATGAGGGATGTTAGGATCGTGCACTAGCTTGGTTGGTATGTCCTGGATGTGTTTCACAAGTTTGCTTAAGGGTTTGCAAGCTGATATGAGAGTTGTGTCAAGTTATGCCATTTTTCTTCTTTCTTAAGCAACAAAAGGCAAGTTGATGTTCTAGACTGATGCAGGCCCCCATAACATGCTGCAACCCTTTGCCTTGATTAGTGCAATGTGTCTCATAACTTGTGCCTAGAAGATTTTGGCTGTACCACTTGGATTTGCAAAATGGACATAAAGTTCTACTTTTTCAAAATGGAAATAATGCTTTATCTATAAATGGATTAATCTTCTAGACAATGCTTGAATACACAAAACATGGTCTTGGCACAAAGGTTTGGCATTAAATTATTGAGTGTCAAAGGGTTATAGGACCTGTAATGTAGCACAAACTATGCTGACTTGAAAATGGCCTAAGTTATGAACATGTTCATGATCAATTCAAAAGTGAGTTTTGGCCATATTGTGAAATTCGATTCTCTCAAGTTATGAGGTTGTTTGATGAGTTCTTGGACATTTTGGAAAGCTTGGAATGTGTAATACAATCCATCTTTGAAATGCAAATTGAAATTCCAAGTGGAAGTGTATGGAAAATGGCCTTGAAGTCAGGTAGAAAACCTTGTCAAAATAGGTTAAAATTTCACTAAGTTAAGAATGGTTTAGTGCCCTTATTCAAAAAATTGTAACTTGAGATACAAGCTTCACTTGGGAAAACTTTGTGAATCAAAGTTGTAGATTATGCAACAAGCTACAACTTTCATGTTTTGACTTTTGTTTGAATCCAAATGAATCTTGGTGAGAAAGTGGGGCAAAGTTGGGAAAAAATTAGGGTTTTTCATAACTTAGAAAAATTCTAAGTTATGAAAAATTCCCATTTCAAACCCTAATTTGCATTTCTTGGTTTCTTGGTGAACAAGTTTCATGATTTGACATGCTTTGATGAAAAATGAATCTAGGCCCTTGATCTTGACCAAAAAGTCAAAGTTTGACTTTTCAGTATACAGTCAAAATTGATCAATTGACTGAGAAATTCAACTGTCAATCTTGTGTACTTGGGATCTTTTGAACTTGTTGAGCATGTCAAGATAATTCCATGGGGTCCTTGAGTCCATATGTGAGCTTGGTTTGCCATTGGCTAGGTCAAACAGTCAAAAATTGCCCTTGTGCAGTCAAAACCCTAAAAATGACCATTTTGCCCTTTTGGTGATCTGATCAAATTTCTTGGGGAATTGTGATCCAAACTTGATCAAATGGTCCATGTGAGTTCATAATGTTGATGTGGGTCAATTTTCATGAGATTTGACTGTCAATTGGCCACAGTTGACTTTTTCCCCAATGCAGTTGATTTCTAGGTCAACTGTCCAATTGACTGGGCAAAACTTAGAATCAAGACTTGAAACTTGATATGGATAAACTTGGGAGTCCAACATGAAGCATGAAAGTCATCTTAGGCATTCTAGGTCAAAATCTCTTTGTGCAAACACAAACCCTAATTTGGGTCAACTGTGCAAGGAGAAGTCTTGAGCAGAGGAAACCCTAACTGGATCTTGATCTCCAAGGGTTTTGTGATGAGAAAATGTTGAGGAAATGGGAGGGCAAATTTTGGGGTACAACACCCTGGTTGAGAAGCTCTTCGAATTGGTTACCAGCAGTATTGGTTTCGAAGGCCATTTGTTGTTCTTTAGCCTCCTTAACCTTCTGTTGAAGTTCCAGAATCTGCCTTTCCCAAAGAAGTATGGACTCAGCTCGAGCCTCATAATCAGTTTTCGCCTGCTTCAGATGCATAGCTTGATCCTCAGCTTCTTGAGAGAGTTTTGAAGCTTGTTCATAAGCAGCATCCATGGCAATGCGTTTCTCTTGAACCTTCTTGGCAGCAGATTCGTCTTGGAGAAGGTAACCAGTTATGTTGTCCAGCAAAGCCTGAAGATCGAACAAGAGAGTACTAACTGGTAAGGAGCAGGTAGAAAGATTGACCTTTGTAAGCAGCTCCTTCATAGTATAGCAAGCAGTACTATCTTGCTTGAGCACTTCGAATATATCCACATTGAGAATTGTTTTCCTAATTTTATTAAGAAGCACAATTCTTTCATCTGTGGGAAGAGGATAGCTGGTCGAACTTGTGCCAGCCCTAGCAAGTGAGATGTCCCTCTGAGCCAACTTTGCCTTCATGTACCCAATAGGGTCATTCCGTCTCAGAAGTGCCAGTTCCTCGTCAGTCATTCGAGACAAAGAGGATTGAGGGAGTTCCACACGTAGGGGAGCCACGTCCATTTCAACCTCCATGGGTTCGTTGGTTGCATTACCATCCCCTTCATTCGTTTCGTGCTCTTGGTCTTCTTCATCCTCATCCAAGTCCACCACTTCGATGCCTTCCCTTTCACTGCTATTTGCGTTGGACTCCGTCCCAGCAGTCGAACCGTCATTGGCATTCTCCTCCTCAGACTCTTCGTCTGCAGATTCTTCGTCTCTTTGCCCAGAATCAGCTTTCTCTCCTTCAGTTTGAGTTTCCTTTGGGTCCTCTTGAAGAGTTTCAAGAGGGGACTTTTGAAGAGAAGCTCTTTGCAAATCCTCTGCAGATGTTTGAAGTGGTGTTTCGTTTGTCTCTTTCAGAGGAATGGAGGTACCTTGATCATCCTGCTGTTCAGAAGTTCCAGTCAGAACCGCCATATTAGACGAACCTTTATTCTGAACGAGGTTGCTGGAATCTCCTTGAGGAGAGGAGTTGAGTGGAGCAGCAGCTTTGGATGGTGAGTTCGAAGTAGTGGAAGCTGGATTCAAGATGTTCTGCAAGGAGCAACAGAATGTTAAAAAACATTCACCAAGGTAATAAGAAGTTATTATTGTCAAAAAATTTAAAGGTTCAATTTACCTGTGGACTCTCGGAGGAGAGGTTACTAGCTATACGTTCCAACATTGTGTTGGAGGTCGAAGGTGGGTTTTTGGATTTGGGTGAGGGAGCAGCATCCCTGGAATCAAGTCCAGAGACACTAGTTTGAACGGTACTTTTCGAAATATCTTTCTTTGGCTTCTTCTTCGAAGCAGTGGTTAAGTTTCCTCCAGCCTTGGGATCTTCCCCAGTGGTGCTTGATTTCCGCTTCTTGGGAGTAGTAGGAGGAAGCTTGTTGGTCTGAAAGGATTTAAACGAAGAGTTAGATGCAAACCATAAAACATGAGTGAATTCGAAACATCAAGGCTAAGTGATTACCGTTGGAGTTGGAACACTGGTTGTTGTTGGTATTATTGTTGTTGTTGTGATTGCAGCAATAGTGGTTGTTTCGGGTGGAGTCACTTTGTCAGTAGTTTCGATGGAGGCTTGAGAGGCACTCCCTTCTTTCGACTTCGAGGCAGCTGTCTTTATCCTGATGGCTGAAAATCGAAACAATTAAAGCAAAGGTTAAAGATATGGAAAATAAAAGACGTTTGGGATTTTCCCAAGCATTCGCACCTGTGCCTTGATCAGATTTAATTGACATGGCAGAAAGGTCGTATCGAAGGTGTCCTGGGAAATCATGAAGCCAGTGTCGAGCCCATGTCACAGTCTCAGATGGCTTTGGTTTCCTTTGAAGATGTTTGAACATCTCTTTGCAAGTGAACCACCAAGGATATGGGGGAAACCAAGCCAGAGCCAGTTCTGAGGTAGGTAATCTGGGAAATTTAGGTGGATGCATTTCGAATGCCAACCTATACCTATCCTCAGGTGACAACCCTGAAGGAAGTTTTAACTTAGAAACTTTTTGTTTAAAATTTTCCTTCAAGGTCTCAGCCGCTTGATGCACAGTGGAGTCCAAGGGCGTGGGGTCATAAGTAGTTTCAAAATAATTTTGGAAAGCTTTAATCTCTTTGGCATGAGTAAACATACCTTTCTTTGCTGGTACCTGCACATCGAAGGCATCAATTAGTTTCTGTTGAATTGTAAGTGTATCGAACATATAAGCTTGATAAAACTTGGTCCACCATTCCAGAAACCCTTTAGCTGTGAAATGGGTAGGTTCGAAGGTTATCAGCTCAAACTGGGCAAAGCCTTGATATTGTTCTTGCTGTATTTTGGCTTCCCGTGCCTTGAAAGTTCGCCCAGAAGTAATGGCGCTCTCAGTGTGGAATAAAGGTTCAGGAATGAGTTGACATAAGCCAAACTGTCTCGAAACAAAATTTGGCTGGTAAGCAAAAAGAAAAATCTGGTTCTTGGCTGGAGTTATTCTTGAAGAAATAAGTCTAGGTAGCAAAAAAGCTCTCCATACATCCTGAATCTCCTTGCTCTTGATAGCTTCTGAGAGAGCCATGGTGAACCAAGAAGGTCCATGAGCCCTCGAAGCAAAAGGCGCCATGCTCTCTTCGAACTTGTGCCTTTTGGAGAATATCATGATGTACTTCGAGAATTGGACTTTGAAGTCATCTTTGTCGTCATTTGGAGTTAATCTTCGAAGCCTAGTGCCTTCGACTATCCTATCATTTATCTCAGGATCTTGTTCATCAATGGTGTTGGCGGTTGACAAGGATGGTTCGAACATGGCATTTAGCCATAGCTGAAGCAACCAAAAGGGGCCAGCCAACAGAATATTCTTGGAGGTATGGGATTTGAGGCTCGAAACAGCTGACCTCAGGCTTTCATAAAGGTCAACTAAGAGCAGTTCACTTAAGCACACTTTTCGATTTTCATGCAAGTCCCTGGCTAGAGGAATGAACCTACTAGCTACCTGTAGGATCTACTGCAGAAAACGTATCTTGACAGCCATAGGGTTAAGAAAGCAATGTGTTCTACGTCAGACACATTGTCCCCCTCAGCATGGTAATGACTGATAAACTTGGAAAAACTTGCTAGCTTGACTTCGAAGTCAATTATGCTTGAATGTTCTTCGTTGTCGGGGATATAAGTTTCTCCTACTGGCGATAGCCCAGTGATGGCCGCTATGTCGAAGAAGGTTGGGGTGATCATTCCACCTGGGAGATGGAAAGTGTTATAGGTACTGTCCCAAAAATAGAGGGACGCGAATAGCAGAGGGTGGCTGTAGGTGAAACCATGCTTCGATAGCTTAATCAGGTTATAAATACCTAATTCTTCCCATTGCTGGGATTTCTTAGCTTCTACTTTCTTAAACCAATTTTGATAAGCAGTATCAGAGGTGGGGCAAGATCGAAATGGTTTAAAATTACTTTTTACATAATCCAATACAAAGGGGTCCTTAGGAGGAACAGTTGGGTTTTCTATGGTATTTGAACTAGAAGATTCTATTGCCTTAGGGGCGTCCATTTTGTTAAACAAGGGTTTAAAACCATAACAAACTGGGAAAATCGTCCTGGTGTCTTTTAATATTTCAAAAACCGTAAGAGGGCCATTTAAAGCTAACCTCTTACCAGCAACGGTGGTAGGAATGAGTACCTGTGATGCATACATCATTTCTTTTTCCTTTGAAATCATCTGAGGGGCAAGAACGGATTGACCTTGGTGAGTGATAATCTTACTTTCCATGGTAGTGCCTGCAGTTTTTCCTTTCTTCTTGGAGACTTTTTTGAGTTGGGATGAAGTAGAAGAAGACATTTTTGAAGGATGTTGAAAGCTTGGGTTTTTTAACGAGAGAAGGAGGGTAAAAGATTCAGAGTGTGAAAAGAAAAGGAAAAGATTAAGTTGGTGATGTTTTATAATGGGGAAGTTTAAGCATCCACTGAATAAGGGTGTGATGAAGAGGTGGCGTACAGTTAACATGGGTAATAGGCGTGATTTAAAGATAATCATTGTTTGTAACTGCACCATACTGTGAAGTTGCTCCAGGCGGTTAAGGAATCCAAAAAGCGCTATGATTGACGTGACTGGAGTCAAATGCATTAAATGTTACGATGATTCGAAGGTCACATCAAAATCTTGTGTAGATATTTAAAATAGGTATTTCTCAGAGGAATCGAAATACATATTTTAAAGGGGCAATTTGTTGGCTGAAGATTTTGATAATATTATTAGAAGCCAAATGAATTAAACGTTTCGATCGAAATGAAGTAAAGCGTCATGTTTCGAAGTAGCAGAAGCAGTGTTTCGAATAAGCATGTCAAAGCTGGAGCTTCGAGTGGCAATTATGGGAACATATCTAAAGAAGTCTCGAAATAACAACAA
This sequence comes from Vicia faba, assembly GCA_948472305.1. Lineage (NCBI taxonomy): Eukaryota > Viridiplantae > Streptophyta > Magnoliopsida > Fabales > Fabaceae > Vicia > Vicia faba. Next base: position 726,121,152 of record OX451739.1, read on the forward strand.
GGCTGTGTCTGGGAAGTGCGTTCGAAACGGAGAAATACCAAAGCATTTGAAATTCAAATGGAATCGGGACATTCGAAGTTTGAAATTTATGTGCTGGAGCAATTGGAGACACGTGGAAAGAAGAAAGAGGCATTGTTCTGCATGTTCTGAACGTGGCATAATCCTATAGCAAGACCGTTATGGTCGAAATAGTATAAATAGAAGTCTTAGTATTAGGATTTCGTGTGTCATATCTATTGTACTAAATACTCAGTAACATTCAAACTACCACATGGCAAGGGAAACGAATGCAAGAGCAATGTACGTATGATAGCACCATATATTTATGATTTAATGAAAACCTTTTACCATTTCCAGCACTTTCCTTTATCGTCCTGTCAAACAACATTTATAAGTTTTCTCATTTACAGTCTTTTCACTTCGAAATCTCTTCATTAAAGTTTTACATTTCAATGCTTTCTTCACATTTCAAGCACTTTACATTTCAGAAAACTGTCATATTTTCCATGCCTTTACCCTCAAGCTTTATCCTTCGAACGCATATTTTTACTTAAAGTCATTTACAGATTTCTTGCATTAAACGCTTTCTTCATATTTCAAACCTTTTACGTTCCAGAAATCCTTTACATTAACTGTTTTTATAATTCGAAACCATTTACTTGCCTTTTATGCAATTTTACATGTCTTAACAATTAACATTTATTCATGCAACTTAGTTTCGTACACGCACATTTTGATTACATCTTTAGACCTTTGAGAGAGAAATCGAAATAAGCCAAACACCTTTACAACACTCAAATATCAACCATGAATATCTGTTCGATCATGAGAGTAACCCTAATGACCAAGGAATCCTAGGATCAATCTAGTCGATCCTGTGAGTTACCAGAGGAATTGAATAACAGTCAGAAAGATTATTCGATAGTTTGGAAGACTAGCGGTTGTTTACCAGAAATCACTGGAAACACATGGTCAGTGATAGAAATCATTACCTCTTGTGATGATTCAGACTTTTGATTGTGGTCACGAATGTTGATGAATAACAACGCCTCTACTCAGTCCACACGAACAGATCACTTTCGGACGCAGTGCTAGCTGCTTACGAACGGAAACTTTGAGTGAGAGAATGAGACAAAATATACGGCTAGAAATCAAGACCGAATTTTCATCAAGTCAAATACTTCAGCACAAGGGTTCTATTATAAAACCACTTATGTGGCTGCAAGCTAAAAGCCCAATTAAGGATGCAAGCTAAAAGCCCAATTAAGCATATGAGTATTATACCTTACTTAAGCGCGTGGTACCTTACCACATTCCATATTTCACTTAAGTGCATCATACCTTACAGTACTCCTTATTTACTCTATCTCTCATCAACCTGTCCTTATGTGTGTGATCTTGTAAGTTTTCATGACGTTGGCAATTATATTAAATTACACATTTAATATAATAAACAGTGAGCAGTATCTAGCAACACGTAACTGCTATTCTAGTCACGAAAATGTCATGTGATCTGACAAAACCTTTATGTGATAATATTTGTGTACAATTACCCTTTTGCCCTTATGTCTATATTGAACACAAGGCATAAACCGTGTCACCCTTGTCCAGTTCAATATTAGTCCCTTAGACATTTATTCTGTTATACTGGATGGATAAATTCCATTTAGGTCACTCATGTCCCTCAACATGCTTTGTGAAGTATCCATCAATTGTCTTTATGGTCATCCAATTACGAATAACGTTTGATCAACAATAAAATACTTAACTCCACATCTACGGTCCATAGTGGTTTCGGTTCGAATGGTGGTATACACTATTATCACCATGAGAATAACTTATGACACCTTGCATAACATTCTATGTAGTATTCTCATAGCGGGTCAATCCAGTATAAATATTACTCCTAATATTCATACCTATGTCAAGACTTGATAACTCCTTATCCATGATCCATGAGGTGTGATCATCAGTCTACCTTCATAATAATCTCAATGCTTTAATGTTATCCCCCTTTACAATAAAGATCGACTACGGATATTTTAAGAATAATGTTCTTATGTTTAATGGGATCTCGTGATTAAGTCACACTTAATATTTCATTAAACAAACAAACTATTCTAGGGACTCTATTATTTTGGAAAAGAAAACATAATAAAGAAATACCTTTTATTATTAATAAATAATTCGATACAAGTATCTAAAGTATTGGTCTCTAGGACTTACACCAACGTTACGTTTACTCATCATAACTCTACAATCAAACCCTAGAAGAAGGAAGTTGAAATGAATTTGTTGATGATTCTCCAGATTGCGCTTCCATCCTCGATCTTCCTCTCGTATTCGCTCCTCTTGTGATTTGTGGTGAGAATCTAACTTCACTAAGGAACTACCTTGAATTTTACTGAATGTGATCCAATCCTTTTGAATTGAACTAGATTAAATATCTTAAATGAAAGTCTGACACTCCTATTTATATACTTGGAAAAGGTAGGCTCGCTAAGCGAATTAGCTAGGTTGGGTTAGTGTGTCTCCTTTCATATACATTAAGTAATGTCAACTACTAGCTAAGCAAACTGCCCAAACTCGCTTATCCACCAAACCCTTACTCCACCTTAAAGTAATTTAACCCTGAATCTTGAACCACCAATGCTCGCTAAGTGCACCTGTTTTTTCTGGTTTAGGGAAGATGCAACATTGCTCGCTAAGGGCGTCTGGATTCTTGGCTTATCGAATATTAATTTGTTGAGAAAAGTCATTGACTTGGTCTCTCATACTGTTTTAATTATTTCTTGATCTTTTTATTTGTATTTTATAAATGCATAATTAAAATATTTAGACAGGCGGTTTTCATTTTTCATTGATAAATCAAGAGCTTTTCCATTGAATTTCATATAATATAAAAAAAGTTATTAAATGCCTATATATTTAATATATTTTTGTCACTTATAATTGATGTTGTTTAAGAAATTTGATGTGCTACACAAACAATCGATGAAGGACATTGCAGGTTTGTAACTCCTTGTTCTCCTAATGATGAATCAATAATCACATCTACTCAACCATATGTCAATACTATAATAAAACTCTAGCTAGTTTAGGTTAATCTAGTTGATAAGGATTCAGTTCATATTCCATAATGATTTAAGTCTTATGATTTTTTCAGACAATAATGATTCCTTCTTTTCTTCAAAGCATATGAAGAGGATGGATTTAAATAATGGTGGCTAATACGGACAATGTTGTGAGTTGTAGCCAAAAGTTTGCATTATAAGCCAGGAATCTAGGCTTCGTTGCATTAAAATTGTTATAAGGGGACATTTGAGTGATGTTTGTTCAAATTGCTATAATTTATGATTTTTGGTAAATGAATAATGGAAACCATATGTATTGTGTGGCAGTGAGTTTGCCAATTTTAGGAGACAAAGGAGGCAATGGGTATTCTTAGAATAATAATGAAAACATTACAGCATAGAAGTTGTGGTATTTTTTTTTGTTGGGTGGGTGACTTGTGTTAGGAATATAGGAAAGGAATTAAAGAGCTAGTATGATTTATGGGTAAAGGGGGAAGTATAACAATCTAAATTTTAATTGTCTACTTGAGAAACTGATTCTTTTTGTCTCCTTTGTGTTTTTATTTATTTATTGTATCAAGCTAAACAACATTATGTTTCACAAGAGCAATGTACCTAATTAAGCTTAAGATTAGGAACTTATGGTCGTAAAAACTTACACGTCGCCCTTTAAAATGTTCAAAAATAATATTTGTTATCATTCCTCGTAATATTGGGGTTACTAATTATTTCAAGTGGAAATAATTGTTAGAGAAAATTTATATATAATTTTTTATGTGTGATTTTTATTGTGTTTTTTAACGAAAATATAATAAGTATATTTTTTTTAATAGACAAGATTTCATTCAAAATAAGCATAAAGGATATTCACACCCTCTTACAACCACTAAGATCTCTTAAATAAGAGAATACAATGATACAATATATTAATCATAATAGTTACAACAAGATGAATGGATTCTCCCTATATTGATTCATTTTCAAGAAGAAAACTTAATAGTCGAGATAAACTCTTCAAAATTAAGGGTTTTACCTTTGAAAATTATGCCATTCCTATGCAACCAAATAGCCTAAATAGTTGTCAATCAAATAACATACATCGCTCCACTTTTGGCATATCAACTTCAATTCCCTTATGATAAATTTTGTGCTCCAACACTATGCCTTCACGCACCATGAGATTACACTTCTCCCAATTGAGAATCAAATTGGTCTGCTGACATCTTTCTAGCACAACAGACAAGTTAGTCAAACAAAACGAAGAATCGAAAACTGAAAAATCATCCATAAACACTTTCACGTGCTTTTCAAGCATATCAGCGAATATGGACGTCATACATCTCTGAAAAGTGGCAAGGGCATTGCACAACCCAAATGTCATTCTCTTGTAAGCGAAAACACCATAAGGGCATGTGAATGCGGTCTTCTCTTGATCTTCTGGGGCCATTGCAATCTGGTTGTACCCCGAGTATCCATCAAGGAAACAATAATAGTCATGACCAGCTAACCTTTCCAACATCTGGTCAATGAATGGTAAAGGAAAGTGATCTTTTCTTTTTGCGGTGTTCAACCTTCGGTAGTCAATGCACACTCTCCAACCTGTAATAGTTCTTGTAGGAATCAACTCGTTCCTCTCATTCATGATGATAATTGTTCCTCCCTTCTTTGGTACCACATAAACATGACTCACCGATGAGCTATCGGATATAGGGTAAATAAGACCCGCATCCAACAACTTCACAACTTCTTTGTGAACTACTTCCTTCATGGCCAGTTTAAGTCTTCTTTGCGGTTCAACAACTGATTTCTAATAGTCTTCCATTAATATCTTATGCATACAAACTGTGGGACTAATATCTTTCAAGTCTTCAATGACCCATCCAATAACACCCTTGTATTTCTTGAGTACTTTGATGAACTTTTCTTCTTGGACATCTTTTAGGCTTGAGTTGATGATAGCTGGACATTTCTCTTCAGTATCAAGAAAAATATATTTGAGATTTTCAGGCAGTTGTTTCAACTCTATCCCTTTTTTGGCTTCTTTCTTCTCTTTAGGAGGTTGTTGTGGTCGCAAATCTTCCCACTGGCGTGGTTTAGTTCTACTCCACGGAGGTTGTGCTTCAAACATGGCTAACACTTCTGAATCTTTCTCATCTCTTTCTTATTTTTTTTCTTTTCAAAAATTGACAAGCTAAGAACTCTTTCCAAAGGTAATTCGGGAATCTTGCTCTAAACTTACTGAATGAATATTGTGTCCAACACTTCAATAATTTTACTTGTACCTTCCTCATCTTTGAATTTCATGGTGTCCCTCACATTAATTTTCAACTCTTCATCATAGAATTTGAGGGTCATAGTGTCTTTCTCAATATCTATCATGCATCTTCCTGTCTCTAGAAAAGGTCTTCCTAAAATTAGTAGGATTTCATCATCTTCTGGAATTTCTAAAACCACAAAGTCAACAGGGAACACAAACTTGTCAATCTTCATAAGAACATCAATTGCAATACCTTACGGTCTTTTCATCGAACGATCTGCAAATTGAAGCGTCATGCGAGTGTCTTGCACTTCACCTAGTTCAAGCTTTTTATAAATAGACAACGACATAAGGCTCACACTATCCCCCAAATTGATAAGTTCCTTTTTGATTGATCTATCCCCGGTGGTGCAAGGAATGGTGACTACACCTCTACCTTTCTTCTTCCTTGGAATTTTTAGACCCTACAAAATAACACTACATGTTTCAGTAAGCATTACTAACTCAGTGTCGATGGAATGCTTCTTAGATATGATGTCTTTAATGAATTTGGTATAAATTCGCATCTGTTCCAAAGCTTCCGCAAAAGGAATGTTAATTTCAAGATTCTTGAACAATTCCAAGAATTTTTCAAAATTTTCTCATTAAGATCTTTCTTCCTTGCTCTTGTATGATAAGGAAGTATTAATTTTTGGGTTCTGATATTTCTGCTTTTCCTTCTCAATAACTGGAGGTATAAAAACTTCCTCAGCTGGCTTCGGATCCACTTTGATCTCTAAATACACCTCTAATAAACCTTCCTCTTCAAATAAATTTTCTTCAGCATTTCCAGCTAACTTACTGCTTTTGGTCACAATTGCATTCAAAGTGTGATTATCTCTTGGACTCGTAATTGTTTCACTCAGAAGAGAGTATGGTGCTTGAGCATTAGCCAACTGTTGTGATATCTGCCCCATCTAAACCTCTAGATTTTTAATAGAAGCAGAAGTGTTCTTCTGATTGTTTTTTGTCTCTTCTTGGAACTGAATATTGTGAGATGTTATCTTTTCAATGGCGAACTCTCAATCTTCTTTCTTAGAGCTTGTTGATGTTGCTGCTTATATTAGTTCTGATATTGGCTTTGACCGTGTTGCTGAACATTCCCTTTCTGATCCCTCCAGGCAAAATTTGGATGATTTTTCCACCCAGGATTGTAAGTATTTGAATAGGAATTATTATGCTTCAAAAACTTTATATCTTCAATTTGTTGTGGAGTTGAAAAACAATGCACAATATTCTATGGTCCACTATAAATTTCACAAACCGCATTTTGTGCCTGTTGAATCTGAGCTACTAGTTGAGTACCTAGGTTCAATGCTTTAAGTTTTTTATCCACTTCTACAACAATTGTTTCTTCAATTCTAAGTTGTTTGTTAGTTTCCAACTTCAAATCAATTACTCCTTCTGGTTTGCTTACAACCCTGCCATACAGTTCTAAATGCTCGTTTGCAGCAATTGCTTCAATTATCTTCTTAATACCAGTGGTTGTTGAAAATTTTGATGAGCGACCAACTCTTGCATCAATTAACTGCTTTGTCTTAATTTTAAGACCATTAACAAACATATGCATCTACTCAGTCTGATCCAAATTGTGAGTAGGACAAGCCACTAGGAGTCTTTTGAATCTTTTATAAGCATCTCTTAATGACTCACCCTCTTTCTGCTTGAAGTTGAGGATGTCATATATTTTTATCATGAATACTGACTCTGGGAAGTACTCATTCAAGAAAGTTGTTTCCATCTCTTCCCAAGAAGTAATACTACCAGCCGGGAGTGAACGAAACCATTCGTTAGCCTCATCCGCTAAAGTGAATGAAAAAATTCTCAATTTCTTTGCTTCATCAGTGTGCCCATCAATTTTTAAGGTGGTGCTCATGGTCAGAAATCTATGCAAATGCTTATTAGCATCTTCATTTACCCTTCCAGAAAAATATCTCCTCTCGAGCTGAGTTATAATGCTCGGATGCAGTTGAAAATTTGGCACATTCATCGGTTGGTTTACAATAGTTAATCTACCAGTCAGTGTATTTGTTCCTCCATAGTCACCAAGGAGTCTCTCCGGAGGATCTCCAGCCATTGGGGTTTCCTTTTCTGATTATGACTCAGACTCTTTATGACCTGAAAGATGTTCTGACTTTGACTTTGTGTGAGCTGAATATTCTTTTTCGGAGGTCAGTCTTGCTGATCTAGCTTGTATATGCCTTGCGTAAAAAGTTCTTTCGATCTTTGCGTCAAAAGGAAATTCAGCTAAGGCCTTACCTCGCAAAAAAAGATTAGACAAAAATTAGTAAAAGTATAAAAATACCAGAAAAATAAAATTTTAATGCAAAGCAACAAAATTTCAATTGAACTATAATTAAACTTTATATTTTGATAGTCCCCGGCAACAGCGCCAAAAACTTGATCAGAAAATTAGCAAGTGTACTAATTTGCCTCTATAGTAATAGTAGGGAAATTCTCTGAATATTGATCTCGAGGACTGTGTATATGTATGAAGCTTAATTCTAGGTTCAATTAATCAAAAACTTAACTTTGTGGTTGGTTTGGAATATATCCTTGACAATAATTAAAATAAGCAAAATGTAAAATTTGGCTTTTTCACAAATATGAGGAACATGCTAGGATAAGGTGTGCGATTTTCCCAATAATAACTTTGAATCTTGATTTCTTCAACAAGTTCATAACATTCAATTATCAGATCTTTAGTTTGTTTTCTCCTAAGTCATTAGTGGGAAAATCTTTGGTCATTCTTCTTAATACCTAGGTCCTTAGAGAATTATGATGAAACCAAGCCTTCATTTTATCAAGATTTAACTGGTAACTATAGGGTATCCCTAATCCTAGGAGATATCTACTATAGTTTAATCGTATAAAAACCTTAACAATTACGGTCCAACTAGTTGTTAACAGTAAAACAATCCATATTTGTCCGATAAAGAAAACATTAAAAACTTTATACAATTGAATTGAATAATAAAAACCATGTGTGATACGGTGGCAGAACCAGACTGTTTTAGGAAAATGCTGGTTTGTGTTTTGTGTTTGTGTTCGCAAAATGTCGCGGTAAGCAAGAGTCGCCAACTTTTATTTTATCCAACTGGAAAGGAAAAAGCACAAAAAAATTCCTTTTTCGAGATATTCTGAGTACGGGGGGTAGATTATAAAAATGGAGGGTATTAGCACCCTTTCTATCCGTGGTTTTCCATGGGCTTTTAGGTACTTGCTCATCATTATAAAAATTGCTTCTGTGTGTTTGTTTTGAAAAGTTTTACTTCGTGATAACCCTTGTATCAGTCCTCAAGGGTGTGACGAAGTTTGTTTTGAAAATTGTTTGAAAAAAAGTGTAAGTGTGGAAAAGTTTGATTTTGAGCAAGTACCTACTAGGATCTACCTACTCGAAAAAAGAATGTTTCTGTTCTTGTTTCCTTTAGACAACGCCATGCTACTATTAGTGAGTAGGTAGCACCGTCATTGGAGTTGTAAGGGTCAATTCGAAAGGGACGTACGATCACTAAAGCAATGTTAGGACGTCTTAGTAATAACCCTAATGTCTTAAGATCATATTCGAGGCAACATTTCCGAGGCAACATTTCCGAACGGGACATTTGATCTTTATTTAGACAAAAGAGCGACCACTAAAACACCCTATACTTAATGATCGTTTACCGAAGGCAACCGAAGTGAGAGTGTACCCTAGGAGTGCCCATGTGCGATTGATTTGATTTCAGTTATTATCTTTGCACATTTAGGGTTTTCTAACCATTTTAAAAACAACATACATTCTTGTCATCTAATCCTATTATCATACATCTAACAGTTAATATTTGCGAAAATTAAAATACGAGAAATAAAGCTATGCTATTACAAGGCTTCAGGGAGGGGGATTAATTACATAGCCAAAACCCGTAGAAAACGATAAATAAACGAAAAGTCCTAATTAAACTATTACATCCCATGAGCAGTTACATTAATATTTGCAAAAATAAATAAACGCGCGCAAATTGAGAACGAGAAAAAATTAGGGTTGTGACCCCGTCTAAACCTAATTAAAAGAAAAATTATTTTTTGTTGTTTTTGACTATTTTTTGAGAAACAATATGGTTTTAAATTACATAAATACAAACCTAATTACTAATTAAATTAAATTAAGAAAAATAATTAATTTTGACCTATCTTTGTATTTTGGTTATTTTAAGAAAAGAAAGTAAAAAATTAAATCAAGAACCCTAATTTTCTAATTTATTTTAAGTTATTTACAAAAAGATTAAAATTACCCTAAAATTAAATTAAACTAATTAAATTAATTTTGACAAAATATATAAAAAAACCTAAATTTGATGAAATTGATTTTTATGAGTTTTTGTATAAAAAAGAATTAATTTGTGATTTAGAAAATAATTTAAACAAAAATAAATAAATAAAAGAAAATATAAAAGAAAAGAGAGAAAGAATATGGGCCCGGTGCCAAAGTAGAAAGGGAGTGCCAATAGCAGATCTAAGCCCAATAAGCCTGGGTCCATGTTAACTCCCAGATTCCATGTTGCAAGTTGACAAGGGTGCATCATGGACCTCCAAAGGATGGGCGTCAGATCTGGTATTCTAGAGATCTAGTGATTGAACCTTGAGGGCACATGGTGAACCCCTTACTTGTACACATGCCTGATTATACAAGAAAAAATGTTATGAAATAATATGGGGGACCTGGGATTCGAACCCAGGCCCTTTGGCAGTTTCCAACGCCTCCTCACCAACTGAGCCAACGCGTTTTGTTGTACAATAGATAAAAACAATGATTATATTGAAAAACATAACATGCTAATTTTCCAGCGCGCGAATTTTTGAATGGGCCAGTCAGGCCACGCCACGCCATCATCTCCTACCTCCCTCCGTTGCTAAAAGTTTGGAGACCTTTACCTACGGACAAAAAGCGTAGGTATAGCCCCTGTGATTTTCCAAAACTCCCTGCAAGCATGATAAACACATAACAATGGTACCAATCAACTCGTGACAACCTCACGAGCATCATGGTACCTCAATCGTGGCCCAATTTTCACTCTGTAGCAAAGCCCCAAAACCATCTTAGAAACCCCAACAATGGCATCTACACGTATGGCTTCCAAACATGCAATTAAATGGTACTGTTAGCTTGTAAACATGATAAGGATTACAAATATGTCATTGAAACATGATAAATATGCAAGAATAAAGGGATACGATTTTGAAAAAAATGACAAACCGTGAGGGTTGTGGAGACGAATTTTGGGTAAATCAAGGCTTGATTATGATCAGGTTAGCTTCAGGAGATGGCTGGGAATCAATTGCTAGCATTGGAATGGTGTAAATCGTCCTCTAACCTACAATTTGATTCAACACTTTTTGGTGATTTTTGCAAGTTTCTTCTCAACTTCTCACGTCTATAACCCTTGTGCTTTTGGTCTGAATTTGTTCTATATGTATCCTTGAGTGAATTAGGTTTACAAGTTTGCATCCAATCTTTACAATTATGAAGATTTGATCCTTGATTCACACTTGTATCCAATATTTCCAAAACAAGAAAAATTCAATCTTTTTGTGTACAAACAAGCCTTGCACGACTTGATCTCATTGCCAGCTATTCATGGACCTGAAATATGCACAAAATCTCAAGGTTTAAATGATTTTGATATTTTCATGATTTTATTTTGATTTAATTTGATTTAATTGAAATAAAAATAAAAATAAATGACAAAAGTAAAATAAAGGCAAGTGGGAAGGATCATGGGTCGTGGACCATGTTACAAACTCAATACAAGCACAAACAGTTAGGCTCATTTGACAAAAATTGCAATTTGAGGCATATTTGACTTTTGGCAATTTTACAAAAAAAGGTCAACTTCACCAATGCATAACTTCTTCAATTTTGACTCTAGAGATGTTTTCTTGGACTTTTTAGAAATCTAAAGATGTCCTCTAAGCAACTCTTTTAGTATCATCTCAATTGAGTCTTCCATGTTCATGTATGAAGCTTTGACAAAAAATGTGTTTTTGTTGACTTTTCAAAGTGACCTATAATGTCCAAATTCATAACTTCTTGTGAATGCATATTTTGAACTTGGGAGCTGAATATGAATTGTAGAGAATTCCATCCTCTTCAAAATTAGCTTTGGATGGGTCATTCTTGATAAATTATGAGAAAGTTATGCTTGGTCAAAGTTGAGTTGACTTTTCCTACAAAACCATAATTTAGCAACTTTTGGGTTTTGATGAATTGTGAGCAATCCTTGAGGAATCATGATCAAACCTTGATCAAATGATGAATAATATTTCAAAATGAGGATGTTGACCAAAAATATTGAAGTTTGACTGTATGTGGGCCACAGTTGACTTTTGCCCTAGCATAGTCGATTTTCAAGCCTTTGAGAAATTGACTAAGCAAACTTTCTCTGTAGAGCTTGAAACTTGACATGGATGATCTTGAGAACATATTAGGACAATGGTGAGCATTTGGGATCCCTTGGACTCAAGTATCTTGATGCAACATGAAACCCTAATTTGAGGTAGACTGCCTTAGGAGAGAGTTTGTCTAGTCAACCCTTGGACTTCCTTGAGCAATTTGAGGACCTCACTTGAAACGTTTTGAGAATATGGGTGGGAAAATTTTGGGGTACAACAGCTGCCCCTGTTAAATCTTCTTAAACCTGAGGATGTAGATTGGCTTGCTTGCCTTTCGTGATCCGAAGGTGGAAGATGATTGAACACTAGAGTGCCCAGAAATTTGCACTCGCATGAAGTAGTACTTGTCTTGTGATGTCGGAAATGGGCTTATAAATTCCACTTGGAGATTGACGAAGGAAGATGGGCTTAAAGATGCCATCCGCAGGAGTGTCGATCGCCTAAGAGATTCCTTAGAGAGATCCCGTATACCTGTTGTTGAGGAAGATTTCGCTGGGGAATGTTGTTCTTTGTCTTGGTAAAAGTAGAATTTTAGGAGCTTCGGTCGTCCGTTATTCTACTGGGGAATCGTCTCTTGGTCGAAGAGGTGAAAATGAACTACTATCTGGTCGTGATCCGGGCTTCATAGTGATAAGATCGAGTGCTATCTGGTCGTGCTCCAGGCTTTATAGTGACTTACTGGGGAGATGAGATTAAACTTGCTATCTGGTTGTAATCCAGGCTTTGCAATTTCTCCATTCTTATCTGGTCGTACTCCAGGCTTCAGAAGGAATTAAGTTATTATTCGGTCGCATCCGGGCTTCAACTTGACTTTAGGGCACACTAATATTCGGTCGACTCCGGGCTTCTTAGTAATTGTCCAGGTAAACTGCTATTTGGTCGAAATCCAAGCTTCACAGTGTCTTGTACTGTTATCTGGTCATAATCCCAGGCTTCAGTGTCCTTTACCGCTATTTGGTCATAATCCAGGCTTCACAATGTTTCATACCATTATCTGGTCGAATCCAGGCTTCATGGTGTCCTGTACTGCTATCTGGTTGATTCCAGGCTTCACAATACCATACTTCTTATTTGGTCGTATTCCAGGCTTCAGAAGAAATCAAGTGGTTATCTAGTCGCATCCGGGCTTCCATTTGATTTTTAGGCCTACTAATATCCGGTCGACTCCAGGCTTCTTAGTGATTGGCCAGGTAGACTGCTATTTGGTCGAAATCTAAGCTTTGCAGTGTCCCTTACTGTTATCTGGTCATAACCCAGGCTTCACAGTACCTTGTTAAGCTGTTATCCGGTCAATTTCTGGGCTTCACGACTTGTGTTTATGATATACCACTATCTGGTCGATTCCAGGCTTCATGGTGTCTTTGTACTGCTATCTGGTCGTAATCCAGGCTTCACAGTAACTTGTATTGCTATCTGGTCGTTCTCCAGGCTTCACAATAACTTGCTAGGGATTAAACTATTATCCGGTCGAATCCGGGCTTCATAGCTTAAATTTAAGATAAACCACTATCTGGTCGATTCCAGGCTTCGCGGTATTTTGATACTATTATCCGGTCGTTCCCCGGGCTTCACAATATGATGGAGAAATCAAGATATTATCCGGTCGGATCCGGGCTTCATAGCTTGAACTGGAATAGAAATCTTAGCATCGACTTGACTGAACCAGAGAAACTTGTGAGAATTTGATTGTACCTTTCCCTGAAAGGTAAAGAGTTAGTCGTATGTAATGAAATGATGTATGAAATGTATTGAGCAACGATGTTCTCAAAATAAATGAGACTGTGTTGTATGATGCGTATGCGCATGCCATGTTGTATGGATATGTAACGTTCTTGTGATGTTTTCTAGTTGGGGAAAATAAATCCCGGACTGCTGATGGAAAATATAAAGAGTTTCGCTCGCTGGGGATAACGACCGAAGATGATTTGAGAATAAATTGGCGGGAGAATAACTCTACTGGAGAATAAACTGGCGAGAAAATGACTCTGTGGGGAAGATATAATCTGCCAGAAGGCCTGCTGATTTGGAGAAATAACCTCGGCTGAGGATGAATTACTGTTGCTGGTGATGATGAACTCTGTTGGGAATTGAGTTTCTGCTTGTGGAAGAAATAAACTCCACTGGGGATAGTCTTCCATTGTTGGTGATAGTTGAACTCTGCTTGGGGAGAATTAACACCACTGTTTTTAGACATTTCATACTCTGCGGGGAGTGTATGCACTTTTAGTCATATTTTCCAACTGGGTCTATCCCTGTACGTGGTGGATAGAGCACCTGTAAGGCTTGGACATTTCTTATTTGTCACTGTTCCTGGAATTACGAGCAATTGTCTTTTGTTTCGCATGTAAATATTTATGAGCAACAATTATTTTCAAATGCATATATCAAAAATGAATCATTTGACGTTCTTGCGAAAGAAAATAGGAAAAGAAAAACAGTTTTGAAATTTATTGTAAAACGAATTGTATTGATTTTTGAAGTTAGCCTGTAACAGGCGTTTTGTACAATAGGTTGACGTCCTAGTAAGAGAACGCCGCTGAAAGATGGAAATTATACAATTTGTGAAAAACAAGGAAAAACAGCTATGTGAAAAATCCCACTGGGTTCCAACTCTGCTATTGCCTTTATATCTTTGAGCGTCTCATCACTTTTCTACTCGGTTGAAGGTAGATCAGATTGATTGGAACCGTCCGAGCTTGACAGTCGATACCAAAGTCTTGTTGCAAGATGATCTAATGAGACATAGTGTTACGCTTTGATCCCTAATTTTTGCATGGACCGCCCTTTTGGGTTTTCAGTCCACCGGGATACCCTTTTTTGCCCAAGCCGCCTTTTCAGGTTTTCGACTTGTCGGGTGTACAGTTTTTTCATTTTAATCCCTTATTTTTACCCGAACCCTTTTGGTTCGCTGGGAAGCCCTTATTTTTGCCTAGGCCAGTCAACCTAGCGGGTCTTTGATTATGCGTAGTATTTTTTACTATGTCTGCATTGACGGGGAGAGGAAGGTCGTCACCATCCATGGTGGTTAGAATCATAGCTCCTCCTCAGAAAATGTTCTTAACCACAAATGGCCCTTCGTACGTAGGGGTCCATTTTCCCCTGGGATCACCTTGTGGCAGTATGACGTGTTTGATTACTAGATCCCCAACTTGATACTCTTGTCATCTGACTTTCTTGTTAAATGCCTTGATCATTCGCTTTTGATACGCCTGACCATGACAAATAGCAGTAAGTCTCTTTTCATTGATTAAATTTAGCTAATCAAGTCGGGTCTGGATCCAATAGCCCTCGCTCAAACCTGCATCTTTCATAATCCAGAGAGAAGGTATTTGGACTTCAAAGGGAAGAACTGCCTCCATGCCATACACCAGAGAGTAGGGTGTTTCCCCTATTGACGTCCGCGCTGAGGTGCGGTACCCATGAAGAGCGAATGGTAACATCTCGTGCCAGTCTTTGTATGTCACTGTCATCTTCTGCACAATTTTCTTGATGTTCTTATTAGCCGCTTCAACAACCCCATTCATCTTCGGCTGGTAAGGAGAAGAGTTGTGATGCTGTATCTTAAACTGTTTACAGAGCTCGGTGATCATCGTATTGTTGAGATTTTTACCGTTGACCGAAATGATCCTCTCTGGTACACCATATCGACAAATCAGATTGTGTCGGATAAACCGCGCTATGACATTCTTGGTTACCTTAGCAAAGGTAGCTGCCTCAATCCACTTCGTAAATTAATCAATTTCTACAAGGATGAAACGATGCCCGTTGTACGCAGTAGGTCTGATCTCGCTAATCATATCGATGCCCCACATTGCAAAAGGCCAAGGAGCTGTCAAAAAATTCAGAGGGACCGGAGGTACATGCACCTTATCAGCATAGACTTGGCACTTATGATAGGTCTGAGAATGCTGATAACAATCGGCTTCCATAGTAGACCAATAATATCCTTCCCGTAGGATTTTATTTGCCATGGTATGTCCATTGGAATGAGTTCCGAAAGCACCTTCATGTAACTCTGCCATAATTCTTTCTGCCTCGTTCTTGTCCACACATCACAGTAAGGTCGAATCATGGTTACGTTTGTAGAGGATACCATTACTGATGAAGAACTTCGCAGTGAATCTCCTCAGAAACTTTTTATCATTAACAGATGCACCCTCGGGGTACTCTTGAGCCTCAAGATACCTCCTTACCTCATGAAACTAGGGCTTATCTGCTACCTCTTCAGTCTCAATGTCACAACAATGTACGAGTTCGTCCAACCTCTCAATGGTAATTCGGGGAGCCTCATTGTCCCACCTGACCTTGAACATAGAAGACATGGTAGCTAGTGCGTCCGCCAATTGATTCTCCTCTCTGGGGAAATGTTCAAAGGTTATATCCTCGAAGTGTGGAAGCAATGTCAACACATATTCTTTATAAGGAATAAGATTTGGGTGCTTCGTATCCCACTCGCCTTTGATCTGACTGATCACTAGAGCATAATCTCCGAATACACTTAAGAACTTAATCCTTAGGTCAATAGCTGCTCGAAGGCCAAGGATGCACGCTTCATACTCCGCCATATTATTGATGCAATTAAAACATAATCGGGTGGTGAATGGAGTATGACAACCCTCAGGAGATATGATCACAGCGCCAATACCATTACCCAATGCGTTTGAGGCTCTGTCAAAATACATGGACCATCGGGATCCCTCCTCAGGTCCTTCATCCGGTCCAGGTTCTTCACAGCCGGTCACCAACATGATGATCTCATCCGGGTGTTAGAACATAGTTTGATTCTACAACCCTCGGTTAGAGTTTTGATGATAACAAAATACAAGATTAAATGAATTATGAGATTTATATATGACATAGATGCTACCTAAAAATATGTTGTGTATTTACAGGAAACTCTGATGGAATCAGCATCAGAATATCAGAATATCAACATCAGCATTAAAAGATATGTCACATCAGAAGATCACTACATATGCTTACGCTGTAGTCTGATGAACAAGATCTGCGCTCAACATACTCTGATTCTGATCAAGATCTTAACAATGTCATCAACACTCAAAAGCAATCAGAATAAGCTAAAGCCAACACACTATGATCTTAATCAAGCAGAACATTTTGAAGTGTTAACATTACTGCATTCAAGGAAGATTAATTACCAACGGCTTTATTCTAAGACAAAGATCTTATCAAAATGGAAAGAACGTAATGAGCATTGAAATGGAATTATTGGCATCAACGTATCTTTTCCAAGAAGTATTTAAACAAATCAGTGAGAAGTGAAATGGCTAATACTCTACAATTCTCCTACACGCATAAGCCAATCATCTCCGTCCTCACTCATTCAGTTTGCTAAAGCTCTCAAATTGCTTACTCTATAGTTTTAGCATTCTAGTTTCACATAAGCTTCATTTTGTGTATTATCACAGTTGTGATATATAGTTTTTGTAGAAAACATCAAACACACATAATAGTTCATTTATCTTTAAGAAAGAATTTCCTTGAGAAACCGGTCTGTGGTTTAGACTCAAGAAGGCTTTAGTAGTTGTTAAAGCAGTTTTGTATTCAGTTGAATATAGTGGATTAAGAACTCGTTGGAGAGAGGCGAAATCACCTTGACTGGTGGACTGGAGTAGTTTGAGATCAAACAAACCAGGATAAAAATAACGTGTTGTCTGCATTTGATTTCAAGTTTCAACAATTCAACCCCCCTTCTTGTGTTTTTCACTTCTTTAATTGGCATCAGAGCGCCTGGTTCTGAGTTCATAACACTTAACCGTGTCAGTACAAGATCCAGCGTTGAAAAACACTATGGCAGGAACACATCACAACATCAACAATGACAACAACGAAGAAAGAGACAGATTCAGTGGCAAACCTCCAGTCTTTGATGGAGAGAACTTTGATTACTGGAAAGACAGAATTGAAAGCTTCTTTCTAGCCCATGATTCTGATCTGTGGGATATGGTGACAGATGGATACACGCACCCAGTGAATGAAAGTGGTCAGAAGATTGACAGGAAAGCAATGTCTGACCAACAAAAGCGTGATTTCAAGAATCATCACAAGGCCAAAACTATTCTTCTCAGTGATATCTCTTACTCTGAATATGAAAAATATCAAACAGAGACACTGCTAAGAACATGTTTGATTCTCTCAGAATGACGCATGAAGGCAACCTTCAAGTCAAAGAAACTAAAGCTCTTGCGCTCATTCAGAAGTATGAGGCATTCAAGATGGAAGAAAGGGAATATATTGAAACAATGTTCTCAAGATTTCAGATTCTGGTTGCTGGTCTCAAAGTTCTGGACAAAGGGTATTCTACTGCTGATCATGTCAAGAAGATCATCAGAAGCTTGCCAAAACAGTGGAGGCCAATGGTCATAGCGCTGAAGCTAGCTAAGGATCTCAACACAATCTCTCTGGAGGAACTTGTCAGCTCCCTCAGAAGTCACGAGATAGAGCTAGAAGATGATGAACCTCGAAAGCAAGGTAAGCCATTGGCTTTAAAATCTAACAGAAAATATGACTCCAAGGTTTTGCAGGCTGTTGAAGAAACCTCTGATGGGTCCTCATCAGAAGAAGATGAATTGTCTCTCCTCTCCAGAAGGGTGAACCAACTGTGGAAGCAGAGGCAAAGAAAGTTCAGGAATCCCAGAAGATCTGAGAACCAGAACGAACCCTCCTCCAGATATAGAAGGTCAGAATCCTCCTCTGGACACAGAAGATCTGAAGGCTCTTCAGGAAGCAGAAAGCCAAACAACAAGGACATCATCTGCTATGAATGCAACGAGCAAGGACACTACAAGAGTGACTGCCCAAAGCTTCAGAAGGAAAAGCCCAGAAGAAAGTTTGGCAAGGAAAAGAAGAAAAGTCTCATGGCCACATGGGATGACTCTAACACATCTGAAGCTGACTCAGAATCAGATGATGAGAGAGCAAACATAGCTCTCATGGCAAACATATCAGAAGACAGTGAAGCTTCTGAATCAGACACAGAAGAGGTATTTCCTGACTTTGCTATTAATTTTACTAAGGCTGAACTAGCTGAAAGCCTTAATGAGATTCTGGAAAGATATCAGCAGATCAGAGTCAAGTTCAGAAACCTGAAAAGGGATCTTGCTTCTGACTCTGATAAAACTGAGAGTCTCAAGTTGGAAAATTCTGAGTTGAAAAATAAAGTTTCAAAATTAGAAAATATATTACAAAACTCTCAGAAGGAAACAATTCTTGAAACTCCCAGTAGTGCTGATGAGATCATCAAGGAGTATGATTACAGCTTTCAGAAGTTTCTTGCTAAAAGCATAGATAGAAGCAAAATGGCTTCAATGATCTATGGAGTTAGCAGAAATGGCAGAAAGGGAATAGGATACCAAGGTAAGGTACCTACACCAAAGAATGCCATGGATTTAGTTATTAAACGAACTCCACTTAAGTCACACTTTGTATATGGGCACACACACGACATCAAATATACTAGTAGCAATTATTCTGTCAACCCAAAATTCAACCAGAGTTTTGGTAAAACTAACAAATTAGGACCCAAGAAAATATGGGTACCTAAGGATAAAATAATACATGTTGCAGATATCTTTAGCAGTAAAGCAGAAACACCAGTCATGGTACCTGGACTCTGGCTGCTCACGACACATGACGGGAAGAAGGCATATGTTCCAAAGCCTGGAACTTAAGCCTGGAGGCCATGTAGGCTTTGGAGGCAATCAGAGGGGAAAGATCATTGGCTCTGGAACAGTAGGTAATGGAAATCTTCCCTCTATCAGTAATGTCTTATTAGTAGATGGATTAATGCATAACCTGTTATCCATAAGTCAATTAAGTGATAACGATTATGATATAATCTTTAATCAAAATTCATGTAAAGCTGTTAGTCAGAAAGATGGGACTATCCTGTTTAATGGAAAGAGGAGAAACAACATTTACAAAATCAAACTTTCTGAACTGAAAAGTCAGAATGTAAAGTGTCTTCTGTCTGTTAACAACGAGCAATGAATCTGGCACAGAAGATTGGGGCATGTTAGTATGAGAAGAATATCTCAGATTAACAAACTCAATCTGGTCAGAGGACTTCCTAACCTGAAGTTCAATTCAAATGCTCTGTGTGACGCATGTCAGAAAGGCAAGTTTGCAAAACCTGCTTTTAAATCTAAAAATGTTGTTTCCACCTCTAAGCCATTAGAACTTCTGCACATTGACTTATTTGGACCAGTTAAAACTGCTTCAGTCAGTGGCAAGAAGAATGGGTTAGTAATCATAGATTACTATAACAGATGGACATGGGTAAAGTTCTTAAGACACAAGGACGAGTCACACTCTGTGTTTGTTACCTTCTGTAACCAAGTTCAGAATGAAAAGGATCTTAGAATCGTTAAAGTCAGAAGTGATCATAGTGGAGAGTTTGAAAACAAAGATTTTGAATCATTTTTTAATGACAAAGGCATTCTGCATGATTTCTCTTGTCCTAGAACTCCCCAGCAAAATGGAGTTTTAGAACGAAAGAACATAACATTGCAAGAAATGGCCAAAACCATGATCAATGAGACTAACGTTGCTAAGATCTTCTGGGCAGAGGCAATAGACACAGTGTGATCGGTGGATTTAGAACTGACTGTTTAAAGCTGGTTCGCAAAATGTCGCGGAAGCAAGAGTCGCCACCATCTTTTATTTTCTCCAATATGGACAGGACAAAAGCACAGCAAAATTCCTTATGAGATAGTTTCTCGGTTTGGGAGGTAGATTTATAGAAAGGGAAGGTGTTAGCACCCTTTCTATCCATGGTTATCCATGGGCTCTTAGATACTTGCTCATTGTGTTTTCAAAATGTTTGCTTTTCAATTGTGAGTGAATTTGAAAAAGTTTCGTTTAAAGATTTCTGAATAACTCTTGTATCAGTCCTCAAGAGTGTTTGAAAAATTGTTTTGAAAGCTTTTTGAAAAGTGTCAGTGTGAAAAGAGTTTTGATTTGTTTTTGAATAGAGCAAGTATCCATGAGTCATCTACCTACCCTAAGGAATTAGGCTGTGTAAATGTCCTTAAGGTAGTGCCATCCCACCATTGAGAGGTAGGTAGCACCACCGTTGGAGGTGTTCGGGTCAATTCGTTTTTTAGGGACAGTGTGGTCACCAGAGCAACAGTAGGAAACCTTAGAAGCTACCCTCATGCCCTTGATCCTTTTTAAATCTGAGGCAACCGTTTCGAGGCAACTGGATCATGGACATAAGGACTTACTAAAACGTCCTATACTCGACGACCACGTTTCGAAGGTAAGGCAACAGGTGAGGCGTACCCTAAGAGTGGTGTGTGAATTTGTGTATTATTTTCATGTCAATATTTATCTTTGATCATTGTATCATGAGCTACGCTTATTTTTAATTAGCCATACATTCTTTCATGCAATTAGAATTTAAAAGTGCTGAAATTTAAATGCGGAAAGATAAATCCTACGCTATTACAAGGCGCGGGTCTATACATCGCCAAATTACAAAGACCCGTTTGATAAAAAATGCGAAAAGTAAAAAGTCCTAATTACTATTACAAGCCTTGAGCAGTTACATAATATTCGAAAAGAAAATAATAATAACGTGCGAAAGAATAAAAGTTAGGACGTCCGAGGGTTTTGACCCTTTTGAAATTAAATTGAATTAAAAAGCTAATTAATTACTTAATTAAGAAAAGAAATTGTTTTTTTTATGTTTTTTGGTATTTATGAAAATAAAGAAAATTAAAAATCAAGAGAAACCCTAATTCTAAATTATTTTAATTATTAAGAAAATATTAAAGTTTAACCTAATTTACTAGTTAATTAATGTACATGTTTATTTACAAAATTAAATAGTAATTAATAATAATAATAATGAGAGAAAACTATTTATTAAGAAAAGGATGAAAGATGTCAAAAACCGTAATTCTACTTATTTTAATTTATTAAGAAAAGTGTTAAAATTGAAACCTAATTTAACTAAATTAATTACTTAACATTTATTTACAAAAATATTCTAATAGTGAAATTAATAAGAATTAAATATTAAAATTTTTTTGATTTCTGATTTTTTATTATGAAAATTATTTTAGGTGAATTAAATAAAACAATTAAAACAAAAAAGAAAAGAAAAGGAAATTAAAAAATAGAATACAAACATTGGGGGGTGTATGGCCCATTTTGGAGGTTTTTTGAAGTAATTTTGGCCCATCAAGACAAAGCCTGGTTTGACCTTCCAGCTTGTGTGTACGCTGGTTGACTAGGGTGTATCCTGGAATTCATTCTATGGCCATTGGATGAGTGATCATGAGCGCGTGGCATGCTAACGTATGAGGATGTATGATGGACTTTGGGGCGTGCACTGCATGGGAACGGATTAGAAAAAATAACAACAATTGTATGGGGGACCTGGGAATCGAACCCAGGTCCCAGCGTTTACCAAGTACATCCCTTGCCAAGTGAGCTGTGAAGCGCGTTTGTTAACATAATGGAATACAAATTTTATAATAAGAAACAAAAGCTAATGATATAAAACAAGAAAAACGCGCCAGATTTTGAATTACCCAACCACATGGTGACACGCCAGGCTTCTTCTTCGTTGTCACTGCAAATATGAAACAAGTAGCGGGGGTTTTAAACCCCCACTAAATACAGCCATGGAAAATAGCGAATAGAAGATGCTGTAATATAAAAAAGGCGCGAGGTCATCATTCAGTTCGTATGAAGCTCCTGAATCCAATGGCATAGGTCTCAAGGTCCAATTTTTCCATATATGAGAACCCCCAATTTTGAGGTTCTGAAACCCTAGGTTTCATCAATGGTATATTTGGCTACAGGAAGTGTTAGTCCAATTAAACATTACCAATCGCTTCAGAACATCATGATTAGTGTAAATCAACAAGTAAAACACATGAATAATGCATGGAAATAAAAAAACGATTATGGAAAAGTTTGTGATAAACGTGATGCTATTCTACCAATTCTTGGAGTATAGAGACTGGAAAGTGGTTGCAACACGTTCAAAGAAGTCTCAGCAAGGGTTTGGAATAGGTTTTAGGCTTTGAAACATGCTGTAACTATGATTTCAGTTTCCAAGTTTTTGGTGAAAAATTGCAAATTGGTTCTGAGTTCTTAGCAGCCTTTTCGTGTGTGCTTCAATTAGGTTTCACTATGCCTTTGTATCTGAACATGATTAGGTCAAAAAAAAAACAAGCCCAAGGTCCATGAATTGATGATTTGAAGATTTGATTTTCTCATATCTTTTTCAATCTTTTTTTTCATGCAAATCTTGCCAAATATGGATGATATTGTCCCCTTGAGATGGTGCACGAAATCTCTTGCATATAATGAACATATTTGCTGCACAAAAAAGATTTAAAACCATTATTTGATATTTTTCTCATAATTAAATCTAATTAAATGAATTAATAATAATAAAAATTCAATTAGTTAATTAAAAATAAGAAAATATATCATTTTCAGCTAAATGGGTCGTGCATATGCTTTGGGTAATGATTCAAGGAAGAATTTGAGGCCCATTAGCATTTTTGAAGCTTTTGAAGCAAAGTTGACTTTTCAAAGTTCCCAAAAATTTCCCAACTTCTTCAAGGCATATCTTGCTCAATTTTGAAGCTATGAACATGTCCTTAGACATTTTGGAAAGGTCTTGAAGTCTTTAACCAATTCCTTTGGTCCCATGTCATTTTGATTTACCAATCTCAAGTTATGGTCTTTGACTTAAAGTGCCTTTTTGTTGACTTTTGAAAATGACCTATAATGTTGAAATTGATAACTTTTTGTGAGAGAATTTCTTGGACTTGAAGTGTGAATATGGGTTGTAGGAAATGTCATTCCCTTCAAAATGAGCTTTGGATGGAATTTTTCTGATAAACCATGAAGAAGTTATGCCTTGGTCAATTTGCAGTTGACTTTTTCAACTGTCCAAAAATAGAAACTTTTGCATCTTGAGACTTTTTGAGCCATGTTTTGAGAATCATGATCAAGAATTGATCAAATGATGTTTGTGGCTTTAAAATAAGATGTTGACCAAAATTTTTGACTTTTGACTGTCAAATGACCATTTTGCCCCTGCAGTTGACTGTGAAGCATTTAGGGTTTTTGACTGTGCAATTTGATGTTGTGAGTCTTGAAACTTGGCATATGGATGCTTGACAATGTATGTAGGCATGTGGGACTTGATTGGTCCCTTGAAAACTTCAATTTCTTTTCCAGAACCAAAACCCTAATTTTTGACTGTGTTAGGAGGCAATTGGACTGTGCAACCCTTGAGAGATTTTGAAGCTTGATCTTGCCAAATCTTGAAGAATATGGGAGGGCAAATTTTGGGGTACAACAGTTTCCCCTGTTCAATCTTCTTAAACCTGAGGAAGTAGATTGGCTGGCGTGCCTTTCGTAATCCGAAGGTGGAAGATGATTGAACACTAGAGTGCCCAGAAATTTGCATTCACATAGTAGAGTATCAGCAGTGTGATGGTGGGAATGGGCTTACAGATGCAATTTGGAGACTGATGGATAGGAGGATGGGCTTGTAGATGCCATCTGGAGCTGTTGGTATGTAGATGGGCTTATAGATGCCATCTAGGTGTCGATCGCATAAGAGATTCCTTAGCGAGAACTTGCGTACCTGAGAAAGAAAATAATTACCTGGCCTGTTACAGGGGTTGATCTTCAAACTCTTTATGTAGATGTGCCCTGGCTGGATACAGAAATCGAATCTTTAATTAGTCGTCAACAGATACACCCTGGCAAGATACAGGAATCGACTCTTCAAACTCTTCAGACGTGCCCTGGCAAGATACAAGAATCGAGTCTGGAATATAGTCGTCAACAGATACACCCTGGCAAGATACAGGAATCGGATCTTCGAACTCTTCAGACATGCCCTGGCCGGATACAGGAATCGAGTCTGGTAATGTAGTCGTCAACAGATACACCCTGGCAAGATACAAGAATCGGATCTTCGAACTCTTCAGACGTGCCCTGGCAGGATACAGGAATCGAGTCTGGAATTAGTCGTCAATAGATACACCCTGGCACGATACAGGAATCGGATCTTCGAACTCTTCAGACGTGCCCTGGAAGGATACAGGAATCGAGTCTGGAATTAGTCGTCAACAGATACACCCTGGCAAGATACAGGAATCGGATCTTCAAACTCTTCAGACGTGCCCTGGAAGGATACAGGAATCGAGTCTGGAATTAGTTGTCAACAGATACACCCTGGCAAGATACAGGAATCAGATCTTTGAACTCTTCAGACGTGCCCTGAAAGGATACAGGAATCGAGTCTGGAACATAGTCGTCAACAGATATACCCTGGCAAGATACAGGAATCGGATCTTCGAACTCTTTAGACGTGCCCTGGCAAGATACAGGAATCGAGTCTGGAATATAGTCGTCAACAGATACACCCTGGCAAGATACAGGAATCAGATCTTTGAACTCTTCAGA
Source organism: Vicia faba (assembly GCA_948472305.1). NCBI lineage: Eukaryota > Viridiplantae > Streptophyta > Magnoliopsida > Fabales > Fabaceae > Vicia > Vicia faba. The sequence continues at coordinate 726,146,421 of OX451739.1, forward strand.
CGTGCCCTGGCAAGATACAGGAATTGAGTCTGGAATATAGTCGTCAACAGATACACCCTGGCAAGATACAGGAATCGGATCTTCGAACTCTTTAGACGTGCCCTGGCAAGATACACAAATCGAGTCTGGAATATAGTCGTCAACAGATACACCCTGGCAAGATATAGGAATCAGGTCTTTAGTTGCGACCGTTGATAGTGACCATCTTTGTATTGACCTTTGTCCTGAAAAGACAAAACGTTAGTTGTATGCGGTGTCATGATGTATGACATGCGTGATGTTCTCAGAATGAATGAAATTGTATGTTCATGATGCGTATGTGCATGCTATGATGTATGAAGATATGACGTTCATGAATGTATGTTTCGTCTTAGGAAAATAAATCCTTGACGGGTGCCGGGAATTTAAATCATGGGCTGATGTTGAAGAGTAGAGCTTCGTTGTTTCCGCTGGGGATGATGGTTGCAAGAATACCGGTAGGAGAAGATGACTCCGCTAGGGAATAAACTTGGCGAATAGATTACTCTGCGGGGAATTACTCTATGGGAAGAGATACTTTACTGAGATGTTGATGATAACTCCGCTGGGGATACCATTGTTGAGTTATGTTGAAGGAATTGATGAACTCCGCTGGGGATAGGAAGACTTCGCCGAGGACGATCTTTCTGTGGCAACTAGCTGAGGATAACCCAGTTATACCCCGGTGGGGAAATAACCTTCTGAATAAATCCGGGGGAGTGTTCGTGCTCTGCGGGTGACAAGCTTCCAGAATCTACTAGGGATAAGCTTCAAGACCTGCTGGGGACATGGATTCCACTTTCCTGGGGAAACTTTTGGACTGGACTCTCCTGGGGAAATTTTTGAGATGTACTGGGGAAGTGGCTCCACTGAATGTCTGTATACCGCCGGGGAACAATCTTAGATCAAGAATGTCGGGGATGCTTGTTAAGAATGTTTGTATATTGCGCTGGGGAATGTTGAGATCTGCTGGGGATACCCAACTTCCTTAAGGCTGATAGAGTAGGCTAACTCTGCTTGGGGAGAGTATCGTTGACTTGTTGGCTCACTCTCTGGGGAATTAAGATATCTTGGTTATATTCTTCAGCTGAACTTACCTTGGTACCTTGGTGGACAGATCAATTAGATCGCTTAGACAACTCATTATTGCCCCTGTTTCTAATGTTACCTGTAATTAATCCTTTGTTTCATATGCAAATATTTATGAGTTTAGCAATTAGTGTCAAATGCATATATCACAAATTGAACATTGGACGTTCTTCGTAAAACAAAACAGAAAAAGGAAAAAACAATTGGCAATTTAGCTGAAAAGTGAACTTGTATTGATTTTTGAATTTGCCTGTAAATAGGCGTTTTATGTACAAGAGGCTGACGTCCTAGTAAGAGAACACCGCCGAACAACAGAGTTTATACAATTTGTGAAAAGGGAAAACAAAACAGCTGTGTGAAAAGAATAATCCCCCTGGGTTCCAACTCTACTATCGCCTTTATATCTTCGAGCGTCTCATCACTTGGCTGCTCGGTTGAAGATGAAGCTGACTGATCGATGCTGTCTGAACTTGAGGTTGATACCGGATTCTGGATGCAAGGTGATCCAATGAGACATAGTATTATGCTTTAATCCCTAACTTTTGCCTGGACTGCCCTTTCGGGTTTTCAGTCCACTGGGATACCCATTTTTGCCCAAGCCGCCTTTTCAGGTTTTCGACTTGCCGGGTGTACAGATTTTTTTCATTTCATCCCTCATTTTGCCCAAACCCTTTTGGTTCGCCGGGAAGCCCTAATTTTTGCCTAGGTATGTCAACATAGCGGGTCTTTTATCATGCATAGTATCTTTTTACTATGTCTGCATTGGCGGGGTGAGGAAGGTCGTCACCATCCATGGTGGTTAGGATCATGGCTCCTCCTGAGAACACATGTTTAACCACAAATGGCCCTTCGTATGTAGGGGTCCATTTGCCCCTGGGATCACTTTGAGGAAGAATGATGTGTTTGGTTACCAGGTCCCCAACTTGATACTCTTGTGGTCTGACTTTCTTGTTAAATGCCCTGATCATCCATTTTTAGTACGTTTGACCATGACAAATAGCAGCGAGTCTCTTTTCGTCAATTAGATTTAGCTGATCAAGTCGAGTCTGGATCCAGTCATCTTTGCTCAGGTCTGCATCCTTCATTATCCAGAGAGAGGGTATCTGGACTTCAATCGGCAAGACTGCCTCCATGCCGTAGACCAAGGAAAAAGGAGTTGCCCCGGTTGACGTTCTTGCTGAGGTACGATACCCATGAAGAGAAAACGGTAACATCTCGTGCCAATCTTTATAGGTCACTGTCATCTTCTGCACAATCTTCTTGATATTCTTATTAGCTGCTTCGACAGCCCCATTCATCTTCGGCCGGTAAGGGGAAGAGTTGTGGTGCTGTATCTTGAATTGCTCGCAGAGCTCAGTGATCATCTTGTTATTGAGATTGGAACCGTTCTCCGTAATGATCCTTTCCGGGACGCCGTATCGACAGATCAGGTTATGCCGAATGAACCGTGCCACGACATTCTTGGTTACTGTAGCGTAGGAAGCTGCTTCAACCCACTTTGTAAAATAATCGATCGCCACCAGGATGAAGCGATGCCTGTTGGATGCCGTAGGTTTAATCTCACCGATCATATCAATGCCCCACATTGCAAAAGGCCAAGGTGCAGTCAAGATATTCAGAGGAACTGGAGGAACGTGCACCTTGTCTGCATAAATCTGGCACTTGTGACATGTCCGAGAATGTTGGTAACAATCAGCTTCCATTGTGGACCAGAAATATCCTGCCCGAAGGATCTTCTTTGCCATGGTGTGTCCACTGGAATGTGTTCCGAAGGTACCTTCGTGTAGCTCTATCATGATTCTTTCTGCTCCAGTCTTATCCACACAACGCAGTAAGGTTGAATCATGGTTTCGCTTGTACAGGATGCCGTTGCTCAGGAAGAATTTTGCTGCGAACCTTCTCAGAAACTTTTTGTCATTGATAGATGCACCTTTGGGGTATTATTGAGCTTCTAAGTACCTTTTCACCTCATGATACCAGGGTTTTTCAATTGCTGTCTCAGCCTCAAGATCACAACAGTATGCAGGTTCGTCCAGTTTCCAGATAATGATCCGGGGAGCCTCATTGTCCCACTTGACTTTGAACATAGAAGACATCGTAGCCAACGCGTCCGCCAACTGATTCTCCTCTCTTGGGAAGTGTTCAAAAGTTATCTCTGTGAAATGGGGGATCAATGTCAACACACATTCTCTGTAAGGAATAAGATTCGGATGTTTCGTATCCCACTCGCCTTTGATCTGATTGATCACGAGAGTGGAATCTCCGAAGACACTCAGAAACTTGATACTTAAGTCAATTGCAGCTTGAAGACCCATGATGCATGCCTCATACTCCGCCATGTTGTTGGTGCAGTTGAAACATAGTCGGGCAGTAAGTGGAGTATGAGTGCCTTGAGGGGATATGATCACAATGCCGATACCATTACCCAAAGCGTTGGAGGCTCCATCAAAGTGCATAGACCATCGGGATCCTTCCTCAGGTCCTTCATCCGGTCCAGGTACTTCACAATCAGTCACTATCATGATGCTCTCGTCAGGAAACTCAAAGTTCATTGACTGGTAATCGTCCACTGCTTGGTGTGCCAAGTGGTCTGCCAATACACTTCCTTTGATGGCTTTCTGGGTCGTGTACTGGATGTTGTATTCTGTCAAGATAATTTGCCATCTTGCTATCCTTCCAGACATAGCAGGCTTTTCGAATATGTACTTTATAGGATCCATCTTTGATATTAACAGAGTAGTGTGAGTCAGCATATACTGTCTCAGCCGGCGAGCAGCCCATACCAAAGCGCAGCAAGTTTTCTCGAGCAGTGAGTATCGGGTCTCACAGTCGGTAAACTTTTTTCTAAGGTAATAAATGGCGTGCTCTTTTCGGCCAGACTCGTCATGCTGCCCCAGCACACACCCCATTGAGCTGTCAAGTACCGTCAAGTATAGTATTAGAGGTCCCCCTTCAACCGGTGGCATAAGAATGGGTGGTTCTTGGAGATACTCTTTGATTCTGTTGAACGCGGCCTGAGATTCATCATTCCAACGTACTACCTGATCTTTCTTCAGCAGCTTGAAGATTGGTTCACAGGTAGCAGTTAAGTGCGAGATGAATCGGGCAATGTAATTCAGACGTCCTAGAAAGCCTCTGACTTCCTTCTCTGTCTTTGGAACTGGCATCTCTTGAATGGCTTTAACCTTGGCAGGGTCCACTTGAATACCCTTGTCACTTACGACGAAGCCTAGCAGCTTTCCAGATCTTACCCCAAAGGTGCACTTGTTCGGATTCAACCTCAGCTTGTACAACTTCAGACGGTCAAACAATTTCTGCAGATGATCTAGGTGTTCCTCCTCAGTTTGGGACCTTGCAATCATGTCGTCAACATATACTTCAATCTCATGGTGGATCATGTCATGAAATAAAGCAACCATGGCACGTTGGTAGGTTGCCCCAGCATTTTTCAACCCAAAAGGCATGACCTTGTAGCAGAAGGTGCCCCACTGAGTAACAAAGGTAGTCTTTTCCATGTCTTCAGGAGCCATCTTGATTTGATTATAACCTGAAAAGCCATCCATGAAGGAGAACACCTTGTGCTGAGCAGTATTGTCAACCAGAACGTCGATGTGAGGTAGAGGGAAGTCATCCTTGGGGCTGGCCCTGTTCAGATCCCTGTAATCAACACACATTCTGACCTTACCATCTTTCTTCGGCACCGGAACCACATTGGCAACCCACTGAGGGTAAGAAGTCACTGCTAGAAACCCGGCATCGAATTGCTTCATAACCTCAGCTTTGATCTTTTCGGACATCTCTGGACGCATACGGCGGACCTTTTGCTTAACCGGGGGGCATTCTTCCTTGGTAGGCAAGTGATGAACCACAATGTCTGTATCCAACCAAAGCATGTCTTCGTAGGACCAGGCAAAGATTTCCACATAATCATGCAACATCTGAACCAACCGTTGCTTTACGCTGAGCTCTAGATTAGCACCAATATTAACTTCCTTTCTATCTGTCTCAGTACCCAGATTTACCGTTTCCACTGGTTCTTCATGTGGCTGAATGGTCCTCTCTTCCTGGAGTAACAGTCTTGCAAGCTCACCAGGCACTTTGCAATCATCTTCACCTTCGTCTTCGGCTAAGTTGATCGGATTTTCGAAATCATAACTGGCAGTAGCAGAGTCGTTACCAGTGAGATCCAGAGTGGATTGAAACCTGTATAGGTGAGTGTGTGTAAATATAGCTGTTTTGCAATATATAAAGAACGAAAGAAAAAAAGGAGCACAAGATTTGAAATACGAAAAACGTCCAATGTTTTTATTCATGATATATGGAAATGACAAGTAATAAGCCCTCACAAATGAAGCCATGGTGCCCCGGGTAAGACACCGGGCCATAAAGTTTCAGTTTATTGTTCATTACAAATTAAAAAACAAAGGAATTCATTACTGCGTAACAAAAGTAACAGGTATGTGGTCTTTTGCAGTCTAATTGTTCAGTCCACCGTCGGTCGTCGGGTAGATCCAGCTATCAAACTCTGATTCCTCCGCATCGCCTTCAATAGCATTCACTCCCGGGTTGGTGATGATCACGGGAGGTCTTCCGATCCTTGCTTTGCGTACAGCCCTCTGAGCCTCTGCAGTGAAACCCAGCCCAAACTTGTCAGTCTTAGGAGTAAAATCAGGGAGCTTGCCTCAGTTAGCACATTCACCTTTCTCAATTACCGCCCGGGCGTCCTTCAAGGAAGCCATCTTCAAAGGAAAGTCCTCTTCAATCATTGTTTCCGCTGACGCCAATGTTGGAGGTACCTCTTCAAAATGTTGAAAGGGGGTTTCAATAAACTCCCCGTCCATCTCAATATACCGAAACGAGTTCAGATGACTAACCATGTATTCTTCCTCCCCCTGCACAGTAACAATCTTCCCTCTGACAGGGTACTTGAGCTTCTGGTGTAGAGTGGAGATCACAGCCCCAGCCTTGTGAATCCAAGGTCGACCCAGCAAACAGGAATAAGATGGACGGATATCCATCACATAGAACGTCGAATCAAAGACTTGGGAACCCACACGGATCGGAATATCCACTTCACCATGAACCATCCTCTTCGACCCGTCAAAAGCTCGGACAACGATGTTACTAGGCTTCAACTCCAGACCCTCACAATCCAACTGGTCTAAGGCCTTCTTGGGCAATACATTCAGGGAAGAACCGGTGTCCACCAACACGTGTGTGAGAGTAGTGCCCCTGCATTCAATGGAGACATGCAGGGCATCATTGTGGTTCTTTCCCTTAGTGGTAAGATCAACATTCGAGAAACCCAAACCATTGTCAGCGGTCAAATTGGCCACACAGTCAGTAAATTGGTCCGCAGATGTCTCTTGTGGCACATGGGCCGTCTTCAGAAATGAAATCAGGGCCTTGGCATGGGCCTTGGCATGGGCCTCTGAGCACAGCAGCAATGATAGCATAGAGATCTTGGAGGGGGTATGCCCCAGCTGTTCAACGATGTTGAAGTCACTCTTCTTGATTATCTTAAGAATTTCCTCCATCTCTTGCTGGGAGGCTTCAACATTGACAGTCTTCGGTGCCTCCATCTGGGCAGGCTCATCATCAATCCCTTTGCCCCGAGTGTCAGATGACTCGGCAGCAGGGATAGAAACTGGATCAGAAGTGGAAACAGGTGCACTTGCAGGCGTAATTATAAGAGGTCTTCGGATAACTGGTGGCACAATGTCAGGCGAGAAGAGCCTGCCACTGCGAGTAACTTTAGCGGGACCAGTGATGTTACTGATACCGGTGCTGGTGTTGAACTCCTGCTTCACTCCCAGTACATACACATCTGCCCCATAATGCCAAGGGACAACCTTGTCAGATTCATAGGGGAGGGGCCCTGGAACAGTAATAATGATGGGTGCAACAGACATGATTTTGACTGGCTTCCTCGGGGGAGCCTTGGTAGGATTGTTGAAAAGTGTGATGACAGATACTTCTTCAGTGGGAACAAAAGGAACAGCAGTCTTCTTGAACAAAATTTCTTTGCTATCCATCAGGCTTTGGATGCCTGACTTCAGCAACGGACAATCAGTAGGGGAAACAACACACAAAAGGTAACCCTTGCTACAACCCGGAAATAAACCGGCTAGCAACAGGTTCCTCTTAACAGTCAATAGAGGGGTAGTAACATCATTCACAGAAACTGCATACAAGTCTTCCTCAATAGCATTTACTCCATGCTGGGGCATAGGAGCAGTCACAACGTTTGGCCTTTCGGGCGCCTCAAATTGTATTTCCTTCGCATCGATAAGGTCCTGAACCTTATTCCTTAGGGCCCAACAATCATCAGTAGAGTGCCCCGTGCTATCAGAGTGATAAGCACAGCGGGCATTGGGATTATACTTCGGAGATGTAGTGTTTACCACCTTCGGAGCCTCTCTGACGGTTACCAAGTTGGTCGATCGCAGTTGCGGCAAGATCTGTGACAAGGTCATACTCAGCTGAGTGTATTCTCTTCTGGGTCTCTCAGCCCTTGGTTGGTTAGGTTGCCGAGGAGCGGCAGCAGGCTTTGCAATTACCACTGCGTTGACAGCTTGGCGGCGTTCTGGTTTGTTTTGCCTTCTAGGCCCATACACAGCACTGGCTTCCTTCTTGAAAGGATTTTTCTCAGAGCTTGAGGACACACCCTTCTGAATTTTCCCTGATTTCATACCAGCTTCTATCCTTTCCCCAGTCAGAATGAGATCTGTAAACCCTGCAGACGAATTGCCAATGAGATGATTGAAGAATGGCCCGGATAGGGTCCCCAAGAACATATCCACTAATTCATGGTCGGTTAATGGTGGCTGCACCCTGCCAGCCAGGTCCCTCCACTTCTGCGCATACTCTTTAAAACCTTCTCCCGATCCTAGCGACATACCCTGGAGTTGGGTACATGTAGGAGCGAGGTCGGCATTATACTGATACTGCTTGTAAAAAGCAGTAGCCAATTCCTCCCAGTTACGAACCTTGGTTCCATCCAGCTGATAGAACCATTCAAGATGAGTCCCTGAAAGACTCTCCTGGAAGAAATGGATCCCCAAGTTCTTGTCCACAGTATACGGTTGGATCTTCCGCACATAAGATCTGAGATGTAGCTTAGGGCAGAACGCCCCGTCATACTTTGCGAAAGATGGTGCTTTGAACTTGTGTGGGATTACCACACCAGAAGATAGACCCAAGTCTCCGAAATCCAAACCAGGCACTTGTTGAATTTCCATGGCATTCAGACGATCCTCTAACTGCTTATACTTGTCTTCAGCTGGAGGATACTGCTCCTCATTAAAATCAGTCTCGTTGTCAGAGACCACCGGACTAGGAACCCTTCCCCCCTGGGGACTGCCTTTTCCCACAGAAGAACCAGCTTGATCAACCTTATTCTGCAGTGTGTTACCAAACCTCCGGACTGTGTTGAATAATACAGTTCTCTTCTTCTTCTTCTTGACCAGCAGGGCCTTCAATTCCTCTTGACCTTGAGCCAAACTCATAATCAGCTCTTGGAACTGGGCGTTTTGGGCCTGGAGGGCCTTGATGGACTGCTCGGTAGATGATTCAGGATTCATGATGCTGAAATAAACAGCGAAGAACATTAAGCAACCTGAAAAGAAGAGTACCTGTGATGCAAATGATGAATGGAATGCGTATGATTTATGTTTTCAAAGACAATCAAGATTCAACTTTGTAAACAAAAAAGAACACACTTCATTAGATTCAACTTTGAAATTTAAATTATTCAACAGATTGCCCTTAGGCGTTACATAAAAGTGAAAATACTGAAACGGGAAGTAAAACTGTAAAAGAATGTCCAAGGTTCATCATTGATCCCAGGGTCTCCTTTTCTCAGTACGGATGTAGTCATTCAAGGCCCGCTCGTTCTCCAATTGCTTGGTCAGCTTATGGATCTTCAATTCCTGCTCGTTGAACTTTTCCCGATAAGAATCCCGTTCTTCCCGTAGTTGCGCCCAAGACCTCTTTAGTGTATCAATATCAGTAGGTATCTGAGGAGGGAGAACAGTTGGAGGAGCCCCATCTCTATCAGGATATTCAAGAATGACGGTTCTGACAGCTTCATATGGCATACCTAACTTCTGAGCACGGATGCGGACCCATTTGTAGTAGGCTTCCATAGGTAGAGAAGCCTTTGGCCCCAACTCTTGTGGGTCAACTTTGTGAATTCTGTCCCAAGCCTTGATGAACCTACGACGCAGCTCGTCACTATCCACCTGAAACTCAAAACTGATGTGAGGCACCAACATCTCATGAGGCCCTGCTCTTCTGGCTCTTCCAAACTGGCGGAGAGCTAGACATGGGTTATAAGAGATTCCTCCTTGGGTACTAATCAGAGGAACATTAGGATATTCTCCGCAACGATCAATAACAGCTACCTCATCCAAACCCCTGAAAGTCCAAATGATGTCATTGTCCGTGAGAGACATTAACCTATGAGCCCAGCCTCTTCCTTCTTTGTTCTTCAGCACGAACTTAGGGAGGTGCGAAATAAACCACCTCACTAACAAAGGAGTGCAACACCACAGAGTTCCTCGTCTTCGGGTAGTACGAGCATAAACTTGTTTCAGGATGTCACCCAAGAGAGTGGGCACAGGGTTCCGAGACATGAAGATCCTTATGGCAGTGACGTTAATGAAGTTATCAGGATTAGGAAACAAGACTAGACCATAGATTAAGAGAGCCAGAATGTCTTCATACGCCCTAAAGTCCAGGTCATTCCAGAAACTGTTAACCTTACCAATCAGAAACTTGGCCAAGAAACCCTTAACTTTGCTTCTAGTCACCCAGTTGTCCATTACCTCCTTGTGGGTCAAAGGAAGAGCTGCAGCAATCTCCTCAAGCCTAAGAGTCTTTTCCCAACCAGTGTAGGGAGTTTGATCCAAGATAGGGATGCCAAGCAAATCAGAGAACTCTTCCAGGGTAGGGACCAACTGGAAGTCTTGAAAGGTGAAGCAGTTGTACAAGGGATCATAAAACTGTGTCAGGACACTCATCAGTTGTTGGTCCCATTTTGCAGTGACTAAGCCGAGAAGAGAACCATGCTTCTGGATGAAGGAAGTAGTATTTGGAATTCTGCTAACCAATTCTTCAAGCAACTCAGGTGGGTGAACAAAGTTGAACCGGATAGTATTCCTTCGCATAGGCATCATGATGTCCTACAAAATAGAGCAAAGGTGAAACCCTCTTGTCTTTGAAATGGTCAGTCCTTATGCAGGATGCATGCAATGTTTATGATGGCATGATGTTATGATAAAGCACACCATAAATATTCACAAAGGCAAACATGATAAGGCACACAAGTCACACCACAACCCTTAGAGTTTAGGCCAGCATGGGGTCTAGGTATTACCCTCTTTCAGTTTGTTGGTTAAGACCTGTCCTATCAGAAGTAACCGGGTTCTAGAGGATCCCAATATCACTGACTACCCTCAATCGGTTATAACTCCAGCATCGCAATCTTTTCTTGCGGCCAAAACCATCACGAGAGTTTAGCCTCAATGGGTGTAGCATACTGCTACTGTTCTATTGTCCAAGTTGGGTCATTTAAGGTTCTAAGGTCGGTTGGTGCTTAATGACTCCTCAGAAGACCCATATTCTCCTCGTTGCGACACAAGGGATATCGGTATAGACCAAGGCGCCACACCAACGTAGCCACTGCTTCACCCATGTCGGTCTACGCCGGACAGGTCCCTCACAGCTTATGCTACCTAACAGGGTATCCCCAGATCCGGGTTAGGATCTATGTAACTCCAAAACAGTACCCAAAATAATAAAGCAAACAAATACAGTGTGATCGGTGGATCTGGAACTGACTGTTTAACGCTGGTTCGCGAAATGTCGCGGAAGCAAGAGTCGCCACCATCTTTTATTTTCTCCAAATGGAAAGGACAAAAGCACAGAAAAATTCCTTATAGAGATTGCTCTCGGTTCGGGAGGTAGATTTATAGAAAGGGAAGGTGTTAGCACCCTTTCTATCCATGGTTATCCATGGGCTCTTAGATACTTGCTCATTTGTGTTTTCAAAATTGTTTGTTTTCTTTTCAACTGTGGGTTTAAAAAAGTTTCTTTGAAAATTTCAGTTCGACTCTTGTATCAGTCCTCAAGAGTGTTTGAAAAATTGCTTTTGAAAGCTTTTTTGAAAGTGTCGGTGTGAAAAGAGTTTTTGATTTTATTTTGAAATCAGAGAAAGTATCTACGAGTTGTCTACCTACCCTAAGGAATTCGTCTGTATAAGTGTCCTTAAAGTAGTGCCATCCCACCATTGAGAGGTAGGTAGCACCACCGTTGGAGGTGTTCGGGTCAATTCGAGGGTTCGGGACATTGTGGTCACCAGAGCAATGGGAAGACACCTTAGAAGCTACCCTCATGCCATGTTCATGGACATGAGGACTTACTAAAATGTCCTCTACTCGACGACCACTTTTCGAGGGGCAAGGCAACAGTGAGACGTACCCTAGGGGTGGTGTGTGATTTGTGTGTCGTTTTCAATTATGTTTATCTTGTTCATGCATTGGTGATCTACGCTTTGTTTTTATTTTTGGCATTCATTCTTTCATGCAAGTTATTAACAGCTTAAAAGATGCGGAATTAAAAGTCCTACGCTATTACAAAGGCGCGGGTCTACATCGCCAAATTAGTCCAAGACCCGATTTGAAATAAAATAAAATGCGGAAAGATAAATTTCTAATTAATCTATTACACGGCTTTGGGATAAATACATTATATTCACAAAAAGAAATAAAAATAAAATGCGAGAAGAAGTAAAGTCGGGAATGCGAGGGCGTTGGACCGTTTTAAGGAAATTAAATTACAATTAATAAATTAATTAAGTTAAATGAGAAAAGGAAATTATTTTTGAGTTTTTTTGTATTTTATGGAATTTAGTAAGAAAATTAAATGAAATTAAAACCCTAATTCTAAACTATTTTTAATTTATTAAAAAAAATGTTTAAATCTAACCTAGTTTTAACCTAATTATTTAATGGCAAATTTATTTACAAAAAATAATTAATTAGTAATAATGGTAAAAGAAAAGAAAAAGGATAAAAGTATTTAAAACCCTAATTCTACATTTTTTAGTTTATTAAAAAACACATTAAAATTAAACCTAGAATTAAAACTAAATCAATTGTTAAATTTATTTACAAAAATGTTAGTGAGTTAAACATTAAAACATATTTTTTATTTTTATAGTTTCTGATTTTTTGGTATTTTTATGTTATGAAAAATTAATTTAAAGAATTAAAATAAAACTAAATAAAACAAATAAAATAGAAAAAATAAAAAGAATGAAAAATAGAATGCAAACCAATGGGGGGTGTTGACCCCAATTTTGGAGGTAAATTGCCAACAATCTGGCCCATTTATTGGAGGCCTGGTTGACTTTTCTGGGATGCGTGTGGCTCCATTGACCTATGCATGTGGTGGTCTGCAGTTTCTGACCACTGGATTGATCTTATGGGGCGCGTGGCAAGCTCCAGCGCTGGGTGCATGGTGGATTTCTGGGCGTTCACTGCATGGAATCAGGTTAAAACAAAATATATTGAGAAAGGGAGGGGACCTGGTAATCGATCCCAGGTCCCATGGATTGCATGACAACACATTAACCACTCAGCCAGGCGCGTTGGTTTTTATGTATATTGAACAATGAGCATTATATGTGAAAAAGCATTAGTGACTGTAATAATAAAAAAAACGCGCCAAGCTTCAAATCAACCAACCGCTGGCTTACACCTCATCTTCTTCTCCACTCGTTTACTTTGGCCTGGAAAAAAAAAACAGATGGATAGCGGGGGTTTTAAACCCCCACTAAATGAAGAACATGATAATAGCGATTAGGCCACCGTTGCTCATAAATTGAGCGCGACATGTGTAATCAATTCATATGAAGGTCACGAGTCTAATGGTCCAGGTCTTGTGGTTCAATTTTCCCATATGCGTGAAGCCCTAATTTTTGACCTCTGAAAACCTAACGAGCTTCCATGGCAACTTTGCATATAGGCTATAAAAACTTAATTAAAATACACCATTAGCTTCAGGGAGTGCATATTAGTACAAAACGATTATTAGAATGCATGAATATGGCATATATATTAAAACACGATTATGAGAAAAGTTTGAGAAAATTGGACTTCTATATACCAATTCTTGATGTGTGAGGACTGGAAAAAGATTGAATCACGTTCAGGAAAACCTCAGAAAACTTTTGGAATTGGTTATAAGCTTTGAATCACGCTCTATGTGTGAAATCAGTTTTGAAAAAATTGACAAAAAATGGAAAGTGTGTATTCTTTTGAGCGCAACTTCAAGGTTCTTAGCATTAGGTTTATGATCTGCTTATGTATGCCAATGGATTAGGGTAAGAATTCAAGCCAAAAAATCAATGTTTTGATGAATCAAATATTTGATTTTTAATGAAATCTTTTCAAATCTTTTTCATGTGCTTTTGATACCAATCATGGCCAAATCCTTCCAAATTGAGTGTGCACGAAATCTTGAGGTTTTATGGAGAGAATATGCTGCAAAAAAGGGATCAAAAAACATGGTTTTCTATTTTTGTCATATTTTATTTCATTAAATGAATTAATAGTGATAAAAATTCAAATAAATAATAAAAAATGATGAAATAAATCCCCTTTGGGTCAAATGGTCGTGCATAGCCTTTGGATAATGATTCTTGGAAGAAAATGTGGCCCAATAGCAATTTTGAGACATTTGAAGCAAAGTTGACTTTTCAAAATTCCCAAAAATTTCCCAACTTCCACAAGGCATATCTTGCTCAATTTTTAAGCTTTGATCATGTTCTTTGACATTTTGGAAAGGTCTTTAAGTACTCTAACCAATTCCTTTGGTCCCATGTCCTTTTTATTTACCAATCTCAAGTTATGGTCTTTGACTTAAAGTCCCTTTTTGTTGACTTTTGAAAATTACCTATAATGTTGAAATTGATAACTTTTTGTGAGAGCATTTCTTGGACTTGAAGTGTGAAGAGGAGTTGTAGGAAGTGTCTTTCTCTTCAAAATGAGCTTTGGATGGAAGTTTTCTGATGAACCATGTGGAAGTTATGCCTTGGTCAAGTTACAGTTGACTTTTTCAACTGTCCAAATATGGAAACTTTTGCATCTTGAGACTTTTTGAGCCATACCTTGAAAATCATGATCAAGAATTGATCAAATGATGTTTGTGGCTTCAAAATAAGATGTTGACCAAAAATTTGAACTTTTGTCTGTCAAATGACCATTTTGCCCCTGCAGTTGACTGTTGAGCAATTAGGGTTTTTGACTGTGCAATTTTGTGCTGTAAGTCTTGAAACTTGGCATGTGGATGCTTGACCATGTTGGTAGGCATGTGGGACTTGATTGGTCCCTTGAAAACTTCAATTTCTTTGCCAGACCCAAAACCCTAGTTTTTGACTGTTAGGAGGCCTTTGAACTGTGTAACCCTTGGGGAGATTTTGAAGCATGCTCTTTGCAAATCTTGAAGAATATGGGAGGGCAAATTTTGGGGTACAACAGTTGCCCCTGTTCAATCTTCTTAAACCTGAGGATGCAGATTGGCTGACGTGCCTTTCGTAATCCGAAGGTGAAAGATGATTGAACACTAGAGTGCCCAGAAATTTGCGCTCACATGTTAGCAGTGTGATGGTGGGAATGGGCTTATAGATGCCATTTGGAGATTGATGGATGGGATGATGGGCTTATATATGCCATGCTGAGAGGTGATGGATAGGTGGATGGGCTTATAGATGCCATCTGGATGTCGATCGCGTAAGAGATTCCTTAGCGAGAACTTGCGTACCTGAAAAATAAAAATGATTACCTGGCCTGTTGCAGGAGCTGGTCTTCAAACTCTTTGTATAGATGCGCCCTGACTGGTTACAGGAATTGAATCTGGAGCTTCGAATGGTGATGAACCAGGGATGGTTACCACCTCAACGGGACGGTGAGAGAACCTTGGACGATTACTACCTCAGCAGGAACGCTGAGATAATCTTGGGTGATTACTACCTCAACAGGAACGCTGAGAGAATCTTGGGCGATTACTACCTCAACAGGAACGCTGAGAGAATCTTGGATGTCTTCTACTAGGATAAGAATCAGGGAGATCTTAGGGTCGATCTGACTGAACCAGAGAAGGCCCTTGACTGGATAAGAATCAGGAAAATCTTAGGGTCGATTTAACTGAACCGGGCAAGGTCTTGGAATCTTCAACTGGATAAGAATCAGGGAGATCTTAGGGTCGATCTGACGGAACCAGAGAAGGCCTTTGACTGGATAAGAATCAGGAAAATCTTAGGGTCGATTTAACTGAACCGGACAAGGTCTTGGAATATCTTCAACTGGATAAGAATCAGGGAGATCTTAGGGTCGATCTGAGTGAACCAGAGAAGGCCTTTGACTAGATAAGAATCAGGAAAATCTTAGGGTTGATTTAACTGAACCGGACAAGGTCTCGAAATATCTTCAACTGGATAAGAATCAGGGAGATCTTAGGGTCGATCTGACTGAACCAGAGAAGGCCTTTGACTGGATAAGAATCAGGAAAATCTTAGGGTCGATATAACTGAACCGGACAAGGTCTCGAAATATCTTCAACTGGATAAGAATCAGGGAGATCTTAGGGTCGATCTGACTGAACCAGAGAAGGCCTTTGACTGGATAAGAATCAGGAAAATCTTAGGGTCGATTTAACTGAACCAGGCTAAGTCTTGGACATAGCTGAGAACTTAACTGGATCTTTCAGTCATATGCAATGCATGATATGGATCAAGCAATGATGTTCTCAACATAAATGAGATTTGTAAGATATGATGCATATATGCATGCTATAATGTATGGAAATGTGATGTTTATGAATGTATGTTTTTGTCTTAGGAAAATAAATCCTTGACAGGTGCCGGGAAGTCACTCCTGGGCTGATGTTGAAGAATATATCTTTGCTTCCGCTGGGGATGATAGTTGCAAGAGTACCGATAGGAGAAGATAACTCCGTTGGGGAATAAACTTGGCGAATGGATTACTCTGCGGGGAGAAAAGTACTCTAGCGATCTTGCTGGGAAACAATACTCTGTGGGGAGAGAGGTACTTTGCTGGAATGTTGATGGTAACTTCGCCGGGGATACCGTTGTTATGTTGGAAGTGTTAATAGACCTCGCTGGGGATAGGAAGACTTCGTCGAGGACGATCTTTCCGTGGCTTTTGGCTGAGGATAACCCAGTTATATCCTGGTAGGGAAATAACCTTTGAATAAAGCCGGGGGAAGCGTTCGTGCTCTGTGAGGGATAAGCTTCCAGAATCTACTGGGGATAAGCTTACTGCTTGGGGAGATGGATCCCAACTTTCCTGGGGAAACTGGATTGGACTCTCCTGGGGAAGTTTTGAACTGTATCGGGGAAGTGACTCCATTGAATGCCTGATATACCGCCGGGGAACAATCTTTAGACTAAGACTGCCGGGGATGCTTGTTAAGAATGCATGTATATTGTTGGGGAATGTTGAGATCTGCTGGAGGATACCCAACTTCCCTAAGGTTGACTGTAACTTTTCTTGGGGAGAGTGTATTGACTTGCTGACGCACTCTCTGGGGAATTAAGATATACTGGTTATGTTCTTCAGCCGAACTTACCTTGGTACCTTGGTGGATAGAGCAATTAGATCGCTTAGACAACTCTTTATTGCCTCTGTTTCTAATATTACCTGTAATTAATCCTTTGTTTCGTATGCAAATATTTATGAGTTTAGCAACTAATGTCAATGCATATATCACAAATTGAACCTTGGACGTTCTTCGCAAAACAAAACAGAAAAAAGAGAAAAATCAAAAGGCAATTTGTCTGAAAAGTGTATTTATATTGATTTTTGAATTTGCCTGTAAATAGGCGTTTTATGTACAAGAGGCTGACGTCCTAGTAAGAGAACGCCGCCGAACAAAAAGAATTTATACAATTTGTACAAAGGGAAAATAAAACAGCTGTGTGAATAGAATGATCCCACTGGGTTCCAACTCTGCTATCGCCTTTATATCTTCGAGCGTCTCATCACTTGATGACCTAGCTGAAGATGAAGCTGATTGATCGATGCCGTCTGAACTTGATGTAGATACCGGATTCTGGATGCAAGGTGATCCAATGAGACATAGTATTACGCTTTATCCCTAACTTTTGCCTGGACCGCCCTTTCGGGTTTTCAGTCCACTGGGATACCCATTTTTGCTCAAGCCGCCTTTTCAGGTTTTCGACTTGCCGGGTGTACAGATTTTTTCATTTCACCCCTTCATTTTGCCCGAACCCTTTTGGTTCGCCGGGAAGCCCTAATTTTTGCCTAGGCATGTCAGCCTAGCGGGTCTTTTTTATGCGTAGTATCTTTTTACTATGTCTGCATTGGCGGGGTGAGGAAGGTCGTCACCATCCATGTTGGTTAGAATCATGGCTCCTCCTGAGAACACATGTTTAACCACAAATGGCCCTTCGTACGTAGGGGTCCATTTGCCCCTTGGATCACTCTGAGGAAGGATGATACGCTTGATTACCAGATCCCCAACTTGATATTCTTGTGGTCTGACCTTTTTGTTAAATGCCCTGATCATTCGTTTCTGATACGTCTGACCATGACAAATAGCAGCAAGTATCTTTTCGTCAATTAAGTTTAGCTGATCAAGTCGTGTCTGGATCCAATCATCTTCATTCAGGTCTGCATCCTTCATTATCCGGAGAGAGGGTATCTGCACTTCGATCGGTAAGACTGCCTCCATACCGTAGACCAAGGAGAAAGGAGTTGCCCCGGTTGACGTTCTGGCCGAGGTACGGTACCCATGTAGAGCAAACAGTAACATCTCGTGCCAATCTTTATAAGTCACTGTCATCTTCTGCACGATTTTCTTGATATTTTTATTTGCTGCTTCTACAGCCCCATTCATCTTCGGCCGGTAAGGAGAAGAGTTGTGGTGCTGTATTTTAAACTGCTCGCAGAGCTCAGTGATCATCTTGTTATTGAGGTTGGTACCGTTGTCTGTAATGATTCTTTCAGGGACGCCGTATCGACAGATCAGGTTGTGCCGAATGAATCGTGCCACAACGTTCTTGGTTACTGTGGCGTAGGAAGCTGCTTCAACCCACTTCGTGAAATAATCAATCGCTACCAGGATGAAGCGGTGCCCGTTGGACGCTGTAGGTTTAATCTCACCGATCATATCTATGCCCCACATTGCAAACGGCCAGGGCGCAGTCATAACATTTAGAGGAACTGGAGGAACATGCACCTTGTCTGCATATATCTGGCATTTATGGCATGTCCGAGAATGTTGGTAACAGTCGGCTTCCATTATGGACCAAAAATACCCTGCCCGAAGGATTTTCTTTGCCATAGTGTGTCCACTGGAATGTGTTCCGAAGGTCCCTTCATGTAACTCTTCCATGATCCTTTCTGCTTCTGTCTTGTCCACACAATGCAGTAAGGTCGAATCATGGTTTCGCTTATACAGAATGCCGTTGCTAAGGAAGAACTTCGCTGCGAACCTTCTCAGAAACTTCTTATCATTGACAGATGCACCTTCAGGGTATTCCTGAGCTTCCAAGTATCTTTTCACCTCATGGTACCAAGGTTTCTCAGTCACCAATTCAGTCTCGAGATCACAACAGTATGCCGGTTTGTCCAGTTTCCATATAATGATCCGGGGAGCCTCATTGTCCCATTTGACCTTGAACATAGAAGACATTGTAGCTAACGCGTCCGCCAACTGATTCTCCTCTCTTGGGAAATGTTCAAAGGTTATCTCTGTGAAGTGGGGGATCAATGTCAATACACATTTTCTGTAAGGAATAAGGTTCGGATGTTTCGTATCCCACTCTCCTTTGATCTGATTGATCACGAGAGGGGAATCTCCGAAGACACTCAGAAACTTGATCCTTAAGTCGATCGCAGCTTGAAGACCCATGATGCACGCCTCATACTCCGCCATGTTGTTGGTGCAGTTGAAACATAGTCGGGCAGTGAGTGGAGTATGGGTGCCTTGAGGGGATATGATTACAGCGCCAATATCGTTACCCAAAGCATTGGAGGCTCCGTCAAAATGCATAGACCATCGGGATCCTTCCTCAGGTCCTTCATCTGGTCCAGGTACTTCACAATCAGTCACTATCATGATACTCTCGTCTGGAAACTCGAAGTTCATTGAATGATAGTCGTCTATTGCCTGATGTGCCAAGTGGTCTGCCAATACACTTCCTTTGATGGCTTTCTGAGTTGTGTACTGGATGTCGTATTCTGTCAAGATCATTTGCCATCTCGCTATTCTCCCAGACAGAGCAGGCTTTTCAAATATGTACTTTATAGGATCCATCTTTGAGATCAACAAGGTAGTGTGAGTCAGCATATACTGTCTCAACCGGCGAGCAGCCCATACCAAAGCGCAACAAGTTTTCTCCAGCAGTGAGTATCGGGTCTCACAGTCGGTAAACTTTTTTCTAAGGTAATAAATGGCATGCTCTTTTCGGCCAGACTCGTCATGCTGCCCCAACACACACCCCATTGAGTTGTCGAGTACTGTCAGGTATAGTATCATAGGTCTCCCTTCAACCGGTGGCATAAGGATGGGTGGTTCTTGGAGATACTCCTTAATTCTGTCAAAAGCGGCCTGACATTCATCATTCCAACGTACTACCTGATCTTTCTTCAGCAGCTTGAAGATTGGTTCACAAGTAGCAGTTAGGTGCGAGATGAATCGAGCAATGTAATTCAGGCGTCCTAAAAAGCCTCTGACCTCTTTCTCTGTCCTAGGAACTGGTATCTCTTGAATAGCTTTAACCTTGGCAGGGTCCACTTGAATACCCTTGTCACTCACAACGAAGCCTAACAACTTTCCAGATCTTACCCCGAAGGTGCACTTGTTCGGGTTCAACCTCAGCTTGTACAGTTTCAGACGGTCAAACAACTTATGCAGATGATTAAGGTGCTCTTCCTCAGTCTGGGACCTTGCGATCATGTCGTCAACATACACTTCTATCTCATGATGGATCATGTCATGAAATAAAGCAACCATGGCACGTTGGTAGGTTGCCCCAGCGTTCTTCAATCCAAAAGGCATGACCTTGTAGCAGAAGGTGCCCCACTGAGTAACAAAGGTAGTTTTTTCCATGTCTTCAGGTGCCATATTGATCTGATTGTAACCTGAAAAACCATCCATGAAAGAGAACACCTTATGCTGAGCAGTATTGTCAACCAGGACATCAATGTGAGGTAGAGGGAAGTCATCTTTGGGGCTGGCCCTGTTCAGATCCCTGTAGTCAACACACATTCTGACCTTTCCATCTTTCTTAGGTACCGGCACCACATTAGCAACCCACTGAGGATAAGAAGTCACTGCAAGGAACCCGACATCAAACTGTTTCATAACCTCGACCTTGATCTTCTCAGACATCTCTGGGCGCATACGGCAGACCTTTTGCTTGACCGGAGGGCAGTCTTCCTTGGTAGGCAAATGATGGACCACAATATCGGTATCCAACCCAGGCATGTCTTCGTAGGACCAGGCAAAGATCTCCATATAATCATGTAACATCTGAGTCAACCTTTGCTTCACGCTGAGCTCTAGGTTGGCACCAATCTTTACCTCCTTTTTGTCTGTATCAGTACCCAGGTTTATTGTTTCCACCGGCTCTTCATGTGGTTGAATTGCCCTCTCTTCCTGGAGTAACAGTCTTGCAAGCTCGCCAGGCACTTTGCAATCATCTTCACCTTCGTCTTCGGCTAAGTTGATCGGATTTTCAAAGTCATAACTGGCAATAGCAGAGTCGTTACCAGTGAGATCCAGAGTGGATTGAAACCTGTATGAGTGAGTGTGTGTAAATACAGCTGTTTTGCAATATATAGAGAAAGGAAAGAAAGAAAAGGGAGCATGAAATTTGAAATGCGAGAAAACGTCCAAGATCTTTATTCATGATATATGAGATGACAATTAATATACCCTCACAAATGAAGCCAACGGTGCCTCGGGTAAGACACCGGGCCATAGAGTTTTAATTGTTTATTACAAATAACAAAACAAAGGAAATCATTACTCCGTAACAAGAGTAACAGGTAGGTTGTCTTTTGCAATCCAATTTCTAGGTCCACTGTCAGTTGCCGGGTAAATCCAGCTGTCGAACTCAGCTTCATCTACTTCATCATCCTCCCTGATAGCATTCACTCCATGCTTAGGCATGGGAGCAGTCACTACATTGGGCTTCTCAGGTGCCTCAAACTGTACCTCCTTGGCATCAATAAGATCTTGCACTTTATTCCTTAAGGCCCAACAGTCATCAGTGGAATGCCCCGGGCTATCGGAATGATAAGCACAGCGAGCATTTGGATTGTACTTCGGAGAGGCAGTATTCACAACTTTCGGGGCCTCTCTAACAGTCACCAAATTGGTGGATAGCAACTGCGGCAAGATTTGTGATAAGGTCATACTTAGACGGGTAAACTCTCTTCTGGGTCTTTCAGCCCTGGGTGGATTGGTTTGCCGAGGAGCGGCAGCAGGCTTGGCAATCATCACTGCGTTGACAGATTGGCGGCGCTCAGGTTTCTCTTGTCTTCTAGACCCATATACAGCACTGGCCTCCTTCTTAAAGGGCTTCTTCTCAGAACTTGCAGATGCACCCTTCTGAATTTTTCCGGACTTCATTCCAGCCTCTATTCTCTCCCCAGTCAGAATAAGATCAGTAAACCCTGCAGATGAGTTACCGATAAGATGATTGAAAAATGGCCCAGATAGGGTCCCCAAGAACATATCCACCAGCTCACGGTCTGTTAACGGAGGCTGCACCCTGCCAGCCAGATCCCTCCACTTCTGTGCATACTCTTTAAAACCTTCGCTTGATCCTAGCGACATACCCTGGAGTTGGGTACGTGTAGGAGCAAGGTCGACATTATATTGATACTGCTTGTAGAAAGCAGTAGCCAACTCCTCCCAGTTACGAACTTTGGTCCCATCCAGCTGATAGAACCATTCGAGATGAGTCCCTAAAAGACTCTCCTGGAAGAAGTGGATCCACAAATTCTTGTCCACTGAGTACGGTTGAATCTTCCGCACATAAGATCTGAGGTGTAGCTTGGGACAAGACGCCCCGTCATACTTGGTGAAAGATGGTGCCTTAACCTTGTGAGGAATAATCACACCTGTAGATAAGCCCAAGTCTCCGAAATCCAGCCCAGGCACTTGTTGGATCTCCATTGCATTCAGTCTGTCTTCCAACTGCTTATATCTGTCTTCAGCAGGAGGATACTGTTCCTCATTAAAGTCAGTCTCGTTGTCAGAGACTACCGGACTAGGACCTTTTCCCCCTTGGGGACTGCTCTTGCCTATAGAAGAACCAGCCTCTTCATTCTGCAGAGTATTGCCAAACCTTCGGTCCGAGTTGAAAAGAACAGTTCTCTTCTTCTTCTTCTTCTCCTTCTTCAGGAGTAAAGCCTTCAGCTCTTCTTAGCCTTGAGCCAAACCCATGATTAGCTCCTGAAATTGCGTATTCTGCGCCTGAAGAGCCTTGATAGACATCTCGGTTGATGATGAGTCAGGGTTCATGATGCTGAAATAAACAGCGAAGAACAGTAAGCAACCTGAAAAGAAGAAAACATGCTATGCACATGATGAATGGAATGCGTATGATTTATGTTTTCAAAGACAATCGGGAATCAACTTTGTAAACAAAAAGGAACACACTTCATTAGATTCAACTTTGAAACTTAAATTGTTCAACAGATTGCCCTTAGGCGTTACATAAAAGGGAAATACTGAAAAGGGAAAATAAAATTGTAAAAGAACATCCAGAGCTCCTCATTGATCCCATGGTCTCTTCTTCTCAGTACGGATGTAGTCATTCAGAGCTCGCTCATTCTCCAACTGCTTTGTCAGCTTCTGGATCTTCAACTCCTGCTCGTTGAACTTTTCCTGGTAAGAATCCCGTTCTTCTCGTAGTTGCGACCAAGACCTCTTTAATGTCTCATAATCAGTAGGTATCTGAGGAGGGAGGACAGTTGGAGAAGCCCCATCTTTGTCAGGATACTCAAGAATGACGGGTCTGACAACTTCGTACGGCATACCTAACTTCTGAGCACGGATGTGAACCCATTTGTAGTAGGCTTCCATAGGTAGAGAGGTCTTTGGCCCTAACTCTTGTGGATCAACTTTATGAACTCTGTCCCAAGCCTTGATGAACCTACGACGCAGCTCGTCACTATCCACCTGAAACTCAAAACTGATGTGAGGCACCAACATCTCATGAGGCCCTGCTCTTCTGGCCCTTCCAAACTGACGGAGCGCTAGACATGGATTGTAAGAGATTCCTCCTTGGGTACCAATCAAAGGAACGTTAGGGTATTCCCCGCAGCGATCAATAACAGCTATCTCACCCAAACCTCTGAAATTCCAAATGATGTCCTTATCAGTGAGAGACATTAACCTATGAGCCCAACCTCTTCCTTCTTGGTTCTTCAGCACGAACTTAGGGAGGTGCGAAATAAACCACCTCACCAACAAAGGGATACAACACCATAGAGTTCCTCGTCTTCGGGCAGTACGAGCATAAAGTTGTTGCAGGATGTCACCCAAGAGAGTGGGCACAGGTTTCTGAGACATAAAGATCCTTATGGCAGTGACATTGATGAAGTTGTCAGGATTAGGAAACAAGACTAGCCCATAGATTAAGAGAGTCAAGATGTCTTCATATGCCCTAAAGTCCAAGTCATTCCAGAAACTGTTAGCTTTACCAACTAGAAACTTGGCCAAGAAACCCTTAACTCCGCTTCTAGTCACCCAGTTGTCCATTACTTCTTGATGGGTCAAAGGAAGAGCTGCAGCAACCTCCTCAAGCCTGAGGGTCTTTTCCCAACCAGTAAAGGGAGTCTGATCCAAGATAGGGATGCCAAGCAAATCAGAGAACTCTTCCAGGGTAGGGACCAGCTGGAAGTCTTGAAAGGTGAAGCACTGGTACAGAGGGTCATAGAACTGGGTCAGGACACTCATCAACTGTTGATCCCGCTTTGCAGTGACTAAACTGAGAAGAGAACCATGCCTCTGGATGAAGGAAGTGGTGTTTGGAATTCTGCTAACCAACTCCTCAAGCAACTCAGGTGGGTGAACAAAGTTGAACCTGATAGTATTCCTTCGCATAGGCATCATGATGTCCTACAAAACAGAGCAAAGGTGAAACCCTCTTGTCTTTGAAATGGTCAGTCCTTATGCAGGATGCATGCAATGCTCATGATGTTATGATGTTATGATAAAGCACACCACAAATAGTTACAAAGGCACACATGTAAGGTACACAAGTCACACAAGACAAGCCCTTAAAGTTTAGGCCAACATGAGGTCTAGGTATTACCCTTTTTCAGTTTGTTGGTTCATACCTATCCTATCAAAGTAACCGGGTTCTTAGAGGATCCCAATATCATTGACTACCCTCAATCGGTCATAACTCCAGCATCGCAATCTTTTCTTGCAGCCAGAACCATCACGAGAGTTTAGCCTCAATGGGCGTAGCATACTGCTACTGTTCTAATGGCCAAGTTGTGTCATTTAAGGTTCTAAGGTCTGTTGGTGCTTAATGACTCCTCAGAAGACCCATATTCTCCTCGTTGCAACACAAGGGATATCGGTACAGACCAAGGTGTCACACCAACGTAGCCACTGCTTCACCCATGTCGGTCTATGCCGGACAGGTCCCTCACAGCTTATGCTACCTAAACAGGGTATCCCCAGATCCGGGTTAGGATCTATGTAACTCCCATGCAACCCACAATTTTAAAGCAAACAAGTCAATACAATTGAAAACACAGTTATGAACTATCCTAAGGTACACCTCACTTTAAGCAAAAGTCCCCAGCAGAGTCGCCAGTTCTGTGATCGGTGGATCTGGAACTGACTGTTTAACGCTGGTTCGCGAAATGTCACGGAAGCAAGAGTCGCCACCGTCTTTTATTTTCTCCAAATGGAAAGGACAAAAGCACAGAAAAATTCCTTATAGAGATTGCTCTCGGTTCGGGAGGTAGATTTATAGAAAGGGAAGGTGTTAGCACCCTTTCTATCCATGGTTATCCATGGGCTCTTAGATACTTGCTCATTTGTGTTTTCAAAATTGTTTGTTTGCTTTTCAACTGTGGGTTTAAAAAAGTTTCTTTGAAAATTTCAGTTCGACTCTTGTATCAGTCCTCAAGAGTGTTTGAAAAATTGCTTTTGAAAGCTTTTTTGAAAGTGTCGGTGTGAAAAGAGTTTTTGATTTTGTTTTGAAATCAGAGCAAGTATCTACGAGTTGTCTACCTACCCTAAGGAATTCGTCTGTGTAAGTGTCCTTAAAGTAGTGCCATCCCACCATTGAGAGGTAGGTAGCACCACCGTTGGAGGTGTTCGGGTCAATTCGAGGGTTCGGGACATTGTGGTCACCAGAGCAATGGGAAGACACCTTAGAAGCTACCCTCATGCCATGTTCATAGACATGAGGACTTACTAAAACGTCCTCTACTCGACGACCACTTTTCGAGGGGCAAGGCAACAGTGAGACGTACCCTAGGGGTGGTGTGTGATTTGTGTGTCGTTTTCAATTATGTTTATCTTGTTCATGCATTGGTGATCTACGCTTTGTTTTTTATTTTTGGCATTCATTCTTTCATGCAAGTTATTAACAGTTTAAAAGATGCAGAATTAAAAGTCCTACGCTATTACAAAGGCGCGGGTCTACATCGCCAAATTAGTCCAAGACCCGATTTGAAATAAAATAAAATGCGGAAAGATAAATGTCTAATTAATCTATTACACGGCTTTGGGATAAATACATTATATTCACAAAAAGAAATAAAAATAAAATGCGAGAAGAAGTAAAGTCGGGAATGCGAGGGCGTTGGACCCTTTTAAGGAAATTAAATTACAATTAATAAATTAATTAAGTTAAATGAGAAAAGGAAATTATTTTTGAGTTTTTTTGTATTTTATGGAATTTAGTAAGAAAATTAAATGAAATTAAAACCCTAATTCTAAACTATTTTTAATTTATTAAAAAAATGTTTAAATCTAACCTAGTTTTAACCTAATTATTTAATGGCAAATTTATTTACAAAAAATAATTAATTAGTAATAATGGTAAAAGAAAAGAAAAAGGATAAAAGTATTTAAAACCCTAATTCTACATTTTTTAGTTTATTAAAAAAACATTAAAATTAAACCTAGAATTAAAACTAAATCAATTGTTAAATTTATTTACAAATATGTTAGTGAGTTAAACATTAAAACATATTTTTTATTTTTATAGTTTCTAATTTTTTGGTATTTTTATGTTATGAAAAATTAATTTAAAGAATTAAAATAAAACTAAATAAAACAAATAAAATAGAAAAAATAAAAAGAATGAAAAATAGAATGCAAACCAATGGGGGGTGTTGACCCCAATTTTGGAGGTAAATTGCCAGCAATCTGGCCCATTTATTGGAGGCCTGGTTGACCTTTTCTGGGATGCGTGTGGCTCCATTGACCTATGCATGTGGTGGTCTGCAGTTTCTGACCACTGGATTGATCTTATGGGGCGCGTGGCAAGCTCCAGCGCTGGGTGCATGGTGGATTTCTGGGCGTTCACTGCATGGAATCAGGTTAAAACAAAATATATTGAGAAAGGGAGGGGACCTGGGAATCGAACCCAGGTCCCATGGATTGCATGAAAACACATTAACCACTCAGCCAGGCGCATTGGTTTTTATGTATATTGAACAATGAGCATTATATGTGAAAAAGCATTAGTGACTGTAATAATAAAAAAAACGCGCCAAGCTTCAAATCAACCAACCGCTGGCTTACACCTCATCTTCTTCTCCACTCGTTTGCTTTGGCCTGAAAAAAAAAACAGATGGATAGCGGGGGTTTTAAACCCCCACTAAATGAAGAACATGATAATAGCGATTAGGCCACCGCTGCTCATAAGTTGAGCGCGACATGTGTAATCAATTCGTATGAAGGTCACGAGTCTAATGGTCCAGGTCTTGTGGTTCAATTTTCCCATATGAGTGAAGCCCTAATTTTTGACCTCTGAAAACCTAACGAGCTTCCATGGCAACTTTGCATATAGGCTATAAAAACTTAATTAAAATACACCATTAGCTTCAGGGAGTGCATATTAGTACAAAATGATTATTAGAATGCATGAATATGGCATATATATTAAAACACGATTATGAGAAAAGTTTGAGAAAATTGGACTTCTATATACCAATTCTTGATGCGTGAGGTCTGGAAAAAGATTGAATCACGTTCAGGAAAACCTCAGAAAGCTTTTGGAATTGGTTATAAGCTTTGAATCACGCTCTATGTGTGAAATCAGTTTTGAAAAAATTGACAAAAAATGCAAAGTGTGTATTCTTTTCTGAGCGCAGCTTCAAGGTTCTTAGCATTAGGTTTATGATCTGCTTATGTATGCCAATGGATTAGGGTAAGAATTCAAGCCAAAAAATCAATGTTTTGATGAATCAAATATTTGATTTTTAATGAAATCTTTTCAAATCTTTTTCATGTGCTTTTGATACCAATCATGGCCAAATCCTTCCAAATTGAGTGTGCACGAAATCTTGAGGTTTTATGGAGAGAATATGCTGCAAAAAAGGGATCAAAAAACATGGTTTTCTATTTTTGTCATATTTTATTTCATTAAATGAATTAATAGTGATAAAAATTCAAATAAATAATAAAAAATGATGAAATAAATCCCCTTTGGGTCAAATGGTCGTGCATAGCCTTTGGATAATGATTCTTGGAAGAAAATGTGGCCCAATAGCAATTTTGAGGCATTTGAAGCAAAGTTGACTTTTCAAAATTCCCAAAAATTTCCCAACTTCCACAAGGCATATCTTGCTCAATTTTTAAGCTTTAATCATTTTCTTGGACATTTTGGAAAGGTATTGAAGTCCTCTAAACAATGCCTTTGGTCCCATGTCATTTTGATTTATCAATCTCAAGTTATGGTCTTTGACTTAAAGTCCCTTTTTGTTGACTTTTGAAAATGACCTATAATGTTGAAATTGATAACTTTTTGTGAGAGAATTTCTTGGACTTGAAGTGTGAAGAGGAGTTGTAGGAAATGTCGTTCTCTTCAAAATGAGCTTTGGATGGAATTTTTCTGATGAACCATGTGGAAGTTATGCCTTGGTCAAGTTACAGTTGACTTTTTCAACTGTCCAAATATGGAAACTTTTGCATCTTGAGACTTTTTGAGCCATACCTTGAAAATCATGATCAAGAATTGATCAAATGATGTTTGTGGCTTCAAAATAAGATGTTGACAAAAAATTTGAACTTTTGACTGTCAAATGACCATTTTGCCCCTACAGTTGACTGTTGAGCAATTAGGGTTTTTGACTGTGCAATTTTGTGCTGTAAGTCTTGAAACTTGGCATGTGGATGCTTGACCATGTTGGTAGGCATGTGGGTCTTGATTGGTCCCTTGAAAACTTCAATTTCTTTGCCACACCCAAAACCCTAGTTTTTGACTGTTAGGAGGCCTTTGAACTGTGCAACCCTTGGGGAGATTTTGAAGCATGCTCTTTGCAAATCTTGAAGAATATGGGAGGGAAAATTTTGGGGTACAACACACAACAATTGAAAACACAAGTCTGAGCTATCCTAAGGTACACCTCACTTTAAGTATGTCCCCAGCAGAGTCGCCAGTTCTGTGATCGGTGGATTTAGAACTGACTGTTTAAAGCTGGTTCGCGAAATGTCGCGGAAGTAAGAGTTGCCACCGTCTTTTATTTTCTCCAATATGGACAGGACAAAAGCACAGCAAAATTCCTTATGAGATAGTTTCTCGGTTCAGGAGGTAGATTTATAGAAAGGGAAGGTGTTAGCACCCTTTCTATCCATGGTTATCCATGGGCTCTTAGATACTTGCTCATTGTATTTTCAAAATGTTTGCTTTTCAATTGTGAGTGAATTTGAAAAAGTTTCGTTTAAAGATTTCTGAATAACTCTTGTATCAGTCCTCAAGAGTGTTTGAAAAATTGTTTTGAAAGCTTTTTGAAAAGTGTCAGTGTGAAAAGAGTTTTGATTTGTTTTTGAATAGAGCAAGTATCCATGAGTCATCTACCTACCCTAAGGAATTAGGCTGTGTAAATGTCCTTAAGGTAGTGCCATCCCACCATTGAGAGGTAGGTAGCACCACCGTTGGAGGTGTTCGGGTCAATTCGTTTTTTAGGGACAATGTGGTCACCAGAGCAGCAGTAGGACACCTTAGAAGCTACCCTCATGCCCTTGATCCTTTTTAAATCCGAGGCAACTGGATCATGGACATAAGGACTTACTAAAATGTCATATACTCGACGACCACGTTTCGAAGGTAAGGCAACAGGTGAGGCGTACCCTAAGAGTGGTGTGTGAATTTGTATGTTATTTTCATGTCAATATTTATCTTTGATCATTGTATCGTGAGCTACGCTTGTTTTTAATTAGCCATACATTCTTTCATGCAATTAGAATTTAAAAGTGCTGAAATTTAAATGCGGAAAGATAAATCCTACGCTATTACAAGGCGCGGGTCTATACATCGCCAAATTACAAAGACCCGTTTGATAAAAAATGCGGAAAGTAAAAAGTCCTAATTACTATTACAAGCCTTGAGCAGTTATATAATATTCGAAAAGAAAATAATAATAACGTGCGAAAGAATAAAAGTTAGGACGTCCGAGGGTTTTGACCCTTTTGAAATTAAATTGAATTAAAAAGCTAATTAATTACTTAATTAAGAAAAGAAATTGTTTTTTTTTTAATGTTTTTTGGTATTTATGAAAATAAAGAAAATTAAAAATCAAGAGAAACCCTAATTCTAAATTATTTTAATTATTAAGAAAATATTAAAGTTTAACCTAATTTACTAGTTAATTAATGTACATGTTTATTTACAAAATTAAATAGTAATTAATAATAATAATAATGAGAGAAAATTATTTATTAAGAAAAGGATGAAAGATGTCAAAAACCCTAATTCTACTTATTTTAATTTATTAAGAAAAGTGTTAAAATTGAAACCTAATTTAACTAAATTAATTACTTAACATTTATTTACAAAAATATTCTAATAGTGAAATTAATAAGAATTAAATATTAAATATTTTTTGATTTCTGATTTTTTATTATGAAAATTATTTTAGGTGAATTAAATAAAACAATTAAAACAATTAAAACCAATTAAAACAAAAAAGAAAAGGAAATTAAAAAATAGAATACAAACATTGGGGGGTGTCTGGCCCATTTTGGAGGTTTTCTGAAGTAATTTTGGCCCATCAAGACAAAGCCTGGTTTGACCTTCCAGCTTGTGTGTACGCTGGTTGACTATGGTGTATCCTGGAATTCATTCTATGGCCATTGGATGAGTGATCATGAGCGCGTGGCAGGCTAACGTGTGAGGACGTATGATGGACTTTGGGGCGTGCACTGCATGGGAACAGATTAGAAAAAATAACAAAAATTGTATGGGGGACCTGAGAATCGAACCCAAGTCCCAGCGTTTACCAAGTACATCCCTTGCCAAGTGAGCTGTGAAGCGCGTTTGTTAACATAATGGAATACAAATATTATAATAAGAAACAAAAGCTAATGATATAAAACAAGAAAAACGCGCCAGATTTTGAATTACCCAACCACATGGTGACACGCCATGCTTCTTCTTCGTTCCCTGCAAATATGAAACAAGTAGCGGGGGTTTTAAACCCCCACTAAATACAGCCATGGAAAATAGCGAATAGAAGATGTTGTAATATAAAAAAGGCGCGAGGTCATCATTCAGTTCGTATGGAGCTCCTGAATCCAATGGCATAGGTCTAAAGGTCCAATTTTTCCATATATGAGAACCCCCAATTTTGAGGTTTTGAAACCCTAGGTTTCATCAATGGTAGATTTGGCTACAGGCAGTGTTAGTCCAATTAAACATTACCAATCGCTTCAGAACATCATGATTAGTGTAAATCAACAAGTAAAACACATGAATAATGCATGGAAATAAAAAAACGATTATGGAAAAGTTTGTGATAAACGTGATGCTATTCTACCAATTCTTGGAGTATGGAGACTGGAAAGTGGTTGCAACACGTTCAAAGAAGTCTCAGCAAGGGTTTGGAATAGGTTTTAGGCTTTGAAACATGCTGTAACTATGATTTCAGTTTCCAAGTTTTTGGTGAAAAATTGCAAATTGGTTCTGAGTTCTTAGCAGCCTTTTCGTGTGTGCTTCAATTAGCTTTCACTATGCCTTTGTATCTGAACATGATTAGGTAAAAAAAAACAAGCCCAAGGTCCATGAATTGATGATTTGAAGATTTGATTTTCTCATATCTTTTTCAATCTTTTTTTCATGCAAATCTTGCCAAATATGGATGATATTGTCCCCTTGAGATGGTGCACGAAATCTCTTGCATATAATGAACATATGTACTGCACAAAAAAGATTTAAAACCATTATTTGACATTTTTCTCATAATTAAATCTAATTAAATAAATTAATAATAATAAAAATTCAATTAATTAATTAAAAATAAGAAAATAAATCATTTTTAGCTCAATGGGTCGTGCATATGCTTTGGGTAATGATTCAAGGAAGAATTTGAGGCCCATTAGCATTTTTGAAGCTTTTGAAGCAAAGTTGACTTTTCAAAGTTCCCAAAAATTTCCCAACTTCTTCAAGGCATATCTTGCTCAATTTTGAAGCTATGAACATGTTCTTGGACATTTTGGAAAGGTATTGAAGTCCTCTAACCAATGCATTTGGTCCCATGTCATTTGGATTTACCAATCTCAAGTTATGGTCTTTGACTTAAAGTGCCTTTTTGTTGACTTTTGAAAATGACCTATAATGTTTAAATTGATAACTTTTTGTGAGAGAATTTCTTGGACTTGAAGTGTGAATATGGGTTGTAGGAAATGTCATTCCCTTCAAAATGAGCTTTGGATGGAATTTTTATGATAAACCATGAAGAAGTTATGCCTTGGTCAATTTGCAGTTGACTTTTTCAGCTGTCCAAAAATAGAAACTTTTGCATCTTGAGACTTTTTGAGCCATGTTTTGAGAATCATAATCAAGAATTGATTAAATGATGTTTGTGGCTTTAAAATAAGATGTTGACCAAAATTTTTGACTTTTGACTGTCAAATGACCATTTTGCCCCTGTAGTTGACTGTGAAGCATTTAGGGTTTTTGACTGTGCAATTTGATGCTGTGAGTCTTGAAACTTGGCATATGGATGCTTGACAATGTATGTAGGCATGTGGGACTTGATTGGACCCTTGAAAACTTCAATTTCTTTTCCAGAACCAAAACCCTAATTTTTGACTGTGTTAGAAGGCAATTGGACTGTGCAACCCTTGAGAGATTTTGAAGCTTGATCTTGCCAAATCTTGAAGAATATGGGAGGGAAAATTTTGGGGTACAACACACAGCGTGCTACATTCAGAATAGAATCTCCATAAGACCTATTCTGGAAAAGACTCCATATGAATTGTGGAAGAACAGAAAGCCCAACATTTCATATTTTCATCCATTTGGATGTACTTGCTTTATTTTGAATACTAAAAATTATTTGAACAAGTTTGACTCTAAAGCACAGAAGTGTATTATGTTAGGATACTCTGAATGCTCAAGAGGGTATAGAGTATACAATACAGAAACACAGATTGTGGAAGAATCAATCAGTGTTTGTTTTGATGATAAGCTTGACTCTCAAAAGTCAAAGCAGAATGAATTACTTGTAGGTATGGAAGTTGAATTCACAGGTACTGAAGACAAGTCATCAGAAGCTCTTAACAGAGACACTCCCTCAACATCAGAAAGAGGCACTGCAAGCAATCCAGCATCTTCTGTTGATCAACCTCAGAAAAGACCATCCAGAAGAAGCATGGATCATCCAGAAGAAACAATCTTAGGAAGAAAGGAAGATCCAATCAGAACAAGAGCCAACTTCAGAAGCTCTAAAGAATCTCTCATGGGACTTGTTTCTCTGATTGAACCATCCTCAATTGATGAAGCACTTTTGGACAATGACTGGATTCTAGCAATGCAAGAGGAGCTGAATCAATTCACAAGGAATGACGTATGGGATCTAGTTCCTAAACCAAAAGGATTCAACGTCATTGGAACTAAATGGGTATTCAGAAACAAGCTGAACGAACAAGGTGAAGTCATCAGAAACAAGGCACGATTGGTAGCACAAGGTTATAGTCAGCAAGAGGGGATAGACTATATAGAAACCTTTGCTCCAGTCGCCAGGTTAGAATCTATCAGACTTTTAATTTCTTTTACTGTTAATAAAGGCATCACTCTGTATCAAATGGATGTCAAGAGTGCATTCTTAAATGGCTATATAGAAGAAGAGGTATATGTGCACCAACCCCCTGGTTTTGAAATTTCAAAAAATCCAGAATATGTTTTCAAACTGAAGAAGTCACTGTATGGTCTGAAACAAGCTCCCAGAGCTTGGTATGAAAGACTAAGTAACTTCCTGTTAGAAAAGGAATTCACCAGAGGGAAGGTGGACACAACCTTATTCTGTAAGTCAGTTAAGAATGACATCTTAGTCTTCCAGATTTATGTTGATGATATAATTTTTGGATCTACTAATCCTTCTCTGGGAAGAAAATTTGCTAAGTGTATGCAGGCAGAATTTGAGATGAGCCTAATGGGGGAACTGAAATTCTTTCTGGGAATTCAGATCAATCAAACCCCAGAAGGAACTTACATTCATCAGAGCAAATATGTCAGAGAACTTCTGAAGAAATTTGATCTCTCAGAATGTAAGCCATCAAAGATTCCAATGCATCCCACGTGCATTCTGAAAAGAGAAGAGGTAAGCAAAAAGGTAGAACATAAAGTCTATAGAGGTATGATTGATTCTCTTCTTTATCTGACTGCTTCAAGGCCTGATATTTTATTCAGTGTATGCATTTGTGCAAGATTCCAATCAGATCCTAGAGAATCTCACTTAACAGCTGTTAAGCGAATTTTCAAGTATCTGAAAGGTACTACTAATCCAGGTTTGTTTTATAGAAAATCTAGTGATTACAGCTTAATAGGTTACTGTGATGCTGACTTTGCTGGAGACAGAGTAGAACGCAAAAGCACTTCTGGAAGCTGCCAGTTTCTGGGAGAAAATCTGATCTCATGGTCCAGCAAAAGACAATCCACAATTGCTCTATCAACAGCAGAAGCTGAATACATATCAGCAGCTGGATGCAGCACACAAATGCTCTGGATGAAAAGTCAACTTGAGGACTTCCATATTTATGAGAGTAACATTCCTATACTCTGTGATAATACTTCTGCCATTTGCTTAAGTAGAAATCCAATTTTGCATTCTAGGGCTAAGCATATAGAAATAAAACATCATTTTATTATGGACTATATTCAGAAAGGAATTTTAAACTTAAAATTTATTGGTACAGACCATCAATGGGCTGATATCTTCACAAAACCACTTTCTGAAGATAGGTTCAACTTCATTCTGAAACATCTCAGCATGAAGCTCTGTCCAGAATAAAACTGTTTTAATTTTATATATTTACCTTCAGAATTATGTTTATTTCTCTGTGAACTTCTGATCAATCCTCTTTCAGAACTTTTAGAAATGCAGATTGTATCAGACTCTATCCATGAAGCTCTGAGCTCTTCAGTTCAAGGATAGAAGTGATGTTCACTCAAAGCAAACAAGTGTCATCCAGTCATCAGCTGTTTCCTGAGGCTGAACACGCGTTCACGCTTCTGAAAAAGCAAAGCGCTGATTGGTTGCATTGAGACACATGTCACTGGTAACCGTTTAAGTATCTTTCTGAAATCCCCTAAAATCAGCTGTCATTTAATGCTATTAATCATGATTTATTTCTCTCTCTTAACCGTTTATGTTTGTCTGTAATATTTTTACTTGTTCTAAACTATCATTGCTTCTGCTTTAATACAAACGTGTTTTTACTCTGACCTTTTTTATTTTTTTAACTCTGATTATATATGCTTTTTGATCGCTGACAAAAAGGGGGAGAAAGAATGATATTTTTTAATAACGGTTTACTGAGGCAAAAGTCTCAAACATTCTAACATTCTTATATATTTGAATGTCCTTGTTCTGAAAAGCTTACAGGTACAAGAATTTGAAGAACTCTGATAAAGCAAAATTCTGATGCTCAAAGAAAGGTTCAATAAAGTTCTGATACTCAAGGAATCAAAGGGAAATAATCAACTCAGGGGGAGTTTTTCTCATCATTACTCTGATACTTTTTACTCCTTAACCTCTTAAGCTCTGATACTTTTTCTCATTATCTGATTATATCTGATATCATTTCCTCTTTATCCTTAAACTCTGATACTTTCATCATTTTATTTTAATTGAAAAAATCTAGTTTTTGTCATCATAAAAAAGGGGGAGATTGTTAGAACATAGTTTGATTCTACAACCCTCAGTTAGAGTTTTGATGATAACAAAATACAAGATTAAATGAATTATGAGATTTATATATGACATAGATGCTACCTAAAAATATGTTGTGTATTTACAGGAAACTCTGATGGAATCAGCATTAGAATATCAGAATATCAACATCAGCATCAGAAGATATGTCACATCAGAAGATCAGTACATATGCTTACGCTGTAGTCTGATGAACAAGATCTGCGCTCAACATACTCTGATTCTGATCAAGATCTTAACAATGTCATCAGCACTCAAAAGCAATCAGAATAAGCTAAAGCCAACACACTCTGATCTTAATCAAGCAGAACATTCTGAAGTGTTAACGTTACTGCATTCAAGGCAGATTAATTACCAACGACTTTATTCCAAGACAAAGATCTTCTCAAAATGGAAAGAACGTAATGAGCATTGAAATGGAATTATTGGCATCAACGTATCTTTTCCAAGAAGTATTTAAACAAATCAGTGAGAAGTGAAATTTCTAATACTCTACAATTCTCCTACACGCATAAGCCAATCATCTTCGTCCTCACTCATTCAGTTTGCTAAAGATCTCAAATTGCTTACTCTATAGTTCTAGCATTCTAGTTTCACATAAGCTTCATTTTGTGTATTATCACAGTTGTGATATATAGTTTTTGTAGAAAACATCAAACACACATAATAGTTCATTTATCTGTAAGAAAGAATTTCCTTGAGAAACCGGTCTGTGGTTTAGACTCAAGAAGGCTTTAGCAGTTGCTAAAGCAGTTTTGTATTCAGTTGAATATAGTGGATTAAGACCTCGTTGGAGAGAGGCGAAATCACCTTGACGGGTGGACTGGAGTAGTTTGAGATTAAACGAACCAGGATAAAAATAACGTGTTGTCTGCATTTGATTTCAAGTTTCAACAATTCAACCCCCCTTCTTGTGTTTTTCACTTCTTCAACGGGAACTCGAAATTCATGGATTGGTAATCATCCATGGCCTAATGCGCCAAATGATCTGCCAACACACTCCCCTTGATTGCTTTTTGGGTTGTGTATTGGATATCATACTCAGTTAAGATCATCTGCCATCATTCTATTCTTCCGGACAAGGCCGGCTTTTCGAAGATATACTTGATTGGGTCCATCTTTGATATCAATAGGGTAGTGTGAGTCAGCATATACTGTCTCAGCCGGCGAGCAGCCCATGCCAAAGCGCAGCAAGTTTTTTCAAGCAGTGAGTATCGGGTCTCACAGTTGGTAAACTTTTTGCTAAGGTAGTAAATAACATGCTCTTTTCGGCCAGACTCGTCATGCTGCCCCATCACGCACCCCATTGAATTATCCAGTACTGTCAAGTATAAGATCAAAGGTCTCCCTTCAACTGGAGGCATCAGTATTGGTGGCTCTTGGAGGTATTCTTTGATCCTTTCGAAAGCGGTCTAACATTCATCATTCCATTTTACCACTTGATCTTTCTTCAGTAGCTTGAAGATCGGCTCACAAGTAGCAGTCAGATGTGAAATGAATCGGGCAATGCAATTCAGACGTCCCAAAAAGCCTCTAACTTCTTTTTCTGTGCGGGGAGCCGGCATCTCCTGTATGGCTTTCACCTTTGCAGGATCCACGTGAATACCTTTATCACTAACAACAAAACTCAGCAGCTTACCAGACCTTACCCCGAAGGTGCACTTGTTCGGGTTTAACCTTAGCTTGTACATCTTCAACCTGTTGAACAATTTCTGGAGATGGTCTAGATGTTCTTCTTCAGTCTGGGACCTTGCAATCATGTCATCAACGTAAACCTCAATCTCATGGTGAATCATGTCGTGGAACAAAGCGACCATGGCGCGCTGATAAGTTACCCCAGCATTCTTCAACCCGAAAGGCATTACCTTGTAACAGAAAGTGCCCCACTGTGTAATGAAAGTTACCTTCTCCATGTCTTCGGGAGCCATCTTAATCTGATTGTGACCAGAAAAACCATCCATAAAGGAGAAGACCTTATGCTGCGCGGCGTTGTCTACCAGAACATCGACGTGAGGCAGTGGAAAATCATCTTTGGGGCTCGCCCTATTCAAATCTCTATAGTCCACACACATTCAGACCTTACCATCTTTCTTCGGCACCGGAACAACGTTGGCAACCCACTGCGGATACGAAGTAACAACTAGAAATTCGACATCAAAATGTTTCATGACTTCAGCTTTGATTTTCTCAAACATCTCAGGGCACATACGACGAACCTTCTGCTTTACCGGAGGGCAGTCTTCTTTAGTTGGCAAGAGGTGAACCACAATGTCAGTATCCAAACCAGGCATATCTTCATAAGACTAAGCAAAGATCACAACATAGTCGCGTAGCATCTGTATCAACCGCTGCTTGACACTAGGCTCTAGATTTGCACCTATCTTGACCTCTTTCTTGTCTTCCTCTGTACCCAAATTCACTAATTCCACTAGCTCTTCATGAGGCTGTATGGCCCTCTCTTCCTGTAGTAACAGTCTAGAAAGTTCCCCAAGCACTTCACAATCATCCTCACCTTCGTCCTCGGCTTGGTTGATCGGATTTTCGAAGTCATAACTGGTAGTAGCAGAGTTGTTATCAATGGGATCCAGAGTGGATGTGGATCTGCATTATGATATGTGAGTGTGTGTAAGACAATAGCTGTTTTGATAGAGTGCGAGATAGAAAGGAAAAACAAAGAGCTCAAAATTTATAATGCAAGAAAACATCCAATGCTTTATTTATGATATATGAAAATGAAAAATAAGAAGCCCTCACAAACAAAACCAAGGTGCCTCGGGAAAGGCACCGAGCCGTAAAGTTTCAAACTGTCTGTTACAAATCTCAAAACAAAAGTCAATTACTGTGTAATAAAAGAAACGGGCACGAAGTCTTTCGTCGTTCAGTTGTTCAATCCACCGTTGGTACTCGGGTAGATCCAGCTGTCGATATCTGACTCTTCTTCATCATCCTCAATTGCATTCACTCCCTGATTACTGATATACAGAGGGGGTCTTCCAATCCGTGTGCGCCGAACAGCCCTTTGAGCCTCTGCAGTAAAGCCTAAACCAAACTTATCAGTTTGGTGTGCGAAGTTAGGGAGCTGACCCCAATTTGCACACCCAACTTTTTCAATTACAACCCTGGCATCCTCGAGGGAAGCCATCTTCATCGGAAGTTCGTCAATAGCAACTTCGGTCGACGCTAAAGTCTGGGGGACTTCTTCAAAGTTCTGACATGGGGTTTCGATGAAATCCCCATCCATCTCCACATAGCAAAAGGAATTAAGATGACTCACCATATACTCCTCCTCACCTTGCACCGTAACAATCTTCCCCTTTACTGGATATTTCAACATCTAATGGAGCATAAAAGTCACTGCCCCAGCCTTATGAATCCAAGGGCGACCCAACAAGCAAGAATAAGATGGTCAGATATCCATCACATAGAATGTAGATGCAAAAGTCTGAGAACCAACTTTAACAAGGGTGTCCACTTCCCCGTGCACCATCCTTTTTGACCCGTCAAAGGCCCTAACCACAATATTACTCGGCTTCAGAATCAAACCTTCACAGTCCAGATGGTCTAACGCTTTCTTTGGTAAAACATTTAATGAGGACCCCGTATCCACCTGTACATGGGCCAAAGTAGTGCCCCTGCACTCGACCGAGACGTGCAGAGCATCATTGTGATTTTTTCCTTTAACAGTCATATCTGCATCTGAGAAACCCAACCCATTGTCGGCAGTCAAACTAGCTACACAGTCTTTGAATTGATTGGTAGAAGTTTCCTACGGCACATGCGCAGTTTTGAGGAAAGCAATTAAAGCCTTTGCATGGGCTTCAGAGCATAATAACAAAGATAACATGGAGATTTTTGACGGGGTCTGCCCCAGCTTCTCGACTACGTTGTAGTCACTCTTCTTAATAATATTCAGAATTTCCTCTATTTCCTACTTAGAGGTCTCTACAATGATCTTCTTAGGTGCCTCCATCCGGGAAGGCTTACCTGTGATTTCTTTGCCCCGAGTGCCAGATGGATCGGTGACAGGGGTGATAACTGGAGTAGAAACTGGGACAATAGTTGATGTACCAGCAGATGGAATGACAACAGGTTTATGGATAGTCAGAGGAGAAATCTCGGGAGAAAAGAGTCTTCCACTTCTGGTGACCTTGCTAGCCCCGACAATATTGCTGACATCAGCATCAGCTTCTTCAATCTTTAAGTCTTGCTTAACTCCATGGTAATACACATCGACCCCATAGTGCCAAGG
This sequence comes from Vicia faba, assembly GCA_948472305.1. Classification (NCBI taxonomy): domain Eukaryota; kingdom Viridiplantae; phylum Streptophyta; class Magnoliopsida; order Fabales; family Fabaceae; genus Vicia; species Vicia faba. The sequence goes on from OX451739.1 coordinate 726,186,249, forward strand.
GACAGCCTTATCCGAAGTGTATGGGATAGGACCAGGGATAATAATGATTAACGGAGCAATTCTTGGAAAGGGTGTAATCCTAACAGGCTTTCTCGAGGAAGCCTTGGAAGGATTGACGGAAATGGTTATGATGGCAACATCTTGAATTAGAACCAACGAAATCATAGTCTTCTCGAACAGGATCTCTTTGTTATCCATCAGGCGCTAAACACCTGATCTTAATAAATGGCAACCAGCAGGAAGAATTGAACACATGTGGCAACCTTCTCCACAACCCGAAAATAAACCGGCCAACAATAGATTCTTCTTCACTGTCATCAAAGGAGTAGAAATTTCTTCCACATAGGTCACAAATAAATCATCTTCCACAACATTTACTCCATGGCCATGCTTGGGCATAGGAGCAGTTATGACGTTGGGTTTCTCCAGAGCATCAAACTCAATCTCTTTAGCTTTGATCAAATCTTGCACTTTATTCTTCAAGGCCCAACAATTGTTTGTATCATGACCTGGGCTATCAGAGTGATAGGCGCAGCGGGCGTTCGGATTATATAGCGGAGATATGGTGCTGGGATTCTTCGGGGCTTCCTTCAGAGTTACCAGGTTGGTCTTCAATAATTATGGTAGAATTTGAGACAAGGTCATATTAAGCCGAGTGTACTGTCTCTGCAGTCTCTCCATTCTTTGTTGATTGTTGCATTGTGGGGCAACGGTGGGTCTTGATATTACTACCGCATTCACTGCTTGATGGTGTTCAGGTCTGTTTTGGCTCCTCGAGCCATAGACTGCACTAGCTTCTTTCTTACCGGTGAAAGGCTTCTTTACTGCATTTGACGATGTATCCTTTTGTATCTTACAACTTCGGATACCAGCTTCTACTCTCTCCCCAATCAAAATCAATTCAGTAAACCCAGATGACGAACTGCCGATCAGATGATTGAAAAATGGACCAGACAACATCCATAGAAACATGTCAACCAACTCCCTATCAAACAAAGGGGGTTGGACTCTTTCGGCAAAATCTCTCCACTTTTGAGCATAGTCCTTAAAACCTTCACTTGCACCCATAGACATACCCTGAAGCTGAGTACGAGTGGGAGCAAGGTAGGTATTATACTGATATTGCCTGTAGAAGGCAACAACAAGGTCCTCCCAGTTTCAGACATTAGCTCCTTCCAATTGATAAAACCATTCAAGCTGAGTCCCTGACAGACTATCTTGAAAGAAATGCACCCACAAATTTCTATCAGCAGTGTAAGGTTGAATTTTTCTGATGTACGAGCGGAGATGGAGTTTTGGACAGGATACTCCATCGTACTTGGAAAAAATAGGTGCTTTGAACTTATGAGGGATCACCACTCCAGATTCCAGTCCCAAATCTCCGAAATCCAAACCAGGGATCTTCTGAATCTCCATAGCACTTAGACGGTCTTCAAGTTGTTTGTACCTATCCTCAACAGAAGGATACTTCTCATCATCAAAATCAGTATCATTATCAGAGACTACAGGACTGGGACCCTTTTCTTCCTCTTGATGCTCTTCTCCTTTGGATGAAAGAGACAAATCAACTTCTTGTTGCAACCTATTCCCAAATCTGTTACCCATATTCATAAGAACCACCTTCTTCTTCTTCTTCTCCTTCAGGATGAGAGTCTTCAAATCCTCTTGCCCTTTAGCCAAGTTCAATAACATCTCTTGGAATTGGTCATTATGTGCCTGAAGAGCTTTGATGGCTTGATCGATAGGTATTTCAGAAGACATTTCGTGCTTAAATAAACAGCGAAGAAGATGAGAAACCTGTAATGGTACCTGTAATGATGTGCATGATAATGGGATGCGTATGTAATGATTTCAAAGACTTTGGGGGATTTAAGTTTGTAAACCAAGAAATAAACAAACTTTATTAGATTAAACTTGTAAAAAGATTTAACAATGCCTTTGAGGCGTTACAAAGAAATAAACTGAAAACAAATCTAAACTAGAAAAAGAAAAAATCAGAAATCCCATGGACGCTTCCCCTTCGTGCTGACGTAGTCATTGATTGTCCTTTCATTCTCAAGTTTCTTGGTGAGCTTTAGGATCTTCTTTTCTTGCTCATGATACTTCTCCCGGTAGGTATCCCTCTCCTCTTTCAGCTGAATCCAAGACCTCTTCAATGCCCCAAGATCAGTGGGCATGTAGGGATAAAGGACTGTATAAGGAATGCCCTCTTCATTGGTGGGCTCCACAATCATTGGCAAAACAACTTCATAAGGCATCCCAAGCTTCTGGGCTCGAGCTCGGACCCACTGAAGATAAGGCTGCATAGGGAGAGAAGTCTTTGGTCCTAGCTCTTGTGGGTCATACTTGTTCACCATGCCCCAAGCTCGTATAAACCTTCGGCGATGCTCGTCAACGTCCTCCTTGTAGTCAAAGGCAATATCTGTAAGAAGTAGCTCATGAGGACCGTCTCTCCGAGCACGACCAAACTGTCGCAAAGCCAAACAAGGACTGTAGGTTATTCCCCCTCTGATTCCAAGCAACAGGACATTAGGGTATCCCCCACACTGGTCAATGACAACAATGCTTTCCATAGCCTTAGAACTCCAAAGAATGTCTGTATGGGCAAGTGACATTATCCTGTAAGACCATCCTAAACCTTCTTCATTCTTTAGCACGGACTTGGGGAGGTGCGAAATAAACCACCTCGCCAACAGTGGCATGCAACATATGAGAGTCCCTCTTCTTCGCACAGTACGAGTATAGAGGGCATGTAAGATATCACCCAGAAGAGTAGGTACATGATTGCGAGACAGGAAGATCTTAACCGCATTCACATCTATGAAGGAATCTGGATTTGGGAAAAGAACCAAACCGTAGATAAGGAGAGCCAAGATGTCTTCAAAAGCATGAAAATCCAAGTTATCCCAGAATAGTTGAGCTTGATCTATCAGAAACTTAGCTAAGAAACCTTCAACCCCGCTTCGTGTTTCCCAAATAGATACTACATCAACCCGTTTCAAATGTAGAGCTGAAGCAATGTCTTCTGGTATAGGAGTCTCTTCCAAACCTGTGAAGGGCATCTGCTCAAGGATGGATATGCCCAATAAGTGAGAAAACTCTTCCATAGTGGGAACTAGCTGATAATCCATGAAAGTGAAGCAATGATGCACTGGATCGAAGAACTGGAAAAGCACACTCATCATCTGCTCATCAAACTTTGAGATAACCAAGATAAGAAGCTTACCATGTCTCCTAATGAATGAAGAAGTATCAAAAACTCTTGAGGCTAAGTCTTTGAGTTGAGCAGGTATTCGCACAAAGTTAACTCGAATGGTGTTTCTGCGCACAGAAGCCATAATTTGCAAAATAGAACAAAGATAAATCCCCTCGGTCTTTGAAATGGTTAGTATAATGAAGTATGCATGCTATGTTATGATGCATGATATCATGATAAAATACACAACAAGTATAGCAGATAACAGACATGGTAAAGGAAAACAAGTCATACAAGAGCCCTTAAGTTTAAGGCTTGCATGGGGTCTAGGTATTACCCTCTTGAAGTTCATTTGGTTTCAACCTGTCCTAATAATAGTAACTGGATTCTAGGGGATCTCAATATCACTGACCATCCTCCATCGGTCATGGTTTCAGCTCACACAATATTTTCTTGTGGCCGGAACTATCTCAAGAGTACGGTCTCAATGAGTGGAGTATCGAGTATCAACCAGTTCTCAGCTTTACATCGAGGCCGGTTATCTCACTACTTCCTACTGGCCAAGTTGGTCAATTATAGGTTTTAAGGTCAGTTGATGCTTAACGATACACATAGAATCCCCGTATTCTCCTTGTTTCTCCACAAGGGATATCGGTACCAACCAATGTGCCACATCAATGTAGCTACTGCTTCAACCGTATCGGTCTACGTCATACAGTTCCCTCACAGTTTATTGCTACTTACCTAAAAGGTGTCCCCCAGATCCGAGTTAGGATCTATAGTAACTCCCAAGACAAAACCCTCAAAAGTAAAGCAATCAAATCAAACAAGAGAAGTAATTTATGATGAACTAATCCTAAGGTATACCCCACTTATTTAAATCCCCAGCATAGTCGCCAGTTCTGTGATACGGTGGCAGAACCAGACTGTTTTAGGAAAATGTTGGTTTGCGTTTTGTGTTTGTGTTCGCAAAATGTCACAGTAAGCAAGAGCCGCCACCGAATTTTATTTTATCCAACTGGAAAGGAAAAAAGAACAGAAAAATTCCTTTTTCGAGATATTCTGAGTACAGGGGGTAGATTATAGAAAGGGAAGGTATTAGCACCCTTTCTATCTGTGGTTTTCCACGAGCTCTTAGGTACTTGCTCATCATTTTAAAAATTTCTTCTGTGTGTTTGTTTTGAAAAGTTTTACTTCGTGATAACCCTTGTATCAGTCCTCAAGGGTGTGACGAAGTTTGTTATGAAAATTATTTGAAAAAAGTGTAAGTGTGGAAAAGTTTGATTTTGAGCAAGTACCTACTAGCATCTACCTACTCGAAAAAAGAATGTTTCTGTTCTTGTTTCCTTTAGACAACGCCATCCTACTATTAGTGAGTAGGTAGCACCGTCGTTGGAGTTGTAAGGGTCAATTCGAAAGGGACGTACGATCATTAAAGCAATGTTAGGACGTCTTAGTAATAACCCTAATGTCTTAAGATCATATTCGAGGCAACATTTCTGAGGCAACCTTTCCGAGGCAACATTTCCGAACGGGACATTTGATCTTTATTAATACAAAAGAGCGACCACTAAAACACCATATACTTAATGATCGTTTACCGAAGGCAACCGAAGTGAGAGTATACCCTAGGAGTGCGCATGTGCGAGTGATTTGATTTTAGTTATTATCTTTGCACATTTAGGGTTTGCTAACCATTTTAAAAACAACATACATTCTTGTCATGCAATCCTATTATGATACATCTAACAGTTAATCTTTGCGAAAATTAAAATGCGAGAAATAAAGCTACGCTATTACAAGGCTTCGGGGAGGAGGATTAATTACACAGCCAAAACCCGTAGAAAACAATAAATAAACGAAAAGTCCTAATTAAACTATTACATCCCATGAGCAGTTACATTAATATTTGGAAAAATAAATAAACGCACACGAATTGAGAACGACAAAAAATTAGGGTTTTGACCCCGTCTAAACCTAATTAAAAGAAAAATTATTTTTGGTTGTTTTTGACTATTTTTTGAGAAAGAATAAGGTTTTAAATTACATAAATACAAACCTAATTACTAATTAAATTAAATTAAGAAAAATAATTAATTTTGACCTATCTTTGTCTTTTGGTTATTTTAAGAAAAGAAAGTAAAAAATTAAATCAAGAACCCTAATTTTCTAATTTATTTTAAGTTATTTACAAAAAGATTAAAATTACCCTAAAATTAAATTAAACTAATTAAATTAATTTTGACAAAATATATATAAAAAAACCTAAATTTGATGAAATTGATTTTTATGAGTTTTTGTATAAAAAAGAATTAATTTGTGATTTAGAAAATAATTTAAACAAAAATAAATAAATAAAAGAAAATATAAAAGAAAAGAGAGAAAGAATATGGGCCTGGTGCCAAAGTAGATAGGGAGTGCCAATAGAAGATCTAAGCCCAATAAGCCTGGGTCTACGTTGACTCCCAGATTCCATGTTGCAAGTTGACTAGGGTGCATCATGGACCTCCAAAGTATGGGCGTCAGATCTGGCATTCTGGAGATCAAGTGATTGAACCTTGAGGGCACATGGTGAACCCCTTACCTGTACACATGTCTGATTATAAAAGAAAAAATGTTATGAAATAATATGGGGACCTGGGATTCGAACCCAGGCCCTTTGGCAGTTTCCAACGCCTCCTCACCAACTGAGCCAACGCGTTTTGTTGTACAATAGATAAAAACAATGATTATATTGAAAAACACAACATGCTAATTTTCCAGCGCGCGAATTTTTGAATGGGCCGGTCAGGCCACGCCACGCCATCATCTCCTACCTCCCTCCGTTGCTAAAAGTTTGGAGACCTTTACCTACGGACAAAAAGCGTAGGTACAGCCCATGTGATTTTCCAAAACTCCCTGCAAGCATGATAAACACATAACAATGGTACCAGTCAACTCGTGACAACCTCACGAGCATCATGGTACCTCAATCATGGTAAAATTTTCCCTGTGTAGCAAAGCCCCAAAACCATCTTAGAAACCCTAACAATGGCATCTACATGTATGGCTTCCAAAAATGCAATTAAATGGTACTGTTAGCTTGCAAACATGATAAGGATTGCAAATATGTCATTAAAACATGATAAAGATGCAAGAATAAAGGGATACGATTTTGAAAAAAATGACAAACTGTGAGGGTTGTGGAGACGGATTCTGGGCAAATCAAGGCTTGATTATGATCAGGTTAGCTTCAGGAGATGGCTTGGAATCGATTGCTAGCCTTGGAATGGTGTAAATCATCCTCTAACCTGCAATTTGATTCAACACTTTTTGGTGATTTTTGCAAGTTTCTTCTCAGCTTCTCACGCCTATAACCCTTGTGCTTTTGGTCTGAATTTGTTCTATATGTATCCTTGAGTGAATTAGGTTTACAAGTTTGCATCTAATCTTTGCAATTATGAAGATTTGATCCTTGATTCACACTTGTATCCAATCTTTCCAAAACAATAAAAATTCAATCTTTTTGTGTACAAACAAGCCTTGCACGACTTGATCTCATTGCCAGCTATTCATGGACCTGAAATATGCACAAAATCTGAAGGTTTAAATGATTTTGATATTTTCATGATTTTATTTTGATTTAATTTGATTTAATTGAAATAAAAATCAAAATAAATGACAAAAGTAAAATAAAGGCAAGTGAGAAGGATCATGGGTCGTGGACCATGTTACAAACTCAATACAAGCACAAAAAGTTAGGCCCATTTGACAAAAATTGCAATTTGAGGCATATTTGACTTTTGGCAGTTTTACAAAAAAAGGTCAACTTCACCAATGCATAACTTCTTCAATTTTGACCCTAGAGATGTTTTCTTTGACTTTTTAGAAAGCTCAAGATGTCCTCTAAGCAACCCTTTTGGTCTCATCGCAATTGAGTCTTCCATATTCATGTATGAAGCTTTGACAAAAAGGTGTTTTTGTTGACTTTTCAAAGTGACCTATAATGTCCAAATTCATAACTTCTTGTGAGTGCATATTTTGAACTTGGGAACTGAATATGAATTGTATATAATTGCATCCTATTTAAAATGAGCTTTGGATGGGTCATTCTTGATAAAGTATGAGAAAGTTATGCTTGATCAAAGTTGAGTTGACTTTTCCTGCAAAACCCTAATTTAGCAACTTTTGGGTTTTGATGAATTGTTAGCAATCCTTGAGGAATCATGATCAAACCTTGATCAAATGATTAATAATACTTCAAAATGAGGATGTTGACCAAAATTTTTGAAGTTTGACTGTATGTGGGCCACATTTGACTTTTGCCCTAGCACAGTCGATTTTCAAGCCTTTGAGCAATTGACTAAGCAAACTTTCTCTGTATGGCTTGAAACTTGACATGGATGATCTTGAGGATATATTAGAACAATGGTGAGCATTTGGGATCCCTTGGACCAAGTATCTTGATGCAACATGAAACCCTAATTTGAGGTAGACTACCTTAGTAGAGAGTTTGTCTGGTCAATCCTTGGACTTCCTTGAGCAATTTGAGGACCTCACTTGAAATGTTTTGAGAAATATGGGAGGGAAAATTTTGGGGTACAACACCATAGTAATGATGAAATTAAAAATCAAAGTCATTACACAATCGAATCAGGGACACCCATAGTATTGGGGGGTTTAGCTACTCATATTGTTCAAAAGAATTATAATCATATAAAAGTTAGATATTACAGATAATGAAAGAATTTTGATCTTCAATCGCGACAACTCATGAAAAGATCTTCGTTCTCCAAGAAGCTCATATGCTACATTCCTCAATTGTAGAATTCTTTGTTTGCAAAAAAATTTTCGTTCAGAAACTGTCTCAAATAGTGAAAATTCACTGGTCCCTGTCCGAAATGTCAAAAACGCCATTCTAGATCACACTTGGTGGAAAAATCACAAAAATATAAACAACCAACACGGTCCGCGTCAAGTGACACGGGTGGCCGTATTGGCCCTCCTATAGCTTCACATAAAATTGGCCTTTTAAATCTGCTGACACGGTCCGTGTCAGGTGACACAGGTGGCCGTGTCAGCCCCTTGATTTTCCTTCTTCTTCCAAAGCTTCCTACCTGACACGGTCCGTGTCAAGTGACACAGGTGGTCCTGTTAGGTCTCCTGATATTTTATTTTTTCTTCCACGAAATTTCTAATTTCTTGACTTTCTCTCACCGAGTACCTTGGATCCTTCACCTGAATCTGGAACAGTCACAACAACCAACCAAAGCATAACACACAAAAATACTTGAAATAAAACTAAAAACCAAAATTACTGAAGAAATTTAATAAACTTAATTCGACTCAAACGGTAACAAAATACAACACAAAATTATGCAGAATACATGAATTATCGACGGACAAGTAGCAGATACATAGTGAAAATAATGACCGATCAATCAACAACAAATAAACTATTTAATATTTTTAATATATGGATTCTAAATTCAGCGTCCTTGAAAATAAAGGTTAGTTAACATTTTAAATATGTTGATGCTAAATTTAACATCAATAGATAATAATCGCAAGTTAGCTTACACGTTTAGATTAATATTTAGTTTCAGTTTTAAGTCCATTAATGTAAATTCTAATTAGTTTCAATATGGATGCTAGTGTCTAGTTTTAAAGTTTTTATTGTCATCAATTATTTAGAAGGTTAAATATATTTTTGATTTTTATAAATATTTTAATTTTAATTTTTAGTCTGTATTAAAAAAATAATATATTTTAGTCTTTATAAAATTATTATTCACGTAGTTTTAGTCTCTCATTTTAAATCAATGTGTATTTTTAAATGATTATTTTACAAATATCTTTAGAACGTTTTAAAAAGTTTCTCAAAAAAAAATAAGAACTCAAAATTTAATTTCTAAATTGGGATTTTCATTACTTTTATCATTATCTTTTGAAATTTAAAAAATTTATATTTAATTGTTCTCATTTTAAAAAATTCTAAAATTTAAAATATATTATAGTATTCTAAACATGCATGAAAAAAAATATTCAAAAACTTAAAAGTTTAAGTTAATTAAACAATTTTCAAAATTTAAAAAAATGGTAGAGACTAAAATTCCATTCATAAAAAATTTGTATGAACTAAAATATATTATTTTTTAATAGGAATTAAAGATAAAAATTGAAATATTTATAGATACCAAAAATATATTTAACCCTTATTTAAATGCTAAAGTAATGCTAAATTATCATTAGCGTCCTAAAATTACTAAATTGTTGTTAGCGTCCTAATAGGCGTCTCTTTTCAGCTGGCGCTAAAACGATATTTTTGAAGTGAAAGAGTTTTAAGTTTTTCACTTTCATTTTAAGATATCTCTTCATGCAATTGTTGTGGCTAATTCATTGATTCTTACCTTCATAAGTTCAAAGGAATTAAGAATGCAAACAAAAAAAACAAAGAATATGGAAAAATTTATAAGATATAACATAAATCTGAATCATGTTGATGCTCTCATTCAAACATATACAAATCTGTATAGAGATAATCCTATAAAATTCGGATTATATGATCACTCCCTTAGTCTTGTTTATAGTTACAATCTTGGACACTGATTTATACCTTACTCATCATTCTCCTAATGAGCAAGCATATTAAGAAAAGAAACTCTATTTCTTACTAAACATCTAAAAATGCAACCCAATCCACCTTCAAGACCACAAATACTATCATTCATTGTCTCCAACACTCTTAAGAAGGATGCAAAATCAGTTTCCTTCTGCTCATTTTCTGAAGAAAACAATTTTGAAGGATTAAGCTTTGAGATGAATGATGACGCTTTTGTTGTTCTAAGTCTTGGCAATGATATGAATAACAAAAGAGAACGAAATATAGATATTGTGATGATACTTGCTTCTATTAAAACTCTAGCTAAAAATATCATATTTTGATCTTGACCCATTATAGAGGAAACCTTAACTTTGTTCCCCGTTCTCTTCATTTCACAAAGTTGCTTTGAAATTTCCTTCTTCGCATTCTTTCTAAAGCAATCATACTCATAAATGCTACTTTCAATGCTTGATGATGCATTTCCTCCTCTTCTTCTTCGTATAGCAGATTGAATTGTTTGAAAATGTTCTCTAAGATTCAAGAGTAATTCCCTTGATGAACTACATGCATCTAAAAGAGTGACTGAAACATCTAATGAATATTCCACAAGTTTTCCATTATGATGATGTAAAAGATCTTGTTGCGTTTGTTGAGAATGTAAGAGTTCCTCCATGCAGTTGTATAATTCTGCAAGAACAACTAAATCACTCTGAATTGTATCTGCTTCAAAACACAATGTTCTTGAAATAGATTGAAAAGGGTTTTGTGGTTTAAAATGGTTTAATAACGCTTCAACTCTTTGTGAAGATGGGTGAATTCTTGTAGGTAAACTAATTGACCTTAATGGTTGATGAGTAGATAATAACATAGAAACTGTTTCCATATTTTTCTTTTGTTGTGTACCTAGAAAGATGAACTAACACAAAGATTAATGGATGGTTGTTTGCGAATTAGTGTTTCTTCCATCTATTTATAGGTATATGGTATAAGAGAATTAGAATTTGAAGTTGAACAAAGCCAATTATTTGATTTTGAGTATTATATGTGCATGTGATGACAATGTGGGTCACCCTAAATTTTCTATTGGTTTGTTATATTTTAGGGCCAAACAATTGAGGTTTGAGGAATTTGTAGTCGTACACAAACAATTGATACAGGACATCATATGGCAGGAATCTAGGCTACGTTGCATTAAGGTGTTATTTGGGGACATTTGAGTGATGTTGGTAAATGAATAATGGAAAGCATATGAGACAAAAGATAATTTATATATTGTTTGGCAGTGAGTTTGGCAATTTTAGGAGACAAAAGTGGCAATCAATATTAATGTTTGGATCTACTTTGGAATGAAAAACATTACAGCATAGAAGTTGTGGTTTTTTTTTTTTGTTGGGTGGGTGACTTGTGTCAGGAATATAGGAAAGGAATTAAAGAGCTAGTATGATTTATGGGTAAAGGGGGAAGTATAACAATCTAAAATTTAATTGTCTAGGTAAGAAACTGATTCTTTTTGTCTCCTTTGTGTTTTTTTTTTATTGCATGCAGCTAAACAACATTATGTTTCACAAGAGCAATGTACCTAATTAAGCTTAAGATTAAAGACTTATGGTCGTGAAAACTGACACGTTGCGCTTTAAAATGTTCAAATAAAATATTTGCCACCATTCCCCATAATATTAGGGTTACTAACTATTTTAAGTGGAAATAATTGTTATTTGATAATTCAAAGTACTCGTGCTATATATGTAACTTGTAGTTATTGCATTAAATTATATAGGAGACAACATTATAGTTTCCATGTGCTGTAAAAGTGAGTATCATATGCACCCTGCTTATAATGAAATGAAAAAGGTTCTGGCTTATAGGGTGTGGGGTGTGGGTCGCTTGATCCAGTCGTCTAGAGTATTCATTTCTATTCATAGACTTTAATACGATTCAAGTCAAAAACAAATTTCCCAATTAAAGGTGGAAAGAAATTGTTGGTGCATTCTTTCCGGTTCCTTGTGTAGCTAGGTGTCCTCCGCCTTGGAGGATCATCTACTATACAACCTCTAATAATCACTTCAACCAATCAAAACTTTTTTTCTTTAGGGCTTCATTTCAAAACCTTTTCGAAAAGGATTACTTCAGTTCTATCGCAATAGAAGCAACACATAAGTCTCAATGTACGAGTGGCAACGCATAAGTCTCAATGTACGAGTGGCAACACATAAGTCTCAAAGTATGAGCAGCAACGCCTAATTGCTAGAATGCAAGTGTAACATCGTAGGCACGAGGTTTCAAAACCTAGGCGAGCTCACTAATTTAAAACTTATTTTTCCCCTTTATCATTCATAGCAAGTAAATTCTTTAGATAACAACACCCTTAGAAATAAACAAACAAACAAAGTGGATCCCATTGAGTACAACAGATGTGAGGAGTATTAATACCTTCCTCTTGCATAACCGACTTCCTAACACGAATTTAGTTGCGAGACCATTTTCTTCATCTTTTAGAGGTTTTATCGATATTTTCCCTTTCACTTGAAATAAATAAAGTTAGGTGACAACTCTGTGTATTTTCACGTAGCGACAACTGGCGACTCTGCTGGGGAAAGCTAAGAAAGTCACTCCTAGCTTTGTTTGCTTATTTCTTTGGGTGTTTTTTTGTGTGCTTTACTAGCTTCATTTATCATATTTATTTCCTTTGTTGCACTTCATTGTTCATATATTCTGGATATATATTGTATATTCTCTTTGTGAAATGAGTGATACTATTAAGGGATAAGCCTACTACCTTGTGTTCGTATATTTAAAAAAAAACGTCAAACCTTTGAACAAGATATGTTCGACCCGCTTTGAGAGCCACACGATTTTTATTCAGAAGAAGCATCAAACTTTGAACCTGAAATGTTCAACCCGCTTCGAGAATCATACAATTCTTATCAAGAATATAATTAACTTTTGAACCTATGATGTTGCATGTCATTACATCAATCCTCATAGAAAGATCATTTAATATATACGTCAAACATTTGATTGTTTCTTGCATGCACCCATGCATTGACATGCATCTCATACATGAAAACCAAAAAGGAAAACTCATTATCACCTGCCTCTTTGATCAGAATCATCAAACCTTAAATCTCACTTCCTAACATTGTTACGCAACCTGTAACAATCAGAAGCTTATCGTGGAAAGACTATATAAAGACGTGACAAGATTGAGGACCCAGATGGCCTAATTCATGGAGGTTATTCAGGTTGTTGCTCGTGGTAAAAAAGAATTGAGACAAATTACTCTAAGGCCTGATTCTACTACCGTTGATCTTGTTGATCCACTAGGGGATCCGACAGGTGTTGTCAATCGACCAGGGGATCCAATAGGTGTTATCAATCCAACATGTGTTAATCTTACCCCAGAGGAGATTCTCTTGAACCAGAACGGCGAGAACACTATTGAGATTCCTATTAATGGAACCCCACACCTTGAGAGGGACAATCACGAGAATGCCTTCTTCATCCCAAAATTCGATCCATCATTTGACACCTTTAGGTTCCCGTTTATTGATGCCGAGAAAAGGTTCCACATCCTGGAGGAGAGGACGAAGCTATGAAGGGTCACAGCGCCTTCGGCTTAAACGCTGCTCATATGTGCCTAGTCCTAAGAGTCAAAATCCATGTAAAATTCAAAGTCCCTAACTTTGAGAAATACAAGGGTACCACTTGTCCATAGACTACATTAGGTCATACGGCAATAAAATGGCTTCCTGTGCGGATAATGACAAGTTGCTAATGTACTTCTTTCAAGATAGCCTCAGTGGGGCATTGTTGTTGCGGTAAAGCGGAAAAAAAAGTAAGTTATTAATTTACCGGGTGATATTTAGGTTATATAATATCGTGTCCATAGAGATTGGTTATTGAGTTTCTGTTCGACAAATTCTCGTGTTTATGAGTTTGGTTTGAATTGGTTTGTAAAGAAAATGTTATCAACATAAAATAAATGTAAACTAAAGCTATAAAGGATAGACAACTTATCCGGTATGAATTGTACACTACTCTTCACAAAATTAAATCTACCAATCAATCGCACTCAACCTACTGTACTCGTCAAAATTATCACATACACCATGAGATGTACCCACAACGAAGGTTATGTCTAGAGCCAAGTCGCGAGACCAACCGTATTACTCTATCGGCAATGTCTTGCACGCTACAACAACACAGAGGCATTAAGCTTTAGAACCCAAAGTGAATATTAGTTCTAAATCTATCTCTAGAATCTAGAGACTAATAGATATCCATTCCTAATCAAGATTTGTGAGGTATATGTCTATAACAACCCAAATCCAAACATAAAGCAAAAAGATTAAAAAAGACATCAATATTGATTTGTAAAGAAAGCTTTATACAACACCATGATCAACAAATATACATATGTTCAAATTAAATATACAAACAATACCCAACAAAAGAGAAATACAAAGAGGGGAGAAGAGATAAACCACAAATCTTCCGGTTTGTCAGCGTCGGTCGAAGAGAAATCCACCTCCAATCATCCATAAGCAATGCCCTAATATTGTTTTCTAAGCTAATCTATCAAAAAATAAAGGTTTGATGAGTTAGGAACAAATACCCAAAAACATAACCTAAAAAAATGTCTCTTTTTCCTTTTTAACGCAATTCTGTCCAGGGGACCGCGCTAAGCGGCACAATCCCATTAAGCGCGCTCTACTGTCATGAGAAAAAAATTAGCTTTTTGTTTTCGCCATAACTTGAGAACCGTAACTCCGATTTACGTTCAGTTCGAAGCGTTAGAAAGCTTATTCAATTATCTATCTAACAATGCCTAAATATCAACAAAATTGATGATTTTTTATTCTTTGATTTTGAGCCTTATTCGTTGGCAAGCTGCTTAAGATCGCGTGTTTGAAGCCGTGTCTTCGACACTTTATTGCTCATGCTCCAAATACATATCAATACCTATAAAATGAATGATAAAACATCAAACAGTACACTGTGTACACAAAAACACAAATAAACACAAACTAAATGTATTTACACAAAAGTCAGGTTTATTGTACGATATTAACAATAAAGAGTCGATAAGTGCAACAAAAAATATATACAAAAATAGCTACAATTTGCACTTATCAAACTCTCCCTAACTTGAACTTGCTTATCCTAAAACAAAGCAAAACAACTCAAAGAACCAAAAGTAATCAACCAAAATATCATTAATCAACAAGCTTTGAAAACGGAAAATAATTGCAATGGTTCAAATGAAAAATGGTACACACGAAGAAATATACTTACCACTAAACTACGACGATAACATAAACATGAAATGAATGCTAAATACAAAGAACATTCCAAACATTCTAAAACAACACTAGTTCACAAATGAATCATACTTAGCAAAAACAACCATCGGTAGATGAAAAACACATAAAATAAGGTATTTTCACTCATTCACAATCTGGCAAACAAAAGACTAAATTATGCATTCATTCAAAAATTCACATTGAACATACCAAGGCAAGAATATCAAGGGATTTTCAAGGTTGTAATGTGGCTTGGTTAACAAGCAAGGGATAAGTCCTAAAGCTAATCGAAACAAAAACTTGCCTAAACCTAAGGGAGTAATTACTTCCACAATGTTTGAAACAATAGAATTCCAAAAAAACTTCTTCTTTTCCATGAATTTTAAACAAACACACATCACTTATTAGCACAATTATTCCATACTCTTTTTGTTTTTGTTTTTCAAAACTTTTCTCTTTTTTTCTCTCTTTTTCTTTTCTTACTTTTTCACTTTTTTTCTTTTTCACTCTTTTTCTTTTCACAACCTCATAGCAATGACAACATAAACACATAAACATTCCTCTCCCCAACTTGAATTCAACCATCATCATAAAGTGAATACTCCCTACTTTCTAAGGAAAGGTAAAAATTCAACTAAAAATCATAGTTGAGGGTTCAAGAAAACAAAAGAATTAACATCCATACAAAAATATGAAATAAACACTCATAGACAAGTATTTAGCAAAAATAACATGGATATCGACAAAAAGGGTCAAAAGAGGTTACTAATGATCACACACTCACAAGGTGAATTGACTATTTGGCCAAGGTAGTTCTGCTCAAAATTGAACAAAAAATTGCCTTGATCATTTTCATGCTTTCATACAACGAACACAAACAAAAGATTAAGCATAATAACATCCATTTAAAACAGGAGTTGTGGTCTCCAGCATATGTGAGCAATGGAAAGCTACCTCACAAAAAGGGTAGGAACTAAAGTAATTCACAAATGAATAAGTATACAAAAGAATGAATGGCATAAAAATTGTAAAAAGTATAAGTATCATGAATATGATAAAGTATAGAAAGCGATAAACACATACCTCGAACATGTACGAAACTTTAACAAAATCATTACCACACATTCGCAAGTTGAAACACTCAAACTTGGAAAATCACCAAAAGTGACTTCAAGCTATCGAACCAAAATTGAGTCCAAACAACAACAAAAAAATTAATTATACTAATATTATTTACTATTTAAAGCCTAGATGGAAGTGGAAAAAAGGAAAGCCAAGCGAAAACTAAAAAAAAACTTCACTGGCGCAACACAGGAGAGCGCGCTAAGTGGTGTAAACCATGCTTAGCACACTACACCAGATGCAGAGAAAATAGGCAGCAACAACAACAGTGCAGCAACATCAGCCTCCCCAATTACCCTGCACACTCAATTTACAACAATTAAAATATTTACAACATTAACAAACACACTTCCACAAGCTAAACACGACAATCTTGCGGAAAAACACAAATTGACATAACGAAACAAATGGGTGAAAGTGAATTAACAAGTTGAAAAGTGAAAAATTAAGAATTTAAAACAAGTCCTATTTCAATTTGTTAAAACACAAGTCAATACATACATAAACGAATACAAACGGAATATGCTTGTTTTACGTCATAAGCTCGACGCCTTTATTGTGCGAGCTAGTAACCTTCTCTTGTCATGCCATGGTATTGTCACACCGTGAAAACCTAAAGAAAGTGTCATAACATTCACACAACAAACGTTACGAAAACGAGATAATTCATAATAATACGTGAAAACAAAGAAAATCACACGTATGCACAAGTATGAAAAGTAAACACAAAACATGTACAAGTAAAAATAAAAAAGTTAATATACACATTCTATACAACATATACATTAATTAAAAAACTCAAAAACAAAAGAATTATCGCAATGCAAACACAATAGAATCAATCCCGGGCAACGACACCATTTTGTTGCTGCGCTAAAGTGACAAGCAAAAAGTAAGTTATTAATTTATCAGGTGCTATTTAGGTTATATCGTATCGTGTCCACAGAGATTGGTTATTGAATTATCGTTCGACAAATTATTGCGTTTATGAGTTTGGTTTGAATTGGTTTGTAAAGAAAATGTTATCAACATAAAATAAATGTAAACAAAATCTATAAAGGATAGACAACTTATCCGGTATGAATATACACTACTCGTCATAAACTTAAATCTATCAATCATTTGCACTCAACCTACTGTACTCGTCAAAATCATCACAGACACCACGAGATGTACCCACAACGAAGGTTATGTCTAGTACCAAGTTGCGAGACCAACCGTATTACTCTATCGGTAATGTCTTGTGCGCTACAACAACACTGAGGCATTAAGCTTTAGCACCCAAAGTGAATATTAGCTCTAAATATATCTATATAATCTAGAAACAAATAGATATTCATACCTAATCAAGATTTGTGAGGTATATGTCTATAACAACCCAAATCCAAACATAAAACAAAAAGATCAAAGAAGATATCAAGATTGATTTGTAAAGCAAGCTTTATACAACACCATGATCAACAAATATACATATGTTCAAAGTAAATATACAAACAATACCCAAAAAAAGAGAAATACAAAGAGGGGAGAAGAGATAAACCATAAATCTTCCGGTTTATTAACGCCGATCAAAGAGAAATCCACCTCTAATCATCCATAAGCAAGGCCCTAATGTTGTTTTCTAAGCTAATCTATCAAAAAATGAAGGTTTGATGAGTTGGGGAAAAATACCCCAAAACATAACCTAAAAAAAGTGTATTTTTCCCTTTTAACGCAATTTGTCCAGGGGATCGCGCTAAGCAACACAATCCTGCTAAGCGCACTCTACTGTCATGAGAAAAAAAATCAGCTTTTTGTTTTCGCTATAACTTGAGAATCGTAACTCCGATTTACCCCCGATTTGAAGTGTTAGAAAGATTATTCAATTATCTATCTAACAATGTGTAAATATAAACCAAATTGATGATTTATTATTCTTTTATTTTGAGCCTTATTCATTGACGAGTTTCTCAAAATTGCGCGTTTGAAGCAGTGTCTTTGACACTTTATTGCTCATGCTCCAAATACACATCAATACCTATAAAATGAATGGAAAAACATCAAACGGTACAATATGTACACAAAAACACAAATAAACACAAACTAAATGTATTTACACAAAAGTCGGGTTTATTAAACGATATTAACAATAAAGAGTCGATAAGTGCAACAAAAAGTATATACAAAAATAGCTACAATTTTCACTTATAAGGCATCCCTTGAATGGTATGCATAGCTCGAACGGACCCATATTTAAACCTAGAGAGAACCAGCAGAGGCTTTTCTCAAAGATTACAAGTATAATATTGACATGGCTCCCAACAGGATCCAACTCCAAACCTGATTCAAAGGACTGACAAGTCTTTCAAAGAGTATACAGAGGTAGAGGGAACTAGCTTCCAGAGTTTAACCTCCCCTTTTGTTGACATGTTTATGGGTACCCTCCAAGGTCTCTATCTGGATAGAATGGTTGGAAGAACTTCCTATGGATTTTCATATTTGGTTAACGTAGGAGAGCAAATTTAAAACTCCCTAAAGAATGGTAAGATCCCGGATGCCGCCACTACCTCTGAAGGGGAAAAGAAACCCTACTACGGCTTCCCAAAGAAAAAGGAAGGGGAAAATAACGCTGCCACAGTAGTCAAGGATGGGGCAAAAGATTACCAAGTTCCTTACTAACAGGTAGTAATGGTAACTCTAAATCAGTATCCATAACATGTTTATACACTCCATACTGGGCAATATCCATGGACAGCGACTTCACAGCAGCCAAGGAAATATCACGATTTGTATGTTCCACAAAAACCAAACTACTATTAGCAGGGACAACAAAGACCAAGGAGGCCACCAAGAAAGTTTGACTTGATCTGTATGACTTACAATAAATTTCTCCCTCATTTACTCAAGGACTCATTGGTCTACCTAAGGGAACCTAGGCCCCTCCAACCCATCTTCCTCAGAGATACAGCATGAATGCTAGATATGAGTACCACTCAGGGGAATCCAGACACTCAGTTGAGAATTGTAACATCCTGAAGTACAAAGTCCAAGACCTCATTGATTCAAAATAAATCTCGTTCACGTTAATCGGCCTGAATGTACTGAACAATCCCATGCCCCTGTATGCGGGCACCGCTGCAATGTCATAACCCATGCAAAGTGGAAGTGAAGATAAATCCGAAGAGGTTGTATCCATTGAGAAGTTTGGAGGAGGATCCCTCGAGGGCTGCCACATCAATTTCTATAAGGATGAGGACCTCAAATTTTGGGTTGGCAGAGTGGCTTATCAAGCAATAAGTCAAGACAGAGAAAGCCTCCTCAACATTGGCAATCATTAGATCATTCTAGCATTTTGATTTGTAATCTTTCTTGTTTGTTAAGGCATTACTTGCATGTAAAACTTATTTGTTTTTGACCGATAATAATAATACAATGAGTATGTTTGTTTTGAACTAATTCATTTGTGTTCACTCATAAATATTTTTCTGCATTACAATACCAAACTATTAATAAGACAAAGATCGAAAAGAGGATGATGAAAGTAAAACACCTAAATCAATTACAGTATGTTTTTGAATAAAACATTGCTGACGATGTAAGGAATTGTTTCAAATCCCCAAACATCAGAGATATAAGGAAGATAATCCCTCATCAACCCCTTTAAGCCTTGAAGTAGGAGTTTATTTTCTATATGAAAAAAACCACAAGCATAACTAGGGGCAGGGTAGTCTTCAGTTAATTTGACTGAGCGTCCAATTTTTAATAGGAGTGTCACATCCGAGGATCAACCACATTTTATCCCTCACACATCAGGAGGTCGAAAAGCATAAAGCCCTGATGGTTATCCCTCACCAACCAAGGAACGAGGCAGTCACAACCCTTTCAACAAGTCAAAACAAATCAACGTCACACGATTTATTCCAAGAATATTCAAAATAGAAAAAGAAGAAAAGAGAGAAAACTCATTAAGTCGACAACTTGAAAACAAGTGACTTAGGCAAAAATTGTGGCATTCCGATGGACTGCAAATTCAAAAGAATTAGTCCAGGAAAAAATTAGGGAAAATAAAAAGCAAAAAGAACGAAAAAGCGAAAAGAAAGGATCACAACACAAAAGTCCTTAACAAGAACAAATTCGCGTGATCACAAACACATAGACAAAAAGGGGTGACTGGCACTCCTAAAACCTCATTGGTTCCTCAATCATCACAAATCCTTTTTGAAAAGTGAACTCTCATGTCGAGTTAGCTGAACGTAGGACTGAAGAACATCAAGGAGAATGAGTGGGTTAAAATAAACTTTGAGTCATAAATCCTTTTATTCACAAACCATGAACCAGGCTACGTTACAACCCTCAAAAGAACTAATTGATACTGAGTTTATTTCAAAAGCATACTTTAACGAGATTGTGTTAAACTGATTCCCAGGAGAATTTCTAGACATCAGTGTTTGTATCGTATCCTCATATCATCTTTCATACAAAAAATATGTGTTGCATTATAAACAGTGATTCATTCACTAAATGTCATAACACCATTTTAATAAAAAATTTGACATCAAGACAAACATAAGCATCACATTAGAATTATCATTCTCAGAACAAACTTTTTTTCTTACAAACAAGCACCTCACATCAAGAAAGCTTCCATAATGAACATAAATTGAAGAGCTTAAGGGGTAAGTTGCCTTAAGACTCTATTGAGTAAGGGAAAACCATTTTTGAGAAATGATCAAAATAAGAGACAGACCTCCTGGAGACTATTTTGAGCAAATAGCATTCCACTTTCAACTTTATCATCCCAAGAGGTAAGTTGCCTAGGGACTCTATTGAGCAGGGGTAACACACTTTCACATGACCCTTAGGGGAAAATGGTATAAAGATTTTGTTGAGTAGAGATGAATCATGTCAGTGATAGGTTGGCTAAATACTCCTTTGGGTAGGGGTAACCCATTTTTAAATGACCGTGAGGGGAAAATCATCCAGAGACTCTACCGAGTAGAGACAAATCATTTCAGTGATGGATTGCCTAGAGACTCCGTCAAGAAAGGGAACTTCCAAATTATTCTAAGGGACAAAATTCCTCGAAATTTTGTTGAGAAAAGGTGAAGCATTTTAGAGATAGATTTTCAAAAGAATCTGTTGAGCAGGGGAAAGATGCTTTAAAACTATCACCCTAATGGGCAGAGCGTTTAAAGAATTTATTGAGAAAATAATATGCCATTTCAAGATTCAGTCAATCTAGGGCAATCACGTCGAGATTCGACAAATCTCTCCAAGATCCAGGTAATCAGAAGGAGTCACTAGAGGGTCATTGAAACAATTCCCAGTGTTAGTTTATAAGGGGAACTATTCCAAAACTCAAGACACTAGGGAAGGCTATATCAAGTCATTATGGTACAGATGTTACAGGTTTCCTCTCGAGGGGAATCCCCTAAAGACCCTATAGACTAGGGAAAGGTACATTATACAGGGGAAATTCCTGCTCTTCAAAGTTGCTCAAGAAAGTTATGTCGTGCATAAGCAACCTCTGAGTTCAAAGTGAATATTAGGAAGTCATGCTAAGCTCATCTCACAACCTTCCAATAAAAAGGCTTGTGACCAAGTAAAACACCTCTCAGTGTCAACCATACACAACTCATCTCAAAGGAATTTCTCGAATCCTCAAAGCCATTGCATAAATCATCATAATGCATTCATTATATCACTTCGCTCATGCGTGTCATCGCTTTTATCAAGCATAGTATGAAGCCTCATAGAAAAACATACAAGATCAGATCCCAATACTCATTGGCACCTTCAAAAAACCAAAGATATCAAAGGCCAATTTTCATTGGCACCTCCCCACAGAGAATGAATCCTAATTGTTATTGGCACCTTGAAAACCAAATCATCATTGGTAAATACATTCTCAGAGATACCAATTGATGGAAGAGCATTTCTTCACTTTGATCATTTTGACAAAGAGAACTAGACCCCACCAAACACATTCATAACAAAAGTTATGATCATACATCGAAAGCTTGCATATAGTAATCACCATTCATTGCATTGCATCACAAAAATGCGTAGCATTTCCATTGAGATTGAGACTTACACCATAAAACTCAAACATGCATATGAAGCATAAGCCAATATTCAAAGCCTTTCTCGAAAGCATAGATTAATCCCAGTTAATCCAGTGATACTTCTCATAAGCGAATACCACCTCCATTAATATTCTTTATTAGTATTCCCAGCGGGTTTCATTTGACACAGTCTATTCTACTTGCCTTTGGCTTCTCACCAGTTTCATATACCTTTTTCATAAGAGATCTTCTTTACCAAGAGTCTTTATTTTCGCAAGTTCCCTCTGCCTTTTGCATGAGATACGTTCAATATCTTCTAACCTCAGAGTTGATGACAACCATATCTTCTAACGTCAGAGTTGATGACAATCATTTCTTACCTCAAACATGGAGTTGATGATAATCACTTCTGTCCCCAACCATAAATTTGAGTTTGCTCACACCTAATAACCTAGTCTCCATACCAATGTTGCTCATCTTTTTATCCCCAGTCATAGTACTGATGATAAGCATTTGTCACCCCAGTCGCAGTACCAATGTTGCTCATATTTTATCCTCAAACATATAGTTGATGATATTCATTTGTTACCCCGGTCGAAGTACTGATATTGCTCATATTTTTATCTCCAATCGCAGAGTTGATGATTTACCCCTAGCCGCAGTACTTATGTTGCTCGTATTTTTATTCCCAGTCACAATATTGATAATAATCGTTTTTCACTCCAATTGCAGTACTATTGATGATCATATTTTGTCCCCAACTGCAGATTTGATGATATTCATTTCTTACCCCAACCATAGAGTTGATGATAATAAATTGTTACCCCAATCCTATTATTGATGTTGATCATAATTGTTACCCCAGTCACATTATTGATGATAGTCATTCATTACCCCAATCACATAGTTGATTATGATCTTTGATTGTCTCCAACCACATAGTTGATGTTGATCATAATTTTTGTCTCCAACCATAGAGATGATTATGATATTTGATTTTCTCCAACCGCATAATTGACATTGATCATACTTTTTGTCTCCAACCGCATAGTTGATGTTGATCTTTAATTGTCTCCAACTGTAGAGTTAACGCTAATCATACTTTTTATCCCCAGTTACAGTACCGATGATAATCATTTGTCACCCAAGTCGCAATGCTGATGTGAATCATATTTTTTCTCGAACCGTAGAGTTGAGGATGCTTAGTTTTTATTCCAGTCATAATATTGATGTTGGTCTTATTTTTGTTGTTCATGTTAACGTCATACAATATACTCCCAAACAGATGTCATACAATTTTCTAGCCACTGTGTTGATGAATATTTTATTATTTCCCCAACCACCATGCTGACGTCTAATAATTTTGGTTAATCCCCACAGTGTTAGCTCATTGTCTTTTGCACAATAATTTTTACTCCCCAACAAAGTCTTACTTGCCTTTTGCAAGTACGATTTCAAGTATTTAGTCACCCGTTTATCTTCCTTTTTCAAATATTCAACAAAATCCCTTATCTCTGCAGGGAACCCCTCAGGAATATCTCAACAACCAATACCTGTCAAAGCTTGTTAGCAAAGGCGAAAAAAATCACAAACTCTTCAACTTCTCTTCTCTTTGGAGTGAAATTTTTTTGTTCTTTTTGTATTTAATCCTCTTCTAACTCGAATGTTTGAAAGTCGTCGCTATTCATACCTTCAGGTTTAAGATGATTAAATAGAGGAAGCTATCATACCCCAAATTTACCCCACCCATTCTCATATTTCATCTGACTTAGGCTTTGTACAATTCATCTGCATTCTCACTAACCTAAGTATTCACTTTCCTGATTAGGGTTCATTAATTTGCATTTACATATACACATTGGGTCAAGAAGTCTATAAGTACCTTGGATTTCAACTGTATGGATCAAGACTTAAACAAGGATAAGGTAATTATGCTTTTAGTGGAAACTTAACTCTTATTGTACAATGTGTGGTAAAGGTCATCTGGATCAAAGGCTACGGTACAAGGGGTTCTTGTGGTGATTAGATGAAAAAGGTTAATTCAGAAAAGTCTGACTTTTTGGTCAGAGTCAACCCTACAATTGACTTTTGACCATGGCTCTAAGAACTTCTATTTTCATGTGGAAATTGATTATTGGTGGAAAAAGAGACATTTAAAAGAATTTTCTAAAACATTGACTTTTGATAAAAGTCAACCATGAGAGTTGCCTTTTTGACCAAAATCATCTTTAACCTTATTTTTGAATTGGAATCATAATTGGGTTTATTATTCAAGTCTTGAAGAGAGTTTGATTTGATTTCTTAAGATACAAGATATATTCAAAAGGTCAACATGCAAGATGTCTACACTTTTATTTCAAAAGTCAAAAGATACACTACTAAAGGTCAAATTACATTTCCAAATACATCCAAGAATCCATTATATCTATTATAGTTCCTAATCCAATGATTAAATCTCTTTCAATATGTCAACACCATAAGTACTCAAACTCCATAAAACTTTCTTCAATTTCATTCATGACCAAAATTAAACCCATTTTCCTCATGTATAAGTCAGGATCTTTATGCATCCCTTGACTACATTTTCAGTCTTCTCCAAATTTCAAGTCATGCGATAATCTACAAATTGCACCATTTGTTACCATCTGTATAAAACATGTCATTCATAAACAACAACACTTCAAACCATGAAGCAAAATCAATGTACAAGTCTCATGCATCCTGTTGCTGCGGTATAGCGGTAAGCAAAAAGTAAATTATTAATTTATCGGGTGATATTTAGGTTATATCATATCGTGTCTGCAAAGATTGATTATTGATTCGCAATTCGATAAATTTCCCATTAATGAGTTTGGGGTTAAATGGTTTGAAAAGAAAAGTATTAATAGAAAATAAATGTGTAAAAAGAAAAAGGGAATAACTTGTCAAGCATGTATATATACTATTTCTCACAGACTTAAACCTATGACCTGCTATACTCAACCTACAATATTCATCAATGTCACTACATATCACTCACAACCTAAGTCATTTCTAACCCAAATTGAGAGGCCGAATGCATCACCTCGGTAGCGATCTCTCAACCACCTCAACTACACAACATATATCCATATTACTCGTATCGACGATCTCTCAACCGAAACAACCTACACGGAAGCATTAAGATTTGACACTCATAAAGATTGTTATCTATAAATCTATCTCTAGAATCTATAAACTAATAGGTAATCATCCTAGATAAAGATTTGAGCAGTATATATCTATAACAACCCAAACCCCGAGCACAGAACAAAAATCTAAGATAACAATCGACACATATTTGTAAAGCAAATTAAATATAATTCCATGGACAACAAATATACGTGAGTTCAAAGTAAAATCATATAAAAAACCCAACCCAATATAAATACACAAAGAGTAAGAGAAATGAACCAAAAATATCCCCATTTGTCAGCGCCGATTGATGATCAATCCATCCCAGATCATCCATATGCAAGATCCGAAGTTGTTTTCTAAGCTCTCTCTACAAAAAAATTAAGGTTTGATGAGTTGGGAACAAATACCCCAAAAAATAACCTAAAAAAGGTATATTTTGGCCATTTTCATGCAATTTTGTCCAGGGGACCGCGCTAAGCGCCAAAATCCCGCTAAGCGCGCTCTATTGTCATGAGAAAAAAACCAGCTTTTTATTTTCGCCATAACTTGAGAACCGTAACTCCAATTTACGCCCGATTCAAAGCGTTGGAAAGATTATTCAATTATCTATCTAACAATACCTAAATATCAACCAAATTGATGATTTCTTATTCTTTAATTTTGAGCCTTATTCATTGAAGAGAATGAAGCGGTCCATTGGAAGCAGTGGGTTTGATCTCTCCAATCATGTCAATGCCCCACATTGTAAATGGACATGGAGCGGTCATGATGTTCAGAGGGATAGGAGGGACATGGACCTTGTCAGCATAGATTTGAAATTTATGGCAAGTTCTTGAGTGTTGATGGCAATCGGTCTCCATCGTTTACCAATAGTAGCCAGCTCTCAGGATTTTCTTTGCCATGGTATGTCCGCTAGAATGAGTCCCAAAGAGACCATCATACATGTCTTCCAGAATTTCCTCTGCCTCCTTCTTATCCACACATCGGAGTAGAGTAGAATCATGGTTTCATTTGTATAAGATTTTGTTACTTAAGAAGAATTTGGCTGCAAATCTTCGTAAGAACTTTCTGTCATTGATGGATGCTCCCTCAGGGTACTCTTGTGCTTCAAGGTATCTCTTCACCTCATGGTACCATGGCTTTTCTATGTCAGTATCAATCTCACAGCAATGCGCAGACTCGTCAAACCTTTAAATTGTGATCAAAGGAGCTTCGTTGTCCCATTTGACTTTGAACATAGAAGACATGGTGGCCAAAGCATCGACTAGCTGATTTTCTTCCATAGGGAAGTGTTCAAAGGTGACTTCTTTGAAGTAAGGAATCAAAGACAGCACAAGTTCCTTGTAAGAGATGAGATTAGGATGCTTAGTGTCCCAATCTCCTTTTACTTGGCTAATCACTAGAGTAGAATCTCTAAACACATTAAAATGCTTGATCCTCAAATCAATGGTGGCCCTCAGACCCAAAATACATGCCTCGTACTTAGCCATGTTGTTCGTGCAATCGAAGCATAGTCTGACAGCGAAAGGAGTGTGGCAACCTTCAAGGGAGATGACCATAACACCAATTACATTACCCAAGGCGTTGGAAGCCCCAACGAAGACCATAGTCCATCGGGATCCTTGTTCAGGTCCGTCATACGGTCCAGGTTTCGCACAGTCGACCACCAGCATGATATTCTCATCTGAGAAGTAAAAGTTTATAGACTGATAATCATCAATAGCTTGATGGGCCAAAAGATATGCTAATACACTTCCTTTGATGGCCTTTTGCATTGTGTATTAAATGTCGTATTCAGTCAAGATCATTTGTCATCTAGTGATTCGTCCGGAAAGAGCGAGTTTCTCGAAGATGTACTTGATCGGATCCATCTTTGAAATCAATAGAGTGGTATGAGTCAACATATACTATCTTAGCCGGCGAGCAGCCCATGCCAGAGTGTAACAAGTTATCTCGAGCAATGAATATCTAGTTTCACAGTCGGTAAACGTTTTTCTTAGGTAGTAAATAGCATGCTCTTTTAGGCCAGACTCATCATGTTGGCCCAAAACACACCCCATAGAATTCTCTAGTACCGTCAAGTACATGATCAAGGGTCTTCCTTCAACTGGAGGCATGAGAATAAGAGGTTCTTACAGATATTCTTTGATTTTGTCAAAGGCAGCTTGGCATTCATCATTCCATCCGACTACTTGATCTTTCTTCAAGAGTTTGAAGATTGGCTCACAAGTAGCAGTCAAGTTAGATATGAAGTGAGCGATGTAGTTGAGAAGACCCAAGAATCCTCTAACTTCCTTTTCAGAGTGGGGGACTGGCATTTCTTGGATGGCCTTTACTTTGGCAGGATTGACTTTGATGCCTTTACCACTGACAACAAAACCTAGAAGCTTTCCAGATCGTATTCCGAGTGTGCACTTATTAGGGCTTAACCTCAACTTGTACTTTTTCATCCTCTCGAATAGTTTGTATAGGTGATCAAGATGTTCTTATTCAGTTTGTGATCTTACAATCATATCATCCACATAGAATTCTATTTCATGATGGATCATAACATGAAATAATGCTACCATAGCTCTTTGATATGTTTCCCTTGCATTCTTCAACCCGAACGGCATGACCTTATAGCAAAAGGTTCCCCATTGTGTAACGAAAGTGGTCTTCTCCATGTCTTCAGGAGCCATCCTAATTTGATTATAGCCAGAGAAACCATCCATGAAAGAGAAAACTTTATGCTAAGCAGTGTTATCAACCAAGACGTCAATGTGAGGTAAAGGGAAGTCGTCCTTGGGGATTGCCCTATTCAGATCCCTATAATCTACACACATGTGGACTTTTCCATATTTCTTCAGCATTGGAACCACATTTGCTACCCATTTGGGATAAAATGTCACAGCTAGAAACCCTGCATCAAATTGTTTCATCACTTCAGCTTTTATCTTCTCAGACATGTCAGGCCTCATGCGATGAACTTTTTGTTTGACAGGAGGACAATCTTCCTTTGTCGGAAGACAATGAACTACAATGTCGGTATCCAACCCTGACATATCTTCATATGACCACGCGAACACTTCCACATAATCATTCAACATATGAACCAATATGCTTTTGACACTTTTTTCAAGGTTAGAGCCGATCTTGACTTCTTTATTATCTCTCTCGGTACCCAGTTTGATAACTTCAACTGACTCTTCGTGTGGATGAATAGCTTTTTCCTCTTGTAATAGAAGTCTGGCTAGTTCTCCCGGTATTTCACAATCTTCCTCACCTTCGTCTTCGGCTTGGTTAATTGGATGTTCGAAGTCTTAGTCGGTAATAGTAGAGTCATTGTCAATAGGATCCAGAGTGGATGAGGACCTGCAAGAGTGTGTGTGTGTGCATGTAAGATACATGGTTATTTTGAAAAATGTATTTGAAGAAAAAGAAAGACAATGAGCATATATATTTGAATGCAAAATTCCAATGATTTGTATTGAATGATCATATGATAAGATGAACATAAATAAAACCCTTGACAAATGGACCAAAGTGCCCCGGGCTAGGCACATGGCTTAAAAGTCATTATTTAATATTACAGACAAAATGTTATTGAATTAAAAGAAAGCAATAAACAAGTCATTACTCCTCAACGAAGGAGATAGGAATGAAGTCCTTTGCATGCCAATTGTTGAGCTCCATTGTAGTAGGATATACTCAATCTTCAAATGCAAC
Organism: Vicia faba; assembly: GCA_948472305.1. Classification (NCBI taxonomy): domain Eukaryota; kingdom Viridiplantae; phylum Streptophyta; class Magnoliopsida; order Fabales; family Fabaceae; genus Vicia; species Vicia faba. The sequence continues at coordinate 726,215,361 of OX451739.1, forward strand.
CTCATCATCAGAATCAACCACAACGTTAACTTCATGACTGCCAATACAGAGAGGGGGCTTCCCTGCACGAGCGCACCTTATTTCTTTTTAAGCCTTGATAATAAAACCTAGACCACATTTGTCTGATTTGAACAGGATCTCGGGGAGTTTCCCCCAAGTATCACAACTTCCTTCTTTGACTGCAGCAAGAGCATCTTTGAATGAAACCATCTTTGGTACGATCTTAACAGCTTTGGACACATCAGAGGAACAATTGGCAGTAGCAACCAATGGTGGAACAACCTCAAAAGCCTGACATGGGGTCTCTATAAATTCTCCATCCATCTCTACATACTTGAAATAGTTGAGGTGACTTACCATGAACTCCTCCTCACCACAAACAGTGACAATTCTTCCTTTGACCGGATACTTGAGCTTTTGATGGAGAGTAGATGTTACTGCCCCAACTCCATAGATCCAAGGGCGACCTAGCAAGCAGGAGTAGGAAGGACGGATATCCATGATGTAGAAAGTAGAGTTGCAAATCTATGAGCTCACCTTGATAGGGAGATCCACCTCTTCATGAACTGTCCTTTTGGACCCATCGAAGGCCCTAGCAATAATATCACTTGGTTTCAAAACTAGTCCTTCACAGTATAAACGATCCAAAGCCCCCTTAGGTAGCACGTTCAAAGAAGAGCCAGTGTCCACCAGAACATTTGCTAGGGTAGTCCCCTTACATTCAACAGAAACATGTAAAGCTTTGTTATGGTTCTTTCCAAGTGGTGTCAGATCAGCATTCGAAAACCCTAAAACATTATCAGCCGTCAAGCTTGCCATACAATTTTCAAACTGGTCAGTTGTAGTCTCATGAGGGACATGAGCCTTCTTCAAGAATTTGATTAATGCCCGGGCATGAGCATCAGAATAGAGTAACAGAGATAACATGGAAATCTTGGAAGGGGTTTTCCCCAACTGTTCCACAATCTTGAAGTCACTCCTTTTTATAATCTTCAGGATCTCATCCATTTCACGAGCGGAAGGCTCCTCAGCAACAATGTCTTTTGAGGGTATTACTGTTTCAACAAGTTCAACAACTTTCTCTTTTCCCTTTGGGTCAGCACTAGGTTTAGCAACGGTGATACGGACATGCACCTTTATAGAAACTGGTGGTGAGATGTTGGGTGAAAATATTCTCCCAGTTCATGTCACCTTACTAGAGCCAGTAATGTTACCAATGTCATCAGCTTCGCTTTCTTCAATCCAAGCATCTTGCTTTATTCCATGGTAAAACACCTCAACACCATAATTCCATGGCACTGCTTTGCTGGAAGAGTACGGAATTGGTCTGAGAGCGGTAATTATCAGAGGTGCAACAGTCGATTCATTTGAAATCTTGATAGGACCCTTAGAGGAGATCCTAAGAGGTTTGTTTGAGATGGTTATGATAGAGAGGTCTTTAATCTTATCAGTCAAATTTTTGGTGGACGGAGTCTTTTCAAATAGGGTTTCATGGCTACTCATCAGGCATTGAATGCCTTCCTTCATCCCTTCGCATCCATTGAGTTTTCTGGCACAACAGTCACAGTCCTTCAAACATACTGGGAAAATCCTGGCTTTCAACAAATTCTTTTTAATAGTGGTTAATAGAGTAGTTAAGTCTTTGAAGGAGGAAACAAAGATGGTATCTTCAACAACATTAACACCCTTGCCATGGTTTGGCATAGGAACGGGGATTACATTCGGAGTTGTAGGAGGATCAAACTAAATGGTCTTGTTGTCTATTAAGTCTTGAATTTTATTCTTCAAAGCCCAACATTGGTCAGTCTCATGTCGGGGACTATTTGAGTGATAGGAACACTTGGTATTCAGATTATATTTGGGTGAAGAGGTATCTGGATTAGTCGGAGTATCACGCAGTGTCACCAAATTATCCTTTAGCAGGTGTTGTAAGGCTTGAGATGGTAACATATCTATCCTTGTAAATTGTCTTCGCGGAGTCTCAAACCGTTGATGGTTGGCAGATGGTCTTTGAGTAGGAGTTGGGTTGGAAATCCGGACAACATTTACTGGACTGTCATCCTTCTTGGCACGGGCCCTTGCCCCATACACAATATTGGTGTCTTTTTTCCTAACAAAAGGTTTCTTTACAAGATTAGAGGTTAAGGCAGCTGCCATAGGTATCTTTCCGCTTTTGATGCCGCTTTCAACTCTTTTACCAGTTAAGATCAGTTCGGTGAAACTGGAAGAAGAACAACCAACCAACAAGTTGAAGAATGGACCAGATAAAGTTCCCATAAACATATCAATATGCTCCCTATCAGTCAAAGGCGGTTGAACCCTTCTGGCAAGGTGTCTCCATTTTTAAGCATACTATTTGAATCCTTCATTCTTCCCCATTGTCATGTCTTGCAACTGAACTCTTGTCGGTGCCAAGTCGGCATTATACTGGTATTGGTGGTAGAAGGATGTGGCTAAGTCTTCCCAAGTATGGATACGGGGACCCTCCAGCTGGTAAAACCACTCTAGTTGCGTCCCAGCAAAGCTTTCTTGAAAAAAGTGAACCCAAAGCTTCTTGGCAGAGGTGTGCGGTTGATTCTTGCGCATATAAGATTTCAGGTGAAGTTTTGGAAAGGAAACCCCATCGTACTTTACAAAGACTGGTACTTTTAATTTGTGGGGAATGACAACCCCAGAGATTAAACCCAAATCATCAAAATCTAAACTGGGGACGACTTGAATCTCTACGACCTTCAATCTGTCTTCTAGAAGCTTGTACTTGACATCGGTAGGAGGATATTACTCGTCAAAGTAATCTGCATCATTAGATGCTTGATCATTGATACACCCAGCCTGGGTACTCTTTGCTTCTCCAATCTTATTCTCGTCTTCCTCAGATGAGTCTTCTACTAACGGCATTTGACGAACTGACTCTCTGAATCTTCTATCCATGTTGACTAAAGCTTTCCTCTTTGGCTTCTTTTTGGCTGCCAACAACGTCATTAACTCTTGTTTCCCCTTGGCCAGGGTTAACAGAATCTCTTGAAACTGGGAGTTTTGTGCTTGTAGGTCTTTCACTATTTTCTCGATATCCATCTTGTTAAAATAAACAACAGAAAGATAAGGAAACCTGTCATGAAATACCTGTTATGTTATGATGCATGAAAGATGTGTATGCAAATGATTTCAAGGATTTATGGAATTTAAATTTGTATAGACAAAAAATGAACAAACGTCAAATTTCATTAGTTAGTTCAAAATGGCTACATCATGCCCATGGGCTTACAAAGTAAATTACTAAGATAAAAAGGTTGAACGCATCCTCTTTGATGCAAGGTAGGCGTTCACACTTTGCTCTTCATGTAGCTACTTTATAAGCTCCAAGACCCTTTTCTCACTACCGTAGAATTGAGCTTCGAAGGTGTCTCGTTCCTTCTTTAGCTGAATCAAACCCTTTTGCAAGTCTTCAAGAGAGGTAGGCATGTCGGGATAGAGGACGGTGTACGTGACATCTCCTTCAACCACAGGTTCCATGATAACTGGTAGGATGAAATGATAAGGCATCTCAAGCTTCTGAGCACGAGCTCGTACCCACACAAGATAAGGCTCAAGTGGAATAGAATTCTTGTGTCCCAACGTCTTGCTATCTACCTTGTTTACCATCCTCCAAGCTCGTACAAACCCATGGCGGTAGCCTTGATCGTCGCTCTCGTAGTCGAATACCATTCCTTGGATGAGCATATCATACGGACCATCTCTTCGGGCGTACCCAAATTGTCGTAAGGCTAAGAAAGGGTTGTAAGTGATACCTCCTCTAATGCCAAGCAAAGAGACATTAGGGAATTCCCCACAATGGTCGATGATGGTAATGTTCTCCAAGGATCGAGAACACTAATGAATATATGAGCGTCATTAACCTATGGGACCACCTCAAACCTTGCTTGTTCTTCAATACAGACCGCGGAAGATGCAAAATAAACCATCTAGCCAAGATAGGAGTGCAACAAATGAGGGGACCTTTCTTCATCATAGTGCGAGTGTGGAGAGAATGTAGGATATCTCCCAACAAAGTAGGCACTGGATTGCGAGTCATGAAGATTTTGACAGCATTTACATCTATGAGTTGGTCAGGGTTTGGAAACAAAACCATCCCATAGATGAGAAGGGCCAAGATTTCTTCAAAAGCTTGTAAATCCAAAGAGTTCCAACAATCTTGAGCTTTCTCAAACAAGAACTTGGCTAAGAAACCTTTGACACCACTCCTTGTTTCCCAATTAGTTGTGACATCAGATTGTTGCAAGTGTAGTGCTCGGGCAATCTCTTCAGGTCTTGGATCTCTTTCCGTACCGTTGAAGGGTAGTTGATTGAGAATGGGAATCCTTAAGAGTTGGGAGAATTCTTCCAGAGTAGGTACAAGATGATAATCGGGAAAGGTGAAGCAATGGTGTAGAGGATCAAAGAACTTGAAGAGCACCTTCATCATATCTTCATCAGTGCTAGAGGTAACCAAGTTTAGGAGGCGACCATGTCTCTTGGTGAATGAAGAGTTATCAGGTACCCTTAATGCTAGCTCTTTGAGTTGAGAAGGAATTCTTACGAGATTGACTTGAATGGTTTTCTTGCGGATAGAAGCCATGTCCTGCAAAACAGAACAAAGATAAATCCCAATAATCCTTGAAATGGTTAGTGAGAATGCTTATGATGTTATGATGTTTATGATGTTATGTACAAGTAAGCATATACACACAAGACAAACAAGTCCTTAGGTTTATCCTTTCATGGAGTCTCATAGGTAAGTACCCTCTTGAAGTTTAGTTGACTTAAAACCTGTCCTAAAAATAGTAACCGGATTCTAAGGGATCTCAATATCACTGATCTTTCTTATCGGGCATTGTTTCAGCGCAAGCCTCTTTAATGGGGACCGAAATATCCCAATAAGTCTGATCTCAATGAGTGTAATATCGAGTATCAACCAACTTTAGACTGCACCAAAGCCGGTTATCTCACTACGTCCTAAAGGCCATGTTGGTCAAGTAAAGGTTCTAAACGTCAGTTAGTGCTTCATGACACCACACAGCGGCCCCGTATTCTCCTTGACTAATCAAGGGCTACCGGTACCCACAAATGTGTCACACTAATGTAGTTATTACTTAGACCATGTCGGTATACCCTGCACAGTTTCCACAACGTATTGCTACTTACCAATAAGGTATCCCAAATCTAGGTAGAGGATTTAAAATAATCCCAAACAAGGAACCAAAATGTAAAGCAAGCAAGTCAAACAATGAAAGAAAATAAAGGTGATCTATCCCTAAGGTAACCCCACTTTTAACAGATTCCCCAGCAGAGTCTCCAGTTCTGTAATACGGTGGGAGAACTGACTTGGGATATTTTACGTTTGATCACAAATGTTGCAGTTAGCAAGAGTCGCCACCGACTTTTCTTTTACCCAAAAGGAAAGTTGGAAAAGAATAGGAAATACCTTTGAGATTATTTCTTAAGTTCGGGGGATAGATTATGAAAAGGGAAGGTGATAGCACCCTTTTTATCCATAGTTATCTATGGGCTCTTAGTTGCTTGCTAGATCACTTGCTTTGTTTGAAAATATGCTTTGTTTGAAAATTTGTATGGTGGTTTTGAAAGTATTTTGAAAAGGTGCCTTCGTTTAGGCAAACTTTGTAATAGTTCTCGTTCGTAAGAACGTATACAAATTGCTGAACTTTTGAAAATGTTTCAATGTTTGAAAGTGTTTGATGTTTGTTTTGAAAGTGTTTGTTTTGAAAGTGAGCAAGGATGTTTGTTTTGAAAGTGAGCAAGCAACTAAGAACGTTTCTACCTACTCAAAAGTCTTTGTTCATTTCTTCCTTCCTTTGATAATGCCATCTTACCATTGATTGGTAAGAAGCTTTATCTTAGGATGTAAAGGGACGGGCATGGGTCATCATATAGTCATGATAGCAATGTTGTGAGATATCTTAACATTTCTTTTTGAGGGACTAAGATCATTTTGAAAGGAAACATTTGTAGCGTCATCGAGGGACTATGATCTTGTATTTTTGATTTGTTTTTGCTAAGATATCCCACATGCATAACATGGCTATTTTTATAAGGCAACAAGTGGAATTACCCTAAGGGTGCATGTGTGCAAGTGTGTTTGATTTATATGCATTGTTTATCTTGAATTAGGGTTTACTAATTATTGATTTTAGTCTTTCCTTACAAACCCTAATTACTAGCATTTATATGAAAGCGATAAATTGCGGAAAGTAAAATTACTACGCTATTACATCATTAGGGGAGGGGGTGTACAAAGATACAAATGGGGATTTGCAAGAAAATTAAACCTAATTATCTATTACAACCATATTGAATATTGTACAATAATTAAAAAGAAATAATATGCAAGAATGTAAATGAAAAAAGAAATGATTTTTGTTTGATTTTTGTGAAGGGTTTAGTTTTGTCCTAATTAAGAAAAAAGACTAATTGAAATAAAATAAAATTAAACTTAAACTAATTAAGAAAAGAAATTAAGTTTGAAATTTTTTTTAGGGTTTTTTATATGAAAGGTTTTAAGTTAATAAAAATAATATGAAAATTAATTAATTAAAAGGAACTTAAGTTCTAAATTAATTTTAAATAAAAAGGAAAAATAGTTAAACCTAAATCTAATTATTTATTTATTAAGAAAAAAAAGAAATTAATTTGTTAAGAAAATGTTTCTGTCTTTTGTCTTTATAAAGAAAATAAAATGAATAAGTGTTTTAAATATGAAATAAACAAAATAAAAATATTTTTGGATTTTTTAGTTAATAATAATAATAATAATAGTAATAAAAAACAATAAAGAAAACTGAAATAAAATAAAATAAGAAAAAGAAAACAAATTAAAAATGAAATGATAAAAAATATGTTTGGGCCAGGTATGTGAAAACAAGGGGGGTTAAGAAAAAGTAAAAACGGAAGCCCCAGCATTGGAGGCCCATGCGCTGCTTGGTTAAAAAAAATGGAAAAATGGAAAAAATGGGAAAAAGGTCTCCCTGGGGTTCGAACCCAGGACCTCCTAATATGCGCGCTTCTTGTACCACTGGGGTGGCCTATTTCATCAGTTAGTTATACAACAATCAATAAACTTAAAACAAAATAAGTCCATGTTATAACTTCATCTTCAACCTCCAGCCTGAACATCTACAACTTAATCATTTCTCGTCCATTTGCAAAAATGTAAACCTCAAACTTGTTCCAAATTTCACAACAATTCCAGAAATGTACATTACTAAAACTCTAAATCAAAGATGAGCATGGATTTTGAATGGTACCAAATTCTGACTAAACTTTTCCAGAAAATTCAAACTTAAAATTCTCACTACTCAAGCAATATAAATGAAATCTATGGACATGTACAGTTTCAGGGCAATGATGTCTACATTTTATCTTCACAAATGCAAGCTTAACAATGCCTAAATGAAAAGATAGAAGTTCAGAAAAGATACCTCAAAACTGAAAATTGTGAAATGTAAATGAGCTTGATTCAAGGTGTTGCAATGATCAGGTTAGCTTCCTCAAGTTCCCAGGAAGCTAATGCAATGATTAGCTTGAGTAATGGATGACTGAAATGGCTTGGAGAAGTCAACTTGCAGAGCTCTATTTTTGGTTATGGAGGATGATGGAAATGGATTTACGGTTATGAAACAAGGACAAGGGATGGACTATATTTTAGGTATAGGAGCTTTATGATTGATTAGGAAGGAAAACGCACGAGGGAAATGTGAGTTTCAAGTTCAAAGCCAGAAACTGTGCATCAATGGAGTTTTTGGGAAATTTCTGGCTTGAGGGAGTTTGGAAGGGTTTCAGGGTGCTTAAGCTCGCGTATTAGCTCACAAATAGTGCCTCTATTTATAAGCAACAAGTTTTGAGACTTGTATTTGATCAGAATTCAAAATCAAATGTTTAAACTCAACATGTGATTTTCTTGAAAAATCAAGTTTCAATGCTTTGTACTTGATATTGTAGAGTGGTTATGATTTAAAAAAACTTGATTCTAACTTTGTAGATGGAGTGTGATCAGAGGGAACAAGTGAGAGGCTCAAGAATTGACTTTATGCATAAACTTTCTTTTCAAGAATGGCATTGTGAACTTTCTTCCCAAAATGGAAAATTAACTTGGACAATGCTTAAACCACTTGGATTATAGCTCAAAAGTTTGTGTAATCCATTAATTATGGAGTGACAAACAAGTTTGAGGCATGAAAAGTGAGGATTATGCAGTATGCTTGAAGATTGGATTATGTGTTCATCACAAAATTGACTTGTAACTCAAGTTTGAAACCCTAACTTCTTGCCTTCGACTCTCCTAGCTCAAGTATGATCTCAATGAGTTCTTGGAAATTTTCGAAAGCTTTTAACATCATCTACAACCTCTATGTTTGACATTTTTGAAGATTCATATTGGAATTATTTGAAATATTATCATGAATTTGGGTCAAAATCCTGCCTAAACTAGGGCAAAATTTCACTAAGTCTTAAAGTTTCATGAGCATGTTTTCACAAAATCATAACTTGAAATCCAAGCATTTATAGGAAAAGTCTCGCCCTACAATGTTTTAGATCTCATTGAGATATACAACTTTCATGTTGGAAGTTTCCTTTGAATCATCTTGCATCATGGTGTAAACTTGGCATAAATATTTGAAAAAAACATGAATTTTCAACACTTAGAAAAATTCTAAGTCTTGGAAATTTTGACTTTTCAAAATGAAATCTTGACTTTTTGATTTATTGATGAACAATTTTTACATTTTGACATCTCTTGAAGAATTGTAATCTTTGAAACTTGATCTTGATCAAAAAGTCAAAGTTTGACTTTTCAGTGCACAGTTGTCTTTTCATTAGTTGACTGAAAATCAACTATCAATCAACTGATCTTGAGAAATGTTTTGAGCCATGAAATTAGGTCAAAATGAAGCATTTGAATCATTGAGATCATGCCTTGAACCAATAAGTCATTTGTTAGGTCAAAAATTAGAAATTGAACCTTCCCAGTCAAAACCCTAATTTTAACTAATTTGCCCTTTTGATGATCTGATCAAATTTCTTGAAGAGTTGTGATCCAAAATTGATAAATTTACATATATGAGTTCACCATGTTGATATGGATAAAAAATTATGAAGTTTGACTGCAAATTGACCACAGTTGACTTTTTCCCTAATATAGCTGATTTTAGGTCAATTGATCAATTGACTGAGCAAAAATGTGATCCAAGACTTGAAACTTGATATGAGCAATCTTGAGGGTTCAAAATGATCCATGAAATTCTTATGAGGCATTAAAATTCCATTTGTCCCTGTGCAATCTCAAACCCTAATTTGAGCCATAAGTGCTTGAGGAGGTGTCTTGAGCTTATCAAACTTGTGTAGTCTTGAATCCATGGAGATCTTATGGGAGACTTTCTTGAGAAATGAGAGGGAAAATTTTGGGATACAACACATACTAAACTAACATACCCATTAAATTAGCTACTAAAAAATTTCCATATGTGACTAAAAATGTGCCATACATATAGTGAAGTCAGAAGAAAAATCAGAGCAAATAATGAACAAAAGCCAATGTTTAACAGAAAAAAATTAGAAAATCAAATTAAACCTGAACCAAACCTCACATGTCTAGCTCAACATCTACAACTCAACAAACTCAGTTTTGATCAAATAACTAACTAAGTTATGATCAAACTTAGTGAGTTCTATGTAACAAACTCCATACCTAACATAACTAACTCCTATTCTAACTCCAAGCATCCCTCAACTAAACCTACAACGTAATATGCACACCTTCACCTATATATTTCATAACATGATTCATTCATACTTATAAACACCTTTGATCTCTCAATTCTCTCACTAAGATTATCTCAATCTCCTCCATCCTCGTCATTCAACCACCACCTTCATCTCAACTCTCTCACTCTGCAACTGACACGCAACCATCACCTTTAATTCACTCTCTGATTCTCTCTACTACACACACATAACAACAACACAAACATAGAAGAAAAGTTAAGAAAGATAAGAAGGGGGAATCAAAAAGTAAGGAATTGAATAGAATACATATATATGAGCAACTGGTGAAGATTCATTGGGTTTCTCATCATCTTCTGCGCCTTTAAAGAGAAACCGGAGCTACTCCTGTAGGTAAGAGTGAGTTCATTTTGAAAATAGGCCAAAGGTCACAAAATCCCTAATGAAACGCAGTGTTGGGCCTCAATGCTTTTTATTTTTTCTTTTTTGTTATTTTTGATGACTAATTCAAAGGAATGATCTTAGTATTGATTCACTGTTTACAATGCCTGCTGCACCCATGTCTAGTAGCCTGCTAGTTTATTTTTTTGAACAGAAAAATAACATCACTTTTGGCGCAAGTTGCACCCAACATAATTTGTGCAAGCCAAACTCCCTTTTACATTCCTGCACCCCCATGAGTTTAGTATATTCTTTTTTATTTTTTCCTTTGAGCTGTTCTTTTGATTAATTCGTTATGTGTTAATTTTTTGTGAATTTTTGACTTTGTTTTTCATATGAAAATGATAAAAATATTAGAATATAATTTAATGCATTTTTTATTAGAATTTTGATGCATTTTCCCTTAGGTTATTTAGATCAATTTAATTAGGTAGTTTACTTGATTAAATTGATCTAAACTTAGTTGATCCTTAAGGCATTTTAAATTCAATTGCATGATATCATTAGGTAGATTCCCCTTCAAAATCCTAAATCTAGGTCCATCTTTGAATGACAACATTAGGTAGATTACCCTTCAAAAATCCTAACTCTAGGTCCATCTTTGCATTACAATATTTGGAGAAGTACCCAACCGAGTTTATTCCTCATTGGGAAGAGTTGTCTTTGACTTTTTCTCTCCAGCTTATTCCTGGATTGAACTTTATCCAAGACAATTATGGTGTTGAATCTCTCTAGGATTTGAAACCTAGATCGACAATGAATTTATTTTTAAACATTGAGGACCTAATTCCCCCCCTGTCATGGTGAAAATCAAGAAGACCAAGCTATTGAGTAAACTTGACTCGCAAAGACTTGAGTACAAAACACTTGAAAATTTCGAAGTGTCTAAAAGTCTTCATCTTTGACTTTTGTTGACTTTTCTTGATTCTCTTGATTCTTGATTCACAAGTTTGATAATTTTGAATGTTTTGATGATCCTTGATCCTTGAAGTCCAAAGTTGACCAAAAAAGTCAAAGTTTGACTTTTGTGTGACAGTTGACTTTTCATCAGTTGATTCCAATTCTTTCACCATCAGTCAATTGTATATTTAAGAATGTCTTGAGCCATGTAATTAGGTCATGATGTTGAATTTAAGTTCTTTGAATCATGTCTCAAGCCATTAGGTCTTGCACTGAGCCAAAATTCAATGATCCACTTTAATCCAAAAACCTAATTTGATCAAGACTTGTATTGATGAAGATTTCTTGATTCACAACCCTGTTTGACACAAAGGGCTAACTCAAATGCTATTTTCGTATTTTGTTATAGATTCAATGGTGCATATGAGGTGGCATCTTAGGTAAAAAATTATGGTACAACAGATGCCCCTATGTAAGTTTTTTTCTATTCGGAGATATAAAGATTGAAGTCTTCGTCTCGACGCGATGGGAGGTACTTAAATGAAAAATGCATAATTTTTGGCCCTAAGATGCCTTAAAGAATGTTTTATGATATGATATGAATGCAAGATTTTGACTTCTTTTGGGAATAACAATATGACTCAACTAATTAGGGGATAAATAACAGAAACACACTAGTTCAATTTAGAAGAAGGGGTTTAACTCCACTGGGGAAAAATTAACTCAGCTTTGCTGGAGAAAAAGAACTCAACTCTATTGGGGAAAAGACCAAAGAGGAAAAAAGAAAACATGATAACATGATTTCAATATGTGAGAAGGATAACACTGACTCACAGATGACAGTAAGCTACCAACTCAATAGACAAAGGTATGATGGACAAGAGATATACCGACTCAATAGATGACGATAAACTACCAACTCAATAGATGAAGGTAGGAAAATTAAGAGAAATATCGACTCAACAGATGATGATAAACTACCAACTCAATGGATGAAGATAGAAAAGGTAATAAGATACCGGCTCACAAATGACGATAATCTACCAACTCAATGGATGAAGGTAGAAAAGTAAGGAATATACTGACTCAACAGATGACGATAATCTACCAACTTAATGGATGAAGGTAGAAAGTCAAGGAATATACTGACTTAACATATGACGGTGATCTACCAACTCAATGGATGAAAGTAGAAAAGTAAGGAATATACCGACTCAACAGATGACAGTAATCTACCAACTCAATGGATGAAGGTAGAAAAGGTAATAAGATACCGACTCACAAATGATGGTAAACTACCAACTCATAGATGAAGGTAGGATAAACAAGAGATATACTGACTCAACAGATGAAGGAAAACTACCAACTCAATAGATGAAGGTAGGATAAGCTTCCAAAATGGATTTCAACTTCTTCTTTTAATCAGTTCTTCCACTTGAAAAGTGTAACAATAAATTTCCCCAAGACGAACGGGTCTCGAATTCTTCTTTAATCAAGTCTTCCACCTGAAAAAAGTAATAATAAACTTCCCCATGAAGAACGGGTCTCATCTTCTTCTTTATCAAGTCTTCCACCTAAAAAGGTTAACAAACTTCCCCATGACGAACGAGTCTGAACTTCTTGTTTAATCAAGTCTTCTACTTGAAAAGGGTAACATCAAACTTCTTAAAAGGTAACAACTTTTATTAGGTTTTCACAACGAAATATCTGCATCACATCAAAGAGATTAACCATCCGTTGAAGTAAATAACAACCTTGATATTTGGGGATAACCTCTTTGGCAATTGGCGAACTACTCAAAAGAGACTGTCAGTTTCTGTCCAAAAGGAAATCTGGGGACACACAAGCTTCTCAAATAAATAGACCACTTCTTGTTGTTAGGTGATAATTCTGAGAGTATTTGCAATAATGCTATTGGGAGATAAATTCAACTTCCCGGGGAACTGCAAACAAGTCCTTGTTGAGGAGACAAAATCTTCGCGTAGGGGTCTTCAAAATAAGTGAAAGTCATCAATATTGCGAAATAAATTTCTTCAAATAAAGAGAAAGTCTTTAAATATGCAAAATACACTCTCAATCTAGGGTTCACCGCCTAGAGAGATCCAAACAAATATATTTTTCAGAGACAAGGTCCAATCCAGGAATAAGCTAGAGAGAGACAGTCAAACCAAACTCTTCCCAATGAGGAATAAACTCAAATAGGGATTTATCCTATCTAGAGATGGACGGGAAAGCTAAAGCAAAACCTTTCCACGAGGAACAAACTCAGTGGGGAATCAAAATGAATATACACCTTTCTGCCTATAACTGAGTCTTTATTGTAGGGAGTAAATACATCATTAGAGAAGGGAAGTACGTTACTTGAGGGGTAAACACAACCGATAGTAAGTGAACTCAGGATCATCGATAAATGTTAATATGCATGAATGTCGTATGCGTGAATGAATGAATTAATGTCATATATATGCTGACAAAACAGAGAAAAGAGCTAAATGATAACACCGAGGATGAAAAAACAACACCAGGGTACAACCAAGCACTCGACCAATCTCAATAAGATAGAATCATCGTTGGAGATAAAATAATCGAAGCAAAGTCCTACTACAAGGCTTAAATATCTCTTGGGAGAGGAGGATAATTCTTGGGAAGAAAACCCAAAATTTAACCTTCTAACATAAATAGTCCATTTAGGGGAAAATAATATGAACTCTGTTTTAAGGAAAAAATCTACTAGGGGAGAAGAATCATGCTCATCTAGAGATACTTGAATCAAGGATTAACTTGGATCACTGGGGAATATTGCCATATGATAATATTTGCAAAATGAATCACATATCTTAATGAATCCGTATTGTCCTTTGAACTAATTTTGGGTGCCCCAAGTTTACTACTGATAAACTGCATGATACACGTCATAAATGGATAACAGTTCTTGCGAATAAATGTCAATTCTTAAATGTCCTAAGTTAAATGGTTTATGAGAAGAAATAATCTTAATAGGATTTTTCAAAAAACCTGGCATCAAAAATGCCCCAGTGTCTTCAAACTCTTCAAGAGATTCATCGAATTTTGATGTGACTGCCCTAGATTGACTTTACTTGGCACAACAAAGTCTTCAAACTTTCCCCCCAGACCACACGGTCAACAAAAGAATTTAAAAATGAGTCTTTAAAACATAAAGGCTTGAAATGATCTACCCCATGATCTTAAAACTCTTGAAGAGATTCGTCGAATCTCGACGTAACTGCCCCAAATTAATGGTGCTTGGCACAATAGAGTCCTCAAATTTTTCCCCATAAGGCCAAACAAACTGTGAAAGCATCAACTGGGAAAGAAACCTTCCCTATGTTTAAGGTCTCCAGGTAACATGCCCCTGGATATGATCATTCTTTTAAATAATTCGCCACTTACCCAACAGAGATTCAGGCCTCAAAATGATTAAGCTCATAACTGATGTTCATATACAAGCTTCTTTGATGTCAAGCAAATGTTTGAAAGCATAAGAAGTTTACTCTAAGAATGAAAATTCTAATGCAATAATTATGTAAGTCTTGAAGATTTTATTTAAAAGAAGTCGCAAAACCTTGTGAGCAAATCATTAGCTAGAACGTGACATTGATTTTTTTGAATGAAAGATAATAAAAGCAATATGATACCAACAAAAATATTTGTCAAAACTCATGGGAGTCAGGAACTCTATCTCGTTGAAGTATGCTTTCAAAACAAACCCTACTTCAACTAAGACTTTAAAGGGTTATAACATGGCCTGGTTCACGGTTTTTCAAAAAAAGATTTTTTAGGCTCAAAGTTTATTAGTGCCCACCCATTCTTCGTGATATTCTCCAATATTATATTTAGTTAATTCAACATGAGTATTCATATCTCATGGAGGATTTTGTAATGGTTAGTAAACCAAAGCGTCTTTTGGAGTAACAATCATCCTTTTTGTCTTCGTGTTTATAGTCACACATATTTGTTCTTTGCTTAGGACTTTTCTTTGTAGTCCTTTCTTTGTAATGTTTTTGATTTTCATTTTCATTATTTTTTATTTTATTTTCCCTAAATTTTTCCCAGATTATTTCTTTTGAATTTATAGTCTTGTGGGATGCCCTAATTTTTGCCTAAGTCAACCTGTCTTCAAGTTGTTGACTTAGCAGACTTTTTCTTCTGCTTTCTTCTTGATTTGAAAAAATTATATGACCTTGACTTGTCTTGAACTATTGATATAGGGATTACTATTGAGGTTTCGCGTCTTTTCGACCTCTTGATGTGTTATAGATAACCATTGTGGTTTTTTCAGAAGTACATTCCTTTTTGAATTTCGAACACTCGGTCAAATTAACTGAAAACTACACTGCCCCTAGGTTAAATGTAAATGGTTTTTTTCGTATAAAAAGAAACTCATACTTTAAGTATCTAAAGGGGTTATCAAAGGATTATCTTTCTTATATCTCCGATGTTTAGGGATTTGAAACAATGCCTTTACATCATCAATAGGGTTATATTCAAAAGCATATAACTAGAGATTTTGCGCTTTCAGATCATCATCCTCCCTCAAATTTTTGCCTAAGCAAGAATATTGGTAACATTTAGTATCATAATGCAGGAAAAACAATTTAAAACAAGTACGAGTGAAACAAATGGATTTATTCAAGACAACCATATTCATTATATTATCATTATCCTTCAAAGGCAAACAAGTTCAAACATGAAAAAAAATGATTAAAATATGAGGATGATCATGTTGTACCCCAAAATTTTCCCTCCCATATTTCTCAAAACATTGCAAGAAAAATCTCCAAGTGGCTCAAGATTGCTCAAGAGTTGGACAGTCAAGCTATCTCCTAAGGCAGTTAACCTCAAATTAGGGTTTTGTGTTTCATTAAGGTCTTTGTATCCAAATAACCTCAAGTGATCCAAAATGTCCTAATATGTTCTCAAGTTCATCCATGTCAAATTTCAAGCCTTGCAGAGGAAGTTTGGTCAGTCAATTGCTCAAGAGGTACTGTGCTAGGGCAAAAGTCAACTGTGACCTATGAACAGTCAAACTTCAAGATTTTTTGTCAACATTCTCATTTTTAAGGATATTTCATCATTTGATCAAGGGTTGATCATGATTCATCAAGGATTGCTCAAAATTCATCAAGACTCAAAAGTTGCTAAATTAGGGTTTTGTAGGAAAAGTCAACTCAACTTTGACCGATCATAACTTTCTCATACTTTATGAGAAATGACCCATACAAATATCATTTTTAAGAGGATGAAATTTCCTTTAATCCATCTTCACACCCCAAGATCAGAAAATGCACTCACAAGAAGTTACAAATTTGGACATTATAGGTCATTTTTGAAAGTCAACAAAAACACATTTTTTGCCAAAGCTTATAACTTCAGCATGGAATATCAAAATGAGATGAGACCAAAAGGGTTGGTTATAGTACATCTCAAGCTTTATAAAAAGTCCAAGAACACTTCCAAAAGTTCAAAATTGAAGAAGTTATGCATTGTTGAAGTTGGGCATTTTTGCAAAATTGCAAAAAGTCAACTATCCCCAAAACATCAAATTTTGTCAAATGGGCCCATTCTTTTCCACTTGATTTGATCTTGTCACACTACACACGTGTCCTAGATTCAGCCTTATGTCCATTTATCAATTTTTCTATTTTATTGGATTTTTTATTGAATTAATTCATTTTAAATCAATTTAAATCAAATAAAATCCCAAAACTTGATTACATGGGATCTTTTTCTATTTTCAGGACCTAATCATCATCAATGACATGATCAAATCCGTATCAAGCTTTTCATGAACAAAAATATTGGATTTTGGACAAAATAATAAAGTTATCAATGGAGGATCAAATCAAATCTCCAAGCATTGATGCACAATGATTCAGCCCAAAAAAGTTAACCTAATACACTCCATATTACATATACAATGCAAAGGCACGAGTTTGAGAGGTTAGAGGCTGCAGGAACACAAAAACCAAACTTGAGAAAACTTGAAAAAAGTGTGAATATGAAATCGTGCTTAGAGGCAGTTTCAACACAAAATCTTAACACCACTCCATTGCTGGGCAATCACTGAGTCAGAAGCAATCAAAAGCAAGCCCTCACACCCTCTCAATCGCGCTGTAAGTCCCTCAAAAAACCGCCCTGTATTCGAAATCGTATCCTCACATTCTTGCATTTTCTTGGCAAATTGTTGACATATTAATGATCCTTGTGCAATTTCTAAACTTTCTGCATTATTTGATTACATTTATATAGCCTGTAACCCCCTAGCCGAATCTAGGGTTCTTGGTTTGTGTTTTTGGGCGTTTTATTTTCAGGCAAAATCAATGCAATTAATGGACAGGGATGTAATCAGGAGGCCTAGACGAGCATGACTATGGTATTAGAATCAATTTCTATGGCCTAGGATAGATTTTAGGATGACCATGCGCATTTAGCTGCGGATATAAATCCGCAGGTAAATATCCAGGCTGAACGAAGAAGATGAAGACGTGCCCCCCTCCCATTGGTTGATTCAAACTTCGTGCTTTATTTTTTTATATTTTCTGGCATTTAAGTGTTTTCCCTTATATTAATTGTTGACCATTATAATAACAAACGAAGCGTGTTGGTGCAGTGGTAGTGGCGTGTGTTTGGTGACTAACAAGACTTGGGTTCGAATCCCAGGTCCCCCATGCATTTGTTACATTTTTTCTTCAGTAATTCCAGTACAAACCCAAGCATGTGATGTACCATGATCCTCAAATCTCAAAGCGCCAGATGGCCCCTAGGCCAAATCTGATGACTCAGGTTGAATATCCACCATAGGGATGAGTCAATGGACACACACTGAATCAGAAAGTCAACACAGGCTTGCATATTCATGGGCCTTGAACTTGCTAATCAGACCTCTAATCTGGGCCCAAACCCCCCTGAGTTTTGTTTTCTATTTCATTCTTTTTCTTATTTTATTTAATTATTTTTGTTTATTATTTAATCATTAACTAATTAAAACTTTTATTAATAAAATTAAAACCACAAAAAAATATTTTATTTATTAAAATCAAAATTCAGCATTTTATTTTTGTTAATAAATATTAATTTTAATTAACTTAGTTTAATTAGGAAATAACTTTAATACCTTTTACAAATAATTAACTTAGACAATTAGGGTTTTTATTAACTTTGATTAATTTATTTTTATTTCTTTAAATATCAAAAAACCCAAAAAAATATTTTATTTATTAACTTTAATTTCAGTATTTTATTTTTTATTAACAATTATTAATTATTAATTAATTTAGTTTAATTAGGAAATAACTTTAATATCTTTTGCAATAATTAAAATTAATTTAGACAATTAGGTTTTCTTAACATTAACCAAATTTATTTTTATTTCTTCAAATACCAAAAATCCAAAAATATTATTTTTATTAATTAATTAATTTGTTTATTAATTTAATGCTTGACCTAATTTAAATTCTCTTTTAATTCAAAAATAAACCAAAAAATGCTTTCTTCCAAAAAAGGGTAAAAACCCTAAAAACTTGCGCCCGATTTAATTTTCTCGCACGCGATCTATTTTGTTTCAATATTGTATCTGTTTCCCGAAATGTAATAGTTTAAATTGGACTTTAATTATTTTATCGCTTTATTTATTTTCCGCATTTTAATTTCAAGGGTTGCTTTTGGCGATGTAAATACTCGATGCCTTGTAATAGTTAGTTTAAAATTCCGCAATTTAATTTCCGCAACTTATAAACTGTTAGATGTTTGATAATAGGGAATGCATGACAAGATCAAATGTTAAAACCTAAAATCAACATAGATAACCATTGACATGTATAAAGATAAAATTAACTGAAAACAACACACTCGCACATGCACACTCTTAGGGTACACCTCACTTGGTTGCCTTCGAACGTGGTCATTGAGTATAGGAAGTTTTAGAGGTCGCCCTCTTGTCCAAAGATCATAGTTGCCTCGAAACGGTTGCCTCAGAAAAATGATCTAAGACATTAGGGTTATCGTTAAGGCGTCCTAACATTGCTTTAGTGACCGCACGTACCTTAATCTAATTGACCCTTAAACTCCAACGACGACGCTACTGAAGATGTGAAAAACACAAGAAGGGGGGTTGAATTGTAAAACTTGAAATCAAATGCAGACAACACGTTATTTTTATCCTGGTTCGTTTGATCTCAAACTACTCCAGTCCACCCGTCAAGGTGATTTCGCCTCTCTCCAACGAGGTCTTAATCCACTATATTCAACTGAATACACAACTGCTTTAACAACTGTTAAAGCCTTCTTGAGTCTAACCACAGAGAGGTTTATCTCAAGGAAGTTTTCTTACAGATAAATGAACAAATGTGTGTTTGATGTTTTCTTACAAAACTATATATCACAACTGTGATAATACACAATATTAAGCTTAAGATGAAACTAGATTGCTAGAGCTATAGAGTAAGCGGTTGAAAGCTTTAGCAAAAATGAGAGCGTGCGTGAGGATGATTAGCTTAGGCGTGTATATGCGTATAGAGTATTAGCCATTTCTTTTCTCACTGACTTGTTTAAGTAGCCTAGGAATAGATACGTTGCTGTCCATAAATCCATTTAAATGCTCATAACGTTCTTTCCTTTTTGAGAAGATCTTTGTCTTGGAATAAAGCCGTTGGTAATTAATCTGTCTTGAATGCATAGTAACGTTGACACTTCAGAGTGTTCTGCTAATGATAATCAGAGTGTTCTTGGCTTTAACTTATTCTGACGCTTCTGAGTGCTGATGACATGGTTAGGACCTCGATCAGAGTCAGAGTATGTTATGCGCAGATTCTCTTCATCAGGCTTCAGCGTATAGCACATGTTATTTGATCTTCTGATGCTGACATATCTTCTGATGCTGATGTTGATACTGATATTCTGGTGCTGATTCCATCAGAGTTTCTGTAAATACACAACATAATTTTAAGTAGCATATATGTCTTATGAATCTTACAATTTATTTAATCTTGTATTTTGTTATCATCAAAACTCTAACTGAGGGTTGTAGAATCAAACTATGTTCTAACAATCTCCCCCTTTTTGATGATGACAAAAACCGGATTTTTTCAATTAAAATAAAATGATGAAAGGTATCAGAGTTTAAGGATAGATAGGAAATGGTATCAGAGATAATCAAATAACGAATAAAAGGTATCAGAGATAAGAAGATAAGGAATAAAAAGTATCAGAGTAATGAAGAGAAAAACTCCCCCTGAGTTGATTACTTCCCTTTAATTCATGAGACCTTGAGCATCAGAACTTTACTTTATCAGAATTTATCAGATTCATCAGATTCTTGTACCTGTAAGCTTTTCAGAAAAAAATTCAAATAGATCAGAATGTTAGAATTTTCGAGACTTATGTCTCAGTAATCCGTTATTGAAAAATATCATTCTTTCTCCCCCTTTTTGTCAGTTATCAAAAAGCACAAATAATCAGAGTTAAAATGATCAGAGCAAAAAGAGCGTTTATATAAGAAACAGAAGCAATGACTAAATTTAGAACACATAAAATATTACAGACAAACATTTAAAGAAAACACAAGAAAATTCTAAGAAGAAGGTGGAAGACGTGTGAACAGAGCTTCCAACATGCTCTTGATTTGATTGCTGGTTTCCTGTTGCTTAGATACCATGTTTGCTATAGAATCAATCTTGATATCCTGCTTATCCATCCTTTCATTCATCAGCATATCAGATCTTTTCAAATCCCCTAGAGTCTGCCTGTCAAGAGAGGAAGCTTAGGGATCTTCAGATACAGGCTGCTTCTCAGAGCTTTCTGCAATAACTTCTTCTTGACCCAAGTCTTCAGCTGGAATCGTCTGTTTTTCTGCAGGTTGAACTTTAGATGCTGGACGCTTTTCAGACCAAGGCGCAATGTCCAGATGGAGAACTCATCCTTAAGCAGCTTGCTCAGAACTGGACCTTCCATTTCCTTCAGCAGATTGCTGAAGTTCTGTTGAGCCTGTCCATAGCTCTGGTCTTGCAACTTAAAGGTTTCAGCGCATACCAATCTTCTGAATTGTGTCCAGAGGAGGTCTGATACAGCAGGATCCACCAGTTCCAGACTTGCTTGTTTCAAATAAGTGATCCACTTCTGTATATCTATTTCAAAGTTCAATATGCTGGAACCAACATCTGGTTGTTTTGGTTTAGGGATAGCAGTTTTTTTGTTTATTGCAGCAAGGCGTTCAAAGACTGTTAGATCAATGACAGTCTTGCTGTGGTCATCTGAATTTTTCTTAGGTGAGGGAGTGGGAGAGTCAGAAATTACGATTGGACTTGATGGGGTATTTGATGGAGTTATTTCTGGTGAAGAGGGAAGTTGAGGAATATTCATAGTGGTACCACAGGGCAATTGAATGGCCAAAGGTTGTGGTTCAGGGGATTCAGAGGTTTTATCCTCAAAGGTTTGAGTCTCAGGTTGTGGAGATTGTTCATGTTGAGGAGAGGGTGGATTAATATCTGGTTGGGGAGATGAAGGTTGTGGGATTTCTGGTTCTGGAGAGAGTGGAATTTCTGGTATTGGTGAGAGGGGGTTTCTGGTTGTGCTTTTGTGTTTGGATTTGGATTTTCTATTTCGGGAGTGGAAGTGTGTTGGTCTATATCAGAAAGAACTTGTGCAAGTTCTGGTTCTGGTATGGTTGCAGTATTTGGATTTTATGGTTGGGAGCGGGATCTTCTGAGGGTTAATGACTCAGAAGGGTCAAAGTCTAAATCATCGAAGGTTTGAGGAGTTGGGTTTTCAGATGGAGTTGGAATAGGGATAGATGTGGAAACAATAGTTGAATCTAAAACAGTTACAGAAACATGATTACCTCTTTTCTTTGGAGTCTGTTGAGATGATCCTTCTGCAGCAGCTTTTCTTTTCTCCGTCTTCTTCAGAATAACCTCTGGTGCCTTCTGCTGAAGATCTTGAATATTCAGATTTGGTGCTGTACCGTCAAATTTACAAGCATCCAAATATCTCAGAATAATTTGAGGCTTATAGTCAATTTCTGTGAACATAGGGAAGTCGTCCAGAGGGACTCTTCTGCTGGAGATTTCAGCAAAGGGAGTGACGCTGGGCTCCTTCTTAATGTTCTCTATCAGCTTCATTTTCTTCAGATTTTTGGCATTCAACTGCTTGCCAACAGATGGTTCCAGAGTGCTGATTTCTTGTGCCTCTGTCAAATGTTCAATCAGCCTATCCTCTGTAAGAATATCTGATATCAGTCTTCCCAAGGGTATCCAATCCCTTTTTGTACGTTCCTCTTCCCTTGTTTCTTTGACACTTGTTCTAAGATGGTTGAACAGAAGATGAGCTAGATTTATCTTAACCTTCTGAGAGATGAAATAGAGCAGAAACTGTTGATCAATGTTTATGTAATCAGGAGAGCTGGTAGGCTTCCTGTGGTTGAAACAGCCCAGAATGATCTTGTCCCAAATTATGTGCTTGTCCTTCAAATCCCTTATCTTGCTGGAGGGAAGCCCTAGCGTGAAAATTTCCCTTGCAATTAGGGCAACATCTTGACACCTTTCTGCCATATCAATGCAGCGAATACCACCTCCATTGTACCCTATCAGTCTTGCAATCAGGTCTTCAGTAATCACAATCTTCTTCCCCATGATGTAGGATGTAACTTGGTGGTTTGAAGAAGAAGCGTGAATCCAAAATTCCTTTACCAGAATAGGAAATGTTGGACCCACCAGCCTGTCAAAGTACTTTTCCCAACCTTGAGCTTTAATCTCTTAAGATAAATCAAAACCATTCTCCTTGAGACTGTTGAAATCCACTATTATTTCAGACAGAACTTCAAGGTTCTTGATTGGAGTTAGAAGCATTCTGAGAGGTACTTCATATTGTTCAGAAGAAGCAGTTTTTTGGGAACCTGAAGAAGGATTGCTGGAAGAAGCCATGTTCACACGAGGTTTTTGAAAAAGATTTAAAGGTTTTCTTGAGAAAGTAAGAACACAGAAAACAGAAATATTGAGAGAAAATGAAAGTAAGGGTAAAAAGTGTGAATGGTGCGAAGTGTTTAAATAGATTTCTAAAAAGTTTTTGAAAACATAAAAGTTTAAGAGAGAGAAATAAATAATGATTATTAGCATTTAAGGATAGCTGATTTTAGGGGATTCAGAAAGATACTTGAACGGTTACCCATGACATGTGTCTCAATGCATCCAATCAGCGCTTTGCCTTTTCAGAAACGTGAACGCGTGTTCAGCCTCAGAAAACAGCTGATGACTGGATGACACTTGTTTGCTTGAGTGAACAGCACTTCTATCCTTGACCTGAAGCGCTCAGATCTTCATGGATAGATTCTGATACAATCTGCATTTCTAAAATTCTGAAAGAGGATTGATCAGAAGTTCACAGAGAATTAAACACAATTCTGAAGGCTAATATATAAAATTAAAACAGTTTTATTCTGGACAGAGCTTCATGCTGAGATGTTTCAGAATGAAGTTGAACCTATCTTCAGAAAGTGGTTTTGTGAAAATATCAGCCCATTGATGGTCTGTGTCAATAAATTTAAAATTTAAAATCCCTTTCTGAATATAGTCCCTAATAAAATGATGTTTTATTTCTATATGCTTAGCCCTAGAATGCAAAATTGGATTTTTACTTAAGCAAATGGCAGAAGTGTTGTCACAGAGGATAGGAATGTTACTCTCAAATATCTGGAAGTCCTCAAGTTGACTTTTCATCCAGAGCATTTGTGTGCTGCATCCAGCTGCTGCTATGTATTCAGCTTCTGCTATTGATAGAGCAATTGTGGATTGTCTTTTGCTGGACCATGAGATCAGATTTTCTCCCAGAAACTGGCAGCTTCTAGAAGTGCTTTTACGCTCTACTCTGTCTCCAGCAAAGTCAGCATCACAGTATCCTACTAAGCTGTAGTCACTTGATTTTATATAAAACAGATCCAGATTAGTAGTACCTTTCAGATACTTGAAAATTCGCTTAACAGCTGTTAAGTGAGATTCTCTAGGATTTGATTGGAATCTTGCACAAATACATACACTGAATAAAATATCAGGCCCTGAAGCTGTCAGATAAAGAAGATAACCAATCATACCTCTGTAGACCTTCTGTTCTACCTCTTTGCTTACCTCTTCTTTTTCCAGAATGCACGTGGGATGCATTGGAATCTTTGATGGCTTACATTCTGAGAGATCAAATTTCTTCAAAAGTTCTCTGACATATTTGCTCTGATGAATGTAAGTTCCTTCTGGGGTTTGATTGATCTGAATGCCCAGAAAGAATTTCAGTTCCCCCATCAGGCTCATCTCAAATTCTGCCTGCATACACTTAGCAAACTTTCTTCCCAGAGAGGGTTTAGTAGATCCAAAAATGATATCATCAACATAAATCTGACATACCAAGATGTCATTCTTAACTGTCTTACAGAATAAGGTTGTGTCCACTTTCCCTCTGGTGAATTCCTTTTCTAACAGGAAGTTACTCAGTCTTTCATACCAAGCTCTGGGAGCTTGTTTCAGACCATACAGTGACTTCTTTAGTTTGAAAACATATTCTGGATTTTTTGAACTTTCAAAACCAGGTGGTTGGTGCACATATACCTCTTCTTCTATATAGCCATTTAAGAATGCACTCTTAACATCCATCTGATACAGAGTGATGCCTTTATTTACAGCAAATGAAATTAAAAGTCTGATAGATTCTAACCTGGCGACTGGAGCAAAGGTTTCTGTATAGTCTATCCCCTCTTTCTGACTATAACCTTGTGCTACCAATCGTGCCTTGTTTCTGATGACTTCACCTTGTTCATTCAGTTTGTTTCTGAACACCCATTTTGTTCCAATGACGTTGAATCCTTTTGGTTTAGGAACTAGATCCCATATGTCATTCCTTGTGAATTGATTCAGCTCTTCTTGCATTTCTAGAATCCAATCATTGTCCAGAAGTGCTTCATCAACTGAAGATGGTTCAATCAGAGAGACAAGTCCCATGAGGGATTCTTCAGAGTTTCTGAAGCTAGATCTTGTTCTGATTGGATCTTCCTTTATTCCTAAGATTGTTTCTCCTGGGTGATCCATGCTGCTTCTAGATGGTCTTTTCTGAAGTTAATCAACAGAAGGTGTTGGATTGCTTGCAGTGCCTCTTTCTGATGTTGAGGGAGTGTCTTTGTTGAGAGCTTCTGATGACTTGTCTTCAGTACCTGTGAATTCAACTTCCATACCTGTAACTAATTCATTCTTCTTTGACTTTTGAGAGTCAAGCTTATCATCAAAACGAACACTTATTGATTCTTCAACAATCTGTGTTTCTGTATTGTATACTTTGTACCCTCTTGAGCGTTCAGAGTATCCTAACATAATACACTTTTGTGCTTTAGAGTCAAACTTGTTCAAATAATTTTTAGTATTCAAAATAAAACAAGTACATCCAAATGGATGAAAATATGAAATGTTGGGCTTTCTGTTCTTCCACAATTCATATGGAGGCTTTTCCAGAATAGGTCTTATAGAGATTCTATTCTGAATGTAGCACGCTGTGTTTATTGCCTCTGCCCAGAAGATCTTAGCAACGTTAGTCTCGTTGATCATGGTTCTGGCCATTTCTTGCAATGTTCTGTTCTTTCGTTCTACAACTCCATTTTGCTGGGGAGTTCTAGGACAAGAGAAATCATGCAGAATGCCTTTGTCATTAAAAAATGATTCAAAATCTTTGTTTTCAAACTCTCCACCATGATCACTTCCGACTTTGACGATTCTAAGATCCTTTTCATTCTGAACTTGGTTGTAGAAGGTGACAAACACAGAGTGTGACTCGTCCTTGTGTCTTAAGAACTTTACCCATGTCCATCTGCTATAGTCATCTACGATTACTAACCCATACTTCTTGCCACTGACTGAAGCAGTTTTAACTGGTCCAAATAAGTCGATGTGCAGAAGTTCTAATGGCTTAGAGGTGGAAACAACGTTTTTAGATTTGAAAGCTGGTTTTGCAAACTTGCCTTTCTGACATGCTTCACACAGAGCATCTAAATTGAACTTCAGGTTAGGAAGTCCTCTGACCAGATTGAGTTTGTTAATCTGAGATATTCTTCTCATACTAACATGCCCCAATCTTCTGTGCCAGATCCATTTCTCGTTGTTAACAGACAGAAGACACTTTACATTCTGATTTTTCAGTTCAGAATGTTTTATTTTATAAATGTTGTTTCTCCTCTTTCCATTAAATAGGATAGTCCCATCTTTCTAACTAACAGCTTTGCATGAATTTTGATTAAAGATTATATCATAACCGTTATCACTTAATTGACTTATGGATAACAGATTATGCATTAATCCATCTACTAATAAAACATTACTTATAGAGGGAAGATTTCCATTACCTACTGTTCCAGAGCCAATGATCTTTCCCCTCTAATTGACTCCAAAGCCTACGTGGCCTCCAGGCTTAAGTTCCAAGCTTTGGAACATGTGCTTTCTTCCCGTCATGTGTCGTGAGCAGCCAGAGTCCAGGTACCATGACTGGTGTTTCTGCTTTGCTGCTAAAGATATCTGCAACATGTATTATTTTATCCTTAGGTACCCATATTTTCTTGGGTCCTGATTTGTTAGTTTTACCAAAACTCTGGTTGAATTTTGGTTTGACAGAATAATTACTACTAGTATATTTGATGTCGTGTGTGTGCCCATATACAAAGTGTGAGTTAAGTGGAGTTCGTTTTATAACTAAATCCATGGCATTCTTTGGTGTTGGTACCTTACCTTGGTATCCTATTCCTTTTCTGCCATTTCTGCTAACTCCATAGATCATTGAATCCATTTTGCTTCTATCTATGTTTTTAGCTAGAAACTTCTGAAAGCTGTGATCATACTCCTTGATGATCTCATCAACACTGCTGGGAGTTTCAGGAATTGTTTCATTATGAGAGTTTTGCAATAGATTTTATAATTTTGAAACTTTATCTTTCAACTCAGAATTCTTCAATTTGAGACTCTCAGTTTTATCAGAGTCAGAAGCAAGATTCCTTTTCAGGTTTCTGAATTTGACTCTGATCTGCTGATATCTTTCCAGAATTTCATTAAGGCTTTCAGCTAGTTCAGCCTTAGTAAAGTTAATAGCAAAGTCAGGGAATACCTCTTCTGTGTCTGATTCAGAGTCTGATTCAGAGTCTGATTCAGAAGCTTCACTGTCTTCTATTATGTTTTCCATGAGAGCTATGTTTGCTCTCTCATCATCTGATTCTGAGTCAGCTTCAAATGTGTCAGAGTCATCCCATGTAGCCATGAGACTTTTCTTCTTTTCCTTGCCAAACTTCTTTTTGGGCTTTTCCCTCTGAAGCTTTGGGCAATCACTCTTGTAGTGTCCTTGCTCGTTACATTCATAGCAGGTGATGTCTTTGTTGTTTGGCTTTCTGCTTCCTGAAGAGCCTTCAGATCTTCTGTGTCCAGAGGAGGATTCTGACCTTCTGTATCTGGAGGAAGATTCATTCTGATTTTCTGATCTTTTGGGATTCCTGAACTTTCTTTGCCTCTGCTTCCATAGCTGGTTCACCCTTCTGGAGAGGAGAGATAGTTCACCTTCTTCTGATGAGGACCCATCAGAGGTTTCTTCAACAACCTGCAAAACTTTGGAGTCAGATTTTCTGTTAGATTTTAAAGCTAATGGCTTACCTTGCTTTTGAGGTTCATCTGCTTCTAGCTCTATCTCGTGACTTCTAAGGGAGCTGACAAGTTCCTCCAGAGAGATTTTGTTGAGATCCTTAGCTAGCTTCAGCACTGTGACCATTGGCCTCCACTGTTTTGGCAAGATTCTGATGATCTTCTTAACATGATCAGCAGTAGAATACCCTTTGTCCAGAACTTTGAGACCAGCCACCAGAATTTGAAATCTTGAGAACATCGTTTCAATTGATTCACTTTCTTCCATCTTGAAAGCCTCGTACTTCTGAATGAGCGCAAGAGCTTTGGTTTCTTTGACTTGAATTTTGCCTTCATGCGTCATTCTCAGAGAGTCAAACATATTCTTTGCAGTGTCTCTGTTTGATATCTTTTCATATTCAGAGTAAGAGATGGCACTGAGAATAATTGTTCTGGCCTTGTGATGATTTCTGAAATCACACTTTTGTTGATCAGACATTGCTTTCCTGTCAATCTTCTGACCACTTCCATTCACTGGGTGCGTGTATCCATCAGTCACCATATCCCACAGATCAGCATCATGGGCCAGAAAGAAGCTTTCAATTCTGTCTTTCCAATAATCAAAGTTCTCTCCATCAAAGACTGGAGGTTTGCCACTGAATCTGTCTCTTTCTTCATTGTTGTCATTGCTGATGTTTTGATGTGGTCCTGCCATTGTGTTTTTCTAACGCTGGATCTTGTACTGACACGGTTAAGTGTTAAGCTCAGAACCAGGCGCTCTGATGCCAATTGAAGATGTGAAAAACACAAGAAGGGGGTTGAATTGTAAAACTTGAAATCAAATGCAGACAACACATTATTTTTATCCTGGTTCGTTTGATCTCAAACTACTCCAGTCCACCCGTCAAGGTGATTTCGCCTCTCTCCAACGAGGTCTTAATCCACTATATTCAACTGAATACACAACTGCTTTAACAACTGTTAAAGCCTTCTTGAGTCTAACCACATACCGGTTTATCTCAAGGATGTTTTCTTACAGATAAATGAACAAATGTGTGTTTGATGTTTTCTTACAAAACTATATATCACAACTGTGATAATACACAATATTAAGCTTAAGATGAAACTAGATTGCTAGAGCTATAGAGTAAGCGGTTGAAAGCTTTAGCAAAAATGAGAGCGTGCGTGAGGATGATTAGCTTAGGCATGTATATGCGTGTAGAGTATTAGCCATTTCTTTTCTCACTGACTTGTTTAAGTAGCCTAGGAATAGATACGTTGTTGTCCATAAATCCATTTCAATGCTCATAACGTTCTTTCCTTTTTGAGAAGATCTTTGTCTTGGAATAAAGCCGTTGGTAATTAATCTGTCTTGAATGCATAGTAACGTTGACACTTCAGAGTGTTTTGCTAATGATAATCAGAGTGTTCTTGGCTTTAACTTATTCTGACGCTTTTGAGTGCTGATGACATGGTTAGGATCTTGATCAGAGTCAGAGTATGTTATGCGCAGATTCTGTTCATTAGGCTTCAACGTATAGCACATGTTATTTGATCTTCTGATGCTGACATATCTTCTGATGATGACATATCTTCTGATGGTGATGTTGATACTGATATTCTGATGCTGATTCCATCAGAGTTTCTGTAAATACACAACATAATTTTAAGTAGCATATATGTCTTATGAATCTTACAATTTATTTAATCTTGTATTTTGTTATCATCAAAACTCTAACTGAGGGTTGTAGAATCAAACTATGTTCTAACAGCTACCTATTCATCAATAGTGGGATAGCATTGTCTAAAGGACATTAGCACAGACTGATTCCTTTTTCGAGTAGGTAGATGGTTCTTAAGTACTTACTCTCTTTCAAACAAAAACTTTTCACACTTACACCTTTCAAACAAAAACTTCTTTCAAACCCACAAACACAAAGAAAAAACAAATTTTGAAAACACTTTGAGCAAGTACCTAAGAGCCCGTGGATAACCGCGGATAGAAAGGGTGCTAACACCTTCCCTTTCTATAATCTACCCCCCAAACCCGAGAAATATCTCGAAAAAGGAATTTTTCTGTGCTTTTTTCCTTTCCTTGTTGGATAAAATAAAAGACGGTGGTGACTCTTGCTTACCACGACATTTTGCGAAAACAAATGCAAAACGCAAACCAGCATTCTAAAAAAAGTCAGTTCTCTCCCACCGTATCACAGATCACATATAAAAAGCAATCAATATGATAAAAATATAAGAAGATTCTCTCTGCCTGGACTTGTGGTGAAGGAACTATCTTCAATCTTTAATTCCTCTACCAACCGTGTTTACGCTTTGGTAAAATATAATCTTTAGAAATCAGGTCTCCATCATGAAAAGACAGAATTCCACCCCTAGTCAGTTTTTGTACTTCAATCATCAATGGAGAACAGTGTTCAATATCATAGCCAAGTGCTTCTTGTTGGAAAGCACAATAGGCATCAACCTTGTACCATGGTGGGAGATCCTTTGGAATACCTGGTGAAGATCGAGTCCGAACCAAACCACTTTGCATCAAAGCTGCAAATAACTCAGTGTAACTCATCAAAATGAGATCAAATGTACTTTTTTTTGGAGTTTGTCCTTGATTATTCTGCTGATATGATCGCCAATGAGTTCTCTGAGGAGGATGATAAACAAGAACTATAGGAGCTTCAAGAACTGGATTAACAATAGGGATCACTGGTGCCACATGTTGGTACAGATAGTAATTATATCTTCTTCTGGTTTTCTTCCTCAGCCTTACTGGTGGAATATCATTGAAAGCCTACATCTCGCTCTTCGACAAATCATAATCATAAACCTTGATATCGCTGACAGAACCACCATCCTTAGGTAAATGTTCTCCTTGGGCAACCTTTTTCATGAGTGCTACCTTTGTCATATTTTTTTCCTTCATATGAGGATTGATTTGAGCGGTAACAGAAGCTTCAACCAGAGTAGTCAGGTGCTCCGTACCAACCTTCAAAGTAATCATCTCCTTGCGAAGTTCAAAGATCTCTTGCTTAATGTTTTCCATCTTCTCTTAGCATGAGTGTCGTACTGATGAGACAACTTGACTATTAGAGACCAAGAGCAAAGGATAAGACAGATGGAAGACTCTTGACATCAAGACCAAATGTAACATAATGTATGATATGCAAATATTGGTTTTTATTTGACTTTCTAGGAACTAAAGATATTAAATTGTAAACATCAAGGCATGAATATAAATAGTAAATACCTAAATTGGATTAGAGCATCAATCAAGTTATCATCAAAATTAATTATCCATTTTGGTAGATTAAAGTTTTCACCCCATCAATACCCAAGATCCGTTGAGTTTGATGAAACTTATGATGTTTACAAAGAAAGACCTCTAAATTTTTTAAACATCATGTGAAAAAGAGTTTCATGGATGCATGAATGCATGGTTATACAATAACCACAAACAAAGTCACAACAATATGGTTCAAAGGTTCGACGTCACGAGCATGGAGTCAAAGGTAAGAATCACCCCACAAGGTATGTACTATGGTTTCATTTATACCTATAGAACAAGGTTCTAAAAGTAATTTGGAGTTGGGACTCTTCTTTCGAATATTATTGATTTACATAACTACTTGTGAGTACCAATAACATTCTCAAGAAAAACTCGTCCAAGCTGTAGCGATAGAAATGTTTTACGACTAAGCCTTTGGATTGACTTGACTTATACAAATCAAAATAAAAGTCGCCACCGCGCTTTATTGTTTCCAAAGGAATGGAAAAAGAGCGAATAACCCAAAAAGAAAGGGGGAAAGATTCAAGGTAAGGGGGTTGGTTATGCAAAGGGAAGGTATTAGCATCCTAAACATCTACGGTACTCCGCAGGAGCCTCTTTGTAAAATCTTTATATTTTGGCTATAAAAATGTTGTATAAAAATGGACGGTGGAGGTGAGAAAATAAATATATTTATTTTATGATTTTTGCACCCGCCGCGGTTGCGAACCTTTAGTGTCTTCGTACCACCTTTTCGTGCAATAAGGGATCAGGGTACACGTAGTTCCTCTTTTAAAAATTTGAAACACATATGTGTTGGTTAATTTTATGAGATAAAACATCATCGTCATTGTCCGTGTGGAAAACATACCTACTACCCACAATTATGAGAAAAGAGAATTTGCATCATCTAAAAGTAGAGGATATGGCTCGGATTTTAAAATCAAAAATACCTCACTCAATACCCAAGTGGACAAAATCTCTCTTCACTACATATTGTAGAAGTATGGTTGTTTGCATCACTACAAGGATTGACAAGAGTTCAATCTCTTTTAAGAAAATTTTAAAGATAAAAAAGCCAAAGTGGCAAAAATGGTTTGAAATGAGATTGATTGACTTTTAGTCTTCTCACAAAAATGTCAAAGTATTGTTAAGTTGATTGGGGTTTATTTATGAAAATGTTTTGAAAATTCATGGACATAAGTCCAGGTTTATTATGAAAGTGGTTCAAGTTTAGAAACAAGAAGAGTTTTCAAAAGGAGGAAGAAGATTTTTTGAAATTAAAGAAGATGGGAGGAGAAGAAGGGACTATCCTAAAGAATAAGGTAAAAGCTAGGGATAAGAACTATCTAACTAATAAGAAGCCAATACTTGACATTATGAGCCAAGATAGAACTCCCATTCCTTGGATTGAAACCGATCAAGCAAAAAAATACTAGACCTCTTGAGAGAACCAAACTTCAAGTGTATTAAGTCTTCACAAAAATTTGGCAGAGTAACGGATGTATATGGGTGAATTCCAGATTACAAACAAAAGGTGTAATCACAAAAAAAAACCTGCACAAAAAAAAAATAAACTACCCAATATCTTGAGGTAAACTTCAAGAACTCCATACAAAATAATCAGATAAGATCACAAGGTCTCTAAGATGGGCCAAGGTTTCTAATTCTAAGTCCAAGAAAAGTCCTATGCTCTATAATGCCGAGGATAGTAACCAAATAGTCCAAGTAGCATTAAAGATTTTTTAGGGTTTATGTTGATTATTAAGCATCTTAAGAAAGGAAAAGAAAAGCTCAAGTGAGCAAAGTAAAAATGGCAATAAAGTAAATGCTCAAATGAGCAAAGATGAAAATGGCATGAAATGTAAATGCTAAAAGTAAATGGTACATAAAGCATAAAAAAGAATAAAAGCATAAAGTAAGACAAGTCAATAATTAGTGGTTAGTTGGATGACCATCTTGAAGCTTGCATTTTAAACTCATTAGAGGATTGGTAGAACCAAAGCCTCCACACAATAAGTTGCATTTGCTTTTTGTCAAGTATATCATCCATTTGGAATTCTCACAAGTACCGTTTAATGATCAACGATATTTAAGTGATCCGTATTGACCAAAGGTGTTGTAGATCCATTAGAGGATAGGTAAAACCAAAGCCTCCACACAATGAATCTCAAGGTTATTGGATCAAAGAGATCGAATTAACATACTTGGGCTTGCAATCATAAGTTTGGGCCACGAATGATCATTTATTTGAATCGGGACAAAATTTAGCGCTATGTTAATCAATCGTAAGTGGACTTATATAGAAGTCACACCTATTTTGAGGCCGGTCAATAGCAATCTATACACCATTTGTTTTGAGACATGATATAGAGATCATGCTCCAACAACATTTAGTGCAATAAGAAAGGGATGAGATGAAGAGGGATGGGAAAAAAAATACACAAACCACATTTGAATTAAATTTTAATCAAACTATTATTAATATCACATTTAATATACAAATAAGGGTTTAAAAAGGGTTTTAAAAATAGAAAATAATGAGAAAAGTATCAACTATGTTCAAATTAATCAAGAAATAAAAAGTAAGACCATAGAAAAATCAGAAAATGGCTCAAATCTTTTTACAAATTTTTTGGTAATTTTTTAAAATTAAAATAAATGGGTAAAATAAACAAAAAATGATAAAAAATAGTAAAGTCAGAAACAAAAATAAAATAGGGTCACCTATTTACCACAATATCATTGGATCATTCCAAATTTTTTTCAGAATTTATAAATGTATAAAAGTATTTTTAAACATTTAAAACAAATTAAATAAGTGTAAAATTTATAAAAAATACCAAAACACAAAATTAAATTGTGAAAAAATAAAAATCAGAAAGGGGATAATCAAAAATATTTTTCATAATTTTTTCAGATTTTTTGGACAAAAATGAATTTTCTATGATTTTTTGAAATTTAAAACAATAAAAATATAAAAATCAGAAAAAGAAAATAAAAGTAAAATATGTGGACCATAGGATGAGAGTCAAAACGCATTAGTAATCAAATCCAAGGGATCTGGCGCGCTGTACATATCATGGTCATTAATTAATGTTGTACAAAATCATTAATTAAATCAGAATTTGAAAAAAACAGATGGCGCACCTTCATAGGTTGGAAGATGACACGTTGGTCATCTTCAACCTCCAGCCATCACGAATTGCAGGTCTCTCAAACTGTAAAATCAGAAGCTCAGACCTATGCCATTCGCTTCGTCTCTTCAAGACGAAGACAACCACACCCCCACGCCAAATTTATATAAACTGTAGCTCAAGTAATTTGGAGGAAAAGTTTTGAAAAGGGATTTGAAATTTCATGGTCAAAATGTGTTTCCAGTAAAAGGTAAGTGTTGCGACTAGAACCAAGGCAATGAGAGAAACACAATGATATCAAAGTTTTGAAGAATGGATGAAGGAATCTACCTATTGAAGTTGAGTTGCAGAGCTCTGAAACTGGACTTCTATGGAGTAGTATAGGACACGATTCTTGAATGTAATTATGTGGTTAGCTTCAGGGAAGATAAAGGAATGTGAATTGATGGAAAAATTGGATTGAAAAAGGCTCGATAATGGATTTTGAAGTTACAGAAAATTGAGTTATGGAGCAAGTTTGGCAGGGTGATTCTGGCTATTCAAGCTTGGGAAAATAAATGGTATAGTACATTTATTTATAGGAGAAGCGAATGGGATCAAAAGGAAGAGTGAATGATGCATTTTGGAGGGAATTCATGCAAACCTGATGCACGAGTGAAGTGTGATCCAAACTTCATCAAAACTCATCCAATTCTTGCATTTTGATGCACTAATCCACTTGGGAAAGTTGGCTAATCATGTTTAGACCAAAAACACGTGTTAATTTGAGGTTTAGAGGTTGTAACATGAAATTCAAATTTTGACTTGCAAGGAAACTTCAATTCCAAGTTACCATTTTTGAAATAATGGCATTCTCACTCAAGGGGTCTTAAGGCATGATTCTTGATGCATTAGAAAGATGAGGTTACAAGCTTTGCAATAGAAAAAGAATGGAGTTAAATGGATTCTTGAGCTGAAAGTTACATTGAGTCAAAGTTGGAGAAAAAGGGTTGAATTTCCATACTTAGAAATATTTCAAATTCTTCTTCAAAGATGACCTATAATGTCTTGCATCCAAACATGGATTTCCACTTGGAATTTTCTCTTGATCAAAAAAGATGGCATGAAGTATATCTCTTTAATGACATTTTGAAACTTGAATCATTTATAATCTCCAAAATTTGAGCAAGTTATGACTTGTTGAAGTTGGCAAAATATCATGAAATGACCTATAATCGTTTGCATCTTTAAGGCAACTTCCATCCATTTTCCCACTTTGAACATAAAATAAGGCATAAAGTTAACATCTTCATGATCATTATGGAAAAATAATGGACTCAAGATGATAAAAATTGACTATGTTATGGCCATTTGAAGTCACACATGGAAAATTGGGGATTCATCTAGAGGACTTGTAATCTTTCTTCTTCATCAAGGCTCTTTCTCATGAAAGCTCCTAGGAACCTTTGAAGTGATTTGTTAATAACCCTTTGAAGAGAATGATGTCTTTTCAATCACTCAAAAATACCAAAAGGTGAGCAAGATATATTCCTTTTAAGTTCATAACCCTAGTTCCTAGATCAAGAAAATGCTTTGAGGAACTTTGACAAGCTTGAAAAAACTTCTTGTACTAACATTCTTGCTTTGTGAATAGAAGTTGTTAAGGATGATAATGAGGACTAATAGCCACAAAAACCACTTCCATACCTTGAAATTTGAGAGAAATATGCTCTTATGACCAATAGGAACAAGGCCTTGTCCAAACATGACAACTTCTTCAATCAACCCTTTGTACTTTTGAGTCAAATCAAATAACCTTGAAATGTGATGAACCAAAGCAACCTTGCCATGCCAATCCTTCCAAAACCAATCCAATGGTGAGGTTTGAACTTCTCAAGCTTTATTGACTAGGGTATGGAAATAAACTCATGAACCCATGGGGTAACTTGTTAAATCTCATTGCCCTTACCTACATGGATAACAAGAAAGACAAACCAACATTGCATTTTATTAGTTAAATGAAGAAATCAAAATAATATTCATTATCATAAAAGGAACATAATTCAAGGTGCTTGGTAATCCCTCAAAAAGGGAAAAACTAAATGTAGGAAGGGGAACCAAGAATCCTAGTGTGATCTTGTTGTGAATAAATCAACATGGTATGGTGAAGGGATCTTAGGGGCAAAAATTGGGGTACAACACAAGCGTAGTATCACATAATGACTAATTCAGGACTAATTTTAAATTTCAACACACTACATCTTAAAGGCCAAGATGGGTAAAGGGGTTCTATGGCTTCTCATATTTATGGGCTCTCGGGTTGAAAGTAGTAATACTTTAACAACTAGCTTGTTTTAACATTACCACCCCCAAGGAGGCCTCTACTGGGTGAGATTATATCATATGCTACTTATGTCAGAATTACTCCAGTCATGTAACTTTTGATTATACCACCATCCTAATTCTTAAGTGTTACTTTCATCCGGGTGTAGGATTTGTCCTTTGTAAAAACACCAATGCCACCCCCAAAGAACCATAAAACATCATATATAAAAAACAAACAATGAAAGT
Organism: Vicia faba; assembly: GCA_948472305.1. Lineage (NCBI taxonomy): Eukaryota > Viridiplantae > Streptophyta > Magnoliopsida > Fabales > Fabaceae > Vicia > Vicia faba. The sequence goes on from OX451739.1 coordinate 726,252,074, forward strand.
AAAACAAGTAAAATAAGTTAGGTTTAACCCTCTTAAGGATACAACTCCTAGTGAAGTCGCCATTTCTATCACAGTGAAAAATCAAGGAGACCAAGCTATTGAGTAAACATTAATCATAAAGACTTATGAAGTTGCCACCGAACTTTATTGTTTCCAAGGAAAAGGGAAAAGATCGAAACCCTATTGTTTAACATACAATGCGAGAAGTATAGACTAAAAGTAAAGCATAAGGAAGTGATCCAAGGTACATGGTTTGGTTATACAAAAGGAAGGTATTAGCATCCTATGTATCTATAGTACTCTATAAGAACCACTTATAATATCTATTTTTTGTTTTAAAATTGTTTGTTTTCTAAATGAGTGTCGTGATGTGAAAAGAAATATATTTTAGGATATTTTTGTTTGGAAAGAAAATTGTTTGTTTGCTAAATGAGTGTCCTGCCAATTAAGGATCAAAACCTCGTAGTTCATGGTAAAAATATCAAAATGGCTTGTTATGGTTGATTTTAGGAGTAGAGATATTTTATCATCTTTTAGAGAGAAACTCAACTAATACCACCACAAGTATGAGAAGATGGATCTTGCATTATCATGAAAGAAGAGCTACTAACTTGGACATAAAGATCAACAAGTTGCCAACTAACGTCTTCATATGGAAAGAATCACATTTGCTTCAATAATTACTATAGGGATATGAGAATCATATCTCAACTATAAAGAGAGTTTATATCTAATCTATTTGAGAAAATATTTTAAATTGAAAAGCCAAGTTGCAAAAATATTTAAGTGAAGTTGAATCACTTTTAGTCTTTTGAAATTGTTTTGACATGCTTAAGTGTATTGAGGCATTTGATTAAAAAGAGTTGAAAAATGCAATGAAACAAAGTCAAGTTTTTATATGAAAGCGGTGATAGTTTAAAAATTATTTTTTAGGGTTAAAGTTTTCTTATAGTAAATGAGAATACATAGGGTGATAATTTACAAAAGTTTTTATACAAAGGGGAATGCACATGCTTATGACTGTAAAGTCAACAATACTATCCTTTTCCTTGGATTTTGGGGTCACAAATACTAATCATGTGAGGTAATGAACATACACAAACATCATGTTATTAAGCAAGAGTCAAAACATGGCATGTTAGACAAATTAAAATTGGGAATGATCAAGAAATCAACAAGAAATTCTTAAAAGAAAGTATAAAAGACATGTTTTTGGATTTTTAATAAAATAAACAAAATAAAACATATTTTTAATATTTTCGAAATATTATCAAAGTACACACATAAATCAAGTAGCATGCAAAAAATCAAGTCTAAAGGAGTTGATTTGCTCATCTAAAATCAAGTTGAAAGTTGAAGAGTAGTGTTGGAATCAAGTGACCAAACAAGCAATGAAAAGAAAATATTTTTGGAAATTTGACTCAAAAAATCGATTCCATGAAATGGGGAAATCGATTTCCCCTTTGTTGCAAGCCTAAAACAAAAGCGCTGGAAAACAAAATTTTGCTGTGGCAATCGATTCCCTGATATGGGGAAATCAATTTCCCCTCTGCTGCAGGAAAAAAATAGTTATGGAAATCGATTCGCCTGTTTCAGGAAATTGATTTCCTGCATGAAATTTCTAATTTTTTGGTTTTTAAAACACATCATCTTCAACAAAAATGGAAACTCACTCATTTCTCAACCAAATGCAAAAGTGTAGAGATCAAAGTTGCTTAGCTTTTCACAAGGATTTCAAATATGTAAACATCATAAATTAATACAAAATATAGCTCGTGAATTTTTGATAAGGCCAAAAGATCTAACATTTTTTCAAAGTTGAATCAAATGACATACAAACTCAAACAATGCATATTTTGATAGGACTTCAGATCACACCAATCATATAAACATAAATGTATCAAAAATGAGTGCAAATGGTAACTTAAACTATGAGTTCAAAGTTAAGAAAAATTTACCATAGGGAATGAGTCTGTTGCCCCTTTAAGTGTTATTACAGTAGCAAATGGATAATCCTCTTAGCTTCCTTGGACCTCAATGAAGCTATTGATGTGCTTACTTTTCTTTGAAACAAGCTCAAACTTTATAACCAACTCAAGGTGCAAATTCAAAAAGTGAGAAATGGAGGTATGTATTGGGTGGTTATAGAAGAAAACTTGAGGTTATAGTAGCTTCTATATGATGTATGGAAGATGTTTGGATGGTTTGTTTGCAAATAAATTGCAAGAATTGGGAGTTTAGTGTTTATGGTATGAAAACTTTCAAAAATGGGATATTTGGGCAAATGTTGGTGTTTGAGAGAGATGGTGTTATGGAGCTGTGAATTGGTTGTTATGAAGTGAAAATGAGATCTCTATGTATAGATAAAACTCAAAGGTAGATAGATGAATAAATGCTCAAGTTGTCAAGTTATGGTTTTGGTTGAAATGCAAATATCAAGTTATGTGAACTTTCATGGTTTCATGGCATAGTACAAGAGGAGTTGGGTGAAGTGGCCTGGTTTTACTTGATTTATGGTGGAGTTAATAAGAAAATAAGTATAGGTATGGGCTCAAGACAAGATTTGTACAAAAATCTTGCTTTTCAAGAATAACAATGGTAACTTTTTACCTTAAATGGAAAGTTATTTGGATAATGGCTTGTATCTCCTGGGTAAAGGATTGAAGGCTTGTGTACTCTCTTAATCTTGGATAGATTTAGATGTACTGTGGGATGAAAAGTGAGATTATGTAGCATGGCTTGGAAATTTGGTCTGTAGGTTATCACAAAAATGACTTGTAATGCAACCTTGGACATCCATCTTCATAAATCTGAAAGTCCTTGATTAAGCATGATAAATTCACGCTCTTGGAGTTTTTGGAAAGCTTGAAAAATCATCTACAACTTTCATATTGAATAATTTCATTGAATCAATTGGGATCTTGGAGAAAAATGTCTATAAAGTCAGCTACTTAACAATGTTAGAATGCTGTAAAATTTTCTGTAAGTGTTTGAGATTTTGACAATTTTGAGATGCTAACTTCAATGAATTCATATCTCCAAATCTGTGCATTTTTTGGAGATAAACCCTCATTGAAAAAGTTGTAGTATGAATCATTCTCTACCACTTTCACATTTAAAGTTTTCTTTGAATCAACTTGTACCTTGATGAAAATTCCTTGTGAAGTTAGGGTTATTTTGAGTAAAAAACACTTGAAAATTTCGAAGTGTTTAAAAGTCTTCATCTTTGACTTTTGTTGACTTTTCTTGATTCTTGATGCACAAGTTTGATAATTTTGAATTTTTTGATGACCGTTGATCCTTGAAGTCCAAAGTTGACCAAAAAGTCAAAGTTTGACTTTTGGGTGACAATTAACTTTTCATCTGTTGATTCCAATTCTTTCACCATTAGTCAATTGTATCTTTGAGAATGTCTTGAGCCATATAATTAGGTCAAGATGTTTCATTTTAGTTCTTTGAATCATGCCTCAAGCCATTAGGTCATGCACTGAGCCAAAGTCAATGATCCATTTTAATCTAAAACCCTAATTTGATCAAGACTTGTATTGATGGAGATTTCTTGATTCAAAACCCTGTTTGACACAAATAGTAAACACACAAGCTGTTTTTGTATTTTGTTATAGATGAAATGATGTATATTAGGTGGTATCTTAAGATGAAAAGCTTTGTTTCCCAATAGTGTTGTTGCAACATTCTCTTGGAATCTTTGCCTGACAACAAGTTGCATGCTCTTTATTTGAGCTGATTGAATGTCCCCAGTATGCTTTTGTTCGACAACAAGTAGAGGCGTCTTTATTTGAGAAGCTTGTATATCATCAAGATATAATCGTTATTCTCACAATAAGTAGCTGTCTCTCCGGTTTATCCTTAGCATAACAGCTTTTGTGAGCACATTTATTCGTATTCAAGTGAATCATTAGTCTCGTTATTTGAAAAAGTGGTTATCTCTTGGATAGAGAAGCTTATTGCGATTCCATTTCAGGTTGGTTCGTTATATGGACAAGTGGTTATCTCTTGGATAAATAAGCTTGTCACGATTCCATTTCAGCTTGGTTCATTATTTGAACAAGTGGTTATCTCTTGGATAGTGAAGCTTGTTGCGATTCCATTTTAGTTTGGTTCGTTATTTGAACAAGAGGTAATCTCTTGGATAAAGAATCTTATTGAGATTCCATTTTAGCTTACTTCGTTATTAGAACAAGTGGTTATCTCTTGGATAAAGAAGCTTGTTGCAATTTTATTTCAGCTTGGTTCGTTATTTGATCAAGATGTTATCTCTTGGATATAGAAGCTTGTTGTGATTCCATTTAAGTGTGGTTCATTATTTGAACAAGTGGTTATCTCTTGGATAAAGAAGCTTGTTGTGATTCCATTTCAGCTTAGTTTGTTATTTGAACAAGTGGTTATCTCATGGATAGAGAAGCTTGTTGTGATTCCATTTTAGCCTAATTTTTTATTTGAACAAGTGGATATCTCTTTGATAGGGAAGCTTGTAGCGATTAAGTTAACCTTTATCTTCCATTAAATGGCATCTCTCTAGAATGGTCCCATCAGAGAAGTTTGGTGAAGATCCATACAAGTGTTTCTGTTTATTTGAGATAGCTTGTTGTGATTTTGTTCACCTTTTAAATCAAATGGTCAATCTCTTCGAGAGGATAGAGATAGTTTTTTGTGAAATTTTATCTACTTCAATGCAATGTTACCCACAACTAATGGCAATTTCCCAGTAAGTCTGTTATCAGTTTTTCATTCATCAAATGGTAATCTCTCCGGAAAAGTCCCGTCAGAGGAGTTTGTTCAAGATCTTGTTATCAGTTTTTCTTTCATCAAATGGTAATCTCTTTGGAAAAGTCCTGTCAGAGAATTTTGGTGAAGATCCTTACAAGTGTCATTCTCTTTATTTGAGGAACCTATTTTACAAGTTAACCTAATCACATCTGTTTTTGAAGATCCTCGATAGAGTTATTGATTCCTAATTCCTAGCAAGTAGAAATCCATTTATTGGAGACAACTTGTATTCGATCCTTCCCAATTGAAAGATTGGGTTAAAGAAGAAGCTGAAACCCTATGCTGATAGTGGAAACCTGTTATTATTAAATTGTTGGAGTGGTATTACATTTGGTTTAAGTTACCACTTGTCCAGTAGTAGGAAATCTCTTCCCTAATGGAGTTGGATTTTTGTCCCTAATCGGACTTGTATATCCTTTTGTTGTCTCTCTTTCCCATTTGAGTCACTTTCTTGTTATTCCCCTATGAAGTTTCGCTGTCCTTTGCTTCCTTCCTCCAACAATAGTTTTCCTCCTGTGGCATCATTCCCCACATAATTCAGAGTCTTGCATTCAAATCATATAATAAGCATATTTGCGGTATCTTAGGGCCAACAATTGTGTATTTTATATTTAAGTCTCTCCAATCACGTATAGATGAAGATATCAATCTTCATATCTCCGGATAGAAGAAACTTAAATAGGGTCATCTATCATACCCTAATTTGTACCCCTAAGATCCCAGCTCTATTTGCATCATTGCATAACATCAAGATTACAAGTTGTGGTTGGCTCCTAACCCTCTCATCTTTAGGTTTGCCTATGTAGAGATCATCAAACACCTTTTTGTGTTCATATTGCTTTTATGCATCACTAACCTCATTAGAATACAAAGATATGCCTTGTTTGTTTTATTTCTTTACAAGATAGGGTGTTGAATCAAGAAGTCCAAGTGGTTAATTAATCAGGGTTTTGTGTTTTCCTCAATATCTCAACTCCCCATTAATTCATGGTGATAAAAATATTTCCCCTCATCAATAATAAAGTTTAAGTGTTAATTAATTCAATTTCGTCAAGCTCTAATTCATTATATGCTCTAAATTAGGGTTTTGGTCAAAGTCAACTTGATGTTTCCTTTTTTACCAAGACATGACCTCATGGCTTGGGACATGATTCAAGGGCCTCTAATACTTCTTTGTGGTCTATTAATTTACCTCATTTGGTTCAAGAATCTTGATTTATTGAAGATTGGAAAGTTTTGATTCAATTGCTAAAAAGTCTACAAATGCTCTAAGTCAAAGTTTGACTTTTGATATTTTCAGACAACTATGGACTTCACAAGTCAAAAATAAATAAAATGTGGAAAGTGGATGAGCTTGATCAACTTAAATCAATAAAAGATCCAAATTTGTCAATGTGATCGGTGGATCTGGAACTGACTGTTTAACGCTGGTTCGCGAAATGTCGCGGAAGCAAGAGTCGCCACCGTCTTTTATTTTCTCCAAATGGAAAGGACAAAAGCACAGAAAAATTCCTTAAAGAGATTGCTCTCGGTTCGGGAGGTAGATTATAGAAAGGGAAGGTGTTAGCAACCTTTCTATCCATGGTTATCCATGGGCTCTTAGATACTTGCTCATTTGTGTTTTCAAAAATGGTTTGTTTGCTTTTCAACTGTGGGTTTTAAAAAAGTTTCTTTGAAAATTCCAGTTCGACTCCTGTATCTGTCCTCAAGAGTGTTTGAAAAGTTGCTTTCGAAAGCTTTTTGAAAAGGTGTCGGTGTGAAAAGTATTTTTTTGATTTGTTTTGAAATTAGAGCAAGTATCTAGAGTCGTCTACCTACCCTAAGGAATTCGTCTGTGTAGGTGTCCTTTAAAGTAGTGCCATCCCACCATTGAGAGGTAGGTAGCACCACCGTTGGAGGTGTTCGGGTCAATTCGAGGTTCGGGACATGGTGATCACCAGAGCAATGGGAAGACACCTTAGAAGCTACCCTCATGCCAGGTTCCCGGATCATGAGGACTTACTAAGACATCCTCTACTCGACGATCACCTTTCGAGGCAAGGCAACAGTGAGGCGTACCCTAGGGGTGGTGTGTGATTTGTGTGTCGTTTTCACTTATTTTGTCTTGTCATGTATTGGTGATCTACGCGTTGATTTTATTTAAGGCCATTCATTCTTGCATGCTTTGTTTAACAATTAAAAGTTGCGGGAAAGTAAATTCTAAGCTATTACAAATGGCGCGGGTCCACATCGCCAAAAGTTTCTCGAACCCGATTTGACAGAAAATAAGTAAAGGAATTAAAATAAAGAATTGAAAAGTGCGAGAAGTAATTACAAGGCTTCGGGAGAGGTACATAATTATTTAAGCGGAATAAAAATAATAATGCGAATTAATAAGAAGTTAAGAACGTGGGCGTTGGACCCTTTTGCAAAAATTAAAATTAACGAGGAATTAAAATTAATGTTAAAAGAAAGCAAGAATTTGTTTTTTGGTGTTTTTTAGTGTTTTAGAATTTAATATGAAAAATTAATTAAAATTGATACTAACCCTAATTCTAATGGTTTTTAAGTTATTAAGAAAAATACTGAAATTTTTAATCTAAATGAAACCCTAATTAATTTACAATTTTAATTATGAAAATAAAGTAAATAATATTATTATGACAAAAGAAAAATTAAAAGGAATAAAACATTTATTAAACCTAATTCTATGTTTTTTATATTGTTATTATGAAAAGAATTAAAATTGCAACCTATTTTAAAACTAAATTTATTTACATGCATTTATTTACAAGAAAATATTAAAATAAAATATTTATTATGTTTTTTATCCTTTCTGATTTTTTTTGTGTATTTTTATATTTTGTGAAAACAATTAATTAAATTAGAACAATAAAGAAAATAAAATAATAATTTGAAAATAAAACATAAAGAAAATATAGAGAATTTGCAAACCAGGGGGGGGGGGGGTAGTCCCCAAAGTGGAGGTCTTGATCCAAGAATTCTGGCCCAACAAGCTTCAGGTCCGTTTGACTTTCCCACTAGCGTGCTGAAGCGTTGACTAGGGCGTAGCGTGTTCTTTGAATCCATGCCTTTGATTTGATCTCCCAGGACGCGTGGGCGATGATTTTTGAGCGTGTATGATGATCCTCAACGCAAGCGCTGCATAGGAATTGTTATGGAAAAATAATATTGAAACATGTAAGACCTGGGGCTCGAACCCAGGTCATGAGGGTTAACAACGCTACACTTTGCCAGCTGAGCCACTACAACGCGTTTTATATATAATAAACAAACAAATACTATAAAGAAAACAATCAATGTTAGTGGATCCACGCGCGAAAATTCAAACCAGCGTATCATGTTTTGCCACGACTTCGTCTTCCTCGCGTGCCTGAAACACAAGAACAAAAGCAACGGTTTTTCATGCGTTGTTTTAGGTGGCTTATGGGAAAATAACGAATAGGCCTTAGAGGGTCAATAAATTAGGCGCGATGGCATGTTTAGGATCGTCCAGGTGCACTGATTTGAATGGCATGGGTCTGGAAGATCAATTTTTCTTAAAATAAAAACCCCCAATTTTGAGGTCCTGCAAACCCTAGAACGCAAGCATGGTGAAATCTCATATACAGCATAAAAACATAATTGAATGCAATGGTTAGCTTCACAATCAAATGAGGAATAAGAATCAACAATTAAATTTCACAAAGAATGCATGTAATTTGATGTACGATTATGAAATTTTCTTGATACAGTTTGAGTCCTATATACCGATTCTGGGAGTTTGAGTGGATGTTTTTGATTGGAATGTGATCAGTGATCTCCAAGGAAGCTAACGGAATAGAAATTAGGTCTTGAATCGCCCTCAAAGGTGGTTTTCAGATTTCAGTTTTTTTGCAATTTTTTCAAGTGTGACAATGGCTTCCTGGAGCAATTATGCGTGTCTTTGCATTAGGGTTGTGATTATGCTTATGTACTGAGTGCATTAGGTCAACAATATTGATCAAAATCTCTTGAATTAATGGTTTTTGAAGATTTGATTTTCAAGCTTTTTAACCAAATATTCTCCATGCTATTTTTGCACAAATCATATCCAATCACCCCAAATCTTTCCTAATTTGCATATGCACGAATTATTGATTCTAAAACATGTATAAAAAGATTGGTTAGGGTGAGTTAAATATTTTTCATATATTTAAATGATTTAAATGAATTAATATAAATAAAAATTCAAATAAATAAATAAAAAATGAGAAAATACTTCCCTTTGGGCCAAGTGGTCGTGCACATGTCATGGGTGATGAATTATGGAAGAAAAATGGGCCCATTAGCAATTTTAGGTCATTTGAATCAATGTTGACTTTTCAAAATATCCAAAAATTTCCCAACTTCCACAAGGCATAACTTGCTCAATTTTTAAGCTTTTCTGATGTTCTTGGACATTTTGGAAAGGTCTTTGAGTCCTCTAACCAATGCCTTTGGTACCATGTCATTTTGATTTACCAATCTCAAGTTATGGTCTTTGACTTAAAGTCCCTTTTTGTTGAATTTTGAAAATGACCTATAATGTTGAAATTGATAACTTTTTGTGAGAGCATTTCTTGGACTTGAAGTATGAAGATGAGTTGTAGGAAATGTCTTTATCTTCAAAATGAGCTTTGGATGGAATTTTTCTGATAATCCATGTGAAAGTTATGCCCTGGTCAATTTCAGTTGACTTTTTCAACTGTCCAAATAAGGAAACTTTTGCATCTTGATGATTTCTGAGCCAAATTTTGAGAATCATGATCAAGCATTGATCAAATGATGTTTGTGGCTCAAAAATGATATGTTGACCAAAAATTTGAATTTTTGACTGTCAAATGACCATTTTGCCCCTACAGTTGACTGTAGTGCAATTAGGGTTTTTGACTGTGCAATTTTGTGCTGAATGCCTTGAAACTTGATATGAGGATGCTTGACCATATTTGTAGGCATGTGAGACTTGATTGGACCTTTGAAAACTTCATTTCCTTGATCAGAACACAAACCCTAGTTTTGACTGTATGGGAGACCTTTACACTGTGCAACCCTTGGGGAATTTTGCAGTTTGACTTGGCAATTTCCTGAAGAATATGGGAGGGCAAATTTTGGGGTACAACAGTTGCCCCTGTTCAATCTTCTTAGACCTGAGGATGCAGATTGGCTGACGCGCCTTTCGTAATCCGAGGGTGGAAGATGATTGAACACCAGAGTGCCCAGAAATTTGCGCTCACATGTTAGCAGTGTGATGGGTGAATGGGCTTATAGGTGCCATTTGGAGATTGCTGGATAGGATGATGGGATTATAGATGCCATCTAGATGTTGATCGCGTAGGAGATTCCTTAGCGAGAACCTGCATACCTGCAAAAGAACAAATGAGTACCTGGCACGTTGCAGGAGCTGGTTTTCAGATGCTTGGTATAGATGTGTCCTGACTGGTTACCGGAGCTGAGTCTGGAGCTTCAAACGGCGATGAATGAACCAAGGATGGTTACTGCCTTAGCATGAATGGTAAGAGAACCTTGGACGATTACTACCCCAACAGGAACGCTGAGAGAATCTTGGGTGTCTTCTACTGGGATAAGAATCAGGGAGATCTTAGGGTCGATCTAACTGAACCAGAGGAGGCCTTTGACTAGATAAGCATCAGAAAAATCTTAGGGTCGATTTAACTGAACCGGACAAGGTCTTGGAATATCTTCAACTGGATAAGCATCAGGGAGATCTTAGGGTCGATCTGACTGAACCAGAGAAGGCCTTTAACTGGATAAGCATCAGGAAAATCTTAGGGTCGATTTAACTGAACCGGACAAGGTCTTGGAATATCTTCAACTGGATAAGCATCAGGGAGATCTTAGGGTCGATCTGACTGAACCAGAGAAGGCCTTTGACTGGATAAGCATCAGGAAAATCTTAGGGTCGATTTAACTGAACCGGACAAGGTCTTGGAATATCTTCAACTGGATAAGCATCAGGGAGATCTTAGGGTCGATCTGACTGAACCAGAGAAGGCCTTTGACTGGATAAGCATCAGGAAAATCTTAGGGTCGATTTAACTGAACCGGACAAGGTCTTGGAATATCTTCAACTGGATAAGCATCAGGGAGATCTTAGGGTCGATCTGACTGAACCAGAGAAGGCCTTTGACTGGATAAGCATCAGGAAAATCTTAGGGTCGATTTAACTGAACCGGACAAGGTCTTGGAATATCTTCAACTGGATAAGCATCAGGGAGATCTTAGGGTCGATCTGACTGAACCAGAGAAGGCCTTTGACTGGATAAGCATCAGGAAAATCTTAGGGTCGATTTAACTGAACCGGACAAGGTCTTGGAATATCTTCAACTGGATAAGCATCAGGGAGATCTTAGGGTCGATCTGACTGAACCAGAGAAGGCCTTGAAGTATGATTGAGAATTTCAACTGCATCCTTCCTGAAAGGTAAAGGTCAGTCATATGCAATGCATGATATGGATCAAGCAATGATGTTCTCAACATAAATGAGATTTGTATGATATGATGCGTCTATGCATGCTATAATGATGTATGTGATGTTTATGAATGTATGTTTTCGTCTAGGAAAGTAAATCCTTGACGGATGCCGGGAAGTCATATCCTGGGCTGATGTTGAAGAATAGATTTTGCTTCCGCTGGGGATGACAGTTGCAAGAATACCGGTAGGAGAAGATAACTCCGTTGGGGACTAAACTTGGCGAATGAATAATTTTGCGGGGAGAAAAGATACTCTAGCGACCATGCTGGGAAGCAATACTCTGTGGGAAGAGGGATGCTTTGCTGAGTGTTGATAACTTGCTGAGGATATCTTTGCTGTACTGGAAGTGTTGATGTACTTCACTGGGGTAAGAAGACTTCGTCGAGAACGCTCTTTCCGTGGCTTTTGGCTGAGGATAACCCAGTTATATCCTGTTAAGGAAATAACTCTTTAAATCAAGCTGGACGACGCGTTCGTGCTCTGCTAGGGGATAAGCTTCCAGAATTTACTGGGGATAAGCTTACTGCTTGGGGATATGAATTCCAAATTTCCTGGGGAACTGAATTGGACTCTCTTGGGGAAGTTTTTGATATGCTGGGGAAGTGATTCCTTTGAATGCTGGTATGCCGCCGGGGAACAATCTTAGACCGAGACTGCCGGGGATGCTTGTTAAGAATATATGTATTGCTGCTGGGGAATGTTGATATCTGCTGGAGGATACCCAACTTCCTTAAGATTTGATGATTTTGCTTGGAGAGAGTGCACTGACTTGCTTACTCTCTGGGGGATTAAGATGTACTGGTTATGTTCTTTAGCTGAACCTACCTTGGTACCTTGGAGGATAAAACAATTAGATTGCTCAGACAACTCTTTATTGCCCCTGTTTCTAGTGTCACCTGCAATTAATTCCTTTGTTTCGTATGCAAATATTTATGAGTTAGCAAACTATTGTCAATGCATATATCACAAATTGAACCTTGGACGTTCTTCGCAAAACAAAACAGAAAAATAAAAACAATTGGCACTTTTAACTGAAAATATATTTGTATTGATTTTGCATGGCCTGTGAATAGGCATTTTGTGTACAAGAGGCTGACGTCCTAGTAAGAGGAACGCCGCCGAGCAAAAGAGTTTATACAAAAGAAAATAAAACAGCTGTGTGAAATATGAATGATCCCACTGGGTTTCAACTCTGCTATTGCCTTTATATCTCTGAGTGTCTCATCACTTGACGACCTTGGTTGAAGGTGAAGCTGATTGATCGATGCCGTCTGAATTTGATGTAGATACCGGATTCTGGATGCACAGTGATCCAATGAGACATAGTATTACGCTTTTATCCCTAATTTTTGCCTGGACTGCCCTTTCGGGTTTTCAGTCCACCGGGATACCCATTTTTGCCCAAGCCGCCTTTTCAGGTTTTCGACTTGCCGGGTGTACAGATTTTTTTTATTTTCATCCCTTCATTTTGCCCGAACCCTTTTGGTTCGACGGGAAGCCCTAATTTTTGCCTAGGCATGTCAGCCTAGCGGGTCCTTTTTTATGCGTAGTATCTTTTTACTATGTCTGCATTGGCGGGGTGAGGAAGGTCGTCACCATCCATATTGGTTAATATCATTGCTCCTCCCGAGAACACATGCTTAACCACAAATGGCCCTTCGTACGTAGGGGTCCATTTGCCCCTTGGATCACTCTGAGGAAGGATGATTCGCTTGATTACCAGATCCCCAACTCGATATTCCTGTGGTCTGACCTTTTTGTTAAATGCCCTGATCATCCGTTTCTGGTACGTATGACCATGGCAGATAGCAGCAAGTCTCTTTTCATCAATGAGGTTGAGTTGATCAAGTCGTGTCTGGATCCAATCATCTTCGTTCAGATTTGCATCCTTCATTATCTGGAGAGAAGGTATTTGCACTTCGATCGGCAAGACTGCCTCCATGCCATAAACCAGAGAGAAAGGAGTTGCCCCGGTTGACGTCCTAGCTGAGGTACGGTATCCGTGTAGAGCGAACGGTAACATCTCGTGCCAATCCTTATAGGTCACTGTCATCTTCTGTACGATTTTCTTGATGTTCTTATTTGCTGCTTCTACAACCCCATTCATCTTCGGTCTGTAAGGAGAAGAATTGTGGTGCTGTATTTTGAACTGTTCGCAGAGCTCAGCGATCATCTTGTTGTTCAGATTGGTACCGTTGTCTGTAATAATTCGCTCAGGGACTCCGTATCGACAGATCAGGTTGTGCCGAATGAACCGTGCCACAACAGTCTTGGTTACCGTAGCATAGGATGCTGCCTCAACCCACTTTGTAAAATAATCAATCGCCACTAGGATGAAGCGATGCCCATTAGATGCCGTAGGTTTAATCTCGCCGATCATGTCTATGCCCCACATTGCGAATGGCCAAGGCGCAGTCAAAACATTCAGGGGAACCGGAGGAACATGCACTTTGTCTGCATAAATCTGGCACTTGTGGCATGTCCTGGAATGTTGGTAGGAGTCAGCTTCCATGGTGGACCAGTAATATCCTGCCCGTAGGATCTTCTTTGCCATTGTATGTCCACTGGAATGCGTACCAAAGGTCCCTTCATGTAGCTCTTCCATGATTCTTTCTGCTTCAGTCTTATCCACACAACGCAGTAAGGTTGAATCATGGTTTCGCTTATACAGTATACCGTTGCTGAGGAAGAACTTTGCCGCGAACCTTCTCAGGAATTTCTTATCATTGACAGATGCACCTTCAGGGTATTCCTGAGTTTCCAAGTATCTCTTCACCTCATGGTACCAAGGCTTCTCAGTCACCAATTCAGTTTCGAGATCACAACAGTATGCCGGTTCGTCCAGTTTCCAGATGATGATCCGGGGAGCCTCATTATCCCATTTGACCTTGAACATTGAAGACATTGTAGCTAACGCATCCGCTAACTGATTCTCTTCTCTTGGAAAGTGCTCAAAGGTTATCTCTGTGAAGTGGGGGATCAGGGTCAACACACATTCTCTGTAAGGAATCAAGTTTGGATGTTTCGTATCCCACTCTCCTTTGATCTGATTGATCACAAGAGCGGAATCTCCGAAGACACTTAGAAATTTGATCCTTAGGTCGATCGCAGCTTGAAGACCCATGATACACGCCTCATACTCCGCCATGTTGTTGGTACAGTTGAAACATAGCCGGGCAGTGAGTGGAGTATGAGTACCTTGTGGAGATATGATTATGGCGCCGATACCATTTCCCAAAGCATTAGAAGCTCCGTCAAAGTGCATAGACCATCGGGATCCTGGTTCAGGTCCTTCATCCGGTCCAGGTACTTCACAATCTGTCACTATCATGATGCTTTCATCCGGAAACTCGAAGTTCATTGATTGATAATCATCTACAGCTTGATGTGCCAGGTGGTCTGCCAATACACTTCCCTTGATGGCTTTCTGGGTTGTGTACTGAATGTCGTATTCCGTCAAGATCATTTGCCATCTTGCAATTCTCCCAGACAGAGCAGGCTTTTCGAATATGTACTTTATATGATCCATTTTTGAGATCAACAAGGTAGTGTGAGTCAGCATATACTGTCTCAGCCGGCGAGCAGCCCATACCAAAGCGCAGCAAGTTTTCTCGAGCAGTGAGTATCGGGTCTCACAGTCGGTAAACTTTTTGCTAAGGTAATAAATGGCATGCTCTTTTCGGCCAGACTCGTCATGCTGCCCCAGCACACACCCCATTGAGTTGTCAAGCACTGTCAGGTATAATATCAGAGGTCTCCCTTCAACCGGTGGCATGAGGATGGGTGGTTCTTGGAGATACTCTTTGATTTTGTCAAAAGCAGCCTGACATTCATCATTCCAACGTACTACCTGATCTTTCTTCAGTAGCTTGAAGATTGGCTCACAGGTAGCGGTCAGGTGTGAGATGACTCGAGCGATGTAATTCAGACGTCCTAAAAAGCCTCTGACTTCCTTCTCTGTCTTAGGGACTGGCATCTCTTGAATAGCTTTGACCTTAGCAGGGTCCACTTGAATACCTTTATCACTGACCACGAAGCCTAGCAACTTTCCCGATCTTACCCCGAAGGTGCACTTGTTCGGGTTCAATCTCAGCTTGTATTGTTTCAACCGGTCAAACAACTTCTGCAGATGATCTAGGTGCTCTTCCTCAGTTTGGGACCTTGCGATCATATCGTCAACATACACTTCTATCACATGATGGATCATGTCATGAAATAAAGCAACCATGGCCCGTTGGTAGGTTGCCCCAGCGTTCTTCAACCCGAATGGCATGACCTTGTAACAGAAGGTGCCCCACTGAGTAACAAATGTGGTCTTTTCCATGTCTTCAGGTGCCATCTTGATCTGATTGTAACCTGAAAAGCCATCCATGAAAGAGAATACCTTGTGCTGGGCTGTATTATCAACAAGGACATCAATGTGAGGTAATGGGAAGTCATCCTTGGGGCTGGCCCTGTTCAGATCCCTATAGTCGACACACATTCTGACCTTACCGTCCTTCTTAGGTACCGGCACCACATTAGCAACCCACTGAGGGTAAGAAGTCACTGCAAGGAACCCAGCGTCAAACTGTTTCATAACCTCGGCTTTAATCTTCTCAGACATCTCTGGACGCATCCGACGGACCTTTTGCTTAACTGGAGGGCAGTCTTCCTTAGTTGGCAAGTGATGGACCACAATATCGGTATCCAACCCGGGCATGTCTTCGTAGGACCAGGCAAAGATCTCCACATAATCATGTAGCATCTGAGTCAACCGTTGCTTCACGCTGAGCTTTAGGTTGGCACCAATCTTTACCTCTCTCCTGTCTGCTTCAGTACCCAAGTTTATGGTTTCCACTGGTTCTTCATGGGGTTGAATTGCCCACTCTTCCTGAAGCAACAGTCTTGCAAGTTCACCAGGCACTTCGCAATCATCTTCACCTTCGTCTTCGGCTAAGTTGATCGGATTTTCGAAGTCATAATTGGTAGTAGCAGAGTTGTTATCAGTGAGATCCAGAGTGGATTGAAACCTGTATGAGTGAGTGTGTGTGTAAATACAGCTGTTTTGAAAATTATGTAAAGGAAAAGAAAGACAGAAAAGGAGCACAATATTTGCAATGCGAAAAATACGTCCAAGATTTTCATTTATGATATATGAAATGACAGTTTGTATGCCCTCACAAATAGAACCACGGTGTCTCGGGTAAGACATCGGGCCATAGAGTTTATTTATTGTTTATTACAAAATAACAAAACATAGGAATTCATTACTCAGTAACAAGAGAAACAGGGATATTGTCTTTTGCGCTCCAATTGTTAAGTCCACCGTCGGTCGCCGGGTAAATCCAGCTATCAAACTCAGCTTCATCAACTTCCTCTCTGTCCCCAATAGCATTTACTCCATGAGCAGGTAGGGGAGCCATCACTACATTAGGCTTCTCAGATGCCTCAAACTGCACCTCTTTGGCGTCAATAAGGTCCTGCAGCTTGTTCTTTAGTGCCCAACAGTCATCGGTAGAGTGCCCCGGGCTATCTGAATGGTAAGCATAACGAGCATTCGGGTTGTACTTGGGGGATGCAGTATTTGGAAACTTCGGCGCCTCCCTGACAGTCACCAAATTGGTGGATAGCAACTGTGGCAGGATCTGTGATAAGGTCATGCTTAAGCGGGTGAATTCTCTCCGGGGTCTTTCAACCTTCTGAGGATTGTTTGGCCAGGGAGCGGCAGCAGGCTTAGCAATCATTACCGCACTGACAGATTGGCGGTGCTCAGGTCTCTCTGATTTCCTGGAACCATATACGGCACTAGACTCCTTCTTGAAGGGTTTTTTCTCAGAACTAGATGATGCACCCTTCGGAATTTTTCCAGACTTTATCCCAGCTTCAATTCTCTCTCCAGTCAGAATTAAATCAGTGAACCCAGCAGAAGAATTCCCAATGAGATGGTTGAAAAATGGCCCAGATAGGGTCCCCAAGAACATGTCTACCAACTCCCGATCAGTCAATGGTGGCTGCACCCTGCCAGCCAGGTCTCTCCACTTCTGAGCGTACTCCTTAAAACCTTCGCTTGCACCTAACGACATACCCTGGAGTTGGGTACGTGTGGGGGCAAGGTCGGCATTATATTGATACTGCTTGTAGAAAGCAGTAGCCAACTCCTCCCAGTTACGAACCTTGGTCCCATCCAGCTGATAGAACCATTCGAGATGAGTCCCTGAAAGACTCTCCTGGAAGAAGTGGATCCACAAATTCTTATCCGCAGAGTACGGCTGAATTTTCCGAACATAGGACCTTAAATGCAGCTTGGGACAAGATGCCCCGTCACACTTGGAGAAGGATGGTGCTTTGAATTTGTGAGGGATAATCACACCAGTTGACAAACCCAGATCTCCGAAATCCAGCCCAGGTACCTGTTGAACCTCCATAGCTTTCAACCTGTCCTCCAGTTGCTTGTATTTGTCTTCTGCAGGAGGGTACTGCTCTTCATCAAAATCTGTCTCGTTGTCGGAGACTACCGGACTAGGAACCCTTGCTTCTGTCTGAGGACTATTCTTATCAACAGAAGAACCAGCCTCTTCTTGCTGCAGAGTATTGTTAAACCTTCGGCCCGAGTTGAACAGAACAGTTCTTCTCTTCTTCTTCTTCTCCTTCTTCAGGAGCATAGCCTTCAGTTCTTCTTGGCCTTGAGCCAGACCCTTGATTAATTCTTGAAACTGCGCATTCTGCGCCTGAAGAGCCTTGATTGATGTCTCAGTTGATGCAGAGTCGGTATTCATGATGTTGAAATAAACAGCGAAGAACTGTAAGCAACCTGAAAAGGGGAAACCTGCTATGCACATGATGTATGAAATGCGTATGATTTATGTTTTCAAAGACAATCGGGAATCAACTTTGTAAACAAAAAAGAACACACTTCATTAGATTCAACTTTGCAGCTGAAATTATTCAACAAGTTGCCCTTAGGCGTTTACATGAAAGGAAATACTGAAAAGGAAATAAAACTGTAAAAGCTCCTTATTGATCCCATGGTCTCCTCTTCTCAGTACGGATGTAGGCATTCAGAGCTCTCTCATTCTCCAACTGCTTGGTCAGCTTCTGGATCTTTGACTCCTGCTCGTTGAACTTTTCTCGGTAAGAATCCCGTTCTTCTCGCAGTTGCGACCAAGATCTCTTCAGTGTCTCATAATCAGTAGGTATCTGAGGAGGGAGGACAGTTGGAGTAACACCATCTTTGTCAGGACACTCAAGAATGACGGGTCTGACAGCTTCATACGGCATACCTAACTTCTGAGCACGGGTGCGAACCCATCTGTAGTAGGCTTCCATAGGTAAAGAAGTCTTTGGCCCTAACTCTTGTGGGTCAGCTTTATGAACTTTGTCCCAAGCCTTGATGAACCTACGACGCAGCTCGTCACTATCCACCTGAAATTCAAAACTGATGTGAGGCACCAACATCTCATGGGGGCCTGCTCTTCTTGCTCTTCCAAACTGACGGAGTGCTAGACATGGATTGTAAGAGATCCCTCCTTGAGTACCAATCAGAGGAACATTAGGGTATTCCCCGCATCGATCAATAATAGCTATCTCATCCAAGCCTCTGCAAGTCCAAATGATGTCTTTATCGGTGAGAGACATTAACCTGTGAGCCCAACCTCTTCCTTCTTGGTTCTTTAGTACGAACTTAGGGAGGTGCGAAATAAACCACCTCACCAACAAAGGGATACAACACCATAGGGTTCCTCGTCTTCGGGTAGTACGGGCATGAAGTTGTTGCAAGATGTCACCCAAGAGAGTGGGTACAGGATTCTGAGACATAAAGATCCTTATGGCAGTGACATTGATGAAGTTGTCAGGATTAGGAAACAAGACTAACCCATAGATTAGGAGAGCCAAGATGTCTTCATACGCCCTAAAGTCCAAGTCATTCCAGAAATTGTTAGCTTTACCAATCAGAAACTTGGCCAAGAAACCCTTAACTCCGCTTCTAGTTACCCAGTTGTCTGTTACCTCTTGATGGGTCAAAGGAAGAGCTGCAGCAACATCCTCAAGCCTGAGGGTCTTTTCCCAACCAGTAAAGGGAGTCTGATCCAAGATAGGGATACCAAGCAAATCAGAGAACTCCTCCAGGGTAGGGACCAGCTGGAAGTCTTGAAAGGTGAAGCACTGGTACAGAGGGTCATAGAACTGGGTCAGAACACTCATCAACTGTTGATCCCGCTTTGTAGTGACTAAACTGAGAAGGGAACCATGCCTCTGAATGAAGGAAGTGGTGTTTGGAATTCTGCTAACCAACTGATCAAGCAACTCAGGTGAACGAACAAAGTTGAACCGGATAGTATTCCTTCGCACAGGCATCATAATACCCTACAAAACAGAGCAAAGGTGAAACCCTCTTGTCTTTGAAATGGTCAGTCCTTATGCAGGATGCATGCAATGCTCATGATGCTATGATGTTATGATAAAGCACACCACATACAGATACAAAGGCAAACATGGTAAGGCACACAAGTCACACAAGGCAAGCACCTAAAGTTTAGGCCAGCATGAGGTCTAGGTACTACCCTCTTTCAGTTTGTTGGTTCATACCTGTCCTAATCAAAAGTAACCGGGTTCTTAGAGGATCCCAATATCATTGACTACCCTCAATCGGTCATAACTCCAGCATCACAATCTTTTCTTGCGGCCAGAACCATCACGAGAGTTTAGCCTCAATGGGCGTATCATACTGCTACAATTCTAAAGGCCAAGTTGTGTCAATTAAGGTTCTAAGGTTGTTGGTGCTTAATGACTCCTTAGAAGACCCATATTCTCCTCGGTGCGACACAAGGGATATCAGTACAGACCAAGGTGCCACACCAACGTAGCCACTGTTTCACCCGTGTCGGTCTACGCCGGACAGGTCCCTCACAGCTTATGCTACCTAAACAGGGTATCCCCAGATCCGGGTTAGGATCTATGTAACTCCGATGCAACCCACAATAGTAAATCAAGCAAATCAATACAAGTGAAAACACAGTTATGAACTAGCCCTAAGGTACACCTCACTTTAAGTTTTGTCCCCAGCAGAGTCGCCAGTTCTGTGATCGGTGGATCTGGAACTGACTGTTTAACGCTGGTTCGCGAAATGTCGCGGAAGCAAGAGTCGCCACCGTCTTTTATTTTCTCCAAATGGAAAGGACAAAAGCATAGAAAAATTCCTTAAAGAGATTGCTCTCGGTTCGGGAGGTAGATTATAGAAAGGGAAGGTGTTAGCACCCTTTCTATCCATGGTTATCCATGGGCTCTTAGATACTTGCTCATTTGTGTTTTCAAAAATGGTTTGTTTGCTTTTCAACTGTGGGTTTTAAAAAAGTTTCTTTGAAAATTCCAGTTCGACTCCTGTATCTGTCCTCAAGAGTGTTTGAAAAGTTGCTTTCGAAAGCTTTTTGAAAAGGTGTCGGTGTGAAAAGTATTTTTTTGATTTGTTTTGAAATTAGAGAAAGTATCTAGAGTCGTCTACCTACCTTAAGGAATTCGTCTGTGTAGGTGTCCTTTAAAGTAGTGCCATCCCACCATTGAGAGGTAGGTAGCACCACCGTTGGAGGTGTTCGGGTCAATTCGAGGTTCGGGACATGGTGATCACCAGAGCAATGGGAAGACACCTTAGAAGCTACCCTCATGCCAGGTTCCCGGATCATGAGGACTTACTAAGACATCCTCTACTCGACGATCACCTTTCGAGGCAAGGCAACAGTGAGGCGTACCCTAGGGGTGGTGTGTGATTTGTGTGTCGTTTTCACTTATTTTGTCTTGTCATGTATTGGTGATCTACGCGTTGATTTTATTTAAGGCCATTCATTCTTGCATGCTTTGTTTAACAATTAAAAGTTGCGGGAAAGTAAATTCTAAGCTATTACAAATGGCGCGGGTCCACATCGCCAAAAGTTTCTCGAACCCGATTTGACAGAAAATAAGTAAAGGAATTAAAATAAAGAATTGAAAAGTGCGAGAAGTAATTACAAGGCTTCGGGAGAGGTACATAATTATTTAAGCGGAATAAAAATAATAATGCGAATTAATAAGAAGTTAAGAACGTGGGCGTTGGACCCTTTTGCAAAAATTAAAATTAACGAGGAATTAAAATTAATGTTAAAAGAAAGCAAGAATTTGTTTTTTGGTGTTTTTTAGTGTTTTAGAATTTAATATGAAAAATTAATTAAAATTGATACTAACCCTAATTCTAATGGTTTTTAAGTTATTAAGAAAAATACTGAAATTTTTAATCTAAATGAAACCCTAATTAATTTACAATTTTAATTATGAAAATAAAGTAAATAATATTATTATGACAAAAGAAAAATTAAAAGGAATAAAACATTTATTAAACCTAATTCTATGTTTTTTATATTGTTATTATGAAAAGAATTAAAATTGCAACCTATTTTAAAACTAAATTTATTTACATGCATTTATTTACAAGAAAATATTAAAATAAAATATTTATTATGTTTTTTATCCTTTCTGATTTTTTTTGTGTATTTTTATATTTTGTGAAAACAATTAATTAAATTAGAACAATAAAGAAAATAAAATAATAATTTGAAAATAAAACATAAAGAAAATATAGAGAATTTGCAAACCAGGGGGGGTAGTCCCCAAAGTGGAGGTCTTGATCCAAGAATTCTGGCCCAACAAGCTTCAGGTCCGTTTGACTTTCCCACTAGCGTGCTGAAGCGTTGACTAGGGCGTAGCGTGTTCTTTGAATCCATGCCTTTGATTTGATCTCCCAGGACGCGTGGGCGATGATTTTTGAGCGTGTATGATGATCCTCAACGCAAGCGCTGCATAGGAATTGTTATGGAAAAATAATATTGAAACATGTAAGACCTGGGGCTCGAACCCAGGTCATGAGGGTTAACAACGCTACACTTTGCCAGCTGAGCCACTACAACGCGTTTTATATATAATAAACAAACAAATACTATAAAGAAAACAATCAATGTTAGTGGATCCACGCGCGAAAATTCAAACCAGCGTATCATGTTTTGCCACGACTTCGTCTTCCTCGCGTGCCTGAAACACAAGAACAAAAGCAACGGTTTTTCATGCGTTGTTTTAGGTGGCTTATGGGAAAATAACGAATAGGCCTTAGAGGGTCAATAAATTAGGCGCGATGGCATGTTTAGGATCGTCCAGGTGCACTGATTTGAATGGCATGGGTCTGGAAGATCAATTTTTCTTAAAATAAAAACCCCCAATTTTGAGGTCCTGCAAACCCTAGAACGCAAGCATGGTGAAATCTCATATACAGCATAAAAACATAATTGAATGCAATGGTTAGCTTCACAATCAAATGAGGAATAAGAATCAACAATTAAATTTCACAAAGAATGCATGGAATTTGATGTACGATTATGAAATTTTCTTGATACAGTTTGAGTCCTATATACCGATTCTGGGAGTTTGAGTGGATGTTTTTGATTGGAATGTGATCAGTGATCTCCAAGGAAGCTAATGGAATAGAAATTAGGTCTTGAATCGCCCTCAAAGGTGGTTTTCAGATTTCAGTTTTTTTGCAATTTTTTCAAGTGTGACAATGGCTTCCTGGAGCAATTATGCGTGTCTTTGCATTAGGGTTGTGATTATGCTTATGTACTGAGTGCATTAGGTCAACAATATTGATCAAAATCTCTTGAATTAATGGTTTTTGAAGATTTGATTTTCAAGCTTTTTAACCAAATATTCTCCATGCTATTTTTGCACAAATCATATCCAATCACCCCAAATCTTTCCTAATTTGCATATGCACGAATTATTGATTCTAAAACATGTATAAAAAGATTGGTTAGGGTGAGTTAAATATTTTTCATATATTTAAATGATTTAAATGAATTAATATAAATAAAAATTCAAATAAATAAATAAAAAATGAGAAAATACTTCCCTTTGGGCCAAGTGGTCGTGCACATGTCATGGGTGATGAATTATGGAAGAAAAATGAGCCCATTAGCAATTTTAGGTCATTTGAATCAATGTTGACTTTTCAAAATATCCAAAAATTTCCCAACTTCCACAAGGCATAACTTGCTCAATTTTTAAGCTTTTCTGATGTTCTTGGACATTTTGGAAAGGTCTTTGAGTCCTCTAACCAATGCCTTTGGTCCCATGTCATTTTGATTTACCAATATCAAGTTATGGTCTTTGACTTAAAGTCCCTTTTTGTTGACTTTTGAAAATGACCTATAATGTTGAAATTGATAACTTTTTGTGAGAGCATTTCTTGGACTTGAAGTATGAAGATGAGTTGTAGGAAATGTCTTTCTCTTCAAAATGAGCTTTGGATGGAATTTTTCTGATAATCCATGTGAAAGTTATGCCCTGGTCAATTTCAGTTGACTTTTTCAGCTGTCCAAATAAGGAAACTTTTGCATCTTGATGATTTCTGAGCCAAATTTTGAGAATCATGATCAAGCATTGATCAAATGATGTTTGTGGCTCAAAAATGATATGTTGACCAAAAATTTGAATTTTTGACTGTCAAATGACCATTTTGCCCCTACAGTTGACTGTAGTGCAATTAGGGTTTTTGACTGTGCAATTTTGTGCTGAATGCCTTGAAACTTGATATGGGGATGCTTGACCATATTTGTAGGCATGTGAGACTTGATTGGACCTTTGAAAACTTCATTTCCTTGATCAGAACACAAACCCTAGTTTTGACTGTATGGGAGACCTTTACACTGTGCAACCCTTGGGGAATTTTGCAGTTTGACTTGGCAATTTCCTGAAGAATATGGGAGGGCAAATTTTGGGGTACAACAGTCAAAATTAGGGTTTTTGAAAATTTTCTAAGTATCAAAAATCCATGTTCAAGTGACCAACTTTCCAAGGCAATTATGGATGATTCGAGCATCTAATTTGAACACTTGGGGGAAGCACCCAAAGATGTTGTTTGATACTACAATGTGGGGAAAATTTCAGGTCAAAAGATTTTTTTAAGTGCTTGAAATTTGTGGCTAAAGTTGAGATTACAAGTTGTTACATAATCAAAACACTTAGAATTTTTTCGAAGTGTTGAATTCTTTCCAAGTGCATGACTTTATGGCCAATTTGTGAGTAATTAAAGATACCATTCTTGATGCTTGAGGGTTTAAATTGAAGATGGTGTTTCATACTTCATCATAGTGTAAAATTTGGTCCAAAAAGCCTTTGCCAATTGAGAGAAATCGAAGGTTAAAGTCAAGGTTTTATGGTTATGGGGAATGGCAAGGTGACTAAACTTTCACTAAGTGTTTGAGGCTTAAAACTTTGGAAATATTTTGGATCCATTTTTGATTGATTTCTAAGCCACTTATTGAATTGTTAATAACACCAAACTTTTACCCTTACATGCCAGCTTCAAAATGATACCATTTTTGTACAATTTGGACCATAATAATGAGGACAAAAACCTACACAAACTGACCACTTGGGATTGGCATTTTGGAACATTGTGAAAAAGTGAAACTTTTCAAAACTTGTTCAACAAGTTGTAGGATTGCTTCATATCATTTCAGGCACCAAGCATGAGTTATCCAAACCTAAAAAGATTTCTCAAAGTGGTCATCCCAAGCAAAATCCGAACCAAAACTCCTTGTACCTTCTTTGTCATTTTTGTTCAAATCAAACCAATGGAAAGCCTTCAAGCCTTGGCTTTGCTACAAATCATTAACCTAAACTAAACTCAGTTTCTATAAGAGCTGACTCAAGCCATTGCATCAAACACACAAAAATTCACCAACTCAAAACTCAATTTCCTTTAAAATCCATTTCTTCGAATCTCTCATTCTCTCTAAGTATTTGTTGATTTTTCTTCATAATCACCATCAACACACCAAGTGTGATCTTCTGTATGCATTTGTTCACCACTGTAACCACAAAACCAAGCTATCAAACCTCACCTTCATTAACTTGTATCTTGACTTGGGTGGAAAGTTTCAAACACTTCAAGGAAAAATAAGCATACATTTACATTCACGGGGGTGAAAGGAAGTTTTCCCATTCTATATTTTTTTCTGGGCTGCTTGAAAAGAGGCGTCAGACCTACTCTAATAGGTAACATTTCTGCAACTTCGAACTCACTCATTTCAGCATCATTTTTGCGCATTCTTGTTGAAAACTTGTTTGTTTTCATGTCATGAGTAAAATCCCTAACATATTATACATTGATTGTTAGTGTCTGCCATTTAATTTCAGTTTGAAATTTCTAGGTTTTTCTAGTTATCCCATGCTTGCGTGTTTTTCAGTATGTTTCAATTAAATTGATTGCTATATTCATATTCCTTGATAAATTCTTAGTAAAATAGTATGTCCACTTTTCTTATATTTTTTGTTTTATTTCTATGATTTTCTCTCTTCTTTTTATTTTCTTGGATTAATTAATTTTCCTAAAACTCCAAATATCTTCATCTTGTTTTTTATATTTTTATTTTACTTTATTCATCATTAAAAAATACAAAAAATATTATTAAATGATTTATTTTATTTAGTTTTATTTAGGGTTTTCTATTTTATTTTTCTTCATTTATTTTTTATTGAATCTATTTTATTTATCCCCCACAAATTCAAAGTCCATACTTTTTCCAAATATGATGGTGTTTCTTGTCCAAAACTTCATCTAAGGTCCTATGTCCAGACGATCCAACCCCATACTGCTGATAGAAAGTTATAGGTTCACTTCTTTCAAGAGAGTTTATCAGGGAAACAACTAGAATAGTTCTATTAGCTGGAAGGAACTGGTATACGTACTTGGGAAGACCTGGCTGCTACTTTTTACAAGCAATATCAATACAATGCTGACCTTGCACTAACTCGTGTGCAACTATAAAGTATGACTATGGGATCGAATGAAGGGTTTAAAGAATATGCTCAAAAATGGAGAGATTTGGCTGGAAGAGTTCAACCTCCTCTATCTGACAGGGAGCTGGTTGATATGTTCATGGGCACTTTGATAGGGCCTTTCTTTAATCATTTGATCGGAAGTTCTTCATTTTGTTTTACCGAATTAATACTAACAGGTGAACATATCGAAGGGGGTATCACAAGTTGAAAGATTCAAGTGGCCGCGTCTTCAAGTACTATGAAGAAGATATTTAATGGTAAGAAGGAAACAAATGTGGTTTATGGTCAAAAGGGTCGTACTAGAATTGATCGCAACCAATCTGTGAGAGTGATTCCAATTCTAATCTGGCGCTTGTGCCACAACAATAACAGGGAAATTGGCGTAGGTCAGATGCTCCAACAAGACAATTCACCAAGATCAACATGCCGTTATCTCAGGCATTACAACATTTATTAAAATTAGAGTTAATAACAGTAAGGGACCCTCCTCAGAATTCCAACACCTCCCTCCTCGTTATAATCCTAATGTGAAATGTGCTTACCATTGCGATAGCCCCGGGCACGACACCAATAGCTGCTGGGCTTTGAAGAACAAAATTCAAGAGATGACTGACAACAAAGAAATTATGTTTGATCCACCCGAGACTCCCAACGTGATTACCGCACCTATGCCGAAGTACAACAAAGGAGTTGGTGCTGTTGATGATGTTCTTTATGTTTCTACTGTAAGAAAATTGGCTACTCCCCTCCCGATTATCAAGAGGAATCTGTTGTAAGCCGTTTTATTTTTGGGTTGTATTGAAAGATGTTGCTGTTGTGCAACCTAACCCAGTGGCTGCAAGTTGCTGGAAGAAGGTATTCAGCGTCTAATGGAAAATCACCTATTTCTAGTTGAGAATATTTCATCTGTTGAGAATTTATTGCAAGACTTGGAGCTGGAAGAGGTATCTGTAATATACGACACTCCTATCAGGATCACTTTCAATGGTCCTGTAAGGATCACTGTCAAACCCAAAGTTGCTCCCCTGATAATCACTTCACTCAGACCAATTTTGTATTCCTTGGACAAAGCTATCCCGTGGAACTATGAAGTCGATGTCTACTACCATGTCGTCAAGCAAGAACTATCAACTACTGAATATGTAGATACCGAAGCTGCTGATCCCAATATCGACAATATTGCTCGGACCAGTAAGGTTACTAGAAGCAGAAGGGTTTTCTCTCTGGAAATCTTTCTGAAGACTGCTGCTACACCGATATGAGTTACTATGACCGATTCAACTATTGAGACTCGGGGAAAAGAACAAATGACAGAGCCTTTCCAAACGTGGGAACCTAAAGAAGATACCCCTGACGATACTTCTAGACAAGAGTTGGAGGAAGTATTAAAGATTATTTGCAAAAGTGATTACAAGATTGTTGAACAGCTGGGGAAGACCCCTCTAAAATCTCCATGTTATCCCTATTACTGTGTTCTGAAGCCCATACACAAGCTTTGGTAAAATTCTTAAAATCTGCGCATGTACCACAAGAAATTTCTGCCGATCAATTTTGAAGTTATGTTGCCCGCCTAACTACTGACAATAGGATAGGTTTTTCTGATGCTGATTTGACTCCTGAAGGGAGAAACCACAACAAGGCCCTGTATGACTCCATTGAATGTAGGGGAACTACTTTAGCTCATGTATTGGTTGATACGGGATCCTCGCTGATGTTCTACCAAAGGGTGCTCTCTACAAACTGGATTGTGAAGGGGTTGTGCTGAAACCCAGTGATATTATAGTCCGAGCCTTTGACGAGTCAAAAAGGATGGTACATAGAAAGGTGGATCTACCTATTAAAGTAGGTTCTCAGGTATTCGATTCCACTTTCTATGTAACGGATATTCGACTAGCCTATTCTTGTTTACTTGGATGCCCCTGGATCCATGGGGCAGGCGCCGTTACCTCAACCCTACATCAAAAGCTAAAATATCCTGGGAAAGGAAAGGTTGTTACAATATGTGGTGAATAAGAGTATATGGTGAGTCATTTAAACTCATTTAGGTATGTTGAGATGGACGGCGAATTCATTGAAACTCCCTGCCATACATTTGAAGTTATCCTCCTACCACTATTGAAGATATTTCTTCTATTCCCAAGGTCACCAGGGTTCCACCCAGAATGGCTTCTTTAAAGGATGCTAGAGCTGTAGTAGAAGAAGGTGGTTGCACTATTTGGGGTCAGCTTCCTGACATTCCGCATAAATCTGAAAAATTTGGTTTGGGTTTTACCGCAGAGGTCAGAGGGTTGTTCGCCGCGCTTGCGCCAAAAGACCACTATTCCGTGTCAGCAACAATTCAGTCAATGCTATAGAAGATGCTGATAATGATCATGACCTCGACAGCTGGATCTTTCCTACCATCGGCAACAAGCTCAACAATTGGAAGACTGAAGACCTTATTCCAATCTCCTTTAGTCAGGAGTAATTGCTATTTTCTGTTTCTTTCAATGTTTTGGTTATGTAATATTTTAAAATAACTTTAAGCCTTGTGTCTTACCCGGGGCACAACAGTTCATTTGTTAGGGTTGTCAACTTTCATAAGCGTATTTTCATTTATTAAATCATTGGACATTTTTCATTCAAATTTTGCGCTCTTTGTCTTTCTTTTTAATTTATTACACTCTCAAAATAGTTATGTTTTCTTACACACACCCACATAATAAATTGCAGATCCACATCCACTATGGATCCCGTTGATAACAATCCTGATATTGCCACTTATGATTTCGAGAATCTGATCTACTAAGACGAGAACAAAGGTGAGAAAGATTGTGAAATACCTGGAGAACTTGCCAGACTATTATTGCAAGAGGAAAAGGCTATACAACCGCATGAAGATCCAGTTGAGGTTATAAACTTGGGTACAGAAGAAAACAAAAAAGAAGTCAAGATAAGTTCCAACCTAGAAGACAACGTCAAGAACAGGTTAATCCAGATGCTGCATGACTATGTTAAGATCTTTGCTTGGTCATACAAAGACATGCCAGGGCTTGATACTGATATTGTGGTTCATCCTCTGCCGATAAAAGATGGTTGCTCTCCAATAAAGCAAAAGGTTCGTCGTATGCGTCCTGAGATGTCAGAAAAGATCAAGGATGAGGTTATGAAGTAATTCAATGCAAGTTTCTTAGCTGTTACATCCTATCCTCAGTGGGTCGCAAATATGGTGCCAGTAACTAAGAAGGATGGCAAAGTGCGTATGTGTATAGACTACAGGGATATGAATAGGGAAAGCCCCAAGGATAGCTTCCCACTTCCACATATTAATGTTCTGGTTGATAATATTGCTCAGCATAAGATATTCTCTTTCATGGATGGCTTCTCAGGGTATAATCAGATCAAGATGGCACCTGAAGACATGTAAAAGACTAATTTTATTACACAGTGGGGCACTTTCTACTACAAGGTTATGCCTTTTGGGTTGAAGAACACTAGCTCCACGTATGAGCGCACCATGGTAGCTCTGTTCCATGACATGATCCATCATAAGATAGAGGTCTACATAGATGACATGATAGCCAGATCCCAGACCAAAGAGGAACATCTTGACCATCTACACAAGTTGTTTGAGAGGCTGAAAAAGTACAAGTTGAGGTTGAATCCGAACAAGTGCACCTTTGGGGTAAGATTCGGTAAACGCTTGGGTTTCGTTGTCAGTGGTAAAGGTATTAAAGTTGATCCTGCCAAAGTTAAATCTTTTCAGGAAATTCCAGTCCCCTGTACTAAGAAGGAAGTCAGAGGTTTCTTAGGACGACTGAACTACATTTCCCGATTTATTTCCCACCTGACCGCTATGTCGCACCCCAAAATTTGCCCTCTCATTTCTCAAAGAATCACCCTGGATCCTCAAGTTTGCTTTCATCCAATTCCAAGCCTTGAACTACAAATTTTTCAAGAAAAGTCATCCGCAAGGGTAAAATGGTCATTTGTATACTGAAAAGTCAAACTTTGATTTTTGGATCAAAATCAAGTTCCAATAATCATATTTCATTAAGGCATGAAATTGGTTCATCAAAAATCAAAAGTCAAAAGTTACTTTAAAAATCAAATTTTCTAAACATTTAGAAACTTTTCTAAGTGTCTAGAGAATATGATACTTCAGAACTTCTGAGCCAGCCTCTATGCAAGTGCACTCAGAAGTTGCAAACACGAATCAGAACATGACGCTTCAATCAGAACATGCAGAAGCGATGCTCTTTGGTCAGAACTTCTGCGCAAGTTTTCACAAAAGCTTCAGTCAGAGTTTGCTAGGGTAATGCAAAGAAGGTTAAGAAGCATGCTGCCATCTTTATAGAAAGTCTGAAAGCTCCTTCAGAACATGCTAGAGCCAGAAGATACAAAGATCAGAGGTTGGATGCTACACTGAAGCAGAACTTCTGATCCAGAACTAAGCCATGGTGTAGAATCTCACGTTGCAGGATTTCTGGTTGTGATAAGTCTCATCATCATTTAATGCGCATTTAATGCTCACAACCACTTTTGAGTCTTTATCCAAAGGATTTCCACCACGTGCACCTCTACTGTCTTGGGATAGAAAACTTTGGTACTAGGCCCATGTTTGCTTTTTGTTTTTCCTTAATTCCTGCTGACAAATCCAGCTTAAGCATGGATAAAAGCTGCTAACCACCATGTTTACTTCAAGAATAAGGCAGCGTTTCAGAATATGAAGTCTATATTCAACGCTTTAGTCAGAACCTGAACAAATCTGAAAAAACCTTGTTTATACAACCCGCTGCAGACCTATAACCAATAGCTAATTCAGCCTACGCCTGCATCCCATAATTGCACCAAACTAGCATACGAAAACAATGATGAAAAAGAAAGGGAGTAGGATGCCAAATTGATTTAAAAATCCCATTTGTCTTTCCCCCAAAAATTACAACAAATTCACCTATAAATACTTTGCTCCATCACACGTTCAAGGGGCTGGGATTTAAGGGAGAGGCTGACTTTGGAAGAGAGATTGGTAAAAAAGGGAAAGAAAAGGAAGTTGAAACCTTCATAAAAAAGCCAAAAATCCAAAACAGAAAACAAAACCTTTGTTCTTCCCTTTGAATCAAAGAACACAACCACTCTTCCGTCACTCTTGTTGACACCAGAACCTCTGAAGGCAACAGCTCAGAGCTTCAAGCCCATGTTCCAGATTTAAGGTAAGTCTTTCTGACTTTGCATCTTTTTATTCATAACATCATCAAATATGTAAATATCACAGTATTGATGTTGTACATGTCATTTCTTAAGTAGAAAAATGTGGATCAAAACTTCTTGATTAGGACTAGACTCAAGATCAGGATTAAAACTTCTGTAAACTGTTGTGTTTTTTATCCTTCTGATTTGCTGTTTGTTGAAAACTGAATAGATTACTGATGTGCTGATTGAGAGTTGAAATATAGCATAAAACTTCTGATGTTCATCCATAGTCTTAACATACATAACTTCTAGGATTTTCTCATTGTTTAAGCATGCAGAACTTCTATGATTTTTCTCACTGTTAAACACACACAGAACTTCTGATTTCTCCTCACTGTTTTAACATACGAAACTTCTATGATTTTTCTCACTCTTAACACACACTGAACTTTTAATTCTTACATGCTGATAATGCACTGAACTGCTAATGTTTACTCACTGGCTCAGCATAATTCATAACTTCTGATGATTCACTCACTGTTCTAACACAGCACAGAACTTCTGAGTTCTCTTTACATGTCAAATACACTGAACTTCTGATGTTTCCACTCGCTATTTTCAAACACTCAGAGTTTCTGATTTTTATATGCTGATAACACACTGAACTGTTTACATTTACTCACTATTTTAGTGTAATACATAACTTCTGACTTGTGGCCCACTATCTGAATACCACCTAGAATTTCTGTGTTTTCCCTCTAACGTTTCTTGCAAGACCTCAGAGTGTACGAATCCAGAACTTCTGATTCCACTGACATTCCTTTCTATCTTTCATTTATTTTCTTTTTCATCACTTTTAATATTAACTCCTTTTTTTTATTAACATAAAAAGACATAAAAATATTTTCTTTTATTAATTACTTTATTTCTTTTTTTTAGACAAAAAAACATTTTCTAAACAAGTCCATTTCTTTCTTATATTGTACATTTCAATTTGGTTGTAATAGTAACTTAGGACTTATTTTCACTTGCAACCCCCATTCATAAATATGTACCCCCATCCCCTAAATATTGTAATAGCGTAGGACTTTACATTTTTGCAACTTATCGCTTTAAAATATATTGCTAGTAATTAGGGTGTGTATGGCAAGATATGAAAATCAACAAATAGATCACCATAATCAAGACTAAAATGCATGCAATCAAACACACTTTGCACACATGCACCCTTAGGGTTATTCCACTTGTTGCCTAAAATGGCCATGTTATGCATGTGGTATGTCTTAGCACAAACAAAAATATAAGATCATAGTCCCTCTATGACTCTATCAAAGTTGCCTTCCGAAATGATCTTAGTCCCTAAAGAAAAGTGCTAAGTCATCTCACAACATTGCTATCATGGTTATACGATGACCCAACGCCCGTCCCTTCACATCCAACAATGGGGCTTCTTACCAAAACAATGGTAAGATAGCAACATCTAAAGGAGGAGGAAAAGCACATCTAAGACCTTTTGAGTAGGTAAGTTCGCTCTCAGTTACTCGCTTGCTCACAACAAAAAACACTTTTTGCACCAACACTCTCACTTTGAAACATTTTCAAAAGACAAACACTTTGTACGCGTTCTTATAGAAACGAGAACCATTACAAAGAAAAACCCTTTTCAAAATCACTTTCAAAAACACGTCCCACAAACACCTCTTTGAACTATTTTCGAAACAAACACATTGTATGCATTCTTATAGAGACAAGAACCATTACAAAGTTCCATTTTCAAAATACTTTCAAAAATCACCATCACAAGCACACATTCAAACAAAAGCAAGTGATCTAGCAAGTAACTAAGAGCCCATGGAAAACCATGGATGAAAAGGGTGATAATACCTTCCCTTTTCATAATCTACCCCCCGAACTCGAGAAAACATCTCTAAAGGTCTTTCTTGTGCTTTTTCACCTTTCCTTTTGGATAAAAGAAAAGTCGGTGGCAACTCTTGCTAAACCGCAACATTTGCAAATACAAACGCAAAACCTCAAGTCAGTTCTCCCACCGTATCACAGAACTGGCGACTCTGCTGGGGAATTTACTTAAAAGTGGGGTTACCTTAGGGTTAGATCACATTTATTTGCCTTCATTTGTTTGAATTGCTTGCTTTACATTATTGGGTCCTTGTTTGGGTTTGTTTTGATCCTCTACCCGGATCTGGGGCACCTTTTTAGGTAAGTAGCAATAGATTGTGGAAACTGTACGACGTAGACCGATATGGTTGAAACAATGGCTACGTTAGTGTGATGCATTTGTGGGTACCGGTATCCCTTGTGGTGAATCAAGGAGAATATGAGGCCGCTGAGTGGCGTCATGAAGCACTAACTGACTTTAGAACCCTAATTGAACAACTTGGCCATTAGGACGTAGTGAGATAACCGGTTTCAGTGTAGAGCTGAAAATTGGTTGATACTCGATACTACACTCACTAAGGCTGGACTTTTGGGATATCTCGGTCGCAAGAAAAGATTGATTGAGCTGAGACAATGCCTAAAAGAAAGGTCAGTGATATTGAGATCCCTTAGAACCCGATCACTGTTACTAGGACAGGTTGAGCCAACTAAACTTCAATAGGGTACTTACCTACAAACTCTATACAAGCCTAAACCTAAGGACTTGTCTGCTTTGTGTGTATTTGATTATTTGTATATAAACTTTATTACTTTGCATACTTGTACATAACATCATAGAATTTTTCAACAGCATTGAACCATAGCATTTCAAGGATCTCAAGGGTCTATGATGCAGGGTCACGTTAAACCGGACGTCCAGCAAGGGTCCAGAGGATTTATTTTCCTCTAACCAAACTCCGTCAAAGATCGAGTATAAAAATTTGAGTCAAGGGCTATGACCCACTTGACATGGTGATCTTAATTCTCATGGAAGGACATCCGCCGATACAAAGCTATCCAACTGTAAGTGACTACTAACCCCGTGAGATCCTTGAAAACATGCATCCTTGGAAACATGCATCCTTGAAAACATGCACCCACATATCATGCATCATATCATGATAGGTTTATCCTACACATGTCTCCTTATCTTCCTACTGTTTATTTCAGTAGAGATAGCTCTAGAGCAGACTATTAAGGACATCTAGGCTCAAAACGCTCAACTTCAAGAGATGTTCTTGAACCTATCCAAGGGGCAAGAAGAGGTGAAGGCTCTCCTCACAAGGGGTATGGTCATGGGGAATCCGGAGGGAACCAAGGATGATTAGTTGGAAAGGCTACAAACTAAAATGGCAATAATGAAAGTCCAGATGATGGGATAACTAGTAGGCCAGATGGCTCTTATCCAAAACCTGGCTCAGGGACAAGAAGACCTGAGAGTCCTCATCAACAAGCTTCATCAAGACGGATGTAACCAAATGGGGCAAACATCTATAATTGGGGATCAGGTTATCATTCATCCTCCCATGAGACTAGAATCCAGTTTAAGGGAGAGAAGACCTTCCCAATTTGCTTCCATGTCACGAGCCCAACAATGACTTCGTCAACATAAACCGGAAAATCAGCAAAGGCAAAGCGAGCCCGAAAGACAGTTTACCAACATAAACATACCATTGTCTCAAGCGCTACAACACATGTTGAAGGCAGAGCTGATTATGTTAAAGGATCCTCTCTGGAACCCAAATACTTCCTCTCCTACCTATCATCCCAATGAAAGGTGTGCATACCACTCCAATAGTCCTGGACATGACACCAATAGTTGTTGGACGCTGAGAAATAAAATTCAAGATCTGAATGAAGAAGGAACCCTAGAATGCGCACCAGATGGTCAACTGGAATTCTTCTGCCGTCCCTCAAAAGCTCTCCACCTAAAATGACAAGTTCAGACAAAGAGGCTCCTGTTCATTTGAATTTTCAATTGTAATCTCTTATGTTGCTTAAACAATTATCTATTAATGTCAAACTTTGTTTCATTAATGCATTGCATATGTTTGTCTTGATTTGATCCACTCATTTTCATTACATTTAAACTATGATTTTTACTCATTTTTATGACATTCAACTCTTGCTAAAAGTTACAAGCCTTTAGAGGGAGGATGACGAAAACGATGCCATAATCTCATATAGTATGCTTTTGGACAGACCTTGCTGACGATGTACATGCATTCTTTCAAATCCTAAACACTGGAGTTATAAGGAAGATAATCCCTAGTCAACCCCTTCGAGCCAAAGAAGTAGAAGTTTTTCTTTTTTACACAAATTGAAACCTTTAATCAAAACCTGGGGCAGGGTAGTCTCTTAGTTAATTCAAACACACATTAAGCCGCAAACTCTCATCTCGTAATACAACGAATGACGTCGAGAAACATTCCTCTGAAGTCAAAAGATGGTGATGGTTCCCTATCACATAGGCAATCATTATCTCTAAAAAAAAAGGCCCACTAAGTCAAAACCTACAAAGGAGACTTGAGAAAAACTGGGGCATCCCGCTGACCATAATCTCAAAAAGAACAGTCAGGAAAAAATTAGGGATAACAAATCAAATAAAAAGAGGTCACTACAAATGCTCAACAACATGAAAAATGTTGCAAAAATGACTGCCTTTCGACAAACTTAACTTGTCTGAACCATCACCAAAACGTCATTCCAGACTCAATTGGAGTTTAAACGTACAATTAACCGAGCTTAGGACTGAAGAACATCACGAAGATCGGGTGGGTACAAATACACTTTGAGCCTTTATCCTTTATTTCTTAAACCGTGAACCAAGCCACATTACAACCCTTTAAAAGTCCTAATTGAAGCATGGGTTAGTTCGAAAGCATACTATTACAAAAGGTATCCTGACTCCTGTAAGGCTTTACTCTAAATCCTGAGTTGAATTTTTCTTACAAAATTTCTTTACTCGCTAAAACAATTTTCAAAAAAACTTCAAGACAAACATAAACTTTGCATTACTTGAATACCACTGTTTGCATATGGCTATTTGTTTGACAGCGGAGAAATTCACACAACGAATATCCGATGAGTGAAATCTCTCTCAATGAACAAAATCACTTCAAATGGGATGAAACTTCCAGCGACAAATCTCCTATCAACAAGGGGACATGACATGTCACTATCCAGCACACCTGGGGCAGTCCAGTCAAGATTCCAAGAAATCTCTCAAGAAGTACGGAATAACCAGAGGTAGGTCTCCATCTCCATTAGTTGGGGCTTTGAACGTCAATCTCAGCGAAATGTTATGTACAATAAAACATTTCCTGGCAGTGCCACAAACACTCGCTACTAGGGGCAGTGATAAATATCCCCAATAATCCTTCTCATAGGATGATTCCCCAGCAAGAGTTTAATCTCTGAAAACCTCTTCCCAGCTGAGACAACCTCAAGAATCCTTGAGGACTTTCCCCCAACGAATTCGTCACCTCTCAAGAAGACCGACAACAGGGTTTATTTCCCAAAACAAACGACAGGATTCCCCGTCTTGAGGTATCCTCTCCGACCACTACAAATCAAAGGACCACAACTCCTCTTCCCCAGTAGAGTACTCTACAATCCCCAGCAAGTTACTATGAAGCCTGGACCCAACCAGAAATCATTTCAACTTTGACTCCCCAGTAAAGCAACAGAAAACCGAGACTCCTGAAATTTCCCCCCCAAGCAGGAATTAATACTCTCCACATAGTTCTCAACTTTCCCCGGTGGAGTTCTCCTCAACAAAACAGGAATCCTTGGTGGAAATATTCTAAGAAAAGTTTGAAGACTCACCTACTCTTCAACAGCAGTCTGGGATTTAATGACTCTCCAGCATTTGTCAAGGATTTATTTTTCGGATAAAGATACATTCAAATAAACATCTCACATTTCATATATCATATTACATACATGACAAATGCACACGACACACTCTCATTTATTTTGAGAACATCATTACACAATGCATACATTATGACATTGCATACAACTAACTCTTTACATTTTCGGGAAAGATCAATCAACAGATAAAGGTCATCATCCTTTTGGAGTAGTAATCATTCAAGATTCCTTCATCGTCCTGCTGAGGTTCCTTCTAGAAACAGTTCAGATGCGATCCAGATATGGCTGACATTCTGATACTTATTCCAGATTCTTTCTAGAAACAGTTCAGATGCGATCCAGATATGGCTGACATTCTGATACTTATTCCAGATTCCTTCTAGAAACAGTTCAGATGCGATCTAGATATGGTTGACATTCTGATAATTATTCCAGATTCCTTCTAGAAACAGTTCAGATGCGATCCAGATATGGCTGACATTCTGATACTTACTCTAGATTCTCTTCTAGAAACAGTTCAGATGCGATCCAGATATGGCTGACATTCTGATACTTATTCTAGATTCCTTCTAGAAACAGTTCAGATGCGATCCAGATATGGATGACATTCTGATACTTATTCCAGATTCTCTTCTAGAAATAGTTCATATACGATCCAGATATGGCTGACATTCTGATACTTATTCCAGATTCCTTCTAAAGACATCTTTCAGATACGCTCTAGACACAGATGCCATTTTGATAATCATTCAGTTCTAGCTTACCGATACAGTCCAACAATCATTTCTGGATGGAATCTTTAAACCCATTCCCTACATAATCGACTAACACATCTTCGAGTGCAAATTTTCTAGCACTCTAGTGTTCAATCATCTTCCACCTTCAAGTCACGAATGGCAGATTTACCAATCTAACTCTTCAGATGTAAGAAGATTGAACAGGGGCAGCTGTTGCACCCCAAAATTTGCCCTCTCATTTCTCAAAGAATCACCCTGGATCCTCAAGTTTTCTTTCATCCAATTCTAATCCTTGAACTACAAATTTTTCAAGAAAAGTCATTCGCAAGGGAAAAATGGTCATTTGCATGCTGAAAAGTCAAACTTTGATTTTTGGATCAAAATCAAGTTCCAAGAGTCATATTTCATTAAGGCATGAAATTGGTTCATCAAAAATAAAAAGTCAGAAGTTACTTTAAAAATCAAATTTTCTAAAGATTTAGAAAATTTTCTAAGTGTCTAGAGAATATGATACTTCATAACTTCTGAGCCAGCCTCTATGCAAGTGCACTCAGAAGTTGCAAACACGGTTCAAAACATGAAGCTTCAATCATAACATGCAGAAGCGATGCTCTTTGGTCAGAACTTCTGGGAAAGTTTTCACAAAAGCTTCAGTCAGAGTTTGCCAGGGTAATGCAAAGAAGGTTAAGAAGCATGCTGCCATCTTTATAGAAAGTCTGAAAGCTCCTTCAGAACATGCTGGAGCCAGAAGATACAAAGATCAGAGGTTGGATGCTACGTTGAAGCATAACTTCTGATCCAGAACTAAGCCATGGTGTAGAATCTCACGTTGCAGGATTTCTGGTTGTGATAAGTCTCATCATCATTTAATGCTCATTTAATGCTCACAACCACTTTTGAGTCTTTATCTAAAGGATTTCCACCACGTGAACCTCTACTATCTTGGGATAGCAAACTTTGGTACTAGGCCCATGCTTTTCTTTTTGTTTTTCCTTAATTCCTGCTGACAACTCCAGCTTAAGCATGGCTAAAAGTTGCTAACCACCATGTTTGCTTCAAGAACAAGGCAGCGTTTCAACATATGAAGGCTATATTCAACGCTTTGGTAAGAACTTGACCAAATCCCAAAAAACATTATTTATACAACCTACTGCAGACCTATAACCAACAGCTAATTCATCCTACGGATGCATCCCATAATTGCACCAAACTAGCATACGAAAACAGTGATGAAAAAGCAAGGGAGCAGGATGCCAAATTGATTTAAAAATCCCATTTGTCTTTCCCCCCAAAATTACAACAAATTCACCTATAAATACTTTGCTCCATCACACGTTCAAGGGGATGGGATTTGAGGGAGAGGCTAACTTTGGAAGAGAGATTGGTAAAAAAGGGAAAGAAAAGGAAGTTGAAACCTTCATAAAAAAGCCAAAAATCCAAAACAGAAAACAAAACCTTTGTTCTTCCCTTTGAATCAAAGAACACAACCACTCTTCCGTCACTCTCGCTAACACCAGAACCTCTGAAGGCAGCAGCTCAAAGCTCCAAGCCCACGTTCCAGATTCAAGGTAAGTCTTTCTGACTTTGCATCTTTTTATTCAGAACATCATCAAATATGTAAATATCACAGTATTGATGTTGTACATATCATTTCTTAAGTATAAAAACTGTGGATCAGAACTTCTTGATTAGGACTAGACTCATCAGGATTAGAACTTCTGTAAACTGTTGTGTTTTTTATCCTTCTGATTTGTTGTTTGTTGAAAACTGAATAGATTACTGATGTGCTGATTGAGAGTTGAAATATAGCATAAAACTTCTGATGTTCATCCATAGTCTTAACATACAGAACTTCTAGGATTTTCTCACTGTTTAAGCATGCAGAACTTCTATGATTTTTATCACTGTTAAACACACACAGAACTTCTGAGTTCTCCTCACTGTTTTAACATACGAAACTTCTATGATTTTTCTCACTCTTTACACACACTGAACTTCTAATTCTTACATGCTGATAATGCACTGAACTGCTAATGTTCACTCACTGGCTCAGCACAATTCATAACTTCTGATGATTCACTCACTGTTCTAACACAACACAGAACTTCTGAGTTCTCCTTACATGTCAAATACACTGAACTTCTGATGTTTCCACTCGCTGTTTTCAAACACTCAAAGTGTATGATTTTTATATGCTGATAATGCACTGAACTGTTTACATTTACTCACTATTTTAGTGTAATACAAAACTTCTGACCTGTGGCCCACTATCTGAATACCACCCAGAATTTTTGTGTTTTCCCTCTAACGTTTCTTGCAGGACCTCAGAGTGTACGAATCCAGAACTTCTGATTCCACTGACATTCCTTTCTGAGTCATCACGCGTCTGGCTTCAGAATTTCTGATCCTTGTTGTTTTGCTTGCAGCAGCACTATTTCTATCTTTCATTTATTTTCTTTTTCATCATTTTTAATATTAACTCCTTTTTTTTATTAACATAAAAGACATAAAAATATTTTTTTTTTATTAATTAATTTATTTCTTATTTTTAGACAAAAAAACATTTTCTAAACAAGTCCATTTCTTTCTTATATTGTACATTTCAATATGGTTGTAATAGTAACTTATGACTTATTTTTACTTGTAACCCCCATTCATAAATATGTATCCCCATCCCCTAAATATTGTAATAGCGTAGGACTTTACATTTCTGTAACATATCGCTTTAAAATATATTGCTAGTAATTAGGGTGTGTATGGCAAGATATGAAAATCAACAAATAGATCACCCTAATCAAGACTAAAATGCATGCAATCAAACACACTTTTCACACATGCACCCTTAGGGTTATTCCACTTGTTGCCTAAAAATGGCCATGTTATGCATGTGGGATGTCTTAGCACAAACAAAAATATAAGATCATAGCCCCTCGACGACGCTATCAAAGGTTCTTTCCGAAATGATCTTAGTCCCTAAAGAAAAGTGCTAAATCATCTCACAACATTGCTATCATGGTTATACGAAGATCCAACGCCCGTCCTTTCACATCCAATGATGGGGCTTCTTACAAAAACAATGGTAAGATAACAACATCTAAAGGAGGAGGAAAAGCACATCTAAGACCTTTTAAGTAGGTATGTTCTCTCTCAGTTACTCGCTTGCTCACAACAAAAAACATTTTTTGCACCAACACTCTCACTTTGAAACATTTTCAAAAGACAAACACTTTGTACGCGTTCTTATTTAAACGAGAACCATTAAAAAGAAGAACCCTTTTCAAAATCACTTTAAAAAACGCGTCCCACAAACACCTCTTTGAACTATTTTTGAAACAAACACTTTGTATGCGTTCTTATAGAGACAACAACCATTACGAAGTTCCATTTTCAAAATACTTTCAAAAATCACCATCACAAGCATACATTCAAACAAAAGCAAGGGATCTAGTAAGTAACTAAGAGCCCATGGAAAACCATGGATGAAAAGGGCGCTAATACCTTCCCTTTTCATAATCTAACCCCCGAACTCAAGAAAACATCTCTAAAGGCCTTTCCTGTACTTTTTCACCTTTCCTTTTGGATAAAAGAAAGGTCGGTGGAAACTCTTGCTAAACTGCAACATTTATAAATACAAACGCAAAACCTCAAGTCAGTTCTCCCACCATATCACACGCTACTTGTGAGCCAGTCTTCAAGTTACTAAAGAAATATTAGGTAGTGAAATGGAAAGATGACTTCCAGATAGCCTTTGACAAAATCAAGGAGTACCTCCAAGAACCTCCAATTCTGATGCCACCAGTTGAAGGAAGACATCTAGTCATGTACCTAATAGTATTAGAGAATTCAATAGGGTATGTAATGGGCCAACATAACGAGTCTGGTCGAAAAGAGCATGCAATATACTACCTTAGAAAAAAGTGTACCAACTTTGAAACAAGATACTCACTGCTCGAGAAAACTTGCTGCGCTTTGGCACGGGCTGCACACTGACTAAGACAATATATTTTGACCCATACTACTTTATTGATCTCTAAAATGGATCCCATAAAATACATATTCGAGAAGCCCGCTCTCTCTAAAAGAATGGCCAAATGGCAAATGGTCCTAACAGAATACGATATTCAGTACACCACTTAGAAAGAAATCAAAGGAAGTATACTAGTAGACCACTTGGCTCATCAAGCTATAGACGACTATCAGTCTATGAATTTTGAGTTCCTGGATTAGAACATTATGCTAGTTACAGATTATGAAGAACCTGGACCGTATGAAGGACCTGAGCCAGGATCCCGATGGACTATGGTTTTCGAAGGAGATTCTAACGCACTTGGAAACAGAGCTGATGCCTTAATTATCTCTCCCCAGGGTTTCCATACTCCCTTTACTTCCAGATTATGCTTTAATTGTACCAACAACATGGAAGAATACGAAGCGTGAATCATGGGCATCGAAGCTGCTATGACTTGAGGATCAAGTTCTTGAACGTATACGGGGACTCAACCCTAGTGATTGGTCAAATCAAGGGAGAATAAGATACGAAACATCCTAATTTCATTCCTTATTGAGAGCATGTATTGACACTAATTCCATACTTCAGGGAAATTACCTTTGAGCACATTCCACGAGAAGAGAATCAGATGGCAGACGCATTAGCTACCATGTCATCTATGTCCAAAGTCAGATGGGACAACGAAGCTCCTCGAATTACTATCGAAAGGCTAGACGAACCAGCACATTGCTACAAAGTTGATACTGATGGAGTAGAGGAAAAGCCTTGGTTTCACGAAGTAAAAAGGTACCTAGAGGCTCAAGAGTACCCTGAGGAAGCATCTATCAATGACAAGAAATTTTTATGGAGGTTCTCTACTAAGTTCTTCCTGAGCAACGAAATTCTGTACAAGCGCAATCACGATTCAACTCTGCTCCGTTGTATAGAAAAGAAGGAAGCAGATAGAATTATGGAAGATATGCATGAAGGTAGCTTTGGTACTCACTCCAATGGGCATACAATGGATAAGAAGATTCTAAGAGCGGGTTACTATTGGTCGACTATGGAAACCGATTGACACCACCACTCAAAAAGTTGTCACAAATGCCAGGTCTATGATGACAAAGTACATGTGCCTCTGGTTCCTCTGAGTGTCTTGACCGCTCCTTGACCATTTGCAATGCGGGGAATTGATATGATTGGATAAATTAAGCCTACTGCTTCTAACGGACATTGTTTCATCCTCGTCACCATTGATTACTTCACAAAGTGGGTTGAAGCATCAATGTTTGCCTCCGTTACAAAGAATGTTATCGCTCGATTCATTAAAAATAACCTTATCTGTCAGTATGGCATCCCCGAAAGGATTATCACAGACAATTGTACCAATCTCAACAATACTATGATTATGGAACTTTACACGTAGTTCATGATTAAGCACCTTAATTCTTCTTCGTATCGACCAAAGATGAATGGCACAGTGGAAGCTGCCAATAAGAACATCAAGAAGATTATACAAAAGATGATGGTGACGTATAAATATTGGCATGAGATGTTACCATTTACTCTTCATGGCCATCAAACTTCAGTACAGACATCAACGGGAGCAACCCCATTCTCTCTAGTCTACGGTATGAAAGTTGTCTTACCTATCGAAGTACAAATTCCTTCTCTGAGGATTATGAAAGACACATACTTAGACGAAGATGAGTGGATTCAGAGTGGGATGGACCAGTTGAATTTGATAAAAAAAGGCTTGCTGCTGTCTATCATGGTCAGATGTATCAGAAGCGTATGATCAAAGCCTTCAACAAAAAAGTTAAGCATCAGGTATATAGGGTTGGTGACTTGATAATAAAGCGCATCATTCTACCACAAGGTGATCCCAGGGGAAAATAGACTCCCACCTGCGAAGGGCTATTTGTAATTAAGAGAATGTTTTCTGGAGGTGCTATGATACTGACCACCATGGATGGTTAAGATTTGCTGCATCCTGTGAATGTGAACATAGTTAAAAATTACTACGCATGAAAGTGACCCGCTAGGTTAACTGGCCTAGGAAAAAATAAGAGCATCTCGATGAACCAAAAGGGTTTGGGAAAAAATTAGGGATATATATAAAGATTATACTCCCGACAATTCGAAAACCTGAAAAGGCCGCTTGGGCAAAAAAGGGTATCCCGGTGGACTGAAAACCCGAAAGGATGGTCCAGGCAAAAGTTACGGATTAAAGCGTACGGCTATGTCCCATTGGATCACCTACATACAACAAGCTTTATTATCAATGTCAAGTTCAAACGATATAGATCAATTTAATCAGCTTCTTCCGACAGTGAGAGATGAGATGCTTGAAGACATATGGCCAATAGCAGAGTTAAAACTCGATGGGATCATTTCCACATAGCTATTTTTATCTGTTTTACTTTGTACTCTTTTTATTTTACGATGATTTCCTCTTACTAGGATTGTTGTCTCCTTTGTACAAAACCGCTTGTTTATAGGAAAACTTTCAATACAAGTATAAATTCAAAATTCAAATCTGTGTTGCTTTTTCTGTTTTGTCTGCAAAAACGTTTGTTGACTAAATTGAATGAACATATGCATATTAATATGATTACTGTTAACAAATATATGCATAAAAACAGGAATAAGAATTTACTGAAGACTCTAGGAATTAGGATAACATTCAAGTCATCCACAAATCCTCACAGAGAAATCCCCACAAAGTTATCTTCCCAAGCTCATCCCCAACGGAGATACATTCCCTCGCAAGTCTAATATGCCTTCAAACAAAAATTGGCGCATCTTCCAATTATTAACATGACCATACTCCCCAGCAGATCCCCTTAGAGGATAAAGAGGTTTGATCATTTCTCCAGCATATAGTGGAAACTTCCTCAACACAGTTCACATGAATTTAATTCCCCAGCTGAGTTATTCCTCCAAACACTGCAAAATCTCATGCAAGTTTCTTTTCTCCAACAAGGTTTATTTCCCCAACAGGGTTTATTTCCCCAACAGGGTTTATTTCCCTAACAAAATTTAATTTCCCAAGCAGAGTTCATCTCTCCGATTACTGCAAATCCTAAGTAAGATTCTCTTCTCTAGCAAAGGGTAGTCCAGGTTTCTGTCCCCAGAGAGTTGCTACAA
The DNA here is from genome assembly GCA_948472305.1 of Vicia faba. Lineage (NCBI taxonomy): Eukaryota > Viridiplantae > Streptophyta > Magnoliopsida > Fabales > Fabaceae > Vicia > Vicia faba. The sequence goes on from OX451739.1 coordinate 726,297,054, forward strand.
AATATGAAATTGGGCCAGACATCATTTAACCTTGTCCTCCCGAGAAGTGTTAGCATCTATATCGGAAACACAATCATACATCACCTCTAAAGATTATCCATCTCTTTCATCCCCAGTAAGGGTATATAAGAACTAAATTCCCTAGTGGAGAGATGAACGACCAATATTCCTGAATGCTTCTATCCCAAAGTAGAAGTCAAACATTCCCAGTGGAGCATCCTCAAATAGAAAACAAGAATTCCCAATGAAGACATCCTAAACAAGGTTGAAGATTCATATTCTTCATTCCCAGTGAAAGTCAGGGATTTATTTTACCCAGTCAAAGGGATTACAAGGAGCTATCGGTATACTTTAACGACATCTTACATCCGTATATCATTTACAAGTATCATAGCATATGCACAAAACACATAGCACACTCTCATTTACTTTGAGAACATCATCACGCAATGCATTACATACATCATGACATTACATAAAGACTAACTTTATGTTTTCAGGTAAAGTTTACAAACAAATGAATACCATCAAAAAATCTCAAACAGGTCGAAGATTAATTCCCGAAATAGGACAAGGTAACTATCTATACGACCAGACAGTATGAACTCCCAAAACAGGACATGTTTACCAAAAAAAAGTAGGTCCTAGATTAACTCTCGAAACAAGAAGGGGAAACAATCTATATGGCCAGGCAAAGATTAACTCCTGAAACAGGATGGGGAAACTATCTATATAACTAGTAAAATATTAACTCCCTAAACAAGACAGGGAAACTATCGACATGACCAGGTGGTATAAGCTTCCGAAGCAGGACGAGTTTACCAACAAAAACAGACTGTGGATCAATTTCTGAAACAGGATGAAGAGACTATATACATTATGAGAATTTCCATCAGAGACTAAATCTGGCAAGAATTTCCCTCAGAAACTAAATCTGACAAGCAGCTACTTAAGCACCTTCCCCAGAGGTTCATTCTGGAAAGCATTCTTCAGATACAGTCGAGCGTAGACTCATTTTGATACTTCTATAAACAACTACCTTTGATGGCATCTATAAGCCCATCTTCAACGATGTTCTGTCTCCTTTCTGAATGGCATCTTTAGGCCCATTTAAGAAATATTATCCACCAACAACATTATCTCCTTCACAAACGAGTGCAAATTTCTGGGCACTTAAGTGTTCAATCCTCTTCTACCTTCAGACTAGGAATGAAGGACATACCAATCTAACTCCTCAGGTTTAAGAATATTGAACAGGGGCAGCTGTTATACCCAAAAAATTTCCCTCCATTTTTCTTGAAGACATTCTCCTACGGTTCTCAAATGATCAAGGTTGCTCAAGAATTGATCAGACAAATTCTCCTCCTAAGAAATTGACCTACAACTAGGGTTTTGTGTTTCTCAAGGAAGACTGGGTTTCTAAAGCTTTAAGTGGATTTCATGGGTTCTTATATGTATTCAATAATGCTCATACCAAGTTTCATGCCTTGCATCAAAAGTATGCTCAGTCAATGGCTCAGATGATTGAAAATCAACTATATTCAACAAAAAGTCAATTATGGTCAACATACAGTCAAACTTCAAGATTTTTGGTCAACATCAATATTTTTATGTCATATTCATCATTTGATTAAGGTTTGATCATGATTCATCAAGAAAACTCTCAAATCATCAAAAGTTAAAAGTTGCCAAATTAGGGTTTTTCTAAGGAGAAGTCAACTGTACTTTGACCAGGTATAACTTTCACACGCTTCATCATATTTTCCTCAACCAAAGCTCATTTTGAAGGAAATTCAATTCTATACAACTTTGTCTCTCTAAGCTCAATTCCAAAAAATGCTTCATTTGAGAGATATGGGCTAAAATATTATAGGTCACTTCAAAAGTCAACCAAAAGTTACTTTTTGTCAAGGCAACTTATATAAAGATAAAGTCTCCAAATGCAAAAATGAACAAAGTAGATATTGCAAAGGACATATTGAGCTTTCCAAAAAGTTAAAGATCACCTTCCAATTAATAAAACTGAGAGAGTTATGACCAATGCAAGTTAGAAAATTTTGAGCAAATGCATGAAACTAAAAGTGACCAAACTTGATTTTTTGGGCTAATGGGCTTTTATTTCAAAGACCAAACGTGTTCTACACCTTACATACACCTTAGATCTTACTATTTCACCTCCTTGGGTTTTTATTTTTTATTTTTATTTATTTAAAATTCAAAATAAAAAAAAATAAAAACAAAGCTTATTATAAGGTCCAAGCCCATAAAAATCTAACCTAATACACTCTATATATATATTCAACATGTTCATGCCAAGAGGATACACTTTTTGACAGCAATAAACACTAGGGTTTGAAGGAGAAAATGTTCCAAAGATATCAAGCCATTGAATCATCATTCTCATCCAGTTTCATTCAAAGTCCAGCATTGCAATCCCTTTCTAAGAATCCAAGGAGTAGACCCAGCCCTTTTGTGCAAGGCGCACGTACCAAATCAAGCAGATTCATCACCACCAATTGAGGTATAAAACTCAAACTCAAACTATTTGTTTTAAGCATTTTCAAAGCCATGTAATGATTGATTTATGCTCTAATGTGTGTTTGGAATGAATCTGGATGGTTAACATGAAGAATGCACATGCGGATAGTGAGATGCCATTGTTTGGGCATCCACTAAACTTGCATTCAAACCTCTCTTTTCACTAACCTTTTGCCCTTTCTGAATCCATATTTTAGTTTAGGAGAAAATTTTAAGCAGGATAGCCTTTTCATTTTTTTTATTTGAGGAATTTTTGCAAGGTGACCGCCGGAGATGACGGTGGTTTCCCCCACCTCCGGTCGGTCTGACTTTCAGCGGGCGGTCAAATTCTCACATGGAAATTAGGGATCATCTAATTCGCCCATTCAAATACTCCTGGGCCCACTCATGCGCATGTTTTCTATTATCAAATTTTAATGTTATTGTTCATTATATAATTATTTATGACCAATGGAATGACAAATAACACATATGGCTCAGTTGGTAAGGAGAAGGACTGACATAGTGAGGGGCATGGGTTTGATATCTGCCTCTTGCATTTTTTCTTATTTTCTTATTCTTGCAGATCTAGTGTAGCGCTCCACGCATCAACCACGCACCTCCTCAATCATCACTGTCCGATCATGCTCAGATCCAGATCTGGTAGTCCAGATTTGATTTCCGTGCCACACCCTCAAGTGCCTTCCACTCTGGATCAAACGGTTGGGGCTTACTGGGCCTAACAGATTTCAATATGCATCCCCCAAATTTCTTCAAATCAGGCCCAATTCTTTTTCCGTTTTATATTTTTCTTCGTTTCTTTTAATTATTTGTTAATTATTTAATTAAAATACAAAAATATTAGTTTAGGTTAATTAATTAGGTTTAGTTTTAATCACTTTTTTTTTCTTAAATTAATTTAACTAATTAATTTTCTTAATTAAAAATAAGTAGATTCTTGGGTTTTTTAATTAATTGACTCCTTTTTTTTTATTACTAAAATTAATTAGTTTTCTTAGGTTTTTTAATTAATTATCCACAAACATTTTTCATAAAAATAGCAAAAAAAAGTCTTTTCTTTTCAATTTTTCATATTTTCTTAGATTGACTGTGCGAACATAATTTCTATTCCTCGCTCTTCTTTTCATTATTATTGTAACTGTTTCCCGGTTTGTAATAGTAATTAGGGCTTACTTTCTCGCATTTCTAGTTATGTACCTCTCCCAAAGCATTTTAATAGCCTAGGGTTTACTTTCTGCATTTATTTTCCGCACTTTACCATTTTCATTATTGCTATATTATTATTGTTAGTAATTAGGTCTTGTATGGAAAGATTAAAAGAAAACGATAACTAACCCTAATTTCAAAGATAAGCATAACTGAAAATGAATCACTCTCACACTCGCACCTTTAGGGTAACCTCCCTTATTTCTTTTTCGACAAAATAGTCATGACCCTCGAACATGGGGACGCTTTAGCAAGGTCCCTCGAAAACAAAGATCATAGTCCCTCGATGACCCTTTCGATGTTGCCTTCGGTAAATGATCTAGTCCCTTAACGATAATTGCTAAAGCATCCTTACGACTTGCCTTCAATGACTATATGATGACCCACGCCTATCCCTTCACATTCAATGATAGGGATTCCTACTAACTAATGTTAGTATAGCACTATCTAAAGGAGGAGGAAAATTACAAGAAAGACCTTGAGTAGGTATAACTCTGTTAGTCGCTTGCTCACAAAAACGAAACACTTTTCACAAACACTCTTCAAGAATATCTCGAGGACAGATGTGAAAATCATTGCAAGTTCTCCTTATGATTGGTGTTTTCAAAAATATTTTCAAACACACAACACAGAATTTTCAAACAAAGTGAGCTAGTGATTAAGATCCCGTAGATAACTACAGATGAAAAGGGTGCTAACACCTTCTCTTTTCATAACCTACCCCCTGAACTCAATAATCTCAAAGGTCTTTCCTGTTCTTTTCACCCTTTCCTCATTGGATAAAATAAAAGTCGGTGGCAACTCTTGCTATCCACAACATTTGTGTTAAAATGCAAAACCAAGTCAATTCTCCCACCGTATTACACTGTGTTTATGGTATTATTGTTATTGTTTGTTTATTTGTCTGGTATTTTCTGGTTTTTAGGGTGTTTGGTGATCCCTTGGAAGTCCTATACCCAGACTTGGGCAAATTTAAGATTAAAAGGGTAGTATATTCATGTTGACTTTGAAGGAGTAGTCCTGAAAAAGTTGACTTGAGATCCCCCATCAGTGGAGGCCCCTTTGAGGGTAGTATTTATTCACCAAGTAATCGGGAAGACATTTCTACTTTCGACCTAGAAGTATGAGAAGTTGAGGACCTTAGAACCCCATTTACCCCTCTTGGCCTTTTAGGATGTAGTGCAGTGCTACACAATACTACACTCAGGCGATTTTCTCTTAAGAATAATACTGATTCCCGAGTAATCAATGTGTTGGTAATAACTGAAAGAGGATCGATAACTCTGGAAACTTTTTAGAACCCTAGTCTTGTCCTGATGATGATAAACCTTAGTACTCACCTTTTCGGATTGTTAGACCTTTGACTCCATGCTCGTGGTGTTGTACCTTTGAACCTAATTTGTTTGTGATCGTGGGTGTGATTGTTGCATTCATGCATTCATGTATGCATAAACATTCCTTTGACCAAGTTTTCAAGGAACTTAATAATTCTTATTTCAAACATGATAGGTATTTTTAATCACAAATTTTGGAAGGAGAAAGACAAAAAAGTAAAGTTTTAAGAGTCCTAAGTTAGAAGATTTAAGAAAGTTAGGAGGGGATTCTCACTACATTGGTTCAATTCTATGATTTGTTGTATCGATGCTTCACTTTTCCAAATTATCAGCTTGAACCTACTTTAGAGGAGTATTCTTATCTTCTTGATCTACCTATTTCTAATAAGATTCCGTTTACTTGTTTGGAAGAGGATCCCAAGCTTTAAGATATTGCATTAGTTATTTATCTGAAAAAGTATGAGATTGAGGCTCATATGATTTCTAAGGAAGGTATTCTTGGGTTGCCTTCCAAATTCTTGATGGAGAAAGCTAATTCCTTTGCTAGCATGAAGAGTATGGACGCTTTTGAGGCTATTCTTTCCTTACTCATCTATGAATTATTCTTATTAACTAATGTTGACAACTTTGTCGATATTAATGCCATTAAGATATTATTGGTTGGAAATTTAGCTCTCACTTTGCTTGTATATGCTTATTATTCCATTCACCTCAGGAAATCATATAAGGAAGGGATGACTATCTATTGTGCACCTTTGTTGTACAAGTGGTTTATTTCTCACTTGCCGCGGTCTGCTGCTTTTTTAGACCTTAAGGATGGATTAAGGTGGTCACAGAAGATCATGTCTCTAACCCGCTCTGATATTATCTAGTATAATCAAGTTTATAATGGAGTTACGATCAATGATAGTTGCAGAGAGGCATTAACTACAACCTAATATTGGCTCATTGTCAATTTGGATATCCTATGAGTGATAAACCAAACAACATTTTGATGGAGGGTTTTTTCCTCAAGGAAGAAAAAGATAATGGAGAATTCAAAGAGAAGATTACTCGTGATTGGCATGCTATTGGGGGGAAGAAATAAGAGAGTTAGGAATTGTGCATGTTTAGATCCTTATCTCCAATTGGTACAAGCTAGAGCCATCAAGTTGAAGATGCCTTATGTTCACCAAGAACCTTTGCCTATAGCTGTTAAAGAACTTATTCCTATTTTTCTGACTGATGTTGAAGAACTTCAGATTTCCTTGACGAAGATGCAACAAGATAGATACGCTTGGAATAATAAGTATCAGGTTATTAATATAGAGGATTCAGAACTTCAGAAGAAGTTGAAAGAAAAGGATGATCTGATTGAGATTCTCAAGCAGCATGCTGTGGAGAAGCAGGAGGAGCAAAAGGATTTATTTTCCTATAGCATTCAACCAGTCTCTAGTGTTCATAATTATTCTCATATTCCTCCCACCTCTCGGGCTTGGAAGGGTGTTGTCGACAAACTTGTGAGAGAGAATACTCAGTTGACGACTTCCTATGAGAGTCAGATTAGGGGGTCTTAAGAAGAAGTATCAGCATGGAGTTGGATCGTCTTCAGACGTGGTTCCTTCGGATTCCTAAGATTTAGCTTTCTTTTTTATTTTGTTTAGGACTCTTCAATACTTTTATACTTCAAATTGTAATTCTTCCATTATTACTAAAATGAGGTTTTTTAGTTATTCTAAAAAAATGTTACTCCTTTAATGTTTGTAATTATTATAACTTCTTAAGTTCTATAAAAATAATAATAAAAATAAATCATTTGCATTGCATATCATGCATCATTCAACATTCGGTTTTTCATTCCACAAGTTTTCCAAGGTCTTATTATTGTCTCTTGGCCTTCATAGAAGTCAAGTTGTCTCACCAATACAACACTCGAGCTAAATGTCGAAAGAATATGGATCTACTAGAACAAGAGAATTATAAAATATGTGAGAAAGTGACTACTCTCTATGCAGGGATGGAAAGCCTGACCGCCCTTGTAGAAAACCTGGTGGCTGCTCAGAATTAGCCACCGCCTTCTTCATCTCATCATGCCACACATGCACCAGTTCAAACTACCATGATTTCTGAAGTCGTCAATGCTCCTGCTTCTGTGGCTCAAGTTAGTGCTTCGCAATATCAGATGCCCAATGGATTTCCCTGTGATATGCCTTTGAATTTCATTCCTGAAGGATACCTCCCTACCATTGAAATTCCTGTAGTGCAGCATGTGGTGTATGTTCCTCAACTTGTAATGTATGTTCCTGCTCCCGTGGTGCATACTGTCCCATATGCTAATTAGGCTATCTACCATGCTGAACCCACTAAGAGTTTGGGTGTTTATGAAAGAATGGATGATTTCCAAGATAAGTTCCAAGAGATGCTGTCATACCCCAAATTTGTCTGTATTGGTGTAACCAGCCAATTTATTTTTGCTAAAACTATTAGTTTAATTTTATACAAATTTTTATATTTTTACTAACAAGTAATTATCTTTTTTTTTTGTTTAAGTACAATAAGGTTTAATTTTGAGGAGAGGTGTATTTATCATTTTTATCAAAAGGGCTCATTATTATAATTTGAATCTATTAGCCCATTAAAGCTTGTAGAGGCTCATTAAAATAGGTTTAGTTGGTTTTAATTTTACAATTGTTATTATTGTTGACTGAAGTCAACATTTGAATTAAAATATTTTATTCAATTTTATTATTAAATTTGTTTTTAGGTTGACCTAAGGTCAACATATTCATGCGCCATGATCAATTTATTTTATTTTCATTATTATTTATTTTATTCATTATTACTAAAATTGTTGGAATTTTGACCAGAAGTTAAAATTAGGGTTTTTGAAACCCTAGTCTTAAGTTGCGCTCAAATTGGGTACCTTAAACCCTAATAACACCAAAAGCCCAAAAACTCAGAATTCTATTCTTGAAGCAAATTTGGAATCGAATCTTGGATTGAAATTTGTTTAATAATATTGGGAGGAATTCACATATAGGAAGCGTCTAAGTACAAAATCAATATTGTTGTACCCCAATTTTTTCCCTTAAGATTCCTCTATCATATCATATCAACTCGATCATAACAAGATCACATTAGGGTTGGTTCTTCCTGTTTTTCTATCTCCTATCTTTAAGTTTGCTCTTGAGGAATCTCCAAGCACCTTAGTTATGTATTTTGTATATGTGTTGTTGACTAACTTCTAATCAAAATACAAAAAATATTTCTCTAGATCTACCTTTGGTAAGTTGAATATTTCATCTTTCACAATGTGATCTCTTGTTGATCCTTGGGTTTGATTCATTGAGCATTATTTTGTGATTCCAATGGTGTTATTTTCTCATAATTTGATAGAATTTTGCGCTCAATTGGATCCATGATCATAAGGTATTTGATGGAAAGTTTGAACAACAATTTGGCCTTTTAAAATGCTGTTTTGCTGTCTGTAACAGCGTGCAATCGATTGCAGTAATAATGCAATCGATTGCACATAAGCAATTTCGCGCATATTTTTGAAAATTGTACTGTGTAAATCGATTTACACAGTAGTGCAAGCGATTTACACAGGGACAAAATTCATTTTTTTGCCTTGTTTTGGGGCAGCTTTGATCTAAAATTCTTTTTCTACTCACTCCTTTTGATTGTTGGTTTGGATTGCAATTTTAAATGTCCAATTTCTCTTTAAACTCAATGGACTTTGTGATGTAGATGAAGTTGGATAAATTTTCATCAATTCAAATCTACCTAAGAGTGAATTATTTAATTCATTTTTGGCGCTTTGGATTAATGATATGTTTAGTGCTTTAATCCATCTAGAGGAGTGGTTGAATTTAAAGATGAAAGAATTTTGAGGTGATGATCCAAATTAGCTTATCATCCCCTCCCTCTCCATCTTATCCCTTTCTTTTTTAATTGTGCTACATGGTAATAGATGGTGATCTCTATATCATTTATCCAAACATGAAGTACATAGATTGCTATTGACCGGCCTCAAAATAGGTGCGACTTCTACATAAGTCCACTTACGATTGCTTAACATAGTGCTAAATTTTGTCCCGATTCGGATAAATGATCATTCGTGGCCCAAACGTATGATTGCAAGACCAAGTATGTTAATTTGATCTCTTTGATCCAATAACCTTGAGATTCATTATGTGGAGGCTTTGGTTCTACCAATCCTCTAATGGATCTACAACACTTTTGGTCAACGCAGATAACTTAAACATTGTTGATCATTAAATGACACTTGTGAGAATTCCAAAATGGATTATATACTTGACAAAAAGCAAATGCAACTTGTTGTGTGGAGGATTTGGTTCTACCAATCCTCTAATGAGTTCCAAATTCAAGTTTCAAGATGGTCATCCAACTAACCACTAATTTCTAATAATTTACTTTACTTTATGCTTTTATTTGTATGCTTTATGTACCATTTACTTTTAGCATTTACATTTCATGCTATTTTCATCTTTGCTCACTTGAGCATTTACTTTTATGTAATTTTTATTTTGCTCACTTGAGCTTTTCTTTTTCTTTTGAAGACATTTAATAATCAACATGAACCATACAAATCTTTAATGATACTTGAACTATTTGGTTACCATCCTTGGCATTATGGAGCATGGGACTTTTTCTTGGACTTAGGATTAGAAACCTTGGCCTATCTTGGAGACCTTGTGACCTTAATTGATATTTTGTATGGAGTTATTTGGGTTTACCTCAAAACATTGGGTTGTTTGTTTTTTTGTGTGCAGGTTATTGTGATTACATACTTTGTTTGTAATCTGGAATTCACCCGTATACAGTCGTTACTCTACCCAATTTTTGCGAAGACTTAATACACTTGAAGTTTGGTTCTCTCAATAGGTCTAGTATCTTTACTTGCTTGGTTTCAATCCGAAGAATGGGAATTCTATATTGATTCATAATGTCAAGTATTGGCTTCTTGTTGGTTATATGGTTCTTATCCCTATCTTTTACCTTATGCTTTAGGATAGTCTCTTCATCTCCTCCCATCTTCTTTAATTTCAAAAATCTTCTCCCTCCTTTAAAAAACTCTTCTTATTTTGAAATTTAAACCACTTTCATAATAAACTTGGACTTAGGTCCATGCATTTTCAAAAAATTTTCATAAATAAACTTCAATCAATTTAATAATACCTTGACATTTTTTGTGAGAAGACTAAAAGTCAATCAATCTCATTTCAAACCATTTTTCCACTTTGGCTTTTATCTTTAAACTTTTCTTAAAAAAGATTAGACTCTTGTCAATCCTTGTAGTGATGCAAACAACTATACTTCTAAAATATGTAGTGAAGAGATATATTTTACACTTGGGTGTTGAGTGAGGCATTGTTGATTTTAAAATACAAGTCATATCCTCCACTTTGAGATGATGCAAATTCTCCTTTCTCATGATTGTGGGTAGTAAGTATGTTTTCCACACGGACAATGACGATAATGTCTTATATCTTAAAATTAACCAACACACTTGTGTTTCAAATTTTTAAAAGATGAACTACGTGTACCCTGATCCCCTATTGCATGAAAGGTGGTACGTAGGCACTAAAGGTTCGCAACCGCGGCGTGTGCAAAAATAATAAAAATATTTCTTTTCTCACCTCCACCATCCATTTTATATACAACACATTTTTATAGCCAAAATATACAGATTTTTCAAAGAGGTTACTGTGGAGTACCGTAGATGTTTAGGGTGCTAATACCTTCCCTTTGCATAACCAACCCCCTTACCTTGAATCTTTCCCCCTCTTTTTGGGTTATTATCTCTTTTCCCATTCCTTTGGAAACAATAAAGTGCGGTGGCAATTTTTTTTTTTGATTTGTACAAAGTCTAGTCAATCCAATGGCTTAGTCTTGAACATTTCTACCGCTACAAAAAATGGCAACTTCACTGGGGACAGATTGACCTCTTGCTGGTCCATCCCTAAGAGGGTTAAGCCTATCTTTGTTTATATCAATATATGTGCTATTGTTGTTTATGTGTCATATTTTGTATATATGTTTGTTTGGATTTTCCTGGTTTTCAGGGTGCTTGGTGATTACTTATAAGTCCTATACCCGTACTTGGGCAAACTTTAAGATAGGACGGGCGGTATAGTCATGTTAACTTTGAGGGAGTAATCCCAAAAAAGGAGACATGAGATCCCCCACTCAGTGGAGGCTCCTTTGACTGTAGTGTCGTTTATCGAGTAATCGGGAAGACGTACTTCTTTCGACCTGGGAGCCTGCTGAAGCTAAGGACCTTAGATTACCTAACCCATCTTGGCCTTTTAGGTGTAGTGCAGAAGCTATGACGGAGTAATCCGGAAATAGTTGTCACGCGATACTACGTTCACACGAGTCTTTCTTGAGAATATTACTAATTACCGTGTTAATCGGGAAGTTGGTAATATCCGAAGGAAGGATGTAGACTCTAGGAACCTCTAGAACCTTGTTCGACAGGTGATAACCTCTTAGACCAACACCTTATGGGTAGTACCTTCGACCTCATGCTCGTGATGTTGAACCTATGAACCCTATATGTGTGATCTTGTGTGTGATTGTTGCATCATGCATCCATGCACTCATAAGCATCTTTTGAAGAAACCATATTTCAAGGGATTTAAAGGTTGACTATTTATGAATATCTCAGGTACTTTTAACCATGGATTATGGAAAGAGAAATACCGGGAAATACTGTTTCAAGGATCCTAAGATAGATGAGTTGATCAGTCTAATTCTAGAGATCGAGTGTTTTGCAGACTATCGGAATAAGTATGGATCCATTATTCCTCTCATGAAGCTGAAGATGAAGGAGGGTATTCTCTCGACCTTGGTCCAGTTCTATGATCCAGTGTATCATTGCTTTACTTTTCCCGATTATCAGTTGATGCCTACACTGGAGGAGTATTCTTATCTATTGATTTACTTGTTACCGATCGTGTTCCATTTACTAGTTAAGAGGGTGAGCCAAAACCACATGAGATTACAGCTTTGATTCATCTGGGGAAGTCTGAGGTGGAAGCCCATATGACTACTAAAGGAGGGATTAGAGGATTACCAGCTAAATTCTTATTGGAGAAAGCTCGTTACTTTGCCAGAATGAAGAGTATGGTTGCTTTTGAGGCCATCTTTGCTCTGCTTGCTTATGGATTGTTCTTATTTCCTAATATCGACAAGTTTGTCGACATTAACGCTATTAGGATTTTCATGATTGGAAACCCGGTTCCTACACTGTTGGGTGATGCTTATTACTTTGTTTATCTTCGGAGTTCCTATCATGGGGGAATGATTATCTGTTGCACGCCTTTGTTGTACCGGTGGTTCATCTCTCATATGCCTCAGTCTGATGCTTTTTGGGATGTCAAGAAGGAACCCCGTTGGGCTCCTAAGATCATGGCACTTACTCACTCGGATATTGATTGGTATCATCGAGCTTACCATGATATAGAGATTATTGACAGTTTTGGTAGTTTCCCCAATGTACCTCTTTTTGGTACAAAGGGAGGAATTAACTATAACCCTGTTCTTGCATGGCGACAACTTGGTTATCCTATGAGGGATAAACCAAACAGTATTCATTTGAGTAGTTTCTTTCTAAAGGAAGAAGAAGACCATAGGGAAGCTAGGGAGCAGATTGCGAAGGCCTGGCGTCACATTCATAAGAGGAGTAGGAAGGATTTGGGACCTAGGGGTGCAGTTTCTTTGGAGCCATATCTTCAGTGGATCCGATCGAGAGCCATTCAGTTGAAGATGCCGTATACTCGGGAGACACCCATGCCTGACCTATTTGTGAAGACCACTCCTCCTTTATTAGATGATCTAGAAGAGCTGCAGCTTGTTTTGGTTAGGATGCAACAGGAAAGGGATGCTTGGAAGAACAAGTTCCAGACTTTAGAGAGTTCCTACAGAGCAGACTTGAAGGAGAAAGACGATTTGATCGAGATCCTTGAGAATCGAGCGGTAGAGTCTATGTAGAGGCAAGGGGATTTATTTTACCCTAAGCCTCAAATAGGTGCTGATTACTCACTTCTTGATCCAGATGATTGGAAGGAGGTTGCCATCAGACATGTGGAAGAAAACCAGAGGTTGAGGGCTCAGATTTCCAGGCCCACAGGGAAGCGCAAGCGTACAGATTGATCTCCATCAGTTCCTTTTCTCAGGATTTTTAGATTGTATTCTCATCTTGTACTTGGGATCATTGAAACTTGTAACCAATTTTGAAGTTATTATAATAAAAATTTTCAGTATTTCAAATCCGTTATTATTTTGATATTTGCAATATGTCTATAAACGTTAAATCTCTTGAAATATTAAATGATAAAGTAAAAATAATCATATGCATTGCATATCATGCATCATATTGCACATATTTCTTGCATTTATTATGCATATCCAGGTGCCTTACCCAGCTTTTTGCTTCATTCAGCAAGCTGATTCATCACTACAACACTCGTGCTAACTTCAAAAAGAAGATGGACAACTTGGAACAAGAGAATCGTGAGCTATACGAAGAAGTTTCTGCTTTGAAGGCTGGCTTGGCCAATTTGACTACTCTGATGGAAGCTCTGGTGGTTGCTCAGAATCAGCCACCGAGTGTTCAACCTCAACCAACAAGGGCAAATACTGAAGTTCAGACTGTTCCTGTATCCGCTACTCCGACCATTGTTCAAAACCGTATGCCTCAGGGTTATCCATGGGGAACGCCAGAGAATTTTGCACCTGAAGGTTTCAATTTGAGTCCCCAAGATGCTCCAGTGGTTCCAAATGTTGTTACTCCAGCACCTCTTGTGGTGCATACTATTCATGCTGCACCTCCTTCGGTGAATTTAGTTCCGTTTGTTAATGAAGATATATGTCGCCCTTTCCCTCTGCCAAGTGAAGAATTGGGTCTTTATGACAGAATGGATGATTTCCAAGAGAAGTTTGATAGAATACAAAGAGAGATGAAGGCTCTTAGGGGAAAAGAGTTATTTGGGCAGAATGTGAATGAGCTGTGTTTGGTCCCGAATGTTAAAGTGCCTGCTAAGTTCAAGGTCCCAGAGTTTGATAAGTAGAAAGGAAACACTTGCCCTCGTGCTCACTTAGTGATGTACGTAAGGAGAATGTCTACCCAAACCGATGATCAGCGTCTGCTGATTCACTTTTTCCAGGATAGTCTGACCGGCGCAGCATTTAAATGGTACATGAGTTTAGACAGCTCCAACATCCATGCTTTTAATGATTTGGGAGAAGCATTTATCAGACAATACAAATACAACATAGACATGGCGCTCAGCCGTGATCAACTCAGGGCCATGGTTCAGAAAGGCAGAGAATCATTCAAATAGTATACGCAAAGATGGCGCGAAGTGGCTGCATAAGTGATTCCTCCCATGGAGGAGAAGGAAATGACTAATATTTTTCTGCAGACGCTAGGCGCGTTCTACTACGAAAGAATGGTAGCAAGTACCCCAAGTGATTTTACAGAGATGGTAGGAATGGGTGTCCACCTAGAAGAGGCTATAAGAGAAGGCCGTTTGGCAAAGGGTGAAGGATCCGGAGGTGCGAAAAAGCCAACCTATGGGTTTACAAAGAAGAAAGAAGGGGATACCAATATTGTTATGCAAGAGAGGAGAGCGAACGCTCCTAGAAGGAATTATCAGCATCACCAGCAAGTTGCTTCAGTGACTTCTATTATGAATACCGCTCTGACTACCGTTGCTTATCAAAGACCGACCCAGCAGGGGAACCAAGGGAATAATAAAAGAAGGGAGAACTATGACCCTATTCCCATGAGCTATGCAGAGCTACTACCAGCATTGATTCGTAAGAAGTTGGTCCAGACACAACCACCTCCAGTAGTACCATCACCATTGCCTTGGTATTACAAAGCAGACCAGACGTGTGCCTTTCATCAGGGAGCACCAGGACATAGTGCTGAAAATTGTTATCCTTTAAGGACTGAAGTGCAAAGGTTGGTGAAGTCTGGGATTTTATATTTCAAAGACATGGGACCTAATGTGATAGGCAATCCTCTACCCAAGCACGGGGGAGTGAATGTTGTAAATATGGTGGCCGGTTGTCCAGGCGACTTTCAAATTTTTGACATTAATCTGGTTAGAGGAGATTTGGTGAAAATGCACGCAGACCTCTGTGAATTCAGCTACTATACGCATGACCATGCCAGTTGTTCTGTTTGCAGTATAGACATACAGGGTTGCAAAAAGATAAAGGCTGATTTACAGGAGATGATGGATGAGGGTTTAATCCATATAATTACGCCTAGGGAAGAGTATGAAGAGGAAGTGAATATGGTTTCTGGATGTCCTGGTGAATTCAGAATTTTTGATGTGGAGTATTTGAATGAAGACCTTGGGTAATTGCATGCCATCGAAGAGGATGAAGTAGAGCAAGAAATACCGAATTATGTGACGCATGAAGTCCGAGTTTAGAACTGGGTCACCATTGATGTTCCTTCTTGCATACATGTTTCAAAGTAATTTGTTTTGTTAATCTGTTTCTTTCTTTTGAAAAGCTTTCACTCTGCCCAAGGTGGAAGTCTTAATATTGTAGGGCTTATCTGTTTGCTATGACTTTTAAGATCATTAATAAAAGTTGTCTTTACTTCCCAAATTATGTCTTTGTCTTCTGCTTTTTCTTGGAAAATGGTAATCAGAAAAAAAACCTTTCAAAATAAATAATAACTAAAAATTAATCAGCATGATCACTTGTAATATGTGTCAGTTTCTAAAAGCAATCATAAATCATATGTGCAGATTAATTAAAAAACCCGTTGAATACAATGACCCTGCATCCTCTCCCAACTTTGATTGTCCTGTGTTTGGGGATGAAGAAGAAGATTATGGTGAGATTCCGGAAGAGGTCTCACGGTTGCTTGAGCACGAGGAAAATACCATCCAGCCATATAAGGAGCCTTTGGAAGTGATTAATTTGGATTCAGAAGAAGATCCGAAGGAAGTCAAGATTGGAGCATCGTTGCATCCTGATGTAAAGAGCGGGTTAATTAAGCTTTTGAATGAGTATATGGATATTTTTGCTTGGTCTTATCAAGATATGCCTGGTCTAGATACAGACATTGTCGAGCATCGTTTGCTGTTGAAGCCAGAGTGTCCGTCAGTTAAACAAAAGTTGAGAAGAACCCACCCATATATGGTAGTAAAAATTAAAGAAGAGGTCCTAAAACAGATTACTGCTGGTTTTCTTGTGACATCAGTGTATCCTAAATAGATTGCCAATATTGTCCCAGTACCTAAAAAAGATGGAAAAGTCTGCATGTGCGTAGATTACAGAGATCTAAATAAAGCTAGTCCAAAAGATGATTTTCCATTGCCTCACATTGATATGTTAGTGGACAGCACAAAAAAATTCAAGGTATTCTCGTTCATGGACGGATTTTCTGGGTATAATCAAATAAGAATGGCTCAAGAGGACATGGAAAAAACAACATTTATCACACACCGGGGAACATTCTGTTACAGAGTGATGCCCTTCGTGTTGAAGAACGCTGGTGAAACGTACCAGAGGGCTATGACAACCCTATTCCATGATCTGATGCACAAAGAAATCGAAGTATATGTTGATGATATGATTTCCAAATTCCAGACTGAAGAAGGGCATATAGAAGATTTGTTGAAGTTGTTTCAGAGTTTGAGGAAATATCGTCTCCGCTTGAATCCAAATAAATGCACCTTCGGAGTTAGATCGAAGAAATTGTTGGGATTTATTGTTAGCTAGAAAGGAATTGAAGTTGACCCAGACAAAGTCAAAGCAATTCAAGAAATGCCAGCGTAGCGGTGAAAATCGGAGATCAAGCTATTAATTAACTTGACTCACAAAAGCAAGAGTCGCCACCGCGCTTCATTATTTCCAAGGGAAAAGGGAAAAGAGCGAAATAAAACCCTAAAAAACATGCAATGTAAAGTCATATTTAAAAGTAATGAAAATACAATGCGTTTTTGAAAAGAGATCAAGAGTTCGGGGGTTGGTTATGCAATGGGAAGGTATTAGCACCCAATGCATCTGCGGTACTCCGCAGGAACCTTTTGAAATATCTGTTTTTTTGGTTTAAAATTGTTTGTTATATACAAGGGTGTATTTATCTACAAATATGTTTGCTTAAGGGGAAAGAAAAGAGTTTTTATTATTGCGTTCGTGAGGGTTTCGCGACCCTTTACCTACGTATCCAATGAAGGAATCAAAACATCGTAGTTCCTCTAGAAAAAAGTTGATTTGTTTGTGTTTTTTAGTGGGCGACATTAAGGCGCGCATTCTAGCAATAGGTACGGCCGATATCGCGGTAGAACGAGAATAATATGCCCTTGGGGGGAGTTTTGATTTGTTGAGTGTTTTTGCATGTTTTAAAGTATATTCAACTATGATTAAAGAGTGTTTTTTTTTATCTTTTTGGTTTGTTTATTTGTTGATTTTATCTTGCCTAATTACTAGCATTTGTATAAAGTAAATAAAAAGTGCAGAAAGATAAAAACCTACGCTATTACAAGCATATCAAAAGGCATAAAAATATGAAAGAAAAAAAATAAGATAAAAGTAAGAAAAAAGGTGTATTTCGATTCTGGCAGGAGCACACTTCGACTAGCATTTTGTTTGCCTCCTTTGATTGGGGCTGGCAACAGTGAGGTCGTGTCTATCGATTGGGCTTTAGCAGGGGCGAGGTCCTGTCCTTCGATTGAACAGAGGCAGCAACAAGTTGTATCCTTCGACTGGGCAAAAGCAACAGCAAGTTGTATCCTTCGACTGGGCAAAGGCAGCAGCAAGGTTCTGTCCTTCGATTGGCCTGGAAGTCAGTGTATGGCGAAGTCTTTTGATTCTGCCTTGTTGCCTTCTTCGACTGGAGGTTGAAAACAGTGAAGGAATGTCTTTCGATTGGACTTGATTTGCCTCCTGGTTGTCTCTTTCGTTCGACCTGGAGTAAATGGTAGAAGCCAGAAGCTTCGTTTACTATTTCCTGTTTCCTGTTTCTTTCATTTCAAACATTAAATGACAACATGGCCTGAGGCCATGCTAATAACAGTTTAACAGTAAAAACGAAAGAGCTAAGTTCTAAATAAATAAGTTAAAAATGTGGAAACGAAAGGAACAGTATGTACATGCTTGAAACGAACAAAGGTATTATTTACATGTTATACTGGAAATGAAAAGTTCAAGGGTAAGAGTGACTTACTTGGCTTCAGGCTGGAACGTGTGCTGAGCCTTGAGTGGTGGTTGCCTGGAGCGCTTCTGGATTCGAAGGGAGAGGTCACAGGCTGTGCTTGGAGCGCTGGACTTGAAGGAAAAGAACAAACAAGCGTGATGCTTCTTTGATTCGAAGGAGACTGAAGTGGGGTTGTTCTTCATAATCGAAGGGAGTAAGTGTTTGGGGATTCTGGGTTTGTTCTCACAAGTATTGAAGGGACTTGAGAGATTTTTGTGTTTGAGAAAATTTGGGTTTGTTCTCACAAGTGTTGAAAAACTTTGAGAATTTTTATGTTTGAAAATTTTTGCAGATTTCTACAGTGTTTGAGAAAATTTGGGAGAGGTTCGTCTGGCCCAAAGTCCTCTTTGGATATTTTGTGATTTTCTACAGTGTTATGAATCTTTGAGAATCTTTCTGGGTTGGAGAAAATTGGGGAGAGATTCGTCTGGCTCAAAGTCCTCCCTTTTTCATGTTGTGAAGCCTTGTATTTATAGGCGGATTTGCTGAAGTTTTGGGGGGAAAACAAAATGATTTGAACAGTTTGGGAATGCTGTTTCGATCCTTTCTTCTACGCAGCTCTTGTGCACTCCTTTTTGGGCAAGTACAGGACTGTTGTAGCAGGCTTTCAGTATTTTGGAGTTTAGTGGCAGGTTGGTGCAGGACTGCTACATAGCAGCGCAGTAGTGTTTGTTGCATGGCAGTACAGTGGTCCAACTTGTGAATCGAAGGAGGTCACTTCGAAGGAAACTACATGGCCAAATCGATGCTTGTGACTGAAGGGAGACTGTATTTCCAAATCAAAGCTTGTGAATCAAAATAGACATATTGCCCAATCGAAGGCTGTGGATCGAAAGAAGCAATGTTGCCCAATCGAATCATGTTTGCAGGAAGTAAACTTGTCCAGCTCGAAGTAGGCTTGCAGGCAGCAAATTTGTCCAAATCGAAGCAGGCTTGCAGGCAGCTACTTGTCCAAATTGAAATAGGCTGAATCAAAGCAGGCTTTTGCTCAGAACGAAGGATGTAATCCAAGTTGCATTCAAAAGAGACCTGTCAGCACATGAAATCAAAGAAACAACAAACACACATTTCGTGCTTGATTAGACGTTAGTGATACATGGGCTAAGAACATTCAAAACACTTGACAGTTTCTCCATAATCAATGCTCGAAGGTGAGGGGTTAAAATCAACTGTATTTAGTGACCTTGACTTTTGTATAAAAAATGCAAAAATGCAAATGGGATCTTAGGTCAAAAATTGGGGTACAACAGCTTTCCCTATTTAAGTTTCTTCTATCTGGAGACATGAAGATTGGGATCTTCATTTCGACGAGATTGAAGGGACTTAAATATAGAATAAACAATTTTTGGCCTTAAGATACCACAATTATGTTTATGATATGATATGAATGCAATGCTCTGAATTTTATGGGGAATGACGCCATATGAGACAGACTAATGCTGGAGAAACCAAGCACATTATACAGTAACCCCACAGAGGAAGAGGTTGTAACTCCACTGGGGAAACAGAGTCATAGACTTCAAATGAGAGACTATAGAATGATTTACATCAGTGCTGAGACTGGAAAAGACATGATTGACATCAGTACTAAGGCTGGCAGATGATTGATTTACATCAGTACGAAGACTGGAAAAAGAAATGATTTACATCAGTACGGAGACTGGAAAAGAAATGATTTACATCAGCACTGTGACTGGAAAATGATTGCCATCAGTACTGAGACTGGAAAAAGAAATGATTTACATCAGCAATGTGACTGGAAAAAGAAATGATTTACATCAACACTGTGACTGGAAAAAGAAATGATTTACATCAGTACTGTGACTGGAAAAGGAAATGATTGACATCAGTACTGTGACTGGAGAAGAAATGATTTACATCAGCACTATGACTGGAAAACATATTTGACTTCTGAATTTTACCAAGAACGGTGACACCTTCCTTTTTAAACCAAGATATCACTTGAAAAGGATAAAATGCAAACTTCCCCACGGGACTTTTCCAAAGGGATGCCATTTGCTGAGTAGACATTATTGTTGGGGATACACAAGCTGCTCAAATAAAGAGGCCGCCACTTGCTGTCTTCCAAAAAACTATGACATACAAGCTGCTCAAATAAAGAAGCTTCCACTTTCCGCCTTCAAAGAATATTAAAGCACACAAGCTGCTCATGAAGAGTCCGCCACTTGTTTCTTATAACCCACAAGCTGCTCATGAAGAACTGCCACTTGTCGTCTTCAAATTATATCAAAGCAAACAAGCTACTCATGAAGAGTCCGCCACTTGTTGCCAATAACTCACAAGCTGTTCATGAAGAGCTGCCACTTGCTGTCTTCAAAGAATATTAAAGTACACAAGCTACTCATGAAGAGTCCGCCACTTGTTGCTAATAACCCACAAGCTGCTCATGAAGAGCTGCCACTTGCCATCTTCAAAGAATATTAAAGCACACAAGCTACTCATGAAGTGTCTGCCACTTGTTGCTAATAACCCACAAGCTGCTCATGAAGAGCTGCCACTTACCGTCTTCAAAGAATATTAAAGCACACAAGCTACTCATGAAGAGTCTGCCACTTGTTGCTAATAACCCATAAGCTGCTCTTGAAGAGCTGCCACTTTCCGTCTTCAAAGTATCAAAGCAAGCAAGCTACTCATGAAGAGTCCGCCACTTGTTGCCAATAACTCACAAACTGCTCATGAAGAGATGCCACTTGTCATAACATGAAGAAATTCAGAAATAATCAAACTGCTCAAATAAAGAGTCAGTCGCTTGTTGTCACGTCGATATTCCAAAAGAAGGTTATGATAACACTACTAGGGAATAAAGTTCATCTTCAATGGGGAACCATGAATAAATTCTTCCTGAGGAGACCAAGTATTTACATTGCAAAATAAATGCACTCTCCATCTAGGTTTCACAACCTAGAGATATCCACCGGGTATCATTCATAAGAGACAAAGCTCAATCCAGGAATGAACTGGAGAGAAAACAGTCAAACAAGACTCCACCCAATGAGGAAACAACTCAAATGGGGATTTATCCTATCCAGAGATGGAAAAGGAAAGCTAAAGCAAGATTCTTCCACGAGAGTTAACTCAGTGGGGAATTAGAAAAGAGGCGCACTTTCTGCTTAAGTTGACACTCTATTTGGAAAGAGGAAGTATGATAACCAAAGTATACAGATCAAGGACATCAACAAATACAAATGTGTGTGCATGATGCAAGTGTGAATGAATAAATGAATGTCATGTATATGCTGACAAAACAGACAGGAGACAGACAGAAGATGATAAGACATCCCATTACAAACTGACATTCAGCTAATCTCAACAAGATGAGAATATTACTGGAGATAGATCAAAAGTCATCATTGGAGACCAGGTCCTTTTACAAGGCTTAAATCTCTCTGGAGAGGAAGATATTTTTCGGTAGAAAACCCAAAGTCCAGTCCTCTATCATCAACAATCCATTGAAAGGATAACAACACAAACAAATGCTTCAGTTGGAAAAAGTCATGCTTAGCTGGAGATATTGGGAACACCACCCTCTGATAATGTGTGCAAAACATGTCTTGACAAATCTGGATTGCCCCTGGGACTAATTTTGGACGCCCCAAGTTTACTGATGATAAGCTGCATGTTGTACGACAATTCTTGCAAATAACTTCACTTCTAAAATGCCCTAAGCTATATGGTTGATGAGGAGAAATCGTCTCAAGAGGATTTTACAAAAGACCTTGCATTCACCATGCTCTGGTGTCTTCAAACTCTTAGAGAGATTCATCAAATCTCGACGTGATTGCCCCAGATTGACTGTAGTTGGCACAACAAATCTTCAAATTTTGCCCCAAAAGAGTAAACAAGTTGGGAAAGCATTAACTGGGATAAGCAACATGTCTGTGCTTAAGGTCTTCATGTGACATGCCCCTGGATATGATTTTTTTCTTGAAATGATTCGCCAATTACTCAATCATAGTTTCAGGCCTTAAAAGAATAAACTCATCACTAGTGCTTATATGTGAGCTTCATTGATATCAAACAAATGTTTTGCAGTTAGAAAAAGTTTATTATGAGAATGAAAATTCTAATGCAACAGTTATGTAAGTCTTGAAGATTTTGAAAAGATATCGCACAAATTTTGTGAGTTAGAGCACCATTTATTTTTGTGTAGGAAAAACATATGATACCAACATAACTATTTAGAACATTCATGGGAGTCAGGAACACTAACTCATTGAAGTATGCTTTCAAAATAACCTTGCTTCAATTAGGACTTTTGAAGGTTGTAACGTGGCCTGGTTCATGGTTTTTAGAAAAAAGAGTTTTTAAGGCTCAAAATTTATAGGTGCCCACCCATTCTTCATGATGTTCTCCAACCCTATGTTCAGTCAATTCAACATGAGTGTTCATCTCTCAAAAGGATTTTGTGACGGTTAAGGAAACGACGAGGCTTTCAGTGTAGAAACCACCCTTATGTCTTCGTGTTTGTAGTTACCAATTTGTTCTTTGATGACGACTTTTCTTTGTAGTCCTTTCTTTTCAATTTTATTTTCCCTAACTTTTTCCTGAACTAATTCTTTTGAATTGATAGTCCAGCGGGATGCCCTAATTTTTCCTAAGTCACTTGTTTTCAAGTTTTTTGACTTAGCAGGCTTTCTTTTTTTCTTCTTGATTTTTGATTTTTGAACAAAAAAGGTGACATTAGCTTGTCTTTACTTGTGGAGAGGATTGTGAATGCCTCGTTCCTTGATGAATGAGGGATAACATTGTGGTTCCACATCTTTTGGCTTCATTATACATGAAGGATAGCCCTCGTAGTTTCTCTTCGGAAATATCTTTCTTATGAATTTTGAACACTCAATCGGATTAACTAAAAAACTACCCTGCCCCAGGTTAAAATTTGAGGGTTTTTCGTATAGAAAATAAACTCCTACTTCAAGGCTCAAAAGGGGTTAGCAAGGGATTATCTTCCTTATATCTCCGGTGTTTAGGGATTTGAAACAATGCATGTACATCATCAACAAGATTTTATTCAAAAGCATGCAACCAGAGATTTTGTGTTCTTTAGATCATTATCCTCCCTTCAATCTCTTCCTAGGCAAGAGAATGGGCAACAAGTTGGTATCATAATGCAAAAAGCAATTTAGAATTTGAAAACAAATATGTGTGAAACAAATGAATTTCTTCAAGACAAACATACTCATTGTATTAAGATAATCATTCAAATGCAAACAAGTTCTTACATGCAAACAATGTTTTGATAAACAAGTAAAATTACAAAAAGCATGAATAAGTTAATGATCTGGGAAGGCTTTCCATCTGGACTTGAATCACTGAAAACATCCTTCAAAACTCAAAGTGACCATCAATCGTGTTTACTCTTCGGCACATGCTTGATTTGAACTTCAAAACCAACGTCCTTGAATGACAATCAGTGAATGCTTTTATCATCGCTTCCTCCTTCTTAGAAGGATTGACCTGGGCGGCAACCAAAATTTCAACCAAAACAGTTGAGGGCTCCACACTAGCTTCCAAATTAGTCATCTCTCTACGAAGTTCAGAAACCTCTTGCTTGATACTCTCCATTGTTCTTTTAGCGCGAGAGTTGTACTGGAGACCAAAGGAAAAAATAAGACTTGGAAAAAGACCTTTGAAAGTGAAATAAAAAATGTAGAATGATGCATGATATGCAAAAGAGTTTTTATTTTACTTTTAAGGAACTCAAGATATTAAGTTGTAAACATAAAAGTATGAAGATAGAAGATGAATTCTATATTGGATCAAAGCGTTGATCAAGTTATCATCAAGATCAATCATCCATTTTGGGGGATTAGGGTTTTCACCCTATCAACACCCAAGATCCATTGAGCTTGACGAAACTTGTGATGTTTACAAAGAAAGACCTCCAAATTCCTTGAAAATCAAGTGAAAAGGGTTTCATGCATGCATGAATGCATGGCTATGCAACAACCACAAGCAAGGTCACAAATAAAGTTGAAAGGTTCAACGTCACGAGCCTGGAGTCAAAGGTAAAGACCACCCCTAAGGTATGTACTAATGGTTTAATCACACCTGTAGAACAAGGTTCTAAAAGTTCCCAGAGTCTACATTCCTCCTTCGGATATTACCAACGTCCCAATTACTCGGTAATCGACAATATTCTCAAGAGAAACTCATTCGAGCGTAGCATCGCGTAACAATTACTTCCAGATTACTCTGTTATAATCTCCGCGCTACACCTAAAAGGCCAAGATGGGTTAAGGGTTCTACGGTTCTCAGCTTCTCTGGCTCCCAGGTCGAAAATAATAATGTCTTCCCGTTTACTCGGTAAACAAATATTACGTTCAAAAGGGCCTTCCACTGAGTGGGGGATCTCATGCCTCCTTCTTCGGGATTACTCCCTCAAAGTTAACATGACTATACCGCCCGTCCTATTCCTAAGTGTAACTTAGTAAATGTTGTCAACACCCAAATAATCACAATATATACATATAATCAAACAATCAAATAATGATAAAACAGATAAAACAAATTAGGCTTAACCCACTTAGGGATGGACCAGCAAGAGGTCAATCTTTCCCCAGCAGAGTCGCCAATTCTGTAGCGGTGAAAATCAGAGATCAAGCTATTAATTAACTTGACTCACAAAAGCAAGAGTCGCCACCGTGCTTTATTATTTCCAAGGGAAAAGGGAAAAGAGCGAAATAAAACCCTAAAAAACATGCAATGTAAAGTCATATTTAAAAGTAATGAAAATACAATGCGTTTTTGAAAAGAGATTAAGAGTTCGGGGGTTGGTTATGCAATGGGAAGGTATTAGCACCCAATGCATCTGAGGTACTCCGCAGGAACCTTTTGAAATTTCTGTTTTTTTGGTTTAAAATTGTTTGTTATATACAAGGGTGTATTTATCTACAAATATGTTTGCTTAAGGGGAAAGAAAAGAGTTTTTATTATTACGTTCGTGAGGGTTTCGCGACCCTTTGCCTACGTATCCAATGAAGGAATCAAAACACCGTAGTTCCTCTAGAAAAAAGTTGATTTGTTTGTTTTTTTTAGTGGGCGACATTAACGCGCGCATTCTAGCAATAGGCACGACCGATATCGCGGTAGAACGGGAATCATATGCCCTTGGGGGGAGTTTTGATTTGTTGAGTGTTTTTGCATGTTTTAAAGTATATTCAAGTATGATTAAAGAGTGTTTTTTTTTATCTTTTTGGTTTGTTTATTTGTTGATTTTATCTTGCCTAATTACTAGCATTTGTACAAAGTGAATAAAAAGTGCAGAAAGATAAAAACCTACACTATTACAAGCATATCAAAAGGCATAAAAAATATGAAAGAAAAAAAAAAGATAAAAGTAAGAAAAAAGGTGTATTTCGATTCTGGCAGGAGCACACTTCGACTGGTATTTTGTTGTCCTCCTTCGATTGGGGCTGGCAACAGTGAGGTCGTGTCTTTCGATTGGGCTTTGGCAGGGGCGAGGTCCTGTCCTTCGATTGGACAGAGGCAGCAGCAAGTTGTATCCTTCGACTGGGCAAAGGTAACAGCAAGTTGTATCCTTCGATTGGGCAAAGGCAGCAGCAAGGTTCTGTCCTTCGATTGGCCTGGAAGTCAGTGTATGGCGAAGTCTTTTGATTCTTCCTTGTTGCCTTCTTCGACTGGAGGTTGAAAATAGTGAAGGAATGTCTTTCGATTGGACTTGATTTGCCTCCTGGTTGTCTCTTTCGTTCGACCTGGAGAAAATGGTAGAAGCCAGAAGCTTCGTTTCCTATTTCCTGTTTCCTGTTTCTTTCATTTCAAACATTAATTGACAACATGGCCTGAGGCCATGCTAATAACAGTTTAACAGTAAAAACGAAAGAGCTCAGTTCTAAAAAAATATGTTAAAAATGTGGAAACGAAAGGAACAGTATGTACATGCTTGAAACGAACAAAGGTATTATTTACATGTTATACTGGAAATGAAAAGTTCAAGGGTAAGAGTGACTTACTTGGCTTCAGGCTGGAACGTGTGCTGGGCCTTGAGTGGTGGTTGCCTGGAGTGCTTCTGGATTCGAAGGGAGAGGTCACAGGCTGTGCTTGGAGCGCTGTACTTGAAGGAAAAGAACAAACAAGCATGATGCTTCTTTTATTCGAAGGAGACTGAAGTGGGGTTGTTCTTCAGAATCGAAAGGAGTAAGTGTTTGGGGATTCTGGGTTTGTTCTCACAAGTATTGAAGGGACTTGAGAGATTTTTGTGTTATAGAAAATTTGGGTTTGTTCTCACAAGTGTTGAAGAACTTTGAGAATTTTTATGTTTGAGAATTTTTGCAGATTTCTACAGTGTTTGAGAAAATTTGGGAGAGGTTCGTCTGGCCCAAAGTCCTCTTTGGATTTTTTGTGATTTTCTACAGTGTTAGGAATATTTGAGAATCTTTCTGGGTTGGAGAAAATTGGGGAGAGATTCCTCTAGCTCAAAGTCCTCGCTTTTTCATGTTGTGAAGCCTTGTATTTATAGGCGGATTTGCTGAAGTTTTGGGGGGAAAACAAAATGATTTGAACAGTTTGGGAATGCTGTTTCGATCCTTTCTTCTACACAACTCTTGTGCACTCCTTTTTGGGCAAGTACATGACTGTTGTAGCAGGCTTTTCAGTATTTTGGAGTTTAGTGGCAGGTTGGTGCAGGACTGCTGCATAGTAGTGCAATAGTGTTTGTTGCATGGCAGTACAGTGGTCCAACTTGTGAATCAAAGGAGGTCACTTCGAAGGAAACTACATGGCCAAATCGAAGCTTATGACTGAAGGGAGACTGTATTTCCAAATCAAAGCTTGTGAATCGAAACAGACATATTGCCCAATCGAAGGCTGTGGATCGAAAGAAGCAATGTTGCCCAATCGAAGGCTATGAATCGAAAGAAGCAATGTTGCCCAATCGAATCATGTTTGCAGGCAGTAAACTTGTCCAGATCGAAGTAGGCTTGCAGGCAGCAAATTTGTGCAAATCGAAGCAGGCTTGCAGGCAACTACTTGTCCAAATCGAAATAGGCTGAATCGAAGCAGGCTTTTGCTCAGAACGAAGGATGTAATCCAAGTTGCATTCGAAAGAGACCTGTCAGCACATGAAATCAAAGAAACAACAAACACACATTTCGTGCTTGATTAGACATTAGTGATACATGGGCTAAGAACATTCAAAACACTTGACAGTTTCTGCATAATCAATGCTCGAAGGTGAGGGGTTAAAATCAACTGTATTTAGTGACCTTGACTTTTGTATAAAAAATGCAAAAATGCAAATGGGATCTTAGGTCAAAAATTGGGGTACAACAGCCAGCACCAAGAACTGAAAAGCAAGTCAGGGGTTTCCTCGGGCGTTTGAATTATATTTCCAGATTTATTTCCCACATGACTGCAACGTGTGAACCAATCTTTAAGTTGTTAAAGAAAGATCAAGGTTGTGTGTGGACAGATGACTGCCAAAGGGAATTTGAAAGTATTAAAGAGTATCTGCTTGAACCTCCTATCTTGCTCCCTCCCGTAGAAGGAAGACCGTTGATTATGTATCTAACAGTGTTAGATAAATCCATGGGTTGTATTCTGGGACAATAGGATGAAACAGGAAAGAAAGAGTTCGCCATTTATTATCTCAGCAAAAAGTTCTCTAATTGTGAGTCGCAATATTCCATGCTAGAAAAGACATGTTGTGCTTTGGCCTGGGCGGAAAAGCGTTTGCGGCAGTATATGTTGAATCATACCACTTGGTTGATCTATAAAATGGATCCAATCAAGTATATTTTTTAAAAGCTTGCTCTTACTGGAAAAATTGCCCGCTGGTAGATGTTGTTATCTGAATATGATATTGAGTACCACACTCAAAAGGCTATTAAAAGTAGTGTGTTGGCAGATTACCTTGCTCACCAGCTGGTGGAGGATCATCAGTCTGCAGAGTATGAATTCCCTGATGAGGATGTGATGTTCCTAAAAGTGAAAGATTGTGATGAACCGTTTCCTGAGGAGGGCCCCGACCCTGAATCTCGTTGGAGTATGGTATTTGATGGAGCGGTGAATGCTTATGGTAAAGGAATTGGTGTTGTGATTGTTACTCCTCACGGATCGCACATTCCTTTTACTGCAAGGTTAACATTTGATTGCACTAATAATATGGTAGAATATGAGGCTTGCATCATCGGTCTTGAGGAAGCTATTGATCTCAGAATAAAAATTCTAGATGTGTACGGCAATTCGGCTTTGGTAATAAATCAGATTAAAGGAGAATGGGACACTCGTCACCCTGACTTTATCCCTTACAAAAATTATTCTAGAAGATTATTACCCTTCTTCAATAAAGTTGAATTCCATCACATTCCTAGGGATGAAAATCAAATGGTAGATGCTCTGGTAACTTTGGCTTCCATGTACCAAGTAAATGTTTAGAATGATATACCCCGAATTACGGTTCGACAACTTGATAGGCCCGCTCATGTATTTGAGACAGAGGAGGTAGCAGATGAAAAACCTTGGTATTATGATATCAAGCATTTTCTTCAGACTCAGGAATACCCGATTGGTGCGTCAAGGAAAGATAGAAAGACATTGAGAAGATTGGTAGGCAGTTTCTTCCTCAGTGAAAATGTGTTATATAAGAGAAATTTTGACATAGTCCTTCTTAGATGCGTGGATAGACACGAAGCAGACATGTTGATGCATGAGATTCATGAAGGTTCATTTGGCACTCATGCTAATGGACATTCGATGGATAAAAAAATGCTAAGGGCAGGTTATTATTGGTTGACAATGGAATCTGATTGTTACAAATTTGCAAAGAAGTGCCATAAATGCCAGATTTATGCAGATAAGATCCATGTGCCTCCGACACTTGTCAATGTGATTTCTTACCCATGGCCTTTCTCAATGTGGGGTATTGACATGATCGGGATGATAGAACCCAAAGCTTCGAATGGACACCGTTTCATCTTGGTAGCAATTGACTACTTTACCAAATGGGTAGAGGATGCTTCATATGCCAATGTTACAAAACAGGTGGTTGTGCGTTTCATAAAAAATAATCTTATATGCCGGTATGGTGTGCCGAGCAGAATCATCACTGACAGTGGATCGAATTTGAACAACAAGATGATGACAGAACTGTGCAAAGAATTCAAGATTATCCATCACAATTCATCTCCATACAGGCCAAACATGAATGGGGCTGTTGAAGCTACTAATAAGAATATCAAGAGAGTTATCCAGAAAATGGTTGTCACTTATAAGGATTGGCATGAAATGCTCCCTTTTGTTCTGCATGGATATCTAACATCTGTTCGTACTTTAACAGGAGCAACCCTGTTCTCCCTAGTATATGGAATGGAAGTTGTACTCCCTGTTGAGGTGGAGATTCCCTTGTTGCGTGTGATAATGGAAACCAAGTTGACAGAGGCTGAATGGGTCCAAAACAGGTTTGACCAATTGAATTTGATTGAAGAGAAAATGATGACGGCTTTATGTCATGGGCAGATATATCAGAGGAGAATGAAGAAAGCATTTGACAAAAAGGTCAAACCTCGTGAATTCAGAGAAGGCGACCTCATGCTCAGGAAGATCATGTCTTTCAACAATGATTCTAGGGGCAAGTGGACTCCCAATTTTGAAGGCCCGTATGTTGTCAAGAAAGCCTTCTCTGGTGGTGCATTAATTCTTGAAACTATGGATGACGAGGAGTTCCCACGTCCCATGAATGTTGACGCAGTCAAGAAATACTTTGCCTAAAGAAATAAAAGAACAGGTTGCTAAGTTAAAAACCCGAAAGGGCAGCTTAGGCAAAAAGGAGCGTCTCGGTAGGCCGAAAACCCGAAAGGGCGGTCTAGGCTAAAATTAGAGACATAAACAGAATAGATTTCCCGCTAAGTTGAAAACCCGCAAGGGCAGCTTAGGCAAAAGTTAGGGATTTTCTTGGCAAGTAACTACGTCAGGCAAGACTTGATCGTTGAAGAAACAATCTTCTCGGATCCTTACCATACTTCAACAAAAGCTACTGCTCAGGATTTCAAAAGTTGTTAGGGGGAATAGTGGTCATTGTATCTCAATGTATCTTTTCCATTATATATTACCATTTCCAATACTTTGTAATCATCCATGGAGTCACGCCATTCGCAGACTACCATTCCATTAATGAAATTCGAGCTTTTACCCAATTCTTTGTGTTCTTATTTTATTTAGCTTGCAAAGACTCCATTTATTACTGATAATAACTTTCAAAGGAAAAAGATTAAAAAAGCAAAATTAACTTTTCAAAAAAAGAGAACAGATCTTTACAAGTCAATTTACTTTGAGATTTGTGATGAAACAATGACAATAAGAATGGTGATCCCAAGAATGAGTAAACTCCGGTTGTTTTAAGAATATTTACTCCCTTCATGAAGGTTTCCTCAGGTCATTTTGCTGGTTTATGCACAATCTTTGTGTGTTTCTCAGATAGTTAAGGACGATATTAGTGGGTGCAAGGTACAGTATTGGGTTTGTGATACCATTATCCCTAGTCAAGTATTGGTTCGCTTTTTGGGTTTGCATGATCAGAAGCCTCCGTCCCAGATTCCCCATCAAAGTCTTCCCTCATATAATGAAAGGTTTTATTCCCTTGGTGTGCGAGATGTCGCTCTTTTTGCAGTATTGGCATTAATGTTAACTTCTTGATTTCCCAGGAAGATTATCCCAGGGCATCTTTTTTTGGAATAAGTTTGCATGCTGTAAAGTTTCAATCCGCATTTTTCTCCAGGGAGGTAGAATTGAATCCCCCAATGAGGTTTGGTTGTGTTGGCGTCATTCTGCTTTATTTGAGACTGGTCTTGCAATCTCCGGTAGGCATGTTGCTTATGGAAAACTGTTTTCTCCGATGAAGGCTGAAGAAGGATGTTTTACCCCGATATCTGTTTGATTTGGCTACATCCGGATTATGTTTCTCCTCAGTGAAGTTAAAGCAATAAGTTTGGTTTCTGCAGTTACCTTTCTTGGATTGATCTTTCTGGTTTAAGTTTAGCCCAATGTTGTTAGTACCTGAGGCGGTTTTGTTTATACTGATTATGTATCCTTTTACCAGCATATGCACGATAGCACTCATAAATTCATACATACATCATGCATGGCTAAAAACCATTGTTCATTGACATTGTGTTTTTGATCTTCCTGCAGCGCTCTTTGCTTAGTTGAATTTGGTTTTCCCTCTTGAGTTTATTTCTCAAAGGATGTATCTTCATTGTAATTGCAAGCTTCTCAAGTCATGTTTAAAGCATTGGTTTTGATGAAGACAACATGGATATCAACATTCAAAGGATGTGCAAAAAGTTTATCAAGATCATATAAAACCCTGTTACAAGTCTTGAAGATTAGAAGAAGAATTATTAAAGAAACAACAAATTTCAAAAGGTATAAATAATTCTTAAACTTGAATATAGATGTTCACAAATATGCATTCATAATCATATACATATCCCACATTTTTAACAATAAGAAAAACTATGTTTGAAATCTTTTTCAAAAGGATTTTTTGAAAATAAACTTTCAGGAATCGGTTCCTACCTAACAAGGAACCGGGTTCCAAACTTGTTCAAAAATCACTTCCCTGGAATTTGTACCAGGAACCGGGTTGTACCTATAGGGGAACCGGTTCCTGCGTGTTATTTTTGAATTATGGGTTATAATGTTCACTAGGAACCGGGTTCTGCCTGGGTCGGAACCGGTTCCCAGCGAACCAGTACAAATTTTCTTTTGTTTTTTTGAACATAATTCAAATGGTATTATTTCATGATTGCATTGCATCTTTTCATATCAAATGGCATGAATGAAGAGGTATTTGTGACATTATAAATTGTGCAGATTTTCAAATTCAAATAACCTTCTTCAATTAACAATTTTCATCATTCAAATTTGCATATTCTTACAAACTTTCAAGTGTTCTTACAAATCATAAATTTTGTGAAACTTGCCATATACATTTTCATTAAGAAATCATTACAAGTTTCATACATTCATTGTGAACATTTATAATCATTGCTTGAGAATTGTTTCTTTCTTGAAGAAGAAGATCAATCAAAGATTGATAGGGCTCTCCATCTCTTTCAAATAAATCATTGTATTACAAAAAGAAAGTATTCCCTTACTATCCAGGATTGTTGGAAGTAAGTGTTGTGATTTGAAGAGGATTGTTCTTCATTCACATTAGTGTTTATTTGACCTTAAAGGTGTTAAGAACCTTTGGTCACCCTATAGGTTAGATAGTAAGCATAGGCTGTACAATGATTCTAAACTATAGTGAAATCTCTTTCGTGTTGGAAAGGGGACTGGAGTACTCTCGGATTGTGAGGGGAACCAGGATATATCACCGTGTTCTTTACTTTTCCGCTTTTATCATTTTCATCACCATAATCAAGAAAAGATAAGATATGTTCAAAAACCTTCAAACACTTAACCACAAATTACTACAAGTATTCTTATAAAACCAAATAAATTTTTATATACCTAATTCACCCCCCCTCTTAGGCACTCTTAGACTTACAATTGGCATCAGAGCAAGTTATAGGTAACTTGTTCCTAAAGATCCAGAATGGCTTCCGCAAATCAAAATCCGGTTTTCAAAGATGGTGGTAGTAACAACAAGCCTCCATTGTTTTGTGGTGAATACTTTGACTTTTGGAAAATTCGCATGAAGGCTCATCTTGAAGCGCAAGGAGAAGAAATATGGAATGCTGTTGAGAATGGTCCATTTACTCCGGTGTGTGTTGTCAATGGTGTTGGGTCATCAAATCCTAAAGCATCATGGGATGACGATGACAAGAAAAAAGTTCTCTTTGACAAAAAGGCAATCAATATTCTCCAAAGTGCTCTTAGTATGGATGAATTTTTCCGAGTATCGGCATGTACAACGGCAAAGGAAATTTGGGATACTCTTGTAGAAACTCATGAATGAACCGCCGAAGTCAAAAGGTCTAGATTGAACACTTTGAGTCAAGAATATGAATTATTCAGAATGCTGCCCGGAGAATTCATCCTTGACTTGAAAAAGAGATTCGCTCACTTGACAAACCATTTGAAGGCACTCGGTAAGACTTTAACTAACGATGAATTAAATCTTAAAGTGCTTAGGTCTTTAACTAGGTAATGGCAACCAAAAGTGACGGCAATATCCGAAAAGAAAAGCCTAGCAACTATGACTTCCGCAACACTTTTCGGAAAGCTTCAAGAATATGAGACGGAACTTGGAAGGCTTGAATAACATGAGAATCATGAGAATAAATCCAAAGGCATTGCTTTGAAAGTTGGTTCAAAAGAAAGTCAAGATAAAGATGCATCGTAGGAAGATGAAAACTTCTTGCTTCTTGTAAAAAGGTTAGGAAAATATTTTGGTCATAAAAATAATCTTCATAATGCTAACTTTGTCAAAAGAAAGAAATTTTATAAGCATAAAGATAAAGAAGCCTCCACATCAACACAAGATGTCACATGTTATGAATGTGGAAAGCAAGGACACATCAAGCCAAACTGTCCAAATCTCCCAAAGAAAAATGGATTCAAAGGAAAGGACTCAAAACAAAAGAAAGCCTACATAGCATGGGAAGATAATGATATGAGCAGTTCATCGGAATCGGAAAGCGACGAATGTGCAAACTTAGCCTTAATGGCATCGCATCACTCTGACGATGAAGAAGAGGTTAGTAATGAATTTAATATTTTTGATGATGATGTTCAAGGTACAATTAATGAACTCTTGAGAGAATGCAAAAGTTTATACAAAAAGGTGTCAAAACAAGAAAAAGAACTTCTAATTTGTCTAGAAAAAATTGACACCATGACTAAAGATTTTGATCTTCAAAAACAGAATTTTATTAAAGAAAAGGAAAACTTTGCATGCTCCAAGTGTGAATCAAATGTCTTTCAAATTGTTCAATTGAAAAGAGTCATTGAACTATATGAAAAAGGACAAATAGGATTGGAAGGATTATTAAGCCAACAACGTTATCCAAATGATAAAAGAGGTCTTGGTTATGTGAATACTAAGAAACCAAGTAACAATCCCATTGTTTTTGTAAAGGCTAGTAATAGTTCCAATCCCAAGAAAGTAGAAAAGAAGCAAGTTGTTCATAATCATCAAAAGAAAAAGGCTAATGTATCTAAAAGAAAACAAATTCCTAGATATAAGAGCAAATGTGTTCCAAACTGTTTTTACTGTGGTATTATTGGACACACACCCAATGCATGCTATATTAGAAATTTCAGTATTGCTAGTGGACATTATGCATGGGTGAAAAAGGGAACTAACTATGAAGGACCCAAGGCAACTTGGGTACCTAACAAGAAATAATTTGTTTTTGTAGGTATGCTTGAAATCCATATCAAATGTTTGGTATCTTGATAGTGGATGTTCAAAGCATATGACAAGAGATGTACACCAATTTTCATATCTAGTACATAAAGCCAAAGGGTATGTCACCTATGGAGACAACACCAAAGGAAAGATACTTGGCGTTGGAATAGTTGGCACACCTCTATCCATTCAAATTGAGGATGTTCTTTATGTTGAAGGATTAAAGCACAACCTTCTTAGCATAAGTCAACTTTGCGATAAAGGGTTCAAGATCAAATTCAACAAAGAAGAATGCCTTATTATGGATGAGGCAACCAATGAGGTAAAACTCAGAGGTATAAGATCTAACAATATTTTTATGATTACTTTAGATGATTTGTCTATGAAGGTACAATGTCTCATGGCAAACAATGATGATTCATGGCTTTGGCACAAAAGGATTGCTCATATTCATATGGAACACTTGAATAAACTAATCAAGCGTGATCTTGTCATTGGTTTGCCTAAGAGAAAATTTGTCAAAGATAGACTTTGTGATGCTTGTCAAAAAGGGAAACAAACAAAATCATCTTTCAAATCTAAGAATGTGGTGTCTACTACAAGGCCACTACAATTGTTACACATGGATCTCTTTGGTCCATCAAGAACAAAAAGCTTCGGAGGTAATGTATTCGCTTTGGTTATTGTTGATGATTTTTCTAGATATTCTTGGACTTTGTTTTTTGTGCAGAAAAGTGATGCCTTTAAAGCTTTTAAGAAGTATGCTAAGCAAATCCAAAATGAAAAATCACTAAAGATTGTATCCATAAGAAGTGATCATGGTGGAGAATTCCAAAATGCACAATTTGAAGAATTTTGTGAAGAACATGGTATCTCTCATAATTTTTCAGCACCTAGAACTCCACAACAAAATGGAGTAGTTGAAAGAAAGAATAGGTTTCTAGTGGAACTTGCAAGAACAATGCTTAGTGATGCAAATCTTCCTAAATATTTTTGGGCGGATGCGGTTAGTACGACATGTTATGTTGGAAATCGAGTTATCATTAGACCTATAATAAAGAAGACTCCATATGAACTCTTCAAAGGAAGAAAGCCAAATATTGCTCACTTCCACATTTTTGGATGCAAGTGTTTTATTCTTAACAATTACAAAGACAATCTCGGTAAGTTTGACGAGAAATCCGACGAAGAGGAAGTAATTGTGTGTGATGATGATGATCCTATAGATTTACCCCCGAAATAACTTTCAAATGATCAAGTTGTGAAATCACCGGAAAATCAAGAAGACATTGTACAACAAGATTCAAACATCAATGATCTACCAAAAGAATGGAGAACTCATAGAGACCATCCTATTGACAAAATTATTGGTGACATTAGCCAAGGAGTATCAACAAGATTAAATCTAAAAGATGCTTGCTTAAACATGGCGTTGGTTTCTCAAATTGAACCTACCAAAGTTGATGAAGCCTTAGGAGATGATCAATGGATTATTTCTATGCAAGAAGAATTAAATCAATTCGAGAGAAATCAAGTTTGGGAACTTGTTCCTAGACCAAGTGGTAGTGAAAATGGAAGTGAAGATGATGGTGATGAGATGAATGAGGATGAAGACTAAAGACTTACTTTTAATTTCTATGTCATTTCTTTCATTTTCGTGTTTTACTTTGTTATGTCTAGACAATGTTCCATCTTATGTTTAGTGATGTTTAGGTTTCTTATGTTTCGTTGTTATATGTTGTATCGTACAATTCGTTATGTTCGTGTTTTATTGTATGGTTGTGTTTAAAATTGTTTATGTTTTTTAAATGAATTTGTTTCACTCTTTTTCCCCATCCTTTTTGATGTTAACAAAGGGGGAGAATAATATGCATATGTGTTGTTTTGTTTCAAAGAAATTGCAGGCCAAAATAACTATCATAAAACTCACTCAAAAATTCAAAGAATCATGGACTTAGGGGGAGCATATAATTTAGGGGGAGCCTTGCATTTTCTTAACATTTTTGCTACACAAAACAACATAAACATTTCAAGAATTATTTTCAAGACTTGGTTGTCATCATCAAAAAGGGGGAGAATGTAATTGCAAGCTTCTCAAGTCATGTTTAAAGCATTGGTTTTGATGAAGACAACATGGATATCAACATTCAAAGGATGTGCAAAAAGTTTATCAATATCATATAAAACCCTGTTACAAGTCTTGAAGATTAGAAGAAGAATTATTAAAGAGACAACAAATGTCAAAAGGTATAAATAATTCTTAAACTTGAATATAGATGTTCACAAATATGCATTCATAATCATATACATATCCCACATTTTTAACAATAAGAAAAACTATGTTTGAAATCTTTTTCAAAAGGATTTTTTGAAAATAAACTTTCAGGAACCGGTTCCTACCTAACAGGGAACCGGGTTCCAAACTTGTTCAAAAATCACTTCCCTGGAATTTGTACCAGGAACCGGGTTGTACCTATAGGGGAACCGGTTCCTGCATGTTATTTTTGAATTCTGGGTTATAACATTCACTAGGAACCGGGTTCTGCCTGGGTCGGAACCGGTTCCCAGCGAACCAGTACAGATTTTCTTTTGTTTTTTTGAACATAATTCAAATGGTATTCTTTCATGATTGCATTGCATCTTTCCATATCAAATGGCATGAATGAAGAGGTATTTGTGACATTATAAATTGTGCAGATTTTCAAATTCAAATAACCTTCTTCAATTAACAATTTTCATCATTCAAATTTGCATATTCTTACAAACTTTCAAGTGTTCTTACAAATCATAAATTTTGTGAAACTTGCCATATACATTTTCATTAAGAAATCATTACAAGTTTCATACATTCATTGTGAACATTTATAATCATTGCTTGAGAATTGTTTCTTTCTTGAAGAAGAAGATCAATCAAAGATTGATAGTGCTCTCCATCTCTTTCAAATAAATCATTGTATTACAAAAAGAAAGTATTCCCTTACTATCCAGGATTGTTGGAAGTAAGTGTTGTGATTTGAAGAGGATTGTTCTTCATTCACATTAGTGTTTGTTTGACTTTAAAGGTGTTAAGAACCTTTGGTCACCCTATAGGTTAGA
This sequence comes from Vicia faba, assembly GCA_948472305.1. Taxonomy (NCBI): domain Eukaryota; kingdom Viridiplantae; phylum Streptophyta; class Magnoliopsida; order Fabales; family Fabaceae; genus Vicia; species Vicia faba. The sequence continues at coordinate 726,334,798 of OX451739.1, forward strand.
TAGTAAGCATAGGATGTACAATCATTCTAAACTATAGTGAAATCTCTTTCGTGTTGGAAAGGGGACTGGAGTACTCTCGGATTGTGAGGGGAACCAAGATATATCGCCGTGTTCTTTACTTTTCCGCTTTTATCGTTTTCATCACCATAATCAAGAAAAGATAAGATATAGTCAAAAACCTTCAAATACTTAACCACAAATTACTACAAGTATTCTCATAAAACCAAATAAATTTTTATATACCTAATTAACCCCCCCTCTTAGGCCTTCTTAGACTTACATTCATTGGCCGTCTTGCTCCAGTGTATTTCTGAGTTGGATTTGCGATTGCATGAAAATATCATTTATTTTGGATTTCTGAGAACTTGGAGTTTTGGCTTGTGCATTTATTTTTCTCGGGAAGACTTTAACTCCTCAGCAGGAATATTGTAGCATTTCCCCGGGAAGTCATATTTCTATCCCCACAAAGTCATTTCTCTTTGCAATTCCCCTTTGACAATGAGTGGAAGTCTCTTTATTTGAGACAACTTACATATTTCCATTTCCAGGAAGTGTGCCTTGGTTAAAGAAGAAGTTGAGACCCGTTCTAGTCAAAACACCAGAATCTTGGCGAAACATGATATATTTTCTCTTTCTACCTTCAGTGAACGTTGGTAGTACATCGGAAGTGAATGTCGGTGTTTATTATGTTTTTGTTATCTTCAGTGAACGTTGATAGTTCATCGTCAGTGAGCGGAGGTGATATGATATTTTCTCTTTCTACCTTCAGTAAACGTTGGTAGTACATCGGCAGTGAACGTTAGTGTTTATTATCTTTTTGCTATCTTCAGTGAACGTTGATAGTTCATCGTCAGTGAACGACGGTGATATGACATGTTTTCTCTTCCTACCTTCAGTGAACGTTGGTAGTACATCGGCAGTGAATGTCGGTGTTTCTTAACTTTTTGCTATCTTCAGTGAATGTTGATTGTTCATCATCAGTGAACGACGACGATATGATATCCTATTTTCTCTTTCTACCTTCAGTGAGCGTTGGTAGTACATCGGCAGTGAATGTCGATGTTTATTATCTTTTTGCTATCTTTAGTGAACGTTGATAGTTCATCGTAAGTGAACGACGGTGATATGATATGTTTTCTCTTCCTACCTTCAGTGAACGTTGGTAGTACATCGGCAGTGAACGTCGGTGTTTCTAATCTTTTTTCTATCTTCAGTGAACGTTGATAGTTCATCGTCAGTGAACAGTGGTGGTATGATATATTTTCTCTTTCTACCTTCAGTGAGCGTTGGTAGTACATCGGCAGTGAACGTCGATGTTTATTATCTTTTTGCTATCTTTAGTGAACGTTGATAGTTCATCGTAAGTGAACGACGGTGATATGATATGTTTTCTCTTCCTACCTTCAGTGAACGTTGGTAGTACATCGGCAGTGAACGTTGGTGTTTCTAATCTTTTTTCTATCTTCAGTGAACGTTGATAGTTCATCGTCAGTGAAAAGCGGTGGTATGATATATTCTCTCTTTCTACCTTCAGTGAATGTTGGTAGTACATCGGCAGTGAACATTGGTGTTTCTTATCTTTTTTCTATCTTCAGTGAACATTGATAGTTCATCGTCAGTGAACGGCGGTGGTACGATATACTTTCTCTTTCTACCTTCAGTGAACGTAGGTAGTACATCAGCAGTGAACATTGGTGTTTCTTATCTTTTTGCTATATTCAGTAAACTTTGATAGTTCATCGTCAGTGAACGGCGGTGATATGATATTTTCTCTTTCCACCTTCAGTGAATGTTAGTAGTACATCGGTAATGAACGTTGGTGTTTCTTATCTTTTTGCTATATTCAGTGAACATTGGTAGTTCATCGTCAGTGAACGGTGATGATATGATATATTTTCTCTTTCTACCTTTAGTGAATGTTGGTAGTACATCGGTAGTGAACGTTGGTGTTTCTTATCTTTTTGCCATCTTCAGTGAACGTTGATAGCTCATCGTTAGTGAACGGCAGTGATATGATATATTTTCTCTTTCTACCTTCAGTGAACGTTGGTAGTACATCGACAGTGAACGTCGATGTTTATTATCTTTTTTCTATCTTCAGTGAACGTTGATAGTTCATCGTCAGTGAACAGCGGTGATATGATATTTTCTCTTTCTACCTTCAGTGAATGTTGGTAGTACATCGGCAGTGAATGTCGGTGTTTGTTATCATTTTGCTATCCTCAGTGAACTTTGATAGTTCATCGCCAGTGAAAGGCGATGATATGATATATTTTCTCTTTCTACCTTCAGTGAATGTTGGTAGTACATCGGCAGTGAACGTCGATGTTTATCATCTTTTTGCTATCTTCAGTGAACGTTGATAGTTCATCGTCAGTGAACGGCGGTGATATGATATGTTTTCTCTTCCTACCTTCAGTGAACGTTGGTAGTACATCGACAATGAACGTCAGTGTTTCTTATCTTTTGGCTATCTTCAGTGAACGTTGATAGTTCATTGTCAGTGAACGGCGGTGGTATGGTGTATTTTCTCTTTCTACCTTCAGTGAATGTTGGTAGTACATCGGCAATGAACGTTGGTGTTTCTTATCTTTTTTCTATATTTAGTGAACTTTGATAGTTCATCGTCAGTGAACGGCGGTGATATGATATTTTCTCTCTACCTTCAGTGAATGTTGGTATTACATCGACAGTGAACATCGGTGTTTGTTATCTTTTTGCTATATACAGTGAACGTTGATAGTTCATCGTCAGTGAACAGCGGTGATATGATATTTTCTCTCAACCTTCAGTGAACGTTGGTAGTACATCGGCATTGAACATTGATGTTTGTTATCTTTTTGCTATCTTCAGTGAACGTTGATAGTTCATCGTCAGTGAATGGTGGTGGTATGATATATTCAGTGAATGTTGGTAGTACATCGGCAGTGAATGTTGATGCTTGTTATCTTCCTCTTTGATTCAATTCTTTTGGTCCACCAGTGATTTATTTTCCTGGTGGAGTTGCTCCTTTGTTTCTTCATTTTTGTGGCATCCCCAGTGATACTTTGCGTCTCTTTGGTATTGTTAATATGCATTCATATGCATAAGCATTTGCATGGCATCTTAGGGACAAAAATAGGGCTTGTTTTATATTTAAGTATCTTTAATCGCGTCGACACGAAGATTCTTAACCTTCGTATCTCAGGATAGAAGAGACTTAAATAAGGGCAGATGTTGTACCCAAATTTTTGCCCCTAAGATTCCTCTATCATATCATATCAACTCGATCATAACAAGATTACATTAGGGTTGGTTCTTCCTCTTTTTCTATCTCCTATCTTTAAGTTTGCTCTTGAGGAATCTCCAAGCACCTTAGTTGTGTATTTTGTATATGTGTTGTTGACTAACTTCTAATCAAAATACAAAAAATATTTGTCTTTGTCTTTGTATATTTTGGTTTTGTAGGTACTAAGTGGAAGCATCTGATAAATAAGGATTTCTGGTATTCTTTTCCTAAAATCTCTATTTGCAAAGGAAAAATTAACAAAAATTCATTTTTTCACTGATGCAATCGATTGCTCTTAGAGTGCAATCGATTACACATATTGCATTTTGTGCCATTTTTGAAAAAATACACTGTGCAAATCGATTTGCACTATAGTGCAATCAATTGCACAGCATGAAAATTTGAAAAAAATCAGCAATTTTAAACTTGTCAAATTTTGGCTCCAATTTTTCTTCATTTTTGAAAGATGTATCATTAATTCAAATTTTAGTACCAATCTTTCATTTTTAAGAAGAATCATCATTAATTCAAATTTTGGCTCTAATATTTGAAAGAATTATTATTAATTCAAATTTTGGCTCTAATTTTTGAAAGAATTATCATTAATTCAAATTTTGGCTCCAAGAATCAATTACCAAATTACCACTAATCTCAATCCTAAAACTCTATAAATAGAGCCCTCATTTCATTCAAATTTCAAGCTTTTGATAGCCAAATCCACCTTGCTAAAAAATCTCTCAATTCTCTCCATCTACCAAATTCACTAAAAGCTCCATTTTCAAAAAGGTAGTAAGCTTTGCATTGAAGCTTACTAATCTTTGAGCTAAACATTCATCCAAACACTTTTTCTTTATCAATTCTCTATATCCAAGCTTGAGCAATTGATTCTTGTGGTTAAATTGAAGCAAATTCTTGAAGTTGTTTTGATAATTCTCTATATCTACCTTTGGTAAGTTGAATATTTCATCTTTCACAATGTGATCTCTTGTTGATCCTTGGGTTTGATTCATTAAGCATTATTTTGTGATTCCAATGGTGTTATTTTCTAATAATTTGATGGAATTTTCATGCTCAATTGGATCCATGATCATAAGATATTTGATGGAAAGTTTGAACAAGAATTTGGCCTTTTTAAATTCTGTTTTGATGTCTGTAAGAGTGCGCAATCAATTGTAGTAACAGTGTAATCGATTGCACAGAAGCAATTTCACGCAGATTTTTGAAAATTGTACTGTGTAAATCGATTTACACAGTAGTGCAATCGATTTTCACAGGAATAAAATGCATTTTTTTGCCTTGTTTCGGGGCAGCTTTGATCCAAAATGCTTTTTCTACTCACTCCTTTTGATTGTTGGTTTGGATTGCAATTTGAAATGTCCAATTTCTTTTTAAACTCAATGGACTTTGTGATGTAGATGAATTTGGATAAATGTTCATCAATTCAAATCTACCTAAGAGTGAATTATTTAATTCATTTTTGATGCTTTGGATTAATGATATGTTTAGTGCTTTAATCCATCTAGAGGAGTGGTTGAATTTAAAGATGAAAGAATTTTAAGGTGGTGATCTAAATTAGCTTATCATCCCCTCCCTCTTCATCTTATCCCTTTCTTTTTTAATTATGCTACATGTTAAGGGATAGTGATCTCTATATCATTTATCCAAACATGAAGTACATAGATTGTTATTGACTGACCTCAAAATAGGTGCGACTTCTACATAAGTCCACTTACGATTGCTTAACATAGCGCTAAATTTTGTCCTGATTCGGATAAATGATCATTCGTGGCCTAAAATTATGATTGCAAGCCCAAATTTGTTAATTTGATATCTTTGATCCAATAACCATGAGATTCATTGTGTGGAGTCTTTGGTTCTACCAATCCTCTAATGGATCTACAATACTTTTGGTCAACGCGGATCACTTAAACCTTGTTGATCATTAAATGGCACTTGTGAGAATTCCAAAATGGATGATATACTTGACAAAAAGCAAATGCAACTTGTTGTGTGGAGGCTTTGGTTCTACCAATCCTCTAATGAGTTCCAAATGCAAGTTTCAACATGGTCATCCAACTAACCACTAATTTCTAACAATTGACTTTACTTTATGCTTTTATTTTTATGCCTTATGTACCATTTACTTTTAGCATTTACATTTCATGCTATTTTCATCTTTGCTCACTTGAGCATTTACTTTTATGTCATTTTTATTTTTCTCACTTGAGCTTTTCTTTTTCTTTTGAAGACACTTAATAATCAACATGAACCATAAAAATATTTAATGATACTTGGACTATTTGGTTACTATCCTTGGCATTATGGAGCATGAGACTTTTTCTTGGACTTAGGATTAGAAACCTTGGCCTATCTTGGAGACCTTGTGATCTTAATTGATATTTTGTCTAGAGTTCTTTGGGTTTACCTCAAGACATTGAGTTGTTTGTTTATTTTGTGTGCAGGTTATTATGATTACATACTTTGTTTGTAATCTGGAATTCACCCGTATACAGTCGTTACTCTGCCCAATTTTTGCGAAGACTTAATACACTTGATGTTTGGTTCTCTCAAGAGGTTTAGTATCTTTGCTGGCTTGGTTTCAATTCGAAGAATGGGAATTCTATATTGACTCATAATGTCAAGTATTGGATTCTTGTTGGTTAGATGGTTCTTATCCCTAGATTTTACCTTATGCTTTAGGATAGTCTCTTCATCTCCTCCCATCTTCTTTAATTTCAAAAATCTTCTCCCTCCTTTTGAAAACTCTTCTTGTTTTGAAATTTAAACCATTTTCATATTAAACTTGGACTTCGGTCCATGCATTTTCAAAACATTTTCATAAATAAACTTCAATCAATTTAATAATACCTTGAAATTTTTTGTGAGAAGACTAAAAGTCAATCAATCTCATTTCAACCCATTTTGCCACATTGGCTTTTATCGTTAAACTTTTCTTAAAAAAGATTAGACTCTTGTCAATCCTTGTAGTGATGCAAACAACTATAATTCTACAATATGTAGTGAAGAGAGATATTTTAAACTTGGGTGTTGAGTGAGGCATTGTTGGTTTTAAAATCCAAGCCATATCCTCCACTTTGAGATGATGCAAATTCTCCTTTCTCATGATTATGGGTAGTAAGTATGTTTTCCACACGGACAATGACGATGATGTCTTATCTCTTAAAATTAACCAACACACTTGTGTTTCAAATTTTTAAAAGATGAACTACGTGTACCCTGATCCCCTATTGCACGAAAGGTGGTACGTAGGCACTAAAGGTTTGCAAGCGCGACGGGTGCAAAAATCATAAAAATATTTCTTTTCTCACCTCCACCATCCATTTTATATATAATACATTTTTATAGCCAAAATATACAGATTTTTCAAAGAGGTTCCTGTGGAGTACTGTAGATGTTTAGGGTGCTAATTCCTTCCCTTTGCATAACCAACCCCCTTACCTTAAATCCTTCCCCCTCTTTTTGGGTTATTCGCTCTTTTCCCATTCCTTTGGAAACAATAAAGCGCGGTGGCAATTTTTATTTTTGATTTGTATAAAGTCTAGTCAATCCAATGACTCAGTCTTGAACATTTTTACCGCTACAAATATAAACCCTAATTTATAATTCTAAACTAAATCTAATCCCTAATTCACAATCAGAATCAATCAAATATTTGATTGATTTGTTCTAGACTATGTTACCCAACCATAACACATTGGTCCTTCCCAAATTTTGGCCAAACAGATCCAACAACATTGTTTGGGCCTAGCCCATTATTTTTCACACCCTTTATTTTACTATGCTAACACAATTCACACCCCCTGGCATATTGGGATTCAATAGAATAATGGGTTTAAGCCCTTGCTAATTACACACCCATGTATTGCTTACTGAACTAAAAATACACCCCATGTTTTATTATTAAACTTTAATTTTATTTACTTAATTTATTTATTTAATTTATTTATATTATTATTGCTTATTTATTTTCTCTACATCATTTTATACCATTTAAATAAAATTATATTTTTCATTATCATAAATATCATGTTGGTAAATAAATATTTTCTACTATGATAAATATTTAATATATTTCTGATAATAAGTATAATAAGTATTTACCTATTTTTCTAAAATGCTAAGTTTGTTTAATCCATCAAACATTTTATTTACTAATTTCAACATCATTCAAACTTTATTTTCAAATTTCACCATGCATTCTAAAATAGCTAACCAATCAAACTGGGCATTTTTTCTACTAACCTAATGCAAATTCAATATTATTTTCAAAAAGAGGATTGTGGATTCACTTTAAGAATTAACTTTGAACTACGTCTACGACTATGTTTTTTTCAAACCCAGACAAAGTTCAAGGGTAACTTGAAAGTGTTTACACAATCCTATAAAAAAACTAACCAAACACACACTAACTACGAAATTGGACTCTGATTCTTTACAAGGAGATACGTAGGCATGCGGTTAAAACCAAGGCGAGTCCCATTACTAAAAAATTAAATATTTTCTCAAACATATGGAAACAATAACTTTTAAATAGAAAATTTCCGATCTACCCATATACCTAAAACAGGATGCCCCTTGAGAACAAGGGAGATGAAGGGTGCCTTACACCATCCCTTCGTCTAATCAACTCACGAACTTAGAATGTCTAAACAATTTGGGTTATACGTTCTTTCCCATCCTTAGGACAAAAAGTAATGGTGGCGACTCGTTATTTTTTGTCGGTTACGACAACTGGCGATTCTGTTGGGGACACAACCCTAGGATTAAAGTTATTCCCTTCTTTTATGTCTAGGGTTTTGGGTTCTTTCTAATTATGATATGTTTTTGTTTCCATATATATTTATTTGTTTATTGTTTATCTATTCTATTTATCATGTTATTATCATATTGCTTTTATTGTTGATGGGATTTAATTTCAAAAATATCAAACCTTAGAAGAAGGATTGTCAATTGGCAAAGGGGGTTTAACATCCCTATGAGTTTTTGTAACGACTTAGCCTAGAGTGGGTCGAGTTCCAAGGAATATCTTTTATAGGTCTAGACTCTCTTGGAGAGAGGACTTCCAGATTTGACCAATAACTCGTTGTATAACCCTAAAACAAAATCTCATGGTGAGACCTTGTGTGACCTAAGAGACGAAGGTCTCGGTCTACAAAGAGGCTCCACTTGAGGGAGACCCTTGTGTGTTTTCCATTTATTGTTATCCATGATACCCTTAAGGAAGCCACCCTTAGGGGTAGGATAGAATATACGTAGGACGAAACTAGGAACCTACCTAATAAGTACACCGTTACAATCCCACAACAAAATTGCATCATCATACATACATACATCTTTCATTTAAAAATATTCATTATTTTTTCATTTTTGTGTCTTATTAACATGATTTCATAAAAAAATTAATAAAAAGAAGAAAGGTTTTTGGTGGGTATCCTAAAGATGAATACCAATGAGAAGAAAACCATCCAACTTAGCACCGTGATACCTGATATGAGGAAAATGAAATTGATTAGGGGAAGACTACCTGAGAAAGATATGAATATTTTTGTTTGAAGCTATGGAGACATCATTGAGCTTACAAAATTAAATGTAAAAGTGGAAGAAATCATTGCCCTTTCCCAATTTTATGACCCTCCGCTAAGGTGTTCCACTTTCTAGAATGTCCAACTAGCACCTACTTAGGAATTGGATAGGATTTTGGGATTCTCCAGAATCAAGGATGAAGCTTACATAGGAATTGGAAATACTATCAAGGCCTGGGACTTGGATAAATTGTTAGGGATACCCTTCATTGACCTACTACTCAACTACAAGAAAGATGGAGAAGTGCAAGGTATCAAGAGGCAGTACTTAGAATCAAAGGCTCTTTATTTTCCCGATAAGAAAGAATGGTAAGCTTGTGTATATTTTTTGGCACTAATTATTTTTTGTTTGGTTTTATTTCCAAATAATATGGACTATATTGACTCTGCGGCCATTAATGTATTTTGGGCCGTGAAAGTATTAAATATGGATCTTACTCCTACTTTTCTTAATGATGTTTATTACTCCCTTCATACGCGTTATAAAAAAGGGAGAGGTGTCCTACATTGTTGCATTCCTCTTCTATACTCTTGACTCATTTCTCACCTCTACAAAGAGGACTATATGGTTAAGGATCTAACAAGGAATGCATGGTCCCAAAAGTTAAGGGCTCTCAGCGCCAATTCAGTTTTGTGGTATGCTAGAAAGTTGAACATAGGTGATATTGTCTATAGTTGTGGAGAGCTTCCAAATGTTCCACTGATTGGAACAAGAGGATTTATCAACTATAACCCCACTTTGGGTTTACCTCAACTTGGGAACCCTTTGGAAGATAAACCTTGCGATGAGTAACTTCAATAATTGTCTCTTTATGATATGGGTAAAAACCACCCCGAGTTACTTGCAAATATCATCCAAGCTTGGAGTAGAGTTCACAAAAAAGGTGTGAAGTTTGGAAAAAAGAATATAGTGGCAAGATAACCCTATACTCAATGGGTTATGGAGAGGGTTTGAACCAACAAACTGCCATTTAATATTGATCCTACCTACACACCAGATGTTCCAGATCCCCTTTTGATGTCCATAAAGGAGATGGAAGAGCTAAAAGGTGCCCTTGAGCATGCTCAGAGGGAAAAAGAGGATTTGGAGCATAACCTTTATGACCTTGCTTATGAGAAGAATAAGTTGAAATAAGAGCTTGAGCTGAAAGATCAACATATTTAAAAGGAATGTGAATTAGCCGAAAAGGAGGGACTTAAGAGAAAATGTTCGATCAAAGGGTTGTTGAGTGCTACTTTAAATCTTGATTCCCATAACCAACGTTTGAATGATGCTTCTAGAGAAATTGCTAGGCTAAAGGGTTGGTACGATAAAGCATTGTAAGACGAGAGTGAAATGCAAGAGGTTATAAGAATCCAAATCCAAGGATTAGTAAAGGTGCTTATGATCAAGCATACCAGATTAAAATCCTTCTCACAAGTCTCCAAGAAAGCCAAGAAGTAGTGGTGAGAGAATGTCTTAGAAAGGTGAGAGAAGAAAGACTTCTCTCTCAAAAGGTGGAGGGGTATGAACAAGTCTATCAAGAGTTGGAAGGCCTCAAAAATATTTCATTATATAAAGGGAACTCTAAAAGGAGATGTGATCTGAAAAGAGATATTGGGAAGAGTAGTATACAAAGATAGCTTAAGCGGGTGAACACAACAAGGTCATAATTCATACACTTTACAAGGAGTATTTGAGGTATAAAGACAAGCATGCAAAGCTTGCCTTTTTTAGCAAACAATCTCATTGGTGACATTCCTAAGAGCTTAAGGGATGCAGAAGCTACAATGGTTCCTCTCCCGAAGGATGTTCAAGACTTCCTCAAGCTTTGTAGGGAGATGGTTGATGGTTTTAGGGGAGAAGTGTGCAAGCGAGCTTAGGATATTTTAGTTTCCCTTTTGTTATTTCCTTTCATTATTTGACATTTGTTTCATTATTTCCATTCACTATTTCCTTTGGTATTTTCTTATTTATGAATTGTATTTTACTTTTCAAGGATTGTGATTTCTATTCAATAAAAAGTACTTTGTTTCAGTATTTTATTTGTGTATACATTTTGGAATACACGCCAATAAAAATAAAAACCTAAAAAATATAATAATAATAATAAAAGGAAATTCAACGTGAAAAAGACATTTAAGTAAATTCTTAGCATATTCATATGCATTCATCTAACCACAAGCATCACATTTCATACCTCATACAAAAACTTATTATTTCCATATCATCTCCAGTTAACTTATCGGGCAAGACAAACTGACTTCCCGACTTCCATACCAAAATAGAGCTCATTAAAAGAAAGTAATGGAGAAATTCGAGGAGAACCAAACAGTCTTTCAAGAAGATTTGGAACAAGTGAAAGGAAGTATCCACTCAATGAAAGGAGATATGAGTCAAGTTCTGATCGCCTTAAAGAATATCATAGCAAGACAAGGCGAGATTCCCAAGGTGGCTTTCGAAGAAGTAGCCCAAACTATTGGCGAATCAAGCGGTCACCAACCAAGACATGAACCGGAATCTGGACATGCGGAGTCAACTGTTTCCCAACAAGAGACCATCATGACTGAAGGTTTCGTTCCACTTCCTACAAAGGTGGGGGCACCCCATACTTTGCAGATTTCAGTCAACAACATTGATAATTACATAGACCTGCAATATTGAGATCATGATTTGGAAGGCATCACTCAAGTTCCCCAACCAAAGATCGTTGAAGATCCTATGGTGTTTAACCAGTATAAAGCTCTCGAAGAAAGAATAAAGGTTTTATAGAGTTATGATGCTTTCGACGTCGATGCCCTTGAAATGGGGCTAGTTCTCGATGTAGTGATTCCTCTCAAATTCAAAGTTCCTAACTTTGGGAAATATAAGGGACTCACATGCCCAAGTAATCATTTACTCATGTACTGTAGGAAAATGCATGCCTATGCTCATGACCAGAGGCTAAAGATACACTTCTTCCAATATAGCCTGAGTAGGGAGACCCTAGATTGGTATATGCAGTTAGAGCGAGCGCATGTCCGGTCATGGGCAGACCTTGCTAACTCTTCCTTAAAGCAATACAAGTACAACTTGGACATGGCTCCTAATCGCATACAACTTCAAAATTTGTCCCAAAATAAGGATAAATCTTTCAAAAAATATGCTCAACGTTGGAGATAAATGGCACCACGTGTGCAACCACCACTCCTTCAAAATGGGTTGGTAGACATGTTCATGAGTACTCTACAAGATATATATTATGAGAAAATGGTGGGCATCGTCTCCTCAGGATTCTCCGATTTGGTGATAATTGGCGAACAAATCGAAGCTGGTGTGAAAATTGGTAAGTTATAAGGGGCATCAAGTGCTTCTTACAACCCAAAGAAGAATACTCCGAACTTCTCGAAAAAGAAGAAAGGAGTAACTAATGTTGTTGCAGTGCACCAGAAAACACAACAACCATTGGTGATCTCATGAGAACAACAACAAAATAGGTTTGATAGATCTCTAAGAAGACTTGATCCTCTCCCTATGCCACACAGTCAATTACTACAACACTTACTCAAGGAATCCTTGGTAGAGTTGAAGCCACTTGCTCCTCCAATTGGGGAACTCCCACAAAAATATGATGCATTGCAAGGTGTGAATATCATGCTAATTCTCCCGGGCATACCATTGAGAAGTGTTAGGCCTTCAGACACAAGGTGCAAGATTTGTTGGACTCCCAAGATATCACTTTTGAATAGCCGAATATCAAGACAAATCTTATGCCTATGCATGGTGGCCCAGTTGTGAAGTAATTGAGATAGTCACTAATCATAGAGAGACTAGACTAGTAAAAGCTCCAATTAATATGTTGAAGGAGCATTTATTGGAACATGGATTTCTCTTGGAACACAATGATGCTTTAGAAAACACTTTCAAGCAATTGGTGGAATGAGGGATAGTCCAATTTGGGCATTACCCTGAAGAAAGACATATAGCTGCAATCAATGGAAATACAAGAAGAACATTGGTGATTCCTTTCCAAGGTCTGAACTCTACAAAGAGACCACTTATAATTCCTTGTGGGGAACCGAGCTCGACAAAAATTCCAGTAACAATACCATACCAAGGTCAAACTTTGAAGATATAGACGCTTCTAAAGAGTATAATAGTGATCAGGGGGCCATCTCTCATTCCTTATGAAAGTGATAAAGCTTTATCATGGAGTTATGAAACTACTGTCTATATCAATGGACATAAACAAGAATGTGAACCATCAATAAGCCAAGGACCTACAATTACAAATATAGCAGAAACATTGGGCATGACTCTCAATGGTCGTATATATGCTCCAGATCAACACAAAAAGGATGATACTTTGGATAAGGATAAGGGGAACGATGTGAGTGAAACTGGTAAGGGGAAAAAGCCTCCAAATAAATCCTCCATTGATCAAGAGGCTGACGAGTTTTTAAAAATGATCAAGAAGAGTGACTATAGGGTGGTTGATCAACTATATCAAACCCCCACCAAGATTTCAATACTCTCACTACTGATCAATTCAGAGATGCACCGAGAATCTTTGATGAAAATTCTATGTTCTACACACATTACAAAATAGATCATAGTAAACCAATTAGATGGAGTCGTGGCTAATCTGACGTCAGGAACTAGCTTAGGTTTCAATGACAGTGAGTTACCTCCATAAGGTAGAGCTCACAACAAGGCGTTGCATATTTCAATACAAATAGAAACAATTATTTTATCCAGGTTTCTTACTAATACTGGTTCTTCTCTCAATGTACTACCAAAGGCCAGCTTGATGAAGCAGACAATGGATGACATCATCATAAGACCAAATTCTATGGTGGTTAAAGCTTTCGATGGTTCTCAAAGCAATGTGTTTGGAGAGGTTGATATCCCGGTAAAAATCGCCCCACATATGTTCTACATCACCTTTCAAATAATGAATATAGAACCAGCATACACTTGCCTGCTCGGGAGACCTTGGATTCACGCTGCAGGAGCTATCACCTCAACCCTGCATCAAAAATTGAAGTTCCTCGTCAAAGAAAAATTGGTGATAATTGATGGAGAAGAAGACATCTTTGTAAGTCATTTGGAGTCCTATAGATACATTAGTATGGAAAAAGACAGTGCGGAGACACCATTCCAAGTCTTGGAAGTGACTACAGTAGTTACTCTCCAGGTGGAGAAAATCACAAGACCTGGAACCTCCATGACATCGTGGAGAGATTTACAAACTGCTATTGAGGATTGAACATCTAAAGGTTTGGGCAAACTTTTGGATATACCTGATAAAAAAGATCACTTTGGTTTAGGCTATCAACCTTCAAAGGCTATCGAGAAAGACTGTTGTACCCCAAAATTTGCCCTCCCATTTCCTCAACATTTTCTCATCACAAGACCTTTGAAGATCAAGATCCAGTTAGGGTTTCCTCTGCTCAAGACTTCTCCTTGCACTGTGGACCCAAACTAGGGTTTGTGTTTGAACAAAGATGTTTTGACCCAAAATGCCTAAGATGACTTTCATGCTTCATGTTGGACTCCCAAGTTTATCCATACCAAGTTTCAAGTCCTGATTCCAAATTTTGCTCAGTCAATTGGACAATTGACCTAGAAATCAGTTGTATTGGGGAAAAAGTCAATTGTGGCCAATTGACAGTCAAATCTCATGATAATTGACCCACATCAACATTATGAACTCATATGGACCATATGATCAAGTTTGGATCATAATTCCACAAGAAATTTGATCAGATCATCAAAAGGGCAAAATGGTCATTTTTAGGGTTTTGACTGCACAAAGGTAATTTTTGAATGTTTGACCTAGCCAATGGCAAACCAAAATTACATATGGACTCAAGGACCCCATGGAATTATCTTGACATGCTCAAACAAACTCAAAAGATCCCAAGTACACAAGATTGACAGTTGAATTTTCCAGTCAATTGATCAATTTTGACTGTATACTGAAAAGTCAAACTTTGACTTTTTGGTCAAAATCAAGAGTCAAGATTCATTTTTCATCAAAACATGCCAAATCATGAAACTTGTTCACCAAGAAACCAAGAAATGCAAATTAGGGTTTGAAATGGGAATTTTTCATAACTTAGAATTTTTCTAAGTTATGGAAAACCCTAATTTTCTCCCAACTTTGCCCCACTTTCTCACCAAGATTCATTTGGATTCAAACAAAAGTCAAAACTTGAAAGTTGTAGCTTGTTGCATAATCTACAACTTTGATTCACAAAGTTTTCCCAAATGAAGCTTGTATCTCAAGTTACAATTTTTTGAATAGGGGTGCCAAACCATTCTTGACTTAGTGAAAATTTGACCTTTTTGACAAGGTTTTCTACCTAACTTCAAGGCCATTTTCCATACACTTCCACTTGGAATTTCAATTTGCATTTCAAAGATGGATTGTAGTACACATTCCAAGCTTTCCAAAATGTCCAAGAACTTCTCAAACAACCTCATAACTTGAGAGAATCGAATTTCACAATATGGCAAAAACTCACTTTTGAATTGATCATGAACATGTTCATAACTTAGGCCATTTTCAAGTCAGCATAGTTTGTGCTACATTACAGGTCC
This sequence comes from Vicia faba, assembly GCA_948472305.1. Taxonomy (NCBI): domain Eukaryota; kingdom Viridiplantae; phylum Streptophyta; class Magnoliopsida; order Fabales; family Fabaceae; genus Vicia; species Vicia faba. The sequence goes on from OX451739.1 coordinate 726,350,234, forward strand.
TAAAACCCTTTGACACTCATAAATTTAATGCCAAACCTTTGTGCCAAGACCATGTTTTGTGTGTTCAAGCATTGCCTAGAAGATTAATCCATTTATAGATAAAGCATTATTTCCATTTTGAAAAAGTAGAACTTTATGTCCATTTTGCAAATCCAAGTGGTACAGCCAAAATCTTCTAGGCACAAGTTATGAGACACATTGCACTGATCAAGGCCAAGGGTTGCAGCATGTTATGGGGGCCTGCATCAGTCTAGAGCATCAACTTGCCTTTTGTTGCTTAAGAAAGAAGAAACATAGCATAACTTGTGCCAACTCTCATATCAGCTTACAAACACTTAAGCAAACCTGCAAAACACATTCAAGAGATACCAACTGAGCTAATACACGACCCTAACATCCCTCATACACTCCCATTCTCAGAATCACCTTCAAACTGCAAGAACAGGGCAGGGCCTGCAGTTTGAGTGCCATCTTTCATTCCTCTCAAGCTTTCTTGCCCAAACCAGTTCACACACCTTCCATACCATCTATGCAAGCTAACCAAAACCTAAAACACGACCTGTAATTCCTCTAACTGGTTCTACCATTTCCACTTTTCTGATTTGCAGGAGAAGTGCTCTAGCTCGATTCAAAAGCTTTCAAGACAAAGTAAAGCTTGGAATAGCATCCCTGGACCTCAAGGAAACTATCCCAATCATCACCTTGCATTGAAAGCTTCTCCATTACCATATAGAACTTCAACTGAACAGGTAAGTTTTTGAATTCGTATCTCTCTTATTAGGCATTGTTAGCTTTAGGTTTGTGAAGAGAATATGTCACAATCATTGCCCTGAACATGCCCATATAATTAGATTTTATTTATATTATGTATGTTGCAAGAATTTTGAGTCTGAACATGGAGGAAAATCTAGGTCAGGATTTGGGGGAGAAGAAATTCTCCCTCATCTTAGAGAGTTAAGATAAGTTCTGCATATGGTTGGATTCGTCTCTTGATGCTGAACATTTTTTATGTTATAAGTTTTCATTAACAAGCCAGGAATCAGGATGTTTGAGTGGAGGAATAAAGCGCGCGTTTTTTGAACGTTTCTGGCTGGAGGTTGAAGAAGGGTCTATTGGGCTGGGCTTGTTCCATATTTCTTATTTGCACCATGTTTTTGGTTTTACACCCCCTAAGCCCATTTCATTCATTTTAATGTTTTTTTTTACTTTTCTTTTTATGGCATGACTTATTTATTTTTCCTCATCATACAAAAAATATAAAAATATTTTTTATACCATTTTCCTATTTATTAGATACTTATTTGATTGGACTAGTTATTTGAACATAAATAAGTAAATAAATACACTTTTATTTAAAAAATGTTAAAATGGTGTAAATACATTTTTATTTTTATTTTATTTCATTTTATATTCTGAAAATATTTTTATGTGAAATATACTTTTTTACAAAAATTAAATATTATTATTTTTATGCATATTTAAAATATTTTGTAAATAATACAAGTAGATACATATATATTAATATACTTAGAATAAAATACCAAAAATACACATATTTTTATTTTATTAATATTTAATACTAAAAATACATTTTTTAAAAATATACTTCATTTTTATTTTATTTTTGTACACAAATAATGAATATTGTATATATTGAATAAATAATATATTTTATTTAATAGAATTAGGGTTTTGCCCTAAACATGAAAAACTCCAAAAAATAATACTTTCCTTTTCTTTATTTTAACATGTAAAAATACCTTTTTCCATACATACAAAAAACCATTTTTTGGCATCTTGCACATTTGTTCTATTTTATTTAATTTATGCAAATTAATCACCTTGTAAATAATTCAATATTGATGTAATAGTTTTAGGTTTAAATTCCTTGTCAAAATCCCCATTTGAACATTTGTACCCCCCTTCCCATATATGGCTTTGTAATAGCTTAGTAAATTTATTTTCGCACTTTATTGCTTTCTAATTATACCATGTTAGAATTAGGGTTTGTATGCGAAAAATAACGAAAAATAGTTTTGACCTAATTTCAAGATAAACAAGCATGAAAATGGACACACAAATCACACTTGCACCCCCTAGGGTATTCCACTTGTTGCCTTTCAAAATTGGGCCATATTGCATGTTAGGTCTCTTTGGGCAAAACAAACAAATCAAATGATCATAGTCCCTCGATAACACTTTCAAAATGTTGCCTAAACAAATGATCAAGTCCCTTAAAGAAAATGCCCAAAGATACTTGGCACCATTGCAATTATGGTCCAAACGATGACCCGCGCCCGTCCCTTTCACATCCTAACATGAGATTGTCCACCAAATGCAATGGTGGAACAAACTTATTAAAAGGGTTTAAAACATAGCAATAAACTTTGAGAAATTTAGGAGTAGATAACCTCTTAGTTACTTGAATCAAACTTGCAAAACAAAACACTTGCCTATTTTCTAAACCACACATCACTACACTTTCAAAAACAAATGAAAACTTTTTCAAAAGACATACACCTTTGTATACATCCCCACATGGATCATTACAAAGGTTGCCACCACATTAGGCTTCTTTTCAAAACATTTTCAAACCCACACACACAAGCACCATTTCAAACAATTGAAAATAAAAGGCAAGTGATCTAAGCAAGTAACTAAGAGCCCATGGATAACCATGGATAGAAAGGGTGCTAATACCTTCCCTTTCTATAATCTACTCCCCGAACCCAAGAAAACATCTCAAGGGTTTTTGCTGTGCTTTTTAACCTTTCCTTAGGATAAAATAAAAAGTCGGTGGCGACTCTTGCTCAACCGAAACATTTGCGAAAACAAACGCAAAACCATAGTCAGTTCTCCCACCGTATCACAGAACTGGCGACTCTGCTGGGGACTAACTTAAAAGTGGAGTAACCTTAGGGCTTAGATCACCTTTGTTTTCAATTGTTTGCTTTGTTTGCTTTTATATTTGTGGGCTTTGCATCGGAGTTTCATAGATCCTAACCCGGATCTGGGAAATACCCTTTTTTAGGTAGCATAATCTGTGAGGGACCTGTCTGGCGTAGACCGACATGGGTGAAGCAGTGGCTACGTTGGTGTGGCACCTTGGTCTGTACCTATATCCCTTGTGTTGCAATAAGAAGAATATAGGTCTTCTAAGGAGTCATTAAACACCAACCAACCTTAGAACCCTAAATTGACCAAACTTGGCTATTAGGACAGTAGCAGTATGCTACACTCATTGAGGCTAAACTCTCGAGATGGTTCTGGCCGCGAGAAAAGATTGCGATGCTGGAGTTATGACCGATTGAGGGTAGCCAATGATTTGAGATCCTCTAGAACCCGGTTACTTTTGATAGGACAGGTTTTAACCAACGAAACTAAAAGAGGGTAATACCTAAACTTCATGCTGGCCTGAAACCTAAGTGTTGTCTTGTGTGATTTGTGTGCTTTGCCATGCTTGCATGTGTGAATACTTGTGGTGTGTTTCATCATAGCATCATTCCATCATACCATTGTATGCATCCTGTATAAAGGACTAACCCATTTCAAAGACAAAAAAGTTTCATCTTTGCTCTGTTTTTTAGGACATCATGATGCCCGTGCGTAGGAATACTGTCCGGCTCAACTTTGTTCAACCACCAACTTTGCTCAAGGATTTGGTTGGTAGGATTCCAAACACTTCTTCCTTCATCAACAGGCATGGTTCTCTCCTTGGCTTGATCACTGCAAAATGGGACCAACAACTGATAAGTGTTCTGACCCAGGTTTATGACCCCCTGTACCATTGTTTCACCTTTCAAGACTTCCAGCTGGTTCCTACCCTGGAAGAATTCTCCTACTTGCTTGGGATCCCTGTCTTGGAGCAAACTCCTTTCACTGGTTTGGAAAAGACTCCTAGGCCTGAAGAGATTGCTGCAATTCTCCCCTTGACCAAAGAAGAGGTATTGTCTAACTGGGAAACTAGAAGTGGAGTTGAGGGCTTCTTGGTCAAGTTTCTGGCTGACAAGGCTAATGATTTCTGGAATGACTTGGACTTCAAGGCGTACGAAGATGTTCTGGCTCTTTTGATCTATGGTCTGGTATTGTTTCCCAATCCTGACACCTTTATCAGTATCCATGTCATAAGGATCTTCATGTCTCGGAATCCTGTACCCACTCTTTTGGGTGATATCTTGCAACAACTCTATGCTCGTACCGCTCGAAAACGGGGACCTCCGTGGTGTTGTGCTCCTTTGCTAGTGAGGTGGTTTATTTTGCACCTTCCTAAGTTCGTGCTGAAGAATGAAGAAGGAAAAGGTTGGGCTAGGAGGTTAATGTCTCTCACAGATAATGACATCGCTTGGACTCTCAGAGGTTTGGATGAGGTAGCTGTTATTGACCGTTGCGGAGAATACCCTAATGTTCCGTTGATTGGTATCCAAGGAGGAATCTCTTATAATCCATGCTTAGCTCTCCGCCAGTTTGGAAGAGCCAGAAGAGTTGGGCCTCATGAAATGTTGGTTCCTCACTTCCATTTTGAGTTTCAGGCAGACAGTGACAAACTACGCCATGGATTCATTCGAGCTTGGGACAGAATTCACAAAGCTGACCCACATGAATTGGGACCGAAGACTTCTCTACCAATGGAACCCTATTGCAAATGGGTCCGCACCCGTGCTCATAGGTTAGGTATGCCGTACGAAGCTGTTAGACCTATCATTTTTGAATCTCCTGATGAAGATGGGGTTCCTCCAACTGTCCTCCCTCCTCATATACCCACTAATTTTGACACAATGAAGAGATCTTGGGCGCAGCTAAAGGAAGAACGGGATTTCTATCGGGAAAAGTTCAACGAGTAGGAACGGAAGATCCAGAGGCTGACTAAGCAATTGGAGGAAGAGCGGGTTCTGAATAACTACATCAACACTGAGAAAAGGAGGCCATGGGAGCACTGATGGGCTTTGGATATTTCCTTTTATAGCTTTCATTTCCTTTCCAGTATTTTTCATTCCTGTAATGCCTAAGGGCAAGTTGTTGAACAATTGAAAATTTTAATCTAATGAAGTGTGTTTCCCTTTTTGTCTACAAAGTTGAATCTTGTTTGTCTTTGAAAACATAAAACATACGCATTCCATTGCACCATATGCATAGCAGGTACCCTATTTCACAGGTTGCTTAATCTCCTTCGCTGTTTATTTTGAACAGTCATCATGAACCCAGACTCATCCAGTGATCAAGCAATCAAGGCCCTTCAGGCCCAAAGTGCGCAGTTTCAAGAAATGGTCCTGAGCCTGGCCCAAGGACAGCAAGAGTTGAAGACTCTACTCCTGAAAAAGAAGAAGAAAAAGAGGACTGCGTTGTTCAACACTGGACGCAGATTTGGGAACACACTCCATAATGAAGCCGATCCAACTACTTCTTCTGCTGAGAAAAACAGTCCCCAAGGGGGAGGAGCTCCTAGTCCCGCAGTCTCCGACAACGAGACGGACTATAATGACGAACAATACCCACCTGCTGCTGACAGATACAAGCAATTGGAGGACCGCTTGAGCGCCATGGAGATTCAGAATGTGTCGGGGCTGGATTTCGGAGATTTGGGGTTATCTTCTGGGGTAGTAATTCCGCACAAGTTTAAGGCGCCCGCCTTCGCCAAGTATGATGGGGTCTCCTGCCCAAAGCTGCATCTAAGGTCGTACGTAAGGAAGATCCAACCTTACACGGCGGATAAGAACCTTTGGATTCACTTCTTCCAAGATAGCCTTTCGGGGTCACAACTTGAATGATTCTACCAATTAGATGGAACTAGCATCCGACACTGGGAAGATTTGGCAACCGCATTCTACAGACAATATCAATACAATTCTGATCTCGCTCCAACGCGTACCCAACTTCAGGGTATGTCTCTAGGAATGGGTGAAGGGTTCAAAGAATATGCACAAAAATGGAGGGATTTGGCTGGCAGGGTGCAGCCTCCATTGACTGATCGTGAGCTGGTTGATATGTTCCTAGGGACTTTGTCTGGTCCATTTTTCAATCATTTGGTTGGTAACTCCTCCGCTGGGTTTACGGATTTGATTCTGACGGGAGAAAGAATTGAAGCTGGCATCAGGTCAGGAAAGATACAAAAAGCTGCCTCCACAAGTACTGAGAAAAGGCCTTTCAAGAAAGAAGCAAGTGCCGTCTATGGTCCTAGAACACAAGTCAAGCCCGAAAGTCGCCAAGCCGTCAACGCTTTGGTCATTTCAAAACCTGTTGCTGCTCCTCAGCAGTACAATCAACAAAGAGGTGAAAGGCCCAAGAGGCAGTATACTCGGCTGAGTATGACCTTATCTCAAATTTTACCCCAACTGTTATCAACCAACTTGGTGGCCATCAAAGAAGCTCCTAAGGTCGTCAACACTGTGTCTCCTAAGTATAACCCAAATGCCAGGTGTGCTTATCATTCTGATAGTCCCGGGCACACTACTGATGATTGCTGGGCCTTGAGAAACAAAGTGCAAGATCTTATCGACGCGAAGGAAATTCAGTTTGAAGTGCCTGAGAGATCGAATATTGTAACTGCTCCTATGCCCCAGCATAGAGTAAATGCCATTGAGGAAGAGTTGTATGTTGTTTCGGTGAATGAAGTTGTTACCCCTCTTTTGACTGTTAAGAGGAACTTACTACTAGCCGGTTTATTTCCGGGTTGTAGTAAGGGTTGCCTCCTGTGTGCTGTTATCCCTACCGGTTGTCCACTGCTGAAATCAGGCATCCAAAGCCTGATGGATAGCAAGGAAATTCTGTTCAAGAAAACTGCTGTTCCATTTGTTTCTGTGGAAGAAATATCTGTTGTCACGATTTACAATCCTGCTAAAGCTCCCATAAAGAAACCAGTCCAAATTATGTCTGTTGCACCCATCACTATTACTGTTCCGGGGCCTCTCCCCTATGAGTCTGATAAAGCGGTCCCATGGCATTATGGAGCCGACGTGTATGTGCTTGGGGTGAAGCAGGAGTTCAACGCCAATACCAGTATCAGTAGCATCACTGGTCCCGCCAAGATTACCCGCAGTGGCAGGCTCTTCTCGCCTGACATTGCACCGCCAGTTATCCGAAAACCTCTCACCATCACACTCGCAAGTGTGCATATTCCAATTCAAGTTCCAGTGTCTACTACTGCCGCCGAGTCCTCTGATACTCGGGGCAAAGAAGTTGCTGCCGATTTGCCTGCCAGGACGGAGGCACCAAAAAAGAAGACTGTTGTGGAAGCCTCCCAACAAGAAATGGAGGAAATCCTTAAAATTATCAAAAAGAGTGACTTTAACGTTGTTGAACAGTTGGGGCATACTCCCTCCAAGATCTCTATGCTATCATTGCTGCTATGCTCAGAGGCCCATGTAAAAGCCCTGATTTCATTTCTGAAAACGGCCCATGTACCGCAAGAGACCTCCGCGGATCAATTCACCGACTGTGTGGCTAATTTGACGGCTGACAACAGCTTGGGGTTCTCAGATGCTGACCTTACCGCTAAAGGGAAAAATCACAATGATTCCCTGCATGTTTCCATAGAATGCAGGGGCACTACTCTTGCACACGTGTTAGTGGATACCGGCTCTTCCCTGAATGTTTTGCCCAAAAAGGCATTGGATCGCTTGGATTGTGACGGCCTGGAGTTGAAACCTAGTAACATCATTGTTAGAGCCTTCGACGGTTCTAAGAGGATGGTGCACGGTGAGGTAGACATTCCTATTGGTGTGGGCTCCCAGGTTTTCGACTCAATGTTCTATGTAATGGATATTCGTCCATCTTACTCCTGCTTGTTGGGTCGACCCTGGATTCACAAAGCTGGGGCAGTAACTTCCACTCTACACCAAAAGCTCAAATACCCTGTCAAAGGGAAGATTGTTACTGTGCAGGGTGAGGAGGAATACATGGTTAGTCACTTGAATTCATTCCGGTATATCGAGATGGACGGGGAGTTTATTGAAACCCCCTTTCAGCATTTTGAGGAAGTACCTCCAGTGTTGGCATCAGCTGAGGCAGTGGTTGAAGAAGATTTTCCGTTGAAGATGGCGTCCTTGAAGGATGCCCGGGCTGTAATCGAGAAAGGCAATTGTGCGAATTTGGGTCAGCTTCCTGACTTCACTCAAAAGAATGACAAGTTTGGGCTAGGCTTTACTGCAGAGGCTCAGAGGGCTGTGTGCAAGGAAAAGATCAGAAAGGCTCCGGTGTTTATCTCCAACCCAAGGGTGAATGCTATCGAGGAGGATGTAGAGGAAGCAGAGTTTGACAGTTGGATCTACCCGACTACCAGCAACGGACCAAGCAACTGGACGACAAAGGATTTTACACCTATCACATTTGTCACACAGTAATTATTTCTTTTGATTTTCAATTTGTAACAAACAATGTGTTAAAACTTTATTGGCTCGGTGTCCTACCCGGGGCATCGTAGCTCCATTTGTGAGGGCTTTTTGTATGACATTTCCATATATCATCAATCAAAACATTGGACGTTTGTTGCATTTCAAATCTTGTGCTCTTTTCTTTTTGTGTTATATATTGCAAAACAACTATATTTACACACACTCACTTATACAGGTTCCAATCCACTCTGGATCTCACTGGTAACAGCTCTGCTACCGCCAGTTATGACTTCGAGAATCCGATCAACTTGGCCGAAGACGAAGGTGAAGATGATTGCGAAGTGCCTGGTGAACTCGCGAGACTGCTACTCCAGGAAGAGGGGGCTATTCAACCACATGAAGAGCCGGTGGAAACAGTTAACCTGGGTACTGAGACAAATAGGAAAGAGGTCAAGATTGGTGCCAATCTAGAGCTCAGCGTGAAGCAACGATTGATCCAGATGCTACATGATTACATGGAGATATTTGCTTGGTCCTATGAAGACGTGCCTGGTTTGGATGCCGACATTGTAGTTCATCACCTGCCAACCAAGGAAGACTGCCCTCCGGTAAAGCAAAAGGTCCGCCGTATGCGCCCAGAGATGTCTGAAAAGATTAAGGCTGAGGTCATGAAGCAGTTCGATGCTGGGTTTCTAGCGGTAACTTCTTACCCTCAGTGGGTGGCCAACGTGGTACCGGTACCGAAGAAGGACGGTAAAGTCAGAATGTGTGTCGACTACCGGGATTTGAACAGGGCAAGCCCCAAGGATGACTTCCCCTTACCTCACATCGACGTTCTTGTCGACAATACTGCTCAACACAAGGTGTTCTCCTTCATGGATGGTTTTTCAGGGTATAATCAGATCAAGATGGCTCTGGAAGATATGGAAAAGACTATCTTTGTGACTCAGTGGGGCACCTTCTGTTACAAGGTCATGCCGTTCGGGTTGAAAAATGCTGGGGAAACCTATCAACGCGCCATGGTTGCTTTATTTCATGATATGATCCATCATGAGATTGAGGTATATGTTGATGACATGATTGCAAGGTCTCAAACTGAGGAAGAACACCTTGACCATCTGAGGAAGCTGTTTGACCGACTAAAGTTATACAAGCTGAGGTTGAATCCCAACAAATGCACCTTTGGGGTGAGGTCCGGAAAATTGCTAGGTTTCATCGTGAGTGATAAAGGTATTCAGGTGGACCCTGCCAAGGTAAAAGCCATACAAGAGATGCCGACTCCAAGGACAGAGAAAGAAGTCAGAGGCTTCCTGGGACGATTGAATTACATTGCCCGATTCATCTCACATCTGACTGCTACTTGTGAGCCAATCTTCAAATTACTGAAGAAAGATCAAGTAGTACTTTGGAACGATGAATGTCAGGCTTCTTTTGAAAAGATAAAGGAGTACCTCCAAGAGCCACCCATTCTCATGCCACCAGTGGAAGGAAGACCTCTGATACTATACTTGACAGTACTTGACAATTCAATGGGGTGTGTGCTGGGGCAGCATGACGAGTCTGGCCGAAAAGAGCACGCTATTTATTACTTGAGCAAAATGTTTACCAACTGTGAGTCTCGTTACTCACTGCTTGAGAAAACTTGCTGCGCTCTAGTATGGGCTGCTCGCCGGCTGAGACAGTATATGTTGACTCACACTACTCTATTGATTTCAAAGATGGATCCCATCAAGTACATATTTGAAAAGCCCGCTCTGTCTGGAAGAATAGCGAGATGGCAAATGATCTTGACAGAATATGACATCCAGTATACAACTCAGAAAGCAATTAAAGGAAGTGTACTGGCAGATCATTTGGCACACCAACCTGTGGGCGATTACCAATCATTGAACTTTGATTTTCCGGACGAAGATATCATGGTGGTAACTGACTGTGAAGTACCTGGACCGGATGAAGGACCTGAGGAAGGATCCCGATGGTCTATGCATTTTGACGGAGCCTCCAATGCTTTGGGTAACGGCGTCGGCGCTGTAATCATATCTCCCAAAGGAACTCACACTCCACTCACCGCCCGATTGTGTTTCAACTGCACCAACAACATGGCAGAATATGAGGCATGTATCATGGGTCTACAAGCTGCAATCGATTTAAGGATCAAATTTCTGAGTGTCTTCGGAGATTCCGCTCTCGTGATCAATCAGATCAAAGGCGAGTGGGATACGAAACACCCAAATCTTATTCCTTACAAGGAGTATGTGTCAACCTTGCTTCCCCACTTTGAAGAAATAACTTTTGAGCACTTCCCAAGAGAGGAGAATCAGCTAGCGGACGCACTAGCTACGATGTCTTCAATGTTCAAAGTTAAATGGGACAATGAGGCTCCCTGGATCATTATCTGGAAGTTGGACGAACCGGCATACTGCTGCGATCTTGAGGCCGAAAAGGTGGCTGAAAAACCCTGGTATCATGAGGTGAAGAGGTACTTGGAAGCTCAGGAATACCCTGAAGGTGCATCTGTCAATGACAAGAAGTTCATGAGAAGGTTTGCGGCAAAATTCTTCCTCAGCAATGGCATTCTCTACAAACGGAATCATGATTCAACTCTACTGCGTTGTGTGGATAAGGCTGAAGCAGAGAAGATCATGATAGAACTGCACGAAGGTACATTCAGGACACATTCCAGTGGACACACCATGGCTAAGAAAATCCTTCGGGCAGGATATTTCTGGTCCATAATGGAAGCCGATTGTTACCAACACTCTCGAACTTGTCACAAATGTCAGATCTATGCTGACAAAGTGCATATCCCTCTGGTTCCTTTGAACGTCCTGACGGCACCTTGGCCTTTTGCAATGTGGGGCATTGATATGATCGGTGAGATCCGACCGACGGCATCCAACGGGCATCGCTTCATCTTGGTAGCGATCGATTACTTCACGAAGTGGGTTGAGGCAGCTTCCTACGCAACGGTAACCAAGAGCGTCGTGGCACGTTTCATCCGGCATAATCTGATCTGTCGATACAGCATCCCGGAAAGAATCATTACGGACAATGGTACCAATCTCAATAACAAAATGATCACTGAGCTCTGCGAACAATTCAAGATACAGCACCACAACTCTTCTCCCTACCGGCCGAAGATGAATGGGGCTGTAGAGGCAGCTAATAAAAATATCAAGAAAATTATGCAGAAGATGACAGTGACCTATAAAGATTGGCACGAGATGTTACCGTTCGCTCTTCATGGGTACCGTACCTCAGCAAGGACGTCAACCGGGGCAATTCCTTTCTCCTTGGTCTATGGCATGGAGGCAGTCTTGCCAATTGAAGTCCAGATACCCTCTCTCCGGGTAATGAAGGATGCAGACTTGAGTGAAGATGACTGGATCCAGACTCGACTTGATCAATTAAACCTGATTGACGAAAAGAGGCTCACTGCTATCTGTCATGGTCAGACGTATCAAAAACGGATGATCAGAGCATTTAACAAGAAAGTCAGACCACAAGAGTATCAAGTTGGGGACCTGGTAATCAAACGCATCATCCTTCCTCAAAGTTATCCCTGGGGCAAATGGACCCCTACATACGAAGGGCCATTTGTGGTTAAACATGTGTTCTCAGGAGGAGCCATGATCCTAACCACCATGGATGGTGACGACCTTCCTCACCCCGCCAATGCAGACATAGTGAAAAGATACTACGCATGAATAAAAGACCCGCTAGGTTGACATACCTAGGCAAAAATAAGGGCTTCCCGGTGAACCAAAAGGGTTCGGGCAAAAATAAGGGATGAAATAAAAAAATTTGTACACCCGACAAGTCGAAAACCTGAAAAAGGCGGCTTGGGCAAAAATGGGTATCCCGGTGGACTGAAAACCCGAAAGGGCGGTCCAGGCAAAAGTTAGGGATAAAGCGTAACACTGTGTCTCATTGGATCACTTCGCATCTGGAATTCGGCATCAACTATCTGGCTCAGATTTTGGCATCGACCAATTAGCTTCATCTTCAACCAAGCAGCAAAGTGATGAGACGCTTGAAGACATAAAGGCGATAGCAGAGTTGGAACCCAGTGGGATTGTTCACATAGCTGTTTTGTTTTCTTTTCAAAATTGTAAACTCTATGTTATTCGGCGGCGTCCTCTTACTAGGATGTCAGCCTCTTGTACAAAAACACCTATTCACAGGCAAAACTCAAATCAATACAAATTCACTTGTCCATACAAATTGCCATTGCTTTTCCTTTTTTCTATTTTGTCTTGCGAAGAACGTCCAATGTTCATTTTTGATATATGCATTTGACATTAAATTGCTGATTCATAAATGTTTGCATATGAAACAAAAGATTAATTACAGGTGACATCAGAAATAGGGGCAAATGTGAAGTTGTCTGATGCAGTCTGGTTGCTTTGTCCGCCAAGGTACCAAGGTAGATTCGACTGAAGAATGTGACCAAATCATCTCAACTCCCCGCAGAATAAGACAAGATTCAGCAATACTTTCCCCGGCGGAATACCATCATCCCCAGTGGAACAATTTACCAGTACAATTCCAAAAGCTTCTCCAGCAGGTCTTGAAGCTTATCCCTAGTAGATTCTGGAAGCTTGTTCCCTGCAGAGTACGGACGTCTCTCCCGAGTTTTATTCAGAGTTATTCCTCACAAGGGCTTATAACTGGGTTATCCTCAACTAATTACCACGGAAGATCGCCCTCGACAAAATTCCTTCAATCCCCGGCAGGAGTCTATCTTTGGTGTTCCCCAGCGGAGTTTATCATCATTATCCCCAGCGGAGTTTATCATCATTATCCCCAGCGGAATCCATCATTAAAGTCCTCAGCAGGCCTCTCATCAAAACTTCAGCAAAGTATCTCGGCCACGGAGCAACTCCCCGACCGATCGTCAAGGATTTATTTTCCTAAGACGAAATTACATTCATAAACATTTCACATTTTCATACATCTTGCTTACCTACATGATAAAGTGCATACAACACTATCTCATGTTGAACATCATGACATCATGCATATCATACATCATGACATTGCATACAACTTATGTTTTTGCCTTTTCAGGAAAAAGACAATCCCAAAGATAACTACCTTCAACTGTCACAATTCCAGATTCGATTCCTGTATCCATCCAGGGCATATCTGTTGACAACATTTCCAGACTCGATTCCTGTATCTAGCCAGGGCACGTCTGAAGAGTTCGAAGATTCGATTCCTGTATCCAGCCAGGGCATATCTATCAACTACAACATTTCCAGATTCGATTCTTGTATCCAGCCAGGGCATATCTGTTGACCAAATTTCCAGACTCGATTCCTGTATCTAGCCAGGGCACGTCTGAAGAGTTCGAAGATTCGATTCCTGTATCCAACCAGGGAATATCTATTGACGACTATTTCCGGATTCGACTCTTGTATCCAGCCAGGGCACATCTGTGAACAACCGATTGTGGATTCGATACTTGTATCTAGCCAGGGCATATCTGCATAAGGAGGTTGAAGATCAAACACCTGTAACAAGCCAGGAAAACATCTGCCTTTCTCAAATACACAAAGTTCTCGCTGAGGAATCTCTTGTGCGATCATCACTTCCAAATGGCATCTGTAAGCCCATTCCCGACAAGGTTCTGTCACATCTCCAGATGGCATCTATAAGCCCATCTCCCTATCCACCATCTCTCCAAATGGCATCTAAAAGCCCATTCCCGACATCACATTGCTGATACTCCAACATGCGAGTGCAAATTTCCGGGCACTCTAGTGTCCAATCTCCTTTTACCCTCGAGTCACGAAAGGCAAACTTGCCAATCTAACTCTTCAGGTTCAAGAAGATTGAACAGGGGCAACTGTTGTACCCCAAAATTTGCCCTCCCATTTCCTCAACATTTTCTCATCACAAGACCTTTGAAGATCAAGATCCAGTTAGGGTTTCCTCTGCTCAAGACTTCTTCTTGCACTGTGGACCCAAACTAGGGTTTGTGTTTGAAAAAAGATGTTTTGACCCAAAATGCCTAAGATGACTTTCATGCTTCATGTTGGACTCCCAAGTTTATCCATACCAAGTTTCAAGTCCTGATTCCAAATTTTGCCCAGTCAATTGGACAGTTGACCTAGAAATCAGCTGTATTGGGGAAAAAGTCAATTGTGGCCAATTGACAGTCAAATCTCATGAAAATTGACCCACATCAACATTATGAACTCATATGTACCATTTGATCAAGTTTGGATCACAATTCCACAAGAAATTTGATCAGATCATCAAAAGGGCAAAATGGTCATTTTTAGGGTTTTGACTGCACAAAGGCAATTTTTGACTGTTTGACCTAGCCAATGGCAAACAAAACTTACATATGGACTCAAGGACCCCATGTAATTATCTTGACATGCTCAAACAAACTCAAAAGATCCCAAGTACACAAGATTGACAGTTGAATTTCCCAGTCAATTGATCAATTTTGACTGTATACTAAAAAGTCAAACTTTGACTTTTTGGTCAAAATCAAGAGTCAAGATTCATTTTTCATCAAAACATGCCAAATCATGAAACTTGTTCACCAAGAAACCAAGAAATGCAAATTAGGGTTTGAAATGGGAATTTTTCATAACTTGGAATTTTTCTAAGTTATGGAAAACCCTAATTTTCTCCCAACTTTGCCCCACTTTCTCACCAAGATTCATTTGGATTCAAACAAAAGTCAAAACATGAAAGTTGTAGCTTGTTGCATAATCTACAACTTTGATTCACAAAGTTTTCCAAAATGAAGCTTGTATCTCAAGTTACAATTTTTTGAATAGGGGTGCCAAACCATTCTTGACTTAGTGAAAATTTGACCTTTTTGACAAGGTTTTCTACCTAACTTCAAGGCCATTTTCCATACACTTCCACTTGGAATTTCAATTTGCATTTCAAAGATGGATTGTAGTACACATTCCAAGATTTCCAAAATGTCCAAGAACTTCTCAAACAACCTCATAACTTGAGAGAATCGAATTTCACAAAATGGCAAAAACTCACTTTTGAATTGATCATGAACATGTTCATAACTTAGGCCATTTTCAAGTCAGCATAGTTTGTGCTACATTACAGGTCCTAAAACCCTTTGACACTCATAAATTTAATGCCAAACCTTTGTGCCAAGACCATGTTTTGTGTGTTCAAGCATTGCCTAGAAGATTAATCCATTTATAGATAAAGCATTATTTCCATTTTGAAAAAGTAGAACTTTATGTCCATTTTGCAAATCCAAGTGGTACAGCCAAAATCTTCTAGGCACAAGTTATGAGACACATTGCACTGATCAAGGCCAAGGGTTGCAGCATGTTATGGGGGCCTGCATCAGTCTAGAGCATCAACTTGCCTTTTGTTGCTTAAGAAAGAAGAAACATAGCATAACTTGTGCCAACTCTCATATCAGCTTACAAACACTTAAGCAAACCTGCAAAACACATTCAAGAGATACCAACTGAGCTAATACACGACCCTAACATCCCTCATACACTCCCATTCTCAGAATCACCTTCAAACTGCAAGAACAAGGCAGGGCCTACAGTTTGAGTGCCATCTTTCATTCCTCTCAAGCTTTCTTGCCCAAACCAGTTCACACACCTTCCATACCATCTATGCAAGCTAACCAAAACCTAAAACACGACCTGTAATTCCTCTAACTTGTTCTACCATTTTCACTTTTCTGATTTGCAGGAGAAGTGCTCTAGCTCGATTCAAAAGCTTTCAAGACAAAGTAAAGCTTGGAATAACATCCCTGGACCTCAAGGAAACTATCCCAATCATCACCTTGCATTGAAAGCTTCTCCATTACCATATAGAACTTCAACTGAACAGGTAAGTTTTTGAATTCGTATCTCTCTTATTAGGCATTGTTAGCTTTAGGTTTGTGAAGAGAATATGTCACAATCATTGCCCGTAACATGCCCATATAATTAGATTTTATTTATATTATGTATGTTGCAAGAATTTTGAGTCTGAACATGGAGGAAAATCTAGGTCAGGATTTGGGGGAGAAGAAATTCTCTCTCATCTTAGAGAGTTAAGATAAGTTATGCATATGGTTGGATTCGTCTCTTGATGCTGAACATTTTTTATGTTATAAGTTTTCATTAACAAGCCAGGAATCAGGATGTTTGAGTGGAGGAACAAAGTGCGCGTTTTTTGAACGTTTCTGGCTGGAGGTTGAAGAAGGGTCTATTGGGCTGGGCTTGTTCCATATTTCTTATTTGCACCATGTTTTTGGTTTTACACCCCCTAAGCCCATTTCATTCATTTTAATGTTTTTTTTTACTTTTCTTTTTTTGGCCTGACTTATTTATTTTTCCTCATCATACAAAAAATATAAAAATATTTTTTTATACCATTTTCCTATTTATTAGATATTTATTTGATTGGACTAGTTATTTGAACATAAATAAGTAAATAAATATACTTTTATTTAAAAAATGTTAAAATGGTGTAAATACATTTTTATTTTTATTTTATTTCATTTTATATTCTGAAAATATTTTATGTGAAATATACTTTTTTACAAAAATTAAATATTATTATTTTTATGCATATTTAAAATATTTTGTAAATAATACAAGTAGATACATATATATTAATATACTTAGAATAAAATACCAAAAATACACATATTTTTATTTTATTAATATTTAATACTAAAAATACATTTTTTACAAATATACTTCATTTTTATTTTATTTTTGTACACAAATAATGAATATTGTATATATTGAATAAATAATACATTTTATTTAATAGAATTAGGGTTTTGCCCTAAACATGAAAAACTCCAAAAAATAATACTTTCCTTTTCTTTATTTTAACATGTAAAAATACCTTTTTCCATACATACAAAAAACCATTTTTTGGCATCTTGCACATTTGTTCTATTTTATTTAATTTATGCAAATTAATCACCTTGTAAATAATTCAATATTGATGTAATAGTTTTAGGTTTAAATTCCTTGTCAAAATCCCCATTTGAACATTTGTACCCCCCTTCCCATATATAGCTTTGTAATAGCTTAGTAAATTTATTTTCGCACTTTATTGCTTTCTAATTATACCATGTTAGAATTAGGGTTTGTATGCGAAAAATAACGAAAAATAGTTTTGACCTAATTTCAAGATAAACAAGCATGAAAATGGACACACAAATCACACTTGCACCCCCTAGGGTATTCCACTTGTTGCCTTTCAAAATTGGGCCATATTGCATGTTAGGTCTCTTTGGGCAAAACAAACAAATCAAATGATCATAGTCCCTCGATAACACTTTCAAAATGTTGCCTAAACAAATGATCAAGTCCCTTAAAGAAAATGCCCAAAGATACTTGGCACCATTGCAATTATGGTCCAAACGATGACCCGCGCCCGTCCCTTTCACATCCTAACATGAGATTGTCCACCAAATGCAATGGTGGAACAAACTTATTAAAAGGGTTTAAAACATAGCAATAAACTTTGAGAAATTTAGGAGTAGATAACCTCTTAGTTACTTGAATCAAACTTGCAAAACAAAACACTTGCCTATTTTCTAAACCACACATCACTACACTTTCAAAACAACTTTCAAAAACAAATGAAAACTTTTTCAAAAGACATACACCTTTGTATACATCCCCACATGGATCATTACAAAGGTTGCCACCACATTAGGCTTCTTTTCAAAACATTTTCAAACCCACACACACAAGCACCATTTCAAACAATTGAAAATAAAAGGCAAGTGATCTAAGCAAGTAACTAAGAGCCCATGGATAACCATGGATAGAAAGGGTGCTAATACCTTCCCTTTCTATAATCTACTCCCCGAACCCAAGAAAACATCTCAAGGGTTTTTGCTGTGCTTTTTAACCTTTCCTTAGGATAAAATAAAAAGTTGGTGGCGACTCTTGCTCAACCGAAACATTTGCAAAAACAAACGCAAAACCATAGTCAGTTCTCCCACCGTATCACAAAGACAAAGGGATATTTCCTCCCATCCATGAGACCGTTGTCAACAAAGGATTGGAGCATGGTGGGAAAGTTTCAATGATATCCAATGGAGCATCTAACTTTCTCCAAAAATGTTCTCCAGGCGAAGAGCTTAAGAATTGGAAAGCTTTGGGTATTCTAGAGAACTTTTTCTTTCCAAAGTAATTTCTTTGTTTTTAAAAGAACCTATGTCATGCCCGAGGTATAGGGGTAGCTTGTAAGGGCCTCCATTTAGTTTCAAACAGTAGTTTTAATTAATAAAATTATTTGTTTTGCATTCCATTAAGATCCATGTCTTTCGTTTACCTTTTTCAAAATGGAAATACTTTTTCTTCATATGCACTTTCAAATTTCACATTCTAAAAAGCACCAAAACATGATAAAATGTGAAGATCCACATCTAAACTCGCTGACAACGATACTGCTACAATCTGATATGATTTTGATGCACCAATTAACCAAGCTGAAGAGGAAGATGAGGAAGATCTTAAAATCTGAAGAATTGGCGAGGCTACTAGAGAAAAAAAGCATATAACATACAACCGTACCAGGAATCTATTGAGACCATCAATCTTAAGACCAACAAGGACCCAAAAGAGATCAAGCTAGGTGCAACCTTGGAGGAAAGTGTTAAAGAAAGGCTGATCAAGCTCCTACATGAGTACATAGATATATTCACCTTGTCTTACAGAGATATGCAAGGTTTCGATACTGATATCGTGGTACACAAACTACCTCTCAAAGAAGGTTGTCTTCCCATCAGACAAAAGCTCAGAAGAACTCGTCCAGACATGTCCGACAAAATTCGAGAAAAAGTCCTCAAGCAATTTGACACAGGGTTCTTAGTGATAACTTGAAAACACATCATATTTTTCGACTCAATTCACATGCTATTTAGTTTTATTTCTCATTTTTGTCATCATTTTATGTTGCTTTGTGTTGTGTTTCAAGTTCTTTGTTGTTTGTGAAGAAACATGCATCAGAATCAAAAAGGAGGAAGAAAGAGTAGAAAAAGAAGCAGAATCTCACTTCTACTGATGTGGCGAATGCCACTATCACCATGGCAAGCGCCATGGCCTCTATGCCATGTTATTTAATGATTTCAACTCATGGCGGTCGCCATGATCTCCATGGCGTTCGCCATGCACCAGGGAAACATAAAAAGTGGAAAATAGAACATACCGCTTCCTCCTCCATTTTCCTATATTTTCTCAAGTCAGTTTTGACACTATTTGAAGAGTGAGGCAGTGTTGTAACTCTATATAAACCATAATTTACTTAGTTCTAGGGGTCAAATTTTTATAGAAGAAGCTCTAACGAATTAAAAAGTGATTTTTTGTATGAAATTCTGATTCTAATCCTGCCGACATACATAGAAGAAATCAAAGTTCCTTTATTTATTTTTTTATTAGGTTTTATATTTACTGCATTATAATTATTGTTTGCTAGTCTAAATATAATGTATTCCTTTATCGCAATTTCTATGT
Organism: Vicia faba; assembly: GCA_948472305.1. NCBI lineage: Eukaryota > Viridiplantae > Streptophyta > Magnoliopsida > Fabales > Fabaceae > Vicia > Vicia faba. The sequence goes on from OX451739.1 coordinate 726,370,044, forward strand.
TTAACGTGTTTTTAATTAGTAACATGCTCGGCTAAGCATATAGAGTCCGATATGTGAAAACATCACAAGTTGGCTTAATAATTTAATTGAAAATTCAGTTTCAGTCTTTGTTTCTTAAACCCTCATTTAGATATCTTTGTCCCGAGAGTGAGAGGGTACTTAACACGATTTTGTCATGAGAGTGAGAAATTAACTAAGGTTCGATCCGGAACTGCGAGAGCGTGGGGGTAAAACTAGATAGTAAGAACGGGGTATCAATTATGTAAAGAGAGTGAGAGCGCTTTAGGCATCGATTATAACTTGTGATGTTTTCAAAATGCGTTCCTCAATTAGAATGGGCGAGCAAGAGAAAAATACCATGGTTAAGGAACGTGACTTTATTCAAAACCATGAGAGTGTGAGATATAGTATTTAAATTGATATTTTCTACTAAACACTATTCTAACGACACTACAAGCCAACAAGTTGCAGAGCCCCTGAGGTACGCGGAATACACATTTTGGTCTCTCTTTATTATTTTCCAATTAACTTTAGTTTAGTATTAATTCCCATTAATCCAAGATAATTATTCGCCTTATCTTTACATAGTAATGATAGATAACATTAGTTTGATTATTAGTCCATGTGGGTTCAATATCTTTTAAAACTACAGGATTAGACTGTGCCCTTGCAGTAATTAACCTGATAGACTCTTAAAGTCGCGACAAGTTTTTGGCGCCGTTGTTGGGGACTAATTTACTCAATATTGTGATTCCATTGTGTTGTACCGCAAAATTTTCCCTTCTATTTTCCGGAAAAATTAATTCAAGACACATCCTCGTGCTCATGAAGGTCTTAATTGCTCAAGACTACTCAAGGGTTGACCAGACAAACCCTCATCCTAAGCAATTGACCTAAAACTTGGTTTTTTCTTTTCTCAAAGGAAAAATTGAGCTGTCAATGCCTCAAGTGGACTTCATGGTATCCCGCATGCTTCAAAGAATCCTCATACCTAATTTCAAGCCTTACATCATAAGTTTGCTCAGTCAATTAGCTAGAAGATTGAAAATCAGTTATATTGAACAACAAGTCAACTTTGATCAATCTACAGTCAAACCTCATGATTTTTAGTCAACATCAACATTTTGAAGTCACATACATCATTTGATCAAGGGTTGACCATGATTCATCAAGAAAACTCAAGATTCATCAAAAGTCAAAAGTTACTAAATTAGGGTTTTCTTTAGGAGAAGTCAACTGAACTTTGACCAAGTATAACTTTCACACACTTCATCAGAAATTCCTCAAACAAAGCCTGTCTGGAAGGAAATTCAATTCTCTACAACTTTTTTCTCTCTAAGCTCAAGGCCAAAAAATGCATCATTTGAGAGATATGAGCCAAAACTTTACAGGTCATTTTGAAATTCAACAAAAAGACATCTTTTGTTAAAGAAATTGACATCAAGGTAAAGATTTCAAATAAAAAAATGACCAACATGATAGTCGTAGGAGACATCTTGAGTTTCCAAAAAGTCAAAGATCATCTTCATATGAAAAAATTGAGTTATGATTGGTGCAAGTTTAACAATTTTGAGAAAATGCATGAAACCTAAATTGATCAAAGTTGAATTTTTGGGCTAATGGGCCTAAGTTTTTAGGTTCAAACGGGTTCATTACTTCATATTAGACCCCTAAATCCATTTACATATTTATTATGATTTTTATTTCTTTTATTTGGATTTTATTCATTTAAATTCAAATTAAATCAAATAAAATATAAAAACATTGGATTAAGGCGCATGGTTAAAATTTTTAATCATGTTGGAGTCCCAAAAATCTACCTTGAAGCTAAAGAAATCATGCGGTCTATATTTGAATCAAATCTTCATTGGTTTTTGGAAAATTTCAACTTATTTTCAAACAAAATCAAAGATATGATTTCATGAGGTATCCAAGCCCACCATTTGACCTAATCTTCTCTCTTATAAATACATAACACATTCAGACCAAGCAGGACATGCATCCTGCATCATAGGAATAACCCTAAAATCTTCAAATTTTCAAGAAACTACGGCAAACTCAAACCCTTATCTCTAGCCGTTCTCAATCAATTCCAAGCATTCCATCAATCTCCTGAGACCTCCAGGAGTCGTTCCCAGTCATTACTGAAGCTTGAAGAACACCATAACTCACTAACCAGGTATCACCGAATTGATAAACATCCTTGAATTCAAACTTTTAATTCATGCAATTTAGATGAATTTGATGCATACATTCATGTTCATACTGATGTTTGGAACTATTTTGGTGTATTATTTGTGAGGTTTGACGCATGATTAGAGATTTTCCATTGGTAGGGAAATTTGAAATATTTTCTTCGAAACTCACTCTACAAGTATTTTCAGGTCAAGCCAATGCTACCATTGGATTCGCAAGGTCAAATTATGATCTAACTCACATGTTTTTACAGGTTAAGATTTTTGGCATACCGGAGAAGATGATCGGAGCTAGGGCTCCGACGCTTCTCTGATCCAGCTATTTTATTATATAATGTTTGATTTGTGTTTGAATAACACAAAATCAGCATAGCTCAGATGGTTAGAGACGAAGACATGTGACATGAGAGACGTGGGTTCGATCCCTATGTTTTGCAAATGTTTTTTTTTACTTTTATAGTTTTCAACGCAAGATTATTACAAATGGATTCATTCCTATACCATATCAAAAACAACACCATGGCGCAGTGGATAGAAGAGCATACCTATAACCTCAAGGGCGTGGGTTCAAGTCCCATCCCATGTATTTATTTTTCTTATTTTTACTAACCTAAATTTTCACTCCATTTAACTTATTACTTTTTAACTAATTATCATTAAATCATTAAACATTAACCCTTAACCAAATTAGGCTTAGTTTTTTAATTAACTAGAATTAGGGTTTTACTTTTAATTAATTAGACCTTAGGTTTTAATTAAAATTAATTAGTTTTAGGGTTTTAGCCAAATATTTCTTCTTAATTAAATAGACGTTAGGGTTTCTAATTAGGGTTTTAGGTTTTTTTAATTAACTTAATTAATTATTTATTAGGTCTTAGTTATCATCCCTAACCTTAAATCATTTTTCTAAAAACACAAAAACATTAAAACATTCTTTCTAACATATTTTCTTATTTTTCACTGTTACTTAAATTCATAGATCAATTGTATAGGTTTCATTCTCAATTGTAATAATGTAGATTTATTTTCTCGCATTTTCCTATTATGTATCTGCCCCAAAGCCATGTAATAGCGTAAGACTTTACATTCTTCACTTTAACTTTTTGTACATATTTAATTATTAGTGATTAGGGTTTGTATGGCAAGAATAAAAGAAAATCTAGAAAACCCTAATTCAAGACTAACTAACTGAAAATACAAACTCTTTACACACTTTGCACCTCTAGGGTAACCTCTCTTGTTTCGTTATGATAACTTTGGTCATGACCCTCGAAAGTGGGGATACTTTAGCAAAAGACCCTCGATTTAACAATATAATCATGGTCCCTTTTGAACAAAGATCATAATCCCTCGATGACCCTTTGAGTTGCCTACAAAATGATCTAGTCCCTTGATGACCCTACGAGTAAAATTATGATAGTCCCTTTGATATAATTTCTAAAGTATCCTTACATATTGCCTTCGATGACCATACGATGACCCTACGCCTGTCCCTTCACATCCAATAGATAGGGTTACCTACCAACTAATGGTATGGATAACACTATCTCCAAAGGAAAAGGAAAAGAATAAGAAAGACCATACTTAGTTGGTAGGACTCTTCAATGCTTGCTCACAAACAAAACATTTTTCCACGCCACACTTTCAAACAAGATATTTTCAAAAAACACTTTGTATAAATTCTTGATGACCGACACAAGGATTATTACAAAGTTAGCCTTACATTGGAATTTCAAAATATTTTCAAACAAATTACACACACACAAAGCAAGTTTAAAAAAGTGAGCTAATAAATTAAGAGCCCGTAGATAACTACGGATGACAAGGGTGCTAACATCTTCCATTTTCATAACTTACCCCCCGAACTCAAAATTTATCAAAGGTCTTTCCTGTTTTTTTCACCTTTCCTAATTGTTGGATAAAAGAAAAGTTGGTGGGGACTCTTGCTAATCGCAACATTTTTGATAAAACCAATAAGTCAGTTCTCCCACCGTATTATAGAACTGACGACTCTGCTGTGGAGACTACATAAAAAGAGGGGTTACCTTAGAGTTTAGATCACTTTTACTTGCTTTAATTGTTTGAATTGTTTGCTTTAAATTGAAGGTCTTGTTTGGGTATTACTTATGTGAAAGATCCTACACCCAGATCTAGTGATTCTTTAGGTAAGTAGCAATAGATCATAAAGACTATGGCATATACCGATATGGTTAACATGAGAGCTATAATTAGTGTGACAATTTGGTTCATACTGATGTTCCTTGAGTTAGTCAAGGATAACATTAGGCTTCCGCGTGATGTTGTTAACACTAACTTGCTTTTAAAACCTTAATTGACCCATCTTAGTCATTAGAAAGTAGTGAGATAGCCGACTTTGGTGCAGTCCTAAGTTGGTTGATACTCAAGGCTACGCTCACTGAGATTTAAATTTTGGGATGTTTTGTTGGCAAGCCGATTGTCGTGCTAAAATAAAGCTTGCGAGAAAGATCTGTGATATGAGATTCTTAGAACCAGGTTACTATTTTAGGACAGGTTGAGCCAACTTAACTTCAGTGGGGAAGGGTATTTACCTATGGACTTCATGCAAGCCTTTAAACCTAAGGTTCTTGTATGACTTTTTTGTGTTTGCTACTTATTTAACATTAACATAACATCATAACATCATATCATCATAACATAACATTTTCACTAACCATTTCAAGGACCTTGAGATTTATCTTTGTTCCTTGTTGGAAGTTATAGCCTCCGCTCGCAGAAATACTATATGAATCAACTTTGTAAGGGTACCTTCCAAGCTTAAGGAGTTAGTATCAAAGGTTATCGAAAACTCTCAATTCACCAAGATGCATGGTTATCTACTCAGTTTGGTTACCTCAGGTTTTGAAGAAGACATGAGTAGTATTCTGTTCCTGTTCTTTGATCTTAAGCATCATTGTTTTACCTTCCCAGATTATCAGTTGGTACCCACAATGGAAGATTTTTCTAAGCTACTTGGAGTACCTATTCTTGATCATACACCCTTCACCAGTTCATAGAAAGTTCCAAAACCTGAAGTTATTTCAGCAGCCTTACATCTGAAGTGGTCAGACATTATGTATAATTGTGAAACAAGAAGTGGAGTTAAAGGTCTTCTTGCTAAATTTCAGATAGAGAAGGCTCAGTTGTTTCTAGATGGTATGAGTTTTCATGCTTTTTAGGAGATATTGGCTCTGTTGATCTATGGTTTGGTACTATTCCCTAATCCAGACCAAATCTTAGATGTGAACACCATCAAAATATTTCTTACTGATAATCTTGTGCCTAATTTGCTTAGAGATATTTTGCACTCTCTTCACACTCGTACTATGAGAAAGCAAGGGACTCTTATGTGTTGCATACCTTTACTATCCATGTGGTTTATTTCTCACCTTCCTCGATCAACGATGAAGAATGACAAGGTTTGAAGTGGTCTCAAAGGATGATGTCACTCTCTTATTTAGATATCTATTGGTGTCTCCGATCTCAGAAGGACATCACTATTATTGATTGTTTTAGGGAATTCCCTAATGTGCCACTCCTTGGAATAAAGGGAGGTATTACTTACAAACCTTCTCTAGCTCTACGTCAATTTGGTTATGCTCGAAGAATCGGTCCTCATGATATGCTTATCCAGGGTATTATATTCGATCACGGGAACGATCCTCAAGGTTACCATCAAAAGTCTATACATGCTTGGGGCTGGTGAATAAGATTGATATAAAGACTTTGGGACACAAAAACTCCATCCCATTGGAGCCTTACCTTAGATGGGTGCGATATCGTTCTCAAAATCTTATATTTCCATATTCCGCTGTCCTACAAGTAATTATGGATCCTATTGTTGAAGGAGATATTCCTCATACCATTTTTCATCCAGATATGGCTACTGATCTTGAAGAGCTACAAAAGTCTTGGATTCAATTGAAAGAAGAAAGGGACATCTCTAAGACTCAGTTCTATGCTAGTGCGAAGAAAGTTTTGGAGATGACAAAAAGACTTCACGAAGAGCAGAGCCTTAATGCATATGTCAACATAAAGAGGAAGCGTCCAAAGGAGACATGAGTCTTAGGTCTTAGGAGTTCATAATTTGTTTTCCTTGTAACCCTTTTTGTTTTCATTAAGAGGCAATTATAATTTGAAATTACTAATAAGAGTATTTGTTTCTGTTCCCTTTTGATTAAAATTTTTAAATCCCACGAGGTCCTTGAAAACATTGCATATGCATCTACATGCCATACATATAAATGTGTAACATGTTTCCAAGACAGGTTTCTCATCTTCTTGCTATTTATTTCAGCAAAAGTGGCTCTCGAACAGACAGTCAAAGATCTCCAGGCTCAGAATGCTCAGTTCCAAGAGATGTTCCTAAGCTTAGCCAAAGGGCAAGAAGAACTGAAGGCGCTCATCACCAACGAGAAGCAGAATAAGACAAAGAATCCAACCGACTTCCTTAACATGGGAAGAAAGTTCAGAGGTCTAGTCAAGTGAGCTTAAGATCTTGATATCCTATCAGACGAAGATGACGAACGAGATGAAGATTGTAAGAGTGTTAAAACTAAAAAAAGCAATCAAGGTTTGGAAAAATGTTCTGATGAAGGGGAAAGGATTATTTGGACGAACAATAATCCCCTTATTGGCGAAAATTATAAGTTGTTAGAAGAGCGTCTGAAAGGTATGGAGATCTACAAGGTGCATGGCTTGAACTTTGAAGAATTGGGTTGAGTCTCAAGATTCATCATTTCTCCTAAGTTCAAAACTCCTACCTTTTCTAAGTATGATTGCATTTCTTTCTCGAAGCTACATTTGAGATCATATGTTTAGAAAATTCAACCACACACTGCTGACAAGAAATTATGGTTGCATTTCTTTCAAGAAAGTCTGTCTGGAACACAATTAGAATGGTATTATCAACTCGAAGGTACCAATATCCATACCTGGGAAGATTTGGCTGTAGCTTTCTATTGATAGTATCAATATAATTCTGATTTGGCACCAACCCGCATGCAACTACAGAGGATGTCCATGGGTTCTGAAGAAGGCTTTAAAGAGTACGCACATAAATAAAGAGATCTTGCAGGCAGAGTTCAACCTTCTTTGGCTAATAGGGAATTGGTTGACATGTTCTTGAGTACTCTAACAGGTCCTTTCTGTAATCACCTACTTAGAAGTTCTTCGTCCGGTTTCACTGAATTGATATTAACGGGGGAACATGTTGAGATTGGAATCAGAAGTGGTAAAATTCAGGTGGCTACATCTTTGAATACTGTGAAGAAGTCATACAATGGTAAGAAATAATCCAATGTTGTGTACGACCATAAGGGTCGTAATAAGTGTGATCACAACCAATATGTGGGGGAGTTCTGATCTCTAATCATGTGCCAGTGCAACAACAACAGAATAATCAGCGTAGGAAAGTCGTACCCAGGAGACAGTTTGCAAAAATCAACATGTCGTTGTCTCAAGAGTTGCAACACATGTTGAAGGCAGAGCTAATTACATTAAAGGATCCTCCTCAGAATCCCAATACTTTCTCCTAGTTACAATCCAATGCAAGGTTTGCATATCACTCCAATAGTTCTGGACATGACACTAATGGTTGTTGGGCTCTGAAAAATAAGATTTAAGATATGATTGACTCTAAAGAGATTGAAGTTGATCCTCCCGAGACTCCTAATGTGAACATTGCACCTATGTCTAATCATGACAAAGGCGTTAATGCTAATGATGATGTTTCTTATGTTTCTACTATGAGTGACTTGATTACTCCACTGATGATTGTTAAGAAGAAGTTGTTGCAAGCCGGTTTATTTCCAGTTTGCATTGAAAACTTCTACTACTGTGCATCGCAATCCAATGGTTGTGTACCTCGAAAAGAAGGTATTCAACATTTAATGGATGACCGTGTAATTCTATTTGAGAAGACTTCTTCTGAGGAGAACCTATGTAAAATTAAGTCTCAAGGCCTGAAGCTTGAAGACGTGTCTTTGATTACAATTTCCAGTACTCCTGTAAGGATCACTTCTAAGGGTCCTGTGAAGATTATTGTCGAGTCTAAGGTTGATCCTCTGATCATTATTGCACCTAAGACAATTCCATATTCCTCTGACGAGGATATCCCTTAGAATTATGGAACTGATGTCTACTACCATCGCGTCAAGTAAGAACCATTGGATGTCGAAAATGAAAATAGTGAAGTTACTGGTCCCAATGTTGGCAATATTGTTGGGACTAGTAAGGTTACAAGAAGTGGAAGATTTTTCTCTCCAGAGATCTCTCCAAAGGTTGTTACTGCACCAGTTCTTATCACTACTACTGAATCAACTACTGACGCTCGAGGAAAAGAACATATGTTTGAGCTTTCCTAGACTGAGGCACCGAAAGAGGTTACTTTTGAAGATACCTCCAAGCAAGAGATGGGGGAGGTACTAAAAATTATCCGCAAGAGTGACTATAAGATTATTGAACAGTTGGGGTAGAACCCCTCCAAAATATTTATGCTATATCTGTTGTTGTGCTCTGAAGCCCATGCTCAGGCTTTGGTAAAGTTTATGAAATTTGCTCATGTACCGTAGGAAATCTTTGTTGATTAGTTCTAAAATTGTGTTGCTATCTTGATAACTTATAATGGGCTAGGCTTTTCTAACGCTGATTTAACTCCCGCGGGAAGGAACCATAATAAGGCCATGCATGTCTCTATTTAGTGTAAGGGCACTACGTTATCTCATGTGTTGGTGGACACAGGTTCCTCATTGAATGTATTGCCAAAAGTAGTTTTAGACAAACTTGACTATGAAGAGGTTGTTCTAAAACCCAGTGACCTTGTGGTGAGAGCTTTCGATGGTTCAAAGAGAATGGTGCATGGAGAGATTGATCTTCCAATCAAAGTGGGTTCCCAGGTCTTCGACTCTACTTTCTATATGATGGAAATTCGTCTAGCCTATTCCTGTTTTCTTGGACGCCCTTGGATTCATGGGGAAGGTGATGTTACTTCTACTTTACACCAAAGGTTGAAGTATCCTGTGAAAGGAAAAATCATTACAGTTTATGGAGAAGAAGAATACACGGTGAGCCATTTGAACTCCTTTGAGTATGTTAAGATGGTTGGTGAATTCCTCGAGACTCATTTCTAGACCTTTGAAGTTATTTCTCAAACAACCCCTGTTGTTAAAGCTGCTCCTATTGTTCCTAAGGTTACCAGGATTCCACCAAGAATGGCTTCTCTGAAAGACGCTAAGGCTAGGGTAGAAGAAGGTGGTGCCACTGTTTTGGGTCAGCTTCCCGACATTCCTTACAAATCCGACAAATTTGGCTTGGGTTTCACCTCGGAGGCTCAGAGGGTTGTCTGTCGTTCTTGTGTTAATTCTGGGAGACCGCCATTTCGCATCAATAACAATGGAGTTCACAAAAATCAAGTCAACACTGTGGAAGACGCTGATAGCGGCTGTGACATAGACAGTTGGATTTTGCCTACTACCGGCAATGGGCTCAACAATTGGAAATCTGAAGACTTTATACCAATCTCCTTTAGTTAGGAGTAAATTTTATTTTGTGTTTTCTTGCTTTCAAGTTTTTGGTTATGTAATTTGAACAATAACTTTAAGCCTTGTGCCTTACCCGGGGCACAACGGTCCATTTGTTAGGGTTGTCATTTTTCATCCACATATTTTCATTTAATAAATCATTGGACGTTTTCATTCAAATTTTGCGCTCTTTGTCTTTCTTTTACTTTATTGCTTTTAAAATAGATATGTGTTCTTACACACACTTACATAACAAATTGCAGATCCACATCCACCCTGGGTCCCATTGATAACAATTATGATATTTCCAATTATGACTACGAAAATCTGATCTACCAAGCCTTGGACAAATGTTAGGAAGATTGTGAAGCACCTGGAGGGCTTACTAGACTGCTATAGTATGAAGAAAGAGCCATACAAACGCATGAAGAGCCAGTCGAGGTTGTAAACTCGGGTAGTGAAGAGGATAAGAAAGAAATCAAGATAGGTGTCAACCTAGAAGACAATATCAAAAATAGGTTTATCCAGATGTTACATTACTATGTCGAGATCTTTGCTTGGACTTATAAAGATATGCCAGGTCTTGATAGTGACATTGTGGTTCACCGTCTACCGATGAAGGAAGATTGTCCTCCTATAAAGATGAAGGTTCATCGTATGCATCCAGAGATGTCTAAAAAGATAAAAGTTGAGGTCATGAAGCAGTTCAATGTATGTTTCTTAGCTGTTACATCCTATCTTCAGTGGGTTGCAAATATTGTGTCGGTACCTAAGAAGCACAGTAAGGTGCGTATGTGTATAGACTACAAGGTTTTGAATAGGGTCAGCCCCAAAGATGACTTTCTGCTTCAACATATTAATGTTCTGGTTGACAACACCACTCAACATTAAATATTTTCCTTCATGGATGGTTTCTCTAGTTGTAATCAAATTAAGATGGCACATGAAGACTTGGAGAAGTCTAATTTTGTCACACAATGAGGCACTTTCTATTACAAAGTTATGCCTTTTGGTTTGAAGAACGTCGGTGCAACAAATCAACATGCTATGGTAGCTTTGTTCCATGATATGATCCATCATGAGATAGAGGTTTACGTTGATGACATGATAGCCAGGTCTCAGACTGAAGAAGAATGTCTCGACCATCTGCACAAGCTGTTTGAGAGATTGAAGAAGCACAAGTTGAGGTTGAATCCAAACAATTGCACCTTTGGGGTAAGATCCGGTAAACTTTTAGGTTTCATCGTTAATGGTAAATGTATTGAAGTTAATCTTGCCAAGGTTAAAGCTATTCAAAACATGCCAACTCCCCGTACTGAGAAGGAAGGCATAGGTTTCTTCGGATGATTGAACTACATTGCCAAATTTATTTCCCATTTAACCGCTACTTATGAGCCATTCTTCAAGTTATTGAAGAAAGATCAAGTAGTGAAGTGGAACAACGATTGTCAGATAGCCTTTGACAAAATCAAGGAATACGTCCAGGAACCTCCAATTCTGATGCCACCGGTTGAAAGAAGACCTCAGATCATGTATTTCACAGTATTAGAGAACTCAATGGGGTGTGTATTGGGGGAACATGATGAGTCTGGTCAAAAAGAGCTTGCAATATACTACCTTAGCAAAAAATTTGCCGACTGTGAAAAAAGATACTCACTGCTCGAGAAAACTTATTACGCTTTGGCATGGGTTGCTCGCCGACTAAGACAATATATGTTGACTCATACTAATTTGTTGATCTCTAAGATGGATCCAATAAAATACATATTTGAGAAATCCGCTCTCTCCAGAATAATAGCAAGATGGAAAATGGTCTTGACAAAATACAACATTCAGTACACTACTTAGAAGGCAATCAAAGGAAGTGTACTGGCAGATCATTTGGCTCATCAAGCTGTGGATGACTATTAGTCTATGAATTTTCAGTTCCCAGATGAGAATATCATGCTAGTTACTGATTATGAAGAACCTGGACCATATGAAGGACCTGGACCGGGATCCCAATGGACTATGGTTTTTGATGGAGCTTCCAACGGGCCTGGTAATGGAATTGTTGTTGTGATTGTCTCTCCCAAGGGTTGCCATATGCCCTTCACTTCCAGATTGTGTTTTGATTGTATCAACAATATGGCCGAGTAAGAAGCATGCATCATGGGTATTAAAGCTGCCATCGATATGAGAATTAAATTCTTGAATGTATATGGGGACTCAGCCCTAGTGATCAGTCGGATTAAGGGAGAATAGGACACGAAGCATCCAAATCTCATTCCTTATCGAGAGCATGTGTTGGCATTAATTCGGTACTTCGAAGAAATCACTTTTGAACACATTCCATGAGAAGAGAATTAATTGGCAGACGCACTAGATACCATGTCATCTATGTTAAAAGTTGGATGGGATAATGAAGCTCCTCGAATTACTATTGAGGGACTAGACGAACCGATGCATTACTACAAAGTTGATACTGATGGAGTAGAGGAAAAGCCTTGGTACCACAAAGTAAAAAGATACCTTGAAACTCAAGAATAACCTGAAGGGGAATCTATCAATGGTAAGAAATTTTTAAGGAGGTTCTCTGCCAATTTCTTTATGAGTAACAAAATCTTGTACAAGTGCAACCACGATTCAACTTTTCTTTGTTGTGTAGACAAGAAGGAAGCTGAGAAAATTATGGAAGATATGCACGAATGTGTCTTTGGTACTCACTACCGTGGACATACAATGGCTAAGAAGATTCTGAGAGTAGGTTATTATTGGTCTACCATGGAAACCGATTACCATCATCATTCCAGAACTTGCAACAAATGCTAGATTTATGCTTACAAAGTATATATGCCTCTGGTTCCTTTGAATGTCATTACTTCTCCTTGGCCATTTACAATATGGGGCATTGATATGATTGGAGAGATTAAGCCTACTGCTTCCAATGGGTATCGTTTCATCCTTGTCGCTATTGACTACTTCACAAAATGGGTAGAGGCAACCTCTTTTGCTTCAGTTACCAAGAATGTTATAGCTCAGTTCATTAAGTATAACCTTATCTGTCGATATGGCATCCATGAAAGGATCATCACAGACAATGGTACCAGTCTTAACAATACATTGATCACGGAACTCTACACGCAGTTCAAGATTAAGAATTACAATTCTTCTCCATACCGACCAAAGATGAATGGCATAGTGGAAGCCGCCAACAAGAATATCAAGAAGATCTTGGAGAAGATGACATTGACATACAAATATTGGCATGAGATGTTACCATTTGCTCTACATGGTTATCACACTTCAGTACATACATCAACTGGGGAGACCCCGTTCTCTCTCGTCTATGGTATGGAGGCTATCTTGCCTGTTGAAGTCCAGATTCCTTCCCTAAGGATTATGAAAGACGCGAGTTTAGATGAAGACGAATGGATTCAGACTCGACTTGACCAGAAAAATTTGATTGATAAAAAAAAGGCTTGTGGATGTTTGTCATGGTTAGATATATACGAAACGCATGATCAAGGCTTTTAACAAGAATGCCAGACATCAAGTGTACCAGGCTGGTGATTTGGTAATAAAGAGCATCATCCTACCACAAAGTGACCCCAGAGGCAAATGGACTCCCACATACGAAGGTCCATTTGTGATTAAAAATATATTTTCTAGCGGTGATATGATACTTACCACCATGGACAGTGAATATTTTCCGCATCCTCTGAACATGGACATAGTCAAAAAATACTACGCAGGCCTAGGAAAAAATAAGGGCATCCCGACGAGTCGAAAACCTGAAAAGGCAGCTTGGGCAAAAAAGGATATCCTGATGGACTGAAAACCTGAAAGGACGGTCCAAGCAAAAATTAGGGATTAAAGCGTATGATTATGTCCCGTTAGATCACCCATCTACTTACAACCAACTTTATTACTAGCGTCAAGTTCAAAAGGTACAGATCAATTGAATCATCTTCTTCCAACAGCAAGTGATGAGATACTTGAATACATATGGGCAATAGCAGAGTGGAAACTCGATGGTATCATTTCCACATAGGTGTTTTTCTTTTCTTATCACTTTGTACGTCTTTTTTCAATATTTACGATAATTTCCTCTTACTAGAATTTATGACTTCTGGTATAAAGTTTCCTGCTTATATGCAAACTTTAAGAATCAATGCAATTAAATATATTTCAAAATTCAAAATTGTTTTTACTTTCTCGGTTTTGTTTGCAAAAAAGTCCAATGATTACGTTGAATGAACATATGCATTTGAATTTGATAACTGTTTACAAAATATATGCATGAAAACAGGATTAGCATTTACTAAAGACCTTAGGAGTTGGGGTAATGTTCAAAAGTTGTCCATAAATTCCCATAGAGAAATCTCCATTGAACTGTCTCTACTGAGTTATCTTCACAAGCTCATCCCCAACAGAGATATATTCCCCAGCAAGTCTAAAATGCCCTCAGACAGAAATTGGATAGCTTGACATGATCATCTTCCCCAATTGGTCCCCTGGAGTATAAGGAAGTTGGATCATTTCCCCAGCATACAGTGGAAACTTCCTCAGCACAGACCATGAATTTCCACTCCCCATCAGAAATTATTTTCTCAACGCAGTCTACAAGATTTAATTCCCCAACAGAGTTTATTTCTCCAATACTGCAAATTCCCTGACAGAATCCTCTTCTCTAGCCAAATTTCATTCAATGTTGTTCTCCCTAGAAGAGATGATACCCATATCTAAAACCTGGTCAGATAGCACATCAGAGGAATATACATCTCTTTTATCCCGTCAGAGTACCTAAGAATCAAATACTTCAATAAAAAAGAATGACGAACGTCCGACTCTTCTTGAATGCTTCTATCCCCAAGAAGAAGTCAAACATCCCTAGCGGAGTGTCCTCAAACAGAAAGCGGAAATCCCCAGTAAATTTGTTCTAAACAAAAATTGAAGAATTACTTTCTTCATCCCCAACAACAGTTAGGGATTTATTTTCCCCAGCTAGACATTGTTACAAGAAGCTATCGATACGCTCCAACAACATATTGCATCCATACATCATTCACAAAATATCATGTCATATATAACATTCTCATTTATTTTTAAGAACATCACTACAAAATACATTTCATGCATCATGACATTGCATGAAGCTAACTTTGTTTTTAGGTTAAGTTCACAAACAGACAAATATTATCAGCGATTTATAGACAGGTTGTATATCAATTCTCGAAAAAGGACAGTACGACTATCTACATGACTAAATGATTTCCCTTAGAGACTAATTATGAAAAGAATTTACCTCAGATAAAATCGGATAGATTCATTATGAAAATCAATTCCCTCAGATAAAACCAGACGAAGGTTCATTCTGATGCTTCTTTGTATAAAGTCGGACATAAACTCATTCCAATATATTTTCTAGATAAATTCATAGACTCATTCTAGTACATCATTTAGATAAAACCAGATGAAGGTCATTCTGATACTTCTTTGGATAAAGTTGGACATAAGCTCATTCCAATATATTTTCTAGATAAAGTTATGGACTCATTCTAGTACATCATTTAGATAAAACCATACTAAGGTTCATTCTGATACTCCTTTGGACAAAGTCGGACATAGACTTATTCCAATATATTGTCTAGATATAGACTCACTTTAGTACGTCATCCAAATAAAATCAAGTGCAGATTCATTCTGATATTCGTTCGGATAAAGTCGGGCGCATACTCATTTCGACACCCTTCTAGATAAAGTCGGACGTAGACTCATTCTAGTACACTGGTCAAATAAAATCAGACGTAGATTCATTTTGACACTCCCTGGCACATCTTCCAGTTAAAGTCAGACATAGATTTATTCTGGTACACTTCTCAGATAAAATCAAGGGTAGATTAATTCTAATACACCTATCATACATTCTTCAGATAAAGTCAAATTCTGATACTCCTATCAACAGTTACTTCGGATGGCATCTATAAGCCCATCACCAACGACACAATATCACCTCTTTGAATGGCATCTTTAAGCCCATTCAAGCAATATAATCAACCAAAGTGTTACTTCGTGCACCGATGAGTGAAAATTTTCGGGCACTTAAGTGTTCAATCCTCTTCCACCTTCAGATCACGAATGGCGGACATGCCAATCTAACTCCTCAGGTTTAAGAAGATTGAACAGGGGAAGTTGTTGTACCCCAAAATTTTCCCTCCTATTTTCAAGACAAATTAATTCAAGACACATCCTCATGCTCATGAAGGTCTCAATTGCTCAAGACTACTCAAGGGTTGACCAAACAAACTATCATCCTAAGAAATTGACCTACAACTAGGGTTTTTCTTTTCTCAAAGGAAATTGAGCTGTCAATGCCTCAAGTGAACTTCATGGTATCCCACATGCTTCAAAGAATCCTCATACCAAATTTCAAGCCTTACATCACAAGTTTTCTCAATCAATTAGCCATATGATTGAAAATCCGTTATATTGAATAAAAAGTTAACTTTGATAAATCTATAGTCAAACTTTAAGATTTTTAAAGGTTTGACCATGATTAATCAAGAAAACTCAAGATTTTTCAAAAGTCAAAAGTTACTAAATTAGGGTTTTCTTTAGGAGAAGTCAATTGAACTTTGACCAAGAATAACTTTCACATACTTCATCAGAAATTCCTCAAACAAAGCCTACCTTGAAGGAAATTCAATTCTTTACAACTTTGTTTGTCTAGGCTCAAGGCCAAAAAATGCTTCATTTGAGAGATATGAGCCAAAACTTTACAGATCATTTTGAAAGTCAACAAAAAGACATCTTTTGTCAAAGCAATTTACATCAAGGTAAAGACTTCAAATAAAATAATGACCAACATGAAAGTTGTAGGAGACATCTTAAGGTTTCCAAAAAGTCCCGAGTCATCTTCATATGACAAAAATTGAGAGTTATGATTGGTGCAAGTTGAGCAATTTTGAGAAAATGTATGAAACCTAAATTGATCAAAGTTAAATTTTTGAGCTAATGGGCCTAAGTATTTTAGGTTCAAACGTGTTCATGACCTCATATTAGACCCCTAAATCCGTTCACAAATTTTGTATGATTTTTATTTCTTTTATTTGGATTTTATTAATTTAAATGCAAATTAAATCAAATAAACAATAAGAACATTGGATTAAGCCACATGGTTAATATTTTTAATCATGTTGGAGTCCCAAAAATCTATGTTGAACCTGAAGAAATCGTGTGGTCTATATTTGAAACAAATCTTCATTGGTTTTGGAAGATTTCAACTTATTTTCAAACTAATTCAAAGATATGATTTCATGAGGTATCCAAGACCACCATTTGACCTAATCTTCTCTCCTATAAATACATAACACATTCATACCAAGTAGGACACACATGCTGCATCATAGAAACAACCCTAAAATCTTAAAAATTTTAAGAAACTAGGGAAAACCGAAACCCTTATCTCCAGCCGTTCTCAATCGATTCCAAGCATTCCATTAGTCTCCTAAGACATCCGATAGTCGTTCCCAGTCATTACTGAAGCTTGAAGCATGCCAGAACTCACCAACCAGGTATCACCAGTTTGACAAACTTCCTTGAATTCAAACTTTTAATTCATGCAATTTAGATGAATTCAATGCATACATTCATTTTCATATTGATGTTTGGAACGATTTTGACGTATTATCTATGAGGTTTGACGCAGGAATAGAGATATTCCATTGTTAGGGGAATTTAAAATATTTTCTTCGAAACTCACTCTACAAGCATTTTTAGGTCTAGCCAATGATACCATTGGATTCACAAGGGTCAAATTAGAGGGACATGGTCCCTATTATGATCTAACTCACGTGTTTTTGCAGGTTAAGATTTTTGGCTCACCGGAGAAGATGACCAGAGCTAGGACTCCGACGCTTCTCTGATCCAGTTGTTTTATTATATAATGTTTGATTTATGTTTGAATAACACAAAATCAGCATAGCTCAGATGGTTGGAGACAGAGACCTGGGACATGAGAGGCGTGCGATCCCTATGTTTTGCATTAAAACTTTTTTAGGTTTCATTGCAAGATTATTAAAAATGGATTCATTCCTATTCCATATCACAAACAACACTATGGTGAAATGGATAGAAGGGAATACCTATAACCTCAAGGACGTGGGTTCAAGTCCCACCCCATGCATTTATTTTTCTTATTTTTACTAACCCTAATTTTCACTCCATTTAACTTATTATTTTTTAACTAATTATCATTAAATCATTAAACATTAACCCTTAACAAAATTAGGCTTAGGTTTTTTTAATTAACTAGAATTAGGTTTTGGATTTTAATTAATTAATTAATTAGACCTTAGGTTTTAATTAAAATTAATTAGTTTTAGGGTTTTAGCCAAATAATTCTTCTTAATTAATTAGACGTTAGGGTTTCTAATTAGGGTTTTAAGTTTTTTTAATTAACTTAATTAATTAGTTATTAGGTTTTAATTATCATCACTAACCCTAAATATTTTTTCTAAAAACACAAAAACATTAAAACATTCTTTCTAACATCATTTCTTATTTCTTACTGTTATTTAAATCCATAGATCAAGTGTATAGATCGCATTCTCAACTGTAATAGTGTAGATTTATTTTCTCACATTTTCCTATTATGTATCTGCCTAAAAGCCATATAATAGCGTATGACTTTACATTCCGCACTTTAATTTTCTGTACATATTTAACTGTTAGTAATTAGGGTTAGTATGACAAGATTAAAAGCAAATCTAGAAAATCCTAATTCAAGACTAAATAACTAAAAATACACACTCTTTGCACACTTTGCATCTCTAGTGTAACCTCTCTTGTTGCTTTATGATAATTTTGGTCATGTCCCTCAAAAGTGAGGATACTTTAGCAAAAGACCCTCGATTTAACAATATAATCATGGTCCTTTTCGAACAAAGATCATAATCCCTTGATGACCCTTAGAGTTGCCGACAAAATGATCTAGTCCCTTGATGACCCTACGAGCAAAATTATGATAGTCCCTTTGATACAATTGCTAAAGTATCCTAACATGTTGCCTTCGATGACCATACGATGACCCTACGCTTGTCCCTTCACATCCAATAGATAAGGTTACCTGCCAACTAATGGTATGGATAATACTATCTCCAAAGGAGAAGGAAAAGAATAAGAAAGACCATACTTAGTGGGTAGGACTCTTAATGCTTGCTCACAAACAAAACATTTTCCACGCCACACATTCAAACAAGATATTTTTAAAAAACACTTTGTATACATTCTTGAGGACCTACACAAGGATTATTACAAAGTTAGCCTTACATTGGCATTTCAAAATATTATCAAATAAATCATACACACACAAAGCAAGTTTTAAAAAGTGAGCTTAGAAATTAAGAGCCCGTGGATAACTACAAGTGAAAAGGGTGCTAAGAACTTCCCTTTTCAAACTTACCCCCCGAACTCAAAATATGTCAAAGGTATTTTTGTTATTTTCACCTTTCCTAATTGTTGGATAAAAGAAAAGTCGATGGTGACTCTTGCTAACCACAACATTTACAATAAAACCAAAAAGTCAGTTCTCCCACCGTATTACACATTATTACATAGTATAGACTAAGGCAACAAATTTTACATTTTTTTGCTTTGTCGATTGCATGCCAAGCACTCGCTCTCAAGGCGAGGAGTTAGAGCAATGAATTGACTAAGTCGAGCGTTTTATTAATTTAAGACGCTGAATCCAAGAATATCATATTAAAAAATCTTCCCAATCCTAATATTCCTTTTCCTGAACCATTTCTTGAACCAGAACCAAGTATGGCTGAAGGACCATGAAACCGTCCTCTCAATTACTATGTTGTCCCATCACATGAAGAACTGCATAGTAGCATTGTTGCCCCCGTTATTGATGGAAACAATTTTGAGTTGAAACCTTCATTGTTGAAAGTTGTCCAACAGAATCAGTTTTCAGGAAGTCCTACGGACGACCCAACCTTACATTTGTTAGTGTTTGTCCATTATGTAGACATAGTAAAAGCAAATGGTGTCAGCACCGAAGCAATAAGCCTATGTCTTTTCCCTTTCTCTTTAAGAGATAGAGCTAGAGTTGGGCTCCAGTCTCTACTGAAACAACCAACTGAAAATCATCAAACAATTAAGTCACCATCGAACGTCTTTTATCCCACATGAAGGGATAGGTAAACATCGAGAAAACCTGAGAAGGGAGAAGTCACAGTCTTGCGACTGAGAGATCGGGTAAGGGAGTCTGTTACGCGAGGGGAAGGTATTAGCACCCCACGCGCCTGTAGTACTCTACGGTATCCACTCATGTTATCTATCTTGTGGGTGTGCTTAATCTATGCTTGTTGTTTACAATTGAAGAAGAATGCATGCAAAAGAAAGTAGAAAATAATGTTTGGAAAATAAAGTCGTACTCGCTTGGGCCCTACCTAAATTCCTATGTATCCTTTTTGAGGAATCAGAGTTACCGTAGTTCGGATAACATGTTTTTGTTTGTTTTGTGTTTTTTATGAACAATGTTAATACCACCTTCTTCCGAAGCTTGACCTTTGGAGACTCACGCGTTGGCACAGAAGTAAATTAATCATGTCCTTACTGAAGATATTTTTGAGTTACGCCCTCAAGGAAAGATGCCACGTTTGATTGGTTTGTGTTTTGTTACTTTGAAAAAGGGTTCAAGTCGTTAGCATGTTTTATGATTTGCTCAGGAAAAGTTTTAGTTTTAGATGCAAGGATGCAAAAAAAGGAAGAAAAGAGTCTAAGGGAGACTAGAATATTTCTAACATAATGTTATCATACAATGGTAGCCCTATGTCAAGGATGAAATGGAAATTTCTACCTAATGTTAGCATGCATGGTTTGCAACCTAAGGTCTAACTTGCATCTGAAAGAAACAAGTATATCCTAAGGGAACATGGTATATACAAGGATAAAACGAACAAGCTCGAAAGAGAACACACATAAAATAGTAAGTAAAAGAAGCGAAATGCTTTAGCCAAGGGGAGTGTATCACCCGAGACAAACAAGCGGGAGTGAGATGAAAAAACAAAAATGTGATGTCCAAAGCGACTGAACACCTAACCAAGATATAGGAGATCGAGGTAGGCGACAAAAGGAAATATGAATGATCATGGAGTATCGGCATCGACCAATGCGAACTCCTGACAAAGCGTGGGGGTTCGATTGTGGAACCCTACCCCACTTAACGACTCGATACGCATGAGCAGGAAAAACTCCGAAGCATCGTGGTGCGTCACGAGCTAAGGATGACATGGACGAAATTGTGGGGGTTGATTGAGAACCCTCCATGCTCGCCTCCTTTTAAGAACTTGTCATCTGTACATATGAGGGGACAAATATAAACACATCTGCATAACACCTACTCAAAGGAGGGGTTTTAAACAAACCACACACAAGTAGCAAACAAAATGCACACAATGCAGAGTTTCCCTAAACGGGTCTTTAAATAAACCAGAAGGGTTCCTGACATGATCAACAACGAAAATCCCCTTTATACATCTCTACCCTACTTCTCATGGCATCCGAAAGCAGTAAAACCCTACTTCTCATGATCTCTAGAAAAGCGGCAATGTGCGGAAATGAGGAATAAAAGTGAAGCCTCGATAATACCTAATGGAGAAGGTCTATTTCCTTTTCAAAATCATACAAGCGAAGAGAAAACTCTACAGAATATGCTGCGCACAAGTGATCAAACAAATTAATCCCTAAGCATTCCATATTGTGAAAATTACATTAACATTCTATCACAAAATCTTAGCTAAAATATGACAACAAAAATTATTATCGAACATGAAAATAATAGAAAAATCTAATGAAAATGCTAAAGAGAGGTCCTAAAGAATTCTAAAATGTTCTAATATTTTTGTATAATTTTTTAATCATTTTATTATGCAATAAAAATTAACAAAAGACAATAAAACAAAATTGATGAAGAAAAATAAAATGAAAATGTAAAGAGTTCAGGGGGGTTTGGTCCATAAATTAGGCATTAAGGCCCAATTAATGTTAGCATTTTCAATTATTTTTAGCATATTAATTTTTTTATTCTGATTATTACTAAAACAAAATAATAAAAATAATAAAAAGAAAAATAGGTTGCGAAACGACTGTGTTTTGGATACAATTCTAGATCAGAACGCTTCATCTTCATGAGAAAACTGTTTCATCTCTTCTTTATTGACGGAACCGATTATCTCTTCACCTTCACTGCCATGATTTTTTTTCTGGCCACCATCATCAACACTTCGACATCAACACCTCCATCTAATTTGCTTCGTCGCCATCTCCGTCAAGATTTCGAGGCAGCGCCGTCTTAGTTCGTCGCGATATGTTTGTCACCTTCGTTTGGGATTCAAAGCTTCATCGTCTCAAATCATTTTCCGTCTATGTTATCTTCTATTTCCCGATTCTCTTCATTCAAGATTATGTTTCTCTTTTTCGATGTCGTGACGTTGTTGTAGGAATTTCAAAGTCGTGTTGACGTTGTTTTCTGTGATGCATATTGAAGAAATTTTGTTGCAGATTGTGGAGTTATTACGAAGAACAGATTAAAGGTTGATTGAAGTTGTATTGATGATGAAGCTGTAGAGTTTTAATAAGTTGTTGTATCAAGGTTGATGAAGATGAATCAGAGAGTAGAGATAAATAAATTCAGATTTACGATGAGTTCTCTTGTTTTTATGTTATGAATCATCTTGTTTTCTCTAATTTTTTGTGTGTATTTTCTCTGTCTATTCTGAATAAATCGTGAATGAAAAAACCTCTTTCTTCTTCTCCCAGTTTTCTGTTATATCTGTTCGGAGTTCTGTTAGGAAGTTTTGTTAAACAATTATGGGGTTGGAAACTGTTAGGAGTTAGCATAATCGGTTAGTTGGAATTCTGTTAGAGAGGAGGTTAGGGAATTTTTCAGTTATGATTATTTCGTTAGAGTCCGGACTTTTCTTGAAATTTTGTTTTCTGTTATCATTTGAACTTGTTACAAAACTAGTTAGGCAGTTTGGAATCTAGTTACAGTTAGTTTCGAAACCAAGTTTTTGAATTATGCTGCACTTTCTTCGGATTTGTAATAATGAGACCTTCCTCTGATATAGATTTTGTTTTCTTTTCTTGAACTGAGGCATTTGATTTATGTGAACTTATTTTGATGCTTGGTGCAGGATGCTTGTTGAAGCTCACATTCCGAATGTATGGACTATCAATTTCTTCTGATTTTACGAACATGATATGAGGAAGAAGCTTTGCTCTTGTGCGGAGGATCTTTGGATGCATACCTAAACAGGGAGAACCGTGAAGAGGTGGGCTGGTGGAATCAGAAAAGGGTAGGCCTGAATAGTTTTGTTTAGGAATCAAGGTCCAGAAAATTAATGACTAATCATTCAAAAATCTATAAATCTCTTTGTAGTTTTCAACATTCATCTTGTAAGTGCAATAGTGCTTAGACTTTTGTGATGTTGTTGATGGATGGAATGTAATGATTTTGTACTTGGAATTTTCTTGTAATGGACATATAATGGCCTTGTAATGGAAGTTTGAGATCTATGGTGAAAAATCTCCCATTTAGCCCTAATTCCTCTTCAATTCCTTCCCTTTTAAAGAATGATGATGATGAAATGATGTTGATTCAAACCTTGAGCAGTGAATGACGTCAAATTTGGAATCCTTGAATTTGACAATGGAATTCTTTGCAAAATGATGATGAATTATATTTGTCTCGCAACTTTGAATGAAACTTGAGCTACACCATGAAATTTCTTGTAATCTTGAATAACTTCCACTTTTAGACTATGTATCCATTTACCAAACTTGAATCAAAGTAAAACTTGAATGCACTTTGAATGAACAAGTCTTACAAATTTGGATTGAAGTTTGTGACTTGTTCTTTGATTTCTTGATAAACCATGAATGAATTACCTGTACTCTAAAAACGTTGATTATCTTTACAATTCTGCAATTCCAAATCTCAATGAAAAGTTCAAATCACCTTGAGCCCTTAACTTCCAATTCCAAATTATCATTCAATTCACAAACGCTTGACTTGAAAACCAATACCATATCAATGCCTTAAATAACCATCGAGAAATGAATATGGAAGTATATATGACCAGGATAGCTTTGACATGAGCATCCAATGAAACTCAATTGATGGGTATTGCAAGCTCAAAACTCCATGAATAAGAAACCATAATCCTCTCGACTTGGGTGCCTTTTGAATGAAGAAACCTCTTAAGATATTAACAAGAACCAAAGCATCAACTCAATAAGATCCTTAGTCGAAGATGACATCCTTGTAGCTTGATTGGGGAGAAGTTCCCAATAATCAAGAATCTAAACCATAGTTCCACAAACCACAGTTACTGGGAAACCAACTGATTCAAGCCTGAGTGAAGATGAGAACCATCAAAGCCATAGAAACTCAAATTCTATAATATCATTGATCCCATGCCAAAATATTGATTAATGATGCATGATGTGTTAGCTGACCTAATGAAGGTTATGTATATGATGATGCATAATACAAATGATCTTTGTTAAAGGGTAGGAAAAATATGGGGTATTATAGCTTCCCCTAGTTAATTGTCTTAAACCTGAAAGTATGATTGGCGCGTGCCTTTCAAAAGTTCAAGGTAGAAGAAGATTAAATACCAATGCCAAAAATTTGTTCTGAGAGAAAGTGTGAGTGTTTATTTATTTTTATGATATCTGGTGGGGGAAAGAAAATTTTTTTCTAGTGAGAAGATGGGGATTGGACTTATAAATGGTTTTCCAGGGTGATAACTGGATTTTGAAATGGTTTTCCAGGGCGAGAACTGGATTTTGAAATGGTTTTCCGGGGCGAGACTGGATTTTGAAATGGTTAGCCAGAGCGGGAACTGAGCTTTGAAAAGGTTTTCCATGGCGAGAACTGGACTTTGAAATGGTTTTCCAGGGAGAGAATTGGATTTTGAAGTGGTTGGCAAGAGCGGGAATTGGGCTTAGAAATGGTTTTCCAGGGTGAGAACTGGATTTTGAAATGGTTAGCCAGAGTGGAATTTGGGCTTTGAAATGGTTTTCTAGGGCGAGAAATGGATTTTGAAATGGTTTGCTAGAGCGGGAAATAGGCTTTGAAATGGTTTTCCAAGGCGAGAACTGGATTTTTAAATGGTTAGCCATAGCGGGAAATGGGCTTTGAAAAGGTTTTCCAGGGAGAGAACTGGATTTAGAAATGGTTTTCCAGGGCGAGAACTCGATTTTGAGATGGTTAGCTAGAGCGGGAACTGGGCTTTGAAATGGTTTTCCAAAGAGAGAGATGGATTTGGAAATGGTTGGCCAGAGCGGGAATTGGGTTTTAAAATGGTTAGCCAGAGCGGGAACTGGGCTTTGAAATGGTTTTCCAGGGCGAGAACTAAATTTTGAAATGGTTAGCTTGAGCGGGATCTAAGCTTTGAAATAATTGTCAGACGAGAAATGACTACCAGACGAGAACTGGGTTTAGAATGAGAAGGTGTATTGATTTTTCTAGGAACTCAAGGGTACAAGGTACTGGAACCGTTAGTTGTGTGTTGTGAAGGTGAAGGTCATTAACTGGGGGTTTGGGAGTGATAACCTCTTATGGGGATGTATTGCTTCCTTTGAATGATTTAGGTCTTTCGTGTAAGGTACCTAATCTGGCTTATGCTTCGTATGCATGTTTGAATTTCTTTTTTTTGTGCCGCAAAGACCTATTCTGGTGGATCGGCTACGTGATTTAGAATTTGAAATATGATGCGGTGATAACTATATGAAATGCAAAGAAATAAACTTCATGGGGATAAGAGAAGGCTCATTGAGAGTTGTTGCTCATCACAGGGGATGTCAATACATACGATGCTGGAAACCTACAGTATCAAAGACTGGTGGAGATACTGGTAAGAATTTGCACTGGGGAGTTCATGATATTATAGATTCTTAATGTCTCCGCTGAATATTGAATTGCTTGGAAGCATGTCTACTAGTACACCACTGAATTTTGAATTGTATTGTTGGGGAAGAGATAATCTGGCCCTACTTTCCTACATCCTGAACCGCTGAGAGGATGGTAGAGCTGAATACGCCGAGGAACGGATGCTGAACACCATACGAATCTCTTGAATCATTTGTGGATAAGAAGATGGGCATGGATAACTACGAATGCCCCAGTTTAGTTCTGTGAATGCCCCGATTTACTCCATTGGGGATGCTCTTGTTAAACTTTGCAAATGCCCCGGTTAGCTCTGTGAATGCCTCAATTTAGCTCTTGGGGGATGTGCACTTGCGCGTGCCAAGTCAAACGATGACTTTAAACTTTCTGAATTCACTTGGGGAATCAGGTTTGAAATTTTCTATAGTAGATGAAGGCGGCTTTGTGCACTGGCCAGGTCAGGGTGATCATTATGATGCTTTTAGCTTCATTATAGTCATTCGTAAAACATAATTGGCTCGAGCATCTTTGCAAGTACGAATGAGGAATGTTCATGTCTGTGGAATTCATGAAAGAGTTTATGTTGAATAGAAGACCAGAATATCTGTGGCACAATATGATATGAGGTGGCCTTCCCTAATCTCTTGAGTCACGAAATAAACTGGTCTTGATTACAACTTTCTTGGAGAGATTTATCAAATCTCGACGTAATTTACCCAGGTTGAATGAATTCTAAATAGAATTATCAATGTGATAGCCCCTGATCAATGACAACTTGAAGAGATTTATCGATGTTATAACCTCTGATTGATATTATCTTGACGAGATTTATCGATGTGATAGCTTCTAGTTTGACAGCTTTAAGGGAATGCCCCAGACTTGGCTGAACTTGGAGAGATCGAATCTTGACTTGATTGCATCAGATTGGCGTAATCTTCTAACTTCATCCCTACAAGGTACTCGAATTGTAAAGCACCAAGATTCTTTATCTTGACATAATCTCTAGTTAAAGTGCCCCTGGATCAGTCATTTCTCTTGTGACAACTAACTGTTACTTTAACTGAGTGTTCAAGCCTCTCTTCTCTAACAAGATTGAGTTCTTTACTAATGTTCTTTGTGTAAACTTACTTGATGCCAATCAGTTGTTTTGTATCCAGAAGTATTTTTCTTATGAGAATGATAATTCTAATGCAACACATATGTAAGTCTTGAAGTTTGAAAAAACATTAAATAAAATGGCGTCACAACTCTGTTGTGAACGAGTCACTAGCTAGAGAGCAACATTTGCAAATTCTTTTTCATGAAAGATAATGCAAGCATATGATTCCAACACAAGTATTTAAACATACCTCTTAGGAGTCAGTTAAACTATATCTCGTTGTAGCACGCTTTCAAATTGACTCATGCTTCTGCTAGGACTTTGAAAAGGTTGTAACATGGACTGGTTCACGGTTTTAGAAAAAGGATTGAAGGCTCAAAATAATTTGGTGTCCACCCATTCTCAATGATGTTCTCCAGTCCTAAATTGAGTTAACCCGATACAAGTATTCATCTCTCAAAAGAGGAGTATGCGATGGTTGAGGAATCACAGAGGTTTCTTGGACACAACAGTCACTAACTTTTGATTTTGGTGTCTGATCACACGACCTTTTTCATTCGATAAGGATTTTCATTGGCAACCCTTTTCTTGATTTTTAGGTTTATCTCAATTTTTTGCTTTCCCTGACTTTTTCCTGGACAGATTCTTTTGAATTTCCATTTGAAAGTCCAGCGGGATACCATAACTTTTTCCTAAGCGACTTGTTTTCAAGTTTCGACTTAGCATGGATTTTTGTTTCTTTCTTATTCATGCTTTCCATTCTGAACAAGTCGTTCATCTTTACACCGTTTTTGATTTGTTGGAGGTGGTTGTGATTTCTTGAGTCCTCAGTAGGTGAAGGATAACCATTATTGTATCATCATCTTATCTTCCCGACATGCAAGAGATACCCATTGGGATATCGCTCTCTTTGTGCACGTTGCTGATAGATGAGGGTTAACCATTATGGTTTTGACTTTCCTCAACCTTTTGAAGGATAACCAATGTTGTATCCTTAGATGCACACTCTTGATGAGTTATAAACGCTTGATCAGATTAACTGAACACTACCCGCCCCAGGGTTAAAACGAGGGTTTTTTCTGAATTGAAAAGAAACTCCTACTTCGAAGGCTCAGAGGGGTTATCGAGGTTCTATCTCTTTTATATCTCCAGTGTTTAGGAATTGAAACAAGGCCTATACATCGTGAGTAGGGTATTACTCAAGAGCATACCAACCAGATATTTTTGCGTTTTTAGATTATTCTCATCCTCCCTCCAATCTTCACCTAAGTATAAGACTTGTAAACTTGGCATCAATATGCATGTAAAACATTTAAAGAGTTATTACGAGTGGATGAATAAAAATGAAAGGAACAGTTCAAGATAAGTGTACTTACTGCATTAATATTTTCATTCAAAATAGACAAGTTTCTACATGTAAGAAATGTTTAAACAAACAAGTAAGAATGAAAATGAAAGTGCAGTAAAGAAACCAATGATTTCCATTATTTAGGAGACTTGACTCTGTATGAACTTCTTGATTCTGACGACTTTCTGCAGTCTTGATGCTTAAATGGGCGAGAGAATTCCCTTTCTGATCTGATGTGAACACAACAGTCTCTGAATTGATCATGTCTTGGACCTTGTCTCTGGATGACATACCATCTTCAATCGAATATCCATGTGCCCTAGAATAATATGACTAGAATATTCTTTCAGGAGAACGAATGAATGCTTTTCCTGGTGGCTTGGTATAAACTGCATCACCTAGCGTATGACAGTTGGCCAAATAGGAATTGGGCTTTATACTTTAAACCCTTTACAGTCTTCAATATCCAAACCGGGTGCCTCAGAATAGAGGATACATCTAGCATGTGTATCGTAATCAGAAGATATGTTTACGGAAGGAGGACCTCAAAGATCAGAGTTTACTAATTGAACTTCCACCAGGCGAGGAAATAACTGGATGTAATGCATTGAGATCGCATAAACATGCTCATTAGGCTTATTCTGTCTTTTCTTAAAAGCTTTTCCCCATGAATTCACTTGGGGAACAAAGACTGGTTGCTGGCGAACAAATTAGGGAAAGAAAAGTTGTGGAGAATGCCCTTGATTGAATAGTCGAATTCCCTGGTGTGGTAACCACATATGACATTCGTATCATGATCTGGAAGGGAATTTATAGACGATACCGAAGTACGGGGTCTAATCCACTGAAGCTCAAACAAGTGTGGAAACCAATGATAATGAAGAACTGATATTCCGTAACTAATTTCTGAACATATGATAGCAATAATTCCAACTCTGTAACTCTAAAGAAAATACCAAGTATGAAAAAGAATCCCAAACTCTTCGAGTACCTGTTATGAGTGCATGAATGTGCATGGGGTGCATGAATGGATTCCATGTCATGTTCTGTCATTTCCAAGGACTTTATGTGCTTTGGTTTTGATTTTACGTAGGTAAGAGATGGAAAAGTTCAAGACAAGACTTACAAACATGATTCCATAGAAATAATGGAACATGTATGTTAAGCATGTGATTAACCATGTTATGTATGAAAAGAGATGGGATCAAAGTTCCATCGCCTCTGAATATGATTATTCCATAATTTTTGAACCATATGAATATCACCAGATCAAAGGTTTGACATAGCTTTCGCACATATAAGAACCAAGTACCATGTAGATCTTCCATTGTACGGGATCAAGGTTTCTGGAACTGGATAATGGTGAGCCTTTTTTGAACATGTTGGGAATATCAAGATTGAAGACCCGAATGAATCTCCAAATAAACAAGTCAGGAACTCATAAAATAAATATGAGAACCATATGGTCACCAGCAAAACATAGTCACCATCTAAATAAGTAATCAATGGTACCTGTGATAATAATTCCCTCCCCACTCACAGGTGAAAACTAGGTCAAGGTAAGGTCATAGATAATCAGAATCATAGGTCACCTGAAAGTATTATCATCGTGCACATCTGTGATGCTGATAACACCTGACTTGAACCTCAACTAATTATGGCTTCATGATTGGATGGTGACAGGGCATACGCCTATCATCAATCATGACTCTCCATTCTATTCCTAGTGTCCTAGTGGTATACAACTCTCTCCTGGTTATTGGGCCTTTTACCTCATAGTAAGACCCACCCATTCAAGAAGTAGATCCAGTACGATAGTAGTATATGGATAACAGTAGAATGTAATGTATACATATGCTCAGGTATACACAAAATGAATAGGCCATAAATCATATAAATAAACACCCAAAGAGAAGAAAACAAGATCTAGGAGCGACTCCGGGATGGACCAGCAATTAGTCGATCTCCCCAGTGAAGTTGCCAGCTGAAACAACCGGCTGAAAATCATTAAACAATGAAGTCTCCATCAAACGTCTTTTATCCCACATGAGGGGATAGGTAAACATTGATAAAACCTGAGAAAGGAGAAGTCACGGTGTTGCGACTGAGAGATCGGGTAAGGGAGTCTATTACGCAAGGGGAAGGTATTAACACCCCACACACCCGTAGTACTCTACGGTATCCACTCACGTTATCTATCTTATGGGTGTGTTTAATCTATGCTTAGTGTTAATATCAAAGAAGAATGCATGCAAAAGAAAGGAGAAAATAATGTAGGGAAAATAAAGTTGTACTCGCTTGGGCCCTACCCAAATGCATATGTATCCTTTTTAAGGAATCAGAGTTACCGTAGTTCGGCTAACATGTTTTTGTTTGTTTTATGTTTTTTATAAACAATGTCAATTCCGCCTTCTGCCGCAGCTCGACCTTTGGAGACTCACGTGTTGGCACAAAAGTAAATTAATCATGTCCTTACTGAAGATAGTTTTGAGTTACGTCCTCAAGGCAAGATGCCACGTTTGATTGGTTTGTATTTTGTTCCTTTGAAAAAGGGTTTAAGTTGTTAGCATGTTTTATGATTTGCTAAGGAAAGGTTTTGGTTCTAGATGCAAGGATGCAAAAAAGGGATTAAAAGATTCTAAGGGAGACTAGCCTATTTCTAAGATAATATTATCATACAATGGTAGCCCTATGTCAAGGATGAAAGGGAAATCTCTACCTAATGTTAGCATGCATGGTTTGCAACCTAAGGTCTAACTTGTATCCGAAAGGAACAAGTACATCCTAAGGGAACATGGTATGTACAAGGATATAACAAACAAGCTCGAAAGAGCACACATATAAAATAGTAAGGAAAAGAAGCGAAATGCTTTAGCCAAGGGGAGTGTATCACCCAAGACAAACAAGTGAGAGTGAGATGAAAAAACAAAAATGTGATGTCCAAAGCGACTGAACACCTAACCAAGATATAGGAGATCGAGGTAGGCTGCAAAAGGAAATATGAATGATCACAGAGTATCAGCATCGACCAATGTGAACTCCTAACAAAATGTGGTATGTCACGAGCTAAGGATGACACGAACGAAATTGCGGGGGTTGATTGCGAACCCTCCCTGCTCCCATGCTTTTGAGGATTTATCATTTGTACATATGCAGACACAAATATAAACACACCTGCAGAACACCTACTTAAAGGTAGGGTTTTAAACAAACCACACACAAGTAGCAAACAAAATACACACAATGCGGAATTTCCCTAAACGGTTCTTTAAATAAACCAGAGGGATCCTGACATGATCAGTAATAGAAATCCCCTTCATACATCTGTACCTTACTTCTCATGGCATCAGAAATCAGTAAAACCTTACTTCTCATGATCTCTAGAAAAACGGTATAGTTCAGAAATGAGGAATAAAAGTGAAGCCTGATAATACCTAATGGAGAAGGTCTGTTGCCTCTTCAAAATCACACAAGCGAAGAGAAAACTCTACAGAAGATGCTTCGCACAAGTGATCAATCAAATTAACCCCTAAGCATTCCACATTGTAAAAATTACATCAACATTCTATCACAAAATCTTAGCTAAAAAATGACAACAAAAATTATTATTGAACATGAAAATAATAGAAAAATATAATGAAAATGCTAAAGAGAGGTCCTAAAGAATTCTAAAATGTTCTAATATTTTTTGTATCATTTTTTGATCATTTTATTATACAATAAAAATTAACAAAAGACAATAAAACAAAATTGAGGAAGAAAAATAAAATGAAAATGTAAAGAGTTCAGGGGAGTTTGGTCCATAAATTTATGTATTGAGGCCCAATTAATGTTAGCATTTTCAATTATTTTCAGCATATTAATTTGTTTATTCTGATTATTACTAAAACAAAATAATAAAAATAATAAAAAGAAAAATAGGTAGCGAAACGACTGTGTTTTGGATACAATTCTAGATCAGAATGCTTCATCTTCGTTAGAAAACTCTTTCATCTCTTCTTTGTTGACGGAACCAATCATCTCTTCATGTTCACTGCCATGATTTGTTTCCCGGCCACCATCATCAACACTTCGACATCAACACCTCCGTCTGATTTGCTTCGTCGCCATCTCCATCAAGATTTCGAGGCAGCGTCGTCTTAGTTCGTCGTGATTTGTTCGTCACCTTCGTTTGTGATTCAAAGCTTCATCATCTCAAATCGTTTTCCGTCTGTGTTAGCTTCAATTTCTCGATTCTCTTCATTCGAGATTCTATTTCGCTTCTGTGATGTCGTGACGTTGTTGTATAAATTCCGAAGTTGTGTTGATGTTGTTTTCTGTTATGCATATTGAAGAAATTTTGTTGCAGATTGCAGAGTTGTTGCGAAGAAAAAATTGAAGGTTGATTGAAGTTGTGTTGATGTTGAAGCTGTAGAGTTTGAATAAGTTGTTGTATCAAGGTTAAAGAAGATGAATTACGGTGAGTTCTATTGTTTTTCTGTTATGAATCATCTTGTTTGCTCTGAGTTTTTTGTGTGTATTTTCTCTATCTATTCTGAATGAATCGTGAATGAAAAAACCTCTTTCTTCTTCTCCCAGTTTTCTGTTATATCTGTTGGGAGTTCTGTTAGGAAGTTTTGATAAACAATTATGGGGTTGGAAACTGTTAGGAGTTGGCAGAATGGGTTAGTTGGAATTCTGTTAGAGAGGAGGTTAGGGAATTTTTCAGTTATGGTTATTTCGTTACAGTCAGGACTTTTCTTGAAATTTTGTTTTCTGTTATCATTTGAACTTGTTACAAAACTAGTTAGGCAGTTTGGAATCTAGTTACAGTTAGTTTCAAAACCGAGTTTTTGAATTATGCTGCACTTTCTTCGGATTTGTAATGATGAGACCTTCCTCTGATATAGATTTTGTTTTCTACTTTTCTTGAACTGAGGCATTTGATTTATGTGAACTTGTTTTGATGCTTGGTGCAGGCTACTTGTTGAAGCTCACATTCGGAATGTATGGACTATCAATTTCTTCTGATTTTACGAACAGGATATGAGGAAGCAGCTTTGCTCTTGTATGGAGGATCTTTGGATGCATACCTAAACAGGGAGAATCGTGAAGAGGTGGGCTGGTGGAATCAGAAAAGGGCAGGCCTGAATAGTTTTGTTTAGGAATCAAGGTCCAAAAAATTAATGACTAATCATTCAAAAATCTGTAATTCTCTTTGTAGTTTTCAACATTCATCTTGTAACTGCAATAGTGCTTAGACTTTTGTGATTTTGTTGATGGATGGAATGTAATGATTTTATACTTGGAATTTTCTTGTAATGGACATATAATGGCCTTGTAATGGAAGTTTGAGATCTATGGGAAAAAATCACCCATTTAGCCCTAATTCCTCTTTAATTCCTTCCCTTTTAAAGAATGATGATGATGAAATGATGTTGATTCAAACCTTGAGCGATGAATGACGTAAAATTTGGAATCCTTGAATTTGACAATGGAATTCTTTGCAAAATGGTGATGAATGATATTTGTCTCGCAACTTTGAATGAAACTTGAGCTACGCCATGAAATTTCTTGTAATCTTGAATAACTTCCACTTTTAGACTATGTATCCATTTACCAAACTTGAATCAAAGTAAAACTTGAATGCACTTTGAATGAACAAGTCTTACAAATTTGGATTGAAGTTTGTGACTTGTTCTTTGATTTCTAGATAAACCATGTATGAATTACCTGTACTCTAAAAATGTTGATTATCTTTACAATTGTGCAATTCCAAATCTCAATGAAAAGTTCAAATCACCTTGAGCCCTTAACTTCCAAATCCAAATTATCATTCAATCCACAAACCCTTGACTTGACAACCAATTCCATATCAATGCCTTAAAGAACCATCGAGAAATGAATATGAAAGTATATATGACCAGGATAACTTTGACATGAGCATCCAATGAAACTCAGTTGATGGGTATTGCAAGCTCAAAACTCCATGAATAAGAAACCATAATCCTCTCGACTTGGGTGCCGTTTGAATGAAGAAACCTCTTAAGATATTAACAAGAACCAAAGCATCAACTGAATAAGATCCTTAGTCGAAGATGACAGTCTTGTAGCTTGATTGGGGAGAAGTTCCCAATAATCAAGAATCCAAACCCTAGTTCCACAAACCACAATTACTGGGAAACCAACTGATTCAAGCCTGAGTGAAGATGAGAACCATCAAATCCATAGAAACCCTAATTCTATAATATCATTGATCCCATGCCAAATTATTGATTAATGATGCATGATGTGTTAGCTGACCTAATGAAGGTTATGTATATGATGATGCATAAGCCATATGATCCTTGTTAAAGGGTAGGACAAATTTGCGGTATTACATCTACCATCCAACTCTATTACCATGTGGGACAAGTTGAAGAAAGTTTTCTTAGCACGATATTTCCCACCAAGCAAGACGACTATGCTAAGAGCCAATACCAATGGCTTTAAACAAAAAGATAATGAATCTCTTTTCGACGCATATGAAAGATACAAAGACATGATGCGACTTTATCCACGTTACGATCTAGAAGAATGGTTGATTAGTCACACCTTTTACAATGGTCTCTTGTACAACATAAGATTGACAATAGACACTGCTGTTGGCGAGGCACTAATGGATAAACCTTATCAAAATGCTTATCAGCTTATCAAAAGTATGGATCAAAATCACTATCAATGGGGAAGCGATGGATTTGTTTGGGAAAAACCTCAAATGAAATGTGCTATGTATGAAGTTAGTAGCTTAGACCAAGTAAACGCCAAGGTAGAAGCCCTCACTCAAAAGATAGAAAACTTGACCACAACTCCCGCAACCACCGTGGCTGCAGTAGCCCCAAACTGCAATTTATGCGGACTTCATGGGCATGCTACCCCCGAATGTCCACTTTTGACAAGAGTACTTGTTGATCAAGTGAATTACGCTCAAGGTAAACCTTATGGTAACACCTTGTAATACGGTGGGAGAACTGACTTTCACTGGTTTTGCGTTTTTATTCGCAAATGTTGCGGTTAGCAAGAGTCGCCATCGACTTTTCTTTTATCCAACAAAGGAAAGGGTGAAAAGAACAGGAAAGACCTTTCGAGATTTTTTCTGAGTAAGGGGGGTAGGTTATGGAAAGGGAAGATGTTAGCACCCTTTCCATCTATAATTATCTACGGGCTCTTAGTTGCAAGCTCATTTTTAAAATACTTTTTTTGTGTAAGTGTATTTGAAAATATTTTGAAAAAGATGCCTAAGTGCGGCGAACTTTGTAATGTTTCTCATTTCGGCGAGAACATATACAAAGTGTTTTGTCTTTGAAAATATTTTAGAGAAGAGTTTGTGTATGTGCAAAAAATTGTTTTGTTAGTTTTTATGATAAGGCAACTAAGAGCAATCTACCTACTCAAAAGATTTGTTCTTTTCCTCTTTTCCTTTAGATAATGCTATCCTACTATTAGTCAGTAGGTAGCCCTATCGTTGGATGTTTTGAGGGATAGGTGAGGGTCATCGTACAGTAACAAAAGCAACTCATAAGATACTTTAGTAATTACCCTAAGGTTTTAAGATCATATATCGAGGCTACATCGAAAGGGTCATCGAGGAATTATGATCTTTAAACCAAAGGGTCGCCACTAAAATTTCTTACGTTCGAGAGTCGTGACTCTTTTATTCCGAAGGCAACAAGTGGAGGTACCTTAGAGGTGCGCGTGTGCGAGTGTGTTGTGTTTCAGTTATGTTTATCTTTGAATGTTAGGTTTTCTAATGTTTGATTTTAGTATTTTTCATACAAGCCTATTAACATTCATCTAACAATTAATTGAATAAGTACAGAAAATAAAATGTAGGAATTTAAGGAACTACAACTATTACATCCCATAAGAAGTTACATAATAGAAAAAAATGCAAGGAAATGTAAACTACGATTATTACGAAATTATCCGTGCGACCTATACATTTGTTTTCTAGAATTTAAATAGCAAAGGAATAATTAAAAAAGAAATTAAAGGACAAAATAAAATAAAAACTAAAATTCTAAGCAAGAAAAAATGATTTTGGTCTTTTTATGAGAAAAAAGTATTTTGTGTTAATAATAATTTGCATTTGATTTATGAAAATAAATTAATTATAAAACCCTAATTCTAATTAGTTAATTAATTAAAAAAAATGATTAAAGTAATTAATTAAAATTAATTTAATTAATAAAAACCTAAGTCTAATGTTTTTGTGATTTTTTTATTAAAATAAGATTGATTAAAAAAGGAAGTAGTTAATTAAAACACAAAAAAGAAATGAAAATGAACCTGCTGAAAACAAGTAAGTGGAGGGGTGTGAGGATGGAGAACAATGAGCCCAAAACAGATGAGTCCAGGAGCTTTGTTCCGATCCAGTGGGGAATGCACCTTTGGGTGCACCATGGTCATGATTGTTATTTCTGCCTCCATGCTTATATGTAAAACATTAGAAAATTGCAGAAAATACATATAAATGAAAGAAACATGTTTACATGGATTTAAAGTGTGAAAATATTGAGAACACGAAACCTACCAACTTACCAACAGAAATCAATGTGAGGGCGTTTTCTGAGGTTGATTTGCAAAGGATAATGATTGATTCTGACTCCTGACCTTCCGGAGGGAAATGAAAGGTTTGGATCGGTTTGAAAATTGCTGGAGATGCGAGATATGATTTTAACACTTTCTTCGAATTTGGAGAATTTGTTTTGGAGAGCTTTTGTAACACCCTAATTCTACCCCAAGCAATTATGCAATTAAATCAGAGTTACAAAATTTCAATCATACAAATGAATCGGGACGTCACAAATTCTTCTAACAAATTCATTACATTCATCATGGATATATAACACATTTTCAAAACATCGGATGAACCATCAACATACCATATTTCATTAAAATAATTCAACAACTACGCAGCGGAATTCTTCAATAACATCTTTAAATAAACAGCAACTTCGAAAAATTTCATATTTAGTAAATAAACAATTTAAAGTCTAACAACTAAAAATCAACAATCATAAATCAACAAGCGTTCATCCCCCCGAGTGTTACATATCAGAGCAATGACACCGACTCGATCTATTGAAGGTATACGGCCTTCACTCTCGATTACCTGCAGGTTACCAACATAGGGGAAACATTCAAACAAAAGGGGTGAGATATCTAACAATATAATAAAGCGCATGATAATTAATATATTAAATTAGATCAATAATATCACCACTTTGCATCTCATAATCAACAACAATTACAGCATATGTACTCATTCATCAACATCAAATACATTTCATTATTCATTCATATAATGTGACTCAAAACTATGCAAATGCATGTGGTACCATGGAGCAGAACTTTCATCTAAAAAATCTGCCAATTAATAGAGGCATCAACAAGGCATAGCCTTCATCTCAAAATTTACCAATCCAGGCCATCCCAACGAGCATAAGCTCCATCTCAAAAAATGCAATGTATACTCATCATGAATGTAATAACAACACTAAATCATCTCAAAACACAACATCTCATAAACATCTCAAAACAACAACATCTCATAAACATCTCAAAACAACAACATCTCATAAACATCTCAGAACAACAACATTTCAATTACAGCATCTCATAAACATCTCAAAATAATTTATTAAACATCATTTATTTATCAAACGTCATTGGTTCATCATAATTATCAAACACAAATTTAATAGCCACATCTCACTAATAACTCAGTTGTATATCAATAGCACAGTAATCCATACTGTTATTCTGAATTTTTACAGATTTACTATCACTAATCCTACTGTCATAATCCTAACAGGAACATCTAAACATCTCATGTTCATCATTATATCCAAAACATCAGCACAACGACCAATCGCGTTAGCTAATCAACGCTTCGAATGACATCTCAAACAGCATCCTAAAACTCAAGTTACAACAATTAAAAGTCAATTATGTCAAGAACTAGACAGTATGTATCGACACAAAACCTTATCGATCGACTCATCCTGCTTCGTCTATACACTATGAGTCGACACATCCTCCTTATGGATCGACTCATCCGGCTCCTCCTTTACTTCATGGGTCAATGAAAAACCTTATGGATCGACTCATCCTGACTTCAAAATGCAGCATGTATCGACACATGCATCACACCGGTCGACTCATCCTGAGTCTCGCACACTCATGTATCGACACATCCTCTCTTCATGTCGACTCGTCCTGATTCTTGCAGCCCACATGTATCGACGCATGCCTCCATGAATCGATGCATCCTATTACAGTCTGCATAATTTTTTTGCATTTTCTACTATAATTTCACTACGGGAGTTATGTTACAGTCCTACAAACCTCATTATAACATGGTAATTCATCACCTAATCATTAGCCTATAATACTACATTGATTAAACAACATCATAAAGTCATTATTCATTCAAATTCATCAAATCTTCATCATACATCATCCAATTCAAGAACAAAAACAACAATCCTCTAACCCCACATATCAACCATCATGAACCCAATTATAAATTCAGAACCCCATCCTTACCTTTGATTGAAGGTCGCTCTACAATCTCTGGGTTGAATCTTCGTTCTTGCCGTTTTCCACTTTTTCCAGCAGTTTCACGTTCTCTTCCAAATCCTTATTTTCCTTTTACTGCTTCCTTCTTCTATTCCTTCTCACAAATAATAATATAACCCTATTATTATGTTATTCTTATTGGGCTCAAAACCTACACCCTCTTATTACATATACTATCTCAAATTAAGCCCACATTTAAATAATATTACACTTCTAATATCATTTCACCACCTAATAATATATCTCTAATATTATTTCTCCACTTAATAAAATAAATCCAATTTGATTATAACACATATTCACAAATATTCCAAAAATAATTTAATTAAATAATTAATTAAATTACGGGCGTTACAACTCTCCCCCACTTAGAATATTTCCGTCCTCGAAAATTTACCTCAATCAAACAATTCTGGATAGGAGTCTCTGTTAGAACAGAGTTTGAATCTACTACCCTATATTTAAGTTTTGATGATAACAAAGTGAAAAGATATATTATTTATAAGATTCATGTATGAACTATCTACTGCCTAAAATTATTATGTTCTGACTTGCAAATACTCTGATGGATATAAGCAAGATCACATCTAATCAGCCTCAGAATTTGGTTCTTGACACCAGCATCAGAAGTTGCCATATCAGAATGTCAGAATCAGATGATCAACTCACGTATATGCTGAAGCTTGATGAATAAGACTGCACTCAACACTCTGATAAAGAAACACAACAGTTCATCAGCAGCTAAGCAGAGTCAGAATGAGCCAAGCCAGAACTTGCATTAAGTAAGCAACGGTACTGTGCATTGAAAGCAAATTAATACCAACGGCCTCATTCCAGACAAGATATGCTCGATAAGGAAAGTTTGTTAATAGCATTGAATCAAGAATATTGCATCCAACGTTCATCATCTCAGTGCTATATAAACAAGACTTTGAAGATTGAAATGGCTAATGCTCTCCAAATCTCTACACGCATAAAAGCTGATCAAAATCTTCTTTCTCTCAGTTTTGCTAAACACTACACATTCTGTTATTCTATCATTGTTTAGAAATCTAGTTTCTAAGCTTTAAGTTGTGTATACATCACAGTTGTGATACAGTTTTGTAGAAAACATTCACACACTTAGTTTTATCTCTTTGTAAGAAAGTATTTCCTTGACAAACCGGGTTGTGGTTTGGATCAAGAAGGCTTTAGCAGTTGTTAAAGCAGTCTGTAATATTCAGTTGAATATAGTGGATTAAGACCTCGTTGGAGAGAGGCGAAATCACCTTGACGGGTGGACTGGAGTAGTTTGAGATCAAACGAACCAGGATAAAAATATCTTGTTCATTGCATTAGATTTCAGTTTTACAATTCAACCCTCCCTTCTTGTGTTTTTCACTACTTCAATTGGCATCAGAGCGCCTGGTTCTGAGCTAAAACACTTAACCGTGTCAGTACAAGATCCAGCGTCAGAAAAACACAATGGCAGGAAACAATTCTCACATCAGCAATGACAACAATGAGGACATAGACAGATTCAGCGGCAAACCTCCAGTCTTTGATGGAGAAAACTTTGATTACTGGAAAGACAGAATTGAAAGCTTCTTTCTGGCACCTGATGCTGATCTGTGGGATATGGTGACAGATGGATACACGCACCCTGTGAATGCAAGCGGTCAGAAGATTGATAGAAAAATAATGTCTGATCAACAAAAGCGTGACTTCAAGAATCACCACAAGGCCAGAACCATCCTCCTCAGCGCCATCTCCTATACTGAGTATGAAAAGATCTCCAACAGAGACACAACAAAGAATATTTTTGACTCACTCAGAATGAAGCATGAGGGCAACGTTCAGGTCAAAGAAACAAAAGCTCTGGCGCTCATTCAGAAGTATGAGGCGTTCAAAATGGAAGAATCTGAATCCATTGAAACCATGTTCTCTAGATTCCAGATTCTGGTAGCTGGTCTCAAAGTTCTGAACAAAGGATACTCTACTGCTGACCATGTCAAGAAAATCATCAGAAGTTTACCCAAGCAGTGGAGACCTATGGTTACAGCTCTGAAGCTAGCTAAAGATCTCAACAAAATCACTCTGGAGGAACTTATCAGCTCCCTCAGAAGTCATGAGATAGAGCTAGAAGCTGACGAGCCTCAGAAGCAAGGTAAGCCTTTAGCATTAAAATCTAACAAAAAATTTGAGTCTAAAGTTTTGCAGGCAGTTGAAGAAACATCTGATGGATCCTCATCAGAAGAAGACGAACTCTCTCTCCTTTCCAGAAGAGTAAATCAACTGTGGAAGCAAAGACAAAGGAAGTTCAGGAATCCCAGAAGATCTGATCAGAACGAGTCTTCTTCCAGATACAGAAGGACAGATTCTTCCTCTGGATACAGAAGATCTGAAGGCTCCTCCAGTAGCAAAAAGCCAAACACCAAGGACATCATCTGCTATGAGTGCAATGAGCAAGGACACTATAAGAGTGACTGCCCAAAGCTTCAGAGGGAAAAGCCCAAAAAGAAGTTTGGAAGAGAGAAGAAGAAAAGTCTCATGGCTACATGGGATGACTCTGACTCGTCTGAAGCTGACTCATAATCAGATGATGAGAGGGCAAACATAGCTCTCATGGCTAACATCTCAGAAGATAGTGAAGCTTCTGAATCAGACTCAGAATCAGATACTGAAGAGGTATTTCCTAACTTTGCTGTTAACTTTACAAAGGTTGAACTTGCTGAAAGCCTTAATGAGTTTCTGGAACGTTATCAGCAAATTAGAGTTAAATTCAGAGACCTGAAAAGGAATCTTGAATCTGTCTCTAATAAGACTGAGAGTCTCAAATTGGAAAATTCTGAGCTGAGAAATAAGATTTCAAAATTAGAAAACACTTTACAAAACTCTCAGAAGGAACCAATTTCTGAAACTCCCAGCAACGCTGATGAGATCATCAAGGAGTATGATCACAGTTTCCAGAAGTTCCTAGCTAAAAGCATAGATAGAAGCAAAATGGCTTCAATGATCTATGGAGTTAGCAGAAACGGCAGGAAAGGAATAGGATACCAAGGTAAGGTTCCTACACCAAAGAATGTCATGGACTTAACCATTAAACACACTCCTCTGAATTCACATTTTGTATATGGTCACACACATGATATTAAATACACTAGCAGTAAGCACTCTGTGAAACCAAAATTCAACCAGAGTTTTGGTAAAACTAACAAATCAGGACCCAAGAAAATATGGGTACCTAAGGATAAAATAATACATGTTGCAGATATCTTTAGCAGCAAGTCAGAAACACCAGTCATGGTACCTGGACTCTGGCTGCTCACGACACATGACGGGAAGAAGGCATATGTTCCAAAGCCTGGAACTTAAGCCTGGAGGCCATGTTGGCTTTGGAGGAAATCAGAGGGGAAAGATAATTGGCTCTGGAACTGTAGGTAATGGAAATCTTCCCTCTATTAATAATGTTCTGCTAGTAGATGGATTGATGCATAATCTGTTATCCATAAGTCAATTAAGTGATAACGGTTATGATATAATCTTTAATCAAAAATCATGTAAAGCTGTTAGTCAGAAAGATGGGACTATCCTATTTAATGGTAAGAGGAAAAACAACATTTACAAAATCAAACTTTCTGAACTAAAGAGTCAGAATGTAAAATGCCTTCTGTCTGTTAACAACGAGCAGTGGATCTGGCACAGAAGATTGGGGCATGTTAGTATGAGAAGAATATCTTAGATTAACAAACTCAATCTGGTCAGAGGACTTCCTAATTTGAAGTTCAATTCAGATGCTTTGTGTGAAGCATGTCAGAAAGGCAAATTTGCAAAACCTTCTTTTAAATCCAAAAATGTTGTTTCTACCTCTAAGCCATTAGAACTTCTGCACATTGACTTATTTGGACCAGTTAAAACTGCTTCAGTCAGTGGTAAGAAGTATGGGTTAGTAATCGTAGATGACTATAGCATATGGACATGGGTAAAGTTCTTAATACACAAGGACGAGTCACACTCTGTGTTTGTTACCTTCTGTAACCAAGTTCAGAATGAAAAGGATCTTAGAATCGTTAAAGTCAGAAGTGATCATGGTGGAGAATTTGAAAACAAAGATTTTGAGTCATTCTTTAATGATAGAGGCATTCTGCATGATTTCTCTTGTCCTAGAACTCCCCAACAAAATGGAGTTGTAGAACGAAAGAACATAACATTGCAAGAAATGGACAGAACCATGATCAATGAGACAAACGTTGCTAAGACCTTCTGGGCAGAAGCAATAAACACAGCGTGCTACATTCAGAATAAAATCTCAATAAGACCTATTCTGGAAAAGACTCCATATGAATTGTGGAAGAACAGAAAGCCCAACATTTCATATTTTCATCCATTTGGATGTACTTGCTTTATATTAAATACAAAGAATTATTTGAACAAGTTTGACTCTAAAGCACAGAAGTGTATTATGTTAGGATACTCTGAACGCTCAAGAGGGTACAGAGTATACAATACAGAAACACAGATTGTGGAAGAATCAATCACTGTTCGTTTTGATGATAAGCTTGACTCTGAAAAGTCAAAGCAGAGTGAAGTTTTTGCAGGTATAGAAATTGAATTTACAGGTTCTGAAGACAAGTCATCAGAAGCTCTCAACACAGACATTCCTTCAACGTCTGAAAGGAGCACTGCTAGCAATCCTACAACAGCTGCTGATCAACCTCAGAAGAGATTACCCAGAAGCAGCTTGGATCACCCAGAAGAGACTATCTTAGGAAGAAAGGAAGATCCAATCAGAACAAGAGCAAGCTTCAGAAACTCTGAAGAAACTCTTATGGGACTTGTGTCTCTGATTGAACCTTCTTCTATTGATGAAGCACTTCTGGATAATGACTGGATTCTGGCAATGCAAGAAGAGCTAAATCAATTCACCAGAAACGACGTATGGGATCTCGTTCCCAGACCAAAAGGATTCAACGTCATTGGAACAAGATGGGTGTTCAGAAACAAGCTAAATGAATAAGGCGAAGTCATCAGAAACAAGGCACGACTGGTTGCACAAGGTTATAGTCAGCAAGAGGGGATAGACTATACAGAAACCTTTGCCCCAGTCGCCAGGTTAGAATCTATCAGACTTTTAATTTCATTTGCTGTTAATAGAGGCATCACTCTGTATCAGATGGATGTCAAAAGTGCATTCTTAAATGGTTATATAGAAGAAGAAGTTTATGTACACCAACCCCCTGGTTTTGAAAATACAAAACATCCAGAACATGTTTTCAAACTAAAGAAGTCACTGTATGGTCTGAAACAAGCTCCCAGAGCTTGGTATGAAAGGCTAAGTAACTTTCTGTTAGAAAATGAATTCACCAGAGGGAAAGTGGACACTACTCTATTCTGTAAATCAGTTAAGAATGACATCTT
Source organism: Vicia faba (assembly GCA_948472305.1). Lineage (NCBI taxonomy): Eukaryota > Viridiplantae > Streptophyta > Magnoliopsida > Fabales > Fabaceae > Vicia > Vicia faba. The sequence goes on from OX451739.1 coordinate 726,414,169, forward strand.
AGTCTGTCAAATTTATGTTGATGATATTATTTTTGGTTCTACTAATCCTTCTCTTGGAAGAAAATTTGCTAAGTGTATGCAGGCAAAATTTGAGATGAGCCTCATGGGGGAACTGAAATTCTTTCTAGGAATTCAGATCAATCAAACTCCAGAGGGAACTTACATTCATCAGAGCAAATACATCAGAGATCTTCTGAAGAAATTTGACCTCTCAGAATGTAAGCCATCAAAGATTCCAATGCATCCCACGTGCATTCTGGAAAGAGAAGAGGTAAGAAAAAATGTAGAACAGAAAGTCTACAGAGGTATGATTGGTTCTCTCCTCTATCTGACTGCTTCAAGACCTGACATATTATTCAGTGTTTGTATCTGTGCTAGATTCCAATCAGATCCTAGAGAATCTAACTTAACAGCTGTTAAGCGAATTTTCAAGTATCTGAAAGGTACTACTAATCTGGGTTTGTTTTATAGAAAATCTAGTGATTACAGCTTAGTAGGCTACTGCGATGCTGATTTTGCTGGAGACAGAGTAGAACGAAAAAGCACTTCTGGAAGCTGCCAGTTTCTGGGAGAAAATCTGATCTCTTGGTCCAGCAAAAGGCAATCAACAATTGCACTATCAACAGCAGAAGCTGAGTACATAGCAGCAGCAGGATGTAGCACACAAATGCTCTGGATGAAAAGTCAGCTTGAAGACTTCCAGATTTTTGAGAGTAACATTCCTATACTCTGATAATACTTCTGCTATTGGCTTAAGTAAGAATCCCATTTTACATTCTAGAGCTAAGCATATAGAAATAAAACATCACTTCATTAGGGACTATATTCAGAAAGGTATTTTGAACTTAAAATTTATAGATACAGACCATCAATGGGCTGATATCTTTACTAAACCCCTTTCAGAAGATAGGTTTAATTTCATTCTGAAACATCTCAGTATGAAAGTTTGTCCAGAGTGAAAATGCTTTAATTCCATATATTTACCTTCAGAATGTAATTGTTTTACTGTGAACTTCTGGTCAATCTTCTTTCAGAAAGATAGAACATGCAGATTGTATCAGATGCAAGTCTAAAGATCTGAGAGTCTAAGCTCAAAGACAGACGTGCTGATCACTACATCAAACAAGTGTCATCCAATCATCAGCATATCTCTGAAGCAGAACGCGTGCACGCTTCTGAGAAGGCAAAGGGCTGATTGGGTGCATTGAGACACATGTCTGGTAACCGTTTTTAAGTATCTTTCTCAAATCCCCCAAAATCAGCAAGCATTTAATGAAAAGTAATCATGCTTTTAAAATGCAATCATGATTTTTTCTCTTTCTTAAAAACGTTTATCTTTTCAAAATATTTTGAAACTCTATTTAAACACATTAATCTCTCATTCTCATTCTTTACGTTTTCTCACTAATACTCAAGCATTCTCTGCATATTTCTGTGTTCATCTCTTGCAAAAACCTTTTTTTCTCAGTTTCTTCTCAAAACCTTTTTAGTGTGAACATGGCAACCTCCAGCAGTGCCTCTGCAGGTCCTCAGAAGAAAGCATCATCTGAGCAATATCAAGTGCCATTCAGAACACTCCTCACTCCTGTGAAGAATCTTGAAGTGCTTTCTGAATTAATCATTGATTTTGGAAGCTTGAAGGAGAACGGCTTTGACCTAACTGAAGAAGTTAGGGCACAGAAGTGGGAAAGGTATTTTGACAGGTTGGTTGGACCAACATTCCCAATGCTAGTCAAGGAATTATGGATTCACGCCAAGGCTTCAACGCATCTAGTCACCTCCTTTGTTATGGGTAAGAAGATTGTGATCACTGAGGATCACATTGCAACGCTAATCGGTTACAGTGGCGGTGGCGTCCGTTGTGTGGACATGGCTGAAAGATGTGCTGATGTGGGTGTGATAGCTGCAAGGATTTTCACTCATGGGGTGCCCAGCAGCAAGATCAAAGATCTGAAGGATCATTACAGAGTTTGGGCTAAGATAATTCTGGGGTGCTTCAACCATAGGAAGCCAACCAGTTCACCTGATTACATAAATGTGGATCAGCAGTTTCTGATCTACTTTATTGATCAGAAGGTAAAAATCAATCTGGCTCATTTTCTGTTCAACCACCTCAGAACAAGTGTGAAGGAAACCAGGGAAGAAGAAAGAACCAAGAGGGATTGGATACCCTTTGGAAGGTTGATATCAGATATTCTGACAGAGAATAGGCTGATAGAGCATCTGATAGAAGCTCAAGAGCTAAGCACCATTGAACCAACAGTTGGGAAACCTCTGAACGCAAAGAACTTGAAGAAGATGAAGTTGATAGAAAATATTCAGAAGGAACCCAGAGCTACTCCTATTGCTGATATCACCAGCAGAAGAGTTCCTCTGAGTGACTTTCCTTTATTTTCTGAGATAGAATCCAAACCAGAGGTGGTTCTCAGATACTTGGATGCGTGCAAGGCAGATGGTACAGATCCAAATCTGATTATCAAAGCTCTGCATCAACCTCAGCAAGAAGTGACTCTGAAGAAGACGAAGAAGAGGAAGGCACCTTCAGAAGGATCATCCCAGCAGACACCCAAGAAAAGAGGTAATTTATCTGCTGCTTCTGTTTTAAATTCTTCTACTATTCCAGCATCTATTCCTCCTCAAACCTCTCATAGAATCTCAATTCCCATCCCTACCATAGATGAAACTGTACCAGAAGAGGACCCTTCTGAGGCATTAAAACTCAGAAGACCCATAACCAAACATCCCAAACCAACAATCTCAACAACATCAGCAATTGATAAAGTGCTGTCTGATATTGATCAACACACTTCTGATCAATCAAACTCTGAACCACAAATTGTCCCTCCTCCACAACCAGAACAACAACAATCTGCTGAAGAACCAGAACAACAACAACAACCACTCTCATCAATTCCAGAAGAACCCCTTATCCCTGAACAACCAGAAATTCAAACAACTTCTCCTCAACCAGCAATTCCGTCTCCCTCTCCTCAACCAGAAATTAATCCACCATCACCTCAACCAGAGTTTCATCACTCTGAAACTCCTTCTCCTCAACCATCTGAACCTCATTCACCTCAACCATCACCTTTGGCAATCCAGCTGCCAGGTGGAACAACAATCACATTGGCACAATTGCCATCCTCATCAGAATCTACACCACCAAATACTCCCAAAACACCACCCAGTCCAATCATAATTTCTGATTCTGAAACTCCCTCTCCAAATCAAACTGCTGCCAAGCAAACCTCTGAAAACCCCAACAGGACTTTCATAGACTTAACCAGTCTTGACCGTCTTGCTGATATGAAACATAAAATAGCCATCCCTAAACCAAAACAACCAGATGTTGGCTCTGGTATTATGAATTTTGAAACAGGTGTGCAGCAATGGATTGCTTCTTTGAAGCAAGTCTGTCCTGGAATGATTGACCCATCTGCTTCTGATCAGCTCTGGTCATAATTCAGACTTTGGGTACGTGCTGAAGCCCTCAAGTTGCAGGATATCAACTATGAGCAGGCACAACAGAATTTTAGCAAGCTTCTGAATGAAGTTGGAAGTCAGCTTCTGAAAGAAGACGTGCTCCCTCTGGATAGTGAACCTTGGTCTGAGAAACAGCCAGCTTCAAAGGTGCAATCAGAAGAAGACAAGACCATTCAAGCTGAAGAAAGTCAAGCAGAAGATGTTGCTGAAAGCTCTCAGAAGCTTCCTGCTTCTGATGCTTCTCAAGCTGCCTTGGACAGGCAGACTCTGGAAGAACTAAAGCTGAATGACATGCGTCTGCAGCAGAGGATGGATGAAAATGACCAGAAGATGAAAGAAAGAATGGATGTGCAGGATAGGAAGATTGACACTGTTGTCAGCATGGTGCACAAGCAGAATGAGACTGCTGAAAAGATCCAAGCCATGCTGGAGAACCTGTCCACACGCTTGCCTCCTCAACCTTAGTCTCTTTTTCATTCATGTCTTTTTCATGTTTTCTTTGATTTTCTGATGTACTGTTTGAATATGTTTTGTACTATTTTCATGTTTTGATTCTGAACCTTTTAATATGACTAGTTTTTCTGATCTTAAATTGTTTTAGCACTCACTTACACTTTTTGATTGCTGACAAAAAGGGGGAGAACAAGAATGATATTTTAAACAATAACGGCTAACTAGACAGAAATTCTCAAACATTCTAACTCTATTACTTGAAAATGTTTTTTCTGTTTTGCTTAAAGTCTACAGGTACAAGGAAGCTCCTGGACACTCTGAAAACTAGAAGCTCTGATCACTATGAAGCTCTGATCCGCTCTGATACTCTGACCCAAAGCAAAGCTCTGACAAGAAAAGCTCTGAAGCTCTGCTCTGACATGCTGATCTAAATCTTCTGATAGTCAAAGACTCTGATACTCTGATGTTCAAAGAAAGGCAAAAAGATCTTATCCTGAAGAACACTTGTAATCAAAGGGAAGTAATAAACTCAGGGGGAGTATCTCTCAACTCTGATATCTTTTTACTCCTTATCTTTTTACCTCTTACTCTGATGCATCTTTCTGATACCTTTTCACGTTATTTTCATTTAAAAATATCTAGTTTTTGTCATCATCAAAAAGGGGGAGATTGTTAGAACAAAGTTTGAATCTACTACCCTATATTTAAGTTTTGATGATAACAAAGTGAAAAGATATATTATTTATAAGATTCATGTATGAACTATCTACTGCCTAAAATTATTATGTTCTGACTTGCAGATACTCTGATTGATATAAGCAAGATCACATCTAATCAGCATCAGAATTTGGTTCTTGACACCAGCATCAGAAGTTGCCATATCAGAATGTCAGAATCAGATGATCAACTCACGTATATGCTGAAGCCTGATGAACAAGACTGCACTCAACACTCTGATAAAGAAATACAACAGTTCATCAGCAGCTAAGCAGAGTCAGAATGAGCCAAGCCAGAAATTGCATTAAGTAAGCAACGGTACTGTGCATTGAAAGCAAATTAATACCAACGGCCTCATTCCAGACAAGATCTGCTCGATAAGGAAAGTTTGTTAATAGCATTGAATCAAGAATATTGCATCCAACATTCATCATCTCAGTGCTATATAAACAAGACTTTGAAGATTGAAATGGCTAATGCTCTCCAAATCTCTACACGCATAAAAGCTGATCAAAATCTTCTTTCTCTCAGTTTTGCTAAACACTACACATTCTGATATTCTATCATTGTTTAGCAATCTAGTTTCTAAGCTTTAAGTTGTGTATACATCACAGTTGTGATACAGTTTTGTAGAAAACATTCACACACTTAGTTTTATCTCTTTGTAAGAAAGTTTTTCCTTGACAAACCGGGTTGTGGTTTGGATCAAGAAGGCTTTAGCAGTTGTTAAAGCAGTCTGTAATATTCAGTTTAATATAGTGGATTAAGACCTCGTTGGAGAGAGGCGAAATCACCTTGACGGGTGGACTGGAGTAGTTTGAGATCAAACGAACCAGGATAAAAATATCTTGTTCATTGCATTAGATTTCAGTTTTACAATTCAACCCCCCTTTCTTGTGTTTTTCACTACTTCAGTCTCGCATCTTGCTCTCCAATTCCCAAGTCATGCTTTCTCCTGCAGCTCCTAGCCAAACCACTTTAACCAGAGCAATCTCTTTGCCCCTCAGCATCTTCATTTCACGGTCCGCGATCCGTACAGGTATCGTCTCCACCGTAAGATTATCCCGTACTTGCACATCGTCCATATGAATCACATGAGATGGATCTGAAATATACTTCCGAAGTTGCGACACATGAAACACATCATGCAAATTCGAAAGATTAGGCGGTAATGCCACTTTGTAAGCAACATTCCTCACTCTCTCTGAAATCTGATACAGTCCAATAAAACGAGAAGTGAGCTTCTTAGACTTCAATGCTCGCCCAACACCAGTCACAGGTGTAACTCTTAAAAACACATGATCACCAGCTTGAAATTTTAAATCCTTCCTTCGCTTGTCATGATAACTCTTATGTATACTTTGTGAATCTTTCATCTTTTCTCGAATCAACTTCACCTTCTCGGTAGTCTCACGAACAAGTTCAGGTCCAAGCACTAAACTTTCACCAGATTCATGCCAACATTAAAGAGTTCTACATCTCCGACCATACAACGCTTCAAAAGGTGCCATCCCAATACTGGAATGGTAACTGTTATTATAAGTGAACTCTATCAACGAAAGATAAGTATCCCACGAACCTCCCTGCTCAAGAACACATTCCCTCAGCAAATCTTCCAACGATTGAATTATCCGTTCAATTTGACCATCTGTCTGAGGATGATACGCTGAACTCAACCTCAACTTAGAACCCAATGCTTCTTGCAAACTCTTCCAAAAATATGAAGTAAATCTTGGATCTCTATCTAACACAATGCACGAAGGAACACCATGCAGCTTCACAATCACACTAGTATAAATCTCAGCCAACTTCGGCACTGGAAAACTGATGTTAATAGGAATAAAATGAGCTGACTTCGTAAGTCTATCAACAATCACCCAAATCGAATCATGCCCTCTTAAAGTACTAGGGAACCCCGTCACAAAGTCCATTGAAATGCTATCCCATTTCCATTCTGGAACTTCCAACGGTTGCATCAATCCTGCAGGCTTATGATGTTCACTTTCTTCATCTCAGCATCATCAGGAATACAAACCCGATTAGGAAACCTCAACACACCTTACTCATCTAGCTTAAAATCACAATTCTCAGCTTGATCAGTCCCAACCATCAAATCTACCAGTTTCACATCCAACTTCTGAGCTTCTCTGATACTGTTTAGAAATTCATTATTAATCTTCAACATACCCAACATAACACTCTGCGGAGTAACCTCGCAAACTAATCTCATATCTCTGAACTGCTCAATCAATTCCTACTCTTTGATCATCATTGATGACATATGTAATTTCTTTCGACTCAACGCATCAGCTACCACATTCGCCTTTCCTGGATGATAATTCAAACGGAAATCATAATCCTTTAACAATTCTAACCATCTTCGTTGCCTCATATTCAACTCTTTCTAATCAAACAAATACTTTAAGCTCTTATGGTCACTAAACACTTCAAATCTAGAACCATAAAGATAATGCCTCCAAATCTTCAACAGCAAGTTCTAAATCATGCGTAGGATAGTTCTTCTCATGAGTCCTTAACTTCCTTGACGCATAAGCAACTACCTTACCATTCTGCATAAGCACACCTCCTAAACCCATCTTGGAAGCATCACAATACACCACAAAAGACTCTCCTGGATTAGGAAACTTCAAAATTGGAGCCGACGTCAACCTCTTCTTCAATTCCATAAAACTTTCTTCGCACTGAACATCCCAAACAAAAGCTCTACCTTTACAAGTCAACTTAGTCAATGGAAGCGACAACTTAGAAAACCCTTCAATAAAGCTTCTATAATAACCAGCTAGTCCCAAGAAGCTTCTAATCTCAGTAGCTGACTTTGGAGTTTCCCATTGCAACACAGTATTAACCTTCGATGGATCTACAACAATGCCACTACCTGAAATCACATGACCAAGAAAACTAACCTCTTTCAACAAAAATTCACACTTGGACAGCTTTGCATACAACTTCTTCTCTTTCAGAATCTGCAATACTACTCTTAAATGTTTAGCATGCTCTTCTTTTGACTTAGAGTAAATCAAAATATCATCAATGAACACCACTACGAACCGATCCAAATATATATGAAAGATACGGTTCATATATTCCATGAATACTCCCGGCGCATTAGTAACACCAAAAGGCATCACTGAATACTCGTAATGTCCATAACGCGTTCTGAAAGCCGTCTTCTGAATATCTTCATCCTTCACTTTAATCTGATGGTAACCCGACCTCAAATCAATCTTACTAAACACATGAGCATCCACCAATTGGTCCATCAAGTCATCTATTCTTGGAAGCAGATACTTGTTCTTAATCGTCACTTTATTTAGCTGTCTATAATCAACACAAAGCCTCATACTTCCATCTTTCTTCTTCAGTAACAACACTGGAGCTCCCCACGATGATACACTTGGTCTCACAAACCTCTTCTCAAGTAACTCTTCCAATTTCTTATTCAACTCTGACAATTCAGATGCAAACATCCTGTATGGTGCCATAGACACAGGTCTGGTACCAGGTACAAGATCAATAGAAAATTCAACTTCTCTCTCTGGCGGTACATCAGGAATCTCATCAGGGAGAACTTCAGGAAATTCACACACCACCTGCAATTCCTCAATTATAGCTTGAGTCTCTACAGATAGCGACTCCATCAACGAAAACATCTGTGCTTCCTCTTGTATCAACTTCCTCAACTGTCTAGCAAATAACAAACCATCTTCCTCAAGAGTAGAAAACTTCACTGACTTGTCATAACAGTTAATATGAACACAATTATGCTCTAAACAGTCCATACCCAAAATTACATCCAAACCTCTTAACGACAAACAAATCAAATCAACAACAAAGTCTCTGTCGAAGATCGACAAGGGACACTTAGCACACACAAAAGAAGTAGTCACCGACCCCTTGGTTGGAGTATCGACGACCATTTCCATTCAAAGAAGAAAACACAAGACCCAATCTTTCAACACAATCCGCAGCAATAAAACAATGCGTAGCACCAGTATCAATAATAGTAATTAAAGGAGTACTATTAATGAAACATGTACCTCTAATAAGTCTGTCCTCAACAGCTGTCTGATCCTCAACCAAAGCAAACACTTTACCACTTGACTGAGCCTTCTTCGGTTTCGGATAATGGCTACCAATATGCCCTTCTTCTTTACAGTTGAAACAAACCACATTCTTGTGCTTGCATTCAGATACAACATGTCCGTTCTTACCACAACGATAACATCTCTTCACTTCAGCAGTGCACACATTACTCTTGTGCCCAGGCTTCCTACACTTAAAGAAAATCACACCAGCAGGAGTATCTCCCCCACTAGTCCTCTGTCCATGAGCAACTTTCTGCTTACCTTTAACAGCTGGGGCATCATAAGGCTTACCACGATTCTGTTGGTGCTTATCCCTCTTCTCACTGATAATCTTGTAATGTGCATTATTATCCTCCTCATAAATCCTACAGATATCAACTAGGTCAACAAAGTCACGGATTTTATGATATCCAACTGCCTTCTTAATCTTCGGGCGCAAACCATTCTCAAACTTAATACACTTCGAAAACACAACATTTTCCTCAGCGTAATGCGGATTGAACTTAGCCAACTCAGCAAACTTGGCAGCATACTCAACAATAGATAAATTTCCTTTCTTCAGCTCAAGGAATTCAATTTCCTTCTTTCCACGGACATCTTCAGGAAAATACTTTCTCAAAAACTCCCTACGGAACACAGCCCAAGTGACATTCTCACCTGCAGCTTCCAACTTCTGGCAAGTCTCTAGCCACCAGTCATCAACCTCAACTGCTAGCATATGAGTCCCATAATGAACCTTCTGCATTGTAGTGCAGTCCATCACGCGAAATATTCTCTCAATCTCTTTCAACCACTCCAATGCTCCGTCAGGATCATACTTTTCCTTGAACGTAGGTGGATTCTCTCTCTGAAAAGTCGCCAAGCTACGAGATCCAGCATTCCCGTCATCATTCGGCTGATTTCCATCGCATGAGCCATTGCTTCTAGAGCAACAGCAAGTGCAGCATCATTCCTTCCAGCCATCTCAACTTATCACTACAACACAAACAACAGTTAGAACTCAAAATAACAATACTCGATTGTTAGACAACTACGACTCGACGACAAGGTCGGACCAAACTTTTGCTCTTATACCAACTTTGTAACACCCCAATTCTACGCCAAGCAATTATGCAATTAAATCAGAGTTACAAAATTTCAATCATACAAATGAATCGGGACGTCACAAATTCTTCTAACAAATTCATTACATTCATCATAGATATATAACACGTTTTCAAAACATCGGATGAACCATGAACATAACATCTTTCATTAAAATAATTCAACAACTACGCAACGGAATTCTTCAATAACATCTATAAATAAACATCAACTTCAAAACATTTCATATTTAGTAAATAAACAATTTAAAGTCCAACAACTAAAAATCAAAAATAAAAAATAAGCAAGTGTTCATCCCCCCGAGTGTTACATATCAGAGCAATGACACCGACTCGATCTATTTTTGGTCTTTTTATGAGAAAAAAGAATTTTTTGTTAATAATAATTTGAATTTTATTTATGTAAATAAATTAATTATAAAAACCTAATTGAAAAGGATAATGATTGATTCTGACTCCTGGCCTTCAGGAGGACAATGAAAGGTTTGGATCGGTTTGAAAGCCGCTGGAGATGAGAGATATGATTTTCACAATTTCTTTGAATTTGGAGAATTTGTTTTGGAGAGATTTAGTACAAAATTTTGTGTTCTTGGCTTATGCTTTTGTTTTGTGTTTATAGAGGGACAAAATGGTGAGTAAACATGACAAGAATCCACACATAATGGCCCCCTTTCAAAGCAATATCAAACATATTAAAATACTTCTAAAATTGTGAAAAACTTGCCCTTCTTGAGATGCAATGAACCTGGTATTTTTCTTCATTCCTTGCAAGAACTCTAAGGCCGAATATCAACCCAAATCATCAACCCATGTGTCCATACTTTTTATTTATTATTTTATGCAATTTATTTTGTGTTTATTTGAATAAAATCAAAACAAATATGAATAAAATAGAGAAATATACAATTCAAGGTGAGAGTGAATTTATGGGTCCTTTAGTAATTCATAAACATATTTGAATCCCACAAAATAGGTCTATGAACTTAAAAATGCATTTCTGCTCAAAGTTGACTTTTTTGCATTTCAACCAATTTGCCCAATTTGTACTAGTCATAACTTGCTCAATTTTTATCTTTTGGAGATGATCTCTGACTTTTTAGAAAGCTCAAGATGTCCCATACAACCTATATGGTGACCATTTTTGCATTTGGAGAAATTATCTTGATGTAACTTGCCTTGACAAAAAATGCCTTTTTGTTGACTTTCTAAAAGACCTGTAATGTATTGGCTCATATCTTTCCAATGATGCATTTTTTGAACTTGAGGACAAAAGAAAAGTTGTAGGGAATTTAATTTTATTCAGAACGAGCTTTGGTTGGGGAAAATTGGATGAAGCATGTGAAATTTATACTTGGTCAAAGTTCAATTCACTTTTCCTAGGAAACCCTAATTTTGCCCTTTTGGATTCTTGATGATTTGAGAGCATTCCTTGAGGAATCATGATAAAACCTTGATAAAATGATGAATATCACTTAAAAATATTGATGTTGACCAAAAATCTTGAAGTTTGACTGTATGTTGACCATAGTTGACTTTTTGACCAATACAATTGATTTTTAAACATTTGAGCCATTGACTGAGCAAACTTGTGATGCAAGGCATGAAACTTGGCATGAACATTATTGATGACATATTAGGAACCATGGAAATAACTTGAGACCTTTGAAACCCAAACTTCTTTGTGAAAAGTGAAACCCTAGTTGGAAGTCCATTGCTTAGGAGTATGTTTTGAATAAAAATGAGAGGGAAAATTTTGGGGTACAACACACCTATATCCAAGGTTGGAAGAACCATTCAAACTCTTCATACAACAACAATAATGAATTATATGCACCTGGACAAGTTGCTGCTACACCGCCAGGATATCAGAAAGTCAGCCCAGCTGTTCCAAATGTTTCTAGAAAATCCAATCTAGAAATAATGATAGAAAATTTTGTAGCTACCCAAGCCCAACAAAATAAGGATTTTCTAAATCAGAATATTCACACCAATGAACAACTTAAGCAACTATCAAACAAGGTTGATGCCCTAGCTACTCATAACTGAATTCTAGAAACACAAATTTCTCAAGTGGCTCAACAAAAAACAACTAGAGATGCTCCCGCTGGCACTTTTCCTGGACAACCACAACTAATCCAAAAGTTCATGCTATGCTATAATACTACGAAGTGGGACAGAATTAGATGGACCAATTGACCCAATACTTAAAAATCTAGCCATGTATCAGAATTTTGGTAACGAAACTAAAAAGGAAGACAAACAAAAAGAAAATGAGAAGGGAGATAAAAGTGAAGAGGCCGAAGAGGAAGAAAAACCTTATGTGCCTCCGCCACCATACAAACCACCTATATCATATCCTCAAAGGGTTGTTAAGTCTAAAAGTGTAGGACAATTTAAGAAATTCATTGAACTTCTGAAACAATTGAATATCACTATACCTTTCATGAAGCTATCACACAAATTCCCTCTTATGCTAAGTTCCTTAAAGAGATCCTATCCAATAAGAAAAAGCTTGAGCATAACGAAACCATTATTCTTACCGCATAGTGTAGCACCATAATCCAAAACAAAATGCCTTTTAAGCTAAAAGACCCAGGTAGTTTTTCCATACCTTGTGTAATCGGAAAGTTTGTCATAGACAAAGCTTTATGCGACTTAGGAGCCAGTATCAGTCTAATTCCGTTATCAATTTGCGAAAGTCTTAACATGGGAGAATTGAGACCAACTAAAATTTTCTTTAGGAATTTTAGAGAACATTCTTCTTCGCATAGGACAATTCTATATTCCCAGTGACTTTATAATTATGGACATTAAGGAGGATTCCGACATCCCTATCATTTTAGGAAGACCATTCTTAGCCATAACCGGAGCCATCACAGACGTGAAACGAGGAAAGATAACTTTCGAGGTTGGTGAAGAAATGGTTGGGTTCATTCTTTCATAATTCTACAAGGCACCAACTATATTTGATTCATGTTGTTTCTTAGGATGTTATCGACGAATCTGTTAAAGAAATGAAGATGCAACAAACTAAGTATACTGAAGTAAAAAAGATTCCAGCACCTCCTATATTTTAAGACGATAATTGGAGTGAATCTTACGTAGATGATAATATGAGAGAATGTCTCGCACTAACTCCTGACCTTATACCTTTCCCAAAGAAACCAACTGCAGAACTTAAAACACTACCTAAAAACCTAAGATATGAATTACTAGACACAAAACTTGAACGACTAGTCATAGTAAACACATATTTAGGAAAAATAGAAACTGAAACATTATTACTTGTCCTAAGAAAGTATCCATCTGCTTTAGGCTATAAAATTTCATATCTTAAAGGAATAAGTCTCTCTATCTTTATGCATCACATTATGCTTGAGGAAGACTGTAAGACCTCTAGAGAACATCATAGGAGATTCAATTCCATTCTAAGTGATGTAGTAAAGAGAGCAGTACAAAAGTTGTTAGAAGCAGGAATCATATACCCAATATCTGACAGTAAATGGGTTAGCCCCGTACATGTCATACCAAAAAAGGGAGGTGTTATAGTTGTCACTAATGAAAAGGGTGAATCTGTAGCAAAACATACACAAACCGGATGAAGAATGTGCGTCGTCTATAGAAAGCTAAATAGTGCCACTCGTAAGGACCATTTTCCTTTAGCCTTCATTGATCAAATGCTTGAACGACTGGATAAACACTCCCATTTATGCTATTTAGATGGTTACTCATGATTTTTCCAGATTCCTATTCATCCTGATGACCAAGAAAAGACTACATTCACATGCCCTTATGGTACATTTCCCTACCGGCAAATGTCGTTCAGATTATGTAACACTTCTGCAACATTTAAGAGATGCATGATGGCAATCTTCGCTGATTTTTTAGACAATATAATGGAAGTTTTTATGGATGATTTCTCTGTTTGTGGGTAGAGTTTTGAAAGATGTCTATCGAACCTCAAAATGGTACCTGAAAGATGCGTAAATGTAATCTAGTGCTAAATTAGGAAAAATTCCATTTCATGGTCCGACCAGGAATTGTACTTGGACACATAATGTCCGACAAGGGGATTGAAGTTGATAAATAAAAATAGAAATCATTGAAAACCTTCAACCTTAGAAAACCATTAGAGACATACAAAGTTTCTTGTGACATGTCAGTTTCTACCGACGATTTATTAAAAATTTCTAAAATAACCCAACCACCAACTTGATTATTAATGAAAGATGTTGAGTTCATCTTTGACGAGAAATGCCTAGAAGCGTTCGAACATCTTAAAAATGCTCTCATTACTACACCTATCATGCAACCACCTGATTGGAGTAAACCGTTTGAGGTAATGTGTGATGCTAGTGAATATGCAGTACGCACAGTCTTAGGACAAAAGGAAGACAAAAAGCGTCATGCAATTTATTACGCAAGTAGAACCTTAGATCTTGTGCAAATGAACTACTCCACAACAAAAAAGGAACTCATAGCCATCATGTTCGCGTTAGATAAATTTTGTTCTTACTTAGTAGGAGAAAAAATCATTATTTATACCAACCACACAGAAATTAGGTACCTATTGAGTAAAAAGGACGCCAAACCAAGAATCTTAAGATGGACTTTACTCTTGCAAGAATTCGACTTAGAAATCAAAAAAAGAAAGGCACTGAAAACGTAGTAGCTGATCATCTCTCTAGAATTGAGGACATAAAACCAGAACAAGTGCCTATAAATGACGATTTCCCATATGAACGACTAGTAGCCTAGTTAGAAAGAAACATAGTTGAATGCTCTTTGACTTATAACGATACCGAAACAAATGAAGTTGTGGAAGAAATTTACACCAAAACTATACTGCCATGGTATGCTAACTTTGTCCATTACTTAGCAGCCGGATTACTTCCACCGAATTTAACTTACCAACAAAAGAAGAAATTATTCCATGATCTTAAATGTAACACCCAAAATTCCACAGTGATTAATAATATAAAAAACAGAGTAATTTTTCTTTTTCTTCAAAATACATTTAGGATGCTACACTTTCTGAAAAGAATCATATTTTTGCTCAAAGTAATAAAATGGATACATAACACCTTTTGGATAAATAACAAGTACCATAGTCTTAAAAATTAACTTCATTACACAACTGAAAATAATTGAGATTTGTCATCTAAAACAACTTCAATTAAACAATAAATCTTAAATTAATTATCCAGGAGTTTAAAATACTCCACAACAACCACCAAAACAATGCAAAACAAAATAAGCATTTATACCCTAACATGGTGTTACATATCAGAGCATAATGTCGACTCTAAAACAGATATGAAGAGCAACCTCTTCGAACTTCACAATAACGAACTACTCCTGACTATCTGCACGATACCCATGCAGAGACAACATTCAAATAGAAGAGGTGAGATATCACAACCAAATAAAGGAAAGTATAATAATAAGTATACATAAATATTTCAAGCATAGTTATTATATTCACATCTCACAACTCCATGCCATAAGCAAAATTAACAAGTATAAACAACCACACACAACATCTTTACGCTAACAACAAGGCATGCAATGAGACACAACACTGACTCTATGCATGTGGTCCCAATATCGCTCATGAATCCACACCATCTAGTACAAGAGTCACCAACATCGTGAACAATTTGGTTCACTTTTCTCTCGATCCACTCCATCTAGGATCAGAGCCAACAACAACAACGTAAATGTTTATATCCACCTTTCTCTCTATCCACACCATCTAGTATTAGAACCAACAACAACAGGACTAAGTCCTCTACATGAAATGCATGCGACACAACCATGCAACACAAAACACATTGGTATCTACATCCATCAATATGATATGCCATTACCGGCCACCATGCAACAACACCTGCTCAATAAAAAACAATATCAATACAACGATATAGCAACAAATAACAACATATTTGCATATATCCAACTACACCACATTATGGCCGTATAATTCATAAAGCATGTTATCAATTCATCATGTTATATTCAGTAACAATAACACCACATCACAATATAGCATCATATCATCACAATCCACTAAGAATGTATACATATAGTTATCATGTATTTTATTAAACATCATCACTAACAACATAATTCACATAATCATCACGTAGCAGATATTAATTATTTACAACATCAATATCACTAAGACATCATCATAATTTACATCGTTCACGTCACAATAACATCATGTTCATCATTATAAACTGCACATTCATAATTATCAATCACATAAGGTATTTACATATATTTTATTGAATGACATAACTGGACACACACTAAACACCCGTCCACGCGTCAAATAGTTGAAAATATGGTACAATAAATATTTTTAAATTAAAGTATACAAAATCAGCTTTTCAACAATTTGAACCAGGCATCGTTTAGACACTCACAACTCGAGTTATGAATTTTCTTTGTTTTACAAGAAATGTAAACACTGACATCCTATACTGACATCCAAAACGCCTCATTACAAACCAATTAAATTCTTTTTCAGCACATGAAACCATTTTCATGAGGAAGTGCACTTTATTAGCTTTCTGTAGGTTCAAATGGCCCGTCAAACAGACTCCTGGATCAAAAGATATGAATTTTCAAAGTTCAAAAACATTTCGGTTTAACACAGGAAGAAAACCGGTTTCCCAAAAATTGGAAAACCGTTTCTGCATTTTTCCCATAACCTGCAGGGAAAAATAAGGTTGAGGAAACCGGTTTCCTAAAAACCAGAAACTTATTTCTTCTTCGCATAAAAGATTTTTCTGCTATTTTCCAGAACACGGTCCATGTTCCAATCAACCCTAAAACATCTCAAATCACTCCCAATACTTGGATATTACTTACAATTCATTGACACACAATTTACACCAACTACCCAAGCAATAATAAAATCAATTTAGTCAATCCCATTGCAATTTCATCAAGAATTTCATCACTTAGATTCAAACACACAAACAACCACAACAATCAATATTCCCACATACATATCATTATACTATCCCTTTAGAAAGTTGGAACCCCAGTCTTACCTTAGATTTATGGTTTCCAAGCTTCAGCTTTTCTCTTCTTCTTCCATGGTAATCTTCCCTAAACCCTAGCTTCTCTTCTAACCTTCTTGCTTTATCTTCCCCAATGTTACAATCGTTCCAAAAATATGATCCAACTTATCACTTCTTTTCTTTTTACTAATTTAACCCTTAGACCCATATTATGGTCTTCCATCCTTACCCTCACTAAACCTCATACAATGACCATCTTACCCTCATTATTTCTACTCATATTATCCCATTTAAGCATTAATAAAATTCTAACAATTATTCTTAAATCTAAATAATTCCAACTAAATTATTTAAATTAAAAATAATTCTCACTACTAATTTAATCCAACACTACCCCATACCTATTATCGTTAAACCACTCAACGCATCAGAATAATCACAACGACCCGCAATTATTCACAACCATCCAATCAAATGATAGTTTATAATTTTTAGGGTTCTACATTAAACATTACTACTAGGATGAGCCTCTTCTTTTCAAGAGAAGTGTCATTGGTATATTCCGTTGATGCATCCCCGAAGAAGAAGTCGAAAACATAATATCTCATTGCTATTCTGCTTCTTATGGAGGATATGCAAGCACTTCTAAGACTTGTGCAAAGATCTTACAAGCTTACCTTTTTTGGCCTAATCTATGGAAAGACGACCACATCGCGATTATAAATTGCAACCAATGCCAACGCATCGACAATATATCTAGACGCGATGAGATGCCATTGAAAGGCATCTTAGAAGTAGAAGACTTAGATGTTTTGGGGATTGACTTTATGGGGCCTTTCCCATCTTCTTTTGGTAACAAGTACATACTCGTTGTTATCGATTACATATCAAAATCGATCGAGGTTGTAGCTTCTCCTACTAATGATACAAGAGTAGTAATTAAGCTTTTTAAGAACATAATATTTCCTAAATTCGGTGTGCCGAGGCTTGTCATAAGCGACGGAGGTTCCCATTTCATTTTTAAAATCTTTGAAAA
Source organism: Vicia faba (assembly GCA_948472305.1). Lineage (NCBI taxonomy): Eukaryota > Viridiplantae > Streptophyta > Magnoliopsida > Fabales > Fabaceae > Vicia > Vicia faba. Next base: position 726,432,101 of record OX451739.1, read on the forward strand.
ACTGTTGCTAAAATATGGAGTCCGACACCGGGTAATAACACCTTATCACCCACAAACTAGTGGGCATATGGAGGTTTCAAATAGAGAAATTCAGCAAATTTTAGAGAAAATAGTTGCCACCTCTAGGAAATATTGGTCTTCAAAGCTACATGAAGCCCTGTGGGCATATAGAACAGCTTACAATACCTCAAAAGGAACAATGCCATTCAAGCTAGTTTATGGTAAATCATGTCATTTGTTGGTATAATTAAAACATAAAGCTTATTGGGCCATTAAGACACTTAATTTGAATTATATTGCCGCCAACGAAAAAAGGATTTTAGATATTCATGAAGTTGAAGGACTTAGATTAGACGCCTACAAGAATGCCCGAATCTATAAGGAAAGAACTAAAAAGTGGCATGATAGACACATATCTAGAAAATATTTTAATGAAGGGGACCTAGTACTCCTTTTTAACTCACGACTAAATATTTTCCCAAGAAAACTTAGATCTAGGTGGTTGGGACCTTTTGAGGTTAAGAAATTATTTTCAAGCGGAATTGTAGAAATTAAAAGTAGATCAAAAGTGTCATTCATTGTGAATGGGCATCGACTTAAACATTATCTTAGCATAGAAAATCGAGATTAAAATTTTGAGTATAAATTACAAGAGCTGCCCGCTCGTTTGCAAAACTAGCCATCAAATTAATGTTAAGCTCCCGACATTAAATGAAGCACTTTGTGGGAGGCAACACACAATTTTAGATCTTAGTTTTGAAAATTTTAATTAATAGGATTTTAGATTTTATCTTACTTAATTTTTGCTAACTTTATAACTTTCATAATGTTAAACAATATGATCTTTTGAAATTAACCATTACTAACTTAGCTTATGTCTACTTACTTTCAGGCTAACATAACATCTCTTACTTCTAACTAACTTTCACGATGCAACAAGTAGACACTATGAAATTTTTTTCCAGAGGCAGAGCCCAGAAGAGGAGTTTTGAGGTACTAGCTCAAAGAGAGATGGATTTAGCTATCTATCCTGATGGACTCACCATGACCAAGCTAGGAATCAGAGATATTGTTATGTTTTTCCTTAACCAACTAGGATGGAATAACTTTGCTGTTAGGAGAAGATTTAGTACCTTTCATAGGCTGACACTTAAATTCCTGAGCTCTCTTACCTATTTACCTTTCCATGGTTTAGGATTCAACAAAGGACTTATCATATTTAGGTTGTTTGGTATAGATTACCACTACACCCATAGAGATATGGCTGAACTCCAAGATTTCCCTAATAGACATGATGCTTTTACCAAGACTCAAGAAGAACTCTTGATGAACCTTGAACTCAATTACTTTTGGGGTAGCATAGCCGGAAACAACAACCCTAGCCAAATGATATGCACTCTGAAAACATCCATAATCCGACGATCGATTACGTTCACAAGATCCTTGCTCACACCCTTTTCAAAAAAGAAGAGAACATAACTTCCATTTCAACATATGAGTTATTTATTATGTATTGTGATTCACAATCATGACTCGTTAATGTTGCTTCCTTTATGATATCCAATATGGATTGAATTGCACAAGCTACCCATAGACCAATAATTATAGGAGGCCTAGTGACCATGATTACAAATGTTGTTGGATTAAGACATCCATTTATTACACTTAAACCTCTAGGTGGAATCAGGCCCATGAACATTCAATTCTATTTTAATAGTGGCATTATAAGAAACCTAGGACCGAATGAGTTTGAATTTCTGATCAACAATGAGGTTTTCCACCTCTTTACCTTTCCAAACCATGAAAGGACTAGTGTACATGATAGAAACAATTGAATTTTTGATTTGGACGGACAAAATGTATCACTCTTTCCTCCAGAGACACCTCAAATCTATGACCAATTTGATGTCTATCTCTCTGATGCTGACTCGAGTTCCTCTGGTGCCTCTGGTGCCTCTGCTGCTCAACATATTGATCACACTACTGCAATCACTTCAGTACAAACGGATATTGCTAACCTTAGAGGCGAGTTGACCACATTGTGCATGGACTTCCACAACTTTATGGACGTAATGATAGAGCAATTTGATCAGATTTACTAGCAGGGTCTTCACTGATCAGATTTGCCATTTAAGCAGTAAGGACACTGCATAGTTTAAGTGTGGGAGAAGGAATAACATTGATTTTAATTTTTAGGATTTCTTTGGTTTCTAATCTAGGATTTGCTCGCTTTATAGTTAGGATTTCCTTGTTTTCTACTTGTTATTATTTACATTTTGTCGAGCTTCCGACGTTAAACAAGTGCTACGTGGGAGGCAACCCACGATTTACAATTTAGTAATGCACTATTTCCAATTTTCCAATTTTTCTTATGTTTAATTTTTATCTTTACAATTAATTTTCATTATAAAAATAGTTCAATATGATGCAAATTGATTGGTTTATGAAATCTCATAAGTATTGTGTCTCTAAACAAATATATGAGCAGCTAAAGTGCTATGCCTCAGCAGTAGAATGCAAATTCTGTTGAATTCTGCACTTTTGATACCCATGGCATTCGCCATTGGGCGTATGGCGCCCGCTATAGCTTCAAAACCAGAAAATATAACTTTTTAGAGTGATGGAATTCGACACAACTCCCATGGAGTTCGCCGTGGCTTCAAAAACAGAGGCGTTATTTTAAAACTCCCTCCCTACGGATTTACAATCTCTATCTCTTCTCATAACCTCTACCCACTCACCCTTTTGTCTTCCACCACTTCCATAACTTCCCCACTTCCTCTAATCTCATTCAATCTATTTAAAACCCCATTAACATTAAACTCCCGTCACCTTATCTCTCTACGTTCATCCAATTCCGTTCTCCATAAAATACCTAATTTTCCAATTCTCATTATGCCTCCAAGAGTAGTGAGACCAAGGAGAGAACTTGATACCATGGGAATAAAGTTCGTGGAGGGAGTTGAAGGAGAAAACCAAAGGACACGATACATCAAGCTTTTCAACCATCAAATCGTGCCAACAAGGTATGCCGATGAAACTACTTTATGCGATTAGGGCTGAAAGGTAGGGTTAGGTGGATGTTAGGCAACCTAGGAATGACTGAATTATGTTCCATGACCAGCCCTATGTATGTTAGGCTTACTTATGAGTTCCTAAGTTCATTTCAATATGCCACTCCCTATGGTGGGTCACGAGTCCAAGGCAAAATTAGGTTTAGGATGTTTAATGTCACCTATGAATTAAACCAAGATTGAATTGCAGATATTTTGCACTTCCCATCATGGGGAAGGTGTGGCTTTCAAATAACCCCTTTAGATCAAAGGGTCTCCCGAAGCTTTTAACTTTTGGCACAGATTAACTGGTGAGACCATGATCGATTGGGAATGTCTCATAGCCATCTCCATTCATATCCCAATAATTAGGTACTTGCACTGCATTCTAGCTCAGACACTTTTGGATGATAAAATAACGGGGAGGTTAACTCTAGAGAACTCTACTTTTTTCATTGCATACTAACCAGGTATGAGTCAACCCCATGCCTCTCATGCTCGCTCATATGCAATCTATGGCAGCTAGAAGCCATGGCCTCATTCACGGCGGAGGGCTAATCACATCTATAGCCTGTGGGCATGGTATTAATGATAGGTTAGCCTCGTTAGTGCCATTACCCACCAATTTTCTGGATAAGGATGCTTTCCATAGCATGCACAACATAAAAAATAGGCCAGGAGGTAAGCATTTTTCTTTGATAGTTAAGAGAACGGTAGTTAGATGCATTATTCTGCCAAACCCCGAAAGGATTAATGTGCAAAACAAGAAGAATTGGCTCTTTGATTTGGATTCCCTTGAACCCGGCGTTAAAATAGATGCCCAAGTTAATGAGTAGCATGACACTGATGTTGAGTTAGATGATATGCAACAAGGTGCTCCCAATATTGATACACACCCACACACCACACATGGTACTTCTGACAATTTTGTAGAAGGAATAACCACACAAATTCTACTCTTGAAGAGATCCTTGATGAGATTATACGACGTAGCACATTGAATCCCCAACATGACTAGAGGATTCATGACATGCAAGCTAAACAACTTGAGATGATGCGTCATATTCAACAGATTCACCAAGACCAACACGACTATAATGAAAATAATATGTCAAATTTGATTTCTGCAATGGGATATATCCGAGTACGTGTGGATGATTTGCAATAATATATATAGCATGTGGGGTTTCCACCTCACCAGCCTGGAAATGGTGGGCGTGTGTGAGCACGTGGCCGAGGAAAACAGTAGCCAACACATCAGGTTATACCTTCCTTTTTCACCTTTTATAGTCGCATTGGGGACAATGCTCGGTTTAAGCGTGGGAGGGGGAGCTTTATCTCTTTAATTTATTTTTTTCTAGGTAAATTTATCACTTTCTTATTTTTATCATCATTCCTTTAGGATTTCTATTTTTCAGTTTTTATCTTATAATAGCATGTGTCATTGGGTCATTTATGCGTGTTATTTTCTTTTGTTATTAACTACCTTTAAATTGACCCCCAACATAAAAAAATGTGTTTGATTCATGTCACAATACTCTAAGAGTATATAGGTTGTTTTGCACTTTAGGCTTTTTTAACTAGACTTGAGAAAGATCAGATAAAATCGGTACCGGCTTTACACCTTAAACCCCCAAAATATGCAAGTTCCAATTTGAGTACCTATTATACCGAGACCACGAGTTTGAGTCTTAAAATAACCACAAGTAGTTTATATTAGCAGTCAACACCATCCTAAGCATGCTCTACGTAGGGGAGTTGATGAACATAAGTGAATGATCTCGTTTTTAATGAATAAGTGTTGTAAATTAAAAAAAAAATTCTAAGTTAGGTGACCCTCACCCAGTTATTTAGCCTAACATTTGTTATACCTATGCATATCTAATAATAAGAACCCATTATTGGTTGGTCCGGAGGGCACTGGTACTAGACTTGGTAGGGCGGACTACGGTTCGATCCTCCGTAATCAGTAATTGGGAAAAATGGGGTTGCACCGCTTAGTATCAAAACCCCGTGCTTAAGAAATATCAAAGTCACTAACTGATCCCCCTACTATGAGCGCGTATGAATAATGAGCTTATTGTGATTGTGCTAGAATGAAAGTGGGTGAAAAGAGACGAAAAATATAGGTCGAGTTATAATAGCATGATTAGGATTGGTTTGCATATGATAGGAGTTTTTGGCTTGTGTCATTACGGTTTCCTTGGTATTGATGTTTAGTACCTATCTATTTTATAATAGCCTAGAAACCACGTACTATTTATAGCGGTGAAAATCGGAGATCGAATTATTAATTAACTCGACTCGCAAAAGTAAGAGTCGCCACCGCGCTTTATTATTTTCAAGGGGAAAGGGAAAAGAGCGAAATAAAACCCTAAAACATGCAATGTAAAATAATACTTAAAAGTAATGAAGATACAATGCATTTTTGAAAGAGATCAAGAGTTCGGGGGTTGGTTATACAATGGGAAGGTATTAGCACCCAATGCATCTGCGGTACTCTGCAGGAACCTTTTGGAATATCTGTTTTTGGTTAAAATTGTTTGTTATATACAAGGGTGTATTTATCTACAACTATGTTTGCTTAAGGGAAAAAAATGAGTTTTTATTATTGCATCCGTGAGGGTTTCGCGACCCTTTGCCTACGTATCTAATGAAGGAATCAAAACATCGTAGTTCCTCTAGAAAAAAGTTGATTTGTTTGTGTTTTTTAGTGGGCGACATTAATGCACGCATTCTAGCAATAAGCACGGCCGGTATCGCGGTAGAACGGGGATAACATGCCCTTGGGGGGAGTTTTGATTTGTTGAGTGTTTTGCGGGTTTTAAGATATATTCAAGTAAGGATTAAAGAGTATTTTTTTTTGGATTTTTTGGTTTGTTTACTTGTTGATTTTATCTTGCTATACACGCCTAATTACTAGCATTTGTACAAAGTAAATAAAATGCAGAAAGATAAAATCCTACGCTATTACAACCGTATCGAAAGGCATAAAAAATAAGATAAAAGTAAGAAAAATGAGTGTCTTTCGATTCAGGCAGGAGCACCATTCGATTTGCATTCTGTTGGCCTCCTTCGATTGGGGCTAGCAACAGCAAAGGAATGTCTTTCGATTGGGCCTTGGCAGGGGCGAGGTCCTGTCCTTCAATTGGGCAAAGGCAGCAGCAAGTTGTATCCTTCGACTGGGGCCTGGAAGTCAGTGTAGGGCGAAGCCTTCTGGTTCTTCCTTGTGGCCTTCTTCGACTGGAGGTTGAAAGCAGTGAGGGAATGGCTTTCGATTGGAAATGGTTTGCCTCCTGGTTGTCTCTTTCGTTCGACCTGGAGAAAGAGGGTATACGCCAGAAGCTTCGTTTCCTATTTCCTGTTTCTTTCATTTAAAGCATTAAATGACAACATGGCCTGAGGCCATGCTAGTATTTATCTTTCAAACAGTTTAATAATTAAAGCTAGTTCAGGTAAACAGAAAGCAAAACGAAAGGGTTAACTTTTAAAAACATGTTAACAGGGTGGAAACGAAAGGAAAAATGGTATATACATGCTTGAAACTAACAAAAAGATTATTTACATGTTATGGCATGAAATGAAAGGTTCAAGGGTAAGAGTGACTTACCTTGATGGAGGCTTTGAATGGGTGTGGGATTCGAACTTGAACTGCTACCTGGATGTTTCTGGAATTTGAAGAATAGTCACAGGGGATTTGCTTTTGGTTCGAAGGGTTGTCACAGAAGGTTGTCTTTGAGTTTGAACAAACTTCTATGTGTGGGGTGTTCTTCAGAATCGAAAGAGATGAGTGTTTGGGATTCTGGGTTTTGATTTCTCAAGTGTTGATGAACTTGAGAGTTTTGTTGTGTTTGAGAAAATTTAGGGGATGCGTTCCTCTGGTCCAAAGATCCTCTCCTAAACATGTGTTGGAGCCTCTTATTTATAGACAAAGTTGGCTGAAGTTTTTGGAGGGAAAACAAAATAATTTGAACAATTTGGGTAAACTGCTCTTTGCAGCCTTCGAGGGGCAGTGCTTGTATGCTGTTTTGGTGCAAGAATGGGGCAGTGTTTCAGGACTGCTATGCAGCAGTTTTGGCCAGTGTACCATGTCTGAACTTGGCAGCAAGCATCTTTGAATATTTTATCCATTCATTTTGACCCTCCTTCGACCAGATTCTTCTTCCAACACATTGTTTGACTTTCCTCCAACAAGTGTCCTTCAAACGAATCATCTTTGTGCATCATTTGAAGGGGCCAAATGTGTGCTTCGAATGGACTAGTAAGGCGTACCCTTCGACAGGGACTCATATGTATGCCCCTCAAGTACACCACTATATGTCTTTTGAGGGGGCCATCAACCATGTGCTGAAGTTTGTCAAGGATGGAAATGCAGCATACTAAAGAGAAATGTTGTCCAGTCGAAGCTAGTACAAACATAGTCGAAGCCTGCATGGAGGAGGTCTAAACTTTGTGACTCCAAGCAAGCACGCAAAAAGGTCAGTGCTCAAACAAAGACTTGCACGAAGGGAGCCACATGCCTAAACAAATCTTGGATCGAAACAAATATATTGCCCAATCGAAAGCCCGTGTTCGAAGGAAGCAATGTTGCCCAATCGAAGCATGTGGATCGAAACAAACATATTGCCCAATCGAAAGCCCGTGTTTGAAGAAAGCAATGTTGCCCAATCGAAGCATGTTTGCAGGCAGTAAACTTGTCCAGTCGAAGCAGGCTTGCAGGCAGTAAACTTGTCCAATCGAAAGGCTGAATCGAAGGAGGTTTCAAATCCAAATGAAGGATGTACCTAAACTTGCATTCGAAGGAGACTAAGAGTCAATCGAAGAGTAATGAATCGAAGGAGACCTGTCAGCACATGAAATCAAAGAAACAAAAAAAAAACACATTTCGTGCTTGATTAGAAGTTAGTGATACATAGGCTAAGAATGTTCAAAACACTTGACAATTTCTGCATAATCAATGCTCGAAGGTGAGAGGTTAAAACCGACTGTATTTAGTGACCTTGACTTTTGTATAAAAATGAAAAAATAAAAATGGGATATTAGGTCAAAAATTAGGGTATGACACTATTAGAGTTCTTGTTGTGTGTATGTTTCAAACCAGCATCTTAGTCGTTATTGCATTGGTTGATTGCTTTTGAACAAGCAATGGTCTTAGTATGGGGGAGTTTGATAACTTGAAAACACATCATATTTTCCGACTCAATTCACATGCTATTCAGTTTCATTTCTCGTTTTTGTCGTGCTTTTATGTTGCTTTGTGTTGTGTTTCAGGCTCTTTACTGTTAGTGAAGAAACATGCATTGGAATAAAAAAGGAGGAAGAAAGAGTAGAAAAAGAAGCAGAATCTCACTTCTACTGATGTGGCGGACTCCACCATCACCATGGAGAGTTCCATGGCCTCCATGCCACGTCAATTAATGAGTCTCAACTCACGGTGGTCGCCATGAGCCCCATGGCGGTCTGCAAGCACCATGGAAACAGAAAACGTGGAAAACAGAACAAACCACTTCCTCCTCCATTTTCCTATATTTTCTCAAGTCAATTTTGAAACGATTTGAAGATTGAGGCAGTGTTGTAACTCTATATAAACCATATTTTACTTAGTTTTAGGGGTCGAAGTTTTGTAGGAGAAGCTCTGGCAAACTGAAAAGCGATTATTTGTACAAAATTCTTATTGTAATCCTGTCGGCATACTTAGAAGAAATCAAAGTTCCTTTATTTCTGTTTTTATCATGTTTTTTATTTACCGCATTATAATTATTTTTTTAGTCTAACTATAATATATTCCTTTATTGCAATTTCTATGTTTAACGTGTTTTTAATTAGTAACATGTTCGGCTAAGCATATAGAGCCCGATATGTGAGTAGCGTCGTTTCCGACGGGACTCAGTAATAAGTTGGATTAATAATTTAATTGAAAATTCAGTTTCAATCTTTATTTCTTAAACTTAATTTAAATATCTGTCACGAGAGTGAGAGGGTATTTAACACGATTGTGTTACGAGACTGAGAAATTAACTAAGGTTTGAGTTGGCACTGCGGGAGTGTGGGGGTCAAACCAGATAGTAAGAACGGGGCATTAATTCCTAAAGAGAGCAAGAGCGCTTTAGGCATCAATTAGAACTGGTTCAGTTTTCAAAACGCATTCCTCAATTAGAATGGGAGAGCAAGAGAAAAATCCCATGGTTAAGGAGCGTGACTTTATCCAAAACCATGAGAGTGTGAGATATTGTCTTTAAATTGATATTTTCTACTAAACATTATTCTAACAACACTACAAGCCAACGAGTTACAGAGTCCTTGAGGCATACGGGATACACATTCTAGTCTCTCTTTATTATTTTCCAATTAAATTTAGTTTAGTATTAATTCTCATTAATCCAAAATAATTATTCTCCTTAGCTTTACATACTAACGATAGATAACATTAGTTTGATTATTAGTCCATGTAGGTTCGATGTCTTTTAAAACTATGCGATTAGATTATTCACTTGCAGTAATTAACCCAATAGACTCTTAAAGTCGCGATCACTTAGCTGTGTAGATTATCCACCTTGGAAAGCTAACATCGTGCTAGTACCCAAGAAGGATAGAAAATTACGCATGTGTTTAGATTATCGGGATCTAAACAAAGCAAGTCCCAACGATGATTTCCCGTTACTGCACATAGATGTTTTGGTAGACAATATGAGTCAAGCTTTGGTATTTTCTTTAATGGATGGTTTCTCAGGATATAATCAAATCAAGAAGGCACCCGAGGATTTGGAAAATACTACATTCATGACTCCTTGGGGAACCTTATATTACAAAGTAATGTCTTTCAGTCTAAAGAATGCAGGGGTAACCTATCAACGAGTAATGGTCACGTTGTTTCATGACATGATCCACAAAGAATTCGAAGTCTACGTGGATGACATGATTGCCAAATCTCACACAGAGGAGGATCACATCATTCACTTGCAGAAATTATTCGAACATCTATGAAAATTTAGACTGAGGTTGAATCCGAACAAATGTACATTTGGTGTCAGGTCAGTTAAGCTATTGGGTTTCATTCTAAGTCAGCGGTGTATTGAGGTAGATCTCGACAAAGGTGAAACCCATACAAGAAATGCTAGTTCCAAGGATAGAAAAAGAGGTTAGTGGTTTTCTAGGACGATTGAACTACATCTCAAGGTTCATATCGCACCTAACTGCCACTTGTGAGCCTATATTCAAACTACTCAGAAAAGACCAAACAATGGAGTGGAATGAAGATTGTTAGACAACCTTTGAAATAATAAAGCAATATTTACAAGAGCCATATATCCTGGTGCCACCTGTTCCCGAGAGACCACTTATTATGTACTTAACAATGCTTGAAGGATCTATGGGATGTGTATTAGGTCAACACAATGAAACAAGTAGGAAAGAGCACGCCATCTACTACATAAGCAAGAAATTTACTGATTGTGAAACCGGATACTCACTCCTTGAGAATACCTATTTTGATATAGCTTGGGCTACTAAACTATTAAGACAATATAGGTTAACTTACACCATGTGGTTAATAGAAAGAATGGATCCTTTGAAATATGTGTTCAAAAAACCAGCCCTCACAGGAAGAATTGCTCGATTGCAGATGTTGTTATCTGAATAAGACATCCAATATGTTACTCAAAAGGCCATAAATGGCAGTGTACTAGCTGATCACCTGGATCATCAACCATTCGAAGAATATTAACCAATGAAGTTTGATTTTCCAAACTAAGACATCATGGTTATATGTGACTATGAAATACCAGGGCCTGATGAAGTACCTGAATTAGGGGCACGATGGATACAAATGTTTGATGGTGCTTCAAATGTACGAGAACATGGTATTGGGGTTGTATTGACTTCTCCGAAGAACATTCATAAACCTTATACTGCGAGGTTATGTTTTGATCGCACCAACAACTTTGCTGAATACGAAGCTTGTATTCTAGGTCTAGAAGCTGCTATTGATCTAAGAATTAAATACCTCAAAGTATATGGAGACTCAGAGTTAGTCATATACAAAGTCAATGGTGAATGGGACACTCGACATCCCAAATTAATTCCATAGCGGGATTATGTTTTGGAGCTAGCTACATAATTCACGAAGATTACTTTCACTCACATTCCCCGAGAAGAAAATCAGATGGCTCATGCCTTGGCGACCTTGTCAGCCATATTCAAAGTAACTTGGATTAATCATGAACCATGCATCACGATCAGACATTTTGAAGAGCCTGCACACTGCCTTGCACTTGAAGAAGGGCCGGATAATAAACCTTGGTTCTACGACATCAAGAGATATCTGGAAAAGCAAGAATATCCGGAAAATGCCTCCATAATAGACAAGCGAACTCTACAGAAGCTAGCTGCGAAGTTCTTCTTAAATGGGGATGTACTGTACAAAAGAAACTATGATGTGGTGTTATTCAGGTGCATGGAGAAACATGAGGTAGATACACTCATGAGAGAGATCTATGAAGGAACCTTCAGGACTCATACAAATGGACATGCCATGGCTAGAAAAATATTGAGGGCAGGTTACTATTGGTTGACAATGGAAGCTGACTATTACCATTACACGAAGACATGCCATAAGTGTCAAATCTACACCGACAAGGTGCACGTACCACCAAATCCTCTAAATGTTCTAAGTTCATCGTGGCCATTCTCGATGTGGGGAATTGATATGATAGGAATTATCGAACCAAAGGCTTCTAATGGACACCGATTCATACTAGTCTCCATTAATTCTTTTAACAAGTGGGTAGAAGCTACATCTTATCGAAATGTCATAAAGCAAGTGGTCACTCGATATATCAAACAGAACATCATATGCAAATATGGGGTTCCTAGAAGAATTATTACAGAAAACAGGTCCAACCTAAAAAACAAAATGATGAACGAGTTATGTGATGATTTCAAGATTGAGCATCATAGTTCATCACCTTACCGACCTAAGAAGAACGGGGCCATTGAAGCTGCCAATAAAATATCAAGAAAATCATCAAGAAAATGGTGAAGACATATAAAGATTGTCACAAAATGCTTTCCTTTACGCTACATGGCTACCGTACCTCAGCATGTACTTCAACATGTACAACTCCTTTCACTCTTGTTTATGGCAGGGAGATTGTACTCCCTGTTGAAGTAGGGATTTCATCACTACGAGTTCTAATGGAAACTAAGTTTGAAGAATCATAATGGGTCCAAACGCGACTTGATCAGCTCAACCTCATTGAAGAAAAACGCTTAACATCTTTATGACACAGTCAGTTGTATCAAAAGAGGATGAAGAAATCATTCAATAAAAAGGTCCATCTTTGATTATACAAAGAAGGGGGTCTAGTTCTCAAGAAGATTCTGCTACCTCGCCTAGATTCTCGTGGTAAATGGGCACCTAACTACAAAGGTTCATATGTGGTTAAAATAACATTCTCTGTTGGAGCTCTTATCCTCATAATAATGTATGGAGAAGAACTACCACATCCGTTAGACTCCTACGAAGTCAAAAAATACTATGTATAAAAGGCATGCTAAGCCGAAAAACCGAACAAGCGACTTAGCCAAAAAGGGGTGTCCCGGTGGATTGAAAACCCTAAAGGGCGATCCAGGAAAAATTAGGGACACATAAACAAAAACATCATCCCAGTGGATTGAAAACCCGAAAGGGAGATCTAGGAAAAAGTTAGGGATTTTATTCAAAAAAGAGCAAATAGACTGCAATTCGAGAATTCATTACTACAACTATGAAGAAGTGGATTTGGTCCACTTATCTTCCTCAGAAGCAAGGAGATTGGAGTTATCAAAGGACATTGGAGAAATATCAGTATCAATTTTCATTTTCAATGCCATTTTCAATTTTGTTAAACTTTTTGTAATTACCTCTTTTTAGGAATTGCATCTTGTATTTTTGCCTATTCAAAGGCATTATCATTAATAAAACAATTTATTTTTCGATCTTTACAAAATTGTATTTTTATTTTTTCTAAGTTGTTTGCAAAATACTACAATTAATACTTGTAAACACTACGACAAAAGTATTTTGGGGATTTGACAATAAAATGAAAGCATTTGACAAAACATCCAAAAGCAACTTGGTTAGAAAAACGTCAAAAGAAATTCACGCCTACGCCCACGCCTGCGCCTACGATACAATTATCAATGACACATTGACACCATTCACTGTAATATATCAAAATACAAATCAACTTGGAGATACCACAACAAAGCAACAAACAACATTGGGAAGTCAGTGACTCAAAGAACCCAATGTCCTAAAAGGAGAGAATTATCAAAAACATTCATAAACACTTGGTGCATATACATAAAAAACACATGTCAATAACTTCGGGCATCATAAGCATATCAATAATTTCCATTGGGCATCATACATATACATATAAATTATGCATTGCATTTCGAATTCCATAGGCCAAGACTACTGCGAAATATCTAAAGGCCTATCAGCAGCTAAGTTAACTATGAAAATCGAACATTCAAATCTTAGCATATTACAAAATACCCCGGTTGAGAATAGACACAACATTTAGCATATTAAAAAATACCTCGGTTGAGAATATACACTAGGCGGTATATCTGGGAATCATACCCATGAATTAGTTAATCAATTTCAACATTTCAAATTTCAATTTCAAACATAAAACCCGCATTATTTATCCCCTAGGTTGTGATAAATATACAAGTATGCAATACAAACTCTCTATGTTAGTCTTGAAGTCTTAGCAAGTCCGTCTTCATACATTCTTTCAACTCTATTAGTTTAGTCCCCTGGAATAAATAGAGTTGATACCTGCATTTTTTACCCTCTAGGTTGTGGAAGATGTGCATAATTTACGTTATGGCTTACTATGTTAGTCTCGAAGAGTTAGTAAGTTAATTATAAAACATGCGTCATTTACCTCCTAGATTGTGGTAAATATACAATAACAGTGATATAACTCGTTGCATTAGTCTCGAAGTAACAATAAGTTATATATTTTCAAAACTCGCACCATATATTCCCTAGATTAGGATAAATGTTGCATATCTGCGATGTATCTTACTATTTTAGTCTCGAATCTTTAGTAAGTTACTTTTCAAAACTTGTATTATTTACCCTCTAGAGTGTGTTAGATGTGCGAAATCTGCAATATAATTCATTGTGTTAGTCTCGAAACAACAATGAGTTATCGAATTTGTATTATTTACCCCTAGGTTATGGTAAATATGAAAAAATCTGCGATATAACTTGCTGCGTTAGTCTCGAAGAAGAAATAAGTTATATATTTTCTAACTCATGGTGTTTACCCCCATAGGTTGTGATAAATACACGAAATCCGCGATTACTTTTTCCAAGTGTTGATGAGTTATCTATGTCTTCATATCTATGTCATTTATGTTCGTGCTCTAGGAATTGGTGAGTTAACTGCGTCATCATTTCCTGTTTACTTTTTTGTTTATCTTACACTTTCTTTTTTCAAATATTTTGGTCAAATCTTGGGTCTTCCATTATTTAATAACCCTTTGATCCGAATGTGCGAGACCTTCGTATTCTCGCACCCTCAATCGAAGAGTAATTAAATATGGGCAGCTGTCATACCCCAAATTTGCCGCATTGGTGTAATCAGTCAATTTGTTTTTGCTAAAACTATTAGTTTAATTTTATTCAAATTTTTATTTTTTTACAAACAAGTAATTACCTTTTTTTAATTTTTGTTTAAGTACAATAAGGTTTAATTTTGGGGAGAGGTGTATTTATCATTTTCATCAAAAGGGCTCATTATTCTAATTTGAATCTAGTAGCCCATTAGGTTTGTAGAGACCCATTAAAATAGGTTTAATTGGTTTTAATTTTACAATTGTTATTATTGTTTACTGAAGTCAACATTTGAATTAAAATATTTTATTCAGTTTTATTATTAAATTTGCTTTTAGGTTGACCTAAGGTCAATATATTATGTGCCATGTTCAATTTATTTAATTTTCATTATTATTTATTTTATTCATTATTATTAAAATTGTTGGAATTTTGACGAGAAGTCAAAATTAGGGTTTCTGAAACCCTAGTCTTAAGTTGCGCCCAAATTGGGTACCTTCAACCCTAAGAACACCAAAAGCCCAATAATTCAGAAATCTATTCTTGAAGCAAATTTGGAATCGAATCTTGGATTGAAATTTGTTTATTGATATTGAGAGGAATTTACATACAGGAAGTGTCTAAGTACATAATTAATACAAACCTAATGTCTAATTCTAAACTAAATCTAATCCTTAATTCACAATCAGAATCAATCAAATATTTGATTGATTTGTAGCAGAAATTACATAAACAATTTCCTAATCTAACTAATTCCTAATGCTATATAAACCTAATATTGAGACTAAGAGTAGGACGAAAAAAATCTTGAGAAGAAACCCCTTGCATCCAGTTGCTATCGCTGCAATCCACAACCCTCACCAGAGCTCAATATTCTGAATACTTAGGGTTTCACACTGAAACCCTAAGCCTTCGAGCGAAGTCACCTTCTATACCTGCAAGCAGAAGAAGAAGGAGTTTAGGAGACAAAGGATAAATCATAAGAGGAAAAGTTATACAACCAGTATCACGGTAAGAGAGGTAAACTCGAAATCACTTAGCTTAAGGTATGGATTATTGTTGTTGATGATTGGTTATGTTTGAATAATTGTTTGGTTTGTGTGTTTCTGGCACTTTGGGGTTTTAGGGTTACTGTTCTTGATGCTTAAGGTTAGGTTTCTATGTTTATGGGATAGGGTTCATGGGGGTGAAGTTATATGGTGTTAGGTTCTTAGAGTTAGGTCAAAGATTGTTAGGGTTCTAAGGTTTTTGTTTGAAGATCTAGGCAAGAGATGAGGTTCCCAGTGAACCTTCATCTCTCACGGCGGCCCCTAGGGTTTTAAAGGCTCTATGAGTTTCTAGGCTGGGACAGTGGTTTGATTAAAGGTTTGAATATTTCGGTTGAAGTTCAATTGGAATTTGGGAAGAAGGGTGGTGTTAAGGGTGGTTTGCGGTGGCCAAAAGGGAGGAAGAGATTTATGGTGGTAGTCAAGGTAGAAAGAAGGGAGAGCTTCTGTCTCTAGAAATTTGTATAGTGAGAGAGAGTGAATAGGTAGAGAGAGGAGGGGAAGGGAAAAAATGAAAGCATTGGGAAGAAAATGAATATATAATGCCCTTGTTTGCTCTGTTCACGCGCCATAACATACTCCCTCAGTCAACGGTTCATCCCAACCGTTTTTTTGGCTTACTTTTGATCATCACCACATAATTAAATTCTATTGGCCTTCTGATCAGAACCAAGCTTTCCAGACTATGTTACCCCACCATAACATATTGCTCCTTCCCACATTTTAGCCAAATGGATCCAACGACATTGTCTGGGCTTGGCCCATTATTTTTCCAAACCTTTATTTTACTACACTAACACAATTCATACCCCCTGGCATGGGCTCCAATAGAATTTTGGGCTTAAGCCCTTGCTAATTACACACCCTTGCATTGCTTACTGAACTAAAAATACACCCCATTGTTTTATTATTAAACTTTAATTTTATTTACTTAATTTATTTATTTATATTACTATTGCTTATTTATTTTTTCTACATAATTTTTTTACCATTTACATTAAAATAATATTTTTCTTTATCATAAATATCATGTTGGTAAATAAATATTTTCTAATATTATAAATATTTAATATATATCTAATAATAAGTATAATAATTATATACATATTTTTTCTAATTATATACTAATTTCAACATCATTCAAACTTTATTTTCAAATTTAATCATGCATTCTAAAATAGCTAACCAATCAAACTTGGCATTTTTTCTACAAACCTAATGCAAATTCAATATTATTTTCAAAAAGAGGATTGTAGATTCACTTTTAAAATTAACTGAGAACTATGTCTATGACTATGTTTTTTTCAAACCCAGACAAGGTTCATGGATAACTCGAAAACGTTTACATAATATAAAAAAACTAACCAAACACATACGAACTATGAAATTAGAATCCGATTCTTCACAAGGAGATACGTAGGCATGCAGTTAAAACCAAGGCGAGTCCCATTACAAAAAAATTAAACATTTTCTCAAATATATGGAAACACTAACCTTTGAATAGAAAATTCCCGATCTATCCATAGACCTAAAATAGGATGCCACTTGAGAACAAGGGAGATGAACGGTGCCTAACACCTTCCCTTCGTGTAATCAACTCACGAACTTATAATATCTAAACAATTAGGGTTATCCGTTCTTTCCCATCCTTAGGACAAAAAGTAGTGGTGGCGACTCGTAATTTTTTCCCAGTTACGACAGATGCAAAGGGAGATCAGGGCCCTTAAAGTTAAGGAGTTGTTTGGAAAGAATGCTCATGATCTTTGCTTGGTGCCCAATGTGAAAATACTAGCCAAATTTAATGTACCTGGTTTTCAGAAGTATAAAGGGAATTCTTGTCCACGAAGCCACTTAATTATGTATGCTAGGAAGATGTCAACCCAAACTGACCACTATCAATTGTTGAAACACTACTTCCAAGATAGTTTGACTGGTGTTGCTCTCAAATGGTACATGGGTTTGGACAGTCCACAAATTTGCACTTTCAATGATTTAGGAGTATATTTCATCCAACAGTACAAGTATAATATGGATATGGCTCTAGAAAGAGATCAGCTTCGTTCTATGGCCCAGAAAGATAAAGACACCTTCAAAGAGTATTGTCGCGCCTGGGATTTTCATCGAAGTGCGACACGGAGGCAAAAAGGAAGAGAAAAGCCGCCATCAATGTTATTTATTCCAAGAGAGGGAAAGGAAACACTGAGTAAACCAGAGGGATGGAAAGGAGCATGATCTCACAACATAGATAAAAAGGGTAAGGAAGTTATTTATGCAAGAAGAAGGTATTAGCACCCTCACATCTGTGGTACTCCACAAGATCCACTTAAGTTTTTTCTAATCTAAGGGTGTTTCTAATCTATGTTTAAAGCTTAATGCTAAAAGGGGAAATGCAAAGAGGGAATGCATGCAAAAGAAAACACGGTGAAAAGAAAGAAATATTTACAAAGTTTCGCTCGGCTGAACCCCATGACCAGATGCCTATATATCCCTTTTAAGGAATCAGAGTTTCGTAGTTCGGCTCAATAGTTTCCATGTGTTGCAATGTTTTTTATGAACAATGCTAGAGAAGCATGTCCTTTTTAAAAAGGTGTTAAAAGAAAAAGTCCGAAGACAAAAAGATTTGCATTAGTTTGTATTTTTTTCCTTGAAAAAGGATTTGAGATTTGAGCCACACCAAAGTCTAAGAACAAAAGAACAATAAGATCGAGAAGAAACCAACTTATCATTTCCCATACTTAGTAAAGAGTGTAATTCTCATCAATTGTTATCAAGTGTTTTGAGAGTTTAAAAAGGAAAAGAAGTTTTAGTCTTAATGGGATGCAAAAATCTAAGGGAGACTAGAAAAATAGTCCTAAACTTGTCATGCATTGTTTGTCCTATAGTTGAGGATAAGAGAAGGAAGCATCTACCTAATGTTGTCATGCATGGATAGCAAACCTAAGGTTTACTTAGTTAAAACTTATATAAAATTGAACTAAAGATCCTATAGGGAGCATACAAAAGGAAAATCAAGAAAATATAGGAGAGGGATGATAAAACATCATACAAAGATGGAAAAACATTAAGATATAAGGAAGAAATGACAATACATCACAAAGATGACAATACATCACACAGATGACAAAACATCACAAAGATGACAAAACATCATGTGTGGATGAAAAAAATCACAAAGATGACAAAACATTACAAAGATGACAAAACATCAAGAGCATGCATCCATTATAGATGGCAAAACATCATGTAAAGATGAGATGATGAAGGGATGAAGAAGTATACAAGTTAGAATTGAACACATATCATACTCATCACCATCACATAATCAAACTTGAGAAAGATTCACAATCAAATCATTCAAGGAAAATTGGTTTGAAAACCCTAAGTGGATATAAGTCCTCATGCAATGCTAACAAGCAAACATGTGAGAGGAAAGAAGTGACGTGAAGAACAAAAAGAATACATTAACATGTTATACACTAAATACTTACCAAATAATCAAGACAAAACTCAATTAGACATGAATATCAAGGTACAAGTACCAAAGCGTACAAACTAGATCAAAACAAAACCCTAAAGCAAAAGGAGAATCAAGAAAGGGATTAGATGAAGAGGGGGCATATCTATAAGGGGGTCAAATAATGCAAGTCAGTAGCATATGAATTTCAATAAAACACATTTAAATTCCACAAGTCATGGATAAAATTGCACACATATCATATAAAATAAATTATGTAAAGAGACAAGCACTAGCAAGTCTAAGTTGAAAGAGTAAAGGTGAAGTGAAGAGATCATAATTTGAGAATTATAACACGTGTGACTTATGTTATAAGTTAACTTAAGATAAGATTCAAAAGTAACATAACATGAAGATGAAACTTGATACACAAGCGAAGTCACAAGGTTTGATAATCAACATCACAAAAGATGGAAGCATTTTCCTTAAACCAAATGAAGTTGATAAAGATCAAATGAGATGAAAGATAGTGAGATATATATGTCACATGGCAGTGGCATGATCCCTCTTAAAGTATCCATCATGAACTTTAAACCCTAAGCAATATCATTGATGTGACATGCTCAAAAATCATTACAACTTGTAAAAGTTGTAGTCTATAAGCATATGTGGTCTAAAAGGATCAAACATAAAGTTATTAGATGTTATATGCCAATACTAACATCAAGATATTTCAATGAGACATAACACAAAGATTATGAGGTAACCATTAGACAATGGCGCTCAAGGAAGGCAAGTAAGAATGCAAATGTAGCTCTCATTATGTC
The DNA here is from genome assembly GCA_948472305.1 of Vicia faba. Classification (NCBI taxonomy): domain Eukaryota; kingdom Viridiplantae; phylum Streptophyta; class Magnoliopsida; order Fabales; family Fabaceae; genus Vicia; species Vicia faba. The sequence goes on from OX451739.1 coordinate 726,452,095, forward strand.
ACCATGTTAGTTGGAAAATGAGTTCCAAATAAAAGGATCATAAGAGCTTAGAGAATTGAGATGAGAATAGAAATCAAGTTTAAAACTTAAGCTTTTAAACATTGGACTCAAAGTCCTCATAAATCAACAAAACAAATCGAATACACTTAGGTCAAAACAAAGAGTGAATGTGAAGTAGGAAGAAGTGTGTGAAGGATTGAACATGGGATTATGTTTCAAATAAGAGTGAGATCATAAGTAAAAAAAATCATGTTAATACACTCTAAGACCCCTAATTATTCTTGAAACATCATCACTTAGACACACACAAAAAGCAATGCAACAATTAGGTCAAAACATCTCATAACATGTTCTAAAATGCAACTGAAGTTTAAGAAAGGACATGGATGAAGAGAGTGAATGCTTAAATTATATGTTTACATGCAAGTCAGTATCACAAATAAAATAGAAGAAAATAAACAAGCATCACACAAGATGCAAGAAGATCATGCACAAAGTACACAAGAGAAGGGCTATAAGAAGCACACAATTATTAATCATAGAAAAAGGAGTTAAAGGCATGAGAAAATTTGGAGAAATGGATCACAATAGAACCAAGTCAGTAGCATACCCTATACAAAAAATAATCTCAAAAATATACACACAAATTCTCAAATACAAGCATTTTGGTCAAGGCAAAATCCTATGCATACCTCGAAGTCATAATTAGGTTAAAAATAGGAAAATGACTTGTAAAATCATGATAATTAAATCCTAACTCCTAAATACCTATAAAAGTCAGAAACATCATTTAAAGTTCTTGGATTGACTTGAAAATGTGAAAATGAATTTAATTGGCAAAGGGCTCAAACTAGAGAGGTTTAACAAAACTATTTCAAAAAAATAGAAAGTCAGGGATAAAAATTCAACCAAATTAATTTTGTAACCTTGAATCATCCAAGAACATCAAACATATTTTTCTTAATACAAACAAGGAAAGGAAGATAGAGGTTTATTTGTTTCTTTAGGACTAAGCAAGGAAAGGACTCAAAAACACAAATTAACTTCTAAAATTAATACAAACAAGACAAATTTTTTGTAAATGTGCATGAGTGTGAGGATATGCCCTTTGTAACAAAGAATTCCATCTGCACAAAATAAAGCTTTGGCCAAACCTTGCATGTGCTCATGGCTTTTAATGACCAGCTCAATTCCAACCCAAAATGTTCCTAAATGGCTCGTGCGATTTTGATGCTCATGAGGCCTTTGGAAAGTTTACATGATAAGCAACAATGTTGTAGTTGATTAAAATTCAAAATGATGCATGCAAGTGTTAGAAAACATGGCATGAAGTTTGGTGGAAATGGGGTATCGTAGGACAGAAGCGCGCTGACCATGTGCATACATGCCTTGCATGTTAACAACTTTAAGAACCAATGTTCAAACCTCCATATCTCACTAAAAATGAGGGAAATGATGTAATTCAAAGAGCAACATGAAGCTCATACATTACAAATCCCTTCTTTCCATTTTTTTAATTGAAGCTTGAATCTCAAGAAAATAAATGATGAATGTGGCACACCAAGTGTTTGTAGAAATGACTGGCCTGGGTGTACAAGCATGCTAGGAAACCTTCAGCTCTGTGCCTTAAAGTTCCAAACCCAATATCTCATAAATACTTTACTTTTGGGACTGGAACTCACATTGAAAAACTTGTAGGTTTTTATCTCCTCTTTCTAACCATATAATGTTTTCATATTTCTAATAAAAATTGAATGAGTTGGAGTCATCCAAAATTCAGTACTTCAAATACTTGGAGAAAATTCTAAAAAATGCCCAAATGACTTCTCACACAAGTTATCTTCAAATCAACCTTTATTTTTGATTTTATGACAAAATTGACCATGGAATATAAAAATAGGATATTTGAATTGGTGGTTGACCAAAAGTCCACTTGGTCAACTTTGACTTTGGTTGACTTTAGTCAAAAATGATTGTTTTGCCACTTTTGATCAATTGAACCTCTTTCAATCAAAACTGATGATAAGTCTCTCACTCATAGGTGATCATTAACATGTAGAGAAGCATGAAATCATGTTTGGGTCAAAGAGTTCAAGAACTCTTGATTGAAATCAAATCCCTAATTTTAGCCCTTTGTATTAGGAGATGATGGCCAAGCTTCAAAACCCATTTCCTCTGATCATCATGGGAAACTATTTGAACAAAAATGTTTCCAATGATGATGAGAAGATGATACTTAACAAATTTGGCTCATGCAAGCCTCAAACACTTCATCTGAACAGAACCCTAATCTCAAGAGATACATAGGAGAAAAGTGATTCAAGAATCAACACTTGTAATTATCAACTTCAGATGAATCAAAGAGACAATTGAGATGTATTAAGGTATGAGGATCCCTTAAAGCTTGAGAGATCTAAAGATTGTGGGAATGAGACCCTTCTTCCACTGATTGTCAACACGACTTCTTTAATAGATAGTAGAAGATCATGAAAGCCAAAGATACCTTGATCCTGTCTAAATGCATGAATGCACATGATGCAACATAAGCCTTTAAAGTTCAAAAATCAAAAGGGTAAATTTTGGGATGCAACAAGTATGCCTAGAGATGGAGTGATATTTCTACTCATATTAGTCTTCCTTTGGAAGAGAATGATATGACGAAGATCTATTTTAAAACTCTAAGCTCTTTTTACTATGAAAGGATGATTTCACTGAAATTGTGAATATTGGGATGCGATTTAAAGAGGGTGTCCATAAAGGACGTTTGGGTAGAGAAAGCAGTTCTTCTGATAGTGTTAAGAAGTTTGGCAGTGGCTTTACCAAGAAGAAAGAACATGGTGTCATATACATTTTACATGGTAGACCTAGAAGAAGGAACAACTATCAGCAACAACATATTGCATTTTTTTCCCTATTGTCAATTCAACAACGATAGCTTCAACCGACAACATATACAACAACAACAACAGCCTCAACAACAGGCTCATAAAGAATACAACAATCAAAATCGCGTTCAGAGAAAGCCACAGTCTGGTCCAATTCTCATGTCCTATGGTGAATTGTTTCCTTATTTTATACAGAAGAATCTCATACGTACCAGGTCTCCTTCGAACTTTCTGGAGAAGATCCTATTTTTCTATAAAGCTGATTAATTTTGCGCATACCATCAAGGGGAACCTAGTCATAATATACAAAACTACTTTGGTTTGAGGTATGATGTTCAAAAGCTGGTTAAGAGCAATATTTTGTCCTTCAAAAATGTTAATCCTTTGCCCAAGCATGGGGCAGCTTCTGTGCATATGGTACATGGTTGTCCTGGAAACTATTGTATCTCTGATGTACATTTGATGTGGGAGGATTTTGTTAAGATGCATTCCGCTTTGTGTAGACTCGGTTATTTAGAACAACATGACCATGTTTCTTGCAGAATTTGTTTTAGGAACCCTCATAGATGCTCTATTGTGAAAAGATATCTTCAAGATAGGATGGATAAGGGTCTTATCCTAATTACCTGAAATAAGAATGTTCATGGAGTGAACATGGTGGATGGCTACTTTGGAAAATATCGAGTCTTTGATGTTATTCTGATCATTGAATCGTTGGTTAGAATGCATGCCAGCTTGTGCATCCTTGATTATTATGAACATGATCACGCGGCATGAAAATATGTCCTAGGAGTCTGCATGGATATCTTACTGTGAGAAGTGACCATCAGAAATTGTTGGATCAAGGGCTCATCACTATTACTTACACTAGGATTAAGGATAATGAGGTTAATGTTTTGGCCCTATGCCATATAATTATGATAAAGATGTGTCGTATAAGTATAACGCCACAATGATGGAAAATGGAATATAGGTCCATATTCCTCCTATTCCTTCTATTGTCAATATTATTTATATAAGTAGAGTGACCCATAGTGGTCGTGTATTCGCTCTTGTGCCTCTAAAGAGGGTTAAAGATATTTATGTTGATAAGCTAGTGGAAGCACCTATGGAACAATTTGAACCTGGGTTGGATGTTGGTTAGTACAGTGGTTTAAACATAAATGTTGCTGATGATGAAGTTTTAAGCTGGTCAAGAAGAGTGAGTGTAAGATTGTTGATCAACTCCTTCAAACTCCATCCAAAATCTGTGTCATATCTTCACTGATGAATTCTAATGCTCATTGAGAAGCCCTTATGAAGGTGTTGGATCAGGCATTCGTTGATCATGATGTTACGATTTACCAATTTGATAGGATGGTGGGTAATATAACTGCATGAAATAACTTGAGCTTCAGTGATGAAGAACTTCCTAAGGAAGGCAGGAACCATAAATTAGTGTTGCATATTTCAATGAATTGTCAGGCGGATGCTTTTTCTAATATGTTGGTGGACACTGGATTATCATTGAGTGTTATGCTCGAATTAATATTATCCAGGCTTTCTTACTAAGGTACTCCCATAAGACATAGTGTAATTATCGCCAAGGCTTTCGATGGGTCCATAAAGTTCGTCATTGGTGAAGTCGACCTCCCTAGGAATATTGGCCCACATTCCTTTCAAATCATATTTCAGATAATGGACACTCATGCCGCATACAGTTTCCTATTGGGTGGTCCATGGATCCATGAAGTAGGGGCAGTTACTTCAACACTCCATCTGAAGCTGAAGTTCATGAGAAATGGAAAGTTGCTGATAATAGGTGGAGAACAAGCTTTGGTGGTGAGTCATCTCTCATCATTTTCCTACATCGATGTTGGTGAAGGTGTTGAAACTCAGTTCTAAGCTCTTTCTATTTCTGATAAAGATGTTAAGAAGAATGAGGCATTTATCTCTTCTTTGAAAGATGCGCAACAAGTGGTTTAGAATGGGTCAGCTATTGGTTAGGGACAGGTTTTGAATCTGCCTAAGAACAAGTTTCGTGAGGGTCTTGGTTTTTCTCCCATGTCTGCAAAAGATTCTAAGCAAGACATTGTCATACGTCCGATACAAGAGGTATTCCACATTTGGGGTTTCATTCATCCCACTCTGCCTGAAGCCAATGCTATTATTGAAGATGATCCTAAAGAGGATTTTCCAAGCTCCGTGAAGCATGGAGTGGTTTGCCAAAATTGGATCTTTGTTTACATTCTGCCAGTTATTCACATTTCTAAGTAATGCTTTTTTTTTTGTTTCCAAAAACCTTTTTCTCTTCCCAAGGAGAAAGAGCACTGGTGTTGGGCTTTATTAAAATAAATCCTATTGTTTTGCCCAAGGCGGAAGAGAATGTGTGTCGGGCTTTGTTTCAAACTTAAGATCATCAATAAAATGTTATTTCCCCCCTATATTATTGTGTTTTTACTTTTTTCTTTTTTTGGAAAATGGTAACCTAAAAAAACAACAAAAAGATAATAATCAATTTCAATATCTGCATATGAATTCCACCTTTATCTGTTTCTAAAAACAAGCATAAATTGAAATTCTGGCTATAAGATCTCAGATGTCCTAAGAGATGTCGAGACACCGGATCTGACTTCACACGCAACAACAAGATGTATGGACAAAATAAACAGTGATGAAAGTAAAGAACACATGATATGTTTACCCAGTTCGGAACAACCGTCTTACTCTGGGGGATACCAAGCCAGGGACAGAATTAACTAGATAATATCAATTTTTATACCTCATAACAAACATCCCAACTTACAGCCTACACACTTAATCACTACCACTTGCTTAACTTCTACCTATGACACACCTAGGTATGAGGCCCTCCTCAAATCCCGCTTCAATTAAACTCAACAATTGGAGCAACTCTAAACACAAGTAGAGAACAAAACTGGAAGTCACTCTTCCAAGACACACAAAACTCAATGGTTAAAAGCTTATGAGAATTGACACAAAAATACTCAATGCTTAACAGCTTATGAGCATCTAACACACAAATGTTCAATGCTTAAAAAATTAAGAACATTTGACACAAAACTTATAACCCAACAGTAAGGATTCTAAAACCCTGACCAAAATACACACGTCAGTTCCATATAATACTAGTTATACACCAGTCTATTTATAACTTTAGTCTGGACTGGGTTAGGCTTCATAACCACAACAGTGAGGCTGCACAAAGTTCTGCAAAATCTTCTCCAAGAAAATAGGTCTTCAATCATTAGTTTCCTAAAATGTCTCCATATTTAGAAACTAAGAAAATCTTCAAAAACCAACATAAAATATTCTGATTTGTCAATCTTGGACGCCACATAAGCTAACTAAATAGTCCTTGAATATTCAATAGCTAGCAAATCAACTGAACTATAAATGTCAATTGTTGCAGACGCGGTGTCCTATCTCTTGGTTGGGATACCATACTTGACATGTTGAAAATTGAAAGTTGGAATATCTTGTTCAACATGTTGCTGCCAAATTGGTTTTACCAAAATGTATGCCAATCATAATTTCAGAGAAATAACATAAATCATATGTGCAGATTAATTCATGATAAACCCATTGAAAACCATGACCCTATGCCCTTTCCCAACTTTGAATTCCCTACGTTTGAAGTTGAAGAGGAGAGTATTGAAGAGATTCCTGTTAAGATCTCCCATTTGCTTGAGCATGAGGAGAAGACCATTCATCCTCATAAAGAGCCAGTTAAAGTGGCCAACTTGGGTTCTGAAGAAGATAAGAAGGAAGTCAAGATTGGGGAACTGTTTGGTCCACATGTTAAAATAAGGATGGTAGAGATTTTTAAAGATTATGCTGATGTGTTTGATTGGTCTTATCAAGATATCCCAGGGTTGGTTACAGATATTGTGAAGCATCGTTTTCCGTTAAAGCCATAATGTCCACCAGCTAATCAGAAGTTTATGAGAACTCACCCAGATATGGATATTAAGATCAAGGAGGAGGTTCAAAATATTGATGCAAGTTTCCTTGTTACATCAGTTTATCCTTAATGGTTATCCAACATAGTGCATGTTCCTATGAAAGATGGTAAATTCTGGATGTGTTGATTACAGAGATTTGAATAAAGCTAGTCCAAAGGATGAATTTCCGCTGTCGCATATTGATATTCTAGTTGACAATACATCTAATTTCAATGTCTTCTCTTTTATGGATGGATTCTCCGATTATAATCATATCCGAATTATACGGCTTAAAAGACTTGCTCATGTGTTTGCAGCATAAGAAGTTACAGATGATGAGCCTTGGTTCCATGATATTAAATGCTTCCTTCAGAGTCAGAAATACCCACTTGGGGAATCCAATAAAGATAAGAAGCCTTTGAGAAGATTATTTGGCAATTTCTTTTTGAATGGATAAGTGTTGTATAAGAGAAACTTTGACATGGTCTTGCTCAGATGCATGGATAGGAATGAAGTAGACATGTTGATGCAAGAAGTTCATGAAGGGTCCTTTGGTACTCATGCTAATGGACATGAAATGGCTTAAAAGATGCTCAGGGCAGGTTACTATTGGATGACAATGGCATATGATTGCTATAAGTTTGCGAAGAAGTGCCATAACTGTCAAATCTATGCTGTTAAGATTCATTTACATGTAACTCTCCTAAATTTTATTTCTTCTCCATGGCCTTTGTCTATGTTGGGAATTGATATGATTGGTGTGATTGAACCTAAAGCTTCGAACGAACATCGTTTCATTCTAGTGGATATTGATTACTGCACCAAGTGGGTTGAGGCAATATCCTATACAAATGTAACCAAGTAGGTTGTAGTGTGTTTCATCAAGAATCAGATTATCTGCCAGTATGTCGTCTCGGGCAAGATCATTACTGATAATGGGTCAAAATTGAATAATAAGATGATGAAAAAACTTTTTGAATATTTCAAGATTGAGCATCATAATTCTTATCCCTACAGACCTAAGATGAATGGGGATGTTGAAGCTTCTAATAAAAACATTAAGAAGATTATCTAGAAGATGGTTTCAACTTACATGGAATGGCATGAGATGCTCCTATTTGCTTTTCATGGGTATCGTACCTTCATCTGCACTTCAACAGGGGAAACCCCTTTCTGCTTGGTATATGGCATGGAAGCAATGCTCCCCATAGAGGTTTCGATCCCGTCAATGGGAGTTTTTATGGAAGGTATGTTGTTTGAGGCTGAGTGGTGTCAAAGTAGATATGATCAACTGAACTTGATTGAAGAGAAAAGAATGACAGCTTTGTGTCATGGCCAATAGTATAAAAAAATAATGAGACATACATTTGATAAGAAGGTATGACCTCGTGAATTTAAAGAAGGTGACCTCGTGCTCAAGAAGATCTTGTCTTTCCAACCTAATTCTAGGGGCAAGTGGGATACTAATTATAAAGGTCTATATGTTGTTAAGAAAGCTTTATCTGGTGGCGCAATGACTCTTGCAACTATGGATGGTGAGGAGCTCTTGCATCCTGTGAATGTTAATGCAGTCAAGAGATACTTTTCCTAAATAATCAAAAGAACAGGTCACTAATTTGAAAACCTGAAAGGGAGACTTAGGAAAAGATGAGCGTCTTAGTGGGCTGAAAATACGAAAAGGCGGTCCAGGAAAAAGTTAGAGACATAAAGAGAAACTAATCATCCTGTTATATTGAAAACTTGAAAAGGTAATCTAGGAAAAAGTTAGGGATTATGTCAAGTAACTGCATCAGGCCACACTTGATCACTTGAGGCAACTCCACCTATCAAAAGGTTCTCAATCAAAAGTTCAAGCACAATCGGAATTCAAAGTTGTTACGGAAAATAGTGATCATTGTATTTCAATGTATCCTTTTTCATGTATTTACCATTTTCCAATTTTGTAATGATCTGTGGAGTCTTGCCATTCACAGACTAACATTTTATCAATAAAATTTGAGCCTTTATCCAATTATTTGCAACTCTTATTTTATTTTTGTCTTGCAAAATTTCATTTTTTACTTTCGATAGTAATTTTTGAAACAAAAAGTTAAGAAAATATTCAAGCTTTTGAAATTACAAAAAACGCATTTTCCTTTGATTTGTGAATACAAAAAGGTATGTCAATAGTTTCTCTAAGAACAATTAAATCTCGAAGTGCGGATCTAAGTGTCTTCCCAAGTAGAGTTGTTCTTGTGATCTGCCTTGCAAATGTTTTGAGATGGCGATTCTTTTTCCCCAGGTTGTTATGATATTCTGGGTATGTACCCTAGTGATCTTCAGCTAATCTTTGATTCAGTTATCTCTAGCTTTGTGTGATTCTTCTCCCCGACAAATATTTCTTTACTTCAAAATGGAGTTCGTGTTGTCCCCTCAGTGAACTATTGATATTAGAAGATTGAATTTTAGGTTTCTTCCTGAGAATTATTTTCCTCTCTGTTGTAACCCAAAATTTGCCCTACCATTTTTACTCAACATATGTTCATTAAGATACTTTACTTGCTAAAGCATGCCCAAGAGTTGACCAGACAAACTCTCTCCTAAAGAAATGAACCTCCAACTAGGGTTTCTTTTTTCATCAAGATGGGTGAGTCCCAAATGCCTAATATGCTCTCCATAGTCCTAATATGTGCTCAAGACCATTCATGCCAAGTTTCATGCCTTGCACAAGAAGTTTGCTTAGTCAACTGCTCAGGTGTTGGAAAATCAACTATATTAGGTCAAAAGCCAACTGGGGCCCACATACAGTCAAACCTTAATATTTTTGGTCAACATTAACATTTTCAAGTGATATCCATAATTTGATCAAGGTTTTATCATGATTCCTCAAGGAATGCTCATAATTCATCAAAACTCAAAAGTTGCTAAATTAGGGTTCCTATAGGAAAAGTCAACTAAACTTTGACCAAGCATAACTTTTTCATACTTTATCAAACATTTCTCATCCAAGGCTCATTTTGAATAGAATTAAATTCCCTACAACTCATTTTCGGCCCTCAAGTTCAAGAAATTCACTCATGGAAAGATATGAATTCAGACATTATAGGACATTCCAAAAAGTCAACAAAAACACCTTTTGGGTCAAAGCTCCTTACATGAACATGGAAGATCTAATTGAGATAAAACCAAAGAGGTTGCTTAGGGGACATCCTAATATTTCTAAAAAGTCCAAGAACACCCTCTTAGGATCAAAATTGAGAGAGATATGCATTGTCAATGTTGGCCATTTTTGGAAATTTGTCCAAAGTCAACAATACCCAAAATTGTATTTTTTGGCAAATGGGCCCAAGTTTTTGTGCTTGCATCTCACTTCCAACATGGCCCACGACCTTTGAGTCCATTCTTACATTATTTTATTATTTATATTATTTATTTTTGATATTTTATTAAATAGAATGCAAAATTAAATAAGGTGAATAAAATGAATAATGTAAAATTTGATTTCAAATCTTTTTCTCATCAAAATAAAGACCAGGATGTGCTTGCATGGCAAGGAAAATTCGTGGAGAGGGCAAGATTTGATTTTGTCCAAATATGCAAGAAATCATGTTATTGAAAGTCATTATTTTCTCATTGAAAGTAAATATTTCTTTCAACTTTGTTAACCTAAATTTGATTCATTATATATGTATACCCACTCAGAAGCACGAGGAGAGGAAGAGACAACCCTAAGCACTCAGACCAAATTGCAAAAATCACTTAAAATTGCGCAAACAAAAAGAATATGTTCTAGCCTCTTTCAATCCAACCTAAGCATCCCATTCACACCCAGAGGTTCCCAGGAACACGTACCACCCTTTTATTCAAGCAATCACACGGCAGAACCACCATCCTCGATCATCACCATTTGGTAAATTTCTGGAAATCTAATCTTTCTTTTTTTGCGTGGTTGAATGCTTTAATGCTTTGATTATTACTCAGGACCTTCCTTAGGATAGGATGGACGTGTCGTATGGATGTTTTTGTACCTAAAATACCAGATGCCATTGTTAGGGCATCCATGGCTGTTAGGGATGGATCTCTAAATATAAGGACTTTCAGATTGATTTAAGGCCAAATTCGAGTTTAGGGCTCGATTTCACGTAGGATAGGGCCTTTAACCCTTCATGAATCTCCCATTTTTGCAGGTTTTAATTTTGGTTTTGCCGGAGAAGGTTACCGGAGGTTTGACTCCGGCCGACGACTCCGACACCTAGCTGTCTTCCTCCCGTTGGATAATTCAAATCGCGCGCGTATTTTTTTGGTCAAACATATTTATGATTTCGTTTGTTATATAATATTACTTTGTTATGTATATTAATGAATGAGCAGGTTGGTGTAGTGGTGAGGCCCATGGTTGTGAAGCTGGAGGGCCTGGGTTCGATCCCCAGGCTTTGGTTTTTATTTTCCATTATGTGTTTTCTGCAGATCAGGTGTCGAATATGCCCATAAGTGTATCATGCATCCTCACATTCAAACAATTTGATCATCATTAATCTGAATCAAACGGTCCAGATCTAAACGTCCATGATAGATCCTCAAGAGACAGTAACACTAGATTGGACGCAGAAGCTGGGCTGATCTATCATGGGCCTAACCAAATCCAATTTCAACACCCCCCCCCCCCCCCCCCCCAAACTTCTTCTCACAATCAGGCCCATCTCTTTAAATTTTCTATTCTTTTTATTTGTTTTTCTTTTAATTCATTATTTTAATTACTTTCACAATAAAAATCATCTTTTTCTTTCAAATTAAATCATAAAATTAAAAAATCACAAAAAATATTAGGTTTAGTTAATTTTTTTCATAAAATATTTATTTGCATTTAGTTAATTAGTTTAATTAGATTAACTTAAACATTTTTTTGTTAAATAAAATTAATTAGTAAATTAGGTTTAACTTGAAAATTGTAACTATTTTTCTCAATAAAAAAATACAAAAATATTTTTTTTATTAATTAGATTTCTTAGGCTTCTAATTTGATTCTCGTCTTAACTTTCGCGCATTGTTTTTCCTTATTTTATTAATTATTGTAATTGTTCCAAGTTTTTAATAGTTAATTAGGTTTACTATTTCACATTTATCATTTTCCCCGATTTTTGGTTATGTAAGCCCCTCCCCAAGGCCTTGTAATATCTAGGGTTTTAATTCCTCGCACTTTACTTTCTGCGATTATGAACTTCCTAGATGTATGGATAATAGGATTATATGCGAAAGATAAATCAACAATTAATACAGAAGAAAACCCTAATTTTGCAAAGATAATTAACTGAAAAAAATATACTTGCACATGCAAGCTCCTAGGGCTTGCACCACTCGGTTTCCTCAGAAATAATGGTCGTGTCCCTCGAACGTAGGGATACCATAGCAATGACCCGCGATTCAAAATCGTCATAAAGATCATAGTCCCTACTTATCCCTCGAGTTGCCTACGAATTGATCTTATGATTATAGTCCCTTTACAAATCCAACGATGGAGCTACCTACTCTTTAATAGTAGGATAGCACTGTCTAAAGGAAACGAAAACAAACAGACATTTTTCGAGTAGGTATAAATCTTAAGTACTTGCTCAAAAATAAATTTTTTTCACACGAACACTTTTCAAAAACAGTTTCCAGAACAACTTCGTCACACTCTTAAGGACCGATACAAGGGTTATCACAAAGTAAATAAAACTTTTCAAAACAAGCACACACAAGCAATTTAAAAATGAGCAAGTACCAAAGAGCCCGTGGAAAACCACGGATAGAAAGGGTGATAACACCTTCCCTTTCTATAATCTACCCTCTGTACTCATAAATATCTCAAAAAAAAGGTTTTTCTATTCTTTTTCCTTTTCCTTTGTTGGATGAAATAAAAGTCGGTGGCGACTATTTCTTACCGCAACATTTGTGAACAAAAAACGTAAACCAGTATAACAGTCGGTTCTGCCACCATATTACAGAACTGACGACTCTACTGGGGAGAATTAATAAAGTGGGGGTATACCTTAGGATCTAGGTAATTTTAATTGCTTTCTTGTTTTCTTTTCCTGCTTTATCTTTAAGGTTTTTTATTTGTTATTATTAAAGATCATACACTCGGATTTGGGGACACTCTTTAGGTAAACAACAATAGATCGTGGAGACTGTACGGCGTAGACTGATATAGTTTAAGTGATGGTTGTGTTGGTGTGACACTTTGGTTGGTACCGGTATCCTTCGTGTGGGAACGAGGAGAATACGGGGCCGCCGCGTGGTGTCGTAAAGCACTAACGGACTTTAGAACCTTAGTTGAAAAAACTTAGCCATTAGAAAGTAGTGAGATAGCCGACCTCAGTATAAAGCTGAGGATTGGTTGATACTCGATGCTACAATCATTGAGATCAGACTTTCGGGATATTTCGGCCACAAGAAAAGATTTCCTGAGCTGAAACAATGCCCGATAAAGGATGATCAATGATATTGAGAATCTTTAGAACCCGGTTAATTTTATAAGACAGGTTTGAAACCAACTAAAATTCAAGAGGGTACCTACCTTTAACCTCATGCAAGCCTTTGAACCTAAGTTCTATTGTATGCTTCGCTTGTGTGTGATTTACCCTATTTGAACATAACATCATGCATCATAACATAGTTTTGATTCTCATTACACTAACCATTTCAATGACCGAGGGAATTTATCTTTGTTCTGTTTTATAGATCATGGCTTCTGCTCGTAGAAACACTATCTGAATCAGCTTTGTGAGAATACCTCCCCAACTCAAAGAACTAGTATCAATGGTTCCTGAAACTTCTGCATTCGCTAAGAGACATGGTCGACTTCTCAACCTGGTTACTTTAAGATTTGATGAAAAGATGACGGGTGTACTCTTTCAGTTCTTTGATCCCAAGCACCACTGCTTCACCTTTCCAGACTATCAGCTGGTGCCTACCATGGAAGAGTTCTCTTAGTTATTGAATATACCCATTCTTGACCAGATGCCTTTCACAGGTTTAAAAGAGGTTCCTAAGTCAGAAGTCATTGCCTCAGCTTTGCATCTGAAACGGGCCGACGTGGTATCCAATTGGGAAACAATAAGCGAAGTCAAGGGTTTTCTAGCCAAGTTCTTAATACATAAAGCCCAATTGTTTTGGGATGATTTGTACTTTTAGGATTTTGAGTAGGTCTTGGCCCTTCTAATCTATGGGTTAGTATTATTCCCTAATCTAGACTTGCTCATAGATGTGAATGCTATCAAGATCTTCCTCTCTCGTAACCCCGTGCCTACTTTGCTCGAAGATATTTTTCACGCTCTCCATACTCGTACCATGAAGAGAAGAGGGGTTCTTATGTGTTGCATGTTGTTGCTGTCGAGGTGGTTTATTTCTCACCTCCCTAAGTCAGTACTGAAAAATGAAGAAGGTTTGGGTTGGTCACAAAGGATAACGTCACTTTCTCACACGGATATTCTCTGGTATTCCCGAATTGTGGGATATATTGTTATTATTGACCACTGTGGGGAGTTCCCTAATGTCCCACTACTTGGCATTAGAGGAGGCATAACTTACAATCCTTTTTTGGCTCTGCGACAATTTGGTTACGCTCGAAGGGATGGTCCTCATGATTTACTTATCTAGGGCATTATGTTTAACTATGAGGATGATATTCAAGGGTATCACCAGAGGTACATACGAGCTTGGGGCATGGTAAAAAATATGACGCCAAGACTTTGGCGCCGAAGAATTCCATTCCTATGGAACCTTATCTCCAATGGGTATGAGCTCGCGCTCAGAAACTTATGATGCCCTACATAGCCGCCTTACCAGTAATTGTGGAGCCCATTACTAAAGGGGATATTCCCTACACGGTTCTTCATCCTGATATGCCCATTGATCTTGAAGAACTACAAATGTCTTGGATCCAGTTGAAGAAGGAGTATGATACTTATAGGGACCATTTATATGCCCAGGAGAAGAAGGTTTTAGATCCCACAAAGCAACTTCAAGAGGAAAGAAGCCTTAATGTTTATCTCGGCACGAAGAGGAAACATCCATGGGAAATTTGATTTTTTTAGTTTTTAGAATTTTTAATTGTAACACCTAAGAGGTAATTGTACTTTGAATTCTACTAATAAAATCATTATCTCATTTTGGTTCGCAAACTTAGATTTCCCAAAGTCCTTGAAATCATTGCATACGTATCCCATCCATAACATTGCATATACAGGTACCATTACAGGCTTCTCATCTTCTTTGCTGTTTATTTCAGCAAAAAAATATCTTCTGAACAAAGTATCAAAGATTTTTAGGCACAAATTGCCCAATTTCAACAGATGTTCATAACTCTGGCTAAAAGGCAGGATGATCTGAAAGCCCTCATCCTGAAGGAGAAGAAGAAAAAGAAGAAGGTCTCTGGTATTCTTAATATGGGCAGAAGGTTCAGGGGGCCATTAAAGAAACCATTCGATCTGACCTCCTCATCCAAGGAAGGGGAGAATCAAGAAAGGGAGACAAGGGATAAGGACCCCAGTCCTGAAGTTTCTGACAATGATACAGACTACAATGATGAGCAATATCCTCCCACTGAGGATAAATACAAGCATTTGGAAGATCGTTTGAGTGCTATGGAAGTCCATAGAATACCTGGGTTGGATTTCGAAGAACTGATATTGGTGTCGGGAGTGGTCATCCTGCGGAAATTTAAGGCTCCAGTTTTTGCAAAGTATGATGGGGTGTCTTGCCCAAAGCTCCATCTCCGTTCCTATGTAAGGAAGAGCCAGCCCCACACCGCTGATAGAAACTTGTGGGTTCACTTCTTTCAAGACAGTCTATCAGGGACTCATCATGAATGATTCTACCAACTGGAGAGAACCAATATCCGAAACTGGGAGGATCTAGCTGCTGCTTTTTATAAGAAATATCAATACAGCACCGACCTTGCCCCTAATCGTACTCAACTCCAGAGTATGTCCATGGGTGCAAGTGAAGGCTTTAAGGACTATGCACATAAGTGGAGAGACTTGGATTGGAGAGTTCAACCCTCTTTATCTGACAGGGAGTTGGTTGACATGTTTCTTAAGACGCTGTCTTGTCCCTTCTTTAATCATTTGATTGGTAGCTTGTCAGCTGCTTTCACTAAGATGATATAAACTGGAGAGATGGTAGAAGATGGGATCCGGAGCGGTAAAATACAGAAAGACACCTCTTCGAGTTCGGTAAAGAAGCCTTTCACAGGTAAGAAAGAAGCCAGTGCCATCTATAGCCCAAGAGGTCAAAGCAGAGATGAACACCGTCCGACAGTAAGTGCTGTAATGATACCTAGGCCTGCGGCTGCTCCATAACGCAGCAATCAACAAAGGGTAGAAAGACCACAAAGGATGTTTACCCTGATTAACACGACATTGACAGAGGTTCTACCCCATCTGCTGATATCCAACTTGGCAACCTTGAAAGAGGCTCCCAAGAATCCGAATACCACATCTACTCGATACAATCCAAACGCTCGGTGTGCCTACCATTCTGAGAGTCCTGGTCATGATAAAAATGACTGCTGGGCTCTAAGAAATAAAATACAAGATCTGATTGAAGCCAAGGAGATTGAGTTCGATGCTCTAGAGAAGCCCAATGTCATAACTGCTCCCATGCCTAAGCACAACCGTGTAGTTAATGATGTTGATACCGATCTGTTTGTGACTTAAGTTGATGAAGTTTCTACTCCTCTTATGACTATTAAGAAGAATTTGTTGTTGGCCGGTTTATTTCCGGGTTGTGGTGAAGGTTGCCACGTGTGTTTATCTCTGCCTTCTGGTTTCCATTTGCTGAAAATAGGTGTCCAATGCTTGATGGACAGCAGAGAAATTTTGTTTGAGAAAACTTTGATTCCAGTTGTTCCATGTGAAGATATTTCCATTATAACCATTTCCACCAATCGTTCCAAGGTCTCCTTGAGAAGACTTGTTAGGATTACATCCGCTCCAAGAGTCGCTTCGTTAATAATCACCTTTCCTGGTCCTGTCCCATACACCTCAGACAAAGATGTCCCTTGACATTATGGCACCGATGTTTACTATCATGGCATTAAACAAGATCTGAAGAATGAAGAGGCTGATCCCGATGTCAGTAACATTGTCGGGTCTAGTAAGATTACCAGAAGTGGAAGGGTTTTCTCTCCGGAGATTTCCCCGAAGACTGTCAATAAGCTTGTTGTTATTTCACCCGTTATTCCTACCGGTACTTCAACTACTACTCCTGTTCTTACTCCAATTGTCACTCATGTCGTTGAGTCATCTGGGACCCGAGGCAAAGAAGTTATAGGTGATCCTGCCCGGACGGAGGCACCTTGAAAGATCGTTGTAGAAGCCTCTAAGCAAGAGATAGAGGAAATATTAAAAATAATTAAAAAGAGCGACTACAATATGGTCGAGTAGCTGGGGAAGACCCCCTCAAAGATATCCATGTTTTCTCTGTTGTTCTTTTTTGAGGCCCATGCAAAGGCTTTGATCGTATTCCTCAAGACTGCATATGTGCCGCAAGAGACCTCGGCTGATCAATTCAAAGACTGTGTAGCCAGCTTGACTGCTAACAATGGTATGGGTTTTTCAGATGTTGACTTGACACCGAAAGGGAGGAATCATAATGATGCTCTGCATGTCTCGATTGAATGCAGGGGCACCACTATGGCTCATGTGCTGGTGGATACTAGGTCTTCACTGAATGTCCTGCTGAAGAAGGTTCTCGATCGGCTAGATTGTGAGGGCTTGACCTTAAAGCCTAGTAACATTGTGGTAAGGACTTTTGGCAGGTTGAAGAGAATGGTACATGGGGAGGTGGTCATCCCTGTCAAAGTGGGCTCTCAGACCTTTGAGTCCACCTTCTATGTGATGGACATCAGGCCATCATACTCTTGTTTGTTGGGTCGTCCTTGGATCAATGAATTTGGGGCTGTTACTTCTACATTACACCAAATGCTGAAGTATCCGGTGAAGGGGAAGATTATCATTGTGCATGGCGAATAGGAGTATATGGTGAGCCACCTAAACTCCTTCATATATGTGGAGATGGATGGGGAATCCATAGAGACTCCTTGTCAAAACTTTGAATAAGTTCCCCAAATTTTGGCATTGACTGAAACTACCACCAGCACCAAACCTCCTCTAAAGATGGCTCCTCTCAAAGACGCTAGAGCAGTGGTTGAAGAAGGTGGGTATACCAACTGGGGACAACTCCCTGATTTTACTCACAAAACTGACAAGTTTGGTTTGGGATTTACTTTAGGAGCTTAAAGGGTTGTTCGACGCGCTTGAGCTGGAGGACCTCCCCCACTTATCAGCAATCGAGGAATTAATGCCATTGAAGACAGTGAGGAAGAATCTGACATTGACAGCTGGATATACCCGACTACCAACGGTGGACCGAGTAACTGGACGACTAGGGATTTTATACCAGTTTCTTTTATTCCGCAGTAATTATCTTACTTGTTTTATGAATTTGTAATAAACAATTTAAACTTTATGGCCTTGTGTCTTACTCGAGGCACAATGGCTCTCTCTGTGAGGGTTGTTATGTGTCATTTCATATATCATCAATAAAACATTGGATGTTCTTTGCATACAAATCTTGTGCTCTCTGTTTTTCTTTTCTGCTTTTATTTTATCAATACAACTATGCTCTTACACACACTCACGTATCAAACTGCAGATCCATATCCACTATGGATCCCATTGATAACAATTCTACTATTTCCAGTTATGATTTCGAAAATCCGATTAACCAAGCCGAGGATGAAGGTGAGGACGATTGTGAGGTGCCTGGAGAGCTTGCTAGACTGTTACAGTAGGAAGAAAGTGCTATACAGCCTCATAAAGAGCCAGTTGAGACGATAAACTTGGGCACGGAGGAGGACAAAAGAGAAGTCAAGATTGGTGCAAATCTGGAGACTAAGATCAAACAGCGGTTGATACAGATGTTGCACGACTATGTTGAGATCTTTGTCTGGTCATATGAAGACATGACTGGTTTAAACACTAATATCGTGGTACACTGCCTGCCTAATAAACAAGATTGTCCTCCGGTTAAACAGAAGGTTCGCCTTATGCGCCTGAAATGTCAGAGAAGATCAAGGCAGAGGTTATGAAGAAATTCGACGTAGGGTTCTTAGCTGTCACCTCCTATCCGCAGTATGTTTCTAACATTGTTCCGGTACCTAAGAAGGACGAAAAGGTATGGATTTGTGTGGATTACAGAGACTTGAACAGGGCAAGCCCCAAGGATGACTTCCCGCTTCCCCACATTGATGTTTTTGTTGACAACATCGCGTAGCACAAAATCTTCTCCTTCATGGATGGTTTCTCTGGCTACAACCAGATCAAGATGGCTTCTGAATACATGGAGAAGATAACCTTCGTCACACAGTGGGGAACTTTCTGTTACAAGGTGATGCCGTTTTGGTTGAAGAATGCTCGGGCAACCTATCAGCGAGCCATGGTCGCTTTGTTCCACGATATGATTCACCATGAGATCTAGGTTTATGTTGATGACATGATAGCCAGGTCTCAAACCAAAGAGGAACACCTTGATCATTGACAAAAGTTGTTCGATAGGTTGAGGACATACAAGCTAAGGTTGAATCCGAACAAGTTCACCTTTGAGGTAAGGTCAGATAAGCTTCTGGGTTTCATCATCAGTGACAAAGGTATTCAAGTAGAGCCCGCGAAGGTAAAGGCCATACAAGATATGCCGGCTCCTCGTACTGAGAATGAAGTTAGAGGTTTCTTGGAACGCTTGAATTATATCACCAGGTTCATTTCACACGTGACTGCTACTTGTGAGCCCATCTTCAAGCTTCTGAAGAAAGATCAAGTGGTAAAGTGGGATGACGAATTCCAGACCGCCTTCGAAAGGATCAAAGAATACCTCCAAGAACTGCCAATTCTGATGCCTCCAGTTGAAGGAAGACCTTTGATACTGTACTTAACAGTGCTAGACAATTCAATGGGGTGTGTGCTGAGGAAGCATGACGAGTCTGGTCAAAAAGAGCACGCTATATACTACCTTAGCAAAAAGTTTACCGACTGTGAGACACGATACTCGCTGCTCGAGAAAAATTGCTGCGCTTTGGCATGGGCTACTCGCCGACTCAGACAGTATATGCTGACCCACACTACTTTGTTGATATCTAAGATGGACCCAATCAAATACATCTTCGAGAATCCCGCTCTCTCCGGAAGAATAGAAAGATGGAAGATGATCTTAACTGAATACGATATACAACATACAACCCAGAAAGAAATCAAGGGAAGTGTATTAGCTGATCATTTGGCCCATCAGGCCGTGGATGACTACCAGTGCATGAATTTTGAGTTCCTGAACGAGAACATTATCCTGGTGACTGACTACGAAGAACCTGGACCAGATGAAGGACCTGAACAAGGATCCTGATGGACTATGGTTTTTGACGGAGCTTCGAACGCACTCGATAATGGCATCAGCGCTGTAATCATATCTCCTGAAGGATGTCATACTCCTTTCATCGCCCGACTATGTTTCAACTGCACTAACAACATGACGGAGTATGAATCCTTCATCATGGGTCTCAAAGCCGCTATCGACCTCAGGATCAAGTTCTTAAAAGTCTTCAGGGATTCAGCCTTAGTGATAAGTCAGATCAAAGGCAAATGGGATACGAAGCATCCGAATATCATCACATACAAAGAGCACGTGCTGACATTGCTCCCATGCTTTGAGGAGGTAATATTTGAACATTTCCCACGAGAGGAGAACCAGTTAGCGGACGCGCTAGCTGCCATGTCTTCCATGTTCAAAGTCAAGTGGGACAACGAGGCTCCCCGAATCACCATTGAGAGGTTGGATGAACCAACGCACTGTTGTGAGATTGATACCAATGATGTGGCAGACAAACCCTGGTTCCATGAAGTGAAGAAGTACCTCGAGACTCAAGAGTATCCCAAAGGGGCATCTATCAATGATAAGAAGATTCTGAGAAGGTTCGCTGCAAAATTCTTCCTCAGTAATGGAATCCTCTACAAGCGCAATCATGACTCTACCTTACTACTGTGTGTAAACAAGAGCGAAGCAGATAGGATTATGACAGATCTACATGAAGGTACCTTCGGAACATATTCAAGTGGATATACCATGGCTAAGAAGATCCTACGGGCGGGATACTACTGGTCCACCATGGAAGCAGATTGCTGTCAGTATTCTCGAACCTGTCATAAATGCCAAATTTATGCTGATAAGGTGCATGTGCCTCCGGTTCCTTTGAATGTGTTGACAGCTCTGTGGACCTTTGTAATGTGGTGCATTGACATGATCGGAGAAATCAGGACTACCGCTTCCAATGGACATCGCTTCATCCTGGTGGCCATTGATTACTTCAGAAAATGGGTTGAGGCGGCCTCTTTTGCTACTGTGACCAAGAAAGTTGTGGCACGGTTCATCATACATAACCTGATCTATCGGTATGGTGTGCCAGTGAGAATTATCACCGACAATGGTACAAATCTCAACAACATGATGATGACCGAACTCTGTAAACAATTCAAGATACATCATCATAACTCTTCTCCCTACCAGCCAAAGATGAATGGCATTGTCGAAGCAGCTAACAAGAACATCAAAAATATTATACAGAAGATGACAGTGACATATAAAGACTGACATGAGATGTTACCATTTGCTCTTCATGGGTACCATACCTCAGCATGGATGTCGACAGGAGCAACACCCTACTCTCTGGTATATGGCATGTAGGCAGTCCTACCCATCGAGGTCCAGATTCCTTCCTTAAGGATTATAGAGATGCGGGTTTGAATGATCAAGGCTTACTTCTATCTGTCATGGTTAGACGTATCAAAAACAAATGATCAAGGCTTTCAACAAAAATGTCAGACGTCAAGAGTATCAAGTCGGAGCTATGATTCTAACCACCATGGACGGTGATGAACTCCCTCACCCTGTCAATGCAGACATAGTGAAAAGATACTATGCATGATAAAAGACCCGCTAGGTTGACTGGCCTAGAAAAAAATAAGGGCTTCCCGGTGAACCAAAAAGGTTCGGGCAAAAATAAGGGATGAAAATGAAAAATCGGTACACCCGGCAAGCCGAAAACCTGAAAGGGAGGCTTGCGAAAAAAGGGTATCCCGGTGGACTGAAAACCCGAATGGGCGGTCTAGGAAAAAGTTAGGGATGAAAAACGTATCACTATGTCCCATTGGATCACCTTGCAATCAGACCTCAGTATCAACTGTCAAGCTCAAACGACATTGATCAACCTAATCAACTTCGGACAAGCAGCAAAGTGATGAGACGTTCGAAGACATAGGGGCAATATCAGAGTTAGAACCCAATGAGATTGTTGGATTTAGATTTTTTTTCTTTCTTTTTACACAAAATTGTATAGCTTCTATTTTTACGGCGGCATTCTCTTACTAGAGCGTCAGTTCCATTGTACAAAAATGCCTATTACATGCCAACTTCGAAAATTAACACAAATCATTTTTACCAAACTATGTGTTCTTCTTTTTTTATTTTTTTTCAAGAACGTACAATGGTTTATTCTTGACATATGCATTTGAATATGATTGTTTCTCATAAACATTTACATAAGAAACGAAAAGACAATTGCTCGTAACTTAAGAAATAGGGAAAAAAATAAGAAATGTGAAACCCAACAGTTACTCTGTCCAGTAGGTACTAGGGAAGAGACAACATTGGAGCAGTGTCATCAGTACATACGACTTTGTAACATCTAAACTCCCTACAGAGTAAGGGTAATCAAAGCATCGATATTAGCTTTCCCACAACAGGGAGTAATCACCCCAGCCAGGGTCTTTTAGAAACCTAACAACTAATATCCCCCAGCCGAATTTCATAATCGCGAGCGAATCATCATGATTTTTATCTACCCAAGAAGAGTTTATTTCTCTGAATATAGAAGCTCAATCCCCGACAGAGCCTATTACTTCAGGCTTTCATTTCGAAGTAACCTTACTATCCAGGTTCCTTCTCATAGTCCTACTATCCAAGCTTTCATTTCGAAGTAACCCTACTATCCAGGTTCCTTCTCATAGCCCTACTATCCAGACTTTCATCTCGAAGTAACCCTATTATCCAGGTTCCTTCCCATAGCCCTACTATCCAGGCTTTCATTTCGAAGTAACCCTACTATCCAGGTTCCTTCTCATTTATCTCCAGATAATAGTTTACAACACTATAATACCTGGACCCGACCAAATACGGTCAACTTAACAATTCCCCAGTAAGTCGTTGTGCAGCCTGGACCCTGACTAGACACGCGGTTTACTTCCACCTCCTCAATTAAGAGTTAATTCCCCAGTAGAGTAATGGACAACTGAATCTCACATACTCTACTACCCAGGACATAAATAAATATTCCCTGACGAAGTCCTCCTCAGCGGCGGGTACATGAATTCTCGCAAAGGAATCTCTTATACAAATGATATCTTTTCTGGATGGCATCTTTAAGCGCATCTCCGATGACTCTCTGTCGACTCCCAAATGGAATCTGCAAGCCCATTCCCGATATCACCGATCATTGTTACTCCATGCGAGTGCAAATTTCTGGGCACTCTAGTGTTCAATCATCTTCCACCTTTGGATAACGAAAGGCACACCAGTCAATCTACATCCTCAGGCTTAAGAAGATTTAACAGGTACCCCAAAATTTTCCCTACCGTTTTTACTCAACATATGTTCATTAAGATACTCTACTTGCTCAAGGATGCCCAAGAGTTGACCAGACAAACTCTCTCCTAAATCAATAAACCTCCAATTAGGGTTTCTTTTTTCATCAAGATGGGTGAGTCCCAAAGGCCTTGTATGCTCTGCATTGTCCTAATATGTTCTCAAGACCATTCATGCCATGTTTCTTGCCTTGCACAAGAAGTTTGCCCAATCAACTGCTCCAGTGTTGGAAAATCAACTATACTAGGTCAAAAGTCAACTGGGGCCCACATACAGTCAAACCTCAAGATTTTTGGTCAAAATAAACATTTTGAAGTGATATCCATCATTTGATCAAGGTTTGATCATGATTCCTTAAGGAATGCTCCTAATTCATCAAAACTCAAAAGTTGCTAAATTAGGGTTCCTATAGGAAAAGTCAACCAAACTTTGACCAAGCATAACATTTTCATACTTTATCATAAATTTCACATCCAAGGCTCATTTTGAATATAATTCAATTCCCTACAACTCATTTTCATCCCTCAAGTTCAAGAAATGCACTCATAGAATGATATGAATTCAAACATTATAGGTCATTCCAAGTGTCAACAAAAACACCTTTTGGGTCAAAGCTCCTTACATGAACATGGAAGATCCAATTGAGATAAAACCAAATAGGTTTCTTAGGAGACATACTAAGCTTTCTAAAAAGTCTAAGAACACCCTCTTAGGATCAAAATTGAGAGATATATGCATTGTCAAAGTTGGCCATTTTTGGAAAATTATCGAAAGTCAATAATGCCCAAAATTGTTTTTTTTTGGCAAATGGGCCCAACTTTTTGTACTTCCATCTCAGTTCCAACATGGCCCACGACCTTTGAGTCCATTCTTACATTATTTTATTATTTATATTATTTATTTTTGATATTTTATTAAATAGAATGCAAAATTAATTAAGGTGAATAAAAGGAATAATGTAAGATTTGATTTCAAATCTTTTTCTCATCAAAATAAAGAGCAAGGTATGCTGGCATGGCAAGGCAAATTCGTGGAGAGGGCAAGATTTGATTTGGTCCAAATATGCTAGAAATCATGTTATTGAAAGTCATTATTTTCTCATTGAAAGCAAAGATTTCTTTCAACTTTGTTAACCTAAATTCGATTCATTATATATGTATGCCCACTCAGAAGCACTAGGAGAGGAAGAGACAACCCTAAGCACTCAAACCAAATTGCAAAAATCACTTAAAATCGTGAAAACAAAAAGAATAGGTTCTATCCTCTTTCAATCCAACCTAAGCATCCCATTCACACCCAGAGGTTCCCAGGAACACGTACCACCCTTTTATTCAAGCAATCACACGGCAGAACCACCATCCTCGATCATCACCATTTGGTAAATTTCTGGAAATCTAATCTTTCTTTTTTTGCATGGTTGAATGCTTTAATGCTTTGATTATTACTCAGGACCTTCCTTAGGACAGGATGGACGTGTCATATGGAAGTTTTTGGACCTAAAATACCAGATGCCATTGTTAGGGCATCCATGGCTGTTAGGGATGGATCTCTAAATATAAGGACTTTCAGATTGATTTAAGGCCAAATTCGAGTTTAGGGCTCGATTTCACGTAGGATAGGTCCTTTAACCCTTCATGAATCTCCCATTTTAGCAGGTTTTGATTTTGGTGTGGCCGGAGAAGGTGATCGGAGGTTTGACTCCGGCCACTGACTCCGACACCTAGCTGTCTTCCTCCCGTTGGATAACTCAAATCGCGCATGTCTTTTTTTGGTCAAACATATTTATGATTTCGTTTGTTATATAATATTACTTTGTTATGTATATTAATGAATGAGACGGTTGGTGTAGTGGTAAGGCGCATGGTTGTGAAGCTGGATAGCTTGGGTTTGATCCCTAGGCCTTGGTTTTTATTTTCCATTATGTGTTTTCTGCAGATCAGGTGTCGAATACGCCCATAAGTGTATCGTGCATCCTCACCTTCAAACAATTTGATCATCATTAATCTGGATCAAACGGTCCAGATCTAAAAGTCCATGATAGATCCTTAAGAGACAGTAACACTAGATTGGGCGCATAAGCTGGGCTGATCTATCATGGGCCTAACCAATTCCAATTTCAACACACCCCCCAAACTGCTTCTCACAATCAGGCCCATATCTTTAAATTTTCTATTCTTTTTATTTATTTTTCTTTTAATTTATTATTTTAATTACTTTCACAATAAAAATCATCTTTTTCTTTCAAATTAAATCATAAAACCAAAAAATCACAAAAAATATTGGGTTTAGTTAATTTTTTTTCATAAAATATTTATTTGCATTTAATTAATTAGTTTAATTAGGTTAACTTAAACATTATTTTTGTTAAATAAAATTAATTAGTAAATTAGATTTAACTTGCAAATTGCAACTATTTTTCTCAATAAAAAAAATACAATAATATTTTTTTTATTAATTAGATTTCTTAGGCTTCTAAGTTGATTCTCGTCTTAACTTTCGCGCATTTTTTTCCTTATTTTATTAATTACTGTAATTGTTCCAAGTTTGTAATAGTTAATTAGGTTTACTATTTCACATTTATCATTTTCCCCGATTTTTGGTTATGTAACCCGAGCCCAAGGCCTTGTAATAGCTAGGGTTTTAATTCCTCGCACTTTACCTTTCGCGATTATAAACTGCCTAGATGGATGGATAATAGGATTGTATGCGAAAGATAAATCAACAATTAATATAGTAGAAAACTCTAATTGTGCAAAGATAATTAACTGCAAAAAAACACAGTTGCACATGCTCACTCCTAGGGCATGCCTCACTCGGTTGCCTCAAAAATAATGGTCGTGTCCCTTGAATGTAGGGATACCTTAGCAATGACCCGCTATTCAAAATCTTCATAAAGATCATAGTCTCTACTTGTCCCTCGAGTTGCCTACGAATTGATCTTATGACGATAGTCCCTTCATAAAGACCATTTCGTCCCTTCGAACATCCCTTTACAAATCCAACGATGGAGCTACCTACTCTTTAATAGTAGGATAGCACTGTCTAAAGGAAACGAAAACAAACAGACATTTTTCGAGTAGGTAGAAATCTTAAGTACTTGCTCAAAAATAAAAACTTTTCACACAAGCACTTTTCAAAAACAGTTTTCAAAACAACATCGTCACACTCTTGAGGACTGATACAAGGGTTATCACGAAGTAAACAAAACTTTTCAAAACAAGCACACACAAGCAATTTAAAAATGAGCAAGTACCTAAGAGCCCGTGGAAAACCACGGATAGAAAGGTGATAACACCTTCCCTTTCTATAATCTACCCCCCGTACTCATAAATATCTCGAAAAAAGTTTTTTCTGTTCTTTTTCCTTTTCCTTTGTTGGATGAAATAAAAGACGGTGGTGACTCTTGCTTACCGCAACATTTGCGGGGAACAAATGCAAACCAATATAACAGTCGGTTCTGCCACCGTATTACACTCTCCCTAAAGATATTAAACATGGTAGCAGGACTTTGCTCCGCCAATCGCTTTTGTTTTATCTCTAACGATGTTCCCATCTTGTTGAGATTAGCTGATTATCCGGTTGTACTGTGATGTTTGATCAACTCTAGTTAATTTTTTTGTCTGTTGTTGGAATATACATGACATTCGTTCATTCATTCATACTTACATCATTCATGCATATTCACATTTGTAGATGTTTTTCCACTTACTTTGGTTGTGTTTATTCAAAAGTGGTGTATTTCCTCTCTCCAATAGAGTGTCAACTATAAGCAAGAAGTGTATATTATTTCTAGTTCCCCACTGAGATTACCCCTCGTGGAATAATTTTTCTTTAGCTTTCCTTTCCATCTCTAGATAGGATAAATCCCCCAATAGAGTTTATTTCTTATTGGGAGGAGTCGTGTTTGACTTTTTCTCTCCAGCTTATTCCTAGATTGAACTTTGTCCCTAACAACTCTGGTATTGTCTCACAAGGTTGTGAAACCTAGAACAAGAGTGCATTTATTTTGTATTTTTGAGGACTTGATTCCCCTCATCAGAAGATGAAAAGCTTTGTTTCCCAACAGTGTTGTTGCAACATTCTCTTGGAAATTTTGCCTGGCAGTAAGTGGCGGCCTATTTATTTGAGCAACTTGTATGTTCCCAGTATGATTTTGTTTGACAACAAGTGGAGGCCTCTTTATTCAAGCAGCTTGTATGTCATCCAAATATCAATCAGTTATCCTGAAAATAAGCAGTCGTATCTCCGGTTTATCCTCAGCATAACAACTTTTGTGAACATCTTGATTCGTATTCTAGTGAAGCATTGGTATCGTTATTTGAACAAGTGGTTATCTCTTGGATAAAGAAGCTTATTGTGATTCCATTTCAGCTTGGTTTGTTATTTTAAAAGTGCTTATCTTTTGGATAGAGAAGCTTGTTGCGATTCCATTTTAGCTTGGTTCGTTATTTGAACAAGTGGTTATCTCTTGGATAGAGAAGCTTGTTGCGATTCCATTTCAGCTTGGTTTTTTATTTGAACAAGTGGTTATCTCTTAGATGGAGAACCTTGTTGAAATTTCATTTCAGCTTGGTTCATTATTTGAACAAGTGGTTATTTCTTTGATATAGCAGCTTGTTGCGGTTCTATTTCAGCTTGGTTTGTTATTTGAACAAGTGGTTATCTCTTGGATAGAGAAGCTTGTTGTGATTCCATTTCATCTTGGTTCGTTATTTGAACAAGTGTTTATCTCTTGGATAGAGAAACATGTTGCGATTCCATTTCATCATGGTTACTTATTTGAACAAGTGGTTATCTCTTGGATAATGAAGCTTGTTGCGATTCCAATTTAGCTGGTTCGTTATTTGAACAAGTGGTAATCTCTTTGATAGGGAAACTTGTTACAATTCTGTTAACCTTTATCTTCTATCAAATGGAATCTCTCCATAATTTTCCATTCATAGAAGTTTGGTGAAGATCCTTACATGTGTTTTTCTCTTTATTTTAGATAGGTTGTTGTGATTTCGTTCACCTTTTACATCATATGGTCAATCTCATCGAGAGGATAGAGATAGTTTGTTGTGAAATTTTATCTACTCCAATGCAAGGTTAACCCCAGCTAATGATAATTTCCCTAGTAAGTCTGTTATCAGTTTTTCTTTAATGAAATGGTAATCTATCTAGAAAAGTATCGTCAGAGGAGTTTTTTGAAGATCCTGTTATTAGGTTTTCTTTCATCAAACGGTAATCTATCCAGAAAAGTCCCATCAGAGATGTTTGGCGAATATCATTACATGTGTCATTCTCTTTATTTGAGGAATCTATTTTGCAAGTTAACCTGATCTCATATCTTTTTGAAGATCCCCGGTAGAGTTATTGATTCCAAATTCCTAGCAAGTGGCAATCCTTTTAGCAGAGACAGTTTGTATTCGGTCCTTGCCAATTTAAAGATTTGGTAAAAGAAGAAGCCAGAACCCTACACTGATAGTTGAAGCTTGTTATTATTCAATTGTTGGAGTGGTATTACCTTTGGTTTAAGTTACCACTTGTCTGGAAGTAGGTAATCTCTTCCCCAGTGGAGTTAGATTGTTGTCTCTAATCGAACTTGGATATCCTTTTGTTGTCTCTATTCCCCATTTGGTTTACTTTTCTGTGATTCCCCTATGAATTTACTTTATCCTTTACTTGGTTCCTTCGATAGTAGTTTGCCTCATGTGGTATCATTCCCCACAGAATTTAGAATCTTGCATTCATATCATATCATAAGCATCTTTGCAATATATTAGGGTCAAAAAGTGTGTATTTTGTATTTAAGTCTCTCCAATCACGCCGAGATGAAAATCTCAATCTTCATATCTCCAGATAGAAGAAACTTCAATATGGGCATCTATCATACCCTAATTTTTAGCCCTAAGATCCCACCTCTATTTGCATCATTACATAACATCAAGATCACAAGTTATGGTTGGCTCCTAACCCTTTCATATTTAGGTTTTCCTATGCAAAGATCATGACATATTTATGTGTTCATCTTGATTTTATGCATGAGAATGTTTAATCAAGAAGTCAAAGTGGTTTGTTTTGTTTCTTTACAAGATAGGATGTTGAATCAAGAAGTCAAAGTGGTTTGTTAATCAGGGTTTTATGTGTTCCTAAATATCTCAAGCTCCACATTCATTCATGGTGATCAAGAGATTTTCCCTCATCAATAATCAATTTTAAGTGTGCATAAATTCAAGTTCATTAAGCTCCAACACATTATATGCTCTAAATTAGGGTTTTGGTCAAAGTTAGCTTGATGTTGCCTTTTTGACCAAAACATGACCTCATGGCTTGAGATATGATTCAAGGGCCTCAAATACTCATTTTTGGTCCATTCATTTTCCTCATTTGGTTCAAGAAGCTTGACCTATTGAAGATTAGAAAGTTTTGATTCAATTGCTAAAAAGTCAACAAATGCTCTAAGTCAAAAATTGACTTTTGAGATTTTTGGTCAACTGTGGACTTCTCAAGTCAATAATAAGAAAATGTGGTAAGCGAATGAGTTTGATCAATTTAAATAAATAAAAGATCCAAAGTTTTCAAAATTAGGGTTTTTGAAAATTTTCTAAGTATAAAAAATCCATGTTCAAGTGACAAACTTTCCAAGGCAATTATGGTCGATTCAAGCACCCAATTTGAACACTTTGGGTTGGGGACTGCACCCAAGTATGTTTTTTGAAACTACAAGGTGGTTAAAATTCGAGGCCAAAATATTTCTTTAAGTTCTTGAAATTGATGGCTAAAGTTGAGGTTTCAAGTTGTTACAAAATCAAAACATTTAGAATTTTTTATAAGTGTTGAATTCTTTCCAAGTGCACGACTTTATGGACAATTTGGGAACAATTCAAGCAACCATTAGTAATGCTTGAGGGCTTAAATTAAATATGGTGTTTCATACTTCATCATAGTGGAAAATTTGGTCCAAAAAGCCTTTGCCAATTGAGAGAAATCGAAGGGTAAAGTCAAGGTTTCATGGTTATGTGGAATGGCAAGGTGACTAAATTTTCACTGAATGTTTCAGGCTCGAAACTTTGGCATGATTTTGGAGCCCTTTTTGGTTGATTTACAAGCCACTTCTTGAATTTTTATCAACAACAAACTTGTACCTTTACATGCTAGCTTCAAAATGATTCCATTTTTATACAATTTTTAGACCATAATAATGAGGACAAAAACGTGCACAAACTGACAACTTGGGATTGGAATTTTGGCATATTGTGAAAAAAGTGAAACTTTTCAAAACTTGTTCAACAAGTTATAGCATTGCTTTAAATCATTTCAGACACCAAACATGAGTTATCCAACCCTAAAAGGAATGCTCAAAGTGTCCATCCAAAGCCAAATTCGAACCAAAACTCCTTGTACCTACTTTGCCCTTTTTGTTCAAATCAAACTAATGGAAAGCATTCAAGCCTTGGCTTTGATACAAACCATTAATCTAACATAAACAAGTATTTATAAGAGCTTACTCAAGTCTTTGCATTAAACACACGAAAATTCACCAACTCTAAACTCCACTTCCTTAAAAATCTATTTCTTCGAATCTCTTAATCCCTTCAAGTTTTTGTTGATTTTTCTTCACAATCACCATCAACACACCAAGTATGATCTATTGTATGCATTAGTTCACCATTTTAACCACAAAACCAAGCTATCCAACCTCACCTTCATTCTTTTGCATCTTGACTTGGGTGGAAAGTTTCAGAGCACTTCAAGGCAAAATAATCTTACATTCACATTCCTGGGGGTGCAAGGAAGTTGTTCCATTAATTATCTTGTTTATGGGCGGCTTGAAAAGATGCATCGGACCTCCTACGACTGGGAACTTTTCTACAAATTACGAACTCACTCATTTCAACATCATTTTTGCTCATTCTTGTTGCAAACTTGTTGTTTTTATGCCATGAGTAAAAGCCCTAACCATTTTACCTTGATTGTTAGTGAATGCCATTTAATTTCAATTTGAAATTTTTAGGTTTTTCTGGTTTTCCCATGCTTGCGTGTTTTTCAGTATGTTTCAATTAAATTGATTTCTATATTCATGTTCCTTCTTAAATTCTGAGTAAAATAGTATATTTACTTGCTATTTTAGATTCAAAAATCTCACATGAGTGATGGTGAAGATGACCTGAGCTAGAAGTAGAAGATGATACTTGCGTGTGTGTTATTCCATTCAAGTATTTGTGTTATCTTTTTTATTGGTCAGAGCATTTTATTTCATTTCTTATTATTTTCAAATGGTTATGTTCACGAATGAGTAGCTTGGCGCAGTGGTAAGGCATAGGGTTTTTATGCTGAAGGTCCTGGGTTCAACACCCATGGGAACCTTTTCACACCTTGTCCACTTTTCTTCTCTTTTTTTGTTTCATTTCTTTGATTTTCTCTCTTCTTTTTATTTTCTTTGATTAATTAATTTTCCTAACACTCGAAATATCTTCATCTTGTTTTTTTATATTTTTATTTTATATTATTCATTATCAAAAAATACAAAAACAATATTGTTAAATTCTTTGTTTAATTTAGGTTTATTTAGGGTTTTCTATTTTATTTTTTTCATTTATTTTTATTTGAAACTTTGACCTACCTTGGCCTTGATATTGATGATTATTTTTGGAGATCTTTGAGCAATTCTTCTTGATGTTTTCATGTTGGTATTGTGGCTTAATCTTGCTTCCCATTTGTACTTGTTTAATCCTTGAGATGTTGAACTTTGTTCAACATATTGCCATGTACTAGATGATATATTTGAGGATCGTTATGATGATTTTCTTAATATTTCCATGATTTATTTTTGAGGACATCTTTTAGTAGGGTTTAACATGCTTATAATCTTGATTTTAATTAAAGACATGAAGTGTAATACTTATTTGATCTTTACATATCTTCTTTATTTGACATTTTTCCTTTAACATGATGTGATATTGATGCATGAGTTAGGTATCCAATTTTAGATGTTTAATTTGATGATTGTTGATAATTTGATGCATGCTTTATACTATTCTTAGGGTTTAGGTTTGAAACTTATCTTGTCATGTTTTATTTGCATGACAGTTGTATATTCTTGAGTTTATGCATAATGATACTATTTAGGGTTTTATCCTGATCTCATCATGCTTAGATGATTGATGGTATTCCTTGTACATTTGTTTTTTAGTTTTGACCTTTCTTAAAAAACTTGTGGCATGTTATTACCTTGATCATTTCATTACTTGACTTTGATGCTTGTACTTGATATGACTTGATTTTGCTCATGATACTTGTCTTTCTATGTCTCTTGTATGATTTTGATGTTTATTTTGACATGATTATTTGTTTAAATGTTGATCACTATTTAGTTTGATTCTTAAATCACTTCTCTTGCGATGCTTTTGGTTCATAACTTTTATTGACAACTTTGTTTGATAGTGATATCTTCACACACTTGTTTGATATATGTTAGATGCTTTATCTTGAGTACTCTTTTACCATGACACTTGTTTGCTTCTATTACTTGATCTTGACTTATAACATGACATGTTATTCCCCTTTAATTAAATTCCTACTTGTGTTCGACTCTTGTCTTGTGTATGAGTTTCATGATGCTTGATCTTTAGATGTTATACTTTTGTTTGGTCTTGACCTAATTGCTTAATGATTCTTGTGATGATAATATCATGCCAAAGATGCTTGTGCTGGGGTTTTCTCATAATACATGAATTAAGAACCAAGCAAAGTCTTCATTGACAAAAATTAGCCACAGTGACAATTGTATACAAAGGAATTCTCAATTACAGACAAAGCATAAAAATCAGAATAACATGCATACAGAAAAAATTCAAACCAATGCCTTGAATAAACCCCAAGGTTTTCAGAAGGTCTTCACAAAAATATCAACCAAAGATCACATAATTCTAAGGTCTTAAGTATCAAGGCTTATAATCCTAAGTCTGAGAGATCCACAACCCCATAATACCAAGGATAGTAGCCAAGTAGTCCACAAAGAAATAAGGCTTTTAAGGTTCAACTTGATTATTAAGTTTCTTTAAAAGAAAATAAAGCTCAAGTGAGCAAAGAAAAAATGACATAAAAAATAAATGCTCAAGTGAGAAAAAGAAAAATGTCATGAAATGTAAATGCTAAAAAAATAAACGGTACATAAAAGTAAAGGCACAAAATAAAGGAAAAAAATAAAGTTAATTGTTAGTGAATTAGAAGTTAGAGGTCAAGTATAAGAAAAGGTTAGTTGAATTATTATCTTGAAGCTTTCTTTTGAAAACTTATTATAAGATTGATAAAATTAAAGCGTCTAAACAACAAGTTTCATTTGATTTTTGTCAAATATATCATTCATTTCAAGCACTCAAGGCAACCACATATGATCGATGATGTTCAAATGATTCACTTAGGCCAAAAATAATTAAGTTAATTAGAGGAGTGATAGAATCAAAGCCTCCTAACAATGAACTTCAAAGTTATTGGATCCAAGGTTTCAAATTAAACATACTTGGGCTTGAAAATATAGGTTTGGGCCACGAATGATCATTTTTCTAATCGGGACAAATTTAGCGCTATATTGAAATCGTAAGTGGACTTATGTAGAACTCACACCTATTTTAAGGCCGATCAATAGCAATCTATGTACCATACATGTTAGATGAATGATATATAAATCATTCTCCAAAAACATTTAGCATAAGTAAAAACAAGAAAGGGATAAGATGGAGAGGGAGGGGAATGATAATGTAACCAATGCCTCAAATGAAACTAGGGTTTCAAGTATCATCAACATCATTCATCCATTTTGATGGATTTGGTTTTTCAACCTATAAACACCCAAGATCCAATGAGATTGAGGAACTTGTCCCAAAGTAATACTCAAGTATCTCCAAATCAGGACCAATAAAAAAATAACAAAATATGTTTAATATAAAAAGTAAATTTAAATGATTTATAAAAAAGAAAATAATTGGTAAAATACACAACATGTATTAAAACACGAAATAAAAATCCTAAAAAAATATCAGAGGTCAAACATGAGTCAACAAGTATTGAAGTGTTTTTTTAGAATTTGTTTAAGCCAGACACTATTTTTAAAATATAAAGAAATAAGCAAAATAAAACCTAAATATGTAAAAAATATAAAAAATAAAAAACAAAAATAAAATGAGGTCACCAACATTTGTCAAGAGGTCATTGGATCTTTCCATAATTTTTTTATAATTTAAAATGATTAAAAAGTATATTTAAATAATTAAACAAATCAAAAGATGAGAAAATTTCATAAAAAATATCAAATCATAAAATAAAATTGTGAAAAAATAAAAATCAGAAAGAGAAAAATAAAAAGTATTTTTGAAATTTTTTTCACATTTTTAGGATTTGAAATTATTTTTTTATGAATTTTTGAAGTTTAAAACATTTAAAAGAATTAAAACAAAAATCAGAAAATAAAATAATATACCAAAAAAATGTGTACCATCTGATCATTGTCAAAATGTGTTAGTAACCAAATCCAAGGAATCTGGCGCGCTATGCATGATATGGACATTAGTGAATAAACCACCGATCATTTATGTTTAAAACATATTTGAATAACCAAGTGGCGCCTTATCACTGGTTAAAGATGACACGCTGATCATCTTTAAACTCCATCCACACGTGAGTCGTAGGTATTGCAAATGGAAAAATTAGAGGTCTAGAACGATGACATTCGATTTGTCTTATCAAGACGAAGACAACTGTACCCTCACGAAAAATTTATATTACCTGCAGCCACTCTATTTGAAAAAACCAGAAGAAAAAGTGAAAACGAGTTTTGAAATTAAATGATCAATTCTCCATAAAATGGAAACCAAAAGAAGAATGAGCTTCATAGAAGAAGAGACTACATCTTAGAAATTTATTTGAAGTGAAATGGTTAAGAATTCTACCTGAATAGAGTTAAACAAATTGACTCTGCAACTGACATCTGTGACGTGATTAAGTGCATGATTCTTCTTGCTAATGGCCTGGTTAGCTTTAATAATTGTCAAGGAAGCTAACTGAGTGGGGCTTTTTGTGAATTAAGGTGAGGAAATGAGAAATTTAAATTCAAACTCAAGAGTTTCTGTGAGATCTTGGCAGGGTGATTCTGGCTATCAAAGCTTGGGGAAATGAATGGAATGTGTCCCTCTATTTATAAGGAATAGAAGGGTTATGATAATTGAGAGGAATGATGCTCAAATCGTGCAAACCAAGTTAATCCGCAAGGTTTGAAATGTGTAACTTGCACATGTTCGAAACTCACTCTAATCGTGAATTTTATGTGTCTAGTAACTTCTGGAAACTTGCTAATGATGATTAGAAAAAAAAATACACTCTTAAATGGAATGGAATGGGAGTTTCAATTCTAACCAAAACTCAAAATCAGTTTTCATGGTGCTCACTTCAAAACCATGGGGCAAGCAGCTCAAGAGGCTTTATGATCTCATTCCTTTTGTATTGTAAAGATCTCATCCCAACCTTTACCATGTTACAAGAAAAGTAGAATTTGGTGATCTGAGTAAAAGTTATTCATGTTTGAAATCAAGAAAAACACACGAGTATTTGACACTTAGAAAATATCTAAGTATGGAGCCTCAAAATGACCAATAATGTTCTTCAAAGTTACATGCCCTTCCATTCAAATTTTGATCTTGACCCTTGATGATTAAATGAAGTAGACCATTTGATTTAAATTATGGAATTGAGATCTTTCAAAAATCATAAAAAAATGAAAGAGTTATGGTCTTTGGAAGATGATGAACAAATTTGGGGAAATTCACAAAAGACCTATAATCTTTTCAATTCTTTAATGACTTTCCAAAATTTTTTCAATCTTAGCACCTTGTAACAAAGTTGTAGTGGACATCCCAAAGATTATTGTGAAAAAATAATGAGCTCAAGGAGATAAAAGATGACCAAGTTATGATCCTTTCAAAGGACCTGTAATCTTCTTCAACCTTTAGTGATCTTCCACTCAAAATTAGCCTAAAACCCTTGAAGGTAACTTGTTATAGACCCTTTAAACAGAATCATTGCTTTGGAATCAATCAAAAATTTCAAAAAATTAGCAAGATATGGTCCTTGGAAGTCATCAAACTCTAGCTCAGGAAGTGTCAAAATGACTTGGAACCCATTTTAACTTTTGATGATTTATCTTGCACAATTGGATCTTGTCATGTGAAGAGAAGTTGTAGATGATGATGATAACGCATAGAAAAAATAACCAACTCAAAATATTTAAAATTGAGAGTGTTATGTACTTGTGACCACTAAATCAAGTACTTGCTCAATTAGGTCAAACTTGTTGAATCAACCTTGAATCTTTTGAAATTTCTTTGCAAAATAGAGAATGGTGGATCACATTAGATCTTGAAATGATGTTTTCTTGAAGCACAATCAAAGGTGGAGCTTAAGTCTCAATGAAACTTATTGAAGAAGGCATGGAAATAAACACATGAACCCATGAATCTTCTTGATGAATACCACCACCAACCTTGAGGAAAACTTGACCTAAATAAGGGTGAGAGATATCTTTGAACCATAAAAAAACTTTGATATCATAAACATAGCCTTGAATCTTAAGCTCCTACAATCCATTGAAGAACCATTTGACTGAGGACCATCCCTCAAAACCCTAGGTTAGATGGTGAGATAGATGCAATTGTGTCATCACCTACAATTTGAAAATCCAAAGAAACATATATACATATTTTGATGTTAGTTAAAAATTAATCCACCTAAAAAAACACATGTACAAGATACACAATTCAAGGTTCTTGGTGATCCCTCAAGATCAAACTTAAAGATAAGATGAAGTAGAAAGGGAGAACCAACCCTAATGTGTGATCTTGATGTATTGATAAAATGATATAATGAGATATCTTAGGGGGAAAATTAGGGTATAACAGCTGCCCTTATTTAAGTGTCTTCAACCAGGAAGATAAATCACTAGGGAACAACATAACTCTGGGGATGGCTATAAATAGGAAAAACCAAAATCACAATTAAAAAATCCAAATGCATAGTAAGATTTCAACAAAGGAAATTCTTAACAATTCAAACAACAAGCCAACAAGGAGGTAACCATTAGAAAGGGTTATCGACTCAACTGGGAAAAGAAATTTAACTCTATTGGAGAAAAAAAAACTCCGCTGGGGAAAAGAAAACTCGGCTCTGCTGGGGTAAAGCCCAAAGAGGATACAAAGTATCATCCACTCAATAAAATGAGGAAAAAATAAATGGGTAACAAAGACCGATAGATAAATGTGAAATACCCACTCATAGAGGAGATAACAAAAAGAGAGTAACATCAACTCACATGGATCATAAACTACCAACTCGAAGGATGCAGGTAGAAATGGTAAGATAATACTGGCTCATAGATGATGGTAAACATCAGTATTGAGGTAGGTAAAGAGTGATTGACATAAATACTTATCACTGGAAACAAATGATTGAAATCAACTCTTATGACCGGGAAAAAAGGATTGACATTAGTACTTATGACTGGGAATAATGGTTTGACATCAGTACTTATGACTAGGAAAAAATGGTTGACATTAGTGCTTATGCCTGGTAACAAAGAGATTGAAATCAATAGTCATGACTAGGAATAAAGGATTGACATCAGTACTCATGACTAGTAACAATTGGTTGACATTAGTACTTATGACTGGGAACAATTGGTTGACATCATTACTTATGACTGGGAACAAAGGTTTGATATCAATACTTATGACTGGGAACAAATGGTTGACATTAGCGCTTATGATTGGTAACAAAGATATTGACATCAGTACTTATGACTAGGAATAAAGGATTGACATCAGTACTTATGACTAGGAACAATTGGTTGTCATCAACGCTTATGGATGTGAACAATTAGTTGATGTCAGTACTTATTACTGGAAATAACTCCACTCTATTGGATAAAGTCCAATGAGGAGAAATAGATAAATGCCTACTAACGAATGATGGTGAACTACCAACTCAGAGGTGAAGGTAGAAAAAACATAGAACAATAACAAGTTTCCCAAAATTTTGGTATTCCACCTAGAAAGGGTCTTAACTTCTTCTTTAACCTGAGGCATCCTGCCTTGAAAGGGTAACAAATTTTACCAACTTCTGGACTTCACCGAGAATGATAACAATTTCTTCTTTGATATAAATATCACTTGACAAGGGTAATAATTGCTGTAAGGATCTTTCAAAAAATTGTCTTTAACATCGAAGTACAACCAATCTCAACAATAAACAATCTCCCATAACATAGAGACTACCATTCATCGGTGTAAAAACATATTCTCTGGCATTAAGAGACTTACTGGGGAAGTACAAGTTTCTCAAATAAAGAGACCACCACTTACTATTACAAAAAGGATTGTGATAACACTGATGGGAAATGAATTTTGATTTTATGGGGAAATACCAAAACATTCCTGTTGAGGGGATAAAGTCTTCACGTGAAAAATAAATGGACATTCTCAATCTGGTGCTCACAACCTATAAAGATTAAAATAATATTATTGTTGGGGACCACAAATTCAAACTAGGAACAAAAAGGAGTGAAACAGTCAACAAAGACACCACCCAATGAGGAGTAAACTCAAATGGGGATCAATTCCATCCAGGTAATGAGTTGGGTGGGAAGGCTAAAGAAAAATTCTTTCACGAGGGATAACTCAGTGGGGAAATTGAAAGGATATAAACTTTCTGCTTAAGTTTGAAACTCTAATGGAGAGAGGATAACATAACTTTTCAAAGAGGATAATATACCAACAAAAACATCAATGAGTGTAAATGAACCATGAGTCTTAATTTAGCTATGCATGATGTATGTATGAGTGTATGAATGCTATCATGTATATGCTAGCAAAACAAACATATTGCATTGGGGATAACCAGACAAAACCACCTTGAATAAGGACAACACTCGGATAAATCACATCCAGGATAAAAATTTAATAGGAGAGTAAGCACCAACTGGGGAAACAAAGTCCTACTTCAAGGCTTAAATTCATCGAGAAGGAACATGGCTTGAAAATAATCAAAGCAAAAATTGATAGCAATAAACCAATACAGTTTCAGGGATATAATAAACTCCTTCAGGCTTCATCAGGGAATATCATACAGACTTTGCTAGGGAAGACAAAACTATATCACCTAGACTTCAATTGGGGATGCCATACTAATTTCACTAGGGAAGACAATGCCACATCGTCGAGGGGGGCCCAAATACATTCTTCAATATCAAGATTAGTGGTTGCACAAAATTCTTTGGGGAATTCAAAGAAACTTTATGGGGGTATTCAAACTTAAATGAAATCATCATCCTTAATTCATCAGGGGAGTTAAGAAGTTAACATCACAATAAGATGTCAAAATTATGGGATTTTAAATCAAACTCAACACTTGGCGAGAGAAAACCCAAAAAGTTTACAACTGTCTTAACACTTATTAAAAAAGATATTGCCCTTGTCTGGTGTTGTACCAAAAAAATTGCCCTCTCATTTATCAAGATTATTCTCACAAGATCTCTTTGATTCAAGATTGGATTAGGGTTTGGTCAACTCAAGACATCTCATATTGCACTGATGACCCAAAATTAGGGTTTAAGTTTGCACAAGGATTTTTGGACTATCAATACTTCATATGACTTTAAAACATCATTATGGACCCCTAAGATTACTCATGACAAGTTTCAGGCCTTGAACCACAATTTTGATCAGTCAATTGGACAGTTGACCTAAAAATCAACTGTATTGGGGAAAAAGTCAACAATGGCCAATTTATAGTCAAACTTCATAATTTTTGATCCACATCAACATTTTAGACTCATATTTATCATTTGATCAAGTTTGGACCATAATTCCTCAAGAAATTTGATCAAATCATCAAAAGGGCAAAATGGTCAAAATTAGGGTTTTGACTAAGAAAGGGCAATTTCTGATTTTTGACCTAGAAAATGACCAATTGATTTGAAGCATGATTTCAAGGGTTCATTTGTATCATCTTGACCTAATTACATGGTTCAAAACATTGCAAATCCATTGGATAGACATATGTAATTTGCAGTCAACTGATTAAAAGTCAACTGTATACTGAAAAGTCGAACTTTGACTTTTTGGTCAAAATCAAGTGCCAAGGATCATAATTCATCAAAAAATGTCAAAATGTGAAACTTTTTCATCAAGGAATCAAAGATTGAATATTTGGTTTTAAAATTTGAAATTTTCTTAACTTAGAAATTTTTCTAAGTATAGAAAATTTCTTATTTTTTCTCAACTTTAAGCCATTTTTTCACCATGATACAAGATGATTCAAAGAAAGTTCCCAACATGAAAGTTGTAGATCTCCATGAAAACTACAACTTTTCTTAACACATTTTTCCTTAAAGATGCTTGGATCTCAAGATATAATTTTATGAATACATGCCCATGAACTAAAATAACTTAGTGAAATTTTTCCCTAATTTAGGCAGGTTTTTGACCCAACTTCATGGAAATTTTTCACCTAGTTCCAAGAGTAATCTTGAAATGCATTTCAAATATGAGTTATATAGCACATTGAAAGCTTTCCAAAATGTAAAATAACTCCTTGAGATCATTTTTGAGTAGGGAGAATCGAAGAGATGAAGTTGGCAATTTCTCACTTTGTTTTCAAGCCATTTCATGAAGAACAAAATTCAAATCTGAACCTATGCTGCCTAATCCATGCTTTGAAGGTCTCAAACTTGTTTCTCACTTCATAATTTAATGCTTACTCAGTTGAAAAAGCCTTAATTCAATCCCAAAGGTCTTTGTCCAAGCTTTAATTCCATAAAGGGCACAAAGTTGCCATTGCCATTTTGGAAAAGCTTCACTTTTGCAACTTTTCAATTCTTGAGCATTGGACCTGTCTTCTCTGCACACACAAGTCATACAGACCTAAAGCAACTTGTATAGAGCTTATACCAACTCCAAGCAGGCCAGTACAAGTATGTGAAGACTTGTCCTTTCACTTTGCTCCAAAAGCAAGAAAGTGTGCAAAAAGCCTACAACTCAAAGATCTGTTGAAGAGCTGACTTGAAACCATTTTCTATACTAATACACAAACATATTACAACTTAGAACACGATTGAAAAAGGCCTGAAATACTGAAACACTCCCTCTCACCAAAAACCTGTCAAAAACTTGCAGTTTGAGAATAAGCATATCAATCCACAAATTGGATGGTGCGTTTCAAGTTTTAATCATCCAAACACCTTACCTACTTCATATCTAAGTGATCTAGACCATCATCCCTGCACTGTAACTCCTCCTTCTTCATCTGCCATTTTTGTTTTTAAAGCTTGCAGGTTGACTTGGATAGAGAGTTCCAGACACTTTCAAAGCAAGGTAAAGATTGGAACACACTCAGGGAGGTTCAAGCAAGCTAAAGCAACCTTCAGGCCTTCCTACATCTCACTCAAACTCCATTCACGATCTCAGCTGAAAGAGGTAAGAACTCCAACTTTAATCTCCTCATACAGGCATCCATTGACCACGATTTATGAAAGAAAAATGTAGATATCATTGCTACAAAGCTGTACATATTCATAACTTGCATTTATTTGGCCTGAGTTGAGAGAATTCTGAACTTGAAGTTCCTGAAAAAATTAGGTTAAGAATTAGGGCCATTAAAATTCTCTTTAATCTTGGACTTATAGTTTTAGTTATGCACATGGTTAGAATCGTGAGACAAAATGCTATAACATTCATTTTATCAATTTCCATTTTTGTTGAGAGATGAAAGAGTTACAGGAGGTTCGGCCAGCTTGAGGAAGAAGATGAATTACAGGGAAAGAAAGGTTTTCATGTTATGTATTTTCGTTTTCACCTAAACTAAGGGATGTACAGCCACCTCAGTGGCAAGGTAGCGCGCTGGCAATGCCTAGGTCGTGGGTTCGAACCTTGGCGCTACCTTTTACATTTTTTCTCATTCTTTTCAGCTTTTTTTTTGTTTCTGGCAGCATGGGCTTGGTTCTTTGGGCCTTAGTGTTTTTGCTAACATACTACTCCTTGTCTCCTTATAGTACCCCTAGCCCAATCTTTATTATTTATTTGTTTTATTTTCTTTTTTTGTTTTATTAAATATTTTCTTTAATACATAAAATCATGAAAAATATAAAACTTGTTAAATATTGCATTTTGTTTATTTTATTTTATTTTCACATAAACAAATATTTTTATTAAACTATATATATATATATATATATATATATATATATATATATATATATATATATATATATATATATATATATATATATATATATATATATATATATATATATATATATATATATATATATATATATATATATATATATATATATATATATATATATATATATATATATATATATATATATATATATTAATTATTTTTCTTAAATAAACTTGTAAACATAAATAAAATAGACTTAGATTAATTTTTATTTCCTTTTCATTCCATACTTGTAAATATTTATTTTTTCATATAAAAACTAAGTATTTTCATAAAATATTATTTATTATTTTTAATACAAAAATACACAAAAAAATAATACCTAAAGAACTTTATTCTCTTTTAAATTAGAAACTAGGGTTAACTTTTGTTCTCAAGAATTAATTTTTTTCTTCTTAAGTTATTAGGTCTAGTTCAAAATTTCTTTTCACATAAAAAAACAAAACAAAAATCCCTTTCTTGCACATACATAATATTGCATATTTAAATGTTGTATTTATTTATTCCAATATTTGTACGAATTCGATTTGGTTGTAATAGCTTAATTAGATTTACATTATTGCAAATCCCCATTCATAATTTGTATTCCCCCCTCCCATAAAATATTGTAATAGCGTAGTAATCTTTAAATTATGCAATTTACCCATTTTATATACCATGCTTGTAATTAGGGTTTGAATGGCAAGATAAAAGCAAATCAAATAGAAAACCCTAAATCCAAGACAAAATCAAAGCATGAAAATAACACACTTGCACACAAGCATCCTTAGGGTTTCTCCACTTGGTTTCCTTATACAAAAATGGCCATATTACGCATGCGAAGTATCTTGAAAAAACAAACAAGTATAAAATCATAGACCCTCGATGACGCTATTCAAAGTTGCCTTACAAAATGATCTTGGTCCCTCAAAAATGCTAAGATACTTTGCAATATTGCTAATCATGGTTATACGATGACCCACGCCCGTCCTGCTTACATCCAAAGATAGGGTTGCTTACCAAATCAATGGTAAGACAACAATGTCAAAGGAATAGAAAATACATAAGAAAGAAATTTGAGTAGGTAGATTACTTCTAGTTACTTGCTCTATTTTTAAACAACTATCCTTGCTATTTTTCAAAACAAACACACACATTTCCAAACATCTTACAAACATTGAAACATTTTCAAAAAGACAAACATCTTTGTATACATTCTTACGAACGAGAATCATTACAAAGATTGCCTAAACAAATGGCCTCTTTTATAAAATACTTTCAAAACCACACCAAACACAATTTCAAACAACAAAAG
The DNA here is from genome assembly GCA_948472305.1 of Vicia faba. NCBI lineage: Eukaryota > Viridiplantae > Streptophyta > Magnoliopsida > Fabales > Fabaceae > Vicia > Vicia faba. The sequence continues at coordinate 726,496,194 of OX451739.1, forward strand.
CAAGTGATCTAGAAACTACCTAAGAGCCCATGGAAAACCATGGATGAAAAGGGTGCTAATACCTTCCCTTTTCATAATCTACCCCCCGAACTCAAGAAATAATCTCAAAGGTCTTTCCTGTGCTTTTTCACCTTTCCTTTTAGATAAAAGAAAAGTCGGTGGCAACTCTTGCTAACCGCAACATTTACGATAAAATTCAAAACCCTCAAGTCAGTTCTCCCACCGTATCACATCTGGCTACTTGGAGAGCACACAACAACAACAATGTCATAATTGGAGAGAAAAATGTTCTGCAAGAGATTCTTCATCAATTCTCAACACGAAGGGAGAAGGAACTCCATCAACTTAGCAAAGGCTTCATAACTTTACAATCTCCATTTGATTACAACCCAGTTGGGGAAAGAATCACACCCATCTAAAGAAATCTGCATCAAGACCCACAAACCCAAAACCACACCACAGCCTGAAGGAAACCCATTAACCAATCAACAACTGTAGGGGAAACTGTGCACTTATCTACAAGGAAAATTACGAGAAATAGTCTTGCTTGAGGAAGATTCTTGGCTTGGGGAAAACGTAGTAACTATCTTGACAAAATCTGGAGATGCCATTGGAAACAACTTTGGTGTCCCAAGTTTACCGTGCTGATCAAGATAACACTCACAACTTGCCCTAGCCTGCATGCATTTAAGATAATTTGTCGGACCAAAATACTTCTAGATATTTGTGGAATCTCTATATAACTTCCCTAGATTGACTTAATGTTGCGTGTTCTTTGCTCAACAACTTCTTCTTGGAAACATGCCTTATGCTGATACTCAAATGTAAGCTTCCTTGATAGCAAGCAATTACTTTTCCAACATTAAATGTTTATTCTAAGAATGAAAATTCTAATGCAACAATTATGTAAATCTTGAAGAATTTATTGAAAAGATGTCGCAAAACCTTGTGAATGAATCACTAGCCAAGATTCGACAATGATTTTTTTTGTATGAAAGGTAACAAAAGCATATGATACTAATCACAATAATTTAGCCAAATGCACGGGAGTTAGGAAACACTATCTCGTTGAAGTATGCTTTGGAAATAAACCCTTCTTTAATTAGGATTTTTCAAGGTTATAACGTGGCCTGGTTCACGGTTTTAGAAAAAATGGATTTTAAGGCTCAAAATTATTTGGTACCCACCCCTTTCATGATGTTCTCCAGCCCTAAATTCAGTTAACTTGACACGAACATTCATATCTCATAAGAAATTTTGAGACAGCTGAGGAACCAACTGAGGTTTTCTTTGGACATGCCAGTCACTCCCTTTATTATTCCTCTAATTTACTATCACACGAATTCGTTTATTCTTTACTTTCACCATCCTTTTTTTAACAAGTCGTGTGATCTTGCGTTGTCTTTAATATATTGGAAGTAATTGTAACTGCTTGAGTCCTTAGTGGATGAGGGATAACCATTGTGGTATCATCTTCTTTTGATGCGCAATACTGATAGGCGAAGATTGACCATTACGGTTTTGACTTTCCTTAACCTTTTGAAGGATAACCGTTGTTGTATCCTTAGATACACACTCTTGATGAGTTTTGAACGCTCGATTAGATTAACTGAACACCACCATGCCCTTGGGTTAAAAAAATAAGGTTTTTTCTAAACAGAAAATAAAATCCCACTTTAAGGAATAAAGGGTTTAATCAGGGTTTCACTCCCTTATATCTCCGGTGTTTGGGGATTTGAAACAATGCATGTACATATTCAACATGGTTTTGCTCAAAAACATACAAACCGAGATTTTTGTGTTTTCAAATATCGCCATCCTCCCTCCAATCTCTTCCTAGGAAAGAGAATGGGTAACTAGTTGGTATCACAATGAAAAAAGCAATTTAAAATTGAAAACAAATACGAGTGAAACAAATCGGTTTCTTCAAGACAAACAAATTCATTGTATTAAGATAATCATTCAAATGCAAACAAGTTCTTACATGCAAATAGTGTGATGATAAACAAGAAAAATTTTAAATGAGAAAGTAGTAAAATTGCTAATAAACTAAGAAGGCTAATAATCCTAAAACTCCAGGGCGTCCTTCAATCAAGCTCACCAAAGTTCATACATGCTTGAGAGCAGGTTAACTACTCATTTGTAAACAATAATCTCATTCTCTATATCAGAAGTCCCTTCCAAGTTTGGCAAGAGAGCACACAACTTTTCAACAATCTTCTTTCTATCAGCAAGAACAACTATCGCTCTTTCTTTAAATGACCCTGAGATTTTTATTATCTCGAGATCACCCCTTAAAGCAACGCAACCCCACCGTTTCTTTGCATATTCTGGAGAACAATAAAAAAAAAATCAATAAGCCCTCTTTGAACCCATTTTTCATGTATTTCTCTAGGAGTCACAATATTTAGCTCCTTAATCATAGGTTCCTTGACATACCTAGCATATTCTTTAGTATGGATTTGAACACTGGCATTCACAATCATAAACTCATCATCAGAATTAAACTCATCAGTAGAAGCATACTCATCGTCTGACAAAAACTCATATGAAGGAAAGAACTCATCAGGAGTCTCATACTCAACATCATAGTCTTCAATCATATTAACATATTCATATTCATCGCTTGGTCTGATTATATGGATAAGACCTTCATCCATCATCTCTTGGAGGTTACTTTATCACATCCATGAACGTCTATACTTCAAACACTACAAGCGGCATGATCATGTGTGTAATAGCTAAACTCGCATAGGCCAGCATGCATCTTCACTAAATCACCTCTGACCAAGTTCATGTCAAAGATTTTGAATTCTCCTAGACAACCAGAAACCATATTCACACTACCTCCACCTCCATGCTTGGGTAGTGGATCAGCCTTCACATTGAGACTAATATCTTTAAAAGACAGGAGACCAGATCTTACCATCTTCTAAACTTTTGACTTCAATGGATAACAATTTTCAATGTTGTGCCCATGGGCTCCCTAATGAAAAGCACACGTCTGATCAGCTTTATAGTACCACGTCAAAGTTAGAGATATAGCAGGATGAGGCCTAGTCTGCACCAGATTCTTCTGAACTAAAGTCGGTAACAATTCTGCATAACTCATCGGAATAGTATCAAAAGCTTCCCTCTTATGACCTTTCCCTTGATTACCTTGTTAAGGTGCTCTTTGATAGACAACAACAGTCGGAGCTACATTGACGATTGGAGTTACTAAAACAACCTATTGTTGATGCTGATGACGTCTTCTCGGAGGTCTAACCCTTCTTTCTTGAACAAAAACATTTGTCTCTCCTTCTTTCTTTTTAGAAAAAACCATATGATGATTTCGTTGTTCCATTAAAACCTTCATCTTTTGACAATCGTTCTTCCCTGACGACTTCTTCTACACAGACACCCATACTTTCCATCTCAGTGAAATCAGTTGGTGCACTTGTAACCATTATTTCATAGTAAAATGAACCGATGGTTTTTAGGAAGACCTTAGTCATTTATTTCTCTCCCATTTGGGGGTACCACTTGGGCAGCAACCTCGTGCCAATGTTGTGAATACTCTTTAAATGATTCCTTATCTTTCTGAGTCATTGCTCTCAGCTGGTCACATTCAGGTGCCATAAACTTGTTATACTTATACTGGTTCATGAAAGCTTCACCCAATTCATTGAATGTATGAATGTTACTACTGTCCAATCCCATATACCATTTCAAGGCAACACCAATTAAACTATCTTGGAAGAAATGAATAAGCAAATGCTGGTCATTAGTATTAATGGACATCCTTCTAATATACATCACCAGGTGATCACGTGGACAAGAGTTTCCCTTGTATTTCTCAAATTCTGGTACTTTAAACTTTGTTGGAAATTTCACATTAGGAACCAAGCAGAGGTCACTGACATTCTGTCCGAATAACTCTTTCCCTCAGAGAGCCTTCACTTCTTTCTGCATTTCAATGAATTGATCCTGAAAGTCATCCATTCGGTCATAAAATCCCAAACTCTCACTTGGTGGAGGAGTAGGATGATAAACTCCATCATTAGTAACATGTATAGCATTCACTCCAGGAGGTGCAACATGATGAGTCTCATTATTAATTGCAGGAGTACTGTGCACCACAAGAGGTGTAGAAATAACAACATTTTGAACAAATGGAGCAACTTGAGCAGCAGGATTGTAACCTTCTAGCATGAAATTCTTAGGCATTCCCCACGGGTAACCGTGAGGCATACGGTATTGAGTAGCAGTAACTGGAGTAACAAAGATGAGAACTGACAGAATATCTAAAATAACAGTCGTGGTCTGCTGTGGTTGAGTGAGGAGACAGAGGATAAGAAGGTGGTTGATTCTGCATAGCTACTAATGACTCTACCAAAGTAGACAGGTTATCCATACCAGATCTCAAAGAACTAACTTCTTCGCGCACCTCACGATTCACTTGTTCAAGGTTTCCATCTTCTTTCTAGAATCAGCCCGAGTATTGTAGCAATGAGACAACTTGTCGACTGAATGAAGCAGAGAAACAAGTAAGACACGTGTGAAATATAGGAATGCAAAAATATGTAAAAAATGATGCATGATATGCAATGCATATTATTTATTTTTTTTATTCAGGAACTCAAATAATTATAAACAATTGCAAATATTGAGGAACTAACACTTTTGGAAATACTAAAAATTCTCATTTTAATAGTAACTTTGGAATAAATACAAATTTTAGTACAAGTTTCAATAATCCTAAGTATAAGAGAATAAAGATAGAATTTAAAAAACCCTAAGGAGTCAAAGATGATGAAGATCTTTCCACAAACTGATGTTTTCCCTTGAGTCTTACAATCGAAGCCTTCAACTGCTTTTCTCTTCTACATACTTGTCGGTGACTTCTTTCCGTCCACTAGAAGCAGAAAATGGGTGAACGGGACCTGGATGAACTCTAGAGGAAAATAAATCCTCCTGCTTATCCATCATCTCCATAACATAACTCTCAAGAATCTCAATCAAGTCATCCTTCTCTTTCAATTCTGTTGAGTAGGATACCTCCAAAGTTTGGTACTTGTTCTTTCATGCTTATTTCTCTTGATGCATCCTAACTAAGGCAAGCTGAAGTTCTTCCACATCATCTAAGAGAGGAGTAGTAGTCCTCATAAACATATCAGCTAATGGTTCTTCACGAGAATAAGTCATCTTCAACGGAATTACCCTTGCTTGTACCCAACAGAGATGAGGCTCTAAGGAAACAACTCCTCTTGGTCCCAAATCTTTTGTACCCTTCCTATGAATATGGCACCAAGCCTTTTCAATATCTTTCTTAGATGCCTTGTGATCTTCTCCTTCTTTGAGAAAGAAACCACTCATATGAATGCTGTTTGGCTTGTCTCTCATTGGATATCCAAGTTGGCGGCGTGCAATAACATGATTGTAGTTAATTCCTCCCTTTGTACAAAGAAGAGGAACATTGGGAAAAACACCACAACTATCAATAATATTTACAATATAATAAGCTTGATTATACCAATCAATGTCACAATGAGTGAGAGTCATAATCTTTGTTTCCCAACGTGGTTCCTTCTTGATATCCCAAAAAGCAACAGACCGAGGTAAGTGAGAAATAAACCACTGATATAACAACGATGTGCAGTAGATGACCGTCCCTTCCAGATGGAAATTCTGAAGATGGATGGAATAATAAGTATCCCCTAGCAGCATAGGGACTGGATTCCCAATCAGAAATATCCTAATGACATTAACATCCCCAAATGTGTCGATGTTAGAAAACAAGAACGATCCATAGGAAAGCAAAGCAAAGATAGCATCAAAATCAGTTGTACTCTTCATCTTGGCAAAGTAACGAGCATTCTCCAATAGAAATTGAGCAGGTAATCCTCTGATTCCTCCTTTGGTAGTCATGTTAGCCTCAATCTTAGACTTCCTCAAGTGAGTTATGGTGGAAATCTCATGAGACTTGAGCTCTCCTTCTAAGTCGATGAAAGGAACACAATCTTTAATAGGTAAACCAAGTAAGTGAGAATAATTCTCCAATGTGGGCATCGGCTGATGATCAGGAAAAGTAAAACACCGGTATAGGATCATAGAGCTGGACCAATGTAGAATGAATACCCTCCTTCATCTTGAGCTTCATAAGAGGCACATTGGCTTCATACTTCTTCCAGGAATATGTAGGACTTTCAGTTTCAGGAATCAAACTCATCAGTTCCTCTATCTTAGGATCCTTGAAACTGTACTTATGAGTCTTTCTCCTTTCAAAATATATGGTTAAAAGAGTACCTGAGATATTTGAAAAAGGTTAACCTTAAGTTCCTTGAAAAATCGTTTAAAGAATGCTCATGGGTGCATGAATGCATGATGATGCAACAATCACACACAAGATCACAAACCTGGGGGATTCATAGGTTTTCCGTCACAAGCATGAAGTCAAAGGTACTACTTACAAGCTAAGGTCTAATGGTTTATCACCTGCCGGACAAGGTTATAAGGAAATCCCAGAGTCTACATTCTTTCTTCGGATATTACGAACATCCCGATTAGCTCAATAATTAGCAACATTCTCAGGAAAAACTCGTCTGAGTGCAACATCGCGTGCCAACTACTTCTGGATTGATCCGTTATAGTATCCTCACTACAACTAAAAGGCCAAGATGGGTTACGGGTTCTCCGACTTCTCATATTTACAGGCTCCCAGGTCGAAAGCAACACATCTTCCCAATTACTCGGTAAACAAATACTACAGTCAAAGGGGCCTCCACTAAGTGGAGGATCTCATGTCTCCTTTTTTTGGGATTCTTACCTCAAAGTTGAAATGACTATACCGCCCGTCTTATCTAAAGTTTGCCCAAGTTCGGGTATAGGACTTATAAGAGATCACCAAGCACCTTGAAAACCAGAAGAATCCAGACATATATATATATATATATATATATATATATATATATATATATATATATATATATATATATATATATATATATACACAACAAATTTTATACAATAAATACTGACACATACACAAATAAACAAAGATAGACTCAATCCACTTTATAGATGTTGTTCCCCAGTGAAGTCGCCAGAAAAGCGGTAGAAATGTTGAGACTAACCCATTGAATTGACTTAACTCGTACAAATAAAATAAAAATCTCCACTGCGCTTTATTGTTTCCAAAGCAAATGGGAAAAAGAGCGAATAAACCCAAAAAGAGGGGGAGAATCTAGGTACGGGAGTTGGTTATGCAAAATGATGGTATTAGCACCCTAAACCTCTACGATACTCTGTAGGAACCTCTTTGAAAATATGTGTATTTTGGCTATAAAAGGTGTATACAAAATAAGATGGTGGAGATGAGAAAAGAAATATTTTTTTACAATATTTCACCCACCGTGTTTGTGAACCTTTAGTTCCTACATATTACCTTTCGTGTAATAGGGGATCAGGGTACTCGTAGTTCACCTTAAAATTTTTAAAACATATGTGAGTTGGTTAATTTTAAGAGAAGAGACATCTTGTCATATCCGATTGGAAAACATACTTACTACCCACAATTATAAGAAAGGAGCATTTATGTCATCTCAAAGTGGACGATATAACTTAGTTTTAAAATCCACCACTCAACACCTAAGTGGAAAATAGCTCTCTTCACTACATATCATAGAAGTATAGTAGCTTGTGTCACTACAAGAATTGACAAGAGTCTAATCTTATGAGAAAAGTTTTAAAGTAAAAATCCAAAGTGGAAAAATGGTTTGAATGAGGTTAATGACTTTTAGTATTTCAAACAAAAGATGTCAAATTATGGTTAAATTGATTAAAGTTGGATTAAGAAAAGATTTTTGAAAATGCATGGACCTAAGTCCAAGTTTATTATGGAAGCAGTTCAAGTTAGAAAACAAGAATAGTTTTGACAAGGAGGGAGAATATTTTTGAAATTAAAGAATATAGGAGGAGATGAAGAGACTACCCTAAAGCATAAGGTAAAAGCTAAAGAAAAGAATGATCTAACCAGCGAGAAGCCAACACTTGACATAAGAAGTCAATGTAGAATTCTTATCCTTTGGATTAAAACAAAGCAAGAAAAAATAATAAACCTCTGAGGAATACCAAGCTTTAGATGAATTAAGAACCAAGCAAAGCCTTCATTAACAAAAAACTGGCCAGAGTAACAACTATATATAGAGGAATTCTCAATTATAGACAAAGCAAGAAAATCAGAATAACCTGGAGACAAAAAAAATTTAAACCAATGCCTTGGAGTAAACCCCGAGGATTGCAAAAGGTCTTTACAAAAATATCAACCAAAGATCACATAATTCTAAGGTCTCAAGTATCAAGGATTCTAATCCTAAGTCCGAGAGATCCAAAACTCCACAATGCCATGGATAGTAACCAAGTAGTCCATAATGCTTCAAGTTGATTATTAAAGTGTCTTTAAAAGATAAGAAAGCTCAAGTGAGAAAAGAAAAAATTAAATAAATTCTCAAGTGAGCAAAAGAAAAATGGCATGAAATGTAAATTCTAAAATAATAAATGGTACATAAAAGTAAAGGCATAAAATAAAGGCACAAAGTAAAGTTAATTGTTAGTGAATTAGAAGTTAGAGGTCAAGTATAACAAAAGGTTAGTTGAATAACCATATTGAAGATTGCTTTTGAAAACTCATCAGAATATTGATAAAATCTAATCCTCTCAACAATAAGTTTCATTTTCTTTTTGTCAAGTATATCATTCATTTCAAGCACTCAATCCAACCACATATGATCAACGATGTTCAACTGATTCACTTAGACCAAAATTCATGAAGTTAATTAGAGAATTGATGGATCAAAGCCTCCTAAAAATGAACTTAAAAGTTATTGGATCCAAGGTTTCAAATTAAACATACTTTGGCTTGCAAATATAGGTTTGTGCCACGATTGATCATTTTTCAAATTGGGACAAATTTAGCGCTATGTTAATCAATCGTAAGTGGACTTATGTAGAAGCCACACCTACTTTGAGGTTGGTCAATAGCAATCTATGTACCATACATGTTAGAGAAATGATATATAGATCATTCTCCAAAAACACGTAGCACAAGTAAAAACAAGAAAGTGATAAGATGAAGAGGGAGGGGACTGATAGAGTAACCAATGCCTCAAATGAAACCAGGGTTGCAAATATCGTCAACATCATTCGTCCATTTTGGTGGATTTAGTTTTTCAACCTATCAACACCCTAGATCCAATGATGTTGAGGAACTTGTCCCAAAGTAATACTCAAGTATCTCCAAACCAGGACCAATCAAAAAATAACAAAATATGTTTAATATAAAAACTAAATTTACATGATTTATAAAAAGAAAATAATTGGTAAAATATACAACATGTATTAAAGCACCAAATTAAAATCCTAAAAAAATATCAGAGGTCAAACATGAGTCAATAAGTGTTGACAAATTTTTTTAGAATTTTTAAAGTCAGACACTATTTTAAAAATATACTGAAATAAGCAAAATAAAACCAAAATTTGGAAAAAATAGTAAAATCAAAAATAAAAATAAAATGAGGTTACTAATATATGTCAAGAGGTCATTGGATCCTTCCATAATTTTTTTAGAATTTAAAATGATCAAAAAGTATTTTTAAACAATTAAACAAATGAAAAGATGAGAAAAAATCATAAAAAATATCAAATCATAAATTAAAATTGTGAAAAAATAAAAATTAGAATGAGAAAAATCAAAAGTATTTTTTATGATTTTTCACAATTTTAGGAGTTGAAATGAATTTCTCTATGAATTTTTGAAGTTTAAAACAATTAAAACAAAAATCAGAAAATAAAATAATAAACCAAAAAAATGTAGACCATCTGATCATTGTCAAAAGTGAAAACGAGTTTTAAAATTAAATGATTAATTCTCTATGAAAATTGAAACCAGAAGAATCATGAGCTTGAGAAAAGAAAAGAATACATCTTAGCAATTTATTTGAAGTGAAATGGTGGAGATTTCTACCTGAACGAAGTTGAACAAATTGGTTCTACAACTGAACTTTTTTAACTCGATTTTATGCATGATTCGTCTTGCTAATGGTCTATTTAGCTTCAATGAGTGTCAAGGAAGCATACTGAGCGGAGCTTTTTGTGAATTAAGGTGAGGAAATGAGAAATTGAAATTCAAACTCAAGAGTTCGTGTGGGATCTTGGTAGGGTGATTCTGGCTATCAAAGCTTGGGGAAATTAATGGATTGTGTGCCTCTATTTATAAGCAAGAGAATGGTGATGAGAATTGAGAGGAATGATGCCCAAATCGTGTAAACCAAGATAATCCACAAGGTGTGAAATGCGTGACTTGCACATGTTCAAAAATCACTCTAATCGTGCGTTTTATGTGTCTAATAACTTCTGGAAACTTGCTAATGATGATTAGAAACAAAACCACATGCTTCAAGGGATTGTAACGGGAGTTTTGGTTCTGACCAAAATTCAAAGTCAGTTTTCATGGTGCTCACTTCAAAACCATGGGGAAAGCAGCTTAAGAGGCTTTATAATCTCATTCCTTTTGCATTGTAAATATCTCATCACAACCTTTACAATGTGCCAATAAAGGTAGAATTTGGTGATCTGAGCTAAAAGTTATTAATGATTGAAATCAAGAAAAACACACGCGTATTTGACACTTAGAAAAATTCAAAGTATGGAGCCTCAAAATTTCCTATAATGTTTTTCAAAGTTACATGTCCTTCCATTCAAATTTTGATCCTTGAAGATGAAATGAAGTAGACCCTTTTATTTGAATTGTGGAGTTGAGATCATTCAAAAATCATAAAAAATGAAAGAGTTATGGTCTTTGGAAGATGATGAACAAATTTAGGGAAATTTCCAAAAGACCTATAATCTTTTCAACTATTTAATGAATTTCCAAACAGTTTCAAGCTTAGCACCTTGAAAAAAGTTGTATTAGGCATCCCAAAGATTATTATGAAAAAAGAATGAGCTCAAGGAGATAAAAGATGACCAAGTTATGATCCTTTAAAGTCACACAAGAGAATTTGGTAGTCTTTTTGTTGTACCACAAAAATTTCCCTCTCATTTTCTTTCAAGGTTTTCTTTTACATGGGTGGTTGTAAAATTTGGCTTGAGGAAAGTAAAATTTGAAGATGAACGAAATGTCCTTCGATTGGAACATAAGAGTTTCCTTAGAATGGAACATCAGGGTGTCCTTCGACTGGGACATCAGGGTGTCCTTAAATTGGAACATCAGAGGGTCCTTCGATTGGAACATCAGATAGTCCTTCGATTGGAACATCAAAGTTGTCTTCCATTGGTATATCATAGAAAAGTATCCTTCAAATGGTATATCAGTGCGTAGGTGTCTTAATCTAAAATGTTCTGATGAGGGAAGTTCTGAACACTTCAAATCAGAACTCAGAACCATCAAAAAGGACAAGGGATGATCGAAGAAGTTCTGATAAGGGAAGTTCTGGGCAATTCGAATAAGGACTTAGAGCCATTGAAGAGAGCAGAATAACACTTCGAGCAATCAATAAGATAATGCTTTGATTGGTAAATTTCAAAGCCATCGAAGAGAGCAGAACAACACTTCAACCAGTCAATAAGATAATGCTTCGATTGGTCAAGTTCAAAGCCATCGAAGAGAGCAGAACAACACTTCGACCAGTCAATAAGATAATGCTTCGATTGGTCAAGTTAAGAGCCATCGAAGATAGCAAGGCTTGAGACTTAATCGAATGACCCATGATGAAAGCCTTAAGCCAAATTTGAACAAAACACCTATCATAACCTGTCCAGGTTCACCCAAAGTTCAAAATGGCATGTTTTCCTTGCAAATATGGCAAGAATTCAAATTTGATCGTGGCTTGAATTCTTGAGTTAAGGGCAAGATTCTTGCAATGTTTGTCCCTAACTCCACAAGAGCTGATTCGACTAGGGTGATTTTCTTCAAATCAAGCAATCGAAGCATAGGGTGGCTCAATCAAAGGAGCCATGATATTAAAGCTGGTGCAATTCGAATTAGAATTTAGAGCTTTCGAAGGAAACAATGTTCTGATGAGGAAAGCTCTGATTAATTCGAATTGGAGCTTAAAGTCTTTGAAGAGAACAAATTCGAAGGGAAATAGATCTGTAGGGGCATGTCAGCTTTCGATTTCCATCATATTGGGGGCCCAAACAACTCATAACAAACTGGAAGTAACGCATGAAAATAGATTGGCACCTGATTGAATCAAATATATCAAGTTTTTATGAAGCAACCAAATCAAATCTCTTTATCATAATGGACCAAGATTTGATACACAAATGTTGACCTAAAATCCCTTTCCTATATAAACCTCATAATCTCAGAGAAAAAGGACATGTATATACTGCCTCACAAAAAAAATGCAGTCGGCCCCACGAAGTTCCAGAAATTAGCATCAAAATCCAATGTTTTCAAAACTCCATACCTTTGAAGCACTCCAGACATGTTCTTGGAGTTCACACAGACACACACTCACTCGTGCCCCAGCCATCTCACACCCAGGATTGTAGATCAAGGCACCTCCAGTGGTAAAAATGTTCAATCTCAGTTAATCTTAAATTAAACTCATAACTGCATGTTCATGGTTTTTTATTCTTATTTGTGAGCGATTTAATAAAATGTATGCAAGCTGAAATATCCAAATTTTCGAATACCATGGATAGGGTTTTCGAAGATGGTTACTTTCGAAACCCATGATACACGATATTGCAAATTGAAACAACCCCACATCCAGGTTCAGGGATTGATTTCGAATGGAATGTCTTCTATTTTATTTGGTGACGAACTAACTAATTTGCAGGACCCAAAGAAGGTTTCATATATTTCGAATGAACAAGAAGCTCAGATGGTGTAAGGGAATTCGTGCAATCGAAGGGACCAAGGTTCGAATCCCATGCCTGATATTATCAATTTCTAAAAAATTTGCTTGTAGATTTAGCGCCCCAAGGCCCTCAAACGATTCCTTTGATAAACCGTCTGGATCGAAAAGCAACTCAGGCTCTTCTCGATCCAGGCTTGCCATTTTCAAAATTTCCCCCTTTTATTCACTGCCGGGTCCTTCGACTATTTTGTTTTATTTATGTTATCTCTTTTTTTTAACATAACATCAAAAATAAAAATAATAATAAAAAGGCATTAGGTTTTGTTTTTTATTAAAGTAACTTTATAAATTAATTATTTAATCATTTTAACCCTTTGTTTTCTAAATTAAAATTAATTAGAAATTAGGTTAAAAATTTCTAATCTTTTCTCAATAAAATACCAAAAATATTTTTCTAAATCAATTAAATTTTTTAGGTTTAACTTGTTCCCGTTTTAATATTCGCACGTTTATTACTATCCATTTATTATTATTTTCAATTATTGTATCTGTACACAGTTTGTAATAGCTTTTAACTTAGGTTTCATTTTTTTGTTTTTATCCCTAAAGTTTTGGTTATGTATCCCCCTCCCCGATGCCCTGTAATAGCGTAGGACATTTCTGTTTTCTTTATCGTTTTTACTACTATTAATTTCTTAGATTAATACGATTGCATGAAAAAGATTGAAAAGAAAACGATTAGATAACCCTAAATTGCAAGATAAATGAACTGAATCAATACACTTGCACATGCTCACCCCTAGGGTATCTCCCACTTCGGTTGCCTTCGGAAACGGTCACAATTCTCGAAATGTGAGAGTTTTTAGTGGTTGTCCTTTAGTTCAAGAGAACACAAGTCCCTCGATGACCCTTTCGATGTCGCCTCAGTTAAAAAGTGATCATAGAAATTTAGGACAATTACTAAAAGTTCTTGCCCAGTTGCTTTAGTGACCGTAAACATCCCTTCGATAGTCACTCAACATCCAACGATAGGGCTACCTACTCACTAATAGTAGGATAGCACTGTCTAAAGGAAAGGAGGAAAAGAACACCTTTTTCGAGTAGGTAGATAGCTGTTAGGTACTTGCTAAAAAAAACAATTTTTTCACAATACACTTTCAAAACATTTTTCAAAAATTCTTTATCAACACTCTTGAGGACTGATACAAGAGTTATCATAAAGCAAACAAAATTTTCAAAACACACAAACACGAAAGAAATTTTCAAAATGAACAAGTACCTAAGAGCCCATGGAAAACCACAGATGGAAAGGGTGCTAACACCTTCCCTTTCCATAATCTACCCCCTTACTCATAAATTCTCAAAAAGGGTCTTTTTCTATTCTTTTCACCCTTTCCTTTGTTGGATAAAAGAAAAGCTGGTGGCGAATCTTGCTTACCGCACATTTGCAAATACAAAACGCAAAACCAGTATTAACATTCGATTCTGCCACCGTATCCCAGAACTGGTGACTCTGCTACGAATGATATTTAAAAGTGAGGTAAACCTTAGGGTCTAGTTCATTTTAAAATTGCTTTCTTTGTTTGCTTTGATTGCTTTACTTTTAAGGGTTTGTTGGGGTTATTTATAAGGATCCTACACCCTGATTTGGGGACACTTTTTAGGTAAACAACAATAGATCATGGAGATTGTACGACATAGACTGATATGGTTTAAGCGATGGTTGTGTTGGTGTGACATTTTGGTTGGTACCGGTATGCCTTGTGTTGAATCGAGGAGAATACGGGGCTGCCGCGTGGTGTCGTAAAGCACTAACGAACCTTAGAACCTTAGTTGAACAAACTTGGCCATTAGAAAGTAGTGAGATAGTCGGCCTCGGTGTAAAGTTGGTAATCAGTTGATACTCGATACTACACTCATTGAGATCAGACTTTCGGGATGTTTCGACAGTAAGAAAAGATTGCTAAGCTGAAATAATACCGATAAAGAAAGATCAGTGATATTGAGATTCCTTAGAACCCGGTTACTATTTATAAGACAGGTTGAACCAGCTGAACATTCAACAGGGTACTTACCTTAAACCTCATGCAAGCCTTTGAACCTAAGGTCTATTGTGTGATTTGCTTGTGTTTATCTTTGATTTAAGCACAATCATGACATCATAAACATCATAACATCCATATTTCATTTCACTAACCATTTCAAGGACCAAGGGAATTTATCTTTATTTTTGTTCTGCAGATCATGGCTCCCGCTCGTAGAAACACTATCCGAATCAGCTTTGTGAGCATACCTCTCCAACTCAAAAAGCTAGTGTCAAGGGTTCTGAAAACTTCTCCGTTCACCAAAAAATTTGGTCGACTTCTCAACCTAGTTACCTAGGGCTTTGATGAGAAGATGATGAGTGTATTCTTTCAGTTCTTTGACCCTAAGCACCATTGCTTCACCTTTCCGGACTATCAGCTGATACCCACCATGGAAGAATTTTCTCAGTTATTGGACATACCTATTCTAGATCAGTTTCCTTTCACCAGTTTGGAAGAAGCTCAAAAGCCGAAGTTCATTATGGCAGCTTTACATCTGAAACAGTCAGATATTGTATCCAACTGGGAAACAAGAAGCGGAGTTAAGGGTTTTCTAGCCAAGTTCCTAATAAATAAGGCTAAGCTATTTTGGGATGATTTGGATTTCCAGGCTTTTGAGGAGGTCTTGGCCCTTCTAATCTATGGGTTAGTACTGTTCCCTAATCCAGAATTACTCATACATGTGAATGCTATCAAGAACTTCCTCTCTCGTAAACCTGTGCCCACTTTACTCAGAGACATCTTGCATACCCTCCACACTCGTACCACGAAGAAAAGAGGGATTCTTATGTGTTGTGTGCAATTGCTGTCAAAGTGGTTTATTTTTCACCTCCATAAATCTATACTAAAGAATTAAAAAGGTTTAGGCTGGTCGCAAAGGATAATGTCACTTTCTCACATGGATATTCTTTGGTATTCCCGATCTATGGGAGATATTTCTCTTATTGACCGATGCGGGAAATTCCCTAATGTCCAACTACATGGCATCAGGGGAGGCATAACTTATAATCCTTCTCTGGCTCTGTGAAAATTTGGTTATGCTCGAAGGGGTGGTCCTCACGAGATGCTTATCCAAGGCATTGAGTTTAACTATGAGGATGATGTTCAAGGGTATTGCCAGAGGTTCATATGAGCTTAGGGCATGGTAAACATATTTGATACCAAGACTTTGGGGCTGAAGACTTCCATCCCTATGGAACCTTATCTCCAATGGGTACGAGCTTGCGCTCATAACCTTATGATGCCATATATAGCCATCTTACCAGTGATTGTGGAGCCCATTACCGAAGGGGATTTTCCTTATACAGTTCTCCATCCTGACATGCCCATTGAACTTGAAGAGCTGCAGAGATCCTGGATTCAGCTGAAGAAAGAGCGGAATACATTTAGAGATCATTTATATACCCATGAGAGGAAAGTGTTAGAGCTCACGAAGCAACTTCACGAAGAAAAATGTATTAATTCCTATCTCGACACGAAGAGGAAGCGCCCATGGGAAACCTGATTTTAAATTGTAAGCCTAAAAGGAAATTGTATTTTGAATTCTACTAATTAAATCTTTGTTTCTTTTTGTCTCACAAATTTAAATTTCCTAAAGTCCTTGAAAACATTGCATACTTATATCATACATGCCATTGCATAAACAGGTTTCAAAGCAGGGTTCTTATCTTTTTCACTGTTTATTTCAGCAAGTAAAGAAATGGCTCTTGAATAAAACATCAAGGATCTCCAGGCACAAAACGCTCAGTTACAACAAATGATCATGGCTCTGGCCAAGGGGCAAGAAGAGATGAAAGCCCTGATCGTCAAAGAAAATACCAAGAAGCCAAAGAAACCAGCTGGTGTAATGAATTTTGGAAGAAGGATCAGAGAACCAGTGTGGCTAGCTTCGGAACTAGAAACTTCGTTAAAAGAAGGAGACACTCAAGAAGGGGAGACAAGAGATGAAGACCTCAGCCCGAAGGGACCTGTTAATGAATCTGACTATAATGAGGAGCAATATCCTCCTGCTTACAATAAATACAAATAGATAGAGGATCGGATGAACACAATGGAAATCCATAGGGTACCTGGGCTGGATTTTGAAGAGATGGGTTTGGTTTTTGGAGTTGTTATCCCGCAAAAGTTTAAGGTTCCGGTGTTTGATAAGTACAATAGGGTCTCATATCCCAAGATGCATCTCCGATCTTAGGTGAGGAAGATTCAGCCTCACAACAATGATAGGGATTTGTGGGTCCACTTCTTCCTAGACAGTATATTTGAGACTCAGCTAGAGTGGTTCTATCAGCTGGAGGGAACCAATATTCGTAATTGGGAAGACTTGGCTGCTGCTTTCTATAAGCAGTACCAATATAATGCAGACCTTGATTCGACTCATACACAACTCCAAAGTATGTCTATGGGTTCTAGCGAGGGTTTTAAAGACTATGCCCAGAAGTGGAGAGACCTAGCAGGAAGAGTCCAACCCCCTCTGTCTGATAGGGAGTTGGTGGAAATCTTTTTGGGTACTCTATCTTGTCCGTTTTTCAACCATTTGATTGGAAGCTCCTTAGTTGGTTTTATTGAGCTGATATTAACTAGAAAAAGAGTGGAAGGTGGGATTAAGAGCGGCAAGATTCAAAAGGATGCCTCTTCAAGTGCAGGAAAGAGATCTTTCGTGGGAAAGAAAGAGGTCAATGCTGCTTACAGTCAAAGAAATCAGGGAAGAACCAAACTCTATCCAACGGTAGGGGCTATAATGATATCCAATCCTGCAACTACTCAACAACAGAACAATCATCCCAGAGCATAAAGGACTATGAGACAGTTTACCTGGATCAATATGACCTTGTCTCAAGTTTTGCCACACTTACTGAAATCCAATCTGGTATCTTTAAGGGAAGCTCCCAAAAATCCCAACATTGTATCTCCTCATTATAATCCAAAGGCTCGATGTGCCTACCATTCTGAAAGTCCAGGCCATGATACAAACGACTACTGGGCTTTAAAGAACAAGGGGCGGGATCTGATCGGGGAAAAGTAGATTGAATTCGATTTTCCAGAGACTCCTAATGTTATAACTACCCCCATGCCCAAGCACCGCCATGGTGTTAATGTTGTTGATGATGATATGTTTTTTGCTTCCGTTGGGGAACTTGTTACTCCTCTCATGACTGTTAAAAGGAATCTGTTGCAAGCCTATTTATTTCTGGGCTGTGGTGAAGGTTGCCACTTATATTTATCTCTACCAACCAGTTACTATTTATTGAAAGAAGGTGTTCAGCGCCTGATGGATGATAAAGAGATTCTATTTGAGAAGACTCCAGTCACAAGTGCTCCATGTAAAGACGTTTCTATTATAACCACTTCCGCCAATCCTCCCAGGGTCTCCACCAAAAGACCCGTCAGGATTACATCTGTTCCAAAGTCGTCTCCCCTGATCATCATTATGCCAGTGCCAATACCATATTCCTCGAATAAAGCTGCTCCCTGGAATTATAGGGCTGACGTCTATTACATGGCGTCATGTAAGACCTGTTGGCTGCTGAAGACAAAGTTACTGAAAGTATTGATCCTGACATCAGCAATATCGTTAGGACCAGTAAAATAACAAGAAGAGGAAGAGTATTCTCTCCCGATAACTATCCTCCTAAAACTATTACTACTCTTGTGATCATTCCTGTTGCTGCTCCTGCTAATACTCCCATTACCTACTCTTGTGATTAGACCTGTTTCAACCCTTGTCACCGAGTCAGCCGAGAATCGGTGTAAAGAGATATTAGTTGAGCTTGTCTAGATGAAGGCGCATTCAGAATCCATTTCTGAGGTTTCTAAGAAGGAAATGGAAGAAATCCTAAAAATAATTAAAAAGAGCGACTATAATATAGTTGAACAACTGGGGAAGACTCCTTCCAATATCTCAATTATGTCCCTACTGTTGTGCTCCGAAGCCCATGCAAAGGATTTGGTAAAATTCCTCAAGACAGCTCATGTGCCATAGGAAACCTCCGCTGATCAATTCGAAGATTGTGTGGCTAGTTTGACTGTTGATAATGGACTGGGTTTTTTGGATGATGATTTGACACCCAGAGGAAGAAAACCCAATGATGCGATGCATGCATCCATCGAATGCAGGGGAACCACTTTGGCCCATGTTTTAGTGGATACCGGTTCATCGCTGAATGTTCTGCCCAAGACGACTCTTGACAGATTAGATTGTGAAGGTTTAACTCTGAAGCCCAACAACATTATGGAGAGGGCTTTCGATGGTTAAAAAATAATGGTGCACGGGGAGGTGACATCCCTATCAAAGTTGGTTCCCAAACCTTTTAATCCACCTTCTACATGATGGACATCCGACCATCTTATTCCTATTTGTTAGGACGCCCTTGGATCCATGGGGCTGGAGATATTACTTCCACTCTGCATCATATGTTGACGTACCCAGTGAGGAGAAAGATTGTCATAATACGTGGTGAGGAGGAGTACATGGTAAGCCACCTGAACTCTTTCAGGTATGTCGAAATGGATGGCGAGTTCATCGAGACCCCTTGTCATAACTTTGAAGAAGTGCCTCAGACCATGGTAGCAACCGAGACTGTTACCAGTGTGCCAAAGATCACCATACCTCCATTGAAGATGGCTTCTCTCAAGGGCGCCAAAGCAGTAATTGAAAAAGGTGGGTGTACCATTTGGGGCCAACTCCCTGACATTCCATACAAATCTAATAAGTTTAGTTTGGGTTTCACTTCAGGGGCTCAAAGGGATGTTCGTCGTGCTCGTGCCGGAGGACCTCCCCTATGCATCAGAAATCATAAATTTAACGCTTTAAAAGACAATGATGGTGACTATGAAATGGACAAATGGATCTTCCCTACTACCAACGGTAGACCCAGTAACTGGACAGCTAAAGACTTTGTGCCAATTACTTTTATTCAGGAGTAATTGTCTTTTTGTTTTTCTGGATGTGTAATAAATGAAGAATATAAACTCTAAAGCCATGTGTCTTACCCGAGGCACAATGGTTTATTTGTGAGGGTTATCATTTTTCAATGTCATATTTCATTAATAAAGAATTGGACGTTTTGCATACAAATTTTGCGCTCTTTGTTTTTCTTTTCTGCTTTTACTTTACCAATGCAGCTATGCTCTTAAATATACTCACGTATCAAACTGCAGATCCATATCAACTCTAGATCGCATTGATAATGGTTCTGCTATTGCCGGTTATGACTTTGAAAATCCGATCAACCGAGCCGAGGACGAAGGTGAGAAATATTGTGAGGTACCAGGAGAACTTGCTAGACTGTTACAACAGGAAGATAGAGCTATACAGCCTCATGAAGATCCAGTTGAGACAGTGAACTTGGGTACCGAAGAGGACAGAAAAGAAGTCAAGATAGGTGAAAACTTGGAACATAGTGTCAAGGAGTGTTTAATACATATGTTACATGATTATGTGGAGATCTTTGCCTAGTCATACGAAGATATGCCAGGACTTGACACTGATATTATGATTCATCGCCTGCCGAAAAAAGAGGATTGCCCTCCAGTAAAACAGAAGGTTCGACGTATGCGCCCTGAAATATCAGAGAAAATCAAAGTCGAAGTTATGAAGCAATTCAACACTGGGTTCTTATCCGTTACATCCTATCCACAATGGGTTGCCAACATAGTTTCGGTATCTAAGGAGGACGGTAAAGTACGTATGTGCATGGATTACAGAGACTTGAACAGGGCAAGCCCCAAGGATGACTTCCCGCTTTCCCACATTGATGTTCTAGTTGACAACACCGCACAACATAAGATCTTCTCCTTCATGGATGGCTTCTCTGGTTACAATCAGATCAATATGGCACCCGAAGACATAGAAAAAACAACCTTTGTCACACAGTGGGGCACTTTCTATTACAAAGTGATGCCATTTGGGTTGAAGAATGCTGGGGCAACCTATCAGCAAGCTATGGTAGATTTGTTCCATGATATGATTCACCCTGAGATAAAGGTCTATGTTTACGATATGATAGCCATGTCTCAAACGGAAGAAGAGCACCTTGATCACTTGCAAAAGTTGTTTGATAGACTAAAGACGTACAAGTTGAGATTAAATCTGAACAAGTGCAACTTTGGGGTAAGGTCTGGTAAGCTCCTAGGTTTCATTATTAGTGACAAGGGTGTTCAATTAGACATTGCAAAGGTAAAAGCTATACAAGAGATGTTGGCTCCTCGCACTGAGAAGGAAGTTAGAGGTTTCCTGGGACGCATAAATTACATTGCCAGGTTCATTTCCCATCTAAATGCTACTTGTGAGCCAATCTTCAAACTCCTGAAGAAAGATCAAGTGGTAAAGTAGAATGATGAATGTCAGACAACCTTTGACAGAATCAAGGAATACCTTCAATAGCATCAAATTCTGATGACTCCGATTGAAGGAAGACCTCTGATCATGTACTTAATGTTATTAGAGAACTCAATAGGGTGTGTGTTGGGGAAGCATGGCGAGTCTGGTCGAAAAGAACATGCAATATACTACCTTAGCAAAAAGTTTACCGACGGTGAAACAAGATACTCACTACTCTAGAAAACTTGTTGCGCTCTGGCATGGACTGCTCGCCGACTAAGATAGTATATGTAGACTCACACTACCTTGTTGGTCTCTAAAATGGATCCTATCAAATACATATTTGAGAAGCCCGCTCTCTCCAGAATAATAACAAGATGGAAGATGCTCCTGACTGAATACGATATTCCATACACAACCCAGAAGGAAATCAAGGGAAGTGTACTAGCTGATCATTTGGCTCATCAGGCTGTGGACAATTATCAATCCATGAATTTTGAGTTCCCGGACGAGAACATCATGTTAGTAACTGATTGTGTAGAACCTGGACCAGATGAAGGACCTGAAAAAGGATCCCGATGGACCATGGTTTTTGATGGAACTTCTAATGCACTTGGCAATGCTATTGATGTTGTAATCATATCTCCCGAGGGATGTCGTACCCCTTTCACTGCTAGTCTATGCTTCAACTGTACCAACAATATGGATGAGTATGAAGCATGTATCATGGGTCTCAAAGCTGCTATTGACCTAAGAATCAAGTTCTTGAGTGTTTTCTGAGATTCGGCCTTGGTAATAAGTCAAATCAAAGGAGAGTGGGATACGAAGCACCCTAATCTCATCCCGTACAAAGAGCATGTGTTGACATTAATCCCATACTTTAAAGAAATTACTTTTGAGCATTTTCCACAAGAGGGAAATCAATTAGCAGACGTGCTAGCCACTATATCATCCATGTTCAAGGTCAGGTGGGATAATGAGGCTCCTCAGATCACTATTGAGAGATTGGATGATCCAACTTGCTGATATGAGATCGATACTGAAGGGGTAACGGATAAACCTTAGTTCCATGAAGTGAAAAGGTATCTCGAAGCTCAAGAATACCCTAAGGGGGCATCTGTCAATGATAAGAAGTTTCTGAACAGGTTCTCTGCCAAATTCTTTCTCAGTAATGGAATCCTCTACAAAAGCAACCACGACTCTACTTTGCTTCGGTGTGTAGAAAAGAATGAAGGGGAAAGATTATGGCTAATTTACACGAAGGTACCTTTGGAACCCATTCTAGTGGACACACCACAACTAGAAAGATCCTACGGGTAGGATACTATTGGTCCACAATGGAAGCAGACTGTTATCAACATTCGCGGACTTGTCACAAGTGCCAGATTTATGCTGATAAGGTACACATACCTTAGGTTCCTTTAAACGTCTTAACTGCTCCTTGGCCCTTTGCAATGTGGGTAATGACATGATCGAAGAAATCATACCTACCGCTTCCAACTGTCATCTCTTCATCCTTGTTGCCATTGATTACTTCACGAAGTGGGTTGAGGCCGCCTCTTTTTCTATTGTTACCAAGAATGTTGTGGTGCGGTTCATCAAGCATAACCTTATCTGTCGATATGGTATCCCCGAAAGAATCATTATAGAAAATGGTACAAATCTCAACAACACTACGATCACCAAACTCTATAAGAAATTCAAGATCCAGCATCATAACTCTTCCCCTTACCGGCCGAAGATGAATGACGTTGTAGAGGCTGAAAATAAAACATTAAAAAGATCATACAGAAGACGACGGCGACATATAAAGACTGGCATGAGATGTTACCATTTTCTCTTCATGGTTACCACACCTCAACACGTATGTTAATATGAGCAACACCTTTCTCCCTGGTGTATGGTATGGAGGTTGTCCTACCTATTAAGGTCCAGATCCCTTCTTTAAGAATCATGAATGCAGGTTTGAACGAAAATTGGTTGGATTCAGACTCGACTTGACCAATTGAACCTGATTGATGAAAAAAGGCTCTTGGTTATTTGTCATGGTCAAATGTACCAAAAGCGTATGATTAAGGCTTTTAACAAGAAGGTCAGACGTCAGGTATATCAAGTTGGTGATCTGGTAATCAAGCGCATCATACTGCCACAAGGTGATCCTAGGGGCAAATGGACTCCCACATACGAAGGGCCTTTTATGATCATGAACATATTTTCTGGTGGAGCCATGATCTTAACCACTATGGACGGTGACGACCTTCCTCACCCTGTGAATGCGGACATAGTTAAAAGATACTACGCATGAATAAACACCCGCTAGGTTGACTGGCCTAGGAAAAAATAAGGGCATCCCAGCAAACCAAAAGGGTTCGGGCAAAAATTAGGGATAAATACAAAAAACCTATGCACCCGGCAAGTCGAAAACCTAAAAGGGCGGCTTGGGAAAAAAGGGTATACTTGTGGACTGAAAACCCGAAAGGGAGGTCCAGGAAAAAGTTAGGGATTTAAAGCGTATAACTATGTCCCGTTGGATCACCTTGCAACCAAACATCAGTATCAACTACCAAGCTCAAACGGTACCAATCAATCCAGTCAACTTCAGACAAATAGAAAAGTGATGAGACGCTCAAGGGCATAAGGTAAATAGTAGAATTGAAACTTAATGGGATTATTACACATAGTTGTTTTCTGTTTGTACACTATTTTGTATAGTTTTCATTTTCACGACAGCATTCTCCTACTAGAATGTCAGTCTCTTTGTACAAAAAACGCCTGCTATAGGCAAATTTCTTCAAGTCAATACAAATCACTTCTTTGAAAGTATAAAAAATTTTGTTTTCTATTTTTCTATTTTGATTTGCAAAAACGTCCAGTGATTATTTCGACATATGCATTTGAATATGATTACTGTTTACAAATACTTGCATAAAAACAGAAAGACAGTTGCTAATGAATTTAAGAAACGGGACAATGCCTAAAAAGCCATATGTAGTCCCCGCAGTTACTTTCTCCAGCAAGTACAGGGGGAGAGACATCCTGATGCAAAGTTACCACCGCATCCTCAGCATACGTCCTGTTGAAGTCTATATCCCTGCAGAGTGAAAACAACCAGAGTTTTGACCTCTTTTTTTATAAGAAGGAATTACCTTCTCCAGCAAAGTTCCTTCAAAGAGACTAAATCAATGTTCTCCAGCAGAGTCGCCATTTCTGTGATACGGTGGCAGAACCGACTGTTATACTGGTTTTGCATTTTGTATTCACAAATGTGCGTTAAGCAAGAGTCGCCACCGACTTTTCTTTTACTATCTAAAGGAAAGGAGGAAAAGGAACGCCTTTTTCAAGTAGGTAGATAACTGTTAGGTACTTTCTCAAAAATAACCTTTTTCACACTACACGTTCAAAATAATTTTCAAAACACACAAACATGAAAGCAATTTTCAAAAAATGAGCAAGTACCTAAGAGCCCGTGAAAAACCACAGATGAAAAGGATGCTAACACCTTCCCTTTCCATAATCTACCCCCTTACTCAAAAACTCTCGAAAAAGGTCTTTTTCTGTTCTTTTCACCCTTTCCTTTATTGGATAAAATAAAAGTCGGTGGCGACTCTTGCTTACTGCATATTTGTGAATACAAAATGTAAAACCAGTATAATAGTCGGTTCTGCCACCATATCACACTTTTCAAAGGACTTGTAATCTTCTTCAACCATTAATGGTCTTCCATTCAAAATTATCCTTAAACCCTTGAAGATAACTTGTTAAGGATCCTTTAAAGAGAATCATCGCTTTCTAATCAATCAAAAATCTCAAGAAATGAGCAAGACATGGTCCTTGGAAGTCAGTGAACCCCAGCTCAAAGAGTGTTAAAATAACTTGGAACCCCTTTCAACTTTTGATGATTTTTCTTGCATAATTGTATCTTGTCATGTGAAGATAAGTTGTAGGCGATGATTCGAATGCATAGAAAAAAGAACCAACTCAAAATATTGAAAATTGAGAGAGTTATGAACTTGTGACCACTAAACAAGTAATTTCTCAATTAGGTCAAACTTGTTGAATCAACCTTTAATCGTTTCAACTTTATTTTCAAAATAGAGCATGATGGATCACATTAGACCTTGAAATTATGTTGTCTTTAAGCACACTCAAATGTGTAGCTTAAGTTTCAAAGAAACTTGTTGAAGAAGGCATAGAAATAAACACACCACCAACATTGTGGAAAACTTAACCTAAATAAGGGTGAGATATCTCTTTGAACCAAAAAAACTTTGATATCATAGACATATCCTTGAAGCTTAAGCTCTTGCAATCCATTGAAGAACCATTTGACTGAGGACCATCCCTTAAAACCCTAGGTTAGATGGTGAGATGTATGCAGTTGTATCATCACCTATAATATGAACATCCAAAGAAACATATATACATATTTTGATGTTAGTTAAAAATTAATCCACCTAAAAAAACACATGTACAAGATACACAATTCAAGGTGCTTGGTGATCCCTCAAGATAAAACTTAAAGATAGGATGAAGTAGAATGGGAGAACCAACCCTAATGTGTGATCTTAATGTATTAATAAAATGAGATAATGAGAGATCTTAGTGGCAAAAATTGGGGTATTACACATCTACTAAAAGAACATTAGTTATAGAGGGAAGTGTATCGTTACCAACATTTCCAGAGCCAATGATTTTTCCTTTCTGATTGCCTTTGAAACCTACATATCCTCCAGATTTAAGTTTCAGGCTTTGGAATATATGCTTTCTTCCTGTAATGTGTCGAGAGCATCCAGAACCCAAATACCAGGACTGGTGTTTCAACTTTACTGGTAAGTACATCTGCAACATAGATAATTTTATCCTTAGGTACCCATATCTTTATAAGTTCTTTTTGGTTAGAGTTTCCAAAATTCTGATTAAATTTTGATTTTACATAAGTGTTCACATAGTATGATTCACTAGTATATTTTATATCATGTGTGTGTCCATACGTGAAATGTGAGTTCAGAGGTGTGTGTTTTATAACCATGTCATCTACTTGTTTTGGTTGATATGTTTCTTTCCCTCTTGGTTTCACATATATTAGACCTTTTTTGTGGTTTCTACTAACTCTATAGATCATTGAAGCCATCTTGCTTCTATCTATGTTTCTAGCTAGAAATATTTGAAAGCTATAATCATATTATTTTACGAGGTTATCAGGAACTAGTTGAAACTTCTAAGACATATTATTTTTTATCTTTTTGTAACTCAATTTTACTAAAGTATTTTTCATTTTCAAGATTATAATTTATTTATTTTAACTCCGAGTTTTCTGCTTAGTTTCCTAGTTTCTTCAGTTTCAGATACTAGATTGTTTCAGGTTCTTGTATTTAATTTGAAGTTGCTGATATTTTTCAAGAATTTCAGACAGACTATCTTCTAATTGAGATTTAGAAAAGTTAGAAAATACCTCTTCTGTGTATGAGTCTAATTTAGATTCTGATGACTCTCTGTGATCTGATATGTTGGCCATTAATGCTATATTAGCTCGTTCATCTTTTGATTCAGATTCCGCTTTAGAAGATTCTGAGTCATCCCATGTTGCCATAAGAATTTTCTTCTTTTCTTTGACAAGTTTCTTCTTCAGATTTCCTTTTTGAAGTTTGGGGTTGTCGCTTTTGTAGTTGCCTGGATCTTTGCATTCATAATAGACAATGTCTTTGTTGCTTGAATTTATGTATCCAAAGGATGATTCAGAGCAATTACTTGATCTTTTAGGGTTTCTGAATTTCCTTTGTTTGAGCTTCCATAGTTGATGGAATCTTTTGGAGAGAAGAGATGGTTCGTCTTGTTTTGACGAGGATCCACCAGAGATTTGTTGTTCTTCCTGAAAAGCTTTAGTTTCATATTTTTTATTAGATTTAAGAGAAAGAGACTTACCTTTCTTCTAGTGCTCATCTTCTTCTAGTTATATCTCGTGACTTCATAACGAGTTGATTAGTTCCTCAAGTGATATTTTCTTCATATCTTTGGCTAGCTTTAAGGTTGTAACCATAGGTCTCCACTTCTTGGGTAAGCTTCTGATGATTTTCTTTACATGAACTTTTGGGGAGTACCTCTTGTACAGAACATTCAATCCAGCAACCAAAGTTTGAAACCTTGAGAACATTGTCTCAATTGTTTCATCTTCTTCCATCTTGAAAGCCTCGTACTTCTGAATGAGTGTAAGGGCTTTGGTCTCTTTGACTTGTGTGTTGCCTTCATACTCCATTGTTAGAGATTCAAAGATTTTCTGAGCCAAATCTCTATTTTTCATCTTCTCATACTCAGTGTATAAGATGACACTCAAAAGGATCATTCTAGCCTTGTGATGATTTCAGAACTCTTTCTTTTGTTGATCTGTCATCTTTGTTCTATCGATCTTCTGACTGTTGGCATTGAATGGATGATTACACCTCTCTCAATCGAGGTCTTATACCACTAATCAACGATGATTACAAATCACGAAGACAACCGTCAACATCTTCTTAATATCAAACCACAACTTGATTTCTCAAGGAAATACAATTCTAAACAATTATACAATGTGTTTACAAATGCTTCTAACAAGCTATATCACGACTATGATGTTTACACAAATTATAGCACAAAGAATAACTTAAGAGATAAAAAGATATGAGAGTAATTAGAGCGTTCTTTTGTTCGTATGCATGAGAGATATTTTGATCCATCTTCATAGTCCCTTTTATATAGAAGTTAGGTTTGTAGGTGTTTAGGTATTGGCTTGCATTTTTGGTAAATCCCAAGTGTATGTGTGAATGTCATGACTGATGTCATAACATTCTAGTTCAGGTTGTACTAACTCATTAGGTACCTTTGCAGAAAAATATTGTAATTCAAATACTGAGGTTTATAAGTGTGTATCTGAGCATTTTTGCAAAATGATCACATTTTGCTAAATCAGTAGACAGGTTTTCTCAGATGTCATAACATATGTTATGACATCCTGTTCTGAACTAACAGGATTGCAGGATTGGATAAGTCTGAGTTTTTTCAGGAAATAACTCAGTCCTTTCTGAACAGAATCCTGCGTTTTCTGAGGGGTAACCTAGCTCAACCCTAACCTGGTTAATAAAGTCCTGTGACCTGATCTTTAGGTCAAAACGGAATTAACCCTAGGTTTTTGGAAACCCTAACTGAAGTTGCAGCTGCTATATATTCAACAGAGCTGCTGTTTTTCATGGAGTGTTTTTATTTGATTAGAAGATCATTTGTAATCTGTATAGATTTGTTTATTGTACTCCAAGCAATTATCATTGTGATAAGTGACTTGGAATAGGTTTCCAATTGTAAGGGTTGTGTAGCACTCAAAGCTTTGAAGCAAGAGTGTTTGAATGTTCCTTGACTAAAGCTGTGAAGCAGAGTCAAGTTAGTTGTGTGCATCACTCAAAGCTGTGAAGCAAGAGTGATTGTGTTGCTTGATTAAAAAGCTGTGAAGCTTAATCAAGTGTTTGTTTTTGAAGAGTGTCTTCATCAATTATTATGTCAAATTAGTTTATGTATCACTGCTGTGATTGAGGGGGAGTGAGTTGGTACTCAGGTTTAAGTTGTACTTAGATTGGAATTGCATTGGGTAGGTCTTAAGTGAAGGAGATAAACTGGTAGGTTTATTCCTGAATTAACATCTCTTATAGTGGATTTCCTCCCTGGCTTGGTAGCCCCCAGAGTAGGTGTTGTTGCACACTGAACTGGGTAAACAATTGACTGTGTTCTTTATTGCTTTTGTATTTACTGTCATATAGTAAGTCAGATACGGTGTCATAACATTGGACGTGACATTGAGTATCTGTAGCCAGAATTTCAATTGGTATCAGAGCAGGCACCCTGCCTGTATTACTGGGTGAGATCTAGGGATATCACTTTCTGGCACTATGGACAAAGAAGGAGTTTTTGGAAATAGACCACCCATTCTGGACGGAACCAATTATGACTACTGGAAACCTCGTATGATTGCCTTCCTAAAATCTCTGGACAAAAAGGCTTGGAGAGCTGCTGACAAAGGATGGATTCATCCCACCATAACTGAGAGAGATGGGACAATCGGTCTGAAGCCTGAGGAAGATTGGAGTAAAGAAGAAGATGAGTTAGCTCTGGGAAATTCAAAAGCTCTAAATGCCTTGTTCAATGGAATTGATAGAAACATTTTCAGACTAGTACATCAATATGAACTGGCCAAGGAAGTTTGGGACACTCTCAGAACTACTCATGAGGGCACTTCCAAAGTAAAAATGTCAAGGCTTCAGATGTTGACCACTAAGTTTGAGAATCTAAAAATGATGGAAGATGAAACCATTCATGAGTTTCACATGAACATCTTGGAGATTGCCAACACCTCAGGAGCACTGGGAGAAAAAATGTCAGAAGAAAAACTGGTGAGGAAGATTCTCAGATCCTTGCCTAAAAGATTTGCAATGAAGGTAACTGCCATAGAGGAAGCCCAGGACATTAGCAAGTTGAAAGTGGATGAACTTATTGGGTCTCTTCAGACTTTTGAGATGGGGATCACTGATAATGGTGACAAGAAGAACAAAAGCATAACACTTGTATCCAACACTGATGTTGAATACAAGGAGGATGAAGAAGAAAACATATCTGAAGCTATTGCCATTCTTGGAAGACAATTCAACAGGCTCATCAAAAGAATGGACCCAAAGTCAAGGTCTAATGTTCATAACATTCCCTCTGACATTGACAGTTCCAGCAGAAGACCAAGGTCAGAAGATAAGGGAAACCAAGGCAGAGGTATTCAATGCCATGGATGTGAAGGATATGGACATATTCGAGCTGAATGTCCTACCTTTCTTAAGAAGCAAAAGAAAGGAATGACTGTTACTTGGTCTGACTATGATTCAGAAAGTAATTCTGAAGAAGAATCTGCCAAACTAGTTACTGCCCTAACTAGTGTTTGTACTTCTGAAAGTGACACTAGTGATGAAGAAGTGACATTTGAAGAACTGGCTGATACCTACAAGAAATTGTGTATCAGAAGTGCTGAAGTCTGTGTGCAGAATGAGAAACAATCAAAACTCATTATCAAACTGGAGGCTGAAAAAAGGGCGAATCTTGAAACTATAAGTCATCTAGAAGGAGTAGTTCAATTGCTGAACTCACAACTGAATCAAATGACCAAATCTGTCAAGATGTTGACCAATGGAACAGACAAATTGGAAGAGATCCTTCAGGCTGGACAAAATATGGGAAATAAATCTGGACTAGGATTTATAGAAGCAAAGAAATCTGGTACTGGTAAGCAAATGTCAAAACGGATGTCTCAACACAACTCTCAACATCAGGGACAGAGACATATGAAGAAGAGGTACCAAAGATGGAAATGTCATCATTGTGGGAGATATGGTCACATAAAGCCCTTCTGCTTCAGACTACATGGATATCCTAATCAGAACTCAGGTGTCAAACCTAAGTCTAAAAAGGTACTTCATGTTCCTAAATGGAAGAAAAAGGCTGTTGCACTGATAGCTCACACTTCCCTGAGGGTCTCTGCAAAGGAAGATTGGTACTTTGACAGTGGATGTTCTAGACACATGACTGGATTCAAAAATCTCCTCAATAATGTTATGCCTCACACCACCAGTTTTGTGACCTTTGGAGATGGTGCTAAAGGTGAAGTCAAAGGAGTTGGTAATTTGGAATGCCCTGGAGTTCCAAGTCTGAATAAAGTACTGCTGGTGAAAGGGTTGACTGCTAATCTCATTAGTATCAGTCAATTATGTGATCTAGGATTCAAGGTCAACTTCTTAAGATCTGAATGTCTAGTAATTAATAAAAAACTAGAAGTTGTAATGAGAGGAATCAAATCCAAAGATAACTGTTACGTGTGGCAGCCTGAGAACACTGTTATCTCCACTGTGTGTCAAATCATCAAAGAAGAAAAAGAGATGAAACTGTGGCAGCATAAGCTTGGTCTCCTTCATCTAGGAAGAATGAAAAGAGCTATTTCTATGGAAGCTGTCAGAAGAACTCCAAAACTACAGGTTGATAATATCTGTGATGTGGCAAATAAACTTGAAGAAGAATGTGTTGTCAGAACCTTAAGTCATCTTGACAAGGATGTTGGAAATAACAAGTCAAATAAATTCAAAACCAGATGTTTTGAGAACAATGTTACACAAGATGTTATGACATTGTGGTGTGACAATCTGAAAACAATCAACATTTCCTTGAATCCTATTGACTTTGAAGAGAAGAAGTCATTTAAACTGGAACATAGTTTCTCTAAGCTTCAGCTAACTGATTCTTCTACCAAGGCTCTTGTTGGAAATAAACTTGAAAATTTGAGGGGCAGGTTGGGTATTCACCAACATGAGAAATTATAGCAATTAATTTTGCTTAAAACAAGGGTTGAAGGGATTAATTTTATTAAGTCTATATTTAGTGGGTTAATCATATTCTTTCACAATTCCTTCAAAAGCCTTAAGAAGTTGAAGAGACTCCCTTTTATCCCCTACCTCTCAGTTCCTTGCAACCTGTTTTCTCCTCCAAATCAAAGATTTTTCTCAAACTGCTACCATTACTCAAAGTCAATCAAAATGTCTCAGACATCGTCTTCAACCATGGCGACCTCGTCTTCCTCATCATCGTCATCATCTGACCAAGATTCTAGGGCAATCACTACATGCATAGAATATGAAGTTCTTGAGGTCACTCCTCTCAGGGAGATGGCAACTAACCCAGCCAGAGTCAAAAAGCTCAGAACCAGACATGCAGGAAGAGCTCAAGCTACAGCCTCTGGTAATTCTTCTCATCCTTCGTCTTCTGTACCTAATAGAGAAGGAACAGTTCAAGTACACCAAGCTATTGCTAGGCTGGTTACTAGCATACTGAGTGGCAACCAATATGTACCGGGGATTTCTATCCCTTTAAATCAATCAGAAAGTCCAAATGTGGAAGGTTCTGAAAATGTAGATGTCACTGAGGATGTTGTGACACCAAAAGACAACATTCAGAATCCCTCTGAAAAGGCTGCTGATCCACCTATCATTGATGTGGATGAAGATTACTCAGATAATGAACTGATTGCTAATGTGAACCCTAGCATAGCTAGGAGATTGATGAAAAGAAAGAGTAGTCAGAATGATAAACCTGATGCTAAGAAATCCAAGGCTGAAGGGATGGCTGAGAAATGTATTCAGACAAAAGGGAAGAAGGCCCAGGTGCAGACTGCTAGACAACCAATCTCTAAGAAAAGTAAAGAACCTGAAACTTCTGATTCTGATGATGAATCAGAATTTGAGATTGATATTGAAGAAACTCCCATCAGAAGGAAGCTCCCCTCCAGCAAGATTGCTAGAGTGCCTGAAGTGCCAACAGACAACATCTCTTTTCATCATCCTGACAATGCAAACAGATGGAAGTATGTTTGCTTAAAGAGAATAGCCTTGGAGAGAGAACTCAATAATGATGCCTTGGAGTGCAAAGACATCATGGATCTGATCAAGAATGCTGGGCTAATGAAGACAGTGATAAAGTTTAACAAATGTTATGAAAATCTGGTTAAGGAGTTTGTAGTGAACTTGTCAAATGATTGTGCTGATGGAAGGTCAGCTGACTTTGAAAGTGTCTTTGTTAGAGGAAGAAGGGTCAAGTTCTCTCCATCAGAAATCAACAAGTTTCTTGGAAGAACAAATAAGGACTGTCCTGATCTAGAGGCAACTGACAATGAAGTTTGTCTAACCATCACAGCCAGGCAAGTAAAGTGCTGGCCCTTGAAAGGGAAGCTGAATGCTAGTAAACTCAGCATGAAATTTTCCATCTTGCATAAAATAGGAGCAGCCAACTGGGTGCCTACAAATCACAAATCAACTATCTCCACAGGATTGGGGAGATTTATCTATGCTGTGGGAACCAAGACTGCTTTTGACTATGGGAGGTACATCTTTGAACAAACTTTAAAGCATGCTGGCAGTTATGCTGTCAAAGGACCAATTGCCTTTCCCTCCCTCCTTTGTGGAATCATCCTTGCACAATTCCCTGATATTCTTGTGGCAAGAGATACAGTCTGCAAAAGAGCTCCTGCCCTTGGCCTGCACTACAAATTGTTTCATGGATCTCATGCTCCAGACATTGTCATAACATCAGCTGAGACATCGTCTGTAAAGACCCAGTCCAAGACATCGTCTGTTGTCTGCTGCTGATCTTATTATTTTGTTTTGGATAACTGTATAATTTTCTGAACATGTATCTTTGGCCCATTTGTGGCTAAAGAGGGGGAGAATATTTTGGTACTTACTTAATTAGTACTTGACATTCTATTTTTCTGCTGTCACTTATTTCTGCTGCTATCTATCTCTGATTGTTTAGGGTCTTTAGCCAAAAATCTGCCAAAGGGGGAGTTTGTAGGTGTTTAGGTATTGGCTTGCATTTTTGGTAAATCCCAAGTGTATGTGTGAATGTCATGACTGATGTCATAACATTCTAGTTCAGGTTGTACTAACTCATTAGGTACCTTTGCAGAAAAATATTGTAATTCAAATACTGATGTTTATAAGTGTGTATCTGAGCATTTTTGCAAAATGATCACATTTTGCTAAATCAGTAGACATGTTTTCTCAGATGTCATAACAGATGTTATGACATCCTGTTCTGAACTAACAGGATTGCAGGATTGGATAAGTCTGAGTTTTTTCAGGAAATAACTCAGTCCTTTCTGAACAGAATCCTGCGTTTTCTGAGGGGTAACCTAGCTCAACCCTAACCTGGTTAATAAAGTCCTGTGACCTGATCTTTAGGTCAAAACGGAATTAACCCTAGGTTTTTGGAAACCCTAACTGAAGTTGCAGCTGCTATATATTCAACAGAGCTGCTGTTTTTCATGGAGTGTTTTTATTTGATTAGAAGATCATTTGTAATCTGTATAGATTTGTTTATTGTACTCCAAGCAATTATCATTGTGATAAGTGACTTGGAATAGGTTTCCAATTGTAAGGGTTGTGTAGCACTCAAAGCTTTGAAGCAAGAGTGTTTGAATGTTCCTTGACTAAAGTTGTGAAGCAGAGTCAAGTTAGTTGTGTGCATCACTCAAAGCTGTGAAGCAAGAGTGATTGTGTTGCTTGATTAAAAAGCTGTGAAGCTTAATCAAGTGTTTGTTTTTGAAGAGTGTCTTCATCAATTATTATGTCAAATTAGTTTATGTATCACTGCTGTGATTGAGGGGGAGTGAGTTGGTACTCAGGTTTAAGTTGTACTTAGATTGGAATTGCATTGGGTAGGTCTTAAGTGAAGGAGATAAACTGGTAGGTTTATTCCTGAATTAACATCTCTTATAGTGGATTTCCTCCCTGGCTTAGTAGCCCCCAGAGTAGGTGTTGTTGCACACTGAACTGGGTAAACAATTGACTGTGTTCTTTACTGCTTTTGTATTTACTGTCATATAGTAAGTCAGATACGGTGTCATAACATTCGACGTGACATTGAGTATCTGCAGCCAGAATTTCAAGGTTCAAAGATCCATTAGAGACATATATGTTTATTTTGGAAGGTTGATGATTTGAGGTTTAATATCCATTTCAAAAATAGAGATGTAGTTCCCAGTCATAATCTTTCATCCGTTACTTTCTTGATCCTGTATTGGTTGTCATTAATGTGATGTTGGATCTACAGATCTTCAGAGTATTTTGAACTTGAGTTCTTGGTATCAGAACTTCAATTTGATGAATACATTGGAGCTTCTTTGTTCTTTCAGAACTTTCCTATCAGAGTATAACTGGAAGCTTGGTGCTATAGAAGTTTAACTTTAGCATCAGAACTTCTTTTATTGGCGTGTCACTTTTAGTTTCGCTTATGAGCTTCTTATATGCATGTTCTCTTTAGAGCTTCATATCTGATTATTCATGTCATTATCTTTTTAGCTTTCATCAGAACTTCTATGTACATTCAATCAAACGATTAGAGTGCATAATTGGTCTTCACAATAATTATGTATTTGTTATCATCAAAACTATGAATTAGA
Organism: Vicia faba; assembly: GCA_948472305.1. Classification (NCBI taxonomy): domain Eukaryota; kingdom Viridiplantae; phylum Streptophyta; class Magnoliopsida; order Fabales; family Fabaceae; genus Vicia; species Vicia faba. The sequence continues at coordinate 726,531,453 of OX451739.1, forward strand.
TGTAGAACCAAACTATGTTCTAACTACCTTGAATTCTGCAGATAACCAATGTCTTAGACTGAAGCTTCTAAAATAGAAGATAAGATTAACCTATAATACACGAGCAATGCTCTTAAAGTGTCTCGCTCTTATCCTCTAATGAAAGACCCTGAATCCAAACTTTATTGGCTTGCTAAAGTCGAAAGTCAGAAAAGTGATTTTTGGAAGGATATGGAGATTTACAACATGATTTAATTGTCGAAATCTGGTCCTGGGTATAGTCAAAGTATGCTAGTGGCTTCAATATACTTCTAGGACTCTACTCATAACACGTTCCATTTCCCTTGTGGAATGATGACCCCAACTTTATTCGATATTAATGCTATTATTAGTCTCCGACCAATTGGAGAGACCTTCGATCCTTATGAGTTGGATGAAGATACCATTGGATCCAACAATGGCAAGCCAACTTTCACACAGTATATAACTAACCCTCATGACAAAACCACTGAGGAAGTGTCTGAATAGGAACATATTTCCTTCTTGGAATTATGGTTGTCGCGTTGTATCTTCTGCTCTAGCTCCCTTGAAGTAGCGAAGAGATATCTCATCATGGCGAACCAAATTCATGTTTGGAATAAATTATTTTTAAGCTAAATTATTTTAGGTTCTCTTTACGAATTTTTAGGAAAATTTGTTGAACTCTTAATATGTTTTGAACCAGGAACCTATAACATGTATATTGGCCCTTTCTGGTTACTTCAACTGTGGTTGAATGTAACCTTTAAACCTTCACTTTCAACCAAAAACCTTATCAATGAAGAAGGAAAAGTAATAAAAACTAGGAGAATCGAAGGATCAAGATTAGTCTAACTAACTCCGAGTCATGAATGGACATCCTTACAAGACTCCTTTATTGGTTTTGTATTGATGTTCGCCAAGCACCACAATTTCACTTCTTCGATTGCCCCTTTCTCTCAACGGGTGCATGGTCCTGAATGGTTCACACACTAATTCCCTTCCATTTTGAAAGATCAAGAGGATGAATCTATGGCCATCTGGGAGTCTTTTCTCACCCCTCGATTACTGGTTAATAGGTTGAGATCTTCGAAGAACCAAATTGTTTTGGTTTTCTATCAGCCCAACTTAGTCTCTCGACAATTTGGCCTTATTTAGCCACTGCCTAAACCAATTTATGAAAATAAATGTGTTATTTGCCTTCGTAGCCAGTGGTACTCCAAAATGATTGTACAACAAAATTTTCTTGTTATTTCAATCTCACCACACTTCTTCCTATTTCGTTTCAACCATCAACCTTCTGGACACAAAGTATGATACTTGGTGGAGGGAATTTTATAACATCACAATCTTCAATGTAGTTGCCTTTTCTAAACATCTAACTCGTGCTTTTGATTCCATATAAGAGTGTTTCAAAAAAGGTAAAACTACTCACATTAAAGAGATAAAAGCATTCCAAAAATACTTTGAAACTGTGTACAGAACTTATGATCTTAGTCAAACCATTCGTGAAGCAAATGCGATTTTATAAGTTCACGAAGAAAATCCCTTCATTAAAAATGTCTTCCAGTGTCAAACCCGAAAATAGGTATGAGTGAGCTTTTAAACTCCAACCACCTAAATCCCCACCATTTCCAAGTGCTGATTTTGGCTTGGAATTTGGACCTCCATTCCCTGAATGGTTCATCTGTGGGTCTTTTATGAAAGTCCTTCAACAAGTTTCCAAAAAATCATCTGAACTAGTGGTTTCGACATAGAATTCTCTGGACTGTTTCAAAGGACACCTTCACATCAACATAGTACATGTTTGAATACTCTCTCCAACGAGTGCGGGTGTAAAAAAGGAAAGCTTCTTCAATTGTTTCTTTAAAATATCTTTACCTCCTTTACTTTAATTATTTTTTAAATTCTGGTATGAAAACATTTTGATGTTCTATGACAAGTTGGGACATCTGATCTGACTTAAACAACACGGGTAAGGTATAAATATTAAAAATAGTATTGAAAAGAAATAAACAACACACATAGTTGTTAACTCAATTCGGAGCAACTCTCTTACTCTGGGGGTATACCAAGCAAGGGACAAGTCCACTATGATAGTATCAATTCATAGACCCTACATCAAACATACAAGTTTACGATCTACTCACTTAATCACTACCCGTTCTATACTTGTATCTAAGACTCACCTAAATAGGAGGCCCTCCCCAATCCCTCATCAATCATAGACAATGATTAAAAAACAACACAAGAAGACACACTTTCATGAAAGAAAATAGAAGACACAGTGTTGTGACAATACTCATCAAGACACTTGATAAGAACACAACTTAGAGTTACTTAAAATCTTCCTCCAAGAACAATACTCAACTCATTGTCTACATGATTCAGAGTGAGAATAGAACCTTGGAATCCAAGGAATAGAATCCAACTCACATGTCGAGTGGATCACACATACCAACTCTTCTAGGGAGTGGCTTACAGACTCAGCCCTAATGATTACATCTTTCTAATTCTCAGTTGGTACCTTTACCTAGGTTACAATGCTTCTATTTGTAAGTTATCTCCCAATTGGATTTGGACTTCAAATCACATCTTTTTAGCTATTACAAATATGCAGAAGATTTTTCTAGAAAATAAGTATTCAATCAAATATTTCCTTAAAAGTATCCTTATTTAGAAAGTCAATATTCTTAAATATTTTTCTTGATTCTTCTTGACCTACAAATAAGAGCCACATAATATTTCATAATATTCCCATAATATTATGCATCTATTAAATCATAACATGATTCAACTATTCAACTCAGCTCAGGCGCAATGTCGTATGACCCTGCATGGGACATCTTATCTGATATGTTGCTCCAGATGTTGAAACACTTCAACTCAACATGTCCCAACATATGATATGACTTCTTGCCCAATATGTTCATGTTTAGAAAGTTAACACATCCTATCTAATATATTAGTGTTTTATTTGTTTTACAAAAATTAATGCCAATCCTAAAACTAGAGAATTTACAATCTCCTCCTTTGGAAAATTTTGGCTAAAACAAATAAATAAACATTACAACCCAGATTACAACAATAACAACAACAATTATAATGCTTTAACAGTAGTCTTCAGCAACAGTTAAACTCAGTCGCACATCAACATGAAGTCAGTCTTTAGTTTCAGTTTAGAAGTCAATACATCTTTGTTTAACTTCTTCTTTCCATCATTTTGAATGAGCTCCATTATATCACACAAACTTAACACCAATAACTAGCACCTTCAAGAAAAGTAGTAGAAAGTCTTGAGGTCTCCATTTTGTGTACATGAGTAAGAAGATAGGTGACACTCCCCCTCAAGCCAGGACTCATTCCTTGTTATAGAAGACTAATGGCGGCATAAGAGAATTCTTAACCATTCCATAATCAGCAGCCTCCAGTGGAGCTAGACAAATTAACCACCACCCATGGTAACTTAGAACACATGTCACAATTATGTTCATAACTGAGATCACAGGTCACAACACCAACACACAGGCCACACCCATAAGATAGAACATCTTGTTCAACATTTGTGTACAGCATCTAGAAATGTAGATTCCAAACTGTCCATCTGAGCAAACCCTTTCTCCCCCTTTTTCTCTAAAAAATGACAAAGGAAGCCTTCACAGAACCAGACCCAGGCACAACTCACCCAGACCCGAATAAAAACCATAAATATATGGATACACCAAACACTCCACAGTGAAAGAGAAAAGGATTAACCTTTATAACAAGCTGAATATTTCTTGGGAAATAACGATCCTTGATTGTAGCAATGTTCTTGGTCAAAAGGAATCGTTATTCAAGGAGAAAACTTCCACCAAAATCAATGTGTTGTTAGAACATAGTTTAATTCTACAACCCTTTTAAGAGTTTGGATGATAACAAACACTCAAAGAACAATTATGCTCCCTAAATAAGTATTTTGTTTTGCAGAGAAGTTCTGATGGGAGAAGCACAAAAGATGATTTAGATCGTTCTTTAAACTCTGATTCAACACATCTTATATAGAAAGAAATATGCATATCACGCTTATATGGAGAAGTTCTCAAGCTACAACTTCTGAGTGCACTAAACGCTGCAAACAGGAACTCTGTTATTCTGATTCCCATAGTTCTGGAAAGATGTAAAGGATTCCCAACAGTAACATTCATCTTCTGAAGCATTTTGAAGCTACAAATGAAATATTTTCATCACCTTCATCTTACAAAAATTCATTTGTGTAAAACATCACTTATGTGATCCTGCCCCTGTTAAATCTTCTTAAACCTGAAGAGTTAGATTGGCGGATCTGCCATTCGTGACTTGAAGGTGGAAGATGATTGAACACTAGAGTGCCCAGAAATTTCCACTCGAAGATGTATTGAGAATGGGCTTATAGATGCCATTTGGAGGAATGATGGTAAACACTAGAAGAAGCATCAACATAAATCTTTGGCCGATCTATACTAAAACTTGATGTTTTACCTGCGGAAAAAGGGTTAGTTAAATGCAGCTGTATGCATGGCGTTCACAAGATGAATGAGATTGTGCTAAATGTGTTTCGTATGTATATGCTATGATGTATGAATGTGGGATGCATATTTGTCCGGGAAAATAAATCCCTGACTACTGCTGAGGAGTTCTGGGAAGCTGAATCCCGGATTGTTGTTGTGGATGAAGAATATACATATCTTCAAACTTGTTAAAAGAATGCTTCCGCTGGGGATTATCTCTTGAACGTTAGCTGTTATCTGGTCAGATCCAGGCTTCACAACAACTTGTTGAGAAGAATTGTTATCTGGTCCGATTCCAGGCTTCACAATAACTTACTGGGGAAAAATAAATTATCTGTTATCTGGTCGGAATCAGGCTTCGCAAAAAATTTCTTGAAAAGTGAAGTTGAGCTGCTATCTGGTTGGATTCCCAACTTCACAACAACCTGTTGGGGATAGGGAAGTTAACTGTTATCTGGTCGGATTCCAGGCTTTGCAGTAATTTTCTAGAAAGGATGAAGTTAAACTGATATTTGGTTGGGTCCAACCTTTGCAGTAACTTGAAGTGGTAACTACTATCTGGTCGGGTCCAGGCTTCATAGTTTTTTTATTGAAAATTTATACTATTATCTGGTCGGGTCAAGGCTTCATAGTGTCTTGCTGGGAAATGCATCTAGTTGTTAACTGGTCGGATTCCAGGTTTCACAACGAACTTCTGAGGGGAATTTCTATCTTGTCGGATCCAGGCTTCACAATAACTTACTTGAAATTGAAAACTGATATCTGGTCAGATCCAAGCTTCATAGTAACTTGCTGGGGTATAGGCAAACTCTACTGGGGAAAAAGAATTGAATCCTGGTCTGGTTGAGCCCAGGTTCTTCAATATCTCAAAGAGTTAAACTTTTATCTGGTCGGGTCCAGGCTTCAAAATACTTGAAGTAGTTACGCTATTATCTGGCCGGGTCCAATCTTCATAGAATTTGGAAGTTGTACTATTATCTGGTCGGGTCCAGCCTTCATAGTATCTGAAAAGTTACATTGATATATGGTCGGGTCTAGGCTTCACAATGTTTTGAATGAATGAAGTTGACTCTTATCTGGTCGGATCCAGGCTTCACAGCAACTTTTGGAAATAATAAAGACTTTGTTGATAACTTTACTGGGGATTAGGAGTTGTGGCCCTTTGGTTTGTAATAGTCTGAAGGGTAACCTCAAGTTGGAGAGGATAAACTCAAATGGGGAAGACAGACTTAGCTTGGGGATTTCTGACTCAGCTGGGAAATATAGACTCAGCTGGGGAATCCTGTAGTTTGTTGATTGTTGTATGTTGTATGTTGTATGTTGGGGAAATAAACCATGTTGATGAACACTTGATGATTTGCTGACGAGGCGAGCTCTTTTAGAAAGATATCCACAAGGTTTCTTTTTGTAGGATCAACTTAGCTGGAGAGAGAGTTTGTCAAAAGAGTGAGACTCGGGCTGGGAATCAACCTATGCAAAGAGAACTTTATGAGCAACTCCGTTGGGGAAACGTTTATTGTAGCCGTCCTTGTGGGGATAATTCTAATGAAATAACTTTGTGGGGATATTCAATATACATTAAAGAGATGCTTGTTGTTGTTTAGAAGGGCACATGTGCCAAATAGTTTTAATCATGTTCATATGCATATGTTCATTCAGTTTTAGTCATTGGACAATTTTGCATTCAAAACGAAAATAGAAAATTTGCACTTCAATGTATATTTGTATTGATATTTTGTCCATGAATATACATTTTTGTATAAAGAGACCAAGATCCTAGTAAGAGGAAATCGTCGAAAGGAAAACAAAATTTGAAAACAAAAACAAATAGCCATGTGGAAATGATCTTATTGCATTCCAACTCTACTATTTCCCCAATGTCTTCGAATGTCCCCTGCCGTTTACAAAAGTTGATTGGATTGATCTTGGACCGTTTGAACTTGGACCCTGGTGATAAAGTTGACTGGTAGTTCCATGGGACATAGTCATACGCTTTCAATCCTTAATTTTTGCCTGGACCTCCCTTTCGGGTTTTCAGCCCACCAGGATACCCATTTTTGCCCAAGTCTCCCTTTCGGGTTTTCAATTTACCGGATGTACAATTTTTTGCATATATCCCTAATTTTTTCCCAAACCTTTTGGTTTTCCAGGATGCCCTTATTTTTCCTAGGTGTGTCAACCTAGCGGGTCTCTTATGTGTAGTATTTTTTAACTATGTTCGCATTTATAGGATGTGGGAAGTCTTCACCATCCATGGTAGTCAGCATCATGGCACCGCTAGAGAAAACTCTCTTGACAACAAATGGCCCTTCGTAGGTGGGAGTCCATTTTCCCTTGGGGTCGCCTTGTGGCAGAATGATACGCTTTATCATCAAGTCACCAGCTTGATACACCCGAGGCTTGATCTTTTTGTTGAAAGCCTTGATCATACATTTTTGGTACGTCTTACCATGGAAAACAGCAACCAGTCGCTTTTCGTCGATCAAGTTAAACTGATCCAATCTGGTCTGAATCCACTTGTCTTCTCCTAGGCCTGCCTCATTCATAATCCTTAGTGAGGGAATTTGAACTTCCATTGGTAGAACAACTTCCATGCCATAGACTAGAGAAAAGGGAGTTGCCCCAGTTGATGTTCTAGCTGAAGTGCGGTAGCCATGTAGAGCAAACGACAACATCTCATGCCAGTCCTTATAGGTTACTACCATTTTCTACACAATCTTATTAATGTTTTTGTTAGCCTCTTCGACTGCGCCATTCATTTTAGGTCTGTATGGAGAAGAATTGTGATGCTTGATTTTGAACTGAGTGCAGAGCTCGGTAATCATAGCATTGTTGAGGTTAGTCCCATTGTTGGTGATGATCCTCTCGGGGATACCATAGCGGAAAATGAGGTTATGTTTGATGAATCTGGCTACCACATTCATGGCGACTGAGGAAAACGAGGCGACTTCGAACCACTTGGTGAAATAATCAATAGCGACCAAAATGAAGCGATGTCTATTGGAAGCGGTGGGCTTGATTTCTCCAATCATGTAAATGCCCCATGTTACAAATGGCCACGAAGCGGTCATGACGTTCAAAGGGATAGGAGGAACATGGACCTTGTTAGCATAGATTTGGCATTTGTGTCAAGTTCTTGAATGTTGATGGAAATCAGTCTCCATCATTGACCAATAGTAGCCAACTCTCAGGATTTTCCTGGCCATCGTGTGTCTGCTTGAATGAGTTCTAAAGAGACCATCATACATATCTTCCATGATTTCCTATGCCTTCTTCTTGTCCACACATCGGAGTAGAGTAGATTCATGGTTGCGCTTGTAAAAAATTTCATTGCTTAGGAAGAATTTGGCTGAAAATCTTCGTAAGATCTTTCTGTCATTGATGGATGATCCCTCTGGATACTCTTGTGCTTCAAGATATCTCATCACCTCATGGTACCATGGCTTTTCTACGTCAGTGTCATGCTCACAACAGTGTGCAGGTTTGTTGAATCTTTTAATTCTAATCATATGGGCTTCGTTATCCCACTTGACTTTGAACATAGAAGACATGGTTGCCAAGGCGTCAGCCAACTGATTTTCTTCCCTATGGAAGTGCTCAAAGGTGATCTCTTCGAAGTAAGGAATTATAGATAGAACAATTTCTTTGTAAGGGATGAGATTAGGATGCTTAGTGTCCCAATATCCTTTTACTTGGCTAATCACTAGAGCGGAATCCCCAAACACATTCAAATGCTTGATCCTCAAATCAATGGCAGCCTTCAGACCCAAAATGCACGCTTCGTACTCAGCCATATTATTCGTGCAATCGAAGCATAATCTGGCAGTGAAAAGAGTGTGGTAACCTTCAGGGGAGATGATCACAACACCAATTCCGTTACCCAAGGCGTTGGAAGCCCCATTGAATACCATAGTCCATCGGGATCCTTGTTCAGGTCCGTCATACGGTCCAGGTTTCGCGCAGTCGGTCACCATAATGATGTTCTTATCTGGGAAGTCAATGTTCATAGACTGATAATCATCAACAGCCTGATGGGCCAAATGATCTGCTAGTACGCTCCCTTTGATGGCCTTTTATGTTGTGTATTGAATGTCGTACTCAATCAAGATCATTTTCCATCTGGCTATCCGTTCGAAAAGAGCAGGTTTCTCGAAGATGTACTTGATTGGGTCCATCTTAGAAAACAATAGAGTGGTATGGGTCAACATATATTGTCTTAGCCGGCAAGCAGCCCATGCCAGAGCGCAACAAGTTTTCTCGAGCAGTCAATATCTGGTTTCACAATCGGTAAACTTTTTACTCAGGTAATAAATAGCATGCTCTTTTCATCCAGACTCGTCATGTTGGCCCAAAACACACCCCATAGAGTTCTCTAGTACTGTCAAGTACATGATCAAGGGTCTTCCTTCAACTGGAGGCATGATAATAGGAGGTTCTTGCAGATATTCTTTGATTCTGTCGAAGGCAGCTTGGCATTCATCATTCCATCTGACTACTTGATCTTTCTTCAAGAGCCTGAAGATTGGCTCACAAGTAGCAGCCAATTGAGATATGAAGCGAGCGATATAGTTGAGACGACCTAAGATTCCTCTAACTTCTTTTTCTGAATGAGGGGCTGCCATTTCTTGGATGGCTTTTACCTTGGCATGATCAACTTCAATTCCTTTATTGCTGACAACAAAACCAAGAAGCTTTCCAGATCGTACTCCAAATGTGCACTTGTTAGGGTTCAACCTTAACTTATACTTTTTCAACCTTTCGAATAGCTTGTACAGGTGATCGAGATGTTCCTCTTTAGTTTGGGATCGGGAAATCATATCATCCACATATACCTCTATTTCATGATGAATTATGTCATGAAACAAAGCTACCATAGCCCGTTGATATGTTGCCCCTACATTCTTCAACCTGAATAGCATGACCTTGTAGAAAAAGGTTCCCCGTTGCATAATGAAAGTGGTCTTCTCCATGTCTTCGGGAGCCATCCTAATTTGATTATATCCAGAGAAACTGTCCATGAAAGAGAAGACTTTATGCTGAGTAGTGTTATCGACTAAGACATCAATATAAGGTAGAGGGAAGTCATCATTGGGGCTTGCCCTATTCAGATCCCTATAATCTACGCACATGCAAACTTTTCCATCTTTCTTCGGTACTGGCACCACATTTGCCACCCGTTGGGGATAGGATGTCACAGCTAGAAACCCCGCATCAAATTGTTTCATCACTTTAGCTTTTATCATCTCTGACATATCAGGCCTCATGCGACGAACCTTTTGTTTGACAGGTGGACAGTCTTCTTTTGTCGAAAGACGATGAACTACGATGTCGGTATCCAACCCTGGCATATCTTCATAAGACCAAGCAAATACTTCCACAAAATCATGCAACATCTGGACCAACCTTCTCTTGATACTGTCTTCTAAATTAGCACTGATCTTGATTTCCTTCTTGTCTGTCTCGGTACCCAGATTGATGACTTCAACTCACTCTTCCTGCGGCTGAATAGCTTTTTCCTCTTGTAATAGAAGTCTGGATAGTTCTCCCGGTATATCACAATTTTCCTCACCTTCGTCTTCGGCTTGGTTAATTGGATATTCAAAGTCATAGTCGGTAATAGTAGAGTCATTAGCAAAAAGATCCAGAGTGGATGAGGACCTGTAAGAGTGTGTGTGTGTGCATATAAGATACATGGTTATTTTGAAAAACGTATTTGAAGAAAAGAAAGACAATGAGCACAAAGATTTGAATGCAAAAGATTCCAATGATTTGTATTGAATGATCATATGATTACATGAACATAAATAAAACCCTTGACAAATGGACCAAAGTGCCTCGGGCCAGGCACATGGAATAAAAGTCATTGTTAAATATTACAGACAAAATGCTCTTGAATTGAAAAAAAGAAAAAAAATAAGTAGATTACTCCTCATTGAAGGAGATGGGCACAAATTCCTTTGCATGGAAATTCTCCAGCTCCGTTGTAGTAGGATACACCCAATCTTCAAATGCAACTTCTTCATTAGAATCACCTACAGCGTTGACCTCATGGCTTCCAATACGGAGAGGTAGCTTTCCTGCACGAGCACACCTCACTTCCTTCAGAGCCTTGACGGTGAAACCAAAACCAAACTTGTCCGCTTTGAATGGGATATCGAGGAGTTTCCCCCAAGTATCACAACTTCCTTCTTCAATTGCAGCACAAGCATATTTGACTGAAACCATCTTTGACATGACCTTAACAACTTTGGGCTCATCATAAGAACATTTAGTAGCAGAAACCATTGGTGGCACAACTTCAAAGGATTAACACAGGGTCTCAATGAATTCTCAATCCATCTCTATGTACTTGAAAGAGTTTAGGTGGATTACCATGAACTCTTCCTCTCCATAGACGGTGAAAATTCTTACCTTGACCGGGTACTTGAGCTTTTGATGGAGAGTTGAGGTTACTGCCCCATCTTTATGAATCCAAGGGCGACCCAATAAACTAGAATAGGCAGGATGGATACCTATGATGTAGAAGGTGGAGTTTAAAATTTGCGAGCCCACCTTGATTGGAAGATCTACCTCTCCATGAACTGTCCTCTTTGATCCATCGAAGGCCCTCGCAATGATATCACTTGGTTTCAAGACTAATCATTCATAGTCTAGAAGGTCTAACACCCCCTTGGGTAGCACGTTTAAAGAAGAACCGGTGTCGACCAGAACATGTGCTAGGGTGGTCCCCTTGCACTCAACAAAAACATGTAGAACTTTATTATGGTTCTTCCCAAGCGGTGTTAGGTCAGCAACTGAAAATCCCAAGCCATTATCAGCCGTCAGGCTAGCCACGCGATTCTCAAATTGGTCTGTTGTGGTCTCACGGGGGACATGAGCCTTTTTCAAGAATTTGATTAATGTCTGAGCATGGGCATCAGAACAGAGTAGCAAAGAAAGCATAGAAATCTTAGAAGGGGTTTTCCCTAAATGTTCCACAATCTTGAAGTCACTCTTTTATATTATCTTCAAGATCTCGTCCATCTCACTAGCGGAGGGTACTCCATCAAAAACATCCTTTGTCGGCACTTCTGTCACGACTGGCTTAACAACCTTCTCTTTCCCTCTTGTATCAGTACTTGGCTTTGCGGAAGTGATGCGGACGGGTGTCTTTGTAGAAACTGGTGGTGAAATATTGGGTGAAAAGATTCTCCCAGTTTGAGTTACCTTACTTGAGCCAATTATGTTACCAACATCACCAGCTTTTCCTTCTTCGATCCAAGCGTCTTGTTTTATCACATGGTATAACACCTCAGCACCATAGTTCCATGGCACTGCCTTGTTTGAAGAATAGGGAATTGGTCCAGGATTGGTAATTATTAAAGGAGCAACAGTTGGTTCATTTTTAATCCTAATAGGACCTTTAGAGGTGATCCTAAGAGGCTTGTTTGAGATGGTGATAATGCATATATCTTCACATTTATTAGTCAAACTTTTGGCAAGCGGGGTATTCTCAAATAGGATCTCGTGGCTATCCATCAGCGTTGAATGCCTTCCTTCAACCCTTCCCATCTATTGAGTTGTTTAGTACAGCAAACACAATCTTTTACACAGCCAGGGAAGATCCCAGCTTTCAACAGATTCTTTTTGATGATATTCAGTGGAGTAGTCAAATTTTCAACAGAGGCAATAAAATTTGTATCTTAAACAACATTAACACCCTTGTCATGCTTCAGCATGGGCGTGGTGATTACATTCGGAGTTGGAGGAGGATCAAATTCAATAGTCTTGTTATTGATCAAATGCTAAATTTTATTCTTCAAGGCCCAGCATTAGTCAGTCTCATGCCCAGGGAAAATTGAGTGGTAAGTACATTTAGTGTTCGGATTATACTTTGGTGAAGAGGTATCAGGGTTGGTTGGAGGATCGCGCAACATCACCAAATTAGCCTTTAGCAAGTGTTGTAAGTATTAAGATAATGTCATGCCTAACTTCGTGAATTATCTTCTTGGAGTTTCAAAACGTTGATAATTAGCAGATGGTCTTGGAGTAGGAGTTGCATTGGAGATTCAGACAACATTAACAGATGGATGATCATTCATCTTGGTAAGGGCCCTAGCCCCGTACACAACATTGATTTCCTTCTTTGCAACAAAAGGTTTCTTTACAGGATTTGAAGTGGAGGAAGATGCAATGGGAATCTTTCTGCTTTTGATGCCGCTTTCAAATCTTTCACCGGTTAAGATCAGCTCGGTGAAACCGGAAGAAGAACAACCAACCAGTAAGTTGAAGAATGGACCAGATAAAGTTCCCATAAACATATCAATGTGCTCTCTATCAGTCAAAGGTGGTTGAACCCTACTACCAAGGTCTCTCCATTTTTATGCATATTCTTTAAATCCTTCATTCTTCCCCATTGTCATATCTTGAAACTGAACCCTTGTCGATACCAAGTCGGTGTTATACTGGTATTGGTGATAGAAGGCGGTAGCTAAGTCTTCCCAGGAATTAATACGGGAACCATCTATCTGATAAAACCACTCTAGTTGCGTCTCGGCCAAGCTTTCTTGAAAAAAGTGAACCCAAAGTTTCTTATCAGCCGTGTGCGGCTGTATCTTGCGCACATAAGATTTCAGGTGGAGTTTTGGACAAGAAACCCCATCTTACTTTGCAAAGACTGGTACCTTGACTTTATGGGGAATAATAACCCCAAAGATCAAACCCAAATCATCAAAATCTAAACTGGGGACGACTTGGATCTTGACGGCCTTCAATATGTCTTCTAACTGCTTATACTTGACATCGACGGGTGGATACTACTCGATTAAAATAATCATCATCAGACGCTTGATTATTAACACAGTCAACCCGGGTACTCTTAACCTCACCAATCTGATTCTCTTCTTCTTCAGATGAGTCTTCTACTACTGGGATCTGACAAACCGACTCCTTGAACCTTCTGCCCATGTTGACCATGGCGCTCTTCTTGGGTTTCTTCTTGACTGCCAGCAATGCCATCATATCTTGCTGCCCCTTGGCTAGGGCCAGTAGATTCTCTTGGAATTGAGAGTTTTGTGCCTAAAAATCCTTCATAGTTTTCTCTAGATCCATCTTGCTAAAATAAACAACAGAAAGATAAAGAAACTTGTTGTGCAAAAACCCTGCTATTTTATGATGTATGGAAGATGTATATGTAATGATTTCAAGGATTCATGAAATTTAAATTTTTATAGACAAAACATGAACAAACGTCAAATTTCATTAATTAGTTCAAAATGACTACAAAATGCCTCTTGGGCTTACAAAGTAAATCTATAAGATAAAAAGAATGAACGCATTCTCTTTGGTGCAAGGTAGGCGTTCACACTTTGATCTTCTTGTAGCTGCTTCGTTAGTTCCAAGACCCTCTTCTCGCTAGCATAGAACTGAGCTTCAAAAGTATCTCGTTCTTCCTTTATCTGAATCCAACCCTTTTGCAAGTCTTCAAGAGAGGTAGGCATGTTAGGATGGAGGACAGTGTATGTGACATCTCCTTCAACCATAGGTTCCATGATAACTGGTAAGATGGAGGGATAAGGCATTTCAAGCTTCTGAGCACGAGTTCGTACCCACCTAAGATAAGGCTTAAGTGGAATAGAATTCTTGTGTCCTAGCGTCTTGCTATCCACCTTGTTTACCATCCTCGATGCTCGTATAAACCTTTGGCGGTAACCTTGATCGTTTCTCTCATAGTCGAATACCACTTCTTGGGTGAGTATATCATGCGGACCATCCCTTTGGGCATATCCAAACTGGCGTAAGGCTAAGCAAGGGTTGCAAGTGATACCTCCTCTAATTCCAAGAAAAGGGACATTAGGGAATTCCCCACAATGGTCTATGATAGTAACATTCTCCAAGGATCGAGAACACCAATGGATATCTGAATGTCTGAGCATCATAAACCTATGAGACCACCTAAAACCTTACTCGTTCTTAAACATTGACCGGGGAAGATGCAAAATAAACCATCTTTCCAAGAGAGGAGTACAACACATGAGGGCCCCTCTCTTCCTCATAGTGCGAGTGTGGAGAGAATGTAGGATATCTCCAAAAAAAGTAGGCACCGGATTGCGAGACATGAAGATTTTGACAGCATTTACATCTATGAGTTGGTCAGGGTTTGGAAAAAAACCATACCATAGATGAGAAGGGACAAGATCTCTTCAAAATCTTGTAAGTCCAAAGAATTCCAACAATCTTGAGCTTTCTCAAACAAGAACTTGGCTATGAAACATTTGACACCACTCCTTGTTTCCCAACTAGTCGTGACATCAGATTGTTGCAAATGTAGTTCTCGGGAAATCTCTTCAGGTCTTGGATCTCTTTCTGTACCATTAAAAGGTAGTTGATCAAGAATGGGAATCTTCAAGAGTTGGGAGAATTCTTCCAGAGTAGGTACAAGCTGATAATTGGGAAAGGTGAAGCAATGATGTAGAGGATCAAAGAACTGGAAAAGCACCTTCATCATATCCTCATCAGTGTTGGAGGTAACCAAGTTTAAGAGGCGACCATGTCTTTCAGTGAATGAAGAATTATCAGGGACCCTTGATGCTAGCTCTTTGAGTTGAGAAGGAATTCTTACGATATTGACTTGAATGGTTTTCCTGTGGATAGAAGCCATGTCCTACAAAATAGAACAAAGATAAATCCTAAAAATCCTTGAAATTGTTAGTGAGAATGAGTATGATGTTATGATGTTTATGATGTTATGTACAAGTAAGCATATACAAACAAGACAAACAAGTCCTTAGGTTTAGGCTTGCATGGAGTCTTATAGGTAAGTACCCTCTTGACGTTTAGTTGGCTTAAAACATGTCCCAGAAATAGTAACTGGGTTCTAAGGGATTTCAATATCACTGACCTTTCTTATCGGAAATTGTTTTAGCGCAAACCTCTTTAATGGAGACCGAAATATCCCAATAATTCTGATCTCAATGAGTGTAGTATCTAGTATCAACCAACATCAGACTGCACCAAAGTCGGTTATCTCACTACGTCCTAATGGCCAAGTTGGTCAAGTAAAGGTTCTAAAGTTAGTTATTGCTTCATGACACCACACAGCGGCCCTGTATTCTCCTTGATTACTCAAGGGCTACCGGTACCCACAAATGTATCACACTAACGTATATATTGCTTAGACCATGTTTGTATACCCCGCACAGTTTCCACAATGTAATGCTACTTACCTATAAGGTATCCCAAATCCGGGTAGAGGATTAGAACAAGCCCAAACAAGGAACCAAAAATGTAAAGCAATCAAGTCAAACAATGAAAGCAAATAAAGGTGATCTAGCCCTAAGGTAACCCTAATTTTAAGAATAATTCCTCAGAAGAGTCTCCAGTTCTGTGATTCGGTGGGAGAACTAACTTGGGATGTTTTGCATTTTATCGCAATGTTGAGGTTAGCAAGAGTCACCACCGACTTTTCTTTTATCCAAAAAGGAAAGGCTGAAAAGAACAGGAAAGACCTTTGAGATTATTACTTGAGTTCAAGGGGTAGATTATGAAGGGAAGGTGTTAGCACCCTTTTCATCCATAGTTATCTATGGACTCTTAGTTGCTTGCTAGATGACTTGCTTTTGTTTGAAAGTGTGCTTTGTGGTTTTGAAAGTATTTTGAAAAGGCGCCTTCGCTTAGGAAAACTTTGTAATAGTTCTCGTTTGTAAGAACATATACAAAGTGTTGGACTTTTGAAAATGTTTCATGTTTTTGAAAGTGTTTGTTTTGAAAGTGTTGGTGTTTGTTTTGTAAATAAGCAAGAGTGTTTAAGTTGAAAATGAGCAAGCAACTAGGAGCAATCTACCTACTCAAAAGTCTTTGTTAATTTCTTCCTTTCCTTTGACATCGCTATCTTACCATTTATTGGTAAGAAGCCTTATCTTTGGATGTAAAGGGACGGGCGTGGGTCATCGTATAGTCATGATAGAAAACTTGCGATATATCTTATCATTTCTCTTTGAGGGACTAAGATCATTTTGAAAGGCAACATTGATAGCATCGTCGAGGGACTATGATCATGTATTTTTTATTTCTTTTTGCTAAGATACCCCACATGTATAACATGGCCATTTTTGTAAGGCAACAAAGTGGAATTACCCTAAGGGTGCAAGTGTGAAAGTGTGTTTGATTTCCATGCATTGTTTGTCTTGGATTAGGGTTTACTAATTGTTGATTTTACTCTTTCCATACAAACCTTAATTACTAACATTTATATTGAAAGTGATAAATTGCGGGAATTAAAATTACTACGCTATTACATCATTAGGGGAGGGGGTATACAAATTTAAAAATAGGGATGACAAGTAAATTAAACCCTAATTACTATTAAAAGGCTTTGATAATTACATAATTTATAATGCAAAAATAGTAAAATATGCAAGAAGATGTAAAGTGAGAGAAATTGTTTTTTAGGGTTTTGTAATTAATTTCATTGAACAAAAACCTAAGTCTAAGTTAACTTTTTTTAAAAATAACTAATTGTTTTAGAAAAATGTTTTTGAGGTTTCATTTGAAAAAGGTTTTATAATGTTAGGTCATTTTCAAGAAATACAATATGTCCAAAATAAACTAAAAAATATCAAAAAATCAAGAAATTTGGTGCCTGAGCTTACACGGGCTGTGTCAGTGGACACGGGAGAACGTGTCAGGATCTGTCCATGACTTCTCTGCATTTTTTACATTCCAGCCAATCTGACACGGCCGTGTTGTGTGACATGGGCGCCCGTGTCAGCCCCTGTCCACCTTTTTTCTTCTTGTTTCTGAACCAGTAACTTTGACACGGGCCGTGTCGTGTGACACAAGCACCCGTGTCAGCCTTTGGTCTGGATTTTTGTTAGTTTTTTCTCTTTATTCTATCTTGTTATATCTTTTGAGTGCATAAAACAAATGATGTATGAACAATGATATTACAGTTTGAGAAAGTTTACCTCTCGAAGCAGAAGCTTTAGAATACCTATGGATGTTTCTGGGTGCAAAGTGGCTATTGATCGAGCTCCTTTGAACCTTCTTGAAGTAGCTCCAACCTTCCTTTTGTACTAAAAATGGTTGAACCACTCCAACCAAGTCAAGTTGCAATGTATGTTTTTGAATTTGAAAGATGGTGATAGTGATGTTACAGAAGTTATTCTTATGTTTGAACAACTTTTATATGGTGTATGTGAAGTGTTTGGATGGTTTGCTTGGAGAAAACTTGCAAGGTACGAGATTCAAGGATTTTAACTTCAAAGCTAAAAAATGGAGGTTTTATGGAGAAATCTGGTTTTTTGACAGCAAAAATGATTTTGAGTGTTAGTTTCTCCTTCTATTTTTCTGGCCCTCTTCTCTTTCCAATGCTTCTTCTATTTGTAGGAAAGAGGTTTGTTCATATGATTTGATTAGGTTTTCAAGACAACATGTTATGGTTTGGTTGGATTACAAAGATCAAACTATGTCAAGTACTCTATAGTCCCAAGGTGAAGTACCAAAGTTGCTGGTATAGAGGAGCTACTTCCCATGATTTATGGTGGAGTATAATCAGCCACAAGCAAGAATTTATAGGAAAAGTTCTTCCCTATAATGTTTTAGATCTCATTGAGATCTACAACTTTCATGTTGGAAGTTTCCCTTGAATCATCTTGCATCATGTTGGAAATTTGGCATAAACTTGTGAAAAAACATGAATTTTCCAACACTTAGAAAAATTTCTGTTTGAAATTTTTACTTTTCAAAGGTGAATTTTGACTTTTTGATTTCTTGGTGAACAAGTTTCATATTTTGATATGTCTTGATGAATTGTAATCTTTGAAGCTTGATTTTGACCAAAAAGTCAAAGTTTGACTTTTTGATTTCTTGATGACAACTTTCATATTTTGACATGTCTTGATGAATTGTAATCTTTGAAGCTTAATTTTAACCAAAAAGTCAAAGTTTAACTTTTCAGTATACAGTTGACTTTTCATCAGTTGACTGAAATTCATCTGTCAATCAATTGATCTTGAGAGATGTTTTGAGCCATGCCATTAGGTCAAAATGAAGCATTTGAATCCTTGAGATCATAACTTAAACAATCAATCATTTTCTAGGTTAAAAATCAGAAATTGCACCTTCTTAGTCAAAACCTTAATTTTGACCATTTTGCCCTTTTGATAATTTGATCAAATTTCTTGAGGAATTATGATCCAAACTTGATCAAAGGACATATATGAGTCATGATGTTGATATGGATAAAATATTATGAAGTTTGACTTTAAATTGACCACAATTGACTTTTCCCCCAATACAATTGATTTTAGGTCAACTGGTCAATTGATTGAACAAAAATGTGATCCAAGACTTGAAACTTGACATGAGAAATCTTGAGGGTTCCTAATGATCCATGAAAGTCCATTTAGGCCTTGAAAATCCAATTATCCTTGTGCAAACTCAAACCCTAATTTTGAGTTGTCAGTGTTAAGGAGGTGTCTTGAGTTGATTAAACCTTGTGTAGTCTCGAAGCAATGGAGATCTTATGAGATACTTCTTGAGAAATGAGAGGGTAAATTTTGGGGTACAACAGATACTAATTTGTTAGAAAACACATATTGTACACTCTTTCAAATATTATGTTGTGTAATACCTTGAGAAAATTGGGTTGTGGTTTAAACTCAAAAATACGTTTACGGTTGTCTTCATATTTGTGTAATCAAGTTTGATTAGTGGATTAAAACCTCGTTGAGAGAGGAGAGAGAAAACAATCTTCAATTGGCATCAGAGCGCCTGGTTCTGAGTACAAACACTTAACTATGTCAGAAAAAGATCCAAGCAAGAAAACATTATGGTGGGACCAAGTTCGAACATTAGCAATGATTATCATGATGAGAAAGAAAAAATAAGCAGGAAACCTCCAATCTTTGATGATGAATACTTCGATTATTGGAAAGACATAATTTAAAGTTTCTTTCTAGCTCATGACACTGATCTCTGGGATATGGTGACTAATGGGTACATTCATCCAATTGTCGAAAGCGGTCAGAAGATTGACAGAAAAAGAATGACAGATCATCAAAAGAGGGAACTCAAAAATCATCACAAGGCCAGAATAATTCTCTTGAGTGCTATCTCGCAAATAGAGTATGAGAAAATCACAAACAGAGAATAAACAAAACATATGTTTGACTACTTGAGAATGAAGCATGAAGGCAACATGCAAGTCAAAGAAAATAAAGATCTTGCTCTCATTCAGAAGTATGAAGCCTTCAAAATGGAAGAACATGAAACCATTGAAACAATATTCGCAAGGTTTCAAATTCTGGTTGTTGGGCTAAAAGTTTTGGATAAAGGGTACTCAACGGCAAATCAGGTAAAGAAAATCATCAAAAGTTTACCCAAGAATGGAGACCCATGGTCACAGCTCTTAAACTGGACAATGATATAAACAAAATCTCTCTCGAAGAACTTGTCAGCTCTCTGAAAAGTCATGAGATAAAGTTATAAGAATATGAGTCCCAGAAGCAAGGTAAATCTTTAGCTCTTAAATCTAACAAAAAATATGAACCGGAAGTTTTGCAGGAAAAAGAAGAAAACTCTGGTGGATCCTCATCATAAGAAGACGAATTTTCTCTTCTCTCCAGAAAAGTCAATCAGCTATGGAAGCACAGGCAGGGGAAGTTCAGAACTTCCAGAAGAACGGGAAATCATTTTGAACCATCTTCTGGATACAAAAAATCAAGTAATAGAGAATTTTTTTGCTACGAATGCAATGAACAAGGGTATTACAAGAGCGACTGTCCAAATATTCAAAAAGGGAAACCTAAAAAGAAGTTCTTTAAAGAAAATAAGAAAAGCCTCATGGCAACATGGGATGACTCAGATTCTTTTGAAGCTAAAACAGAATCAGAAGATGAAAGAGCCAACATAGCCCTAATGGCCACCGTATCAGATGACACTGGATCATCTGGATCAGAATCAGACTCAGGCAGAAGAGGTATTCTCTAACTTTTCTAGATCTCAATTTGAAGAAAGTCTGTCAGAAATTCTTGAAAGATATCAGCAACTTTGAGTCATAAACAAGAACCTGAAAAAGGATCTAGTTTCTGATTCTGAAGAAACTAAGAAACTAAGATAAAAAAACTCTAAGCTTAAAGAAATAATTTCTAAACTAGAAAATAAATTACAAAAGGCTCAGAAAGAAACTATCTCATAAGTTCCTAGTAACTCTGATAAGATCATAGCTTTAAAAAATTCTTGCTAAAAACATATATAGAAGCAATATGGCTTCAATGATCTATGGAGTTAGCTGAAATGGCAGAAAAGGAATAGGATACAAGGGTAAAGTATCTCGTCCTCAGAAAGGTAAGGATATGGACATAAAACACACACCTCTTAATTCTCACATCACCTATGGGCACACACATGACATAAAGTATACTAGTGATGCTTTTTATCCTAAACCAAAATTAAAACAGAATTTTTGTAACTCTAACAAACAAGGACCCAAAAAGATATGGGTACCTAAGGACAAAATGGTCTATGTTGTAGATGTATTTAATAGCAACATTGAAACACCAATCTTGGTACCTGGACTCTGGATGCGCACGACACATGAAAGGAAGAAAACATATGTTCCAAAGCCCGGAGCTTAAATTTTGAGGATATGTAGGTTTCATAGGCTATCAGAAAGGAAAGATTATTGGCTCTAGAACTATTGGTAACGGTACACTTCCTTATATAACTAATGTTCTGTTAGCAGATGGATTAATGCATAAACTGTTATCCATAAGTCAATTAAGTGATAATGGTTATGATATAATCTTCAATCAAAAGTCCTATAAAGCAGTTAGTCAGAAAGATGGATATGTCCTCTTTAATGGAAAGAGAAAGAACAACATTTACAAAATAAAACTTTCTGAACTAAAAAGTCAGAATGTGAAATGCCTATTGTCTATTAACAATGAGCAATGGGTCTAGAACAGAAGATTGGGGCATGTTAGTATGAGAAGGATATCTTAGATTAATAAACTCAATCTGGTCAGAGGACTTCCTAACTTGAAGTTCAGCTCAG
The DNA here is from genome assembly GCA_948472305.1 of Vicia faba. Classification (NCBI taxonomy): domain Eukaryota; kingdom Viridiplantae; phylum Streptophyta; class Magnoliopsida; order Fabales; family Fabaceae; genus Vicia; species Vicia faba. Next base: position 726,553,014 of record OX451739.1, read on the forward strand.
ATGCTCTGTGTGAAGCATGTCAAAAAGGCAAGTTTGGAAAACCTTCTTTCAAAACACAAAATGATGTTTCTACCTATAGACCATTAGACTTCTGCATATAGATCTATTTGTACCAGTGAAAACTCGATCTATTAGTGGCAAGAAGTATGAATTAGTGATCGTAGATGACTATAGCAGATGGTCATGGGTAAAGTTCTTATGACACAAGGACGAGTCACATTCTGTGTTCTTTGCTTTTTGTAACCAACTCCAAAATGAAAAAGATCTTAGAATTGTTAAAGTCAGAAGTGATCATGGTGGGGAATTTGAAAACAAAAATTTGAATTATTTTTTAATAAGAATGGCATTTCTCATGATTTCTCTTGTCCTAGAACTCCTCAACAAAATAGAGTTGTAGAATGAAAGAATAGAAATTTACAAGAAATGGCCAGAACCATGATCAACGAGACTAATATTGCTAAGAACTTTTGGGCAGAAGCAATCGACGCAGCATGTTATATTCAGAATAGAATCTCCATAAGACCTATTCTGGATAAGACTCCATATGAACTATGGAAGAACAGAAATCCCAACATTTCTTATTTTCATCCATTCAGATGTACTTGTTTCATTCTAAACACTAAAAAACATCTAAACAAGTTTGACTCTAAAGCACAAAAGTGTCTCATGTTAGGATACTCTAAATGTTCAAAAGGTTATAGAGTATATAACACAAAAACACGGATTGTGGAAGAGTCTATCAGTGTTAGATTTGATGATAAGCTTGGCTCTCAAAAGCCAAAGCAGGGTAAAATTTTTGAAGGTATAGAAGTTCAACTTACAGGCACTGAAGACACTGCATTAGAAGTTGCTCACAAAGAATCACAATCAACTCCTATAAAAGTTGTCACAAACATTAGAGAAACATCTGAAGAGCCTCTCCAGAAAAGACAATCCTGAAGCAGTTTAGGTCATCCGGAAAACAAGATTTTGGGAAAGAAAGAAGACCCAATCAGAACAAGATCTACATTTAGAAATTCTAAAGAATATCTCATGGGATTAATGTCTCTGATTGAGCCAACTTCCATTGACAAATCCCTTCTGGACAATGATTGGATACTTGCAATGCATGAAGAATTAAACCAATTCACCAGAAACGATGTGTGGGATCTAGTTTCAAACCAATAGGGTTTAACATCATTGGAACCAAATGGGTATTCAGAAACAAACTAAATGAACAAGGAGACATCATCAAAAACTAATCACGACTGGTAGCACAAGGTTATAGTCAGCAAGAGGGGATAGACTATACATAAACCTTTGCTCCAGTCGTCAGGTTAGAATCTATCAGACTTTTAATTTCTTTTGCAGTAAATAATGGCATCACTCTTTATCAGATGGATGTTAAAAGTGTGTTTTTAAATGGTTACATTGATGAAGAAGTTTATGTGAACCAACCCTCTGGTTTTGAAAATTCAAAACGTCCAGATTATGTCTATAAACTTAAGAAATTGTTATATGGTCTGAAACAAGCTCCCAGAGCTTGGTATGAAAGACTAAGTAACTTTCTCTTAGAAAATAATTTTACCAGAGGGAAGGTGGACACTACTTTATTTTGTAAACTATTTAAAAATGACATTCTGGTTTTTCAAATTTACGTAGATGATATAATTTTTGGATCTACTAAAGCCTTTTTGGGAAGAGAATTTGCTAAGTCTATTCATGTAGAGTTTGAAATGAGCTTGATGGGCGAACTCAAGTTCTTTATGGGTATTGAAATCAATCAAACTCTAGAAGGAACCTACATTCATCAAAACAAGTATGTCAAATAACTTCTGAGGAAATTTGACTTGTCAGAATGTAACCTAGCCAAAACTCCTATGCATCCCACATTTGTTCTGGAAAAGGAAGAGGTAAGTAAGAAGGTAAAACAAAAGATCTACATAGGTATGATTGGTTCTCTCTTATACTTAACAGCTTCAAGACCTGATATTATGTATAGTGTCTGTCTGTGTACTAGATTCCAATCAGATCCTAGAGAATCTCACTTAACAACTGTTAAGCGAATTTTCAAGTATCTGAAAGGTACTAGTAATCTTGGTCTTTATTATAGAAAAACCAAAGAATAAAAATTTTTAGGGTACTGTGACACTGACTTCGCTGGAGACAGAATAGAAAGGAAAGTTACTTCTGGAAGCTGCCAATTTCTGGGAGACAATCTAATCTTGTGGTCCAGCAAGAGGCAATGCACCATTGCGTTATCAACTGCTGAAGCATAATATATAGCAACAACTGGATGCAGTACACAGATGCTCTGTATGAAAATCGAACTTGAAGACTTCAACATATATGAGAGTAACATTCTTATTCTCTGTGACAATACTTCTGCTATATGTCTTTCAAAAAATTCAATTTTACATTCTAGGGCTAAGCATATAGAAATTAAACATCATTTTATTAGGGACTATATTCAGAAAGAAATTCTTTCATTAAAATTTATAGACACAAACCATCAATGGGCTGATGTTTTCACTAAACCCCTTTCTGAAGATAAGTTTAATTTCATTCTGAAACATCTCAGCATGAAATTATACCTAGAATGATAGTTTTGTTTATGTATATGTTAATCCTCAGAACTTTATGCCTATATTTTTTGTGTGAACATTTGATCAATAGTTCTTCATAAGTAAGAAATAAAGTTGTATTAGGATCTATCTAAGAAGATCTGAACATTCTCCAAATAGTTCATTTCAAAGATAGAAACTTGTAGTTCATAATATCAATATTTGTCAACTGAACATAAGGTTTTCCTCTAAGGCTGAACACATGTTCAAATTCTGAATAGACTGAAACGTTGATTGGATGCATTCAGACTCATGTCATATCGGTAACTATTTCATATCTTTATGTTATCACTCTTTTTCAGGAATCATTAATGCTAGTAATCGTTCTCTTTAAAACCTTTTCTGGTTAATTAAGTCTCCTATTTTCATATATATATATATATATATATATATATATATATATATATATATATATATATATATATATATATATATATATATATATATATATATATATATATATATATATATATATATATATATATATATATATATATATATATATATATATATATATATATATATATATATATATATATATATATATATATATTTCTAACCTTCACTATCACTTTTCCACTTTCAATTCGTTTTTCTCTCTTAATTTTGTTCAATATTTTAAAAACCCTAAAGAGTTTGTGTGAACAATGGCTTCCTACAAACAACTTGCTCAAAGCTCTCAAAGCATTCCTGACTCTTCTTCCTCAACAACAGAAAGGTACGAAGAACCCTCAAGAACTCTCCTCACTCCCATTGATTCGCTGGAAGTTCTGTGTGAGCTTATTGTAGACTTCGTCAGCATGAAGGAAAACAAATACGATCTAACCCTTGATGCTGAGTTCCAAGGATGGAACAAGTACTTTGATCGCCTACTGGGTCAAGTTTTTCCAAGACTAGTTAAAGAATTTTGGATTCACGCTACAGCTACAAATCATCAGGTCACTTCTTTCTTGATGGGAAAGAAAATTTTCATCTTTGAAGGTCTTATTGGGAAACTAATAGGTCATGACGGCGACGGTATTTGTTGCAGCGATATGGCTGAAAAAAGCTCTGACCTAACAAAGATTTCAAAAGAAAGTTTTACTTCTGGCCAACTATCCAACAAAATCAAAGATCTGAAATATTACCTTAGAATTTGGTCAAAAATTATTTTGGGTTGCATCAATCACAGAAAACCCACAAGTTCTCTAGACTATATCAACATTGATCAGCAGTATCTTCTGTACTTCATAGACACCAAAGCAGAGGTTAATCTCCCACATATTCTGTTCAATCATTTGAAGACCAGCGTCAAAGATACAAGAGAAGAAGAAAGAACAAAGAGAGATTGGATCCCTCTGGAAAGACTCATTTCAGATATTCTGATAGAAAAAAGCTGATAGAACATCTGACTGAGGCTCAACAAGTCAGAACTCTGGAAGCTTGTGCTGGTAAACCTCTCAACACCGAGAATCTGAAGAAGATGAAGACTATTGAAACCATCAAGAAGGATCCAACAATAAAAACCAAGGAAGTCATTACCATAAAAAGTGTACCTCTAATGGATTTTCCTCTCTTCTCTCAAACAGAAGCTTCTCCAGATATTATTCTCAGATATCTGGATGCTTGCAAAAGGGACATGACAAATCTAGAAGTGAACATCCGTGATCTGAGACAACAACCTCTGGAATTTTCTCCCAGAAAATCAAGGAAAAGGAAAGCTGCTGGAGAAGGAACTTCTCAAAAGACTCCCAAAGCTGTCAAAAAGAGAGGTAATCCATCTTATATTTCTGTTGTTGAATCAGTACTGTTATCAACATCTAAAAACCCTCCTTCTCTAAAACCCACAGAATAGCCATTGTCTCAAACCTTTGATGACTTTGACATTGACTTTGACACCTCACTATCTCTAGACAACCTTATGAAAAATCCACCTACTACCCATCTTGACCAAAACCAGCCTGAACTTGCTTAAGTTATTTCTGATATTGATCAATTTGATCCGCTGTTTAAAGCTCCCCACACAGATAATCCAAACTTTGACTCTGATACCACAACATCCATTCCTGGAATCACATGCCCTCTCATGGTCTCTCAACCACCCACAATTCCCTCAACTTCCTCATAGAACCTCTCCATCCCAGATAGTCCATCTCCCTATCAATCCACTTCACCAAACTCACCTAATTCACCCATTGTTTTTTCTGATTCTCCCTCTCCTAATAACCACCTAGAAGATCCCCTTCGAACAATTATAGACTTAGAAACCTTGGACAATCTTGTCACAAGTTCTCAGAAAATCGTCCTTCTAAAATAAAAACAAAAAATTTCCAAAGCAGATGTTGGTAAATCTCTGCTGATTTTTGAAACACAAATACAGGAATGGGTTAACTCTCTGAAGCTAGCGTGCATAGAGAATCTTAATCCAACTTCTTCTGATTCTCATTGGAACCATTTCAGAAAATGGTTCAACTCTGAATCCCTGAAACTCAAGGAGATGAGTTATGAAATTGCTCAATAGAACTTTTGTGATCATCTGAATATCTTCAAGGATCAAGTTTTGCGTCACTGGGAAAAGAAGCCACTTCTTCTGCTAGACAATGTCCCTTGGAAGATCATCAGCCAACAGAATATGGTGAACGATCCTCTGATCCTCTTCCTCTAGTTATGTTTCAAGACAAAGGCAAGGAAGTTGAAAAATCTCCTGAGTCAGAATCATCCGCAGCTTGCTCTGAAAAAGTGGTTCCTTCTGCTGTTATACCCTCTTCATCTGTTGTGCTGCAAACTCTGGAGGAGTTGAAGAAAGATAATGTTGTGTTTAAAGAAAGTCTAGACAAACAGGATGATACATGCAAGGAAATTAAGGAGATGCGTGGAAAACAAGAGGAATCAAACAGTAAGATAAAGTGTTTATTAGAAGCCATGTTCATACGACTTCCTCCACATCAACCTTAGTTCTGAAATTTGTTTTCTTCAATTTTTTATTTTTCCTTCAGAATGTGTTTTTATTGGAATTTATTTGAATACAACATGCCTTTAATTGTCTAAAGTGTTTTTATTTCTTTTTTATTCTTGACAAAAAAAGGGGGAGAACGTAAGATATTTCAAACATAACAGTATCGAGATTCAGTCTCAAACATTTTGAATATCATAACTTATATTGTTTTTTTTCTTTGAAAGTAAAACAGGAACAAACTCTGGTGAGGATAGAAATGGACGCATCGAAACTTTTTCTCCAAAACTCTTATCAGTGCAATCTTCAGGGAAGTATTTCTTCTCTATCTGAGTATCCAACTCAGGGGGAGACTTTAAATGCTTTATGTTCTTTAAGTTTCTATCAAATATCCAAGTTTTTGTCATCATAAAAAATGGGGAGATTGCTAGAACATAGTTTGATTCTACAACCCTTGTAAGAGTTTTGATGATAACAAACACTCAAAGAACAATTATGATGCCTAAATAAGTATTTTATTTTGCAGAGAAGTTCTGATGGAAGAAGCATAAAAGATGAGTTAGATCATTGTTTAAACTTTGATTTAACACATCTTATATAGAAAGCAATCTGCATATCACGCTTATATAGAGAAGTTCTCAAGCTACAACTTCAAAGTGCACTAAACGCTGTGAACAGGAACTCCTTTATTCTGATTCACATAGTTCTGGAAAGAAGTAAAGGAGTCCCAATTGTAACATTCATCTTCTGAAGCATTTTGAACTAAGCATGTTATGAAGCGTTACATTTAATTTATGGCTATTCAAAAGTAACGGCTGAAAGAGGACCAAAATCTCTATGTTTGGAAAGTTCTTTAATTATTATTTATCAACATTCCAAAAGCTCCTCACATGCGTTGCCTATATATACAAGACTTTAAGGAGAAATCATTTACGATTTTTGCTGCGCACTACAAATGAAGTATTTTCATCACCTTCATATTACAAAAATTCATTTGTGTAAAACATCACTTGTGTGATACTGTTTTGTTAGAAAACACATATTGTACACTCTTTCAAATATTATATTATGTAATACCTTGAGAAAACCGGACTGTGGTTTAAACTCAAGAAGACGTTGACAGTTGTCATCGTATCTGTGTAATCAAGTTTGATTAATGGATTAAGACCTCGTTGAGAGAGGTGAAATCAACTTGGCGGGAGGCCTAGAGTAGTTTGAGTTCAAACGAACCAGGATAACCATCGTGTCTTTTACTTTATGTTTTAAAAACCCCAATTCAAACCCTCCCCCCCCCCCCCCCTTTATTTTGTTTTTCCATTCTTCATGTGCACTGTCTAAAACAACTTGAATGACTTTATTAGTTCTGGATTATTTCTGCTGAAAATAAATAGTCCTAATAAATGCAGATGCACATTCAAACACAATTTATACACTCCCTTCTGGAACGTGTTTGATCACACCATCCACATAACTCCTTTATTGATCATAAAGGAAACATGTCTTGAATAATGTCCTAACATCTTGTCAGACATTGTCTTCTTTCTGTTGAATGCACAAACCCGTGACCAACACATCTCCAACCGTCATTCTGAAAATGCTTCACAAAATTATCCAATTAGGCTCTGAAGCATAAACATAATGCCTTCAACTGGACTCTAAGTGTACTCCTTTCACTTAAACTTAGTGACATACACCAAAACATCAGAATATCACATATGTGACATCTCTCGATAACCAAGACCCTCAAAGAGTCCTTCCAAAATCTTCAGAGTAAATTAAATTCTCCCAAACACAATTATTAACCACTAGAGGGATATGCGTACATCTAATTCAATCACCCAACCTCATATGTCTAGAATCAAACATATCCTTTCAATAAAATATGCATCATTTCAACAACAACCCATAGACAAGTACTTCACTCCCCCTGTCATGGATAACCAATGCTCCAAGTGAAGATGAAAACATGAGCACCAGATGAAGACTCATGAAGGACTTCATTCTTTCACCGTGGAGGGAAACCACTTCACACACTTGGATGAGCACACCTGCTGAACATCTTCACACAAGACACACTTGATTTGGAATTTCTCATATATTCTAGAACAAATGCTCTTAGCTTGCTTGCTACACAAGTTCCATATTGCCACCATCTTTTACTTTTAGTAGAAGAAACCACCTTAATAAAATCCTAATCAAATCATACCTCAATATCTGATAACATTCTTATGCCCTTACATCCACTAGTAGTTGCTGATACTAGTGAAGTCTTAAAAAATAGTAGTCATGCATTGCTACTATAGACAAGATTAGAATCTCCAAATTTTGATGCACATAGTCAGAAGCACCTCTTCACAAGATTAGACTTATACCCAGCTCCCGACAAGATATTTGTCATCAGAGGAAAACTTTCTCACACACACAATTGCAGATGATACTTCCTTTCAATAGATGTTAGGACATTTGTTCTGACATCCTTCTTCTTTACATTCCTAGCACAAGAGGATTCTTCACAACATTCCAGACTTGGTAAATGACTGGACTTCATACTCCATCATGGTTATTCGTTACAACTTATGACTCTAATGGTGAACAACAATACTTGTTAGAACATAGTGTGGTTCTACATATTACTTAAATAGTTTTGATGATAACAAATAAATAATATTTATAAAGAACAATTATGCTCTCTAATTTTCTCATTTGAACTGCAAAGAAGTCCTGAATAAAGAAAGTACAAGTTAGCAAAGTATATCTTAAGAAGATCTCATGAAATAACCAAGGACAAAACATAGCAAGCTTAGACCAATTTCACGATCAGTAAGAAGCTCTAATAATATCTTCTGAAGCACCAAGCTGCATGCTAAAACTCTGATTAAGCTTGTTTTGATATATCAACGGTAGCAATCAAGGAAACTCTGATGCGTTACAATTCAATTATTACAATGAAAGGAGTAACGGAAAAATCAACTCAAGATCTGTATTTTTGGAAATAACATTTACTTTCACGTATTAACATTCCAAAGATAAACTCTGATGTCTCCAACGGATCTCTATCGTTGTGCCTATATAAAGGAGTCTCTCATAATCTTAAAGGTTTCTCTTCTTCATGCAAAAATAGTTGTAACACTCAAAAAGCTCACTGACTTTTAGATTGTTAATTGGATTGTAATCTTGTGTAAACATCACAGTTGAGACACAAGTTTTTAGAAGCAATCTTTGTAACACAGTCTCTGTTTTAATTTGTTTAAATTCCTTGAGAAACAAAATTGTGGTTTAGTCTCAAGAAGACATTGATAATGGTATTTTTGTTTTGTAATCAATGATTTGATTAGTTGATTAAGACCTCGTTGAGAGAGACGAAATCACCTTGACGGGTGGACTGGAGTAGTTTGAGTTTAAACGAACCAGGATAAAATCAATGTGTTATTTTGTTTATGTTTTTAAAACACCAATTCAAACCCCCCTTCCTTGTGTTTTTCTATCCTTCAATTGGCATCATAGCGCCTAGTTCTGCGTGCAAACACTTAACCATGTCACACAAAAATCCTAGCAAGAAAAACACTATAGTGAGACCCAGTCAGATCATCAGCAATGATAATCATGTTGAAAAATACAGAATCAGCGGCAAACCTCCAATCTTTGATGGTGAGAAATCTGACTACTGGAAGGACAAAATCGAAAGCTTCTTTCTGGCTTATGACGCTGATTTCTAGGACATAGTAACTGATGGTTACATTCATCTGGTTGACGAAAGTGTTCAGAAGATCGACATAAAGAGAATGACAGATCAACAAAACAAAGAATTCAGAAATCATCATAAAGCGAGAATAATACTTTTGAGTGATATCTCGTATACAGAGTATGAGAAGATCACAAATAGAGAGTAAGCTAAGAAAACGTTTGACTCATTAAGAATGATGCATGAAGGCAACACGCAAGTCAAAGAAACCAAATCCCTTGCACTCATTCAGAAGTCTGAGGCCTTCAAAATAGAAGAAGATGAAACAGCTGAGACAATGTTCTCAAGGTTTCAAATTATAGTTGCTAGGATGAAAGTTATGGAAAAAGGGTACTCAACAACAGATCATGTTTAGAAAATCATCAGAAGCTTACCTAAGAAATGGAGACCCATGGTCACATCCTTAAAACTAGCCAAAGATCTGGAGGGAAAAAATCTCTTGAAGAACTTATCAGCTCTTTGAGAAGTCATGAAATAGAACTAGAAGAAGATGAGCCCCAGAAGAAAGGTAAGTCTCTCACTCTTAAATCTAATAAAAAATATGAATCTAAAGCTTTTTAGGCAAAAGAAGAAAACTCTGGTGGATCCTCGTCAGAAGAAGATGAACTATATATTCTCTCTAGAAGAGTCAATCAGCTACGGAAGCACAGACAGAGGAAGTTTAGAAATCCCAAAAGAATAGGAAATCACTCTGAATCATCTCCTGGATACATAAAATATAACAACAAATACATTGTATGCTACAAATGCAATGAATTAGGTCACTACAAAAGCGACTGCCCAAATCAACAAAAAGAAAAGCCTAAAAAGAAATTCTCCAGAGAAAAGAAGAAAAGTCTTATGGCAACGTGGGATGACTTAGAATCTTCCGAGGATGAAATATAATCAGAATATGAATGAGCCAATATAGCCCTAATGGACAATGTATCATATGATACTGGATCATTTGAATCAGATTCGAAGTCAGAGGCATAAGAGGTATTCTCTAATTTCTCTAGATCTCAATTAGAAGAAAGTCTGTCAGAAATTCTTGAAAGTTATCAGTAGCTTTGAGTAAAAAAGAAGAACCTGAAAAAGGATCTAGTATCTGACTCCGAAGTTACTAAGAAATTAGAAATAGAAAACTCTATGCTAAAAGAAACCATTTCTAAACTTGAAAATGAAAACTATGTCTTCAAAAATAAGTTAAAAATGGCTCAAAAAGAAACTGTTTTAGAAGTTTCTAAAAGTTCTGATAAAATCATAAAAGAATATGATTACAACTTTCAAAAATTTCTAGCTAAAAACATAGATAGGAGAAAGATGGATTCAATGATCTATGGAGTTAGTAGAAATGGAAGAAAATGTATAGGATATGTGAAACCAAAGGGAAAAGAAACCCAACAAAAGAAAGTTGATGATATAGTCATAAAACACACACCTCTCTATTCTCACTTTACATATGGACATACACACGACATAAAGTATACTAGTAATGCTTTTTCTACTAAACAAAAATTTAAACAGAATTTTGGTAACTCTAACAAACAAGGACCCAAAAAGATATGGGTACCTAAGGATAAAACTATCTATGTTACAGGTGTCTTTAACAACAAATTTGAAACACCAATCTTGGTACCTGGACTCTGGATGCTCTCGACACATGAAGGGAATAAAGCATATGTTCCAAAGTCTGGAGCTTAAATCTGGAGGCTATGTAGGGTTCAAAGGAAATCAGAAATGAATAATCATTGGCTCTGGACCCATTGGTAACAATACACTTCCTTCTATAACTAATGTTATGTTAGTAGAAGGATTAATGCATAACATGTTATCCATAAGTCAATTAAGTGATAACAGTTATGATATAATCTTTAATCAAAAGTCTTGTAAAGCAGTTAGTCAGAAATATGAGTCTATCCTTTTTAATGGAAAGAGAAATAATAACATTTACAAAATAAAACTTTCTGAACTAAAAAGTCAGAATGTAAAATGCTTAATGTCTGTTAACGACGAGCAATGGGTCTGGCACTGAAGATTGGAGCATGTTAGTATCAGAAGAATATCTCAGATGAACAAACTCAATATGGTCAGAGGACGTCCTAACCTTAAGTTCAACTCAGATGCTCTGTGTGAAGCATGTGAAAAAGGCAAGTTTGCAAAACCTTCTTTCAAATCAAAAAATTATGTTTCTACCTCTAGACCATTAGAACTTCTGCATATAGATCTATTTGGATCAGTGAAAACTGCATCCATCAGTAGAAAGAAGTATGGATTAGTGATCGTAGATGACTATAGCATATGGACATGGGTAAAGTTCTTAAGACACAAGGACGAGTCACACTCTGTGTTCATTACCTTCTGTAACCAAGTTCAAAATGAAAAAGATTTTAAAATTGTTAAAGTCAGAAGTGATCATGGTGGGGAATTTGAAAACAAAAGATTTGAAAACATTTTTAATGAGAATGGCATCTCTCATGATTTCTCTTGTCCTAGAACTCCTAAACAAAACGAAGTTGTAGAACAAAAGAATAAAACTTTACAAGAAATGGCCAGAACCATGATCAATGAGACTAACATTTCTAAAAACATCTGGGCAGAAGAAATTAACACTACGTGTTATATTCAAAATATAATCTCTATAAGACCTATTCTGGATAAGACTCTATATGAACTGTGGAAGAACATAAAGCCCAACATATCTTATTTCCATCCTTTTGGATGTACTTGCTTTCTACTAAACACTAAAGAACATCTGACCAAGTTTGATTCTAAAGCACAAAAGTGTATCATGTTAGGATAATATGATTGCTCAAAAGGTTTCAGAGTATATAACACAAACACGAATTGTGGAAGAATATTTTAGTCTAAAATTTGATGATAAGTTTGGCTCTCAAAAATCAAAGCAGGGTAAATCTTTTGCAGATATAGAAGTTCAATTTACAGGTAGTGAAGACAAACTGTCAAAAGTTATTAATAAAGAATCACATCCAAATACAGAAGAAGATGTCACAAATATTACAACAACATCTAAAGACCCCACCAAAAAAAAATTTCTATAAGCTGCTTAGCACATCCAGAAAACACGATTCTAGGAAAGAAGGATGACCCAATCAGAACAAGATCCTATTTTAGAAATTCTAAAGAATTACTCATGGGATTAGTTTCTGTGATTGAAGCAACTTCCATTAACTAAGCTCTTCTGGAAAATGAATGGATTCTTGCAATGCATGAAGAACTAAATCAATTTACCATAAACGATGTATGGGATCTAGTTCCTAAACCAAAAGGGTTTAACATCATTGGAACCAAATGGGTCTTCAGAAACAAGCTAAATGAAAAAGGAGAAGTTTTCAGAAATAAAGCACGAATATTGGCACAAAGTTATAGTTAGGAGGAATGGATAGACTATACATAAACCTTTGATCCATTCGCCAGGTTAGAATCTATCATACTTTTAATTTTCTTTTGCTGTAAATAATGGCATCACTCTTTATTAGATGGATGTTAAAAGTTCTTTTTTAAATGGTTACATTGATGAAGAAGTTTATGTGCACCAACCCGCTGTCTTTGAAAATTTGAAATATCCAGAATATGTCTATAAACTTAAGAAATCATTATATGGTTTGAAACAAGCTCCCAGAGCTTGGTATGAAAGACTAAGTAATTTTCTGTTATAAAATGATTTTATCAGAGGGAAGGTGGACACAACCTTATTCTATAAACTATTTAAAAATGACATTCTGGTTTGTTAAATTTACGTAGATGATATAATTTTAGGATCTACTAAAGCCTCTTTGGGAAAAGAATTTGCTAAGTCTATGCAGACAAAGTTTGAAATGAGCTTGATGGGCGAACTATAGTTCTTTATGGGTATCCAAATCAATCAAACTCCAAAAGGAACCTACATTCATCAAAGCAAGTATGTCAAAGAACTTTTGAAGAAATTTGACTCGTCAGAATGTAAGCCATCCAAAACTCCTATGCATCCCACATGCATTCTGGAAAGGGAAGAGGTAAGTAAGAAGGTAGAACAAAAGCTCTATAGTGGTATGATTGGATCTCTCTTATATTTAACAGCTTCGAGACCTGATATTCTCTATAGAATGTGTCTGTATGCTATATTCCAATCAGATTCTAGAGAATCTCACTTAACAACAGTTAAGAGAATTTTCAAATATCTGAAAGGTACTACTAATCTTGGTATTTTCTATAGAAAATACAAAGAATAAAAATTAATAGGGTACTATGACACCGACTTTGCCAGAGACAGAATTAGAAGAAAAAGTAATTCTGGAAGCTTCCAATTTCTGGGAGACAATTTACTCTCGTGGTCCAACTAAAGATAATCCACCATTGCACTGTCAACTGCTGAAGCCGAATATATAGTAGCAGCTGGATGCAGCACACAGATGCTCTAGATGAAGATTCAGCTTGAAGACTTCAATATATATGAGAGTAACATTCATATCCACTGTGACAATACTTCTACTATTTGTCTTTCAAAAAATCTTATTTTACATTCTAGGGATAAACATATAGAAATTAAACATCAATTTATTAGGGACTATATTCAAAAGAGAATTCTCTCTTTAAAATTTATAGACATGGACCACCAATGGGCTGATGTCTTCACTAAACCCCTTTCTTAAGATAGATTTAATTTCATTCTGAAACATCTCAGTATGAAATTATGCCCAGAATGATAATGTTATTTTTGTATACTTTAACCCTCAAAACTTTACGCTTTAATTTTCTTTGTATGAACATCTGATCAATAGTTCTTTAGAAGTGAGAAGGAACATTTTCTCAGGATCTATCCAGAAGATATGAACGTTCTCCATAAACGATTAATTTCTAATATAGAAGCATGCATTTCAGTATATCAACATTTGTCTAACTCTAAACACAAGGTCTTCCTCTAAGGCTGAACACGTGTTCAAATTCTAAAAGGACTGAAATGTTTGAGTGATGCATTGAGGCTCAAGTCAAATTGGTAGTTGTTTCATATCTTCACACTATCCCTCTTTTCAGGAATCATTATTTGCACGTAATAATTTTCTTTAAATCTTTTTCTTTTTAACTAAAGCTGTTATTTTCTTTCTGTTGGCTATATATAGATACTTCATTCATTCACAATCACTATCACACTTCCACTCACTCATTTTTTTCTCTTCAAATTGTTCATCTTTCAAAAAACCCTAAAAGAGTCTGTGTGAACAATTGGCTTCCTCTCAACAAATTTCTCGAGGTTCTCAAAATATTCCTGGTTCTTCCTTCTAAAATGAAGAAAGGTGCATCGAACCCTAATAAATCTTCTCACACCCATTGATTCTTTGGAAGTTTTGTGTGAGCTTATTGTTGATTTCGTAAGCATGAAGGAAAATGGGTATGATTTAATCCCTGATGTTGAGTTCCAAGGATGGACTAAGTATTTTGATTGCCTAATAGTTCCATGTTTTTCAAAACTTGTTAAAGAATTCTGGATCCATGCCACAACTTCAAATCATCAGGTAACATCCTACGTTATGGGAAAGAAGATCATCATCATTGAAGATCTCATTGGGAAACTCATAGGTCACGACAACAGCGGTATTCGATGCAGTGGCATGGCTGGAAAAAGTTCTGACCTAACCAAGGTCTCAAAGGGAATCTTTACTTCTGGCCAACCATCCAACAAAATCAAAGATCTGAAGGATTACCTCGGAATTTGGTCCAAAATAACTCTGGGATGCATCAATCACATGAAGCCTACTAGTTCTCCAGACTACATTGACATTGATCAGCAGTACCTTATGTACTTCATCGCCACCAAAGAAAAAGTTCATCTTCCACATATTTTGTTCAATCAAGTGAAGACTAGGGTAAAAGAAACAAGAGAAGAAGAAAGAACAAAAAGAGATTGGATCCCTCTGGGAAGAATCATTTCAGATATTCTGACAGAAAACAGACTGATAGAACATCTGATTGAGGCTTAAGAAGCTAGGGCTCTGGAAGCTTGTACTGGTAAACCTCTCAACACCAAGAACCTGAAGAAGATGAAGATTATTGAAACTATTAAGATGGACCCAACAATCACCACCAAATAAGTCATCACCACCCAAAGAGTGCCTCTGAAGGATTTTCCTCTTTGCACTTAAGCAGATTCTTCTCCAGAAATCGTTCTCATGTATCTGGAAGAATGCAAGAGTGACGGTATGATTCTAGATGTGAACATTCTTGATCTAAGGAAACAACCTCTGGAAGTTACTCCCAGAAAATCAAGAAAAAGGAAAGCAGCTGGAGAAGGAAGTTCTCAATAAACTCCCAAAGCTTCCAAAAAGAAAGGTAACTCGTCTTTTGTTTCTGTTATTGAATCAGTATTTTTATCAACATCTGAAACCCCTTCATCTCCAAAGCCCACAAAAGATCCATCTCCTAAAACCTTTTATGATTTTGACCTAGACTTTGACACTTCATTACCTCTAAATAATCCTCTGAACAATCCACCTTCTACCCATTTTGACCAAACTTAGCCTGAACTTGCACAAGTTCTCTTTGATATTGATCAATTTGATCCGCTGTTTGAAGCTCCCCAAACCAAAAATCCAAATTTTGATTCTGATACCACGACATCCATCCCTGGTATCACTTTCCTTCTCATGGTCTCTCAACCACAATAATTCCCACAACTTCTTCATAAACCTTCTCCATTCCAGATCTTCCATCTCCTTATCATTCAACTCCACCAAATTCACCCATAATCCTTTCTGACTCTCCCTCTCCAAATAACTACCCAAAAGATCCCCTTAGAACAATCATTAATTTAGAAGCTTGGGACAATCTCATCACAAGCTCTCAAAAAATTTTCGTTCCCAAACCAAAACCAAAAATCTCCAAAGCAGATGTTGGTAAATCCTTGTTGACTTTTGAAACAGAAATACAGGAATGGGTTAACTTTCTAAAGCTAGCTTACATAGAGAATCTCAATCCAGCTTCTTCTGATTCTCATTGGAACCAGTTCAGAAAATGGTTCAACTCTGAATCTCTGAAGCTAAAGGAACTTAGCTATGAAATCTCTCAACAAACCTTCTATGATCGCCTTCAAAATTTCAAAGAACAAGTTCTACGACACTAGGAAAAGAAAACCCTAATTCTTCTGGAAAACGCCCCTTGGGAAGCCCCTTAGACATCAGAGTTTAATGAACCGTCTCCTGAACCTCTTCCTCTGGTCATGTTTCAAGACAAAGGCAAGACAATCAAAGAATCTCCTGCGCCAGAATCTACTACAGTATGTTCTGAAAATATGGTCTCTTCTGATGAAACATCATCATATTCTCTTGTGCTAAAAACTTCTGATGATCTTCTTTACATGATCAGCAGTTGAGTACCCTTTATCCATAACTTTTAGCCCAGCAACCAGAATTTGAAATCTTGAGAATATTTTTTCATTGGTTTCATCTTCTTCCATTTTGATGGCTTCATACTTCTGAATGAGCGTAAGAGCTTTGGTTTCTTTGACTTGCGTGTTACCTTCATGCGTTATTCTCAAGGAATCAAACGTGTGTTTTGTTTACTCTCTATTTTTGATCTTCTCATACTTTGTGTATGAGATAGCACTCAGGAGAATAGTTTTGGCCTTGTGATGATTTCTGAAATCTTGCTTTTGATGATTTGACATTATTTTTCTGTCAATCTTCTGACCGCTTTCATCAACAGGATGTATGTACCCATCAGTTACCATATCCTAGAGATCAGCGTCATGAGCCAGAAAGAAACTTTCAATTTTGTATTTCCAGTAATCAAAGTTCTCACCATCAAAGATTGGAGGTTTGCCGATGATTCTGTCTTTCTCATCATGGTAGTCATTGTTGATGTTCTAACTTGGTCCCACCATAGTTTTTTTCTTAGCTTGGATCTTTTTCTAACATGGTTAAGTTCTTGTACTCAGAACCAGGCGCTTTGATGCCAATTGAAGAATGGAAAAACACAAGAAATAGGGGTTTGAATTGGGTTTTTAAAACTTACAGAAAAGAACACGTTAGTTATCCTAGTTCGTTTGAAATCAAACTACTCCAATCCACCCGCCAAGGTGATTTCGCCTCTCTCAACAAGGTCTTACTCCACTAATCAAACTTGATTACAAAGCTACTATGACAACCGTCAAAGTCTTCTTTAGTTTAAACCACAATTCGGTTTTCTCAAGGAATTTTACTAAACAATATTGAATAAATGTGTACAAAAATGTTTTCTAATAAAACAGTATCACAAGTGATGTTTTACATAATTTTGATTTTGGATGTTTGAAGATGATATAGATTGCTTCGTTACTGTGTGTGAAAAATCGTGACCGATTTATCCTTCAAACTTTGTTTAAATAGGCGAAGCATGTAGGAGCTTTTGGAATGTTGATCAATGATAATTAAAGAGCTTTCTAAAAACAGAGATCCTTGTTCCCATCCAGTCGTTACTTTTGAATAGAAATAATAGATTTGTAACGCTTCAGTACATGCTTGCTACAGAAGATAAAATTTATCGTTGCTTCTTTCCAGAACTTTATGGATCAGAAACACGGAGTCCTGTTTGCAGCGTTAGAACTTCTTTAAGAGATGTTTAGAATCAGAGTTGAAACAACTGTTTAACTCATCTTCTGAGCTTTTTCCATCAAAACTTCTCTGCAAAAAAATACAAATTTAGGGAGCATAATTGTTCTTTGAGTGTTTGTTATCATCAAAACTCTTACAAGGATTGTATAATCAAACTATGTTCTAACATTTGGTAGGGCTAGGGTTCATCCAGAACCCTAGGGTTAGGTTAGGGTTCTTTGATCTTCATAGGGTTAGGATGACGATTCATATGAATATGGGTTTGGGGATGAATATAGATGGTGGTTACGTATGAATCTCGTGGCGCTTTTGAGCAGCCACCGGCGTAAGCGATTTTCGGCTGGTGGCACCAAGATTGAGGCGATTTCCAGTCACTTTATTTCTAGAGAAAGGGCATAGCCTCTCTCTCTCTATAAAGATAACAAAGGGTTCGTTGTTGTAGAGAGAGGGAGAGAAAGGGAAAATGGGCTTTCAGCCCAGAGTTTTGTTTATATAAAACCCTCTAATTCCCTGTGTCCCTCTTACTATGCACTCCGCTCGTTGTCCCTTGGATCATCATCAAATGCCCCTGGAGCGCGCATCCACCAGAACTCCACGATCCCTCCCACATTATGTCCAGTGGATCAGATATTTGTTTTGGGCCCATCTCATTACTAAACGCACACTCAATTTACCTCGCTAACAAAAAACCTTACACACATGTAATATTGGGCCCATTTCAATATCTATACTTGGGCCCTTGCTGAACCAACCCCCTAAATTTTCTACGTAGTTCAAATTTACACCTCACATGTGTTTTGGGCACAAATTCAATATCTGAATTTAGAGCCTTACTCTTCATACTCCCTAGAATTACTAGCCAAACTAAAAAAATACCCCCTATGTAAATTAATTAAAACTATACTTTTTTTACATTTTCTTTTAAATATTAATTTATTTATAATTTCATAATAAAAAATATTTATAATAAATTCTAAAATTATTTATTAATTAAATTTTTTATTTTTACAAACTCATTCAAATATATTTTTAATTGCATTTAAATTATTTTCCTCATCCATTAAAAAGATTTTCCTCATATACTAATATTTAAAAAATATCTAACCAATCAAATTACTAACAATTTTTACTAACCTAATTAACTTAAGATTTTATCTTCAAAAAGGATTATGGAGATATTTCTCATTAACTGAGAACTTCGTCTAAACACTCGGCTATTTTCAAACCCATACTTTGTTCAAGGATTAATTCGAAATATCTTCGTAATCCATAAAAAACACCAACCAACTGTGAACTATGAATTGGGACTATGATTCCTCATAAGAGGATACGTATGCATACGGATCAAAATTGTGGCGAGTTCCCCTAATTAACATTAAAACCCCTATTTTCTAAAGTGTAAATCTAAACCCTAGTATCCTTGTGAACAAAGTAGATGAGGGTTGCCTATCACCTTTCCTTCGTCTACAAACGGGTTAACAACTTAGAATCTCTGATCAAATTAGGGTTATCGGTTATAATCCCTTCCTAAAGATAAAAATTAAGGGTGGCTACTCTCATTTTTAAAACTGGTTACAACAGATTTCACCTTTAACTATGGTTCTAGAGACAACACCATAATGATCCATACATCACTCTTGAAGGAAACACAAGAGAATCAACCATCAGTAGTTA
Source organism: Vicia faba (assembly GCA_948472305.1). Classification (NCBI taxonomy): domain Eukaryota; kingdom Viridiplantae; phylum Streptophyta; class Magnoliopsida; order Fabales; family Fabaceae; genus Vicia; species Vicia faba. Next base: position 726,572,529 of record OX451739.1, read on the forward strand.
TTCAAACTTCAAGACCAAATCAACACACATGTAGAGCATGCACACCTCTAGTAAAACTTCTTCTAATAAACACAAACCTCATGTCTGATTTGAGGTGTTAGATGCCATTCTTTTGCACCTAGAGAGGAGATTCCCTCTAACAAGTATCTGGAGTAGACTTTAAAAAACATGGCATTGACTGATCATCATACTACAAACAGACTGTTCAGAATAAGTCTGCTGCTCCCAATCTTCAAAAATACAAGGATGTCCTTCAACCCTGGAATACAAATTATCCATCATGTGAGGCCAGCACATAACTAAACCCATGCTTGAGGAGAAACTTCCCAAACAGTAAGAATCATGATCCTTTGGTTCCAAAACCAAATCCTTATCCTTTCTCCAGATGAAAATCTGAAATGCTCGTCCTAGGTTATTCATATGATACTTCAACAGGTAGAAACCAATCAACCACAAAATTCATGTTGATACATATTTAATACACACAACCCTTGAAAGACCTTTCCACATCAACTAAACAAGAGTTCCATGCTCTCATAGATTTGATAAGTCACATCAAGTTTGTGTAAACAACTTCTAACCTGTTAATGAGAAACACCACCAGTCATGTTGAGAAAAATAAATTCTCAATACCAGGATGTTAAGACAATACGTCTGACATTTCTTTAAGAATCTCCAACTCCGGATTAGGGATTATTCTTCACCAAATGCTAGGAACACCTTGAGATTTAAAGATTCTCCTATTTTAATAGCAGTACAAGCTGTGGTTAGTGCACACCACCATTAATCCCTTCAATTAGAAACTATTTTATGGACACAAACAAGATTCCATAAATCTGGCTCCTTTGATCAGAAGAACAAACCAGATGTCAGAGAGAATGTCCTTGACATTTAACTTTTGCGTACAAGGAACCTGGATGAGGTAACACAACTCTACTAGACACTAGAGCTCAGCCTCTACACTTCTACTAACTTGGATCAGAAATAAACTGAACCAAGAAGTAACCAATGGGTTGATCAACATTTAACCAGTCCACCAATCTAAGACATGTTTTCTGGATAAAACATATTAGATTCATAACCCAGATGCCTCCTCTTCCAAATCGTGAGTAGGTTCTAAACACATGTGATTATTACACACTTGTTTAGCACCCAAAGCATCTACTATTCAACATTAAGCCTACACACCTACTGACATGATGTCCCAACATCTGGTAGGACATCAGTTCCTTTCTTCTGGAACACAAAACTGAACTTGGTTATGAAGCCATCACTGCTTCGAGAAAATATAAACATCCCTTGATCACCTTCAAGGTATTCAAAAATAGTCCAAGCTCCAGCTACACCAACAATAGCAAGACTTAAGGTCACTTTTTTAATTAGGTCAAGAATTAGGAAGACTTTTTCAAAGGCCAAAATGAATGGCTCTATCCTTTCTTCAATAGTCTATTAGGTAAACAACATATTTCTTTTGAAAATATATCATCCACACACTAAAGTTCCTTTATGAGTGGACTTGAGAAGTAAAACTCAAGTATCATTTGCAACTTGATGGTTGAATGAGTCTTGCATATATCTCATAACCATAGGATAAACCTGTTGAGGAAACCACACCCTAATGCCATGCCGACCAGGGTTACAACAGATATCATGGAGCGGAGAAACCACACCAAATGCTCCTCAACATCCATCAGGCACAACACAAATAACTTGCACACAATCACCACAGTCCAAGTGCAAGCAAAACAACCTTAGGTTTGAAAATAAATCAAACCTAACACAACATCTCACAACCAAAGCTACAAGCCTGATAACAATAGACAGGTCCAATACCCACCCTATCATGAACAATCCTTCCTCCACTTCTAGGGACCATTCAACCACAAATATGAACTTATCCAAGTTTAAACAGCTTTTCAACATAAATCTTCTACCTTGCTCATAACTAGAAATTATCCCCCTCAGACATCCAGAAACAGACAGGACACCTTCTCTGATACCAATTAAAATTCTGGTATGACATAATTCAGATGTCCTATGACAAGTTGCGACATTTCATATGACTTAAATAACACATGCAAGGTATAAACATTAAAAATAGTACTGAAAAGCAATAAACAACACACATAAGTTGTTAACGCAGTTATAACAAAGAATGGGAGTCTTGTGTTGATTGTTTAGGGATACTTGTATTTGGTGTAATCTTGTTCCCATGGAATTTGGACTATATTGACCCTGCAGCTATTAGTGTATTTTGGGGCGTGAAAGCTTTGAATGCAGACCCAACTCCTGCTTTACTTGCTGATATTAATTATGCACTTCACACTTTGTATGAAAAGAGGAGGGGTACTCTAAATTGTTGCATCCCAATCTTATATTCTTGATTTATGACGCATCTCTATAAGGAAGATTACACAATTCCAAATCTGATGAGATACGAGTGGCCTAAAAAATTAAGGTCTCTTACTGCTAATTCTATGTTGTTGTAAGCGAGGAAGTTATACATTGGAGATATTGTCTAAAATTGCGGAGACTTTCCGAAAGTTCAAATGTTTGGATCACGTGGTTGCATCAAATACAACCCTACTTTGGATTTGCGACAACTAGGGTACCCTTTGGAGGATAAACACTTTGATGAACAAATTCCACAATTAATCATTCATGACATCGGAAAAAATGACCGAGAGTTGCTCAACAAGATCATTCGACCTTGGAGTAAGGTTAATAAAAGAAAGGCCGAAAGGAAGAATGTTGTAGCAAAAGAAAATTAAACTCGACGGGTTTTGGATAAGTTCCAGGTTGTTAAACTACCTTTTGACATTGATCCTAAGTACAACCCAGATGTCCCAGATCCTCGGCCTGTGTCCTTAGAAGAAATAGACAACTTGAAGAAAGCTTTGAAGCAAGCTCAAAAAGAGAAAGAATAATTGGAGCTTAACCTTCATAACTTAGCTAAAGAGAAAAGACAGATGAAACGCGTACTTGAATCTAAAGATCAATAGATTCAGAAATATCGTGAAGCATTTGAAAAGGAGAGTCTTAAGAGGAAGCATTTGACTGAAGGGTTGTTGAGTGCCAATTTCAATTTGGATTCCCACAACCAACATTTGTAAGATGATGCTACCGAAATCGGGAAACTAAGTAGGTGGTTCAAAAAGGCAATGCATGACAAAAAGGAGATGGAAGAAGATTTGAGGGCATAAATCCAAAGTTTGGTGCAAGATTCTTTAGATCAAGAAGAGAAAATGAAGTATCTTACCACGAGAATCCAAGATAGCCAAGAATCGAAGGTAGGGGAACGCCTCAAAAGGATGATGGTAGAATTATTTCTCACCTAAAATACTGATGAATATGAACGAGTATATCTTGAGTTAGAAGACCTCCGAAAGAATTTCCTAATACAACGGAAACTTTATATGAAGATGAGGGCTGAAAAATTATATTGGGAAGAGCAGTATGCAAAGATAGCCAAGGCAGGAAAGGATAATCATAAGATAATTCTAGACCTCTACCAAGAGTATCGGTTCTATAAAGACAAGTATGCAAGACTCGCCTTCTTAGCCAACATTATTATTGGTGACATCCCTAGAAATTTGAGAGATGCGGAAAATGTGATGCTCCCTCTCCCGAAAGACGTTGAAGACTTCGTCAAGCTTTGTATGACAATGGTTGATGTCTTCAGAGAAAAAATCCGCAGGCGCGCTTAGAAGAGTTTTTGTTTCCCTTAGTTATTTCTTTCAGCAAATTTTGATGTTTTAAGTTTGAATATTTTTCAATATCTGAATTGTATTCTCCTTTTTAAAAGACAATTTTTATTTCAATAAAGGTATTTTGTTTCCATATTTTTATTATGTATTTATTTTTTAGATTCTCACCAATAAAAAGCAAAACCTGAAAAAGATATAAAAAGAAAAAATATATATGGAAAATCTAAGTGAATAAGACATTTAAGAACAAAAACTCTTAGCATATTCATACGCATCCATGCATTCACAAACATCACATCATTTCACATTTCATAACATAAAGCTCATTAATTTTAAAAATCATATCCAGTTAAATCATTGGTAAAAAAGAACCACCTCTCCAACCGTCATACCAGACAAGGGCTCATCAAAAGAAAGTGATGGAATAGATCAAAGAGAACCAAGCTGCATTTAGGGAAGATTTGGATATTGTAAAAGGTAACATCGACTCAATGAAAATAGACATGAGACAAGTTCTCCTAGCCTTCAAGAACATCATTGAGTGGAAAGAACAGATTCCTAGGGTAGCCTTTGAAGAAGTAGCCTAGACTATTGGTGCATCGAGCGGTCACCAACCAAGAAGATAACCGGAGTCAGGACCTCAAAAATCAACTATGGATCACAAGAGGTCAGACAAGCTAATACTGAAGGGTTTATCCCACCTCCACGGAAAGTAGGGGCATCTCATACCTTACAAATTTTAGTCAAAAACGCAGACAACTACATAGACGTACAATTTGGAGACCATGACTTAGAGGATGACAATCAAATACCACAAAGGACCACCCACATCCATGTCACTGAAAATCCCTTGGAACTCAACCAGTACAAAGCTCTTGAAGAAATGTTAAAGGTTGTGGAGGGTTATGATGCTTTCGATGTCGACGCTCTCGAAATGGATCTAGTTCCTGATGTAGTGATCCCTCAAAAATTTAAAGTGCCTGACTTTGGAAAATATAAGGGGATCACATGTCTGAGGACTCACCTACACATGGATTTCAGAAAGATGTGTGCATATGCTCAAGACAAAAAGCTAATGATCAATTGCTTCCAAGACAGTATAAGTGTGGCGTCATTAGATTGGTACATGCAATTGGAGCGGGTTTATATCCATACTTGGGCATATCTTGTTAATGCTTTCTTAAGACAATACAAGTATAACTTAGACATGGCGCCTAACTGCATGCAACTCCAAAATTTGTATCAGAAGAAGGAGGAGTCTTTTCAAGACTATTCTCAAAGATGGAGAGAAATTGTTGTACGTGTACAACAACCACTCTTGGAGAAAGAACTAGTCTATATGTTTATAGGCACTTTACAATAATTGTACTATAATAAGATGGTAGGGAGCGTCTCTTCCGGATTCTCTGATTTGGTGATTATCGGTGAAAGGATTGAAGCAAGGATAAAGAGTGGAAAGATACAAGGGGAATCATCTAGAACCCATTATAATTAAAAGAGACATATTCCTAACTTCTCTAAAAATAAGGAAGGACAAATCAATGTTGTAGCATCGCATCCGAGAAAATAACAATCGTTTCTAATTCCATGAGAACAATAACAAAACAGGTTTGAAAGGCCTCCAAGAATATTTGATCCTATCCCCATGCTGCAAAGTCAATTATTGCAACACTTAATCAAAGCACATTTGGTGGAGCTGAAGCCACTAGCTCCTCCAGTTGGGGTACTCCCGCCAAAGTACGATGTGAATGCTAGGTGCAATTATCATGCCAATTCTCTAGGGCATACCATAGAAAAATGTTGGGCTTTCAGATATAAGGTTCAAGATTTGTTGGAATCTCAGGATATTACTTTTGAAAAACCGAACATCAAGACAAGTCTCATGCCTCTACATGGTGGACCAGCGATAAATGCAATTGAAGTGGTTACTAACTTTGGGGAAGCCAGACGAGTGAAGGCGTCGATAAACCATTTGAAGGAATATTTGTTGGAGTGTGGGTTCCTCTTGGAACATAATAAAGCTTTCGAGAAGACATTACAAAAATTAGTGGATCAGGGGATAGTCCAATTCGGACCCTAAAGAAGAATATGTAGCTGCGATCGATGCAAGTACAAAGAAGCCATTGGTAATTCCTTGCTATAGGTCGAACCTTAATAAGAAAACTCTTGTGATTCCATGGGGATAGTCAACAGAAGCAGCAATGATGATACCAAGACAGACTCTAAGGATACATGTGGTACTAAAGACTACGATGGTGATTAGGGGGCCATCTCCTACACCTAATGAAAGTAACAAAGCAGTACCTTGGAGTTATGATTCTACTATATACGTAAATGGTTTAAAACAGGAATGTGAATCATCGACAAGTCAAGGTTCGGGGATCACAAATATTGTTGGAACAAGGGGTATGACCCGCAACGGTCGAATCTATGGTCCCGAACAACAAAATAGGGATGACATTATGGGTAAGGATAAAGGAAAGTTATGGTTGATACAAATCGAGAACAAGAATCTCTGAGCAAGAACTTTAAAGACCAAGAGGAGGAAGAGTTCTTGAAAATAATCAAGAGAAGTTATTATAGGGTGGTGATTCAACTGCACCAAACTCCAGCCAAGATTTCAATACTCTCGTTTCTCCTCAACTCAGAAGCGCATTGAGGCTCTATAATGAAGGTCCTAAGTTCTTCTCATGTTGCAGAAGATATTATTGTGAATTCGTTTTACAACGTTGTAGCAAATCTAACATATGGATCATATATAGGTTTTAATGACAGTGAGTTTCCTCCATAAGGTATAGCTCACAACAAGGTGTTGCATATTTCCATTCAGATCGGTATGACTAGCCTATCCAGGGTACACTGATATTGGTTCTGCCCTTAATGTGCTACCAAAATCCAGCTTGATGAAGTTAACGCTAAATGGTGTTGTTATAAGTCGAAGTTATACGATATTTAAAGCTTTCGATGGTTCTTAAAGTTCAGTATTTGGAGAAGTGGATCATCCTGTCAAGATCGTGCCGCATATGTTTTATATCACTTTTTAAGTCTTGGATATAGAACCAGCGTATACATGTTTACTCGGACGACCTTGGATTCATGCAGCAAGGGAAATTACTTCATATTTACATCAGAAATTTAAGTTCTTCGTTAAAGGAAGATTGGTTATAATTGACAGTGAAGAGGACATCTTTGTAAGTCACATAGAGTCCTACAGATATATCAGTGCTGATGAAGACTGTATAGCAGCATCATTTCAAGTTTTATAAGTTGCTTCAATGGTGACCCTACCGATGGAAAAAATCAAGAAACCAACTGTGACTTCGTGAAGAGACTTGCAAACAGCTGTGAAAGATGGTACCTCTAAAGGTTGGGGTAAACTTGTGGAGATACCTCAAAAGAAGAATTGTTTTGGTTTGGGCTATAAATGATTAAAGGCTACCCTAAAAGACAAGGCACGATTTCCTTCTATCCAGGAAACCTTCATCAAAAAAGGAACAAAGCGTGGTGGACAAGTGGCGATGATATCTAACAAGAACAACACCAAGAGAGCATCTGACTTCATCCGTGAATGTACTCCAAGCGAAGAGCTCAAGAGTTGGACAACCGTGGAGATTCCATAAATCTTTTTCTTTCCAAAGTAATTTTTCTTGTTTTTGAAAAAACCTATGTCAAACCCGAGGTATAGGGGTAGCTTGTAAGGGTCCCCCAATTTGCTTCAGATAGTATTCACAATTAATAAAAGTTATATTTCACATTTAATTAAGATCCATTTCTTTTCTTGCATTTATTTCTTATGTTTAAAAATGGAAATACTTTTATTGATATGCATTTTACAAAATTCACATACTAAAACTGCACCAAAACATGATAAATGTTTAGATCCTTTCCTAAAATCACCGATAAAGTTACTGCTGCTATCCGATATAATTTTGATGCACCCATCAACCAAGCGGAAGAGCAGGATGATGAAGATCTTGAACTCTTCGAAGAATTGGCAAGGGAATTAGAGCAATGGGCTGACAATATACAACCATACGAAGAATTAATTGAGACCATTAACCTTGGCACAAAGGAAGATCCAAAAGATATCAAGCTAGGAGCAACATTGGAGAAAAACATCAAAAAAAGACTGATCAAGTTGTTACATGAATATGTGGACATATTTGCCTGGTCTTAGAGAGACATGCCAGGATTGGATACAGACATTGTGGTGCATAGACTACCTCTATAGGAAGGTTTCTCTCCAGTTAGACAGAAACTCAGAAGAACTCGTCCAGACATGTCTAGCAAGATTCGAGAAGAAGTCCTTAAACAATTCAACGCGGGGTTCTTAGTGTTGGTAGACTATCCACCTTGGATAGCTAACATCGTATCAGTGCCCAAAAAGGACGGCAAAGTGTGTATATGTGTAGATTTTTGGGATCTGAATAAATCAAGTCCCAAAGACGATTTTTCGTTACCTCACATAGATGTTTTGGTGGATAATATAGCTCAAGCTTTGATGATCTAATTCATGGATGGTTTTTAAGGTTATAATCAACTAAAAATGGCACCCGAGGATATGGAAAAGACTACCTTCATGATTCATTGGGGAATTTTCTGTATAGGGTGATGCCTTTTAGTCTAAAGAACACGGTGGCAAACTATCAACAGGCTAATGTCACACTATTTTACGATATGATCCAAAAAGTTGAGGTATACGTAGATGATATGATTGAAAAATCTCATACAGAGAAGTATCACATCGTACATTTACAAAAATTATTCGAACATCTATGGAAGTTCAAACTGAGGTTGAATCCAAACAAATGTACATTTGGTGTCAGGTCAGATAAATTACTGAGTTTTATTGTGAGTTAGCGCGGTATTGAGGTAGACCCCGACAAGGTGAAAGCCATACAAGAAATGCCAGCCCCAAGAACAGAAAAGGAGGTTCGTGGTTTCTTAGGACGATTGAATTACATTTCGAGGTTCATATTGCACCTAACTTCTATGTGCGAACTTATATTCAAATTACTTCGAAAAAATTAGACAGTGGTGTGGATCGATGATTGTCAGACAGCCTTCGAGACATTAAAGAAATATTTACAAGAACCACCAATATTGATGCCACCAGTTCCCAGAAGACCTCTCATCGTGTATCTAACACTGCTTGAAGGGTCAATGGGATGTTGTTGTACCCCAAAATTTGCCCTCCCATATTCCTCAAGATTTATCAAGAATCATCTCCAAATGGTTCAAGATTACTCAAGGATTGCACAGTCCAAATATCTCCTAAGCCAGTCAAAATTAAGGTTTTGTTTCTTTCAAGTAATTTGAGGTTTTCAGTGGTCCAATCAAGTCTCATAGGCCTATATACATTGTCAATCATCTACATGCCAAGTCTCAAGACTCACAGTGCCAAATTCCACAGTCAAAAGCCCTATTTGCTCTATAGTCAACTGTAGGGGCAAAATGGTCATTTTGCAGTCAAAAGTCATAATTTTTGGTCAACATCTTACTTTGAGCTCACAATCATCATTTGATCAAGTCTTGATCATGATTCCACAAGAATGGCTCAAAAATCATCAAGATGCAAAAAGTTACTATTTTTGGACAGCAGAAAAGTCAATTGTATCTTGACCAAGGCATAACTTTTTCATGGTTCATCAGAAAAATCCCATCCAATGCTCATTTTGAAGGGGATGACATTTCCTACAAATCATCTTCACATTCCAAGTCCAAGAAATTCTCTCACAAAAAGTTATCAATTTCTACATTATAGGTCAATTTCAAAAGTCAACAAAAATTCACATTAAGTCAAAGACCATAACTTGAGATTGGTAAATCCAAATGACATGGGACCAAAGGAATTAGTTAGAGGACTTCAAGACCTTCCCAAAAAGTCAAAGAACATGTTCATATGATCAAAATTGAGCAAGATATGCATTGGAGAAGTTGGGAAATTTTTATGAATTTGCAAATGTCAACTTTGCCCAAAACATCTTGTTTTTGCTAATGGGCCTCAAATTTCTTCTTGAAACATTGTCCAAGGCCTATGCACGACCCATCAAGCTTAAATTGATTTATTTTCTTATTTTTTATTAATTAATTGGATTTTTAATCAATTTTAATTCATTTAATTAATTTAAAATGTAGGAAATTCAAAGATATGATTTTTTTCAATCTTTTGTGAAGCAAACAAGCTCAAGACAAGTTGGCAAATTCGTGCGCACATCAAGGGGACAAAAATCTCAAAGTTTGGCAAGTTTTCTCAATCAAAAAGATGCAAAAAGATATGATTGCAAATCAAATATTGAAACATCAATTCCATGGATTTCTTGGCCAAGATTTAACCTAAACCCAGTCTCCTATATATACACAACTCAACCCTAATGCATTGGACGTGAAATCTCTGTTGAAAAAAGCCATAGCTATTCAACAAAATCCAAAGAAAACTCAAAACTGTTTTCCAGGTTCCAACACGATTCAAAGCATTTTATTGTTTCTAATACATTGCAGGGGTTCCCAGGAACGTGTAGGAATCAAAACCAAGTGCTAAAGCTCAAAGAATCCAAAGAAACAGTTTCACGGTTTGAACATATTTTCCAGAATCGCATCTCATTATGCATGTGCATTTGACATATTTTATTGGTTGTTTTGTGTTAATAGGGACCATACGAAGATTTTGGCATAGGTTAATTGCATTAAAACGCACAGAATCAGAATTTGCCATGAACGAGTTTTAGGGTTCTTCAGTTCTGGAATTGGGGCTTTGTGAATCAAGTAAAATTAGGATCCATGAGGCATATGGTTGTAATCCTGAGAACCAGACGAATTTAACCCTACCCTCGCGAACAATTTATATTGAACACAGACTTATTCGCTATTATTCCTCATGTTAGATTGTGGGGGTTAAAAACCACCGCTATCTATTTGTTATTTTGCAGGTTCAAGGAGAACGATGATGAGGTGTAAACGTGTGAATGGATAATTCGAAACTACGCGCGCTTGTTTTGTTTGTACAACATATGGATTTGTTTTTATATATTATTTTCACTTAGTATTATAATTACAAAAGCAAGAAAATGGTGTAGTGGCTAGTGAGGTGGCTGGTAATCATTGGGACCTGGGTTCGATTCCCAGGTCCCCCAAAACGCTTGTTTCTATTTTTTTTACATATTCACATGCAGGTGTTTAAAGGTGTTCCACCACGCACGTTCCAATCCTAGGTGCCATGTGTCCTTAAGCATAGATCTGATGGCCATGAGATGCTGAACACCATGCTCCCAGTCAAAGCATGCGTGGATAATTTCCAGAAAGTCAACAAGGCTTGATTGTTAATGGGCCAGAATTCCAGAACAAACCTCCATCTGGGCCCAACACCCCCTGGGTTTTGTTTTCTTATTTTTCTCTTTTATAGTTTATCTTTAATTATTAATATTATTATTATTTAATTAACTTAGCTATTTTCATAATAAATTCAGACAATTAAAAAATGTGAATATTTATACTATTATTATTATTATTTAATTAACATAATTATTATTTTCATAATAAATTCAGCAAGACTAAAAACCTAAAAAATTATTATTATTATTATTATTTATTAATTTCACTACTAATTTATTATTTTTGTAAATAAATTCTAACATAGATTTATTTAGTTAATTAGGTCAACTTTAACCTTTTTTTCACAATAAATAAAATCCATGTAGAATTAGGTTAATTAATATATTTAACTATTTTATTTTATTTTCATTAAAAATATAAAACAAACTTAAAAAACATTTCTTTTGTTTAATTAATTAGAATTAGGTTTAATTAAATGCAAAAAAGGACCAAAATTCATTCTTTTCTCAAAAAGGGGTCAAAACCCTAAGGACTTTCCCGGTTTAATTTCTTTTCGCGCATGTTAATTTTTGATCATATTTATGTAATTGCTCCGAGGATGTAATAGCGTAATTAGGACTTTTTATCGTTTTCTTTTAATTTCTCGCATTTACTTTTCAAGGGTTGCTTTTGGCGATGTAAATACCCACGCCTTGTAATAGCTTAGATTTAATTTCCCGCAATTTACTTTCCGCACAATTATTAACTGCTATGCATGACAAGACTTGTATGAAATTAAAACCAACTCGTAGCTCACCATAATACATGTGCAAAGATAATATAAACTGAAACTTGACACACTCGCACATGCCACTCTTAGGGTACGCCTCACTTGGTTGCCTCGACGTGGTCATTGAGTATAGGGTGTTTTAGAGGTCACCCTCCTGTCTAAAGATCTAAGTCGCCTCAAAACGGTTGCCTTGGATAAAAAGGATCTAGGACATTAGGGTTACCGCTAAGGCGTCCTACTATTGCTTTGGTGACCACACATGTCCCTATAATCGAATTGACCCGAATAACTCCAACGATGGTGCTACCTACTTCTCAATAGTGGGATAGTACTGTCTAAAGGACATTTACACAGCTTAATTCCTTTGAGTAGGTAGATTTCTCCTAGGTACTTGCTCTTTCAAAAAAAACAACTTTTCGCACTTACACTTTCAAACAAAAGTTTTCAAACAACTACTTCATACACTCTTGAGGACTGATACAAGAGTTCAAACGAAGTTTTCAAACAAACTTTTTCAAAACCCACAAACACAAAAAAGGCAAACATTTTTGAAAACATACGGGATAACCACGGATAGAAAGGGTGCTAACACCTTCCCTTTCTATAATCTACCTCCCGAACCGAGAAACATATCCAAAAGGAATTTTGCTGTGCTTTTGTCCTTTCCTTGTTGGAGAATATAAAAGACGGTGGCGACTCTTGCTTACCGCGATATTTCGCGAACCAGCATTAAAAAACAGTCAGTTCTATTTCCACCAATCACAGAACTGGCGACTCTGCTGGGGAGTAAACTATAAGTGAGGTGTACCTTAGGATTAGATCATTCTATGTTTTCAATTGTATGCCTTGTTTGCTTTAATATTGTGGGCTTGCATTGGAGTTTCATAGATCCTAACTCGGATCTGGGGAATACCCTTTAGGTAGCAATAAACTGTGAGGGACCTGTCCAGCGTAGACCGACACGGGTGAAGCAGTAGCTACGTTGGTGTGACACCTTGGTCTGTACCGATATCCCTTGTGTTGGAACGAGGAGAATATGGGTCTTCTGAGGAGTCATTAAGCACCAACTGACCTTAGAACCTTAAATTGACCCAACTTGGCCATAGAACAGTAGCAGTATGCTACACTCATTGAGGCTAAACTCTCGCGATGGTTCCGGCCGCAAGAAAAGATTGCGAAGCTGGAGTTATGACCGATTGAGGGTAGTCAGTGATATTGAGATCCTCTAGAACCCGATTACTATTTTTTAGGATAGGTCTTAACCAACTGAAACTGAAAGAGGGTAGTACCTAAACTTCATGCCAGCCGGAAATCTAAGGGCTCTTTTGTGTGACTTGTGTGCCTTCAAATCTGAACTACTTGCACATTCTTGTTATCTGACAACATGAGTTCCTTGCAGGTTCTGTTTACGGTCCTTAATCTGGACTTATTACAGGGCTTACTAACACCTCACACTGTTGAATCCACATGCATAACATCATACGCATCATAACATCATACCATAGCATTTCCTTAACCATTTCAAAGATCTCAAGGGTTTGTGATGCAGGTCATGATGAATCCAATGTCTAGCAAGGGGCAAAGGGGATTTATTTTCCTTTAGCCAAGGTTGTTTGGAGATCAAAACACGATAACTTGAGTCAGGGGCTATGACCCACTCGATATGGCGAGCTTGACTCTTGAAGAAGGACTCTTAACAACATGAAGTTTCTTCAATCAAAGTTGCAAGATTTAAATTCTAACAAGTTTCTTTGTTTACCCCGCGAGATCCTTGAAAACATTGCATACATATATCATACATGTCATTGCATCACAGGTCACCCTTTACAGGTCTCTCACGTTCTCGTTGTTTATTTCAGCAATGGCTTCCCAACAAGACAACCAGGATCTTCATACTCAAGAGACTCAATTCAGGGAGATCTTCCTAAGCCTATCCAAGGGGAAGGAAGAGTTGAGAACACTCCTCATGGGGAATTTGATCAAGAAGAGTCCTGAAGACAGCAAGGACGAACGGCTGAAACATCTGCAAGCTGAGGTAGATGCAATGAGAACCCAGATGCTGGGGCAGATGGCTCTTATCCAAGGCTTAGCTCGGGAAGAAGAAGAGTTGAGATCCATGATCAACCAACTTCATCAAGACAAATACAATAGTATGAAGCAAACAGTCAAGGCTGGGGATCAAACCAGTAATCAGCCTCCAAGAAGACAAGAGTTTGGTATGGTGAAGAATGGACCTCTCCAAGTTGCTACTACCTCAAGGGTCCGACAACAACCTCACCAAGAACAGCAGGTTGATCAGAGCAAGCCAAACAAGCCCATGAGGCAATTTACCAATATCAACATGTCACCAACTCAAGCGCTACAACACATGTTAAAGACAGGGCTGATTACATTAAAGGCTCCTCCCCGGAACCCAAATACTTCCGCTCCTACCTATCATCGTTATGAAAGGTGTGCATACCACTCTGACGGTCCAGGACATGACACCGACAACTGTTGGACTCTGAAGAACAAGATCCAAGACTTGATTGACGGGAGGGTGTTGGAGTTCATGCCGGATGGTGAGATGAAAATCTTCCGCTGAGCCTTCTCCATCTGAGATGACTAGTTCAAACTAAAAAACTTTTGTTCATTCGAATGTTCAAGTTGTATTTTTCTTTGATTGTTCAAACAATTATCATGTTAAACTTTCCTATTTCATTAATGCATCGCATATGTCTGTTTTGAATTAATTGTATTCACTATATTCAAATTGCTTTCATTTTTGTGATGTTCAACTCTCGATTAAAAAATTCTAAGCCTCTTGAGGGAGGATGACGAAAACGATACCACGATCTTTACAGTATGCTTTTGAACAGACCCCGCTGATGAAGTACAGGCATTGTTTCAAATCCTAAACAGTGGAGTTATAAGGAAGATAATCCCTAGTCAACCCCTTTGAGCCTAAGAAGTTGGAGTTTTTCTTTTTACAAATTAAAACCCTTAATTACAACCTGGGGCAGGGTAGTTTTCTCAGTTAATCTAGGTGCACAATGAATGGCACCAAAGGAGTCCTTCCAAAACAAAAGACAGTGATGGTTCCGTATAGTCGTCAAGACAGGCAGTCATTGTCTCTCAAAATAAAAGCCCAATAAGTCAAAACCTATGAAGGAGACTTACAAAAACTGGGGTATCCCGCTGACTGTAATCACAAAAGAAACAGTTCAGGCAAAAAGACAGGGATAATAAAATAAAAAAGAAAGAGGTCCTACAAACCCTCAACAAAAAAAGAAAGAAATGACTACCTATTCTAAATAAACTATCAGTATTCGAACCATCACCGGAATATCAGAGAAAAGACTTAAACGAGATCTAATGCACGATTAGCTGAGTTTAGGATTGAAGAACATCACGAAGAGCGGGTGGGTACAAATAATTTTGAGCCTTTATCCTTTGTTTCTTAAACTGTGAACCAGGCCACGTTATAACCCTTAAAAGTCCTAGCTGAAGCACGGGTTAGTTCAAAAGCATATTGTTACAAAAGGTATCCTGACTCCTGTAGGGCTTGCTGTAAAATCTTGAGTTGACATCACATTTTACAAAAAATCACTTGTTTTATTGAAAACTGCATTTTCAAAAACTTCAAGACAGACATAAGCTTTGCATTCTTGAAATAATATTGTTTGCATATGACTATCTGTTCAACAGCAGAGAAATTCGCACGACGAATATCTAGTGAACAAAAATCTTCTCAAGGATCATCTCAAGCGGAAGAAACACTTCCAACCAAGGGGCAGACGTGATCATTGTCCATCATCTGGGGCAATAAAGTCAAGATTCAAGGAATCTCTCAAAAATGCCAAATAGCCAGGGGCAGATCTCCGCCTGAGTCACTAGGGCATTGTGCATGAATTCCAACGACAAATCTGGTGCGATCAAACATCTTCTGGTAATATGACAACACAACACTACTGATAGTGACAACTCCCTACATCCTGAGGGCATGGACATAGTCGAAAAAAATACTATGCATAATCAAAGACCCGCTAGGTCGACTGGCCTAGGCAAAAATAAGGGCTCCCCGGCGAACCAAAAGGGTTCGGGCAAAAATAAGGGATGAAAATGAAAAAATCTGTACACCCGGCAAGTCGAAAACCTGAAAAGGCGGCTTGGGCAAAAATGGATATCCCGGTGGACTGAAAACCCGAAAGGGCGGTCTAGGAAAAAATTAGGGATCAAAGCATACGACTATGTCCCGTTATCTCGTCACTTGCCTACCAGAAGAAGATTTGTCAAATCAGCAGTTATCAAGACCTCCACAGGTACCTTCTCCCATAAAAGCTGGGGCAATAAGAGTGGTCCAAACGGTACAATTGCTTTGCTCACCAGGTACAAGGTAGGTTCGGCTGAAGAATGTAACCAAGATACCTTCACTCCCCGCAGAGTAAGACAAGATTCAGCAATACTCTCCCCAAGCAGAGTTGGCCTCCCATCAGCCCAAAAATGTGCAGTATCTCCAACAAGTCAGCAATACTCTCCCCTCAAGCAGAGTTAGTCTGCTGTCAGCCTTAAGGAAGTTGGGTATCCCCAGAAGATCTCAATATTCTCCAGCAAAGTGTACAGATATTCCTCAGCAAGCATCCCCGACAGTCTTAATATTCCTCAACGGAAATATAAGATTGTTCCCCGGCGGAATACCAGACACCCCAGTGGAGCCATTTCCCCAGTGTAGTTCAAAGTTTCCCCAGGAGAGTTGAATCATCCTCCCCAGTAGATCCCAGAAGCTTATCCCCTGCAGAATGCATCTCTCCCCGACCATGTTCCAAGGTTATTCCCCACCAGAGCCTATAACTGGGTTATCCTCAGTAAATTACAACAGAAGGATCATCCTCGGCGAAGCTCTTCCTATCCCCAGCGGAGTTCATCAAATTCCCCAACAGAGCTCATCAACGGAATCCCCAACGGAGTTATCGTTAAAACCTCAACGAAGCATCTCTTCCCTACAGAGTAATTCCCCGCAGAGTAATGTCTTCATCATGTTTATTCCCCAATGGAGTCATTCTCCTACAGGTTTATTCTTGCAAACATCTTTGCTCATCATCCCCAGCGGAGACGAAGAACTCTACTCTTCAACAACAGCCCAGGATTCAACGAACTTCCCGGCATTCGTCAAGGATTTATTTTCCCAGACGAAGATACATTCATAAACATCACATTGTCATATATCATGATACATGCATATACGAATCATATCATACAATCTCATTTATGTTGAGAACATCATTGCTTGATCCATATCATGCATTGCATATGACTGACCTTTACCTTTCAGAAAAGATGCAGTTAAACTCTAAATCCAGTCAAAGAAGACAAATCCAGTCAAAGAAGACAAATCCAGTTAAATCAATTCCTAAAAGATTTTTCTGATGCAAACCCGTCATTGAAGAAAACCCGCCATTGAAGAAAACCCGTCATTGAAGATAATCCGTCGTTGAAGACAACCCGTCATTGAAGACAACACGTCGTTGAAGACAACCTGTCATTAAAGACAACCCGTCATTGAAGACAATCTGTCAATAAAGACAACCTGTCAATAAAGACAACCTGTCAATAAAGACAACCTATCAATAAAGACAATCCGTCATTGAAGCAACCCGTCATTGAAGACAACCCGTCATTGAAGACAATCCGTCATTGAAGACAACCTATCAATAAAGACAACTCGTCATTGAAGACAATCTGTCAATAAAGACAACTCGTCATTAAAGGCAACTTGTCAATAAAGACAACCCGTCATTAAAGACAACCTGTCAATAAAGACAATTCGTCATTGAAGACAACCCGTCATTGAAGACAATCCGTCAATAAAGACAACCCGTCATTGAAGACAATCTGTCAATAAAGACAACCCGTCATTGAAGACAATTTGTCCATAAAGACAATCCGTCATTGAAGACAACCTGTCAATAAAAACAACCTGTCAATAAGGACAACCTGTCAATAAAGACAATCCATCAATAAAGATAACCCGTCCAGGAAGACAACCCGCTAAAAGAAACAACTCGTCAAAGAAGACAAAACCTCCCCTGGTTCAGTTAAATCGATCCCTAAAGATTTTTCTGAGATAATCTGTCAGTAGAGACAACCCATCCACCTTTTGAAGTTCCAGATTCGATACCTGTATCTAGCCAGGGCATATCTATGAGCAATTGACTGTAGATCTATACCTGTATCTATCCAGGAAAGTATCTGCATGAAGAGTTTGAACATCAATACCTATATCTAGCCAGGAAGTCATCTTTCCTTCTCAGGTCAGAGGTCCACACCTGTATCCAGCCAGGAAAGCTATCTCGACCAACCTTTTGAAGTTCCAGATTCGATACCTGTATCTAGCCAGGGCATATCTGTGAGCGATTGATTGTAGATTCGATACCTGTATCTAGCCAGGGCATATCTGCATGAAGAGTTTGAAGATCAACCCCTGTAACAGGCCATGAAATTATCTTTCATTCTCAGGTCAGAGGTCTACACCTATATCCAGCCAGGAAAGCTATCTCGACAACCTTTTTAAGTTCCAGTTTCGATACCTGTATCTAGCCAGGGCATATCTGTGAGCGATTGATTGTAGATTTGATACCTGTATCTAGCCAAGGCATATCTGCATGAAGAGATTGAAGATCAATACCTGTATCTAGCCAGGAAGCCATCTTTCATTCTCAGGTCAGAGGTCTACACCTGTATCCAGCCAGGAAAGCTATCTCGACCAACCTTTTTGAGTTCCAGATTCGGTACCTGTATCTAGCCAGGAAATATTTGTGAGCGATTGATTATAGATCTATACCTGTATCTAGCCAAGAAAGTATCTGCATGAAGAGATTGAAGATCAACACCTGTAACAGGCCAGGAAATTATCTTTCTTTCTCAGGTACGCAAGTTCTCACTAAAGAATCTCGTACGCGATCAACATCTCCAGATGGCATCTTTAAGCCCATCTCCACCACCATCCATTACATTTCCAAATGGCATCTATAAGCCCATTCCCGACAAGATTCTGTCACATTTCCAGATGGCATCTTTAAGCCCATCCTCCTATCCACCATCTCTCCCAAATGGCATCTGTAAGCCCATTCCCGACATCACGTTGCTGATACTATACCATGTGAGCGCAAATTTCTGGGCACTCTAGTGTTCAATCATCTTCCACCTTCGGATCACGAAAGACACGCAAGCCAATCTACATCCTCAGGTTTAAGAAGATTGAATAGGGGCAACTGTTGTACCCCAAAATTTTCCCTCCGATATTCCTCAAGATTTATCAAGAATCATCTCCAAATGGTCCAAGATTACTCAAGGATTGCACAGTCCAAATATCTCCTAAGCTAGTCAAAATTAGGGTTTTGTTTCTTTCAAGGAATTTGAGGTTTTCAGTGGTCCAATCAAGTCTCATAGGCCTATATACATTGTCAAGCATCTACATGCCAAGTCTCAAGACTCACAGTGCCAAATTCCACAGTCAAAAGCCCTATTTGCTCTACAGTCAACTGTAGGGGCAAAATGGTCATTTTGTAGTCAAAAGTCAGAATTTTTGGTCAACATCTTATTTTGAGCTCACAATCATCATTTGATCAAGTCTTGATCATGATTCCACAAGAATGGCTCAAAAATCATCAAGATGCAAAAAGTTACTATTTTTGGACAGCAGCAAAGTCAACTGTATCTTGACCAAGGCATAACTTTTTCATGGTTCATCATAAAAATCCCATCCAATGCTCATTTTGAAGGGGATGACATTTCCTACAAGTCATCTTCACATTCCAAGTCCAAGAAATGCTCTCACAAAAAGTTATCAATTTCTACATTATAGGTCAATTTCAAAAGTCAACAAAAATGCACTTTAAGTCAAAGACCATAACTTGAGATTGGTAAATCCAAATAACATGGTACCAAAGGCATTGGTTAGAGGACTTCAAGACCTTTCCAAAATGTCAAATAACATGTTCATATGATCAAAATTGAGCAAGATATGCATTGGAGAAGTTGTGAAATTTTTATGAATTTGCAAAAGTCAACTTTGCCCAAAACATCTTGTTTTTGCTAATGGGCCTCAAATTTATTCTTGAAACATTGTCCAAGGCCTATGCACGACCCATCAAGCTTAAATTTATTTATTTTCTTATTTTTTATTAATTAATTGGATTTTTAATCAATTTTAATTCATTTAATTAATTTAAAATGTAGGAAATTCAAAGATATGTTTTTTTTCAATCTTTTGTGAAGAAAACAAGCTCAAGACAAGCTGGCAAATTCGTGCGCACATCAAGGAGACAAAAATCTCCAAGTTTGGCAAGTTTTCTCAATCAAAAAGATGCAAAAAGATATGATTGCAAATCAAATATTGAAATATCAATTCCATGGATTTCTTGGCCAAGATTTAACCTAAACCCAGTCTCCTATATATACACAACTCAACCCTAATGCATTGGACGTGAAATCTCTGCTGAAAAAATCCATAGCCATTCAAGAAAATCCAAAGAAAACTCAAAACTGTTTTCCAGGTTCCAGCACGATTCAAAGCATTTTATTGTTTCTAATACATTGCAGGGGTTCCCAGGAACGTGTAGGAATCAAAACCAAGTGCTAAAGCTCAAAGAATCCAAAGAAACAGTTTCACGGTTTGAACATATTTTCCAGAATCGCATCTCATTATTCATGTGCATTTGACATATTTTATTGGTTGTTTTGTGTTAATAGGGACCATACGTAGCTTTTGGCATAGGTTAACTGCATTAAAACGCACAGAATCAGAATTTGCCATGAACGAGTTTTAGGGTTCTTCAATTCTGGAATTGGGGCTTTGTGAATCAAGTAAAATTAGGATCCATGAGGCATATGGTTGTAATCCTGAGAACCAGAAGAATTTAACCCTACCCTCGCGAACAATTTATATTGAACACAGACCTATTCGCTATTATTCCTCATGTTAGATTGTGGGGGTTAAAAACCCCCGTTATCTGTTTGTTATTTTGCAGGTTCAAGGAGAACGATGATGAGGTGTAAGCGTGTGAATGGATAATTCGAAACTACGCGCGCTTGTTTTGTTTGTACATCATATGGATTTGTTTTTATATATTATTTTCACTTAGTATTATAATTACAAAAGCAAGCAAATGGTGTAGTGGCTAGTGAGGTGGCTGGTAATCATTGGGACCTGGGTTCGATTCCCAGGTCCCCCAAAACGCTTGTTTCTATTTTTTCTTACATATTCACATGCAGGTGTTTAAAGGTGTTCCACCATGCACGTTCCAATCCTAGGTGCCATGTGTCCTTAAGCATAGATCTGATGGCCATGAGATGCTGAACACCATGCTCCCAGTCAAAGCATGCGTGGATAATTTCCAGAAAGTCAACAAGGCTTGATTGTTAATGGGCCAGAATTCCAGAACAAACCTCCATCTGGGCCCAACACCCCCTGGGTTTTGTTTTCTTATTTTTCTCTTTTATATTTTCTCTTTAATTATTAATATTATTATTATTTAATTAACTTAGCTATTTTCATAATAAATTCAGACAATTAAAAAATGTGAATATTTATACTATTATTATTATTATTATTATTATTATTATTATTATTATTATTTAATTAACATAATTATTATTTTCATAATAAATTCAGCAAAACTAAAAACCTAAAAAATTATTATTATTATTATTATTTATTAATTTCACTACTAATTTATTATTTTTGTAAATAAATTCTAACATGGATTTATTTAGTTAATTAGGTCAACTTTAACATTTTTTTCACAATAAATAAAATCCATGTAGAATTAGGTTAATTAATGTATTTAACTATTTTATATTATTTTCATTAAAAATATAAAACAAACTTAAAAAACATTTCTTTTGTTTAATTAATTAGAATTAGATTTAATTAAATGCAAAAAAGGACCAAAATTCATTCTTTTCTCAAAAAGGGGTCAAAACCCTAAGGACTTTCCCGATTTAATTTCTTTTCGCGCATGTTAATTTTTGATCATATTTATGTAATTGCTCCGAGGATGTAATAGCGTAATTAGGACTTTTTATCGTTTTCTTTTAATTTCTCGCATTTACTTTTCAAGGGTTGCTTTTGGCGATGTAAATACCCACGCCTTGTAATAGCTTAGATTTAATTTCCCGCAATTTACTTTCCGCACAATTATTAACTGCTATGCATGACAAGACTTGTATGAAATTAAAACCAACTTGTAGCTCACCATAATACATGTGCAAAGATAATATAAACTGAAACTTGACACACTCGCACATGCCACTCTTAGGGTACGCCTCACTTGGTTGCCTCGACGTGGTCATTGAGTATATGGTGTTTTAGAGGTCGCCCTCCTGTCTAAAGATCCAAGTCGCCTCAAAACGGTTGCCTCGGATAAAAAGGATCTAGGACATTAGGGTTACCGCTAAGGCGTCCTACTATTTCTTTGGTGACCACACATGTCCCTATAATCGAATTGACCCGAATAACTCCAACGATGGTGCTACCTACTTCTCAATAGTGGGATAGTACTTTCTAAAGGACATTTACACAGCTTAATTCCTTTGAGTAGGTAGATTTTTCCTAGGTACTTGCTCTTTCAAAAAAAACAAATTTTCGCACTTACACTTTCAAACAAAAGTTTTCAAACAACTACTTCATACACTCTTGAGGACTGATACAAGAGTTCAAACGAAGTTTTCAAACAAACTTTTTCAAAACCCACAAACACAAAAAAAGCAAACATTTTTAAAAACATAGTGAGCAAGTACCTAAGAGCCCGTGGATAACCACGGATAGAAAGGGTGCTAACACCTTCCCTTTCTATAATCTACCTCCCGAACCGAGAAACATATCGAAAAGGAATTTTGCTGTGCTTTTGTCCTTTCCTTGTTGGAGAACATAAAAGACGGCGGCGACTCTTGCTTACCGCGACATTTCACGAACCAGCATTAAAAAATAGTCAGTTCTATTTCCACCGATCACAGATGTGTATTAGGACAACATGATGAAATGGGTAGAAAAGAGCATGCAATCTACTACATCAGCAATAAATTCACCGACTGTGAAACCAGGTACTCGCTTCTTGAGAATACTTGTTATGCATTGGCTTAGGCTACTAAAATATTGAGGCAGTATATGTTAACTCACACCACGTGGTTAATATCAAGAATGGATCCTTTAAAGTATGTGTTCGAAAAACCATCTATTACAGGAAGAATTGCCTGATGTCAAATGTTACTATCTGAATATGACATTCAATATGTTACTCAAAAGGTCATCAAGGGTAGTGTACTGGCAGACCATCTAGCTCATTAGCCATTTCCATAATATTAACCAATGAAGTTCGACTTTACAGATGAAGATGTCATGGTTATAGGTGACTATGAAATACCAGGGTCCGACGAAGGACCTGAACCAGGGGGACGTTGGACACTCATGTTTGATGGGGCTTCAAATGCACTAGGGCACAATTTTGGAGAAATTTTGACTTCCCCGAAGAATTTTCACAAATCTTATACTGCAAGGTTATGTTTTGACAGAACCAAAAATATTGTGGAATACGAAGCTTGTATCTTGGGTTTAGAATCCGCTATCAATCTTAAGAATAAAATATCTCGAAGTGTTTGGAGACTCAGTGTTAGTCATATACCAAGTCAATGGTGAATGAGACACTAAACATACTAGATTTCTTCCATCTCGGGATCATGTTTTGAAACTAGATACAAAATTTACCGATATTACATTCAGTCATATTCCGCGAGAAGAAAACAAGATGACAGACGCCTTGGAAACTTTATCCGCCATGTTCAAAGTGACTTGGCCAAATCACAAACCTCACATTACAATTAGACATTTTAAAGAACCTACGTATTTCCTTGCCATTGAAGAAGGACCAGATAAAAAGCCTTGGTTCTACAACATCAAAAGGTATCTCGAGAAGTAAGAATATCCAGAAAATGCTTTTGTGATTGACAAATGAACTCTACAGAAGGTAGCTTCAAAATTATTTCTAAATGGTGATGTGTTGTGCAAAAGGAACTACGACACGGTATTACTCAGATGTGTGGAGAAACACGAAGCGGGTACACTTATGATAGAAATCCATGAAGGTAATTTTGAAACTCATACAAATGAATATGCCATGGCCAGAAAGATCTTGTGAGTAGGTTATTAATGGTTGACGATGGAAGCTGACTGCTACCATTATATGAAGATGTGTCACAAATGCCAAATCTATGCTGATAAATTGCATGTGCCAGCGACTCCTTTGAATGTCTTAAGTTCTCCTTGGCCATTTTCAATATAGGGAATTGATATGATAGGAATGATCAAGTCGAAAGCCTCTAACAGACATCAGTTCATACTAGTTGTCATTGATTACTTCACCAAATGGGTGGAAGCTACATCCCACGCAAATGTGTCAAGACAAGTGGTTACTTGGTTCATCAAGAAGAATCTTATATGCATATATGAGGTTCGTAGCAAAATCATTTCAGACAACGAGTCCAATTTGAATAGCAAAATGATGAAGGAGTTATGCGATGACTTCAAGATAGAGCATCATAATTCTTCACCATATCGACCCCAGATGAACGGGGTCGTTGAAGCTGCCAATAAGAACATCAAGAAAATAATTTCGAAAATGGTAAATACATACAAAGATTGGCATGAAATCCTCCCTTTCTCCCTACATGGATATCATACTTCTGTACGTACATCAATTGGTGCAACTCCTTTCTCTCTAGTATATGGCATGGAGGCAGTACTCCCTCTTGAAGTAGAGATCCCATCACTTTGAATTCTAACGGAAACAAATCTTGAAGAAGCAGAGTGGGTGCAAACACAACTTGATCAACTTAACCTCATTGAAGAAAAATGCTTGATAGCTTTGTGCCACACCCAGTTGTACCAAAAGCGGATGAAGAAAGAATTTGGCAAAAAGGTTTGTCCTCGAGTGTTCAAAGAAGGAGATTTAGTGCTCAGGAATATTCTACTACCTCTCCTTGGTTTACATGGTAAATAGAAACCCAACTACGAAGGTCCGTACGTGGTAAAAACAACAGTCTCGGGTGGCAGTCTTATCTTCACAATAATGGATGGGGAGGAACTACCTCATCCGACAAAATCTGACGCAGTTAAAAAATAATATGTATAAAAAGATCTCTAAGTTCGAACCCTAAACAAGCGACTTAGGAAAAAAGGAGTGTCCCGGTAGATTAAAAACCCTGAAGGGAAATCCATGCAAAAGTTTGGGACATACACACACAAAAATTCCCGGTGGATTGAAAACCTGAAATAGCGGTCCAGGAAAAAGTTAGGGATCTTATTCAAAAATAAAGAACAAAAAGACTACGATCTAAGAACCACGACTACGACCACGAAGGAGAGGGATTGATCCAAATCATTTGACTCAGAAGCAAAGGGGATTAGATCTATCAAAAGGATATTGGAGAAACAACAATAGCGATTATCATTTTCATTGCCATTTTCATTTTTTGTTAAATTTTCTGAAATTACCTCTTTGTAGGAATTGCATCTCGTACTCGCACCAATTCAGAGGCATATTTATCAATA
This sequence comes from Vicia faba, assembly GCA_948472305.1. NCBI lineage: Eukaryota > Viridiplantae > Streptophyta > Magnoliopsida > Fabales > Fabaceae > Vicia > Vicia faba. The sequence goes on from OX451739.1 coordinate 726,597,922, forward strand.
AAACATTTACTTTTTCAATCTTTCAATTTTGTTTTTTCTTTTCTTGGATTGTTTGCAAAATATACTACGATTATTTCTTTCTTGTGAATGCTGCGTTGAAATCATTTTGGGGATTTAACAAATAAAAGCATTTGATATAACATGAAAAAGAATTTTGGTTAGAAAAACAACAAAAGAAAATCCATGCCTGCGTCCACATCTGCATCTACGTCTGCAACTACGTCCATGCATGCGTCTGCGATTCAAATATCAAAATGTTGTTGGCCCTTGTTCATAATATTCAAATCGACTCGAAAACACCACGACAATGCAACATACAATGTTGGGGGAGTTGGTGACACAAAAATAATGGTTTAAAAGGAGATAACATTACAAATTCACAACAGGCATTTGGTGAATATATAAACATTTAAGGCATATACAAATACTTGGTGCATATACATTTTAGGTTCCATATCAACTTAAGACATTATGCATGGTATTTCCAGAACACATCTTGGGTTAAAACTACAAACTTTCTAGGGGCTTATCTTTTGACCATTTGGTCCACAAGACAAAGAAATACATTGGTTGAGAACAAACACAAACGGTAAATTTCTATCTTATCTTTGGTCTAGTTATCCAAGATTCGATTACCAAAACACCTTTTCAAGTATTTATCCTCTAGGTTATGGTAGATATGTGAATTTATAGGATTACATTATTTATCCTCTAGGTCGTGATAAGTACGTAAGACTACCCCTGACGTTTATCCTCTAGGTCATGATAAGTACGTAAGACTACCCCCGTGACGTTTATCCTCTAGGTCGTGATAAATGCACAAGCTTTTCAATTATCTATCCTCTAGGTTGTGGTAGGTATGCAAAATCTGTAGTTCATTGCGTCAGTCTCTAAGCGATAATGAATTATCAGGTTTGTGTTATTTATCTTCTAGGTCGTGATAAACACATAAACTTTCCAATTATCTATCCTCTAGGTTGTGATAGGTAAACAAATTTTCAGAGTCATATTATTCATCCTCTAGGTTGTGATGGATACATAACCTCATCCTTGTGTCATTTATCCTCTAGGTCGTGATAAATGCATGGGCTCATCCTCATATTGTTTACTCTCTAGGTTGTAGTAAACATAACAAAATCTACGATATAATTAATTGTGTCAATCTCCATGCGGTGATGGATTGTCAACCCTATTTTATTCATCCCCTAGGTTGTGATAAATAGATGTGTTATAAATTTACTATGTTAGTGTCATGGCATTAGTAAGTAAATTTTTAAACTTTTATTATTTACCTCCTAGGTTATGGTAAATACGTGGAAAATCTATGTTGACTCTTTGGTATTGGCAAGTTATCCGCTTCACCTCATCAATCATCATCAATCACAAACAACGATTTTTCCTATCAATCCTTTAGTAAGATGATACATCATCATCTGTGCCTATTTTGCTCTATGCGCATAGGAATGTTGTACAGTGTAACATTAAAATGTTGTGGGAAAATTTTAAGGTCTTCCATTATTTAATAGCCCTCCAATTCAAATGTGCGAGACCTATATATTCTCGCACCCTTCAATCGAAAAGTAACTAAATATGGGCATCTCTCATACCCTAAAATTTTCCTATCAATTTCAACAGTCATGTTATTATTTTTCCAAATCTTTAATCATTTTGTTCAATTTGTTTTTTTGAAAATTATCCTACGACGGGTTTAAAACCAATATGGGGTGTATTGTCTTAAATGGACCATCAAAATATGATGGCCCATTAAGACAATTTTGTTTGTCCCGGTTAAATATTAATAAATGGGGGTTTAAAGTATAAATAAGAGGGGTGTGTTTTAATAAGAGGTTGTTGTATCACTTGTAATCAGACTAGTCCATTGAGATATTTTTTAGGCCCATTAACCCTTTGTAAGGTTGACTGAAGTCAACATTTGATTATTATTTGGTTTTAATATTAATAACAGTTTCTATAATCATTATCAAATATTATTATTATAATTATTATTATGAAATATTACTTTCTAAATTTGTTGACTTAGTCAACTTCGGGCAAGAAACCCTAATTACAATCCAGCCTAGAAAACAAAAACCCAAGAAACGGATATTGTGAAAATCGAAATTGTCTCAAATCAGCATAAACTAAAATCAAATTATATCTAATAATGTCTGATCGTATTAATTACATACAAAGTTGTCTAAAAATAAAATCCTACATGATTGAATATTACAAACAAAATCGTCCAAATTACAAAATCAAATGTTTACAAACAGAGTCAATTACAACACCTAAGGATGAATCAAATCTATATCTCTAATTTATAAACTAAAACTTTGTATGACAAATCAAACATATTTTCCTAATCTGTCTAATTACAAAAACTATATAAATCCTAATCCTAAAATTAAAATGGAGGGGAGATCGGAGGGGAGGAAATTGGAGAAAGAATCATAACAGGGAAGAAGCAATCTGCAATCCAACCATCTTGTTTGAGATCTAGGTTTCAACTTCTGAAACCCTAGATCTGTGCTTCAAGCCGCGCCACCATCATTTTCTCCATTGCCACCGCTCTTCACACCTGCAATTAGAGAAGATTAAGAAGATTATACGAAGGGAAATAAAGTCAGAAGAGGAGTGGATACAACAAGATTCACTGCATCGGATGGTAAGCCTAGTATTAGCTTAGGGTTTTAAAATTGTTGTTATAATGCTTGCGTAATTGGTGTTTGTTGTTGTGCATTTCTGGATTTTTATGGAGTTTCTGGGTTTTTAGGATTAAGGTTCTAACTTAGGGTTAGGGTTCCTAGATACTAAGGGTTAGGGCTCATCACATTTGAGTTTCTGGGTTTTTGTTGAGGTTAGGGTTCATCCATAACCCTAGGGTTAGGTTAGGGTTCTTTGATCTTCATAGGGTTAGGATGAAGTTTCAATTGAATCTTGGTTTGGGTATGAATATAAATGATGGTTACTTATTAATCTAGTGGTTCCTTAGAGAAGCCACCGGCGAAAGCAATTTCCAAACGATGGCGCCCAGGGCTGAGGCGATTTTCGATTGTCGTATTTCTAGAGAGAGGGCAGATTATCTCTCTCTAAAAATATAACAAAGGGTTTGTTATTATAGAGAGAGGGAGAGAAAGGGAAAAATTGGATTTCAATCCATAGTTTTGTTTATTTAATACCCTATGATTCTTTGTGTCCCACTTACCATGCACTCCGCTCCTTGTCCCTCGGATCATCATCAGAAGCCCCTGAAGCGCGCGTCCACCATAACTCCACGATCCCTCCCATATTCTGTTTAGTGGATCAAATATTTGTTTTGGGCCTAGCCCATTACTGAACGCACCCTCAATTTACCTCGCTAACAAAAAACCTTACCCCATGTACTATTTGGCCCAGTTCAATATCTGAACTTGGGCCCTTGTTGATCCAACCCCCTAATTTTGATATGTAGTTCAAATGCACACCTCCCCTGTGTTGTGGGCCCAAATTCAATATCTGAATTTAGAGCCTAACTCCTCATACTCCCTATAATTGCTAGCCAAACTAAAAATACATCCCCTGCGTAAATTAATTAAAATTATACTTTATTTACATTTTATTTTATTTATCAATTTATTTATACATTCATAATTAAAATATATTTCTAATAAATTCTAAAATTATTTATTAATTCAAATTTTTAATTTTACTATTCAATTATATTTTTAATTGCATTAAAATTATTTTCCTCATGCATTAAAAAGATTTTCCTCATATACTAATATTTAAAAAATATCTAACCAATCAAATAACTAATAATTTTTACTAACCTAATTAACTCAAGATTTTATCTTCAAAAAGTATTATGGAGATATTTCTCATTAACTGCAAACTACGTCTAAACACTCCCTTATTTTCAAACCAAGACTTGGTTCAAGGATTAATTTGAAATATCTTCGTAATCTATAAAAAACACCAACCAACTACGAACTACGAATTGAGACTCTAATTCCTCATAAGAGGATACATAGGCATACAACTTAAAATTGTGGCGAGTTCCCCTAATTAAAATTAAAACCTTATTTCCTAAAGTGTAAATCTAAACCTTAGTATCACTGTGAACAAGGTAGATGAGGGGTGCCTAACACCTTCCCTTCGACTAAAAACGAGTCAACAACTTAGAATCTATAATCAAATTAGGGTTATCCTTTATATTTCCTTCCTAAAGATAAAAATTAAGGGTGGAGACTCTTATTTTAAAACCGGTTACAATATATTTCACCTTTAACTATGATTCTGGAGACAACACCATAGTGATCAATACATCACTCTTGAAGGAAACACAAGAGAATGAACCATAGGTAGTTAATCAACCTTCAAGACTAGATCAACACACATGCAGAGCATGCACACCTCAAGAAAAACTTCTTATAATAAACACAAACTTTAAGAGGAGATTCCCTCTAACTAGAATCTAGAGAAGACTTCAACAAACATGGCATTGACTAATCATCATACCACAAATAGTTTGTTCAGTATAAGTCTGTTGCTCCTAATCTTCCAAAATACAAGGATGCCCTTCAATCCTTACAAAGACAAATGTTCCATCATGTGAGACCACCACATAACTGAACCCATGCTTGAGGAGAAACTTCCCGAACAGTAAGAATCATGATCCTTTGGTTACAAAACAAACTCCTCCCCCTTTCTCAAGACAAAAATCTGAAATGCTCATTCTAAGTGATTCAGATGACACTTCAACAGGTAGACACCAATCAAACACAAAATTTTGGTTGATACATTTTCAATACACACAGCCCTTGAAAGACCTTTCCACAACAACTGAAAAAGAGTTCCATGCTCTCATAGACTTGATTAGTGATATCAAGTTTGAGTAAACAACCTTTATCTTGTTAATGAGAAGCACCACGAGTCATATTGAGAAAAATAAATTCTCAATACAAGGATGTCAAGACATTACTTCTGACATTTCTTCAAGAATCTCCAACTCCAAATTAGGTATTCTTCTTCACCAACTTCTAGGAACACCTTGAGATTTAAACATTCTCCTCCTTTAATAGTAGTACAACATGTGGTTAGTACACACCACTATTACTCCCCTCAATTAATATATGTTTTATGGCCACAAACAAGATTCCATAAATCTGGCTCTTTAGATCAGAAGAATAAAGCAGATGTCAGAGAGAATGTCCTTGACATTTAACCTTTGTATACAAGGAACCTGGATGAGATAACACAACTTTACTCGACACTAGAGCTCAGCCTCTACACTTCTATTAATTTGGATCAGATGTTAATTGAACCAATAAGTAACCAATTGGTTGATCAACATTCAACTAGTTCACCAATCAAAGACATGTTTTCTGGATAAAACATATGAGATGCACAACCCAGATGCATCCTCTTTCAAATCATGAGTAGGCTCCAAACACATGTGATCATTACACATTTGTTTAGCACCCAAAGCATCTGCTATTCAACAGGAAGCCTGCACACCTGCTGGCATGATGTCCCAACATCTGGTAGGACATCAATTCCCTTCTTCTGGAACACAAAACTAAAATTGGTTCTTACTCCATCACTACTTCTAGAAAATCAAAACATCCCTTGATCACCTTTAAGGTTTTCAAAAATAATCCAAGCTCCAGCTACACCAACACCAACAAGACTCAGAGTCACTTTCCTAATTAGGTCAAGAATTAGGAAGACTCTTTCAAAGGCCAAAATGAATGGCTATATCCTCTCTTCATTACTTTATCAGGTAAACAACTGATTTCTTGAAAAATATATAAACCACACACTAAAGGGCCTTTGTGAGTGAACTTAAGAAATAAAACTCAAGTATCGTTGGCAACTTTACACTGATGGTTTAAAAAATCTTTCACCTTAATACCATGTGTAATACGGTGGCAGAAATGACTGTTATACTGGTTTTGCATTTTATCACAATGTTTCAGTTAGCAAGAGTCGCCATCGACTTTTCTTTTATCCAACAAAGCAAAGGGTGAAAAGAACAGGAAATACCTTTCAATATTTTTTCTAAGTAAGGGAGGTAGGTTATGGAAAGGGAAGGTGTTAACACCCTTTCCATCCGTAGTTATCTACGGGCTCTTAGATGCTAGCTAGTTTGAAAATACCTTGTGTTTGTATGTTTGAAAAAAAGTATTTTGAAAAGACACCTTAGTGCGGCGAACTTTGTAATGTTTCTCGTATTGTTGAGAATGTATACAAAGTGCTTTTGAAAATATTTTTCGAAAGGAGTGCATGTGTGGAAATGTTTTATTTGAGCAAGCATCTAAGAACTATCTACCTACTCGAAAAGTTTTCTTCTTTTCCTCTTTTCCTTTGGATAGTGCTATCCTACTATTAGTGAGTAGGTAGCCCCATCGTTGGATGTTTGAGGGACAATCGAGGGTCATCGTACAGTTGCAAAGGCAACTTGGAAAGATACTTTAGTAACACCCCCAAGGTTTTAAGATCATGTACCGAGGCAACATCTAAAGGGTCATTTTATGATCTTTGAACCAAAGGGTTGCCACTAAAATCCCTCACGTTTGAGAGTTGTGACTGTTTTATTTCGAAGGCAACCGAAGTGGGAGTACCCTAGAGGTACACATGTGCGGGTGTGTTATGTTTCAGTTATTTACCTTGGTGTTAGGTTTGCTAAAGTTTTGCTTTTAATTTCTTGTCATGCAATACTATTACCATACATCTAAACAGTTCAAATATTAGTGCAAGGATTTAAAATGCGGAAATTTAACCTAGATTTTATAGGGCCTCGGGGAGGGGGATTTACAGGTCCAAAATTGAGGGGATAAAAATAGTAAAGGTCCTAGTTATTCTATTGCAACCCATAAGCAGATACACTAATAAAAAATAAAAGTAATAATTCTAAAATAATAAATGCGCGCGAATTGTAAAGGACGTCTAAAACCCTAAAATATATCTAAGTAAAAGAAAATATTTTTGTTGTTTTTGTTTATATGGGAAAATATTAAATTAAATTAAATCTAACCTCAATTAATTAAAATAATAAAAAATTAAAAGAAAATTATTAACTAAAATTAATTCTAAACAAATCTAATATTTTTGGCATTTTTTGTTTAGGAAATATTGAAATTTTAACTTAATTCTAATTGGTTTTAATTAATGAAATAAAGTCAAAAATAATTAAATAAATTAATTTATGAAAATTAAATTAAATAAAAAAAACCTAAATCAAAGTTTTTATGTTTTTTCTGATTTTTATGATTAAATAAAAATGGTTTGGAAAATAAGTAAATATAAAACAAATAAATAATAAACTAAAAAGAAAAAAAATTAAAAAAAGATGGGCTTGGTGTTTAGAGTGAAATGGGGGGTACAATCTGGAAAACGTGAGGCCCGTGTATGAGGGAGCCCAGGAGCTATATTGGATCTGGTGAGGGGATCCTTTGAAGGTTCACGATGGGGGCGCACGTTTGAGGCGCTTGGATATAGTTGTGATGACCTCCGATGGTGTAGATTTGATGGCATATGGTGCGCGTGTATAGCCTAGCTGCATTGGATTTGCACAAAATAAATAGAAAAATAATATGCAAGAGGCAGGGATCGAACTCCTGCCCTTGCACACACATAACGCTTTAACACACAAACACCCAATCGTTGGGACGACTTTACATTTGGGAGTATATACCAATTGATAATAATATAATGTAAACAAGTTAAAATGTTAAGTTGTCAAATGCGCGCTCCAGTGGGGTCCAAATAATTTAAATGAACCAATCAAAACATCCTATTAGGCTACATCACCCTTTGACCTGTGTCTGGTAAGTCCAACCACCAGAGCCGGTGGTTTACACCGTCTTCTCCGATGGGATCCCCTGCAAAACATGTTGAAATAAAAAAAACAACACGGATCGACAGAAAAAAGTCTCCTGATCACGAATACGGCCTCTAAATTTGCTAAAGATTCACGTATCATTGGTTTCGAACACATAACCCTAGCGATGGTCAAACATGGCAATGTGCATTTGTGACGTCAAAAATAACATCCAACCATTCAGTCATTCCCTAAACTCCATTATGAGTATACCTGTAACATCAAAAAGGATTAAATGTTCCTACGATTAAAGATTCAGAAATAAGAAAATTTCTTACCACTGGTGAATTTGGATAGGCCGTTCTAGGGCGTTTCAGGTCTTGTGATGAGTAGAGATGAGGCATGGGAGTCTCAGGGACATATTATGATGCCTGTTTTTGACTGAGGAAGGCTAGAAACTTGGTTTTGAGTTTTTACAACTTTGGACAATTTTGGTATGGCTTGTTTAGGCAACTTGTTCGTGTCCTTTGCTTCTGATTTGGTCTTGTATTTATATGGGAAGGATAGAGGGTGATAAACATGGAAAACGATCAAGCATTAACCATGGTTTAATCACATAGATCAAGTTTTGAAAACATGCCTTTTTTGAGATATTGCATGCCATTTTGTCATGTGCACGAAAATGGCAAGGTTAACAGGCTATATTATGTCGTATGGGCCTTAGAAAAATCAACTCATGTGCTGGCCCATTGGTTTTATATTTTATTTAATTTATTTTTTAATTTATTTGAATAAAAATCCAAAATAAATAAAATAAAAATAAAAATCATTCATGGAAAGGTTTATAGGCCCTTAGATATATCATGAAACATGTTTGGTCCACAAAAATTAGGCCCATTAACCTAAAAACACAAATTTGCTCAAAGTGTATTTCTTGAAATTTCTCAAAAATCCCCAACTTGTGAAAGCCATAACTTTCTCAATTTTTATCCTTTGAAGATTATCTTTGACTTTTTTGAAATAACAAGATATCCTTTACAATATCTCTTTTGATCAATTTTGCATTTGGAGACTTTATCTTTATGTAAATTGTCTTGGCAAAAAGTGTCTTTTGTTGACTTTTTTGAAATAACTTGTAATGTATGAGCTTATATCTTCTAAATGATGCATTTATTGAACTTGAGGGAAAAAGAAAATTTGTAGGGAATGTAATTTTCTTCAGAATGGGCTTTGGTTGGGGCAAAATGGATGAAGCATGTGAAATTTATGTCTGGTCAAAGCTTAGTTGACTTTTCCTATAGAAACCCTAATTTAACAATTCTTAACTTTTGATAAATTAAGAGCACTCTTTTATGAATCATGATAAACCCTTGATCAAATGATGAATATCACTTTAAAATGTTTATGTTGACCAAAAATCTTGAAGTTTGACTGTATATTGGCCGCAGTTGACTTTTAACATAGTACAGTTGATTTTTGAGCAATTGACTGAGCAAGCTTATAGTGTAACGCATGAAACTTGGCATGGACATTCTTCAGGACATATTAGGGACCATGGAAATCACTTGAAGCCTTTTCAACCCAAATTCTCGATAGAAAGTGAAACCCTAGTTGGAAGACCATTGCTTAGGAGGAGAATTTGTCTGTCCAATTCTTGGCCAACCTTGAGCAATTGAGGACCTCTATGAGCATGTCTTGAATAAAATGAGAGAGAAAATTTTGGGGTACAACAGTTGCCCCTGTTCAATCTTCTTAAACCTGAGGATTTACATTTTCTTGTCTTCCTTTCGTGATCTGAAGGTGGAAGATGATTGAACACTAGAGTGCCCAGAAATTTGCACTCACCTGTGTGCAAAGTGATGTTGTTGGTTGATGATATCAGGAATGGGCTTACATATGCCATTTGGAGAAGACGACGGAAAGTCTTCGGAGATGGGCATATATATGCCATCCAAAATAAATGTTGACTTCGAACTGGAAGAAGTATCAGAATAAATCTTGGGTTGATTTACCATGAGCCATAAGAGGTCTCTTTATCTGGCTTCGTACTAGAATGAGCTTGTGTCTGATTGTATCTTAGAAGATGTGTTAGGGAATATAGTTCAGGATTTTTAGTTATCCATTGCTCTACTGGGGAATTATTTATTGACTGGGGTGAATGAAATTTAGTCGTTATCTGGTCGAAATCTAGGCTTCAGCGCGACTTATTGGGGAATATGAAATTAACTTTTATTTTGTCGGTTTCCAAGCTTCGCAATAACTTGCTTAAGGTTAAACTGTTACCTAGTCGAATTCCAGGCTTCGTAGTGACTTAGATGAAAGGATGAAGCTAATTATTATCTGGTCGGATGCTAGGCTTCGCAACAAATTACTGAAATTACTCTGTTATCTAGTCGGTTCTAGGCTTTGTAGAAAAACACAGTTAAACTGTTATCTGGTCATATTCCAGGCTTCGTAGCAATTTTCTTGAAAGGACGAAGTTAATTTCTATCTTGTTGGATTCCAAGATTTGCATCAACTTAGATGTAAGGACGAAGTGAGTTACTATCTGGTCGGATTCCATGCTTCGTAGTAAATTGAAGTTAAACTATTATCTAGTCGGATCCAGGCTTCGCAGTAATTGGAGAAGTTAAACTGTTATTTGGTAGGATCCAAGCTTCACAGTAATTGGAGAAGTTAAACTATTATCTTGTTAGATCTGGGGTTCATAATAATTGGAGAAGTTGAACTGTTATCTGGTCGGATCTAGGCTTCGTAGTAATTGGAGAAGTTGAACTATTATCTTGTCGTATTCCAGGATTTGCAACAACTTAAACTGTTATTTGGTCGAAATACAGGCTACACAGTAACTTGAATCGACCATACTTTGGTCATATTATCAAGCTGTTACTTCAGATAGTTTCCCCGTCTTGCTTCAGGAATTAATCTGGAACCTGCTTTTGTTGGTTGTTGAGATAGTTGCCTTATCTGGATTCAGGAATTAATCTCTAACCTGGTCTTGTAGATAGTCTCCATGTCTTGTTTTAGGAATTGATCTACAACCAGTTGTTCACAGATAATTTCCCTGTCTGGTTTCAGGAATTAATCTGGAATTGTTGAAAATTGTTGATGATATTCATCTGTTTGATCTTTCCTGAAAAGGTAAAAAGTTAGCTGTATAAAATGTCATGATGCATGAAATGCATTGGGTAATGATGTTCTCAAAATAAATGAGACTGTGCTATATGCATTTTGTAAGTATATGTTATGACACTTGTAAAAATGATGTATGAATGCAATATGTGAACGTATCAGTTGTTCTTTGCAGTGTCGTTAAACTGGGGAAATAAATCCCTGACTGCGGCTGGAGATGAAAAATGAAGCCCTCACCATGCGTTGAAGTTAAATTTGTTGGGATGTGGATTTCCGCAACTAGAGAAATAAATATTGGGGAAAGAAAACTTCGTAAACTGTTTGGGGATTTTATGAAACCCTGTCGGGGAACCCAAGAAGCTTATAGACCATGTTGAAGGATGCTCCGCGATGCTGGAGAGATGATTGTAACTCTTGATCTGTTTAAGAAATGACTGGATATTTGAAATCATTAGGCTATACGTTGAAGATATGGCAGTGACTTTGCGGGAGGATGTCTCTATCTCCGTACCTACTAGTAAATGTATCTGCTGATGATGAATTTTGTGAAAATGATCCCCTAGGGGTCTTCTGTTGGTATTTACAGGTGGCTTTTCGATATTGTCCTGATTCTTAAAACCCTTAGCAACTGTCTTTCTGTTTTTATGCGTGTATTTTTAAACAGTAATCACATTGAAATACATATGTTCAAAAATACCATTGCCTAGTGCGTTGGAACCTCTGTCAAAGACCATAGTCCATCGGGATCCTTTTTCAGGTCCTTCCTCCGGTCCAGGTTCTTCATAATTAGTTACTAACATAATGTTCTCATCGGAGAACTCAAAATTCATTGATTGGTAATCATTAACAACCTGATGAGCCAAATGATCAGCTAGTACACTTCCTTTGATTGCTTTTTAGGTAGTGTACTGAATGTCGTATTCGGTCAGGACCATTTTCCATCTTGCTATTCTTCCGGAGAGAGTGGGCTTCTCGAATATCTATTTAATAGGATCCATTTTAGATATCAATAAGGTAGTGTGAGTCAACATATATTGTCTTAGTTGGCGAGTAGCCCATGCCAAAGCGCAACAAGTTTTCTCGAGCAGTGAGTATCTTGTTTCACAGTCGGTAAACTTTTTGCTAAGATAGTATATTGCATGCTCTTTTCGACTAGACTCGTCATGTTGCCCCAACACACACCTCATTGAATTCTCTAATACTGTTAAGTACATGATCAGTGGTTTTCCTTCAACTGGCGGCATGAAAATTGGAGGTTCTCAAAGATATTCCTTGATTTTGGAAAAGGCCGTCTGGAAGTCGTCATTCGACTTCACTACTTGATCTTTCTTCAGTAATTTGAAGATTGGCTAACAAGTAGCGGTTAGGTGGGAAATGAATCTGGCAATATAGTTTAGACTTCCCAAGAAACCTCTAACCTCCTTCTCAGTGCGGGGAGTTAGAATCTCTTGAATAGCTTTAACCTTCGCATGATCTACCTCAACACCTTTTCCACTGACGATGAAACCCAAGAGTTTACCAGACCTTACCTCAAAGGTGCACTTGTTCTGGTTCAGTCTTAATTTGTAGTTCTTCAGTCTTTCAAATAGTTTTTTCAAGTGATTAAGGTTATCTTCTTCGGTCTGAGACATGGTTGTCATATCTTCAACATAGACCTCTATCTCGTGGTGTATCATATCATAGAACAAGGCTACCATAACACACTGATAAGTGGCCTCTACGTTCTTCAACCCAAACGGCATAACTTTGTAGAAGAAGGTGCCCCACTGTGTGACAAAAGTTATTTTCTCCATGTCTCCAGGTGCCATTTTGATCTAATTATAACCAGAGAAACCATCCATGAAGAAGAATTTCTTATCTTGTGTGGTGTTGTCAACCAGAACATCAATATGGGGAAGCAGGAAGTCATCCTCGGTGCTTGCCATATTCAAATCTCAGTAATCCACACACATACGCACCTTACCGTCCTTTTTAGATACAGGTACCACGTTCGCAACCCATTGTGGATAAGAAGTAACAGCTAAGAATCTGACATTAAATTGTTTCATGACTTCAGCCTTGATCTTTTTTGACATCTCAGGACGCATACGGCGAACCCTTTGCTTCACTAGAGGAAAGTCTTCTTTTGTTGGAAAATGATGAACCACAATATCAGTGTCCAGCCCCGACATGTCTTCGTATGACCAGGCAAAGATCTCAACATCGTCATGTAACATATGAATTAACCGTTCTTTAACACCATTTTCCAAGTTGGCACCTATCTTGGCTTCCTTTTGATTCTCCTCAGTACCCAAGCTTACTGTCTCGACCAACTATTCATGAGGTTGTATTTCTCCTTCCTCTTGTTGTAACATTCTAGAAAGTTCTCCTGGTACTTCACAATCTTCCTCACCTTCACAATCGGATTTTCAAAGTTATAACTGGCAATAGCAGAACAGTTATAAATAGGATCTAGGGTGGATGTGGATCTGCAATTTGATATGTGGGTGTGTGTAAGAGAGCATAGCTATTTTGACAACAATAAAGTAAAAAGAAAGACAGAGAGCATAAAATTTATATGCAAATCGTCCAATGATTTATTAATGATATATGAATATGAAGTGATAACCCTCACAAATAGACCGTTGTGCCTAGGGTAAGACACAATGCTTTAGAGTTTAAACTGTTCAAAAATTACATATCCTCAAAAAACAGAAAAACAATTACTCCTGGATAAAAGAAATAGGCACAAAGTCTCTAGCCGTCCAATTATAGAGTCCACCGTTGATAGTATGGAAGATCCAATTGTCTAGGTCACAGTCATTGCGAGTGTCTTCTACAACATTGACTCCATGGTTGCTGATGCGTAGTGGTGGTCCTCCGGTGCGAGCACGATAAACAGCTTTTTGAGCTCCTAAAGCGAAACCCAAACCAAATTTGTCAAACTTATAGGGGATGTCATGTAGTTGGCCCAAAATAGTACACCCACCTCCTTCAACTACAGCCTTAGCATCTTTTAGATAAGCCATCTTCAATGGAGGTCTGGTAAGCTTCAGAACAACAACAGCAGCCTTAGTAACAGCGAATGTCTGAGGGACCTCTTCAAAATTTTGACAGGGGGTTTCAATGAACTCGCCGTCCATTTCGACATATCTGAAAGTGTTCAAATGGCTCACCATATACTCTTCTTCGCCATGGACTATAACAATCTTTCCATTAACTAGATACTTTACCATCTGATGCAAGGTGGAAGTGACAGCGCCAGTGTTACGACTTGATTTTAAATCAAGAGTCTCCATTATTAGTTTTTATCCTAGGGAAGGGCATCTAATAGGAAACCCTAATTCGCAGATAGAGATTCTAGGTTTCGAAGTCGGTTCTAGACGAAAGGAAGGTGTTAGGCACCTTTCATCTACCTTGTTCACAAGGATACCAGGTTTTAGGTTTAGGATTCGGGTTAAACAGGGTTTCAAATTTTAATTAGGAGGACTCACCACGATTTTAATCGTATGCCTACGTATCCTCTTATGAGGAATCAGAGTCCCAATTCGTAGTTCGTATGTGTTCGTGTTTTTTATGGGTTGCAAATGTATTTTGAATCGCCTCGCATTTGACCGGGAATAGTGATTGTGGAGATTTTGACTAAATGCGCGATTAGTCAAAATCCGTTTGAAACCCTTTGGCAAAAAATAATTGTTTATATTAGTTTGTTCGCGAAAAATAGTTAGAGATTTGTTATTATTTTTTAATCGTATTAATTGCAAAAATTCTGGATTAATGCATGATTAAAAAAATATTTAATGAAAAATATATAAAATATGTACATGAGTTTTCAATAAAATAATTTAAATGTGATATTAAATAATATATGATAATAATAAATAATAAAAATATTTATGAAGATAAAAATTAATGTCAATAATAATTATCATATTATATTAATAATAATAAAAAGAAAATAATAGAATAAAAAATAAATCTAATTAATTCAATAGGGGGTGCACTTCATGCTGGTAAGTAAAAAGATAGGGGTGTTGTTAGGAATCTGGGCTAGGCCCAAAAATGTTTTCTGGAAGAGGGGTGTAACTCCATTCTAGAACTAGCAATAAGGCAAAAGGGGGTTAAGTTTCACAATTGGGTTGGCCAAAAGGTGAATGGGAGTATGGCCTGATTTGATTGTGTACGCGAGGGAGTACGAGCTTATCGTGGAGAATTGGCATATGGTCGTCTGATGGAGATCATGCGGTTAAAATTGAGGGAGTATGTTAATTATAGTATGCGCGCATGTATGGGATCTGTACAGTATACAAGTTGTTGTTTTTACGTTATTTATTCCTTTTCGTTTTTCATTACAGCCCTCTATCTCTCTCTTTCTTCAACCCATCAAACCCTTCGAAACTCCTAACCCTAATCTCTACTGCCAACGCGGTGGCGGCGGCTTACCCATCCCCTTCCCCATAATAAACTGAACCCCTACAAAACCCTAATACAATAATAGCAACAACAAAAAGAAAAATGCTAAGTTTAAATTTACCACTTCCGTAATATTATTTTCTGCTCTTGAGCTTTCCGATTTGGCTAATCCCCATCCTTTTTTTGATCTTGCAAATCACGGTGGAGCTTGAGGATGGAAAAGGTGACGGTAACAATGAGGTGGGCAGCGGCAATTAGGGTTTCAGATGTTGAAACCCTAATCGTCCTCCTTTGGAATCTTGAACAACAACTTGGTTCGTTGTTCTTCTTTTCCAGTTCTTCGAAATCTCTTCCTTGCTGTCTTCGAAAAAATCCTCCTCTTCACTGTAACTGCCCCTTTTCTTGTTAATTTACTTCGGTATTTATAGGGTTACGATTAAATTGCTGTTACAACTAGTTAGTTTTGATTTAGGATTTTTTTAGAACAAATTTAGGGATTTGAATCTATATATTTGATTTTGCTAGAGATTTGATTTGGTTTCTGCAATCTAGAGATTGGATTTAGTAATTATGTTCTAATTGATTCAAGTTGTAATAACAATGATTCTGTGTAATTTTAGTTTTTTCCTGTAACAGAGATTTCAGATTTCCAGATTTTCTATTAAACAATTAATCTGAGATTTGATTTTTCCTGAATCTGGGCTTGGACTTGAAGATTTGATTGTGTTTTAAGATAATTTCTACAGTAGCTGTAAGTGGACAAAAACATGCGCTAATTTAGGGGTAATTGGAACGGTTGTTGTTATTAGATTTCGACCTTACACTAATTATATGGAATCGAGCTTGCGCCATTTAATTATTCAGCAACATTGTTTTTTATTACATCAAGAAAACAAGTTTTTAATGCAACCGGTCCAATTTCCTTTCAAAACAGTTTTTTTTCCAAATAATATTTTTTAATAAATGATTTTTAAAACTTAATATCTAATAAGCAAAGAAATTGTTCCAACAAAAAATAGTAAATAAAAACGTTAATTGGGCCTAAACAAACTTTTTTATAAAACAATTTTTTAAAATAATATTCAATACAATGTTGTTTAATAATAAATTGAAATAAACAATTAATAGTAACAATAATACTTCTTTTTTCAAAAACAACAGATGGGCCAACTAAAGAAACTTAATGGGCTTAGTTAATTTGATAAGCACACCCCTTTTACTAACAACAATAATCTCTAAATGGATTTAATAAATTTAATTTCAAATAATAACAACTTAAACTTAAAGTGGCTTTAAGAATTAAGGACTTAATAGTTATTTGAATAATTTTCCGTTTTTGAATCGCATGGGCCATTGGCCAACATGCTTCGTAAACGGGCCTACGGATATATGGGTCTTTTTGATTTAGAAAGCCCCACTCTCCTGAATTAAAATACACCCCTTGATTATATTGGATTTAAGAATAGACCATCAGATATTGCTGAATCATCCTGTTACCTTGAAAAATCTTAAGGTATTCAAGTACATGTAGTAAATGAAGATATTCTCATAAGCTAAGAGTCATCCTCCAAAATAAGGGTTTTTCTTGGAAACGGGAGCCAGTGTTTCGAAAGCTGGTTTTATTAAGTTAGATTTAATGCTTGAAAGGAGTCACACTGAAACTATCGAAATCAAACTACGTCGACTAGGAAGGAATAAAATAACATATGTCAAGAGGTCAAAATCGGTTTAGTCGACCAAAGGGTAAAAGACAAGGACTTGGTCAAAAATGGTTTTAGTCGACAAAAAAGGGTTTCTTGGACTTAGAGGAAGTGTGGTTATTCTTTTCCAGATAAAAAGTGTCAAAGAAAGGCATAAGTGGTTTACGTTCAAGAGGTTTAGAGGAATCATGGGCGGTTACCAGCAATCCACGACGTGTTCAAGCGCCAAATAGGTGGAACTTCAAAATCTTGAGCAGTTACCAGCAATCCACGATGTGTTTGAGCGCCAAATAGGTGGCAATATCTAGTGAAGCAGTTACCTTAAGATGTTAATATTAGCCGTAGATTTTATCTAGGTAGTTACATTGTAAACACTATAAATAGGCAGATTTAGTATAGTTTGCGTGTGTTCAATTGTACTCTCAAATCACTTGCCAAACTCTATCATTCCGAGCATCAGGAAATCAAGAGTGAAGAGTGCTTGATGTACGTGAATCACCATTTTTATTTCAATGCAAGTCCTTTATCTTTCAATTATATATTTTGAGTACTTTATCTGTTTTCTCTTTACAATCGAGCAAGATCTATACATTATCTTCTATTTCACATAAACAATTCGACACTATCTGTTGGTCACGAGTCACCAGTGAGTTAGTTTAGTGAGTCTCACTTTTGTATGAATATCTTCTATCGGTTATGAGTCACCAGTCAGTTGATTAAATCATAGTATGGAAAACCATTACACCCGTTCCCCCAGTCAAAAGAAAACCATATCCCTTGACTAATATTCTGATGGAATAGGTGTGATAGTAAAAACTTTTTGCACGCATCTTGAGATCAAATGGTCGATCTCGCAAGTTACCCTCAGTTTAGGACTCTAGGAGGACCAGAGGTTGTTTACCATTTTCCACAATAAACAAATTGGCACACCTGGTCAAATAGACATGGGGGCAATGCAGGAAAAAATTGTCCATTAGGGGAAAATGCTAGTGCCTTTAAGGAATTTGATTGTCGATCCACCTATGGTATTAGTACATCGACATCAAGAGGCTAATCAAATTGTTGATCAAATTCGATAAGAGGAATTAGCCGTTGAAAATAATTTAACCACCATTGTCGAAATAATTCTGGCTAGAAATGGTATGAATATCGCACTTCAGAGGCCAACATATTCCTCCCCTTTGTCTGAATATATTTTACAGACTGAAAACACTAGAACATGGAAAATCCCTAAGTATACGAAATTTGGGGGAGAATCTGGAGAGTCGACAGTGGAACATATTGACAGATATTTAACTGAATCTGGGGATATATCGAATAATGAAAACTTAAGGGTAAATAACTTTCCTTCTTCCCTTACTAAGGCAGCTTTCACGTGGTTTACCACTTTACCCCCAAATTCGATTGACTCATGGACGAAGTTGGAGAAACTTTTCCATTAACAGTTTTATGAGGGTCATTCAAAAATTAGTTTAGTCAAATTATCAAACATTAAAAGAAGGTTTGATGAAACCATTGATGATTATCTAAACATATTTAGGTCATTAAAAGCAATATGCTTTACTCAAGTGCCAGAACATGAGCTTGCTCAAATGGCTGCTGGAGGTTTAGATTATTTCATTAGGAAGAAAATAGATCCAACCTTCGTGAAAAGCATGTCATAGTTAGCTGATAGAGTTCAACATCTAGAGCGTCTGTGACTACAAAAGGTCAGACATACTAAGGCTAAGACTAGAAAAGAAAAAGTAGCCTTCATAGATTATGATGACACATATCACATTTTTGAGGCCGGCTATACCTCACCAACAGAGGCAGAGGTCGACTTGGATGAAATGAAGCCAGGGCTAGCCTATGAGTGTAAATCATTATTTCCTGCTAAAGGAAAGAATACGGTCAAAAATAATCCAAAATTCCCAGCAAAAACTTACACGTTTGATGTCACTAAGTGTGAAGAAATTTTTGACTTACTGGTTAAAGAAGGTCAAGTTTTAGTACCCCTAGGTGCTAAATTACAACCATTAGAAAAACGACAAAAAAGAGGTTTTTGTAAATTTCATAATTATCTTGGTCATACAACCTCTCAATGTTACATTTTTAGGGATCTCGTGCAAAAGTCGCTGCAAGAAGGTAGGTTGAATTTTGCTGCAAGAAAGATGAAGATTGATACTGATCCTCTTAGGCAAGAGGAAGATTTGTTTCTCGACCCAGTTGGCATCAACATGGTAGAGATTACTGAATTTCCTGATGATAATATGGTTGAAGAGGGCACTGGAGAAAGTCCTGATGTCGGCCTAGCAGATGTGTACCCAAGGCCTGAGGAAGACTTGCTAGACTTCCTTTGCCGCTGTAAGAATAAAGGTTCACAAGCTTGCTTGTGTCCTAGATGTGGTGCTTTTACTGACAAAATAGTTGCTGAAAAATTCCAGAAGCTACAGTTAGGAAAGAACAAAGGCAAGCCATAGAATCAAAGGTTCCCTACACCAAGGGACCCAAGGAGAGCTCTACGAAACTCTCATGTTAAACCTAGGAGTTATATTCCCTCAGAAAAAGCTCCTAACGGGACCTGGATTAAACCCTAAGGGAGAAAGGGCGCACCAATTGATGGGGCACCAAACAAAAGGAAGTCGGCTATTGACTACCGACACGAGTTCAAGTCAGAGAAGAAAAGCCACATTTATGAAAACTACATGGGGATGAATCCCATGACTCGGAGCCAATGGAGACGCTTCCAGCATCGAAAGCAAGCTGAGAGGCAAGAAGTTGCTGGCCAGATTGCTGCAAACAAAGGTGGCAATCAAAGGCAGTACCAAGTGAAAGTCGACTCCTCTGTGAAAGAACGAATCAAAGAATTCGGGAATCGACCAGCTACCAAATGTTCTGAAGAAACCACTGACGATTTTGATTCCGACTCTAGAGAGAGTTTGAATATATTAGTCAATGTAGTATCAATTCTGCAAGCAGAATACGATTGCTTGATTGAAGTAGAGGATTCAGCAGACACGGATGCTGAGGAGATGGCTTTAGACAAGCTAACATGTTATTTTGTCATGGATAATGGTTCCAAAGGAAGTCAAGATTGGAGCATCACTGCATCCCGATGTGAAGAGAAGGTTGATTGAGCTGTTGGAAGAGTATGTGGATATTTTTTCTTGGTCTTACCAAGATATGCCTGGTCTAGATACAGATATTGTCGAGCACCGTTTACCATTGAAGCCAGAGTGTCCGCCAATTAAACAAAAGTTGAGAATAACTCACCCAAATATGGCAGTAAAGATCAAAGAGGAGGTTCGAAATCAGATTAATGCTGGTTTTCTTGTGACGTCAGTGTATCCTCAATGGATTGCCAATATTGTCCCAGTACCGAAAAAAGACAGAAAAGTCCGCATGTGCGTAGATTACAAAGATCTAAATAAAGCTAGCCCAAAAGTTGATTTTCCATTGCCATACATTGACATGTTACCGGATAGCACAGCAAAATTCAAAGCATTCTCGTTCATGGACGGATTTTCTGGGTATAATCAAATAAGAATAGCTCTAGAGGACATGGAAAAAAATGTTTATCACACCTTGGGGAACATTTTGTTACAGAGTGATGCCCTTCGGGTTGAAGAACACTGGTGCAACGTACCAGAGGGCTATGACAACCCTATTCCATGATCTGATGCATAAGGAAATTGAAGTATATGTTGATGATATGATTTTCAAATCCCAGACTGAAGAAGGGCATATAGAATATTTGTTGAAGTTATTTCAGCGTTTGAGGAAGTATCCACTCCGCTTGAATCCAAATAAATGAACCTTCGGTGTTCGATCAGGGAAGTTGTTGGGTTTCATTGTTAGCCAGAAAGGAATTAAAGTTGACCCTGATAAAGTCAAAGCAATTCAAGAAATGCCAGCACCAAGAACTGAAAAGTAAGTCAGAGGTTTCCTCAGGCGTTTGAAATATATTTCCAGATTCATCTCCGACATGAGTGCAACATGTGAACCGATCTTTAAGTTGTTAAAGAAATATCAAGGTTGTGTGTGGACGAGTGATTTCCAAAGGGCATTTGAAAGTATTAAAGAGTATTTGCTTGAACCTCCTATCTTGCTCCCTCCTGTAGAAGGAAGACCGTTGATTATGTATCTGACAGTACTAGATAAATCCATGGGTTGTATTATGGGACAATAGGATGAAACAGGGAAGAAGGAGTTCAATATTTATTATCTCTGTAAAAAATTCACTGATTGTGAGTTACGGTATTCCATGCTGTAAAAAACATGTTGTGCTTTGGCTTGGGCGGTAAAGCGTTTGCGGTAGTATATGTTGAATCACACAACTTGGTTGATCTCCAAAATGGATCCATACAAGTACATTTTTAAAAAGCCTGCTCTTACTGGGAGAATTTCCCGCTGGCAGATGTTGTTATCTGAATACGATGTCGAATACCGCACTCAAAAGGCTATTAAAAGTAGTGTGTTGGCATATTATCTTGCTCACCAACCAGTGGAGGATCACCAGTCTGTAGAATATGAATTCCCCAATGAGGATGTGATGTTCCTAAAAGTAAAGGATTATGATGAGCCATTGCCTGAGGAAGGTCCTGACCCTGAGGCTCGTTGGAGTATGATATTTGATGGAGTTGTGAATGCTTATGGTAAAGGAATTGGCACTATGATTGTCACTCCTCATGGATCGTACATTCCTTTTACTGCAAGGTTAACATTCGATTGTACTAACAATATGGAAGAATACGAGGCTTGCATCATGGGTCTCGAAGAAGCTATTGATCTCAGAATTAAAATTCTAGATGTGTATGGTGATTCAGCTTTGGTAATAAATCAAATTAAAGGAGAATGGGATACTCGTCACCCCGACTTGATCCCTTACAAAGATTATGCTATAAGATTATTACCATTCTTCAATAAAGTTGAATTCCATCACATCCCTAGAGATGAAAATCAAATGGTGGATGGTCTGGAAACTCTGGCTTATATTTACCAAGTGAATACTTGTAATGACATACCCCGAATTACGATTCGACGGCTGGATAGGCCCGCTCAATTTTTTACAACAGAGGAGGTAGCAGATGAAAAGCCTTGGTATTATGATATCAAGCATTTTATTCAGACTCAGGAATACACGATTGGTGCGTCAAAGAAAGATAGAAAGACATTGAGAAGGT
The DNA here is from genome assembly GCA_948472305.1 of Vicia faba. NCBI lineage: Eukaryota > Viridiplantae > Streptophyta > Magnoliopsida > Fabales > Fabaceae > Vicia > Vicia faba. The sequence continues at coordinate 726,620,112 of OX451739.1, forward strand.
TGGCAAGCAGTTTCTTCCTCAGTGAAAATGTGTCGTACAAGAGAAGCGGTTCGACAGAAAATTAGCTAATATTTCCCAATGTCAACTTGCTGAAGATGTATATGCCTACCTTGATGAAGCACTTGTTTCATTAAAGTTACATGAATCCCATGGTTTTATGTGGGATGTGGAACCTCTTGAGGATCCATACTGTACTAACCGGTCGACCGGATGGGGAGACATCAGTGATGATGTCTGAGCTAGATGCTCTAAACATGATTTCGGCATATATTGTCGAAAGTAAAATAAATTCGGCACTGGAAGTGGAAGAAAATATGGTTTTCGAAGCCAATAAAACACAAGTTCTAGATGAAGGAGATACTTTGGCTATTGATCCAAAGCTAACAGATATAATAGTGACGGTCGAAGAAAACGTCGATAAGCAGCGTCTGGACTACATATATGACGAAGAACCCTTAGGCTTCGAAAAGGATCCAATGGCACTAGAAAATATGCAGCTACAAGACCCTTTAGAAGAAATAGATCTTGGAAAAAAGGGGGATAAAAGACCAACTTATATCAGCGCCAACATCGACCCAAAGTTGAAATTTGAGGTAATATCTTTATTAAAAGAATTTAAATATTTTTTTCTAGGGACTATAATGAAATTCCAGGTTTAAGCAGGGACTTGGTAGAACTAAAATTACCAATAAAAGCTGGAAAGAAACTAGTAAAGCAGACACCCAGACGTTTCGCTCCAGCCATAATGTTGAAAATCAAAGAGGAGGTAGAAAGACTCCTCAAAAGAAGATTCATAAAAGAACTACAAGGTATGTCGACTGGTTGGCAAACATAGTGCCAGTAATTAAGAAAAATGGAAAAATGAGGGTATGCATAGATTTTAGAGATTTAAATGCTGCCACCCCAAAAGATGAGTATGTTATGCCTGTGGCAGAAATGTTGGTCGACTCGGCTGCTGGTTTTGAATATATAAGTATGCTTGATGGTTATTCTGGTTATAACCAAATTTTTATTGCAGATGAAGATGTGTCAAAGACAGAGTTTCGCTACCCTGGGGCACTGGGAACCTATGAATGGGTTGTCATGCCATTCGGTTTAAAAAAGGCTGGAGCGACATATCAAAGGGTAATGAATTCTATGTTCCATGATTTTATTAAAGATTTCATGCAAGTTTACATTGATGATATTATAATAAAGTCGAACAGTAAACCAACTCATCTGCAACACCTTCGAAAGTCTTTCGAAAGGATGAGAAAACATGGATTAAAAATGATTCCATTAAAATGTGCTTTTTGTGTGTAGGCAGGTGATTTTCTTGGCTTTGTGGTGCATAAAAAAGGCATAGAAGTAAATCAAAGTAAGACCAAAGCCATCATGGACATCAAACCATGATCGACCAAAAAGGAACTTCAATCTTTGTTGGGCAAGATAAATTTCCTAACGAGGTTCATATCCAACTTAATTGGAAAAAACAAAGTATTTTCACCACTACTTCGACTAAAAAATGATGATTTTGTTTGGCGAGAGGAGCATCAAGAGGCTTTTGACAAAATCAAAGACTACCTATTAAAGCCTCCAACATTGGCACCTCCTATTGGAGATAGGCCTATGAGGTTATATATTGCAGCCTCTGATGTGACTATAGGTAGTATTTTAGTCCAACAGGACGAAAAAGGTGTCGAGAGACCTGTGTATTATCTTAGTCGAATGCTAAATAATCTTGAGACTAGGTATAGTGATATAGAAAAACTATGCCTTTTCTTGTATTTCTCTTGTATTAAACTAAATCAATATATAAAGCCTGTTGATGTGTATGTATCTTCTCATTTCAATATTATAAAGCACATGTTATCCAAACCAATTTTACATAGCCAAATTGGTAAATGGGTTTTAGCATTAACAGAGTATTCTCTGACTTACATGCCCTTAAAAGCAATGAAAGGACAAGTAGTGGCAGATTTTTTGGTCGACCATTCAATGGTTGGTATACCTAAAAATTATGTATATTTAGTGCCATGGAAATTATACTTTGATGGTTCTAGCCATAAGAATGGAGTTGGAATAGGAGGAATTATAATTTCTCCCAGTGGAATTCCAGCAGAGTTCAAGTATAAAATCGACGGTATGTGCACAAATAATGAAGTAGAATCTGATTCTTTAATAACAGGACTTGAACTACTTCTAAATTTTGGGGCAAGGAACGTCGAAATTATGGGAGACTCTGAATTAGTGATTAAACAAGTATCAAAGGAGTACAAATGTGTTAAAGAAAATTTAATCATGTATTTTGTGATTACCATCAGATTATTAAAACAATTTGAGCAAATAATTATTCGACACATACCTCGAAGAGAGAGCGAAAAGGCTAATGACCTAGCACAAGAAGCCTCGGGATACAAGAGAGATCAAAATGAAGACTTACCCAAGTAAGAGAGAAAGTTCGAGCAACTTTGTTATCCCCTTCAGATTTGTCGATTGTAAACTTATGGGTTATAGATGCCGAAAATTTTCAAATTTTAACCATTAAAATTGGACAAGAGAGTGACTGGCGAAAGCCATTGGCTAACTATCTGTGCATCCCCACGTGGTCGACAGATTATAAGATCAAGTATCACACTCTCAGTTATGTTTTGATAGAGAATGAATTATTTAAGAAAATTGCTAAAGGAGTTTTGTTAAAATGCCTTGGAGAAAGTGAGACATACATGGAAGTGTCAAGTGTGCATAGTGGAGCATGTGGTGCACATCAAGAAGGACACAAAATGAAATGGATTTTTCTGTGATCAGGCATCTATTGGCCTTCAATTCTAAAAGATTGGCCTTCAATGAGCTGGTAAAATTTTGTTGAGACCAGCAAATTCAAAACACGCATAAAACATGGAAGATACATATAAAACAAACAAAGAAAGGGTTCGTTAAAATTTGGCTTAAAGCCATGAAGAAATTACAAGGTTGTTGGTACAATGGTTAAAAATTCTTAAATTTCGCTTGGAATGACCGCAGTTCACCATGGAGGTTGGTGGCCTGATATTCAAAACCTTCTGCCTGAATGTTAAGTGTTTCAAGCTCTGTTTCGACAGAAGAAATTGCGTCACTTACAGCCACAACATCCACAACCATTTGCTCAGCTTTTTCTTGGGTTGGATTAATTACATTGTTAATCTCTTCCTCTTGCTTGCGATTAATTCTAATTCCTTGTTGAGAACAGAAATCTGGTCACGTATTTCAGCAACTCTATTTCGTTTTGGAATCAGTTCTTGTTTCTTATTTTCAATCATTTCTAACAAATCATTAATTTCTTAAATAACTTGCACCACCATATCCAACTTCTCTTTCACGAAGGCTTCCTTCGACTCAACCGCTTCCTCATTTTCCTGAAGACTTTCAACATTTCTCAAATGTTGTTATCATCAACCTGGCTAATTCAAACATATTGAGTTATTTCATTTGAGTAAGAGCGTGTGAGAGTTATTGGCCAAAAGTTGGATCAGAATGGAGCAGATGAGGCAGATCAGGATTCAAAGCATGAGTCTGAATTTTAGTCATCAGGTTTTTGGCTTTAACTACTTCAGGACTCATCTTGTCATTATATGCTTGAGATAGGTTGGAGTCAGAAGAAAGAGTGTGAGAAATCACAAAGCGACGCAACCTAGCAATTTCTTCTAGACTAGAAGGATTGACTCCCATGTGTTTTAGTTTAGTGGGCGAGTCGACCTTTGTTCTCCTAGAAGAAACGAGAGGTGCGCCTTACGTGCTTTTAGGAGGGGGCAAAATTCGGGAGGTGGTGACATTTTTATTTTCTTCTGAACCCTGTAGGGAATCTGAAAGGCTAGAATCAGAACTATTTGAACTATAACCCTTATGTTTGGCAGAACTAGTGACTAAGTTAGAGTCACTAAGAGTAGCCGGAATAGTCAGGTCGAGAAACTCACCATCAGCAATGTCAAGATTCTCATGATAGTGAGGGGAAGAAGCTTCTGACAAAGGGGTATAGTCAGGTACACGTTGTTGTTGACCGGAGATATTAACCTAAAGAAATCAAGAAAAGGTATTAGCCAAAACAAATTCAACAAAAAAAAACGAAAGAAACTAGAAAACAACCAGCTAATACCTGTGTCGATGGATAAAGATCGAAAAACTCATCCTTAGCTGAAACATCAGTAAGGTCTCTCATTGGGTTTTGAACTTCATCAACCCTAGGAGCACGAGTCAGAGTAACCAGAGCTGTGTCGACCACAATGGTGTCAGCACCTAAATCCGAGGTGGCTTCAGGATTTTCAACCAAGACCACGTTACGTCTCCTTCTTGTAATAAGAGGAATTTTGACATCAGCTGGCTCCTTTATTTCATTAACAAGTTTAAGCCAACCTTTTCTTCAGCACCCTAGGATACAGGTACCTTTGTCTTCTTCTTCTTTTTCACCACCTCGTTTTCAGTAGAAGAATCTTTTTTTCTCTTATGGCTTTTGTATTTGTGGGAGTGTTGAGAGGTCTGAACATCAGGTGATGGCTAAGTATCAGAGAAAGATATAAGTCGAAGCAATTATGTTACTCGATAATGGAAGTTTTGAATCGACAGAATATAACTTAGCCCTCTCAGAAGTATGCTCTTTGTCCTTCTTGGACCTTTTGGATTTGTTAGAGGGAGCAGCCAAATCCGCTGAGCATTTTTTACTCTGGCAAACAAAGAAAATATTAATACAAGTTTAGGGCGTAAACAACATAGAGACAAGAAGTATATAAATACAGCCACCGAAGAAGACTTCTTGAGTGAATAAGAAATGGGTTCATCGTCAGAGGGTGTGTGGTCAGGAATAATCTACAAAATTAAGCTAAGTCAGATATGCCAAATCAAGAATGATAGCTGGCAAAAAGTTGAAGTTTAAACCTGACGCGTCGAAGGTTTTTTTTGCCGACAGGAACGGCACCCGCCTGATCTATTGGTATAGCTGTAATACAAGTGTAAAACAATCAGATAAGCAACCAAAGTAAAATAGGCAAGGGGTAAGCTTTCCAGAAATCATTACCAATTTGTGTAGTCGAAAGTACTCTAACATATCAGAGATCATAATGAAGATGCCCCAAATAGTTAGATAGGTAAAACTTCGTCGGTACCACTCTGTCGGCCTTTGTCTTATAGGCATTTTGCATATCCGGTATAGAGCAATACCACCAATCAGGAATAGGTGGTCCAAAGGCCAAGGCCAAAGGGCTGGATGGCAAAGGGGGAAATTTGATGTTTCCAAAATGAAGAGCGTAAAGATATTTATCTTTCGCATAATCAGGGATTTTTAGTGTTGAGATTCTATCGGTTACCTTCTCCTTTAATTCGACAGCGGCCTCATAGATGGTCTGATTAAGATCATTAGGTCTATACACAATTTGGAAGTAATTCTGGAAGGCTCGAACTTATTTAATGTGAGTAATCTTACACTTGGTCTCTTTTGCCTGCAAATTTGAGAAAGTTGTAGTTAGTTCAGTCAGCTTGGCATTAGAATCACCGATGAATGTAACAAAATATGACTACCGCCAAGTTTCAAATTCTTTGGTGCAGTAGAAAGACGGTTGGAAAGGAGTGAGAGTGAGTGTGAGTCTTTATGCCCATAGATTCCCTATATCATCCTTGATCATTTCGAAGGGTTGGTCAGTTATGATGTCTACTAGCAGCTCATGAGAATTGAACAAATACTTAGGAATAAGTTGACAGAGTTCAAATTGTCGAGCCACCAAGTTAGGCTGAAAAGCGACCAAACCCGGGTTCACACCTGCAATCACAGTAGATAAGAATTGAGGAGTCAAGTAACGCCTCCGGAAGATTAAGGAATTTTTCTTGTCTTCTTCTCTTACATGTGGAAAAGCCTTAATAAACCACTCTGGGCCATCTTGTCTATCATGAAATGGGGCCATCGAGGGTGTGAAGTTGACTCTTGTCAACATAATAGTAAACAGCAGTCTGAAGACTTCAGGATTTGGGGAGCCCTTATCGATAGGAGTCAGAGGGAGAAGGCATTGCCAAACGATATGGCTTTGAGGCGGAGGGCATTTTACCTTTCTATTTCTAAAGGGCTTAATCTCCTTAGAGAAAGTGGCATTCAACCATAGATGCAAGATCCAAAAAGGACCATGGACTAAGAAGTTCTTTTTCTTTGGATTATTAGGGTCAAAACGCTTTATTTGGTTAGCAGCATCAGTCAAATCTGCATAGAGAGAGGCCAAAATCATCTAGCCTAAAGCAACATTCTCACCCATATGCAATTGGGTAGCCAGATAAGAAAATTGTTTGGCCACCTGTATCGACCTGGAACAAAAAACAAATCGAGACAACCATAAGGTTAGAAACGCCACATGCTCTTCATAAGTTATAGGCCCAGAGGTTTGAGCATGATGGTCGATGAAATTATTATATGTTGGCTTTCCAGCTTCACCCACATCGAACCTTAGTGGCACAGGTTCAGCATCTCTATAGTTGAAAACTGTGCCAGATGGTTTTAGTCTTGTGATGGCAGCAACGTCGAACATGGTAGGAGTGATCATACCATATTTAGTATGAAAGGTGTTGGTCGATCCCTTCCAGAAATGTATGGAAGCTAGGAGCATGCCACTAGAATAAGGTTGACCATATCGATAAAGTTCTAGTAGGGTATAAATGCCCATCCTTTTCCATTGGTCTCCTTTGACAGTTTCTAAACGTGCCATCCAAGCACGAAATTTAGGGCAACACAGAGGTGGAGCGATTCTAAAGTTCATGTCAATATATTTAAGTGATATAGGGTTTGGAGAAGAAATGATGGGTCTGATAGTAGTACTAGTAGGAAAAAATGCCTCCTTATCATCTACATAGAGTTCAGAGGGTGCATCAGTAGGAAGTGGTCCTAAAAAGGCTAAGGGTTTCTCCTCAAGACAAATGGATAAGTGCCTAGATTGCCATAATTTGGCTTACTCCTCAGCAAATGGAGGTTCCGGCACATAAGCTTTGCCGTTGACAAGGAGCATTTGAAGAGAGATTGCTGGAGAGGAAGTTTGATTTTTAACATTCTCCATTGTAAAAGGTTTGAAGGAGGATGAAGATGAAGAACATGGATGGTGTGTAGTTTCTGGGTTTTTTCTAAAAGCAAGGGTTGAAGAAGTGAAGAAAAATAGAAATAAAGAGAAATAAGGGTATTTATAGACCCTGAGGAAAGAGGAAATAATGGGAAAAATATTTTGTGATTTCCCAAGTTCAAATCATGTTAGTTTGTCGGACGCGTGCCGCAAGATCAATGTGAGCTAGTGGGCCATGTTTCCCACTAAAAGTGCTACGATGGCAAAAAATTAATGTCACACGTCTCAAAACTAAAAAGCGTGATACCCTACCAAGATTACGTGACATCACGGAAAAGAAAGAATAGTAATGTTCATTTTTAGAAAAATGGAAACGATTCGGTCGAATGGTGAAACCGACACTTCAGTGATGCCATTATCTCATATTAGTCGAAATTTGAAAATGGAATATCTGGGGGGAATTGTGTTACCTTAGAAAATCTTAAGGTATTCAAGTACATGTAGTAAATGAAGATATTCTCATAAGCTAAGAGTCATCTCCAAAATAAGGGTTTTTATGGGAAACGGGAGCCAGTGTTTGAAAAGCTGGTTTTATTAAGTTAGAGTTAATGCTTAGAGGAAGTGTGGTTATTCTTTGCCAGAAAGAAAGTGTCGAAGCAAGGCAGAAGCGGTTTACGCTCAAGAGGTTTATAGGAATCATGGGCAATTACCAGCAATCCACGACATGTTCAAGCGCAAAACAGGTGGAACTTCAAAATCATGAGCAGTTACCAGCAATCCACAATGTGTTTGAGCGCCAAATAGGTGGCAATATCTAGTGAAGAAGTTACCTCAAGATGTTAATATTAGTCGTAGATTTTATCTAGGTAGTTACATTATAAACACTATAAATAGGAAGATTTAGTATAGTTTGCATGTGTTCACTTGTAGTCTCAAATCACTTTTCAAACTCTGTCATTCCGAGCGTCGGGAAATCAAGAGTGAAGAGTGCTTGATGTACATGAATCACCATTTTTATTTTAATGCAAATCCTTTATCTTTCAATTATATCTTTTGAGTACTTTATCTGGTTTCTCTTTATTGTCGAGCAAGATCTATACATTATCTTCTATTTCACATAAACAATTCCACACTATTTGTTGGTCACGAGTCACCACTCAGTTAGTTTAGTGAGTCTCGCTTTTGTATGAATATCTTCTGTTGGTCATGAGTCACCAGTCAGTCGATTAAATCATAGTGTGGAAAACCATTACACCCGTTCCCTCAGTCAAAAGAAAACCATCTCCCTTGACTAATATTTCGACGGAATAGGTGTGATAGTAAAAACTTTTAGCACTCGTCTTGAGATCAACTGGTCAATCTCGCAAGTTACCCTTAGTTCAGGACTTTGGGAGGACCGGCGGTTGTTTACCATTTTCAACAATAAACACATCCTTAACTAAACATTTCTCTTTTATTTTTAATCTTGAAAAATATGATCATCGAGGTAGGGAAAATTTGGGGTACAACAGCTTCCCATATTCAATTATCTTCCAATTGAATAGCATGAGAATACACAAGTCTTGTGCATTTTGATTGGGAGTTTATTGAATACTTGGAGTACCCCAAAATTTGTCCCATAAACATAAGGTTACGTTGATATAGCATACCCTTACGAGTCTTTAGGAAGTAGGCAAAGTTGATGATATATCACTTACCATGGTTTGATGACGAGGCAGATGGTCTTGAGCTTGAGAGAGCAATCTTGTATGTCTTGGTTTCCTTTAGCTTATTCATCCATTTGGGGGGATGAATAAAGCAGCACGTGATAACACATGGTTGTTGGAGACTGAGGCAATGTGTTATGTTCATGAATCGTTGCGTGGAGACTTAGGAAATAGGCTAGATTTTTATTTTTGAGCATCGCTGCATGGAGTCTTAAGCAATGATCTATGTTGAGGATAAGGAAACGCACTGCTGCATGGAATCTTAGGCAATGGATTAGGTTTATGAATCGCTGGGTGGAGTCTTAGGCGATGAGCTTAAATTTGGGTTTCGAACAATCGCTGCATGTTATCTTAGGTGATGGTCTGGGTTTTGGTTTCCGAGCGTTGTTGCATGTCGTCTTTGGCGATGGTCTGTGTTGTGTAATAAAGAAACACATTGCTACACGACGTATTATGAAATGGTCTTTATTACGTAACAAGGAACCACATTGCTACATGATGTCTTAGGATATGGGTTAAGTTCACGAATCGATGCATGTCGTCTTAGGCGATAAGCTAAATTTGGTTTTCAAACATTGATGCATGTCATCTTAGGCGATGGTCTGTGTTGCGGAATAAAGAAAAACATTACTGCACGACGTCTTAGGAAATGGTCTTTATTACGTAACAAGTAACCGCACTGCGGCACGATGTCTTAAGTAGTGGGTTAGGTTCGCGAATCACTGGATGTCGTCTTAGGCGATAGGCTAGTTTTGGTTTTCGAACATTGCTACATTTTGTCTTAGGCGATGGTCTGGGTTTTGGTTTTCGAGCACCACTACATCTTGTCTTAGGTGATGGTCTGTGTTACAGAATAAAGAAACACATTGCTGCACGACGTCTTAGGAAATGGTCTTTATTACGAAACAAGGAACCGCACTACTGCATGATGTCTTAGGAAGTGGGTTAGATGAGGAGAATACACTGTTGTGTGGAGTCTTAGGAAATGTACTGAGCTTCGTACATTACTTCATGGAGACTTAGGTAATGAACTGAACACATCACTGCATGGATACTTAGGTGGTGGGATGAACGCATCACGTCATGGAGACTTAGGTGATGGGTTGAATCGTAGGAGAAGTGTTTTGTTGATTGACCCTTAGATAGCTAAATCGAGGGTGAGATTTCTTATTTACTGATTAATATGGAACCATGAGTATATGCGTATTGTATGTATGCAAAAATGTATAGTGTATGTATGTTTGGATATGTAAAATGTGTGTGTGAAATATGTGTAAAATGCGTGTATGCTTTGAAATGTTATGAAGACTATTTTTTGCATTCTCTCCTTTAAACCATTAGTTTTGAATTACCAACCCCTGGCGTTATATGTTGCATTGTCATGGCATTGTTGAATTCGATTTGAACGCGGAAAAAAAGTGTTAGAAAGATTTTGAACATTGATTTTTATTTTGTCGGAGGTGTATGTATAGGTGTAGCCGTTTGTGTTGTAAGTGCAAGCGTAGGCGTAGACGAATGTATTAGACGCATACTTTTGGGTTGTAATCATAGGCATTGGAGTAGACATGTGCATAGACTTTTGCATTGTAGGTGTAGGCGTAGACAAGTGTATGGACGTAGACGTGGATTTTCTTTCGATGTTTTTCTAACAAAAATGCTTTTCAATGTTTCATCAAATGCTTTTATTTGTCAATTTCCCCAAAATGATTTCGAAATAATATTCATAAGTAATAAGCGTAATATTTTGTAAACAAGTCTGAGAAAAGAAAAAACACAATTTGAAGGATGAAAAGAAAGCGAATGTTTTATTGATATGCCTTTGAATAGGAGAAAGTACCAGATGCAATTCCTTGAAAGAGGTAATTACAGTAAAGTTTTAAAATTGTAAATGGAAATGAAAATTATAATTGTTACTACTGTTTCTCCAATGTCCTTTTAATGGCTCCTGTCTCTTTTGCTTCTGAGTAATATGATTCAGATCCATCTCTCCGTTCGTAGTTGCAGTTCTTAGATCGCAGTTGTTGTACCCTAATTTTTCCCCTAAGATCCCTTCATCATAGCATGTTGATTTCTTCACAACAAGATCACACTAGGATTCTTGCTTCCCCTCCCTACATTTAGTTTTTCCATTTTTGAGGGATTACCAAGCACCTTCAATTATGTTCCTTTTGTGATCAAGAATATTGTTTTGATTTCTTCATTTAACTAATAAAATGCAATGTTGGTTTGTCTTACTTGTTATCCATGTAGGTAAGGGCAATGAGATTTAACAAGTTACCCCATGGGTTCATGAGTTTATTTCCATACCCTAGTCAATAAAGTTGGAGAAGTTCAAACCTCACCATTGGATTGGTTTTGGAAGGATTGGCATGGCAAGGTTGCTTTGGTTTATCACATTTCAAGGTTATTAGATTTGACTCAAAAGTACAAAGGGTTGATTGAAGAAGTTGTCATGTTTGGACAAGGCCTTGTTTCTATTGGTCACAAGAGCATATTTCTCAAAAATTTCAAGGTATGGAAGTGGTTTTTGAGGCTATGATTCCTCATTATCATCCTCAAAAACTTCTTTTCACAAAGCAATAATGTTAGTACAAGAAGTTTGTTCAATCTTGTCAAAGTTCCTCAAAGCATTTTCTTGATCTAGGAGCTAGGGTTTTGAACTTCAAAGGAGTATATCTTGCTCACCTTTTGGTATTTTTGAGTGATTCTAAATACATCATTCTCTTAAAATGGTTATTAACAAATAACTTCAAAGGTTCCAAGGAGCTTTCATGAGATAGAGCCTTGATGAGGAAGAAAGATTACAAGTCCTCCAGATGAATCCCCAATTTTCCATGTGTGACTTCAAATGACCATAACTTGGTCAATTATTATCACCTTGAGTCCATTATTTTTCCATAATTATCTTGAAGATGTGATATTTATGCCTTCTTTTATGTGCAAAGTTGGAAAATGGATGTAAGTTTCCTTAAAGAGGCAAAAGATTATAGGTCATTTCATGATTTTTTCCCAACTTCAACAAGTCATAACTTGCTCAAATTTTGGAGATTTTGAATTATTCAAGTTTCAAAATGTCATTAAAGAAATCTACTTCATGCCATATTTTTTTATCAAGAGTAAATTCCAAGTGGAAGGCCATGTTTGGATGCAAGTCATTATAGGTCATTTTTGAAGAAGAATTTGAAATATTTCTAAGTATGGAAAGTCAACCCTTTTTCTCCAACTTTGACTCAATGTAACTTTCAGCTCAATAATCCATTTAACTCCATTCTTTTTCCATTTCAAAGCTTGTAACCTCATCTTTCTAAAGCATCAAGAATCATGCCTTAAGACCCCTTGAGCTGAGAATGTCATTGTTTCAAAAATGGTAGCTTGGAATTGAAGTTTCCTTGCAACTCAGAATTTGAATTTCATGTTACAACCTCTAAACCTCAAATTAACACGCGTTTTGGGTCTAAACATGATTAGCCAACTTTCCCAAGTGGATTAGTGAATCAAAGCGCAAGAATTGGATGAGTTTTGGTGAAGTTTGGATCACACTTCACTCGTGCATCAGGTTTGCACGAATTCCCTCCAAAATGCATCATTCACTCTTCCTTTTGATCCCATTCGCTTCTCCTATAAATACATGTATTATCCCATTCATTTTCCCAAGCTTGAATAGCCAGAATCACCCTGCCAAACTTGCTCCATAACTCAATTTTCTGTAAACTCAAAATCCATTCTCAAGCCTTTTTCAATCCAATTTTTCCATCAATTCACCTTCCTTGATCTTCCCTGAAGCTAACCACTTAATTACATTCAAGAATTGTGTCCTATACTACTCCATAGAAGTCCAGTTTCAGAGCTCTCCAACTCAACTTCAATAGGTAGATTCCTTCATCCATTCTGCAAAACTTTGATATCATTGTGTTACTCTCATTGCCTTGGTTCTAGTTGCAACACTTACCTTTTACTGGAAACACGTTTTGACCATGAAATTTCAAATCCCTTTTCAAAACTTTCCTTCCAAATTGCTTGAGCTATAGTTTATATAAATTTGGCGAGAGGGTGTGGTTGTCTTCGTCTTGAAGAGACGAAGCGAATGGCATAGGTCTGAGCTTCTGATTTTACAGTTTGAGAGTCTTTCAATTCGTGATGGCTGGAGGTTGAAGATGACCAACGTGTCATCTTCCAACCAATGAAGGCGCGCCATCTATTTTTTTTTTAAATTCTGATTTAATTAATGATTTTGTACAATATTCACTAATGACCATGATATGAACAGCGCGCCAGATCCCTTGGATTTGATTACTAACGCGTTTTGACTCTCATCCAATGGTCCACATATTTTACTTTTATTTTCTTTTTCTGATTTTTATATTTTTATTGTTTAAAATTTCAAAAAATCATAGAAAATTCATTTTTTGTCCAAAAACTCTGAAAAAATTATGAAAAATATTTTTGATTATCCTCTTTCTGATTTTTATTTTTTCACAATTTAATTTTGTCTTTTGGTATTTTTTTATAAATTTTACACTTATTTGATTTGTTTTAAATGTTTAAAAATACTTTTATACATTTTTAAATTCTGAAAAAATTATGGAATGATCCAATGATATTGTGATAAATATTGGTGACCCTATTTAATTTTTGGTTCTGACTTTACTACTTTTTCTGATTTTTCTATGGTCTTACTTTTCATTTCTTGATTAATTTGAAAATAGTTGATATTTTTCTCATTATTTTCTATTTTTAAAACCTTTTTTAAACCCTTTTGTGTATATTAAATGTGATATTATTCTATGACTATTTTCTGGCTGATCTTGGGTTAGATTTTGGATCATGAACTTTATTAACATTATTGGATCCATGGTGTTGAGTTTAACTCCACAAAAATGGATGAATGATTTTAATAATAGTTTGGTTAAAATTTAATTCAAATATGGTTTTTGTATTTTTTTCCCATCCCTCTTCATATCATCCCTTTCTTATTACACTAAATGTTGTTGGAGCATGATCTCTATATCATGTCTCAAAACAAATGGTGCATAGATTGCTATTGACAGGTCTCAAAATAGGTGTAACTTCTATATAAGTCCACTTACGACTGCTTAACATGGCGCTAAATTTTGTCCCGATTCGAATAAATGATCATTTGTGGCCCAAACATATGATTGCAAGCCCAAGCATGTTAAATTGATCTCTTTGATCCAATAACCTTGAGATTCATTGTGTGGAGGCTTTGGTTCTACCAATCCTCTAATGGATCTACAACACCTTTGGTCAACGCGGATCACTTAAACACCGTTGATCATTAAACGGTACTTGTGAGAATTCCAAATGGATGATATACTTGACAAAAAGCAAATGCAACTTGTTGTGTGGAGGCTTTGGTTCTACCAATCCTCTAATGAGTTCCAAATGCAAGCTTCAAGATGGTCATCCAACTAACCACTAATTATTGACTTGTCTTACTTTATGCTTTTATTCTTTTTTATGCTTTATGTGCCATTTACTTTTAGCATTTACATTTCATGCCATTTTCATCTTTGCTCATTTGAGCATTTACTTTCTTTCCATTTTTACTTTGCTCACTTGAGCTTTTCTTTTCCTTTCTTAAGATATTTAATAATCAACATAAACCCTAAAAAATCTTTAATGGTACTTGGACTATTTGGTTACTATCCTTGCCATTATGGAGCATAGATCTTTTCATGGACTTAGAATTAGAAACCTTGGCCTATCTTGGAGACCTTGTGATCTTATTTGATTATTTTGTCTGGAGTTGTTGAGGTTTACCTCAAGACATTGGGTTGTTTGTTTGTTTTTTATGTGCAGGTTTTTTGTGTGATTACACCCTTTGTTTGTAATCTGGAATTCACCCATATACAGCCGCTACTCTGGCCAATATTTTTGAAGATTTAATACACTTGAAGTTTGGTTCCCTCAAGAGGTCTAGTATTTTTTTGCTTGATTGGTTTCAATCCAAGGAATGGGAATTCTATCTTGGCTCATAATGTCAATTATTGGCTTCTTATTGGTTAGATAGTTCTTATCCCTAGCTTTTACCTTATGCTTTAGGATAGTCCCTTCTTCTCCTCCCATCTTCTTTAAATTCAAAAAATCTTCTTCCTCCTTTCGAAAACTCTTCTTGTTACTAAACTTGAACAACTTTCATAATAAACTTGGACTTATGTCCATGCATTTTCAAAACATTTTCTAAATAAACCTCAATCAACTTAACAATACTTTGACATTTTTGTGAGAATACTAAAAGTCAATCAATCTCATCTCAAACCATTTTTTCCATTTTGACTTTTTTATCTTTAAACTTTTCTCAAAAGAGATTTAACTCTTGTCAATCCTTGTAGTGATGCAAACAACCATACTTCTACAATATGTAGTGAAGAGAGATATTTTCCACTTGGGTGTTGAGTGAGACATTGTTGATTTTAAAATCCAAGCCATATCCTCCACTTTGAGATGATGCAAATTCTCCTTTCTCATAATTATGGGTAGTAAGTATGTTTTCCACATGGACAATGACGATGATGTTTTATCTCATAAAATTAACCAACACATATGTGTTTCAAATTTTTTAAAGAGGAACTACGTGTACCCTGATCCCCTATTGCACTAAAAGGTGGTACGAAGGCACTAAAGGTTCTCAACCGCGACGGATGCAAAAAGCATAAAATAAATATATTTCTTTTCTCATCTCCACCATACATTTTTATACAACATTTTTTATAGCCAAAATATACAAATTTTATAAAGAGGCTCCTGCGGAGTACCTTAGATGTTTAGGGTGCTAATACTTTCCCTTTTCATAACAAACCCCCTTACCTTGAATCTTTCCCCCTCTCTTTTTGGGTTATTCGCTCTTTTCCAATTTCCTTGGAAACAATAAAGTGTGGCGACTTTTATTTTGATCTGTATAAGTCAAGTCAATCCAATGGCTTAGTCTTAAAACATTTCTACCTCTATAGAAAAATGTTGACTTCACTGGGGAAAGATTAACCTCTTGCTGGTCCATCCCTAAGAGGGTTAAGCCTATCTTTGTTTATATTTGTATATGTGTTATGTCTGTTTTTAATGTTACATGTTGTATATATGTTTGTTTGGATTTTCCTGGTTTTCAGGGTGCTTGGTGATTACTCATAACTCCTATACCCAGACTTGGGCAAACTTTAAGATAGGACAGGCGGTATAGTCATGTTTAATTTGAGGGAGTAATCACAAAAAAGGAGGCATGAGATCCCCCACTCAGTGGAGGCCCATTTGACTGTAGTGTCGTTCGCCGAGTAATGGGGAAGACATACTGCTTTCGACCTGGGAGCCTGCTGAAACTGAGGACCGTAGAATAACTAACCCATCTTGGTCTTTAAGGTGTAGTGTGGAAGCTATGACGGAGTAATCCGGAAATATTTATCACGCGATACTACACTCGGACGAGTCTTTCTTGAGAATATTACTAATTACCGAGTTAATCGGGAAGTTAGTAATATCCGAAGGAAGGATGTAGACTCTGGAACCTACAGAACCTTGTTTTGCAGGTGATAACTTTTAGACCAATACCTTATGGGTAGTACCTTTGACCACATGCTCGTGGTGTTGAACCTATGAACCCTATATGTGTGATCTTGTGTGTGATTGTTGCATCATGCATCCATGCACTCATAAGCATCTTTTGAAGAAACCATATTTCAAGGGATTTAAAGGTTGACCATTTGTGAATATCTCAGGTACTTTCTAACCATGGATTCTGGAAAGAGAAAGACCGGGAAATATAGTTTCAAGGATCCCAAGATAGATGAGTTGATCAGTCTAATTTCCAAGATCGAGTGTTCTGCGGACTTTCGGAAGAAGTATGGATCCATTATTCCTCTCTTGAAGCTGAAGATGAAGGAGGGTATTCTCTCGAACTTGGTCCAGTTCTATGATTCAATGTATCATTTCTTTACTTTTCCTGACTATCAGTTGATGCCTACACTGGAGGAGTATTCTTATCTATTGGATTTACCTGTTATTGATCGTGTTCCTTTTACTGGTTTGGAGGGTGAGCCAAGACCACATGAGATTACTGCCTTGATTCATTTGGGGAAATCTGAGGTGGAATCCCATATGACTACCAAAGGAGGGATTAGAGGATTACCAGCTCAGTTCTTATTGGAGAAAGCTCGTTACCTTGCCAGAATGAAGAGTACAGTTGCTTTTGAGGTCATCTTTGCTCTACTTGCTTACGGGTTGTTCTTATTTCCTAATGTGGACAAGTTTGTTGACATTAACGCTATCAGGATTTTCATGATTGGAAACCCAGTTCCTACATTGTTGGCTGATGCTTATTACTCTATTCATCTTCGGAATTCTTATCATAGGGGGATGATTATCTGTTGCACGCCTTTGTTGTACCGGTGGTTTATCTCTCATATGCCTCAGTATGATGCTTTTTAGGATGTCAAGAAGGAACCCCGTTGGGATCCTAAGATCATGGCACTTACTCACTCAGATATTGATTGGTATCATCGAGTTTACCAGGATATAGAGATTATTGACAATTTTGGTATTTTCCCGAACATACCTCTTCTTGGTACAAAGGGAGAAATTAACTATAACCCTGTTCTTGCACGGCGACAACTTGGTTATCCGATGAGGGATTAACCGAATAGTATTCATTTGAGTAGTTTCTTTCTAAAGGAAGGAGAAGACCATAGGGAAGCTATGGAGCAGATTGCGAAGGCCTGGCGTCACATTCATAAGAAGAGTAGGAAGGATTTGGGACCTAGGGGTGTTGGTTCTTTGGAGCCATATCTTTAATGGATCCGATTGAGAGTCATTCAGTTAAAGATGCCGTATACCCGGGAGACACCCATGCCTGATTTATTTGTGAAGACCACTCCTCCCTTATTAGATGATCTAGAAGAGCTGCAACTTGCTTTAGTTAGGATGCAATAGGAAAGGGATGCTTGGAAGAACAAGTTCCAAACTTTAGAGAGTTCCTATAGAGCAGAACTGAAGGATAAAAATGACTTGATTGAGGTCCTTGAGAGTCGAGCGGTAGAGTCTATTGAGAGGCAAGGGGATTTATTTTCTCCTAAGCCTCAATAGGGAGCTTATCACTCACTTCCTGATTCAGATTATTGGAAGGAGGTTGCCATCAGATATGTGGAAGAAAACCAGAGGTTGAAGGCTCAGATTGCCATGATCACGGGGAAGCACCGGCGTATAGAGTGATCTCCATCAGTTCTTTTTCTCGGGATTTTAGATTTTATTTTCATCTTGTACTTGGGATCATTGAAACTTGTAATCCATTTTGGAGTTATTATAATAAATAAAAATTCAGTATTTCAAAAAAGCGTTATTACTTTGATGTTTGCAATATGTCTATAAACTTTAAATCCCTTAAAATATTAAATAACAAAATAAAAATAATCATGTGCATTGCATATCATGCATCATATTGCACATATTTCTTGCATTTGTTATGCATATCCAGGTGTCTTACCAAGCTTCTTTACTCTGTTCAGCAAGCAGACTCATCACTACAACACTCGGGCTAATTTCAAAAAGAAAATGGACAACTTAGAACAAGAGAATCATGAGTTGCACGAGGAAGTTTCTGCTTTGAAGGCCGGCATGGCCAATCTGAACACTCTGATGGAAGCTCTGGTGGCTGCTCAGAATTAGCCATCGGGTATTCAACCTCAACCAACAAGGGCAAATACTGAAGCTCCGACTATTCCCGTATCTACTACTCCGGCTGTTGTTCAGAATCGCATGCCTCAAGGTTATCCATGGGGAATTCCAGAGAATTTTACACCTGAAGGCTTCAATCTTGGTCCTCAAGATACTCCAGTGGTTCAGACCATTGTTACTCCGGCACCTCCCGTGGTTCATGTTGTTCCTGCTGCACCTCCTTTGGTGAATATGGTTCCGTTTGTTAATGATGATGTGTGTCTTCCTTTCCCTCCACCAAGTGAAGACTTGGGTCTTTATGACATAATGGATTATTTTCAAGAGCATTTTAACAAGATGCAAAGAGAGATGAAGGCCCTCAGGGGAAAAGAGCTATTTGGGCAGAATGTGAATGAGCTATGCTTGGTCTCGAATGTTAAGATACCTGCTAAGTTTAAAGTCCCGGAGTTTGAGAAGTATAAGGGTGACACTTGCCCTTGTGCTCATCTGGTGATATACGTGAGAAGAATGTCTACCCATACTGATGATCAGCGTCTGCTGATTCACTTTTTTTAGGATAGTTTGACTGGTGCTGCGTTGAAGTGGTATATGAGTTTGGACAACACTAATATCCATACTTTTAATGATTTGGGAGAAGCATTCATCAAACAATACAAGTACAACATGGACATGGCGCCTGACTGTGATCAACTTAGGGCCATGGTTCAGAAAGACAGGGAATCATTCAAAGAGTATGTGCAGAGATAGCGTGAGGTAGCCGCCCAAGTGATTCCTCCCATGGAAGAGAAGGAGATGAATAAAATTTTCTTGAAGACGCTGGATGCTTTCTACTATGAGAGGATGGTAGCATGCACACCATGTGACTTTACTGAGAGGGTAGGAATGGGTATCCGCTTAGAAGAGGCTGTAAGAGAAGGCCGTTTGACGAAGAGTGAAGGATCCGGAGGTGTGAAGAAGCTATCTTATGGGTTTACCAAGAAGAAATAAGGAGATGCAAATGCTGTTATACAAGAGAGGAGGGTAAACGCTCCTAGAAGGAATTATCAGCGTCATTAGCAAGTCACCTCAGTTACTCCTGTTATAAATACCGCTCCAACTACCGTTGCTTATCAGAGACCGTCCCAACAGGGGAATCAAGGGTATAATCAGAGAAGGGAGAATTATGACCATATTCCCATGAGCTATACAAAGTTACTACCGGCATTGATTCATAAAAAGTTGGTCCAAACACAACCACCTCTCGATGTACCATCACCATTGCCTTGGTATTACAAGGCAGACCAAACATGTGCTTTTCATCAGGGAGCACCAGGGAATAATGTTGAAAATCGTTATCCTTTGAAGAATGAGGTACAAAAATTGGTAAAGTCTGGTGTTCTATCTTTCAAAGACGTGGGACCTAATGTGAAAGACAATCCCCTACCTAAGCACGGGGGAGTAAATGTTGTGAATATGGTGACCGGTTGTCCAGGCGACATCCAGATTTTTGATATTAATCTGGTTAGAGGAGATTTTATGAAAATGCATGAAGACCTCTATGAATTTAGCTATTATACGCATAACCATTTCGGTTGTGCTATTTGCAGTATAAACATACAGGGTTGCGAGAAGATAAAGGTTGATTTACAGGAGATGATGGATGAGGGCCTCATCCACATAATCAGGCCTAGGGCGGAGTATGAAGAGGAAGTGAATATGGTTTCTGGATGTCCTGGTGAATTCATAATTTTTTATGTAGAGTATATAAATGAGGACCTCATGCAGTTGCATGCTACCTTCTACCATATGGCTGGTCAGGTGGAACACCAATATGGATCTTGCCTAGTTTGCTGTCGAGACCCCCGAGGATGTTCAATCGTGAAGAAGGGTGTTCAGTTGTTGCTAGATAAGGGAACTATTAAGATCACAGGTCAGAGGTACGGTTACCATGAAGTTGATATGGTTGAGGTTTGTTTGACTGAAGAAGAGTCAGAGGAAGAGTATGCCTCCATAAATGAGTATTTCTCTTCAGACGAAGATTTGTTTTCTAGAAATGACTTATTAATGACTGATTGTGTTAAAGAAAGGGTAAACGTCTTTGTGCCTTGTTTTGGTGCACCCGCCCATTTTGAAGTGGAGTATCATAGCAAGCCAGCGGTTACCCCATTGGTGATTAGTTTTCCAGTTCCTATCCCCTATAAATCAGATAAGGTTGTGCCTTACAAATACAACGCTACAATCCTAGAAGATGGAGTGGAAGTTCTCATCCAGCCAATGCCCGATGTTGGAAATATAGCTAAAAATAGTAGGGTGACCCATAGCGATCGTGTGTTTGCGCTGGTTTTTCGGAGAGATGTTGATGCTGAAAAGAAAGTTGTTGAGAATGATGAACCTAAGAAGGCTACGGGAGAGACTAGTGGAGCTACGTTAGATAAAGAAGTAGATGATATTTTGAAGATAATTAAGATGAGCGACTACAGAATTGTAGATCAGCTATCACAGACTCCTTCAAAAATATCTATCTTGGCTTTATTGCTGAACTTCTCTGCCAATAGAGAATCCTTGATGACGGTACTAGAACAAGCTGTTGTGGAGAGTGATATGCCAATAGACCAATTCAACAGCGTAATAGGAAACATTACTTCAGGTAATAACTTGAGTTTCTGCGATGATGAATTACCAGATGAAGGGAGGAATCACAACCTGGCCCTCCACATCTCTATGAACTGCAAGAATGATTCATTATCCAATGTGCTGATTGATAATGGATCCGCTTTGAATGTTATACCAAGTAATACTCTCATGAAGTTGAAATATCAAGGAGCGCCTATGCTCCCTAGTTGCATCATTGTGAAAGAGTTTGATGGGTCAAGGAAATCTGTCATCGGTGAAGTGGACTTACCTATCCATATAGGACCACATTTGTTTTAGATAACCTTCCAGGTCATGGACATTGTTCCCGCTTATAGTTGTTTGCTCAGACGGCCATGGATACATGAAGCAGGAGCTGTCACTTCAACTTTACACCAGAAGCTAAAGTTCGTGCATGAAGGGAAGGTGGTGATCATAAATGGGGAGAAGGCATTGTAGATATCTCATTTGTCCTATTTCAGTATTGTAGAAGCGGATGAAGCTGCTGTTGGAACCCAGTTCCAAGCCTTATCCATTGATAACATAAGAGGAAATGGGAATTCCATGGTCTCACTGAAGGATGCGCAGCAGGTTGTGCGTAATGGTTATAGTGAAGTTTGGGGACTATTGTGGATCCACCTGTGAACAAGAACAGAACTGGCTTTTGGTTCTCTTTGAAGAATGACAAAGGAAAGGGCATGAAGCCGAAGTCTAATGCAGGACGGTATCAAGACATTTTCGTAGCGGAGGCTATCTTCATCTGACTGTTTATAGGATTAACGCCATTATGGAGGATGAAGCAGAGCAGGAAATGCCGAATTATGTGACGCACAGAGTCAGGGTTCAGAACTGGATCACCATTGATGTTCCCTCTTGCATACATGTTTCAAAGTAATTTGTTTTGTTAATCTTTTTTAAAAGCTTTCACTCTTCCCAAGGTGGAAGTATTAATGTTTTAAGGCTTATCTGTTTGCTGTGACTTTTAAGATCGATAATAAAAGATGTCTTTGCTTCCCGAATTATGTCTTTATTTTATGCTTTTTCTTGGAAAATGGTAATAAAAAAAACCTTTCAAAATAAATAATAACTGAAATTCAATCTGCATGATCACTTTTTATATGTGTCAGTTTCTAAATGCAATCACAAATCATATGTGCAGATTAATTAAAAAACCCGTTGAATACAATGACCCTGCATCCTCTCCCAACTTTGAATGTCTTGTGTATGGGGCTGGAGAAGAAGATTATGATGAGATTCCAGAAGAGGTCTCAGGGTTTCTTGAGCACGAGGAAAATTCCATTCAGCCATATAAAGAGCCTTTGGAAGTAATCAATTTGGGTTCAGAAGAAGATCCAAAGGAAGTCAAGATTAGAGCATCACTGCATCCCGATGTGAAGAGAAGGTTGATTGAGCTGTTGGAAGAGTATGAGGATATTTTTGCTTGGTCTTACCAAGATATGCTTGGTCTAGATACAGATATTGTCGAGCATCGTTTACCGTTGAAGCCAGAGTGTCCGCCAATTAAACAAAAGTTGAGAAGAACTCACCCAGTTATGGCAGTAAAGATCAAAGAGGAGGTTCTAAATCAGATTAATGCTGGTTTTCTTGTGACGTCAGTGTATCCTCAATGGATTGCCAATATTGTCCCAGTACCAAAAAAAGACGGAAAAGTCTGCATGTGCGTAGATTACATAGATTTAAATAAAGCTAGCCCAAAAGTTGATTTTCCATTGCCATACATCGACATGTTATTGGATAGCACAGCAAAATTCAAAGCATTCTCGTTCATGGATGGATTTTCTGGGTATAATCAAATAAGAATGGCTCCATAGGACATGGAAAAAAAACGTTTATCACACCCTGGGGAACATTTTGTTACAGAGTGATGCCCTTCGGGTTGAAGAACACTGGTGCAACGTACCAGAGGGCTATGACAACCTTATTCCATGATCTGATGCACAAGGAAATTGAAGTATATGTTGATGATAGGATTGCAAAATCCCATACTGAAGAAGGGCATATAGAAGATTTGTTGAAGCTGTTTCAGCGTTTGATGAAGTATCGTCTCCGCTTGAATCCAAATAAATGCACCTTCGGTGTTCGATCAGGGAAGTTTTTAGGTTTCATTGATAGCCAGAAAGGAATTAAAGTTGACCTTGATAAAGTCAAAGCAATTCAAGAAATGCCAACACCAAGAACTGAAAAGCAAATCAGAGGTTTCCTCAGGCGTTTGAAATATATTTCCAGATTCATCTCCGATATGACTGCAACATGTGAATCGATCTTTAAGTTGTTAAAGAAAGATCAAGGTTGTGTGTGGATGGGTGATTGCAAAAGGGAATTTGAAAGTATTAAAGAGTATCTGCTTGAACCTCCTATCTTGCTCCCTCCTGTAGAAGGAAGACCGTTGATTAAGTATTTGACAGTACTAGATAAATCCATGGATTGTATTCTGGGATAATAGGATGAAACAGGGAAGAAGGAGTTAGATATTTATTATCTCTGTAAAAAATTCACTGATTGTGAGTTGCGGTATTCCATGCTGGAAAAAACATGTTGTGCTTTGGCTTGGGTGATAAAGCGTTTGCGGTAGTATATGTTGAATCACACTACTTGGTTGATCTCCAAAATGGATCCAATCATGTACATTTTTGAAAATTCTGCTCTTACTGGGAGAATTTCCCGCTAGTAGATGTTGTTATCTGAATACGATGTCGAATACCGCACTCAAAAGGCTATTAAAAGTAGTGTGTTGGCATATTATCTTGCTCACCAACTAGTGGAGGATCACCAGTATGTAGAATATGAATTCCCCGATGAGGATGTGATGTTCCTGAAAGTAAAGGATATGATGAGCCATTGCCTGAGGAAGGTCCTGACCCTGAGTCTCGTTGGAGTATGATATTTGATGGAGTTGTGAATGCTTATGGTAAAGGAATTGGCACTATGATTGTCACTCCTCATGGATCGCACATTCCTTTTACTGCAAGGTTAACATTCGATTGTACTAACAATATGGAAGAATACAAGGCTTGCATCATAGGTCTCGAAGAAGCTATTGATCTCAGAATTAAAATTCTAGATGTGTATGGTGCTTCAGCTTTGGTAATAAATCATATTAAAGGAGAATGGGATACTCGTCACCCCGACTTGATCCCTTACAAAGATTATGCTATAAGATTATTACCATTCTTCAATAAAGTTGAATTCCATCACATCCCTAGATATGAAAATCAAATGGTGGATGGTCTGGAAACTTTGGCTTATATGTACCAAGTGAATAATTTTAATGACATACCCTGAATTACGATTCGACGGCTGGATAGGCCCGCTCAATTGTTTACAACAGAGGAGGTAGCAGATGAAAAGCCTTGGTATTATGATATCAAGCATTTTATTCAGACTCAGGAATACACGATTGGTGCGTCGAAGAAAGATAGAAAGACATTGAGAAGGTTGTCAGGCAGTTTCTTCCTCAGTGAAAATGTGTTGTACAAGAGAAGCGGTTCGACAGAAAATTAGCTAATATTTCCCAATGTCAACATGCTGAAGATGTATATGCCTACCTTGATGAAGCATTTGTTTCATTAAAGTTACATGAAACCCATGGTTTTATGTGGGATGTGGAACCTCTTGAGGATCCATACTGTACTAACCGACCGACCGGCTGGGGAGACATCAGTGATGATGTCTGAGCTAGATGCTCTAAACATGATTTTGGCATATATTGTCGAAAGTAAAATAAATTCGGCACTGGAAGTGGAAGAAAATATGGTTGTCGAAGCCAATAAAACACAAGTTCTAGATGAAGGAGCTACTTTGGCTATTGATCCAAAGCTAACAGATATAATAGTGACGGTCGAAGAAAACGTCGATAAGCAGCGTCTGGACTACATATATGACGAAGAACCCTTAGGCTTCGAAAAGGATCCAATGGCACTAGAAAAGATGCAGCTACAAGACCCTTTAGAAGAAATAGATCTTGGAAAAAAGGGGGATAAAAGACCAACTTATATCAGCGCCAACATCGACCCAAAGTTGAAATTTGAGGTAATATCTTTATTAAAAGAATTTAAAGATTTTTTTCTTGGGACTATAATGAAATTCCAGGTTTAAGCAGGGACTTGGTAGAACTAAAATTACCAATAAAAGCTGGAAAGAAACTAGTAAAGCAGACACCCAGACGTTTCCCTCCAGCCATAATGTTGAAAATCAAAGAGGAGGTAAAAAGACTCCTCAAAAGCAGATTAATAAGAGAACTACAAGGTATGTCGACTGGTTGGAAAACATAGTGCCAGTAATTAAGAAAAACGGAAAATTAAGGGTATGCATAGATTTTAGAGATTTAAATGCTGCCACCCCAAAAGATGAGTATGTTATGCCTGTGGCAGAAATGTTGGTCGACTCGACTACTGGTTTTGAATATATAAGTAAGCTTGATGGTTATTCTGGTTATAACCAAATTTTTATTGCAGACGAAGATGTGTCAAAGACGGAGTTTCGCTACCCTGGGGCAATGGGAACCTATGAATGGGTTGTCATGCCATTCGGTTTAAAAAATGTCCGAGCGACATATCAAAGGGTAATGAATTCTATGTTCCATGATTTTATTGAAGATTTCATGCAATTTTACATTGATGATATTTTAATAAAGTCAAACAGTAAACCAACTCATCTGCAACACCTTCGAAAGTCTTTCGAAAGGATGAGAAAACATGGATTAAAAATGATTCCATTAAAATGTGCTTTTTGTGTGTAGGCAGGTGATTTTCTTGGCTTTGTGGTGCATAAAAAAGGCATAGAAGTAAATCAAAGTAAGATCAAAGCCATCATGGACATCAAACCATCATTGACCAAAAAGGAACTTCAATCTTTGTTGGGCAAGATAAATTTCCTAACGAGGTTCATATCCAACTTAATTGGAAAAACCAAAGTATTTTCACCACTACTTTGGCTAAAAAATGAAGATTTCTTTTGGTGAGAGGAGCATCAAGAGGCTTTTGAAAAAATCAAAGACTACCTAGTAAAGCCTCTAATATTGGCACCTCCTGTTGGAGATATGCCTATGGGGTTATATATTGCAGCCTCAGATGCGACTATAGGTAGTATGTTAGTCCAACAGGACGAAAAAGGTGTCGAGAGACCTTTGTATTATCTTAGTCGAATGCTAAATAATCCTGAGACTAGGTATAGTGATATAGAAAAACTATGCCTTTTCTTGTATTTCTCTTGTATTAAACTAAATCAATATATAAAGCCTGTTGATGTGTATGTATCTTCTCATTTCAATATTATTAAGCACATGTTATCCAAACCAATTTTACATAGTCAAATTGGTAAATGGGCTTTAGCATTAACAAAGTATTCTCTGACTTACATGCCCTTAAAAGCAATGAAAGGACAAGTAGTGGCAGATTTTTTGGTCGACCATTCAATGGTTGGTATACCTCAAAATTATGTATATTTAGTGCCATGGAAATTATACTTTGGTGGTTCTAGCCATAAGAATGGAGTTGGAATAGGAGGAATTATAATTTCTCCCAGTGGAATTCCAGCAGAGTTCAAGTATAAAATCGACGGTATGTGCACAAATAATGAAGCAAAATACGATTCTTTAATAACAGGACTTGAACTACTTCTAGATTTTGGGGAAAGGAACGTCAAAATTATGGGAGACTCTGAATTAGTGATTAAATAAGTATCAAAGGAGTACAAATGTGTTAAAGAAAATTTAATCATGTATTTTGTGATTACCATCAGATTATTAAAACAATTTGAGCAAATAAGTATTCGACACATACCTCGAAGAGAGAGAGAAAAGGCTAATGACCTAGCACAAGAAGCCTCAGGATACAAGAGAGATCAAAATGAAGAACTTACCCAAGTAAGAGAGAAAGTTCGAGCAACTTTGTTATCCCCTTCAGATTTGTCGATTGTAAAGTTAGGGGATATAGATGCCGAAAATTTTCAAATTTTAACCATTGAAAATGGACAAGAGAGTGACTGGAAAAAGCCATTGGCTAACTATCTGTGCATCCCCACGGGGTCGACAAATTATAAGATCAAGTATCACGCTCTCAGTTATGTTTTGATAGAGAATGAATTATTTAAGAAAACAGCTAAAGGAGTTTTGTTAAAATGCCTTGGAGAAAGTGAGGCATACATGGCAGTGTCAAGTGTGCATAGTGGAGCATGTGGTGCACATCAAGAAGGACACAAAATGAAATGGCTTTTGGTGTGTTCAGGCATCTATTGGCCTTCAATTCTAAAAGATTGCATCGAATTTTCTAAATTTTGCCGAGAATGCCAAATGCATGGGTCATACAACATGTCCCCGCAAGTGAATTCCATGAAGTTATAAAGCCCTTGTCATTCAGAGGATGGGCTTTAGATGTGATTGGAGAAATAAAACCAGCATCATCAAAACAGTAAAGATATATTTTAGTCGCTATTGATTACTTTACGAAATGGGTCGAGGCAGTAGCTTTAACTAACATCGACCAAGAAGGTGTTATTGATTTTATACAAAATCACATCATCTGTCGGTTTGGAATTCCATAAACAATTATGACCGACCAAGGATCAGTGTTTACTGGACGAAAAATGCAAGAATTTACGCAAGAAGTTGGAATTAAATTTTTATCTTCTACTCCCTACTATGCTCAAGCAAATGGCCAAGTCGAAGCTGCCAATAAAGTGATAATTAGCCTAATTAAGAAGCATGTAGGAAAGAAGCCAAGGAATTGGCATAAAACATTGGATCAAGCCTTATGGGCGTGTAGAACTTCCCTTAAGGAAGCAACATGAACTACTCCATTTCGAATTGCATATGGGCATGATGCAGTGTTACCAGTGGAGATACATGTTCAATCTATAAGAATCCAAAGACAGCATGAAATACCATCTAAGGATTACTGGAATATGATGGTAGACGAGCTTGTCGACATAGATGAAGAAAAGATGTTGGCCCTTGATTCGTTAATAAGACAAAAAGAAAGAGTTTCCAGAGCTTATAACAAAAAAGTAAAGGATAAAGTATTTTTTGTCGATGATCTAGTATGGAAAGTGATATTACCTATGGAAAAAAATGATAGTCTTAGGCAAATGGTCCCTAAATTGGGAAGGACCTTTTAAGGTGATACAAGTTTTTACAAATAATTCCTATGAGCTTGCGGAGTTAGCCCCAGATCGATGGATCTTAAGGGTAAATGGCAAGTACTTAAAAAATTATAAGCCCATCCTTCAAGAAATCAAAATCTCGACGGAATAAATATTCGTCGAACCAATGTGCTGGTAAAATTTTGTTGAGACCAGCAAATTCAAAACACGCATAAAACATGGAAGATACATATAAAACATACAAAGAAAGGGTTCATTAAAATTTGGCTTAAACCCATGAAGAAATTACAAGATTGTTGGTACAATGATTAAAAATGCTTAAATTTGGCTTGGAATGACTGCAGTTCACCATGGAGGTTGGTGGCCTGATATTCAAAACCTTCTGCCTGAATGTTAAGTGTTTCAAGCTCTGTTTCGACAGAAGAAATTGCGTCACTTACAACCACAACATCCACATCCATTTGCTCAGCTTTTTCTTGGTTTGGATTAATTACATTGTTAATCTCTTCCTCTTTATTGGCGATTAATTCTAATTCCTTGTTGAGAACAGAAATCTGGTCACGTATTTCAGCAGCTCTGTTTCGTTTTGGAATCAGTTCCTGTTTCTTCTTTTCAATCATTGCTAACAAATCATTAATTTCTTAAATAACTTGCACCACCATATCCAACTTCTCTTTCACGAAGGCTTCCTTCGACTCAACCGCTTCTTCATTTTCCTTAAGACTTTCAACATTTCTCAAATGCCATTATCATTAACCTGGCTGATTCAAACATATTGAGTTATTTCATTTGAGTAAGAGCGTGTGAGAGTTATGGGCCAAAAGTTGGATCAGAATGGAGCAGATGAGGCAGATCAGGATTCAAAGCATGAGTCTGAATTTTAGTCATCAGGTTTTTGGCTTTAACTACTTCAGGACTCATCTTGTCATTATATGCTTGAGATAGGTTGGAGTCAGAAGAAAGAGTGTGAGAACTCACAAAGCGACGCAACCTAGCAATTTCTTCTAGACCAGAAGGATTGACTCCCATGTGTTTTAGTTTAGTGGGAGAGTCGACCTTTGTTCTCCTAGAAGAAACGAGAGGCGTGCCTTGCGTGCTTTTAGAAGGGGGCAGAATTCGGGAGGTGGTGACATTTTTATTTTCTTCTGAACCCTGTAGGGAATCTGAAAGTCTAGAATCAGAACTATTCGAACTATAACCCTTATGTTTGGCAGAACTAGTGACTAAGTCAGAGTTACTGAGAGTAGTCGGAATAGCCAGGTCGATAAACTCACCATCAACAATGTCAAGATTCTCATGATGGTGAGGGGAAGAAGCTTCTAACAAAGGGGTATAGTCAGGTACACGTTGTTGTTGACCGGAGACATTAACCTAAAGAAAGCAAGAAAAGGTATTAGCCAAAACAAATTCAACAAAAAAACGAAAGAAACTAGAAAACAACCAGCTAATACTTGTGTCGACGGATAAAGATCGACAAACTCATCCTTAGCTGAAACATCAGTAAGGTCCCTCATTGGGTTTTGAACTTCATCAACCCTAGGAGCACGAGTCAGAGTAACCAGAGCTATGTCGACCACAATGGTGTCAGCACCTAAATCTGAGGTGGCTTCAGGATTTTCAACCAAGACCACGTTACGCCTCCTTCTTGTAATAAGAGGAATTTTGACATCAGTTGGCTCCTCTATTTCATTAACAAGTTTAAGCCAACCTTTGCTTCAGCACCCTAGGATATAGGTACCTTTGTCTTCTTCTTCTTTTTTGCCACCTCGTTTTCAGTAGAAGAATCTTTTTTTCTCTTATGGCTTTTGGATTTGTGGGAGTGTTGAGAGGTCTGAACATCAGGTGATGGCTAAGTATCAGAGAAAGATATAAGTCGAAGCAATTGTTTTACTCGATAATGGAAGTTTTGAATTGACAGAATATAACTTATCCCTCTCAGAAGTATGCTTTTTGTCCTTCTTGGACCTTTTGGATTTTTCAGAGGGAGCAGCCAAATCCGCTGAGAATTTTTTACTCTGGCAAACAAAGAAAATATTAATACAAGTTTAGGGCGTAAACGACATAGAGACAAGAAGTATATAAATACACCCACCGAAGAAGACTTCTTGAGTGAATAAGAAATGGGTTCATCGTCGGAGGGTGTGTGGTCAGGAATAATCTACAAAATTAAGCTAAGTCAGATATGCCAAATCAAGAATGATAGCTGGAAAAAAGTTGAAGTTTAAACCTGACGCGTCGAAGGTTTTTATTTTCCGAGAGGAACGGCACCCGCCTGATCTATTGGTATAGTTGTAATACAAGTGTAAAACAATCAGATAAGCAACCAAAGTAAAATAGGCAAGGGGTAAGCTTTCCAGAAATCGTTACCAATTTGTGTAGTCGAAAGTACTCTAACATATCGGAGATCATAATGAAGATGACCCAAATAGTTAGGTAGGTAAAACTTCATCGATACCACTCTGTCGGCCTTTGTCTTATAGGCATTTTGCATATCCGGTATAGAGCAATACCACCAATCAGGAATAGGTGGTCCAAAGGCCAAGGCCAAAGGGCTGGATGGCAAAGGAGGAAATTTGATGTTTCCAAAATGAAGAGCGTAAAGATATTTATCTTTCGCATAATCAGGGATTTTTAGTGTTGAGATTCTATCGGTTACCTTCTCCTTTAATTCGACAGCGGCCTCATAGATGGTCCGATGAAGATCATTAGGTCTATACACAATTTGGAAGTAATTCTGGAAAGCTCAAACTTATTTAATGTGAGTAATCTTACACTTGGTCTCTTTTGCCTGCAAATTTGAGAAAGCTGTAGTTAGTCCAGTCAGCTTGGCATTAGAATCACCGATGAATGTAACAAAATATGACTGCCACCAAGTTTCAAATTCTTTGGTGCAGTAGAAAGACGGTTGGAAAGGAGTGAGAGTGAGTGTGAGTCTTTGTGCCCATAGATTCCATATATCATCCTTGATCATTTCGAAGGGTTGGTCAGTTATGATGTCTACTAGCAGCTCATAAGAATTGAAAAAAGACTTAGGAACAAGTTGACAGAGTTCAAATTGTCGAGCCACCAAGTTAGGATGAAAAGCGACCAAACTCGGGTTCACACCAACAATCACAGTAGATAAGAATTGAGGAGTCAAGTAACTCCTTCGGAATATTAAGGAATTTTTCTTTTCTTCTTCTCTTGCATGTGGAAAAGCCTTAATAAACCACTCTGGGCCATCTTGTCTATCATGAAATGGGGCCATCGAGGGTGTGAAGTCGACTCTTGTCAACATAATGGTAAACAACAGTCTGAAGACTTCAAGATTTAGGGAGCCCTTATCGATAGGAGTCAGAGGGAGAAGGCGTTTCCAAATGATATGGCTTTGAGGTGGAGGGAATTTTACCTTTCTATTTCTAAAGGGCTTAATCTCCTCAGAGAAAGTGGCATTCAACCATAGATGCAAGAGCCAAAAAGGACCATGGACTAAGAAGTTCTTTTTCTTTGGATTATTAGGGTCAAAATGCTTTATTTGGTTAGCAGCATCAGTCAAAGCTGCATAGAGAGAGGCCAAAATCAGCTAGCCTAAAGTACCATTCTCACCCATATGCAATTGGGTAGCCAGATAAGAAAATTTTTTGGCCACCTGCATCGACCTGGAAGAAAAAACAAATCGAGACAACCATAAGGTTAGAAACGCCACATGCTCTTCATCAGTTATGGGCCAAGAGGTTTGAGCATGATGGTCGATGAAATTATTATATGTTGGCTTTCCAGCTTCACCCACATCGAACCTTAGTGGCACAGGTTCAGCATCTCTATAGTTGAAAACCGCGCCAGATGGTTTTAGTCCTGTGATGGCAACAACGTCGAACATGGTAGGAGTGATCATACCATATTTAGTATGAAAGGTGTTGGTCGATCCCTTCCAGAAATGTATGGTAGCTAGGAGCATGCCACTAGAATAAGCTTGACCACATCGAGAAAGTTCTAGTAGGGTATAAATGCCCAACCTTTTCCATTGGTCTCATTTGACAATTTCTAAATGTGCCATCCAAGCATGAAATTTAGGGCAACACAGAGGTGGAGCGATTCTAAAGTTCATGTCAATATATTTAACCGATATAGGGTTTGGAGAAGAAATGATGGGTCTGATAGTAGTACTAGTAGGAAAAAATGCCTCCTTATCATCTACATAGATTTCAGAGGGTGCATCAGTAGGAAGTGGTCCTAAATAGGCTAAGGGTTTCTCCTCAAGAGAAAGGGATAAGTACCTGAGATTGCCATATTTTGGCTTACTCCTCAGCAAATGGAGGTTCCGGCACATAAGCTTTGTCGTCGACAAGGCGCATTTGAAGAGAGATTGCTGGAGAGGAAGTTTGATTTTTAACATTCTCCATTGTAAAAGGTTTGAAGGAGGATGAAGATGAAGAACATGGATGGTGTGTAGTTTCTAGGTTTTTTCTAAAAGCAAGGGTCGAAGAAGTGAAGAAAAATAGAAAAAAAATAGAAATAAGGGTATTTATAGACCCTGAGGAAAGAGGAAATAATGAGAAAAATATTTTGTGATTTCCCAAGTTCAAATCATGTTAGTTTGTCGGACGCGTGCCGCAAGATCAATGTGAGCTAGTGGGCCATGTTTCCCACTAAAAGTACTATGATGGCAAAAAATTAATGTCACACGTCTCGAAACTAAAAATCGTGATACCCTACCAAGATTATGTGACATCACGGAAAAGAAAGAACAGTAATGTTTATTTTTAGAAAAATGGAAACGATTCGGTCGAATGGTGAAACCGACGCTTCAGAGATGCCATTATCTCATATTAGTCGAAATTTGAAAATGGAATCTCTGGGGTAAATTGTGTTACCTTAGAAAATCTTAAGGTATTCAAGTACATGTAGTAAATGAACATATTCTCATAAGCTAAGAGTCATCCTCCAAAATAAGGGTTTTTATGGGAAACGGGAGCCAGTGTTTGAAAAGCTGGTTTTATTAAGTTAGAGTTAATGCTTGAAAGGAGTCACACTGAAACTGTCGAAACCGAACTACGTCGACTAGGAAGAAATAAAAGAACATATGTCAAGAGGTCAAAATTGGTTTAGTCGACCAAAGGGTAAAAGTCAAGGACTTGGTCGAAAATGGTTTTAGTCGACAAAAAAGGGTTTCTTGGACTTAGAGGAAGTGTGGTTATTCTTTGCCATAAAGAAAGTGTCGAAGCAAGGCAAAAGCGATTTATGCTCAAGAGGTTTAGAGGAATCATGGGTGATTACC
The DNA here is from genome assembly GCA_948472305.1 of Vicia faba. Classification (NCBI taxonomy): domain Eukaryota; kingdom Viridiplantae; phylum Streptophyta; class Magnoliopsida; order Fabales; family Fabaceae; genus Vicia; species Vicia faba. The sequence continues at coordinate 726,653,522 of OX451739.1, forward strand.
AGCAATCCACGACGTGTTCAAGCGCAAAATAGGTGGAACTTCAAAATCATGAGCAGTTACAAGCAATCCACAATGTGTTTGAGCGCCAAATAGGTGGCAATATCTAGTGAAGAATTTACCTCAAGATGTTAATATTAGTTGTAGATTTTATCTAGGTAGTTACATTATAAACACTATAAATAGGCAGATTTAGTATAGTTTGCATGTGTTCACTTGTAGTCTCAAATCACTTGTCAAACTCTGTCATTCCGAGCATCGGGAAATCAAGAGTGAAGAGTGCTTGATGTACGTAAATCACCATTTTTATTTCAATGCAAATCCTTTATCTTTCAATTATATCTTTTGAGTACTTTATCTGGTTTCTCTTTACTGTCGAGCAAGATCTATACATTATCTTCTATTTCACATAAACAATTCAACATTATCTGTTTTGTCACGAGTCACCAGTCAATTGGTTTAGTGAGTCTCGCTTTTGTATGAATATCTTCTGTCGGTTACGAGTCACCAGTCATTCAATTAAATCATAGTGTGGAAAACCATTACACCCGTTCCCCCAATCAAAAGAAAACCATCTCCCTTGACTAATATTTCGACGGAATAGGTGTTATAGTAAAACTCTTAGCACGCGTCTTGAGATCAACTGGTCGATCTCGCAAGTTACCCTTAGTTCAGGACTTTGGGAGGACCGGCGGTTGTTTACCATTTTCCATAGTAAACACATCCTTAACTAAACATTTCTCTTTTATTTTTAATCTTTAAAAATATGATCGTCGAGGTAGGGAAAATTTGGGTTACAACAGCTTCCCCTATTCAATTATCTTCCAATTGAATAGCATGAGAATACACAAGTCTTGTGCATTTTGATTGGGAGTTTATTGAATACATGGAGTACCCCAAAATTTATCCCATAAACATAAGGTTACGTTGATATAGCATACCCTTACGAGTCTTGATGAAGTAGGCAAAGTTGATGATATATCGCTTACCATGGTTTGATGACGAGGAAGATGGTCTTGAGCTTGAGAGAGCAATCTTGTATGTCTTGGTTTCCTTTAGCTTATTCATCCATTTGGGGGGATGAATAAAGCAACACGTGATAACACATGGCTGCTTGGAGACTGAGGCAATGTGTTATGTTCATGAATCGCTGCGTGGAGACTTAGGAAATAGGCTAGATTTTTATTTTTAAGCATCGCTGCATGGAGTCTTAAGCAATGATCTATGTTGAGGATAAGGAAACGCACTGCTTAATGGAATCTTAGGCAATGGATTAGGTTTGCGAATCGATGGGTGGAGTCTTAGGAGATGAGCTTAAATTTGGGTTTCGAACAATCGTTGCATGTCATCTTAGGCGATGGTCTGGGTTTTGGTTTCCGAGCATTGTTGCATGTCGTCTTAGGCTATGGTCTGTGTTGTGTAATAAAGAAACACATTTCTACACGACGTATTAGGAAATGGTCTTTATTACGTAACAAGGAACCACATTGCTACATGATGTCTTAGGATATGGGTTAAGTTCACGAATCGACGCATGTCCTCTTAGGCGATAAGCTAAATTTGGTTTTCGAACATTGCTGCATGTCTTCTTAGGTGATGGTATGTATTGCGGAATAAACAAAAACATTAATGCACGACGTCTTAGGAAATGGTCTTTATTACGTAACAAGGAACCGTACTACGGCACAATGTCTTAGGTAGTGGGTTAGGTTTGCGAATCACTGGATGTCGTCTTAGGCGATAGGCTAGTTTTGGTTTTCGAACATTGTTGCATGTCGTCTTAGGCGATGGTCTGGGTTTTGGTTTTCGAGCACCGTTACATCTTGTCTTAGTTGATGGTCTGTGTTACAGAATAAAGAAACACATTGTTGCACGACGTCTTAGGAAATGGTCTTTATTACGGAACAAGGAACCGCACTACTGCACGATGTCTTAGGCAGTGGGTTAGATGAGGAGAATACACTGTTGTGTGGAGTCTTAGGAAATATACTGAGCTTCGTACATTACTTCATGGAGACTTAGGTAATGAACTGAACACATCATTGCGTGGATACTTAGGTGGTGGGATGAATGCATCACGGCATGGAGTCTTAGGTGATGGGTTGAACCGTAGGAGAAGTGTTTTTTTTATTGACCCTTAGATAGCTAAATCGAGGGTGAGATTCCTTATTTACTAATTAATATGGAACCCTGAGTATATGCGTATTGTATGTATGCAAAAATGTATAGTGTATGTATGCTTTGGATATGTAAAATGTGTGTGTGAAATATGTGTAAAATGCGTGTATGCTTTGAAATGTTATGAAGACTATTTTTGGCATTCTCTCCTTTAAACCATTGGTTTTGAATTACCAACCCCTGGCGTTATATGTTTCATTGTCGTGGCATTGTTGAATTTGGTTTGAACGCGGCAAAAAAGTGTTAGAAAGATTTTGAACATTTATTTTTCTTTTGTCGGAGGTGTAGGCGTAGGTGTAGCCGTTTGTGTTGTAAGTGCAGGCGTAGGCGTAGACATATGTATTAGACGCAGACTTTTGGGTTTTAAGCATAGGCATGGGAGAAGACATGTGCATAGACTTTTGCATTGTAGGCATAGGCGTAGACAAGTGTATGGACGTAGACGTGGATTTTCTTTCGATGTTTTTCTAACAAAAATTCTTTTCAATGTTTCATCAAATGCTTTTATTTGTCAATTCCCCCAAAATGATTTCTAAATAATATTCATAAGTAATAAGCGTAATATTTTGTAAACAAGTCTGAGAAAATAAAAAACATAATTTGAAGGATGAAAAGAAAGCGAATGTTTTATTGATATGCCTTTGAATAGGAGAAAGTACCAGATGCAATTCCTTGAAAGAGGTAATTACAGTAAAGTTTTAAAATTGTAAATGGAAATGAAAATTATAATTGTTACTACTGTTTCCCCAATGTCCTTTTAATGGCTCCTGTCTCATTTGCTTCTGAGTAATATGATTTAGATCCATCTCTTCGTTCGTAGTCGCAGTTCTTAGATCGCAGCTGTTGTACCCCAATTTTTGCCCCTAAGATCCCTTCATCATAGCATGTTGATTTCTTCACAACAAGATCACACTAGGATTCTTGGTTCCCCTCCATACATTTAGTTTTTCCCTTTTTGAGGGATTACCAAGCACCTTGAATTATGTTCCTTTTGTGATCATGAATATTGTTTTGATTTCTTTATTTAACTAATAAAATGCAATGTTGGTTTGTCTTGCTTGTTATCCATGTAGGTAAGGGCAATGAGATTTAACAAGTTACCCCATGGGTTCATGAGTTTATTTCCATACCCTAGTCAATAAAGCTGGAGAAGTTCAAACCTCACCATTGGATTGGTTTTGGAAGGATTGGCATGGCAAGGTTGCTTTGGTTCATCACATTTCAAGGTTATTAGATTTGACTCAAAAGTACAAAGGGTTGATTGAAGAAGTTGTCATGTTTGGACAAGGCCTTGTTTCTATTGGTCACAAGAGCATATTTCTCTCAAATTTCAAGGTATGGAAGTGGTTTTTGAGGCTATGATTCCTCATTATCATCCTCAACAACTTCTTTTCACAAAGCAAGAATGTTAGTACAAGAAGTTTGTTCAAGCTTGTCAAAGTTCCTCAAAGCATTTTCTTGATCTAGGAGCTAGGGTTTTGAACTTCAAAGGAGTATATTTTGCTCACCTTTTGGTATTTTTGAGTGATTCCAAAGACATAATTCTCTTAAAATCGTTATTAACAAATCACTTCAAAGGTTCCAAGGAGATTTACTAAGATAGAGCCTTGATGAGGAAGAAAGATTACAAGTCCTCCAGATGAATCCCCAATTTTCCATGTGTGACTTCAAATGACCATAACTTGGTCAATTATTATCACCTTGAGTCCATTCTTTTTCCATAATTATATTGAAGATGTGATATTTATGCCTTCTTTTATGTGCAATGTGGGAAAATGTATGTAAGTTTCCTTAAAGAGGCAAAAGATTATAGGTCATTTCATGATTTTTTTCCAACATCAACAAGTCATAACTTTCTCAAATTTTGGAGATTTTGAATGATTCAAGTTTCAAAATATCATTAAAGAAATCTACTTCATGCCATATTTTTTTATCAAGAGTAAATTCCAAGTGGAAGGCCATGTTTGGATGCAAGACATTATAGGTCATTTTTGAAGAAGAATTTGAAATATTTCTAAGTATGGAAAGTCAACCCTTTTTCTCCAACTTTGACTCAATGTAACTTTCAGCTCAAGAATCCATTTAACTCCATTCCTTTTCCATTTCAAATATTGTAACCTCATATTTATAAAGCATCAAGAATCATGCCTTAAGACCCCTTGAGCTGAGAATGTCATTGTTTCAAAAATGGTAGCTTGGAATTGAAGTTTCCTTGCAACTCAGAATTTGAATTTCATGCTACAACCTCTAAACCTCAAATTAACACGCGTTTTAGGTTTAAACATGATTAGCCAACTTTCCCAAGTGGATTAGTGAATCAAAGCGCAAGAATTGGATGAGTTTTGGTGAAGTTTGGATCACACTTCACTCGTGCATCAGGTTTGCACGAATTCCCTCCAAAATGCATCATTCACTCTTCCTTTTGATCTCATTCGCTTCTCCTATAAGTACATGTACTATCCCATTTATTTTCTCAAGCTTGAATAGCCAGAATCACCCTGCCAAACTTGCTCCATAACTCAATTTTCTGTAAACTCAAAATCCATTCTCAAGCCTTTTTCAATCCAATTTTTCCATCAATTCACCTTCCTTGATCTTCCCTGAAGCTAACCACTTAATTACATTCAAGAATTGTGTCCTATACTACTCCATAGAAGTCCAGTTTCAGAGCTCTCCAACTCAACTTCAATAGGTAGATTCCTTCATCCATTCTTCAAAACTCTGATATCATTGTGTTACTCTCATTGCCTTGGTTCTAGTTGCAACACTTGCCTTTTACTGGAAACACGTTTTGACCATGAAATTTCAAATCCCTTTTCAAAACTTTCCTTCCAAATTGCTTGTATTATAGTTTATATAAATTTGGCGAGAGGGTGTGGTTGTCTTCGTCTTGAAGAGAAAAAGCGAATGGCATAGGTCTGAGCTTCTGATTTTACAGTTTGAGAGTCTTTCAATTCGTGATGGCTGGAGGTTGAAGATGACCAACGTGTCATCTTCCAACCAATGAAGGCGCGCCATCTGTTTTTTTTAAATTCTGATTTAATTAATGATTTTGTACAATATTCACTAATGACCATGATATGCACAGCGCGCCAGATCCCTTGGATTTGATTACTAACGCATTTTGACTCTCATCCCATGGTCCACATATTTTACTTTTATTTTCTTTTTCTGATTTTTATATTTTTATTGTTTAAAATTTCAAAAAATCATAGAAAATTCATTTTTAGTCCAAAAACTCTGAAAAAATTATGAAAAATATTTTTGATTATCCTCTTTCTGATTTTTATTTTTTCACAATTTAATTTTGTGTTTTGGTATTTTTTATAAATTTTAGACTTATTTGATTTGTTTTAAATGTTTAAAAATACTTTTATACATTTTTAAATTCTGAAAAAATTATGGAATGATCCAATGATATTGTGATAAATATTGGTGACCCTATTTTATTTTTGGTTCTGACTTTACTATTTTTTTATCATTTTTTGTTTATTTTACCCATTTATTTTAATTTTAAAAATAGTTTCTGACTTTAAAAAATTACCAAAAAATTTGTAAAATGATTTGAGCCTTTTTCTGATTTTTCTATGGTGTTACTTTTCATTTCTTGATTAATTTGAACATAGTTGATATTTTTCTCATTATTTTCTATTTTTAAAACCTTTTTTAAACCCTTTTGTGTATTTTAAATGTGATATTATTCTATGACTATTTTCTGGCTGATCTTGGGTTAGATTTTGGATCATGAACTTTATTAACATCATTGGATCCATGGTGTTGAGTTTAACTCCACAAAAATGGATGAATGATTTTAATAATAGTTTGATTAAAATTTAATTCAAATATGGTTTTTGTATTTTTTTCCCATCCCTCTTCATCTCATCCCTTTCTTATTGCACTAAATGTTGTTGGAGCATGATCTCTATATCATGTCTCAAAACAAATGGTGCATAGATTTCTATTGACAGGTCTCAAAATAGGTGTGACTTCTATATAAGTTAACTTACGACTGCTTAATATGGCGCTAAATTTTGTCCCAATTCGAATAAATGATCATTCGTGGCCCAAACATATAATTGCAAGCCCAAGTATGTTAATTTGATCTCTTTGATCCAATAACCTTGAGATTCATTGTGTGGAGGCTTTGGTTCTACCAATCCTCTAATAGATCTACAACACCTTTGGTCAACGTGGATCACTTAAACATCGTTGATCACTAAACGGTACTTGTGAGAATTCCAAATGGATGATATACTTGACAAAAAGAAAATGCAACTTGTTGTGTGGAGGCTTTGGTTCTACCAATCCTCTAATGAGTTCCCAATGCAAGCTTCAAGATGGTTGTGATCGGTGGATCTGGAACTGACTGTTTAACGCTGGTTCGCGAAATGTCGCGGAAGCAAGAGTCGCCACCGTCTTTTATTTTCTCCAAATGGAAAGGACAAAAGCACAGAAAAATTCCTTAAAGAGATTGCTCTCGGTTCGGGAGGTAGTTTATAGAAAGGGAAGGTGTTAGCATCCTTTCTATCCATGGTTATCCATGGGCTCTTAGATACTTGCTCACTTGTGTTTTCAAAAATTGTTTGTTTGCTTTTCAATTGTGGGTTTAAAAAGTTTCTTTGAAAATTCCAGTTCGACTCTTGTATCGGTCCTCAAGAGTGTTTGAAAAATTGCTTTCGAAAGCTTTTTGAAAAGGTGTCGGTGTGAAAAGTATTTTTGATTTGTTTTGAAATTTAGAGCAAGTATCTAGAGTCGTCTACCTACCCTAAGGAATTCGTCTGTGTAAATGTCCTTTAAAGTAGTGCCATCCCACCATTAAGAGGTAGGTAGCACCACCGTTGGAGGTGTTCGGGTCAATTCGAGGTTCGGGACATGGTGATCACCAGAGCAATGGGAAGACACCTTAGAAGCTACCCTCATGCCAGGTTCCCGGATCATGAGGACTTACTAAGACATCCTCTACTCGACGATCACCTTTCGAGGCAAGGCAACAGTGAGGCGTACCCTAGGGGTGGTGTGTGCGATTTGTGTGTCGTTTTCATTTGCATTTATCTTGTCATGTTATTGGTGTTCTACGCTTGTTTTTATTTTTGTCCATACATTCTTTCATGCCATTATTTACAGTTAAAAGTATTGCGGGAAAGTAAAATTTCTAAGCTATTACAAAAGGCGCGGGTCCACATCGCCAAAATTTCTCGAACCCGATTTGACAGAAAATAAAGAAAGTAAATAAAGAATTAAAAGTGCGACAAATAATTTACAAGGCTTCGGGAGAGATACATAAATATTTAAACGAAATAAAATAAATATGCGAGTTAAATTAAAAACGAAACGAGGGCGTTGGACCCTTTTGCAAAATTAAAATTATATGGAATTAATTAATTAAAAAGAAAGAAAGAACTTGTTTTTTGGTATTTTTAGTATTTTTAGGATTTAATATGAAAAAAGAATTAATTAAAATAAATACTAACCCTACTTCTAATGGCTTTTAATTTATTAAGAAAACATTGAATTTTAACCTAAATTAACCCTAATTTTTATATACAAATTTAATTATAAAAATAAATAAAATAAATAATATTAAATATTTGACTATCATGAAAGAAAAATAAAAAGGATGAAAAATTAATTAAACCCTAATTCTACATTTTTTAGATTTTTATTAAAAGTATTAAAATTAAACCTAATTTACACTAAATTTAATTATATGCATTTATTTATGAAAATACTAGAAATAAAAATATTTATTATTTTAATTCTTTTCTGATTTTTTAATTGTTTTGTGTTTTTTTTTATGAAAATAATTAATTAATTAAACAAATAATGATTTAAAAGAAAATAGAATTAATAAAATAAAAATAACATTGCAAACCTAGGGGGGTTGTAGTCCCCAACATGGAGGTTAAAGTTTAGTAATCTGGCCCATTAATCTTGGCCTGTTTGACTTTCTCTAGGGAGCATGCTGGCGCGTTGACTGGGGCTCACCATGTATCTCAATTCTTGGCCTTTGATTGGATCTTTGGATGGACGTGGCATGCTTGATTTGGAAGTGTATGGTGTGCTTTGATGTTGAGCCTGCATGGAATAAATAAATACAAAATAATATGAAGAGGGTGAAGACCTGGGGCTCGAACCCAGGTCATGTACTTTACAACCACTACACCTTGCCAGCTGAACCAATTCACGCGTGTTAATATATAATGAATAACAAATATAATAAATAAAACAAGAGTTAGTGCTGATTCTTCGCGCGAAAATTTAAAAGAACCAATCCATTGACGCCACGAGGTCATCTTCTTCCTCGTTCCTGAAACACAAACACATTAGGCAACGTTTTTTATGGTGTTCTTTTAGGCCACTTTTAGGAAAATAGCGAATAGCCCTAGGACGCTCATAAATTGAGCGCGAGGGTAGCTTCTTCTTCGTCCAAAGGCGTTGATCATGACCATGGTACTGTGGTGTCCTAATTTTGCCTTATCTTAAAACCCCTAATTCGAAACTCTGCAAACCCTAAAAAGCAACAATGGTATATTGGCACACAATGCATAAAAATACAATTAAACATATGGGTTAGCTTCAGAATTGCATAAGGAGTATGAATCAACAATTAAAATGCCATGAAAATGCATAGATGTTAAAACACGATTATGAATTTTTTTCTGTACAGGGCCGGTTCATTGTACCAATTCTTGATGTTTTGATGAATGTTTTTGATTGGAAATCGTTCTATGAAGCTTCAGCAAGCTAATGAAACAAAAATCGTGCCTTGAATCGCCCTAGAATGAGGTTTTCAGTTTAGAGTTTCTTTGCAAAAATTTCAAGTTTGTGAATTGGTTTCTGGCGCAGCTCAATGGTCAATCCTACTAGGTTTGTATTCAGGCTTAAGTATAGAACCAATTAGGTCAAATAAAACACTCCAAATCTTTGGCATTCATGGTTTTTGAAATTTGATTTTCAAAGATCTTTTTCAATCTTTTTCCATGTGTTTTTGTACAAATCATGATCAATTCTCTCCAAATCTTTCCCTATTTAATCATGCACGAATTATTGAATAGATTTCATGCACAAAAAGATTGTAAAGCTTAGGTTAAATATTTTTCATGTATTTAATTTGATTTAAATGAATTATTATTAATAAAAATTCAAATAAATAAATAAAAAATGAAGAAATACTTCCCTTTGGGCCAAGTGGTCGTGCCAATGCTTGGGATGATGAATTATGGAAGAAAACTAGGCCCATTAGCAATTTTAGGTCATTTGAATCAATGTTGACTTTTCAAAATATCCAAAAATTTCCCAACTTCCACAAGGCATAACTTGCTCAATTTTTAAGCTTTTCTCATGTTCTTGGACATTTTGGAAAGGTCTTTGAGTCCTCTAACCAATGTCTTTGGTCCCATATCATTTTGATTTACCAATATCAAGTTATAGCCTTTGACTTAAAATCCCTTTTTGTTGACTTTTGAAAATGACCTATAATGTTGAAATTGATAACTTTTTGTGAGAGAATTTCTTGGACTTGAAGTATGAAGATGAGTTGTAGGAAATGTCTTTCTCTTCAAAATGAGCTTTGAATGGAATTTTTCTGATAATCCATGTGAAAGTTATGCCCTGGTCAATTTACAGTTGACTTTTTCAACTGTCCAAATAAGGAAACTTTTGCATCTTGATGATTTTTGAGCCAAGCTTTGAGAATCATGATCAAGCATTGATCAAATGATGTTTGTGGCTTCAAAATGATATGTTGACCAAAAATTTGAACTTTTGACTGTCAAATGACCATTTTGCCCCTATAGTTGACTGTAGTGCAATTAGGGTTTTGACTGTGCAATTTTATGCTGAAAGTCTTGAAACTTGGTATGAGGATGCTTGACCATATTTGTAGGCATGTGGGACTTGATTGGACCTTTGGAAACTTCATTTTCTTGATCAGAATCAAAACCCTAATTTTGACTGTATAGGAGACCTTTGCACTGTGCAACCCTTGGGGAATTTTGCAGTTTGTCTTGGCAAATCTTGAAGAATATGGGAGGGCAAATTTTGGGGTACAACAATTGCCCCTGTTCAATCTTCTTAGACCTGAGGATGCAGATTGGCTGACGTGCCTTTCGTAATCCGAGGGTAGAAGATGATTGAACACTAGAGTGCCCAGAAATTTGCGCTCACATAGTAGCGTTGTGATAGAAATGGGCTTATAGATGCCATTTGGAGGTTGATGGATGGGCTTATAGATTCCATCTTGATGTTGATCGCATAAGAGATTCCTTAGCGAGAACCTGCATACCTGCAAAAGAAAAATGAGTACCTGACACGTTGCAGGAGCTGGTTTTCAGATGCTTGGTATAGACATGTCCTGACTGGTTACAGGAGCTGAGTCTGGAGATTCACAAGATGATGAATGAACCAGGGGTGGTTACTACCTTAGCATGAACGGTAAGAGAACCTTGGGTGACTTTAACCTCAACAATGCTCGTTGAGAAAATCTTGGTGGGAATTACCATCTTCGCAGTATCGGGAAGAGAACCATAGGCAATTATAATCTCAAAAGCGAACGTTTGAGAAAAACCTGGAATAGAATTATCATCTCACGCACCGTCGGGGAGAGAACCATAGGAAATTATAACCTGAAAGGGAATTACATCTCACGCACCGTCGGGGAGAGAACCATAGGAAATTATAACCTGAAAGGGAATTACATCTCACGCACCGTCGGGGAGAGAACCATAGGAAATTATAACCTGAAAGAGAATTACATCTCACGCACCGTCGGGGAGAGAACCATAGGAAATTATAACCTGAAAGGGAATTACATCTCACGCACCGTCGGGGAGAGAACCATAGGAAATTATAACCTGAAAGGGAATTACATCTCACGCACCGTCGGGGAGAGAACCATAGGAAATTATAACCGTCGGGGAGAGAACCAAAGGAAATTATAACCTGAAAGGGAATTACATCTCACGCACCGTCGGGGAGAGAACCATAGGAAATTATAACCTGAAAGGGAATTACATCTCACGCACCGTCGGGGAGAGAACCATAGGAAATTATAACCGTCGGGGAGAGAACCAAAGGAAATTATAACCTAAAAGGGAATTACATCTCACGCACCGTCGGGGAGAGAACCATAGGAAATTATAACCTGAAAGGGAATTACATCTCACGCACCGTCGGGGAAGGAACCGTAGGAAATTATAACCTGACATGGAATTATCACCTCACGCACCGTCAGGGAGGGAATCATTAGGAAATTATAACCTGAAATGGGATTATCACCTCACGCACCGTCGGGGAGGGAACCAATAGGATATTATAACCTGATAACTTCTACTGAGTCTTCATCAGAAAAATCTGTTGGGAGTCGATTTAGCTGGACTAGAGAAGGCCTTGGACTGGATAAGAAATCTTTGGAGTCGATTAACTGAACCGGTCTAGGTCTTGAAATATGATTGATAATTTAACTGAATCTTTCCTGAAAGGTAAAGGTCAGTCATATGCTATGCATGACATGGATCAAGCGATGATGTTCTCAACATAAATGAGATTTGTATGATATGATGCATCTATGCATGCTATAATGATGTATGTGATGTTTTAGGAATGTATGTTTTTCGTTTAGGAAAGTAAATCCTTGACGAGTGCCGGGAAGTCACTCTTGGGCTGATATTGAAGAATATATTTTGCTTCCGCTGGGGATGATAACTACAAGAATACCGGTAGGAGAAGATGACTCTGTTGAGGAATAAACTTGGCGAATGGAAGATTCTGCGGGGAGAAAAAATACTCTAGCGACCTTGCTGGGGAGAAATACTCTGTGGGGAGAGAGATACTCTGTTGAATTGTTGATAATAACTTGCTGAGGATATCTTTGCTGTATTGGAAGTGTTGATAGACTTCGCTGGGGGTAAGAGAACTTTGTCGAGGACGCTCTTTCCATGGCTTTTGGATGAGGATAACCCAGTTATATCCTGTTAAGGAAATAACTCTTTGAATAAAGCCGGTCGACGCGTTCGTGCTTTGCGAGGGATAAGCTTCCAGAATCTACTGGGGATAAGCTTATTGCTTGGGGATATGAATTCCAACCTTCCTGGGGAACTGGATTGGACTCTCTTGGGGAAGTTTTTAACTGCGGGGGAAGTGATTCCTTTGAATGTTTATATGCCGCCGGGGAACAATCTTTAGACCAAGACTGCCAGGGATGCTTGTTAAGAATATGTATACTGCTGGGGATATGCTGAGATCTGCTGGAGGATACTCAACTTCCTTAAGATTTGATAACTCTACTTGGAGAAGAATGCACTGACTGCTGACTTACTCTCTGGGGATTTAAGATGTACTGGTCATGTTCTTTAGCTGAACCTACCTTGGTACCTTGGAGCATAGAACAATTAGATTGCTTAGACAACTCTTTATTGCCCCTGTTTCTAATGTTACCTGTAATTAATCCTTTGTTTCGTATGCAAATATTTATGAGTTAGCAAATTATTGTCAATGCATATATCACAAATTGAACCTTGGACGTTCTTCGCAAAACAAAACAGAAAAAGAAAAACAATTGGCACTTTTAACTGAAAAGTATATTTGTATTGATTTTTGAATGGCCTGAAAATAGGCGTTTTGTGTACAAGAGGCTGACGTCCTAGTAAGAGAACGCCGCCAAACCAAAGAATTTTATACAAATTTTGTACAAAAGAAAACAGCTGTGTGAAATATGAATGATCCACTGGGTTTTAACTCTGCTATTGCCTTTATAATTCCGAGCGTCTCATCACTTGATGACCTTGGTTGAAGGTGAAGCTGACTGATTGATGCCGTCTGAACTTGGTGTAGATACCGGATTCTGGATGCAAAGTGATCCAATGAGACATAGTATTACGCTTTATCCCTAATTTTTGCCTAGACCGCCCTTTCGGGTTTTCAGTCCACCGGGATACCCATTTTTGCCCAAGCCGCCTTTTCAGGTTTTCGACTTGCCGGGTGTACAGATTTTTTTTCATTTTCATCCCTTCATTTTGCCCGAACCCTTTTGGTTCGACGGGAAGCCCTAATTTTTGCCTAGGCATGTCAGCCTAGCGGGTCTTTTTCTCATGCGTAGTATCTTTTTACTATGTCTGCATTGGCGGGGTGAGGAAGGTCGTCACCATCCATGTTGGTCAATATCATTGCTCCTCCTGAGAACACATGCTTAACCACAAATGGCCCTTCGTACGTAGGGGTCCATTTGCCCTTGGGATCACTCTGAGGAAGGATGATTCGCTTGATTACCAGATCCCCAACTTGATATTCTTGTGGTCTGATCTTTTTGTTAAATGCCCTGATCATCCGTTTCTGATACGTCTGACCATGACAGATAGCAGCAAGTCTCTTTTCATCAATGAGGTTGAGCTGGTCAAGTCGTGTCTGGATCCAATCATCTTCGTTCAGATTTGCATCCTTCATTATCCGGAGGGAGGGTATTTGCACTTCGATCGGTAAGACTGCCTCCATGCCATAAACCAAAGAGAAAGGAGTTGCCCCGGTTGACGTCCTAGCTGAGGTACGGTACCCATGTAGAGCGAACGGTAACATCTCGTGCCAATCTTTATAAGTCACTGTCATCTTCTGCACGATTTTCTTGATGTTCTTATTTGCTACTTCTACAGCCCCATTCATCTTCGGTCTGTAAGGAGATAAATTGTGGTGTTGTATCTTGAACTGCTCGCAGAGCTCAGCGATCATCTTGTTATTCAGATTGGTACCGTTGTCTGTAATAATTCTCTCAGGGACGCCGTACCGACAGATCAAGTTATGTCGAATGAACCGTGCCACAACAGTCTTGGTTACCGTAACATAGGATGCTGCCTCGACCCACTTCGTAAAATAATCAATCGCCACTAGGATGAAGCGATGCCCGTTAGATGTCGTCGGTTTAATCTCGCCGATCATGTCTATACCCCACATTGCAAACGGCCAAGGCGCAGTCAGAACATTCAGAAGAACTGGAGGAACATGCACCTTGTCTGCATAAATCTGGCACTTATGGCATGTCCTTGAATGTTGGTAACAATCAGCTTCCATTGTGGACCAGTAATATCCTGCCCGAAGGATCTTCTTAGCCATAGTGTGCCCACTGGAATTTGTACCAAAGGTCCCCTCATGTAGCTCTTCCATGATCCTTTCTGCTTCAGTCTTATCCACACAACGCAGTAGGGTTGAATCATGGTTTCGCTTGTACAAGATGCCATTGCTAAGGAAGAACTTTGCCGCAAACCTCCTCAGGAATTTCTTATCATTGATAGAGGCACCTTCAGGGTATTCCTGAGTTTCCAAATACCTCTTTACCTCATGGTACCAAGGCTTCTCAGTCACCAATTCAGTCTCGAGGTTGCAACAGTATGCCGGTTCGTCCAGTTTCCAGATGATGATCCGGGGAGCCTCATTATCCCATTTGACCTTGAACATAGAAGACATTGTAGCTAACGCGTCCGCCAACTGGTTATCTTCTCTTGGAAAGTGTTCAAAGGTTATCTCTGTGAAGTGGGGGATCAGGGTCAACACACATTCTCTGTAAGGGATCAGGTTTGGATGTTTCGTATCCCACTCTCCTTTGATCTGATTGATCACAAGAGCGGAATCTCCGAAGACACTCAGAAACTTGATCCTTAGGTCGATCGCGGCTTGAAGACCCATGATGCACGCCTCATACTCTACCATGTTGTTGGTACAGTTGAAACACAGCCGGGCAGTGAGCGGAGTATGAGTACCTTGAGGAGATATGATTATGGCGCCGATACCATTTCCCAAAGCATTGGAGGCTCCGTCAAAGTGCATAGACCATCGGGATCCTGGCTCAGGTCCTTCATCCGGTCCAGGTACTTCACAATCAATCACTATCATGATGCTTTCATCTGGAAATTCGAAGTTCATTGACTGATAGTCATCTACGACCTGATGTGCCAAGTGGTCTGCCAATACACTTCCCTTGATGGCTTTCTGGGTTGTGTATTGAATGTCATATTCCGTCAAGATCATTTGCCATCTTGCAATCCTCCCAGACATAGCAGGCTTTTCGAATATGTACTTTATAGGATCCATCTTTGAGATCAACAAGGTGGTATGAGTCAGCATATACTGTCTCAGCCGGCGAGCAGCCCATACCAAAGCGCAGCAAGTTTTCTCAAGCAGTGAGTATCGGGTCTCACAGTCGGTAAACTTTTTGCTAAGGTAATAAATGGCATGCTCTTTTCGGCCAGACTCGTCATGCTGCCCCAGCACACACCCCATTGAGTTGTCGAGCACTGTCAGGTATAATATCAGAGGTCTCCCTTCAACCGGTGGCATAAGGATAGGTGGTTCTTGGAGATACTCTTTGATTCTGTCGAAAGCAGCCTGACATTCATCGTTCCAACGTACTACCTGATCTTTCTTCAGCAGCTTGAAGATTGGCTCACAGGTAGCGGTTAGATGTGAGATGAACCGAGCAATGTAATTCAGGCATCCTAAAAAGCCTCTGACTTCCTTCTCTGTCTTAGGAACTGGCATCTCTTGAATAGCTTTGACCTTGGCAGGGTCCACTTGAATTCCCTTATCACTGACCACGAAGCCTAGCAATTTTCCAGATCTAACCCCGAAGGTGCACTTGTTCGGGTTCAATCTCAGCTTGTATAGTTTCAACCGGTCAAACAACTTCTGCAGATGATCTAGGTGCTCTCCCTCCGTCTGGGACCTTGCGATCATGTCGTCAACATATACTTCTATCTCATGATGGATCATGTCATGAAATAAAGCAACCATGGCACGTTGGTAGGTTGCCCCAGCGTTCTTTAGTCCAAAAGGCATGACCTTGTAACAGAAGGTGCCCCACTGAGTAACAAATGTAGTCTTTTCCATGTCTTCAGGTGCCATCTTGATCTGATTGTAACCTGAAAATCCATCCATGAAAGAGAACACCTTATGCTGAGCTGTATTATCAACAAGGACATCAATGTGAGGTAAGGGGAAGTCATCCTTGGGGCTGACCCTGTTCAGATCCCTGTAGTCGACACACATTCTGACCTTACCGTCCTTCTTAGGTACCGGCACCACATTAGCAACCCACTGAGGGTAAGAAGTCACTGCAAGGAACCCGACATCAAATTGCTTCATAACCTCGGCTTTAATCTTCTCAGACATCTCTGGGCGCATACGACGGACCTTTTGCTTCACTGGAGGGCAGTCTTCCTTAGTTGGCAAGTGATGGACCACAATGTCGGTATCCAACCCGGGCATGTCTTCGTAGGACCAGGCGAAGATCTTCATATAATCATGTAGCATCTGAGTCAACCGTTGCTTCACGCTGAGCTCTAGGTTGGCACCAATCTTTACCTCTTTCCTGTCTGCCTCAGTACCCAAGTTTATTGTTTCCACTGGCTCTTCATGGGGTTGAATTGCCCTCTCTTCCTGAAGCAACAGTCTTGCAAACTCGCCAGGCACTTCGCAATCATCTTCACCTTCGTCTTCGGCTAAGTTGATCGGATTTTCGAAGTCATAACTGGCAGTAGCAGGGTCGTTATCAGTGAGATCCAGAGTGGATTGAAACCTGTATGAGTGAGTGTGTGTGTAAATACAGCTGTTTTGAAATATATGTAAAAGAAAGAAAGACAGAAAAGGAGCATAAGATTTGCAATGCGAGAAAACGTCCAAGATTTTCATTCATGATATATGAAATGACAATTTATATGCCCTCACAAATGAAACCACGGTGCCTCGGGTAAGACACCGGGCCATAGAGTTTATTATTGTTTATTACAAAATAAAGAAACAAAGAAATTTATTACTGCGTCACAAAGGTAACAAGAGTATGGTCTTTGGCAATCCAATTGTTCAATCCGCCTTCAGTCGTTGGATAGATCCAGCTATTGAATTCAGCTTCGTCCACTTCGTTGTCTTCCCTTACAGCATTCACTCCTGGATTTGTAATGAACACAGGAGGTCTTCCGGTCTTCGCTTTCCGCATAGCTTTCTGACCCTCTGTGGTAAAACCCAGCCCAAATTTGTCAGTCTTCTGTGTAAAGTCTGGAAGCCTTCTCCAGTTAGCACCTTCACCTTTCTGAACTACAGCCCGGGCATCCTTCAGGGAAGCCATCCTCAAAGGAACAATTTCTTCTGCTGCTGTTTCTGCTGCTGCTGTAATTGGAAGCACCTCCTCGAAATGCTGAAAGGGGGTTTCAATAAACTCCCCATCCATCTCAATGTATCTGAAGGAATTCAGGTGGCTTACCATATACTCCTCCTCTCCTTGCACGGTGACAATCTTCCCTCTGACAGGGTACTTCAGCTTCTGGTGCAAGGTAGAGGTCACTGCCCCAGCCTTATGTATCCAAGGTCGACCCAATAGACAAGAGTAAGATGGACGGATATCCATCACATAAAATGTAGAGTCAAACACCTGAGAGCCCACACGAATCGGAATGTCAACCTCTCCATGAACCATCCTCTTTGAACCATCAAAGGCCCTGACGATGATATTGCTGGATTTCAATTCCAGGCCTTCACAATCTAAACGGTCCAAAGCCTTCTTGGGCAGCACATTCAAAGAAGAACCAGTATCCACTAACACATGTGCCAGAGTAGTGCCCCTGCATTCGATAGAGACATGCAGGGCATCATTATGGTCTCTTCCCTTCGCGGTCAGGTCAGCATCTGAGAAACCTAAGCCATTGTCTGCTGTCAGATTTGCTACGCAATCAGTGAACTGGACTGCAGAGGTCTCATGTGGCACATGGGCCGTCTTGAGGAATGAGATTAGGGCCTTAGCATGGGCCTCGGAGCACAGCAATAAAGAGAGCATGGAGATTTTAGAGGGCGTGTGCCCCAGCTGTTCCACAACATTGAAGTCACTCTTCTTTATAATTTTTAGAATCTCCTCCATTTCTTGTTGGGAGGCTTCAGCAGTTATGGGTATAGCTGCCTCCATCTGGGCAGGCTCAACTTCAATTCCTTTGCCCCGAGCATTGGATGACTCGGCAGCAGGAGAAACAACTTGGTCAGCAACAGGAATAGGTACACTTGTAGGAGTTATAAGAAGTGGTCTTCGAGCAGCAGGAGGTGCAATGTCAGGCGAGAAGAGCCTGCCACTGCGGGTAACCTTGGCTGGGCCAGTGATATCACAGATGCTGGCGCCAGCGTTGAACTCTTGTTTAATCCCATTTACATATACGTCTGCCCCATAGTGCCAGGGGACAGCTTTATCAGATACGTAGGGCAGGGGCCCCGGAACAGTGATAACTACAGGTGCAACAATCATGATTTGAATGGGCTTCTTCGGGAGAGCCTTGATCGGATTATTGAATATGGTAACCACAGAAACTTCTTCCACCGGAACCAACTGAACAGCAGACTTCTTAAACAGAATCTCCTTGCTATCCATTAGGCTTTGGATGCCTAACTTCAGCAAGGGACAACCAGATGGGGACACAGCACAGAACAGGCAACCCTCACTGCAACCCAGAAATAAACCGGCCAGCAGCAGGTTCCTCTTGACAGTCTTTAGAGGAGTGGCCAGATCATCCACAGAAACAGCATAAACATCTTCGTCAACAGCATTTACCCCATGCTGAGGCATAGGAGCAGTAACTACATTTGGCCTCTCAGGCGCTTCGAACTGTATCTCCTTTGCATCGATAAGGTCTTGCACCTTACTCCTTAATGCCCAACAGTCATCAGTAGAATGCCCCGAGCTATCTGAATGGTAAGCACAACGAGCATTCGGGTTGTACTTAGGAGATGCAGTATTTGGGAACTTCGGCGCCTCTCTGACAGTCACTAAGTTGGTTGAGAGTAACTGTGGTAAGATCTGCGACAAGGTCATACTCAACCGGGTGAACTCTCTCCGGGGTCTCTCAGCCCTTTGAGGATTGGTCGGCCGAGGAGCGGCAGCAGGCTTAGCAATCATTACCGCACTGACAGATTGGCGGTGCTCAGGTCTCTCTGATCTCTTGGAACCATACACGGCACTAGCCTCCTTCTTGAAGGGTTTCTTCTCAGAACTAGATGATGCACCCTTCGGAATCTTTCCAGACTTCAACCCAGCCTCAATTCTTTCTCTAGTCAGAATCAAATCAGTGAACCCTGCAGACGAATTCTCGATAAGATGGTTGAAAAACGGCCCAGATAGGGTCCCCAAGAACATGTCTACCAACTCCCGATCAGTCAACGGAGGCTGCACCCTGCCAGTCAGGTTTCTCCACTTCTGAGCGTACTCCTTAAAACCTTCACTTGAACCTAACGACATACCCTGGAGTTGGGTACGCGTAGGGCCAAGGTCGGCATTATATTGATACTGCTTATAGAACGCAGTAGCCAACTCCTCCCAGTTACGAACCTTGGTCCCATCCAGCTGATAGAACCATTCGAGATGAGTCCCTGAAAGACTCTCCTGGAAGAAGTGGATCCACAAATTCTTATCCGCAGAGTACGGTTGAATTTTCCGAACATAGGACCTGAGATGTAGCTTGGGACAAGACGCCCCGTCATACTTAGAGAAGGATGGTGCTTTGAACTTCCGAGGGATGATCACACCAGTAGACAAACCCAGATCTCCAAAATCCAGCCCAGGTACCTGTTGAATCTCCATAGCATTCAACCTATCCTCCAGTTGCTTGTATCTGTCTTCTGCAGGAGGGTACTACTCTTCATCAAAATCAGTCTCGTTGTCGGAGACTACCGGACTAGGAACCCTTGCTTCTGCCTGAGGAGTACTCTTGCCAACAGAAGAACCAGCCTCTTCCTGCTGCAGAGCATTGCCAAACCTTCAGCCTGAGTTGAACAGAATAGTTCTTCTCTTCTTCTTCTTCTTCTCCTTCTTCAGGAGCATAGCCTTCAGCTCTTCTTGGCCTTGAGCCAAACCCTTGATTAATTCCTGAAACTGCGCATTCTGCGCCTGAAGAGCCTTGATGGATGTCTCAGTTGATGACGAGTCGGGATTCATGATGCTGAAATAAACAGCGAAGAACTGTAAGCAACCTGAAAAGAGGAAAAACCTGCTATGCACATGATGTATGAAATGCGTATGAATTATGTTTTCAAAGACAATCGGGAATCAACTTTGTAGACAAAAAGGAACACACTTCATTAGATTCAACTTTGGAACTGAAATTATTCAACAGGTTGCCCTTAGGCGTTACATGAAAGGAAATACTGAAAAGGAAATAAAACTGTAAAAGTACATCTGGAGCTCCTTATTGATCCCATGGTCTCCTCTTCTCAGTACGGATGTAGGCATTCAGAGCTCTCTCATTCTCCAACTGCTTTGTCAGCTTCTGGATCTTTGATTCCTGCTCGTTGAACTTTTCCCGGTAAGAATCCCTCTCTTCTCGCAGTTGCGACCAAGATCTCTTCAATGTCTCATAATCAGTAGGTATCTGAGGAGGAAGGACAGTTGGAGGAAAACCATCTTTGTCAGGACACTCAAGAATGACGGGTCTGACAGCTTCATACGGCATACCTAACTTCTGAGCACGGATGCGAACCCATTTGTAGTAGGCTTCCATAGGTAAAGAAGTCTTTGGCCCTAACTCCTGTGGGTCAGCTTTATGAACCTTGTCCCAAGCCTTGATGAACCTACGACGCAGCTCGTCACTATCCACCTGAAACTCAAAACTGATGTGAGGCACCAACATCTCATGGGGACCTGCTCTTCTTGCTCTTCCAAACTGACGGAGTGCTAGACATGGATTGTAAGAGATCCCTCCTTGGGTACCAATCAGAGGAACATTAGGGTATTCCCCGCATCGATCAATAATAGCTATCTCATCCAGACCTCTGTAAGTCCAAATGATGTCTTTATCGGTGAGAGACATTAACCTATGAGCCCAACCTCTTCCTTCTTGATTCTTCAGTACGAACTTAGGGAGGTGCGAAATAAACCACCTCACCAACAAAGGGATACAACACCATAGGGTTCCTCGTCTTCGGGTAGTACGAGCATGAAGCTGTTGCAAGATGTCACCCAAGAGAGTGGGCACAGGATTCTGAGACATAAAGATCCTTATGGCAGTGACATTGATGAAGTTGTCAGGATTAGGAAACAGGACTAACCCATAGATTAGGAGAGCCAAGATGTCTTCATATGCCCTAAAGTCCAGGTCACTCCAGAAACTGTTAGCTTTACCAATCAGAAACTTGGCCAAGAAACCCTTAACTCCGCTTCTAGTCACCCAGTTGTCTGTTACCTCTTGATGGGTCAAAGGAAGAGCTGCAGCAACATCCTCAAGCCTGAGGGTCTTTTCCCAACCAGTAAAGGGGGTCTGATCCAAGATAGGGATACCAAGCAAATCAGAGAACTCTTCCAGGGTAGGGACCAGCTGGAAGTCTTGAAAGGTGAAGCACTGGTACAGAGGGTCATAGAACTGGGTCAGAACACTCATCAACTATTGATCCCGCTTTGCAGTGACTAAACTGAGAAGAGAACCATGCCTCTGGATGAAGGAAGTGGTATTTGGAATTCTGCTAACCAACTCATCAAGCAACTCAGGTGAACGAACAAAGTTGAACCAGATAGTATTCCTTCGCACAGGCATCATGATGTCCTACAAAACAGAGCAAAGGTGAAACCCTCTTGTCTTTGAAATAGTCAGTCCTTATGCAGGATGCATGCAATGCTCATGATGCTATGATGTTATGATAAAGCACACCACATATAGATACAAAGGCAAACATGGTAAGGCACACAAGTCACACAAGGCAAGCCCCTAAAGTTTAGGCCAGCATGAGGTCTAGGTACTACCCTCTTTCAGTTTGTTGGTTCATACCTGTCCTAATCAAAAGTAACCGGGTTCTTAGAGGATCCCAATATCATTGACTACCCTCAATCGGTCATAACTCCAACATCGCAATCTCTTCTTGCGGCCAGAACCATCACGAGAGTTTAGCCTCAATGGGCGTAGCATACTGCTACAATTCTAAAGGCCAAGTTGTGTCAATTAAGGTTCTAAGGTTGTTGGTGCTTAATGACTCCTTAGAAGACCCATATTCTCCTCGTTGCGACACAAGGGATATCGGTACAGACCAAGGTGCCACACCAACGTAGCCACTGCTTCACCTGTGTCAGTCTACGCCGGACAGGTCCCTCACAGCTTATGCTACCTAAACAGGGTATCCCCAGATCCGGGTTAGGATCTATGTAACTCCGATGCAACCCACAATAGTAAAGCAAGCAAATCAATACAATTGAAAACACAGTTATGAACTAGCCCTAAGGTACACCTCACTTTAAGTAAACGTCCCCAGCAGAGTCGTCAGTTCTGTGATCGGTGGATCTGGAACTGACTGTTTAACGCTGGTTCGCGAAATGTCGCGGAAGCAAGAGTCGCCACCGTCTTTTATTTTCTCCAAATGGAAAGGACAAAAGCACAGAAAAATTCCTTAAAGAGATTGCTCTCGGTTCGGGAGGTAGATTATAGAAAGGGAAGGTGTTAGCACCCTTTCTATCCATGGTTATCCATGGGCTCTTAGATACTTGCTCACTTGTGTTTTCAAAAATTGTTTGTTTGCTTTTCAATTGTGGGTTTAAAAAGTTTCTTTGAAAATTCCAGTTCGACTCTTGTATCGGTCCTCAAGAGTGTTTGAAAAATTGCTTTCGAAAGCTTTTTGAAAAGGTGTCGGTGTGAAAAGTATTATTGATTTGTTTTGAAATTTAGAGCAAGTATCTAGAGTCGTCTACCTACCCTAAGGAATTCGTCTGTGTAAATGTCCTTTAAAGTAGTGCCATCCCACCATTGAGAGGTAGGTAGCACCACCGTTGGAGGTGTTCGGGTCAATTCGAGGTTCGGGACATGTGATCACCAGAGCAATGGGAAGACACCTTAGAAGCTACCCTCATGCCAGGTTCCCGGATCATGAGGACTTACTAAGACATCCTCTACTCGACGATCACCTTTCGAGGCAAGGCAACAGTGAGGCGTACCCTAGGGGTAGTGTGTGCGATTTGTGTGTCGTTTTCATTTGCATTTATCTTGTCATGTTATTGGTGTTCTACGCTTGTTTTTATTTTTGTCCATACATTCTTTCATGCCATTATTTACAGTTAAAAGTATTGCGGGAAAGTAAAATTTCTAAGCTATTACAAAAGGCGCGGGTCCACATCGCCAAAATTTCTCGAACCCGATTTGACAGAAAATAAAGAAAGTAAATAAAGAATTAAAAGTGCGACAAATAATTTACAAGGCTTCGGGAGAGATACATAAATATTTAAACGAAATAAAATAAATATGCGAGTTAAATTAAAAACGAAACAAGGGCGTTGGACCCTTTTGCAAAATTAAAATTATATGGAATTAATTAATTAAAAAGAAAGAAAGAACTTGTTTTTTGGTATTTTTAGTATTTTTAGGATTTAATATGAAAAAAGAATTAATTAAAATAAATACTAACCCTACTTCTAATGGCTTTTAATTTATTAAGAAAACATTGAATTTTAACCTAAATTAACCCTAATTTTTATATACAAATTTAATTATAAAAATAAATAAAATAAATAATATTAAATATTTGACTATCATGAAAGAAAAATAAAAAGGATGAAAAATTAATTAAACCCTAATTCTACATTTTTTAGATTTTTATTAAAAGTATTAAAATTAAACCTAATTTACACTAAATTTAATTATATGCATTTATTTATGAAAATACTAGAAATAAAAATATTTATTATTTTAATTCTTTTCTGATTTTTTAATTGTTTTGTGTTTTTTTTTTATGAAAATAATTAATTAATTAAACAAATAATGATTTAAAAGAAAATAGAATTAATAAAATAAAAATAACATTGCAAACCTAGGGGGGTTGTAGTCCCCAACATGGAGGTTAAAGTTTAGTAATCTGGCCCATTAATCTTGGCCTGTTTGACTTTCTCTAGGGAGCATGCTGGCGCATTGACTGGGGCTCACCATGTATCTCAATTCTTGGCCTTTGATTGGATCTTTGGATGGACGTGGCATGCTTGATTTGGAAGTGTATGGTGTGCTTTGATGTTGAGCCTGCATGGAATCAGTAAATACAAAATAATATGAAGAGGGTGAAGACCTAGGGCTCGAACCCAGGTCATGTACTTTACAACCACTACGCCTTGCCAGCTGAACCAATTCACGCGTGTTAATATATAATGAATAACAAATATAATAAATAAAACAAGAGTTAGTGCTGATTCTTCGCGCGAAAATTTAAAAGAACCAATCCATTGACGCCACGAGGTCATCTTCTTCCTCGTTCCTGAAACACAAACACATTAGGCAACGTTTTTTATGGTGTTCTTTTAGGCCACTTTTAGGAAAATAGCGAATAGCCCTAGGACGGTCATAAATTGAGCGCGAGGGTAGCTTCTTCTTCGTCCAAAGGCGTTGATCATGACCATGGTACTGTGGTGTCCTAATTTTGCCTTATCTTAAAACCCCTAATTCGAAACTCTGCAAACCCTAAAAAGCAACAATGGTATATTGGCACACAATGCATAAAAATACAATTAAACATATGGGTTAGCTTCAGAATTGCATAAGGAGTATGAATCAACAATTAAAATGCCATGAAAATGCATAGATGTTAAAACACGATTATGAATTTTTTTCTGTACAGGGCTGGTTCATTGTACCAATTCTTGATGTTTTGATGAATGTTTTTGATTGGAAATCATTCTATGAAGCTTCAGCAAGCTAATGAAACAAAAATCGTGCCTTGAATCGCCCTAGAATGAGGTTTTCAGTTTTGAGTTTCTTTGCAAAAATTTCAAGTTTGTGAATTGGTTTCTGGCGCAGCTCAATGGTCAATCCCATTAGGTTTGTATTCAGGCTTAAGTATAGAACCAATTAGGTCAAATAAAACACTCCAAATCTTTGGCATTCATGGTTTTTGAAATTTGATTTTCAAAGATCTTTTTCAATCTTTTTCCATGTTTTTTTGTACAAATCATGATCAATTCTCTCCAAATCTTTCCCTATTTAATCATGCACGAATTATTGAATAGATTTCATGCACAAAAAGATTGTAAAGCTTAGGTTAAATATTTTTCATGTATTTAATTTGATTTAAATGAATTATTATTAATAAAAATTCAAATAAATAAATAAAAAATGAAGAAATACTTCCCTTTGGGCCAAGTGGTCGTGAAAATGCTTGGGATGATGAATTATGGAAGAAAACTAGGCCCATTAGCAATTTTAGGTCATTTGAATCAATGTTGACTTTTCAAAATATCCAAAAATTTCCCAACTTCCACAAGACATAACTTGCTCAATTTTTAAGCTTTTCTCATGTTCTTGGACATTTTGGAACGGTCTTTGAGTCCTCTAACCAATGTCTTTGGTACCATATCATTTTGATTTACCAATATCAAGTTATAGCCTTTGACTTAAAGTCCCTTTTTGTTGACTTTTGAAAATGACCTATAATGTTGAAATTGATAACTTTTTGTGAGAGCATTTCATGGACTTGAAGTATGAAGATGAGTTGTAGGAAATGTCTTTCTCTTCAAAATGAGCTTTGGATGGAATTTTTCTGATAATCCATGTGAAAGTTATGCCCTGGTCAATTTACAGTTGACTTTTTCAATTGTCCAAATAAGGAAACTTTTGCATCTTGATGATTTTTGAGCCAAGCTTTGAGAATCATGATCAAGCATTGATCAAATGATGTTTGTGGCTTCAAAATGATATGTTGACCAAAAATTTGAACTTTTGACTGTCAAATGACCATTTTGCCCCTACAGTTGACTGTAGTGCAATTAGGGTTTTGACTGTGCAATTTTATGCTGAAAGTCTTGAAACTTGGTATGAGGATGCTTGACCATATTTGTAGGCATGTGGGACTTGATTGGACCTTTGGAAACTTCATTTTCTTGATCAAAATCAAAACCCTAATTTTGACTGTATAGGAGACCTTTGCACTGTGCAACCCTTGGGGAATTTTGCAGTTTGTCTTGGCAAATCTTGAAGAATATGGGAGGGCAAATTTTGGGGTACAACAATGGTCATCTAACTAACCACTAATTATTGACTTGTCTTACTTTATGCTTTTATTATTTTTTATGCTTTATGTGCCATTTACTTTTAGAATTTACATTTCATGCCATTTTCATCTTTGCTCATTTGAGCATTTACCTTCTTGCCATTTTTACTTTGCTCACTTGAGCTTTTCTTTTCCTTTCTTAAGATACTTAATAATCAACATAAACCCTAAAAAATCTTTAATGGTACTTGGACTATTTGGTTACTATCCTTGGCATTATAGAGCATAGATCTTTTCATGGACTTAGAATTATAAACTTTGGCCTATCTTGGAGACCTTGTGATCTTATTTGATTATTTTGTCTGGAGTTCTTGAGGTTTACCTCAAGACATTGGGTTGTTTGTTTGTTTTTTATGTGCAGGTTTTTTGTGTGATTACACCCTTTGTTTGTAATCTGGAATTCACCCGTATACAGCCGCTACTCTGCCCAATATTTTTGAAGACTTAATACACTTGAAGTTTGGTTCCCTCAAGAGGTCTAGTATTTTTTTGCTTGATTGGTTTCAATCCAAGGAATGGGAATTCTATCTTGGCTCATAATGTCAATTATTGGCTTCTTATTGGTTAGATAGTTCTTATCCCTAGCTTTTACCTTATGCTTTAAGATATTCCTTTCTTCTCCTCCCATCTTCTTTAAATTCAAAAAATCTTCTTCCTCCTTTCGAAAACTCTTCTTGTTACTAAACTTGAACAACTTTCATAATAAACTTGGACTTATGTCCATGCATTTTCAAAACATTTTCATAAATAAATCTCAATCAACTTAACAATACTTTGACATTTTTGTGAGAATACTAAAAGTCAATCAATCTCATCTCAAACCATTTTTTCCACTTTGACTTTTTTATCTTTAAACTTTTCTCAAAAGAGATTTAACTCTTGTCAATCCTTGTAGTGATGCAAACAACCATACTTCTACAATATGTAGTGAAGAGAGATATTTTCCACTTGGGTGTTGAGTGAGGCATTGTTGATTTTAAAATCCAAGCCATATCCTCCACTTTGAGATGATGCAAATTCTCCTTTCTCATAATTATGGGTAGTAAGTATGTTTTCCACACGGACAATGACGATGATGTTTTATCTCATAAAATTAACCAACACATATGTGTTTCAAATTTTTAAAGAGGAACTACGTGTACCCTGGTCCCTTATTGCATGAAAACGTGGTACGAAGGCACTAAAGGTTCGCAACCGCGACGGATGCAAAAATCATAAAATAAATATATTTCTTTTCTCATCTCCACCATCCATTTTTATACAACATTTTTTATAGCCAAAATATACAGATTTTATAAAGAGGCTCCTGCAGAGTACCGTAGATGTTTAGGGTGCCAATACCTTCCCTTTACATAACAAACCCCCTTACTTTGAATCTTTCCCCCTATCTTTTTGGGTTATTCGCTCTTTTCCCATTCCCTTGGAAACAATAAAGCATGGTGGCGACTTTTATTTTGATCTGTATAAGTCAAGTCAATCCAATGGCTTAATCTTAAAACATTTCTACCGCTATAGAAAAATGTCGACTTCACTGGGGAAAGATTGACCACTTGTTGGTCCATCCCTAAGAGGGTTAAGCCTATATTTGTTTATATTTGTATATGTGTTATTACTGTTTTTAATGTTACATGTTGTATATATGTTTTTCTGGATTTTCCTGGTTTTCAGGGTGCTTGGTGATTACTCATAACTCCTATACCCAGACTTGGGCAAACTTTAAGATAGGACAAGCGGTATAGTAATGTTTAATTTGAGGGAGTAATCACAAAAAAGGAGGCATGAGATCCCCCACTCAGTGGAGGCCCCTTTGACTGTAGTGTCGTTCGCCGAGTAATAGGGAAGACATACTGCTTTCGACCTGGAAGCCTGCTGAAACTGAGGACCGTAGAATACCTAACCCATCTTGGTCTTTTAGGTGTTGTGTGGAAGCTATGAAGGAGTAATCCAAAAATAGTTGTCACGCGATACTATGCTCGGACGAGTCTTTCTTGAGAATATTACTAATTACCGAGTTAATCGGGAAGTTAGAAATATCCGAAGGAAGGATGTAGACTCTGGGAACCTCTAGAACCTTGTTTGGCAGGTGATAACTTTTAGACCAATACCTTATGGGTAGTACCTTTGACCTCATGCTCGTAGTGTTGAACCTATTAACCCTATATGTGTGATCTTGTGTGTGATTGTTGCATCATGCATCCATGCACTCATAAGCATCTTTTGAAGAAACCATATTTCAAGGGATTTAAAGGTTGACCATTTGTGAATATCTCAAGCACTTTCTAACCATGGATTCTGGAAAGAGAAATACTAGGAAATACAGTTTCAAGGATCCCAAGATAGATGAGCTGATCAGTCTAATTCCCAAGATCCAGTGTTCTGCAGACTTTCGGAAGAAGTATGGATCCATTATTCCTCTCTTAAAGCTGAAGATGAAGGAGGGTATTCTCTCGACCTTGGTCCAGTTTTATGTTCCGATGTATCATTTCTTTACTTTTCCTGACTATCAGTTGATGCCTACACTCAAGGAGTATTCTTATCTATTGGATTCACCTGTTACCGATCGTGTTCCTTTTACTGGTTTGGAGGGTGAGCCAAAACCACATGAGATTGCTGCCTTGATTCGTCTGGGGAAATCTGAGGTGGAAGCCCATATGACTACCAACGGAGGGATTAGAGGATTACCAGCTCACTTCTTATTGGAGAAAGCTCGTTACCTTTCTAGAATGAAGAGTACAGTTGCTTTTGAGGTCATCTTTGCTCTACTTGCTTACGGGTTGTTCTTATTTCCTAATGTGGACACGTTTGTTGACATTAACGCTATCAGGATTTTCATGATTGGAAACCCAGTTCCTACATTGTTGGCTGATGCTTATTACTCTATTCATCTTCGAAATTCTTATCATAGGGGGATGATTATCTGTTGCACGCCTCTTTTGTACTGGTGGTTTATCTCTCATATTCCTCAGTCTGATGCTTTTTAGGATGTCAAGAAGGAACCCCGTTGGGCTCCTAAGATCATGGCACTTACTCACTCAGATATTGATTGGTATCATCGAGTTTACCAGGATATAGAGATTATTGACAGTTTTGGTAGTTTCCCCAACGTACCTCTTCTTGGTACAAAGGGAGAAATTAACTATAACCATGTTCTTGCACGGCGACAGCTTGGTTATCCGATGAGGGATTAACCGAATAGTATTCATTTGAGTAGTTTCTTTCTAAAGGAAGGAGAATACCATAGGGAAGCTAGGGAGCAGATTGTGAAGGCCTGGTGTCACATTCATAAGAAGAGTAGGAAGGATTTGGGACCTAGGGGTGTTGTTTCTTTGGAGCCATATCTTCAATGGATTCGATTGAGAGTCATTCAGTTAAAGATGCCATATACCCGGGAGACACCCATGCCTGATTTATTTGTGAAGACCACTCCTCCCTTATTAGATGATCTAGAAGAGCTGCAACTTGCTTTAGTTAGGATGCAACAGGAAAGGGATGCCTGAAAGAACAAGTTCCAAACTTTAGAGAGTTCCTACATAGCAGACCTGAAGGAGAAAGATGACTTGATTGAGGTCTTTGAGAGTCGAGATGTAGAGTCTATTGAGAGGCAAGGGGATTTATTTTCTCCTAAGCCTCAATCAGGAGCTGATCACTCACTTCCTGATTCAGATGATTGGAAGGAGGTTGCCATCAGATATGTGGACGAAAACCAGAGGTTGAAGGCTCAGATTGCCATGCTCACGGGGAAGCGCCAACGTATAGAGTGATCTCCATCAGTTCTTTTTCTCAGGATTTTAGATTTTATTTTCATCTTGTACTTGGGATCATTGAAACTTGTAATCCATTTTGGAGTTATTTTAATAAAAAAAATTCAGTATTTCAAAAAAGCGTTATTACTTTGATGTTTGCAATATGTCTATAAACTTTAAATCCCTTAAAATATTAAATAACAAAGTAAAAATAATCATGTGCATT
The DNA here is from genome assembly GCA_948472305.1 of Vicia faba. Lineage (NCBI taxonomy): Eukaryota > Viridiplantae > Streptophyta > Magnoliopsida > Fabales > Fabaceae > Vicia > Vicia faba. The sequence continues at coordinate 726,683,681 of OX451739.1, forward strand.
GCATATCATGCATCATATTGCACATATTTATTGCATTTGTTATGCATATCCAAGTGTCTTACCAAGCTTCTTTACTCTGTTCAGCAAGCAGACTCATCACTACAACACTCGGGCTAATTTCAAAAAGAAAATGGACAACTTAGAACAAGAGAAACACGAGCTGCATGAGGAAGTTTCTACTTTAAAGGCCGGCATGGCCAATCTGAACACTCTAATGGAAGCTCTGGTGGCTTCTCAGAATTAGCCACCGGGTTTTCAACCTCAACCAACAAGGGTAAATACTGAAGCTCCGACTGTTCCCGAATCTGATACTCTAGGTGTTGTTCAGAATCGCATGCCTCAAGGTTATCCATGGGGAATGCCAGAGAATTTTGCTCCTGAAGGTTTCAATCTTGGTCCTCAAGATACTCCAGTGGTTCAGACTATTGTTACTCCGGCCCCTCCTGTGGTTCATGTTATTCCTGCTGCACCTCCTTTGGTGAATATGATTATGTTTGTTAATGATGATGTGTGTCGTCCTTTCCCCTCACCAAGTGAAGACTTGGGTCTTTATGACATAATGGATTATTTTCAAGATCATTTTGACAAGATGCAAAGAGAGATGAAGGCCCTCAGGGGAAAAGAGCTATTTGGGCAGAATGTGAATGAGCTATGCTTGGTCCCGAATGTTAAGATACCTACTAAGTTTAAAGTCCCGGAGTTTGAGAAGTATAAGGGCGACACTTGCCCGTGTGCTCATCTGGTGATATACGTGAGAAGAATGTCTACCCATACTGATGATCAGCGTCTGTTGATTCACTTTTTCAAGGATAGTTTGACTGGTGCTGCGTTGAAGTGGTATATGAGTTTGGACAGCACTAATATCCATACCTTTAATGATTTGGGAGAAGCATTCATCAAACAATACAAGTACAACATGGACATGGCGCCTGACTGTGATCAACTTAGGGCCATGGTTCAGAAAGACAGGGAATCATTCAAAGAGTATGCGTAGAGATAGCATGAGGTAGCCGCCCAAGTGATTCCTCCCATGGAATAGAAGGAGATAACTAAGATTTTCTTGAAGACGCTGGATGCTTTCTACTATGAGAGGATGGTAGCAAGCGCGCCATGTGACTTTACTGAGAGGGTAGGAATGGGTATCCGCTTAGAAGAGGCTGTAAGAGAAGGTCGTTTGAGGAAGAGTGAAGGATTCAGAGGTGTGAAGAAGCCATCTTATGGGTTTACCAAGAAGAAAGAAGGAGATGAAAATGTTGTTATACAAGAGAGGAGGGTAAAGTCTCCTATAAGGAATTATCAGCGTCATCAGCAAGTCGCCTCAGTTACTCCTATTATAAATACCGCTCCAACTACTGTTGCTTATCAGATACCATCCCAATAGGGGAATCAATGGTATAATCAGAGAAGGGAGAATTATGACCCTATTCATATGAGCTATACAGAGTTACTACCGACATTGATTCATAAAAAGTTGGTCCAAACACAACCACCTCCTGTTGTACCATCACCATTGCCTTGGTATTACAAGGCAGACCAAACATGTGCTTTTCATCAGGGAGCACCATGGCATAATGTTGAAAATCGTTATCCTTTGAAGAATGAGGTATAGAAATTGGTAAAGTCTGGTGTTCTATCTTTCAAAGACGTGGGACCTAATGTGAAAGATAATCCCCTACCTAAGCACGGGGGAGTAAATGTTGTGAATATGGTGGCCGGTTGTCCAAGCGACTTCCAGATTTTTGATATTAATCTGGTTAGAGGATATTTGATGAAAATGCATGCAGACCTCTGTGAATTTAGCTACTATAAGCATGACCATTTCGGTTGTGCTATTTGCAGTACAAACATACAGGGTTGCGAGAAGATAAAGGTTGATTTACAGGAGATGATGGATGAGGGCCTCATCCACATAATCAAGCCTAGGGCAGAGTACGAAGAGGAAGTGAACATGGTTTCTGGATGTCCTCGTGAATTCATAATTTTTTATGTAGAGTATATGAATGAGGACCTCGTGCAATTGCATGCTACCTTCTACCATATGGCTGGTCAGGTGGAACACCAATATGGATCTTGCCTAGTTTGCTGTCGAGACCCCCGAGGATGTTCAATCGTGAAGAAGGGTGTTCAGTTGTTGCTAGATAAGGGAACTATCAAGATCACAGGTCAGAGGGACGATTACCATGAAGTTGATATGGTTGAGGTTTGTTTGACTGAAGAAGAGTCAGAGGAAGAGTATGCCTCCGCAAATGAGTATTTCTCTTCAGACGAAGATTTGTTTTCCAGAAATGACTTATTAATGACTGATTATGTTGAAGAAGGGGTAAACGTCATTGTGACTTGTTTTGGTGCACCCGCCCATTTTGAAGTGGAGTATCATAGCAAGCCAGCGGTTACCCCATTTGTGATTAGTTTTCAAGGTCCTATCCCCTACAAATCAGATAAGGTTGTGCCTTACAAATAGAACGCTACAATCTTAGCAGATAGTTTGGAAGTTCCCATCCAGCCAATGCCTGATGTTGGAAATATAGCTAAAAATAGTAGGGTGACCCATAGCGATCGTGTGTTTGCGCCGGTTGTTCGGAGAGATGTTGATGCTGGAAAGAAAGTTGTTGAGAATGATGAACCTAAGAAGGCTACGAGAGAGACTAGTGGAGCTACGTTAGAGAAAGAAGTAGATGATATTTTGAAGATAATTAAGATGAGAGACTACATAATTGTAGATCAGCTATCACAGACTCCTTCAAAAATATCTATCTTGTCTTTATTACTGAACTCCTCTGCCAATAGAGAATCCTTGATGAAGGTACTAGAACAAGTTGTTGTGGAGAGTGATATGCCAATAGACCAATTCAGCAGCATAATAGGAAACATTACTTTAGGTAATAACTTGAGTTTCTGCGATGATGAATTACCAGATGAAGGGAGGAATCACAACCTGGCCCTCCACATCTCTATGAACTGCAAGAATGATTCAATATCCAATGTGCTGATTGATAATGGATCCGTGTTGAATGTTATACCAAGGAGTACTCTCATGAAGTTGAAATATCAAGGAGCGCCTATGCGCCCTAGTGGCATCATTGTGAAAGAGTTTGATGGGTCAAGGAAATCTGTCATCGGTGAAGTGGACTTACCTATCCATATAGGACCACATTTGTTTTAGATAACCTTCCAGGTCATGGACATTGTTCCCGCTTATAGTTGTTTGCTCAGACGGCCATGGATACATGAAGTAGGAGCTGTCACTTCAACTTTACACCAAAAGCTAAAGTTCGTGCATGAAGGGAAGGTGGTGATCATAAATGGGGAGCAGGCATTGTAGATATCTCATTTTTCCTGTTTCAGTATTGTAGAAGCTGATGAAGCTGATGTTGGAACCTAGTTCCAAGCCTTATCCGTTGATAACATAAGAGGAAATGAGAATTCCATGGTTTCACTGAAGGATGCACAGCAGGTTGTGCGAAATGGTTATAGTGAAGTTTGGGGACGATTGTGGATCCACCTGTGAACAAGAACATAACTGGCTTGGGGTTCTCTTTGAAGAATGACAAAGGAAAGTGCATGAAGCCGAAGTCTAATGCAGGCAGGTATCAAGACATTTTTCATAGCGGAGGCTATCTTCATCTGACTGTTTCTAGGATTAACGCCATTGTGGAGGATGAAGCAGAGCAAGAAATGCCGAATTATGTGACGCACGGAGTCAGGGTTCAGAACTGGATCACCATTGATGTTCCCTCTTGCATACATGTTTCAAAGTAATTTGTTTTGTTAATCTTTTTGAAAAGCTTTCACTCTGCCCAAGGTGGAAGTATTAATGTTGTAGGGCTTATCTGTTTGCTGTGACTTTTAAGATCAATAATAAAAGTTGTCTTTGCTTCCCGAATTATGTCTTTATTTTCTGCTTTTTCTTGGAAAATGGTAATAAAAAAAACCTTTCAAAATAAATAATAACTGAAATTCAATCTGCATGATCACTTGTTATATGTGTCAATTTCTAAATGCAATCACAAATCATATGTGCAGATTAATTAAAAAACCTGTTGAATACAATGACCCTACATCCTCTCTTAACTTTGAATGTCCTGTGTATGGGGCTGAAGAAGAAGATTATGATGAGATTCCAGAAGAGGTCTCAGGGTTGCTTGAGCACGAGGAAAATGCCATTCATCCATATAAAGAGCCTTTGGAAGTAATCAATTTGGGTTCAGAAGAAGATCCAAAGGAAGTTAAGATTGGAGCATCACTGCATCCCGACTTGAAGAGAAGGTTGATTGAGCTGTTGGAAGAGTATGTGGATATTTTTGTTTGGTCTTACCAAGATATGCCTGGTCTAGATACAGATATTGTCGAGCACCATTTAACGTTGAAGCCAGAGTGTCCGCCAATTAAACAAAAGATAAGAAGAACTCACCCAGATATGGCAGTAAAGATCAAAGAAGAGGTTCAAAATCAGATTAATGCTGGTTTTCTTGTGACGTCAGTGTATCCTCAATGGATTGCCAATATTGTCCCAGTACCGAAAAAAGACGGAAAAGTCCGCATGTGCGTAGATTACAAAGATCTAAATAAAGCTAGCCCAAAAGTTGATTTTCCATTGCCATACATCGACATGTTATTGGATAGCACAGCAAAATTCAAATCATTCTCGTTCATGGACGGATTTTCTGGGTATAATCAAATAAGATTGACTCCAAAGGACATGGAAAAAAAACGTTTATCACACCCTGGGGAACATTTTGTTACAGAGTGATGCCCTTCGGGTTGAAGAACACTTGTGCAACGTACCAGAGGGCTATGACAACCCTATTCCATGATTTGATGCACAAGGAAATTGAAGTATATGTTGATGAAATGATTGCCAAATCCCAGACGGAAGAAGGGCATATAGAAGATTTGTTGAAGCTGTTTCAGCGTTTTAGGAAGTATCGTCTCCGCTTGAATCCAAATAAATGTACCTTCGGTGTTCGATCAGGGAAGTTGTTGGGTTTCATTGTTAGACAGAAAGGAATTAAAGTTGACCCTGATAAAGTTAAATCAATTCAATAAATGCCAGCACCAAAAACAGAAAAGCAAGTCAGAGGTTTCCTCAGGCGTTTGAAATATATTTCCATATTCATCTCCGACATAACTGCAACATGTGAACCGATCTTTAAGTTGTTAAATAAAGATCAAGGTTGTGTGTGGACGGGTGATTGCCAAAGGGCATTTGAAAGTATTAAAGAGTATCTGCTTGAACCTCCTATCTTACTCCCTCCAGTAGAAGGAATATCGTTGATTATGTATCTGACAGTACTAGATAAATCCATGGGTTGTATTCTGGGACAATAGGATGAAACAGGGAAGAAGGAGTTCAATATTTATTATCTCTGTAAAAAATTCACTGATTGTGAGTCACGGTATTCCATGCTGGAAAAAACATGTTGTGCTTTGGCTTGGGGGGTAAAGCGTTTGCGGTAGTATATGTTGAATCACACTACTTGGTTGATCTCCAAAATGGATCCAATCAAGTACATTTTTGAAAAGCCTGCTCTTACTGGGAGAATTGCCCGCTGGCAGATATTGTTATCTGAATACGATGTCGAATACCGCATTCAAAAGGATATTAAAAGTAGTGTGTTGGCATATTATCTTGCTCACCAACCAGTGGAGGATCACCAGTTTGTAGAATATGAATTCCCCGATGAGGATGTGATGTTCCTGAAAGTAAAGGATTATGATGAGCCATTTCCTGGGGAAGGTCCTGACCCTGAGTCTCGTTGGAGTATGATATTTGATGGAGTTGTGAATGCTTATGGTAAAGGAATTGGCACTGTGATTGTCACTCCTCATGGATCGCACATTCCTTTTACTGCAGGGTTAACATTCGATTGTACTAACAATATGGAAGAATACGAGGCTTGCATCATGGGTCTCGAAGAAGCTATTGATCTCAGAATTAAAATTCTAGATGTGTATGGTGATTCAGCTTTGGTAATAAATCAGATTAAAGGAGAATGGGATACTCGTCACCCCGACTTGATCCCTTACAAAGATTATGCTATAAGATTATTACCATTCTTCAATAAAGTTGAATTCCATCACATCCCTAGAGATGAAAATCAAATGGTGGATGGTCTGGAAACTCTGGCTTATATGTACCAAGTGAATACTTTTAATGACATACCCCGAATTACGATTCGACGTCTGGATAGGCCCGCTCAATTGTTTATAACAGAGGAGGTAGCAGATGAAAAGCCTTGGTATTATGATATCAAGCATTTTATTCAGACTCAGGAATACACAATTGGTGCATCGAAGAAAGATAGAAAGAAATTGAGAAGGTTGGCAGGCAGTTTCTTCCTCAGTGAAAATGTGTTGTACAAGAGAAGCGGTTCGACAGAAAATTAGCTAATATTTCCCAATGTCAACCTGCTGAAGATGTATACGCCTACCTTGATGAAGCATTTGTTTCATTAAAGTTACATGAAACCCATGGTTTTATGTGGGATGTGGAACGTCTTGAGGATCCATACTATACTAACCGGCCGACCGGCTGGGGAGACATCAGTGATGATGTATGAGCTAGATGTTGTAAATAGGATTTCGGCATATATTGTCGAAAGTAAAATAAATTCGGCACTGGAAGCGGAAGAAAATATGGTTGTTGAATACAATAAAACACAAGTTCTAGATGAAGGAGCTACTTTGGCCATTGATCCAAAGCTAACCGATATAATAGTGACGGTCGAAGAAAACGTCGATAAGCAGCATCTGGACTACATATATGACGAAGAACCCTTAGGCTTCGAAAAGGATCCAATGGCACTAGAAAAGATGCAGCTACAAGACCCTTTAGAAGAAATAGATCTTGGAAAAAAGGGGGATAAAAGACCAACTTATATCAGCGCCAACATTGACCCAAAGTTGAAATTTGAGGTAATATCTTTATTAAAAGAATTTAAAGATTTTTTTCATGGGACTATAATGAAATTCCAGGTTTAAGCAGGGACTTGGTAGAACTAAAATTACCAATAAAAGCTGGAAAGAAACTAGTAAAGCAGACACCCAGACGTTTTGCTCCAGCCATAATGTTGAAAATCAAAGAGGAGGTAGAAAGGCTCCTCAAAAGTAGATTCATAAAAGAACTACAAGGTATGTCGACTGGTTGGCAAACATAGTGCCAGTAATTAAGAAAAATGGAAAATTAAGGGTATGCATAGATTTTAGAGATTTAAATGTTGCCACCCCAAAAGATGAGTATGTTATGCATGTGGCAGAAATGTTGGTCGACTCGGCTGCTGGTTTGGAATATATAAGTATGCTTGATGGTTATTCTGGTTATAACCAAATTTTTATTGCAGATGAAGATGTGTCAAAGACGGAGTTTCGCTACCCTAGGGCAATGGGAACCTATGAATGGGTTGTCATGCCATTCGGTTAAAAAAATGTCGGAGCGACATATCAAAGGGTAATGAATTCTATGTTCCATGATTTTATTGAAGATTTCATGCAAGTTTACATTGATGATATTTTAATAAAGTCGAACAGTAAACCAACTCATCTGCAACACCTTCGAAAGTCTTTCGAAAGGATGAGAAAACATGGATTAAAAATGATTCCATTAAAATGTGCTTTTTGTGTGTAGGAAGGAGATTTTCTTGGCTTTGTGGTGCATAAAAAAGGCATAGAAGTAAATCAAAGTAAGACCAAAGCCATCATGGACATCAAACCATCATCGGCCAAAAAGGAACTTCAATCTTTGTTGGGAAAGATAAATTTCCTAACGAGGTTCATATCCAACTTAATTGGAAAAACCAAAGTATTTTCACCACTACTTCGACTAAAAATGAAGATTTCTTTTGGTGAGAGGAGCATCAAGAGGCTTTTGACAAAATCAAAGACTACCTAGTAAAGCCTCCAATATTGGCACCTCCTATTGGAGATAGGCCTATGAGGTTATATATTGCAGCCTCAGATGCGACTATAGGTAGTAAGTTAGTCCAACAGGACAAAAAAGGTGTCGAGAGACCTGTGTATTATCTTAGTCGAATGCTAAATAATCCTGAGACTAGGTATAGTGATATAGAAAAACTATGCCTTTTCTTGTATTTCTCTTGTATTAAACTAAATCAATATATAAAGCCTGTTGATGTGTATGTATCTTCTCATTTCAATATTATTAAGCACATTTTATCCAAACCAATTTTACATAGTCAAATTGGTAAATGGGCTTTAGCATTAACAAAGTATTCTCTGACTTACATGCCCTTAAAAGCAATGAAAGGACAAGTAGTGGCAGATTTTTTGGTCGACCATTCAATGGTTGGTATACCTCAAAATTATGTATATTTAGTGCCATGGAAATTATACTTTGATGGTTCTAGCCATAAGAATGGAGTTGGAATAGGAGGAATTATAATTTCTCCCAGTGGAATTCCAGCAGAGTTCAAGTATAAAATTGACGGTATGTGCACAAGTAATGAAGCAGAATACGATTCTTTAATAACATGACTTGAACTACTTCTAGATTTGGGGGCAAGGAACGTCGAAATTATGGGAGACTCTGAATTAGTGATTAAACAAGTATCAAAGGAGTACAAATATGTTAAAGAAAATTTAATCATGTATTTTGTGATTACCATCAGATTATTAAAACAATTTGAGCAAATAAGTATTCGACACATACCTCGAAGAAAGAGAGAAAAGGCTAATGACCTAGCACAAGAAGCCTCGGGATACAAGAGAGATCAAAATGAAGAACTTACCCAAGTAAGAGAGAAAGTTCGAGCAACTTTGTTATCCCCTTCAGATTTGTCGATTGTAAAGTTAGGGGTTATAGATGCCGAAAATTTTCAAATTTTAACCATTGAAAATGGACAAGAGAGTGACTGGAGAAAGCCATTGGCTAACTATCTGTGCATCCCCACGGGGTCGACAGATTATAAGATCAAGTATCACGCTCTCAGTTATGTTTTGATAGAGAATGAATTATTTAAGAAAACTGCTAAAGGAGTTTTGTTAAAATGCCTTGGAGAAAGTGAGGCATACGTGGCAGTGTCAAGTGTGCATAGTGGAGCATGTGGTGCACATCAAGAAGGACACAAAATGAAATGGCTTTTGCTGTGTTTGGGCATCTATTGGCCTTCAATTCTAAAAGATTGCATCGAATTTTCTAAAGGTTTCCGAGAATGCCAAATGCATGGGGGCATACAACATGTCCCCGCAAGTGAATTCCATGTAGTTATAAAGCCCTTGTCATTCAGAGGATGGGCTTTAGATGTGATTGGAGAAATAAAACCAGCATCATCAAAACAATAAAGATATATTTTAGTCGGTATTGATTACTTTACAAAATGGGTCGAGGCAGTAGCTTTAACTAACATCGACCAATAAGTTGTTATTGATTTTATACAAAATCACATCATCTGTCGGTTTGGAATTCAATAAACAATTATGACCGACCAAGGATCAGTGTTTACTGGACGAAAAATGCAAGAATTTGCGCAAGAAGTTGGAATTAAATTGTTAACTTCTACTCCTTACTACGCTCAAGCAAATGGCCAAGTCGAAGCTGCCAATAAAGCGATAATTAGCCTAATTAAGAAGCATGTAGGAAAGAAGCCAAGGAATTGGCATAAAACACTGGATCAAGCCTTATGGGCGCGTAGAACTTCCCTTAAGGAAGAAACATGAACTACTCAATTTCGACTTGCATATGGGCATGATGCAATGTTACCAGTGGAGATACATGTTCAATCTATAAAAATCTAAAGACAGCATGAAATACCATCTAAGGATTACTGGAATATGATGGCAGACGAGCTTGTCGACATAGATGAAGAAAAGATGTTGGCCCTTGATTCGTTAATAAGACAAAAAGAAAGAGTTTCCAGAGCTTATAACAAAAAAGTAAAGGATAAAGTATTTTTTGTCGATGATCTAGTATGGAAAGTGATATTACCTATGGAAAAAAATGATAGTCTTAGGAAAATGGTCCCTAAATTGGGAAGGACCTTTTAAGGTGATACAAGTTTTTACAAATAATTCCTATGAGCTTGAGGAGTTAGCCCCAGATCGATGGATCTTAAGGGTAAATGGAAAGTACTTAAAAAAGTATAAGCCCATCCTTTAAGAAATAAAAATCTCGACGGAATAAATATTCGTCGAACCAATGAGCTGGTAAAATTTTGTTGAGACCAGCAAATTCAAAACACGCATAAAACATGGAAGATACATATAAAACAAACAAAGAAAGGGTTCATTAAAATTTGGCTTAAAGCCATGAAGAAATTACAAGATTGTTGGTACAATGATTAAAAATGCTTAAATTTGGCTTGGAATGACCGCAGTTCACCATGGAGGTTGGTGGCCTGATATTCAAAACCTTCTGCCTGAATGTTAAGTGTTTCAAGCTCTGTTTCGACAGAAGAAATTGCGTCACTTACAGCCACAACATCCACATCCATTTGCTCAGCTTTTTCTTGGTTTGGATTAATTACATTGTTAATCTCTTCCTCTTTATTGGCGATTAATTCTAATTCCTTGTTGAGAACAGAAATCTGGTCACGTATTTCAGCAGCTCTGTTTTGTTTTGGAATCAGTTCTTGTTTCTTCTTTTCAATCATTGCTAACAAATCATTAATTTCTTAAATAACTTGCACCACCATATCCAACTTCTCTTTCACGAAGGCTTCCTTCGACTCAACCGCTTCCTCATTTTCCTGAAGACTTTCAACATTTCTCAAATGTCGTTATCATCAACCTGGCTGATTCAAACATATTGAGTTATTTCATTTGAGTAAGAGCGTGTGAGAGTTATGGGCCAAAAGTTGGATCAGAATGGAGAAGATGAGGCAGATCAGGATTCAACGCATGAGTCTGAATTTTAGTCATCAGGTTTTTGGCTTTAACTACTTCAGGACTCATCTTGTCATTATATGCTTGAGATAGGTTGGAGTCAGAAGAAATATTGTGAGAACTCACAAAGCGACGCAACCTAGCAATTTATTCTAAACCAGAAGGATTGACTCCCATGTATTTCAGTTTAGTGGGCGAGTCGACCTTTGTTCTCCTAGAAGAAACGAGAGGCGCGCCTTGCGTGCTTTTAGGAGGGGGAAAAATTCGGGAGGTGGTGACATTTTTAATTTCTTCTGAACCCTGTAGGGAATATGAAAGGCTAGAATCAAAACTATTCGAACTATAACCCTTATGTTTGGCAGAACTAGTGACTAAGTCAGAGTCACTGAGAGTAGCCAGAATAGTCAGGTCGATAAACTCACCATCAGCAATGTCAAGATTCTCATGATGGTGAGGGGAAGAAGCTTCTGACAAAGGGGTATAGTCAGGTACACGTTGTTGTTGACCGGAGATATTAACCTAAAGAAAGCAAGAAAAGGTATTAGCCAAAACAAATTCAACAAAAAAAAACAAAAGAAACTACAAAACAACCAGCTAATACCTGTGTCGACGGATAAAGATCGACAAACTCATCCTTAGCTGAAACATCAGTAAGGTCTCTCATTGGGTTTTGAACTTCATCAACCCTAGGAGCACGAGTCAGAGTAACCAGAGCTGTGTCGACCACAATGGTGTCAGCACCTAAATCCGAGGTGGCTTCAGGATTTTCAACCAAGACCACGTTACGTCTCCTTCTTGTAATAAGAGGAATTTTGACATCAGCTGGCTCCTCTATTTCATTAACAAGTTTAAGCCAACCTTTGCTTCAGCACCCTAGGATACAGGTACCTTTATCTTCTTCTTCTTTTTCGCCACCTCGTTTTCAGTAGAAGAATCTTTTTTTCTCTTATGGCTTTTGGATTTGTGGGAGTGTTGAGAGGTCTGAACATCAGGTGATGGCTAAGTATCAGAGAAAGATATAAGTCGAAGCAATTGTGTTACTCAAAAATGGAAGTTTTGAATCGACAGAATATAACTTAGACCTCTCAGAAGTATGCTCTTTGTCCTTCTTGGACCTTTTGGATTTGTCAGAGGGAGCAGCTAAATCCGCTGAGCATTTTTTACTCTGGCAAACAAAGAAAATATTAATACAAGTTTAGGGAGTAAACGACATAGAGACAAGAAGTATATAAATACACCCACCGAAGAAGACTTCTTGAGTGAAGAAGAAATGGGTTCATCTTCGAAGGGTGTGTGGTCAGGAATAATCTACAAAATTAAGCTAAGTCAGATATGCCAAATCAAGAATGATAGATGGCTAAAGGTTGAAGTTCAAACCTGACGCGTCGAAGGTTTTTGTTTGCCGAGAGGAACGACACCTGCCTGATCTATTGGTATAGCTGTAATACAAGTGTAAAACAATCAGATAAGCAACCAAAGTAAAATAGGCAAGGGGTAAGCTTTCCAGAAATCTTTACCAATTTGTGTATTCGAAAGTACTCTAACATATCGGAGATCATAACCAAGATGCCCCAAATAGTTAGGTAGGTAAAACTTCGTCGATACCACTCTGTCAGCCTTTGTCTTATAGGCATTTTGCATATCCGGTATATAGCAATACCACCAATCAGGAATAGGTGGTCCAAAGGCCAAGGCCAAAGGGCTTGATGGCAAAGGAGGAAATTTGATGTTTCCAAAATGAAGAGCGTAAAGATATTTATCTTTCGCATAATCAGGGATTTTTAGTGTTGAGATTCTATTGGTTACCTTCTCCTTTAATTCGACAGCGGCCTCATAGATGGTCCGATGAAGATCATAAGGTCTATACACAATTTGGAAGTAATTCTGGAAAGCTCGAACTTATTTAATGTGAGTAAGCTTAGACTTGGTCTCTTTTGCCTGCAAATTTGAGAAAGCTGTAGTTAGTTCAGTCAGCTTGGCATTAGAATCACCGATGAATGTAACAAAATATGACTACCACTGTTGTACCCCAAAATTTGCCCTCCTATTTTTTCACAAGAAATCACAGCTTCGGGCTTTTCCTGATTTTTTCAGATTGATTTAAGAATCGGTCAAACAGACTTTTCTCATCAGTCAGACAAAATTAGGGTTTCCATTGATTTTGAATCAGTTCAAGCAGATTGTTAGGGTTTGGTTGAGTTTGGCTCAGGGTTTGATCAGGAAAACGTTTCTTTGACAATAAATAAAGAATCAGGGTTTGCACGCGCATTTTCAGAAGAATTTGAATCCACAGTGTCTTAATTGACTGTCACATGGTTTTGACGTTGTTCAAGATTTCTGTCTAAACATCTGGGATAAAAGCTGAGGCATTTGAATTGAGAATTTGCAGTGTTTGGCTTAATCAGTAAAAGGAAAGGACATATGGGCATTTGTTGTGATTGACTGTGCATTGCTATGGTTAATTGGAGCGTCAGGTTTATTATTGATTAATGCTAAGTGGAAAGACTACAATGTTTATTAATTATTTATTTATTCTAAGTTAGAATAGTTGGGATTTACTTCCAGTTATTTTAATTTAAGAAACTTAAATAATTAAATGGACAGTGAATTGAAAAAAGAATTAACTGGCAAAGAAGGATTTTTATTCATCTTTAATTGTTTGTTACAAATTATTATTTGAACACTGTAAATTCATATACATTTTGTTTACAATAATAATATTTAAAATGGTTAAAATAAAATAAAATTGTATCCTAATTATCCTAAATCTTCATCTTCTATTGCTGCTCCCCATTGCTCAATTGATTTTCATCTGCAAAAACAAAAAAAGAAAAGAAGTCAACACAGATGAAATCAAAAGCAAACAGATATTTAAGACTCATCATTAAAAGTGATTGGCCGGAATCAGTTGTTCGCCCTCTCTGCAAATCACAAGAAAACTCTTTGTTCACAAAGAGGGATAGAAACTGTTTGCAAGCATGTTAAAAAAATGCACAAGCTACATGGAAATATACAAGGCTGCATAAATTGTCAAACAAAAAAGCTACTGAATATGCCAAGTACAAAGATGCATAGTTCAAAATTCCAAACTAAGTCACAAATTGCAAACTGAAAAGTGCCTAACCAAGTCCAATATCAACTAAACTATCAAAAGCTATCCAAAGAAGATATAGAAAGATATCAAAAGCCAAAAGCTGTCAACAAGTACACAAAAGGCATAAAATCTGGAAAAGAAGATAAGAGATGTGCAGAGCAAAACCACAATGCAAGAAACATATTCAAAATTACATCATTTTCCAGGCCACACTTTTTCAGAAATAGTACAGATTTAAAGCAATAAACAAAAGCTTTTTATCTGTGGAGAGAGAAAGAGAGAGAGAAGTGGAGAGGCTTACAGGCTTAGGCTTAAAGGATATAAAACAAACAGTTCAGAACAGAACAAAGGGAGGCAAAAAAAAACATAAAGAAAAATATAAGTTTCAAGCAAGTAAACACAAGCCTTCGCCTGCATAAACCTGTATCCACAAATCCTGTCAAACACAAACAGACAGTACCAAACCACCCAAACTGTGTCAAAAGCCATATACAGTAACACAAGCCTTAACCTGCATAAACCGCATGCCTTTCAACTTACAAGCCAATAAGCCTGTAAGTTACACAAAAAACTCAACATTAAAAACCAGAAATTCAAGCCAAGCCTACAAACTGTCAAGACTATTTCAAGCCTTAACCTGCCTAAAAACCCAGTTTCAAACCATACAAACCTTCAACCACAAACCTGTGGCCAAAGCCTAAACATCCTTGCTAAGCATAAGCCTCAAAGCTTCCTTTAAACCTGTCAAAACCAGTATATCAAACCAGCAAACCTAACAACCTTCAAACCAGAAGCCTACAAGCCCTAAAGGCCTGTAACCTCAAGCCCTGTAAAGCCTAAAGAGCTTGTTCATCAAAAAACTACCAGTTCAAACAACAAGCCCACAAACTTCAATCAGCCCGTCAAACACAAAACTGTCTAGCAAGCATTCAAGCCCAACACCCTCAGAGCAACCTCATCATAGGGTCAATAACAACATAAACAACTCAGAATTAAACGAATTCCAAAGCTCTTAGAACTGGAAAGTTCATCATCAAGCAACGAAGCCAGCACAAAGCCAAGAGAGGAGAAGCTATTCAGAAGTGAAATAATAAGCAAACAGGCTTGTCAGATTCAAACATCATCATTGATAAAAAGTTCATCATGAAGCAACAAAATCCAAACCCTCAGAGCTAAGCTCATCACAGGGTCCAATAAGGCAACTCAGAATCAATACCAAGAAACTCAGAAGAAGGCAATACTGAAGCAAAACTATCTCAGCGCTACCACCATTGGCAGAAGCAAGAATATCATCAAATAATCATACAGAAGCAAGCAAAAGAGAGGAAGAGAAGCGAGCAACCTAGGGTTTTCAGTATCCATCATAAAACCATAAAAAGCAAAATACGAATACCAGATTTCCAGCAAGAGCTCACAGTATCATACTCCCTCCGCCTTCAGCTGCCTAGGACACCTCTGGTCCACTCCTCGCCTCCTATCCAAATGTAGTACCTCTTCCTTTTTCTTTTCACACCTCACAAGAAGCAAATAATAATACAAAAGAATCAGAACAAATAAAACGTGCAAGAATGGAAACCTGAAAACCCTAAAAATGCGTTAAGACGGAAACAAGGCTACCTTTTTTCATCGTGGCCTGAATGATCTTGAGGAGGAAGAAGTGGAGATGGCGTTTTGTCAGCTGAGACGGAGAGAGAGCGTCAATAGGACATGCTTGGAGAAAGGAAGAGATGAAGAGGACAAAGGTGGAAGCGGTGCCGTTCTAAGCTCACCCCTGTAACCCTAATCTGAAACAAAATGAAACAAACCCTTACAAACTTGTGAAATCGTCTGGGCCTTGCCCCATCCAAATGCCTAAGCCCAATGTCTTCAGGCGTGTGCATACCCCCCCCCCCTTTCCTAATCCTGTCTATCTTTGTTTGGGCCAAGCAAATCCCCTTAGAGCCCATTATTTATTTCTTCTTCTTATACTTATAAACCAATACCCTTTTTTTATCACTTTACCATTTTTATACATAATCTAAATTAATATTTTTGTTAAATAAAAATAACACATTTTTACACAAAATGATCTTAATTGTTTCTTTTTATTTTATTACAAATTTAAAAAATATATAAACATTAATTTTCTTAAATTTAAACAATTTTCTTTTCTTTTCTTTAAAACCCTTTTGTACATAAAAATATTAACTAAAATACACAAGCGTTAATTTTCTTTAGCTTAAATTAAATACTTTTTCTTTAAAACTTTTGTTTAATTAATCTTATACAAGTTTATAAAATATTAACAAAAACACAAAAGAATAAATACTTACTTAATTTTGCATTAAGTTAACATCTTGCATCATGTGTAAATAATCACATACACTTTCACAAATACTTTTGATACATTGCTTTTACTCTTGTACATTGCTACATTTTACATTGAGATTGCGATTCGATTTGGTTGTAAATATATTTGGACACTACTCTTCTAATAAGTCTCATCCCCATTTGTAAATATTTGTACCCCCATTCCCGGATACTTATTTTTAATAGCTTAGACTTTAAATTCCCGCAATTTATCGCTTTCTATATACTGTATAGTAATTAGGGTTTGTATGCGAAGATTCGAAATCAACCGCTAGATAACCTAACACAAAGATAAATGAATGAAAATCAATACACCATTCACACTTGCACCCCTAGGGTAATCCCGCTTGTTGCCTTCAAAAATGGGCCATGCTTGCATGTCGAGTTTCTTTGGCAAAACAACACGAATCAAATGATCATAGTCCCTCAATGACGCTTTCTCAAGTTGCCTAAAAATGATCAAGTTCCTTAAAGGAAAAATTGCCAAAGACACTTGGCACCATTGCATTCATGGTCTAAACGATGACCCGCGCCCGTCTTGTTAACATCCTAACACAAGATTGTCCACCATATACAATGGTGGAACAATACTGTTAAAAGGGTTAAAACATAGAAAAAATCTTTGAGTAAATTTAGGGGTAGACAACTATTAGTTACTTGATCAATCTTGCAATACAAATCCTTGCATACTTTCAAAACACACTCCACAACACAAAACAACTTTCAAAAACATTGAAATATCTTTTCAAAAAGACACACACCTTTGTAAAACATTCGAGTAAAGAATTGTTACAAGGGTTGCCTAGACAGGGCATCTTTTTCAAAACATTTTCAAAACCACATACACAAAGCACCATTTCAAACAATTGAAAGCACCTTTTCAAACAATTGAAAAGCAAAGGAAATTGATCTAAAACAAGTAACTAAGAGCCCATGGATAACCATGGATGAAAAGGGTGCTAATACCTTCCTTTTTCATAATCTACCCCCCGAACCCACGAAGACATCTCAAAGGTTTTTCCTGTGCTTTTTAAGCTTTCCTTTAGGATAAAATAAAAAGTCAGTGGCGACTCTTGCTAAACCGAACAAGTGCGAATACAAACGCAAAACCTCAAGTCAGTTCTCCCACCGTATCACAGAACTGGCGACTCTGCTGGGGACAAATTTAAAAGTGGGGTTACCTCAGGGTTTAGATCAACTTTACATACTTGCTTTGATTGCTTTAATTTTTGGGTCCTTGTTTGGATTTGTTGTAAATCCTACACCCGGATTTGGGGGCACCTTTTTAGGTAAATAGCAATAAAACTGTGAGGGAATTGTGCGGGGTATACCAACATGGTTGAAGCAGTAAGCTATGTTAGTGTGACATATTTGTGAGTACCGGTAACCCTTGAGTTCAATCAAGGAGAGTACGGGGCCGCTGAGTGATGTCATGAAGCACTAACGAACTCTTAGAACCTTAATTGACCATATTAGCCTTTTTAGGGGTAGTGAGATGACCGACTTTGGTGCAGTCCGAAGTTGGTAGATACTCGATACTACACTCATTGAGGGTTGTTTTCTTGGAATATTTTGGTCGCCAGTTAAGTGGCTAAACCAAAACAATGAACACAGAAAATAATCCAGTGATATTGAGCTCCTTAGAACCCGGTTTCTATTTTTAGGATAGGATGTGACAACTAACTTCAAGAGGGTACTTACCTACAAACCCCATGCAATCCTAAACCTAAGGACTTGTTTGCTTTGTGTGAATATGATTACCTGTATATACACTTACTTGCTTCTGCATACATGTACATAACATCATGACATCATACCATAGCATTTTCAATAACCGTTTCAAGGATCTCGAGGGTCTTTTGATGAAGGGTCATGTTGAACCAGACGTCTACCAAGAGGCAAGAGGTTTATCCTCTAAGCAAATGCCATCAAAGATCAAGTGCAACAACTTGAATCAGGGGCTATGACCTACTTGACATGGTGAGCTTGATTCTCGTGGAAAGACATCCACCGGTGCAAAGTTCCCCAATCAAAGATCGAAGTTCAACCTCTAACATTCTCTTGTGTTTACCCCAAGAGATCCTCGAAAACATTGCATACATATATCATACATATCATTGCATGACAAGTTTCTCATACAGGCCTCCTTATCTTCCTACTGTTTATTTCAGTAAGATGGATATGGAACAAACGGTGAAAGATCTCCAAGCTCAAAATGCTCAATTCCAACAAATACTTCTGGCTATGGGTAAAGGGCAAGAGGATCTGACAGCTCTCCTTCTCAAAGACAAGAAGAAGAAGTCCAAGAAGGCAGCGAGCATCCTGAACTTGAGAAGAGGACCTAAGACCCTAGACCTTGCAACTCCACCCAACATAGAGGATAGTCTTGAAGAAGACCACAATTTGGAGATTGATGAAGCTGACTACTCCGAAGAACAATATCCTCTCACTGATGACAAGTACAAACAGTTGGAGGATCGCCTCAATGATATGGAGGTTCAACAAATACCTGGCTTGGATTTAGGAGAGGTGGGTTTGGTTCCTGGATTGGTCATTCCGCCAAAGTTCAAAGTCCCTACCTTCGCCCTGTATGATGGAGTCTCTTGCCCTAAGATGCATCTAAAGTCTTATGTCCGCAAGATTCAACCATACACAACTGATCCAAAGCTTTGGATCCATTTCTTCCAAGAAAGCCTGGTCGGGGCTCAACTCGAGTGGTTCTATCAATTGGAGAGTTCTCACATCCACACCTGGGAAGATTTAGCTATGGCTTTTTACAAACAGTATCAGTACAATGCTGATCTTGCACCTACTCGTGTCCAATTGCAGAGCATGACCATGGGTTCTGACGAGAACTTCAAAGGATACGCTCAAAAATGGAGAGATCTGGCGGGTAGGGTGCAACCTCCTTTAACTGACAGAGAGTTGATTGACATCTTCATGGGAACTTTGACAGGGCCTCTCTTCAATCACTTAATTGGAAGCTCCTCAGCCGGGTTCACCGAGCTAATACTGGCCGGCGAAAGGGTCGAAGCTGGCATCAAAAGTTGAAAGATCCAAGGAGCTACACCCTCGGATACTCAGATAATTCCCTACAACGGAAAGAAAGAGTCCAATGCAGTGGCTAGTCAAAAGAGTCGTCATGATCAACATGTAGGGGCGGTCCTGATCTCTGGTTCTACGTCACGCCGACAACAGCCAAAAGGAAATCAACAAAGGCCAGATGAGCCTAAGAGGCAGTTCACCAATATCAACATGCCGCTGTCTCAAGCACTGCAACACTTGTTGAAGATGAATCTGATTGCATTGATAGGGCCTCATCCAAACCCCAAGACTTCATCTCCTAACTACAATCCTAATGCAATATGTGCTTATCATTCGGACAGTCCCTGACATGATACTAACGACTGTTGGGCATTGAAGTACAAGATTCAGAATTTGATTGATGCCAAGGAGATTGAGGTTGCTCCTCTGGAGACTTCAGCATAATCAATGCTCCTTTGCCAAATCATTGAGAATGTTTTTGTTTCATTTTGAATTTTCAAGTTGTAACCTCTTTGTTATTCAAACAATTATCTTTTAATGTCAAACTTTGTTTCATTAATGCATTGCATATGTTTGTCTTGAATTCATCCATTCGTTTTCACTACTCTTATGCTTTCTTTATGATATTTAACTCTTGCTAAAAGTTACAATCCTTTAGAGGGAGAATGACGAAACAATACCATAATCTCATACATTATGCTTTTGAATAGACCTTGCTGATGATGTACAGGCATTTCTTTCAATTCCCAAACACTGGAGTTATAAGGAAGATAATCCCTAGTCAACCCCTTCGAGCCAAAGAAGTAGGAGTTTCCTGTTCTAAACAAATTGAAACCTTTGATTTAAACCTGGGGCAGGGTAGTCTCTCAGTTAATTCAAAAAAAATGCGCATTGAAGTCGCAAACTCTCAGTTCGTAATACAACGAACGACATCAAAAACATTCTTTTGGAATCAAAAGACAAGGGTGGTTCCCTATCACGTAGGCAGTCATTACCTCTCAAAAGAGAAAAGCCCACTGAGCCAAAACCTATAAAGGAAGCTTAAGAAAGCTAGGGCATCCCGCTGACTGTAATCTCGAAAACAGGAACAGTCAGGCAAAAGTTAGGGATAACAAATCCAGAAAGAGGTCATTACAAATCCTCAAACAACATGAAAAAATGTTGCAAAATAAAAAGGAGATGATGACTGCCCTCCAAATTCAATTGGTGAACCATCACCCAAAAAGTCGTTCCAAATTCAAATAGAGTTCGACACACAATTAACTGAGTTTAGGATTGAAGAACATCACGAAGAGCAGGTGGGTACAAATATACTTTGAGCCTTTATCCTTTGTTTCTTAAACCTTGAACCAAGCCACGTTACAACCCTTCAAAAGTCCTAATTGAAGCACGGGTTAGTTCGAAAGCATACTGTTACAAAAGGTATCCTGACTCCTGTAAGGCTTTGCCCTAAGTTTTATGTTGAATGTGTCTTATGAAAAGTTTTCTGCTAAAAAACTCATTTTTCAAAACTTTGAGACAGACATAAAGTTTGCATTATTCAAATATCACTGTTTGCATTTGGCTATTTGTTTGACAGCGGAGAAATTCATACAACGAATATCCGATGGACGAAAGCTCTCTCAGTAAACAAAATCACTTCAAAAAGGATGACACTTCGTTTACAAAAATCTCCCATCAACAAGGGGGCATGACATGTCACTATCCAGTTAACCTGGGGCAGTCCAGTCAAGATTTCAACAAATCTCTCAAAAGTTCAGTGAACTTGGAGCAAGTCTCCTTCACCATCACTTGGGGCATTCGAATGTCAAGATCAAGGTCGTTCAAATTCCTTCATCACCTGTTGGAAGATGCAGTTTTACACGGACTCGTCATTAGGAAACCCTACACCGGTTCCTTCTCAACTTCAGATGCAGTTTTACACTGACTCATCATTAGGAAACCCTACACCGGTTCCTTCTCAACTTCAGATGCAGTTTTACACGGACTCATCATCAGGAAACCCTACACTGGTTCCTTCTCAAATTCATATGCAGTTTTACACGAACTCATCATCAGGAAACCCTACACCGGTTCCTTCTCAAATCCAGATGCAGTTTTACACGGACTCATCATCAGGAAACCCTACACCGGTTCCTTCTCAAATCCAGATGCAGTTTTACACGGACTCATCATTAGGAAACCCTACACTGGTTCATTCTCAAATTCAGATGCAGTTTTACACGGACTCATCATCAGGAAACCCTACACCGGTTCCTTCTCAAATCCAGATGCAGTATTACATGGAATCATCATCAGGAAACCCTACACCGGTTCCTTCTCAAATCCAGATGCATTTTTACACGGACTCATCATCAGGAAACCCTACACCGGTTCCTTCTCAAATTCATATGCAGTTTTACACGGACTCATCATTTGGAAACCCTACACCGGTTCCTTCTCAAATTCAGATGCAGTTTTACACGGACTCATCATCAGGAAACCCTACACCGGTTCCTTCTCAAATCTAGATGCAATTTTACACGGACTCATCATCAAGAAACCCTACACCGGTTCCTTCTCAAATTTAGATGCATTTTTACACGGACTCATCATCAGGAAACCCTACACCGGTTCCTTCTCAAATCCAGATGCAGTTTTACACAGACTCATCATTAGGAAACCCTACACCGGTTCCTTCTCAAATTCAGATGCAGTTTTACACTGACTCATCATCAGGAAACCCTACACCGGTTCCTTCTCAAATCCATATGCAGTTTTACACGGACTCATCATCAGGAAACCCTACACCGGTTCCTTCTCAAATCCAGATGCAGTTTTACACTGACTCATAATCAGGAAACCCTACACCGGTTCCTTCTCAACTTCAGATGCAGTTTTACACAGACTCATCATCAAGAAACCCTACACAGGTTCCTTCTTTCAACTTACCAAATTACATTTCAACAATCATTCTTGGATGGCATCTTTAAGCCCATCTCCGACATCACGTTATCTGAAACCAGCCAGGGCAGATATCTCATCGACCAACCTCTTCAAGATCCCAGATCAATACCTGCAGCAATCAAAAAATTCTACAATCCCCAGCGGAGCTAAAACTTCCAACTATCAATCCCCAAGCAGAATGAAGACTCTCATTCTCAGTTCCTCACAGGATATTCAAATACTCTCCAGTGAAGATCTCCTCAACACAAGAATCCCCAGTAGATTGGCATACAACCCAAGCTCCTGATTCCCCAACATCGCTCCCAGGACTTCTCATTTTCAACGATCAAAGGATTTTCAATCCCCTGCAGCAGTCAAGGAATTACTTTCCCCGGTAGCAGTCAAGATTCTTTTATCTCCAGCCATCCAGGATTCATCTATCCTCAGCAAGACAGCTCATCAGCTTACATGCGCATTCATCACATTCATAAACATTGATATAACATACATTGCATCATGCATCATGACATTGCATACAACTAACTCTTTACCTTTTCAGGAAAGATCAGCCAACAGACAAAGATCTTCATCTTCTGAGATTCTTTCTAGAAATAGTTCAGATGTGACCCAGATTTGGCGACATTCCGAAACTTATTCCAGATTTCCTTCTAGAGATAGTTCAGATGTGACCCAGATTTGGCAACATTCCGAAACTTATTCCAGATTTCCTTCTAGAGATAGTTCAGATGTGACCCATATTTGGCGACATTCCGAAACTTATTCCAGATTTCCTTCTAGAGATAGTTCAGATGTGACCCAGATTTGGCGACATTCCGATACTTATTCCAGATTCATCCAGATGCAGTTTTACACAGACTCATCATCAGGAAACCCTACACCGGTTCCTTCTCAAATTCAGATGCAGTTTTACACAGACTCATCATCAGGAAACCCTACACCGGTTCCTTCTCCACTTCAAGACTTCTGAAAACAGTTTACGGGTTCTCCAGACACGGATGTTAACCTATCGCTTGTTTAGATTCTTCAACTTCTGAAAACAGTTTACGGATTCTCCAAACACGGATATTAATCTATCGCTTGTTCAGACTCAACTTTTGAAAACAGTTTACGGATGCTTCCAGATACGGATGTCAATCTATTGCTTATTCAGACCCCCAGTTCAGAGATATTCCAAAACATGGATACCTGTCTGATACTCACCCACTCATCAATGACATACAGTTCAACAAACATTTCCAGATGGCATCTCTAAGCCCATCCTCCTACCAACAACTTCCAGATGGCATCTCTAAGCCCATCCCCTGACAAAATTATGTCACATCCCTAGATGGCATCTCTAAGCCCATCACCAAATGGAATCTTTAAGCCCATTCCCTCTACCATCACATCACCGAGTGCAAATTTTTTCGGCACTCTAGTGTCCAATCTCCTTTTACCCTCGAGTCGCGAACGGTAAACTTGCCAATCTAACTCTTCAGGTTCAAGAAGATTGAACAGGGGCAACTGTTGTACTCCAAAATTTTCCCTCCTATTTTTTCACAGGAAATCACAACTTCGGCCTTTTCTTGATTTTTTCAGATTGGTTTAAGAATCGGTCAAACAGACTTTTCTCATCAGTCAGACAAAATTAGGGTTTCCATTGATTTTGAATCAGTTCAAGCATATTGTTAGGGTTTGGTTGAGTATGGCTCAGGGTTTGATCAGACGAACGTTTCTTTGACAATAAATCAAGAATCAGGGTTTGCACACGCATTTTCAGAAGAATTTGAATCCACAGTGTCTTAATTGACTGTCACATGGTTTTGACGTTGTTCAAGATTTCTGTCTAAACATCTGGGATAAAAGCTGAGGCATTTGAATTAAGAATTTGCAGTGTTTGGCTTAATCATTAAAAGGAAAGGACATATGGGCATTTGTTGTGATTGACTGTGCATTGCTATGGTTAATTGGAGCGCCGGGTTTATTATTGATTAATGCTAAGTGGCAAGACTACAATGTTTATTAATTATTTATTTATTCTAAGTTAGAATAGTTGGGATTTACTTCCAGTTATTTTAATTTAAGAAACTTAAATAATTAAATGGACAGTGAATTGAAAAAATAATTAACTGACAAAGAAGGATTTTTATTCATCTTTAATTGTTTGTTACAAATTATTATTTGAACACTGTAAATTCATTTACATTTTGTTTACAATAATAATATTACAAATGGTTAAAATAAAATAAAACTGTATCCTAATTATCCTAAATCTTCATCCTCTATTGCTGCTCCCCATTGCTCAATTGATTTTCATCTGCAAAAACAAAAAAAGAAAAGAAGTCAACACAGATGAAATCAAAAGCAAACAGATATTTAAGACTCATCATTAAGTGATTGGCCGGAATCAGTTGTTCGCCCTCTCTGCAAATCACAAGAAAACTCTTGGTTCACAAAGAGGGATAGAAAGTGTTTGCAAGCATGTTAAAAAAAATGCACAAGCTACATGGAAATATACAAGGCTGCATAAATTGTCAAACAAAAAAGCTACTGAATATGCCAAGTACAAAGATGCATAGTTCAAAATTCCAAACTAAGTCACAAATTGCAAACTGAAAAATGCCTAACCAAGTCCAATATCAACTAAACTGTCAAAAGCTGTCCAAAGAAGATATAGAAAGATATCAAAATCCAAAAGCTGTCAACAAGTACACAAAAGGCAGAAAATCTGGAAAAGAAGATAAGAGATGTGCAGAGCAAAACCACAATGCAAGAAACATATTCAAAATTACATCATTTTCCAGGCCACACTTTTTCAGAAATAGTACAGATTTAAAGCAATAAACAAAAGCTTTTTATCTGTGGAGAGAGAAAGAGAGAGAAGTGGATAGGCTTACAGGCTTAGGCTTAAAGGATATAAAACAAACAGTTCAGAACAGAACAGTGGGAGGAAAAAAAACATAAAGAAAAATATAAGTTTCAAGCAAGTAAACACAAGCCTTCGCCTGCATAAACCTGTAACCACAAATCCTGTCAAACACAAACAGACAGTACCAAACCTCCCAAACTGTGTCAAAAGCCATATACAGCAACACAAGCCTTAACCTGCATAAACCGCCTGCCTTTCAACTTACAAGCCAATAAGCCTGTAAGTTACACAAAAAACTCAACATTAAAAACCAGAAATTCAAGCCAAGCCTACAAACTGTCAAGACTATTTCAAGCCTTAACCTGTCTAAAAACCCAGTTTCAAACCATACAAACCTTCAACCACAAACCTGTGGCCAAAGCCTAAACATCCTTGCTAAGCATAAGCCTCAAAGCTTCCTTTAAACCTGTCAAAACCAGTATATCAAACCAGCAAACCTAACAGCCTTCAAACCAGAAGCCTACAAGCCCTAAAGGCCTGTAACCTCAAGCCCTGTAAAGCCTAAAGAGCTTGTTCATCAAAAAACTACCAGTTCAAACAACAAGCCCACAAACTTCAATCAGCCTGTCAAACACAAAACTGTCTAGCAAGCATTCAAGCCCAACACCCTCAGAGTAACCTCATCATAGGGTCAATAACAACATAAACAACTCAAAATCAAATGAATTCCAAAGCTCTCAGAACTGGAAAGTTCATCATCAAGCAACGAAGCCAACACAAAGCCAAGAGAGGAAAAGCTATTCAGAATTGAAATAATAAGCAAACAGGCATCTCAGATTCAAACATCATCATTGATAAAAAGTTCATCATGAAGCAACAACATCCAAACCCTCAGAGCTAAGCTCATCACAGGGTCCAATAAGGCAACTCAGAATCAATACCAAGAAACTCAGAAGAAGGCAATACTGAAGAAAAACTATCTCAGCGCAACCACCATTGGCAGAAGCAAGAATATCATTAAATAATCATACAGAAGCAAGCAAAAGAGAGGAAGAGAAGCGAGCAAGCTAGGGTTTTCAGTATCCATCATAAAACCATAAAAAGCAAAATACGAATACCAGATTTCCAACAAGAGCTCACAGCATCATACTCCCTCCGCCTTCAGCTGCCTAGGACACCTCCGGTCCACTCCTCGCCTCCTCTCCAAAGGTAGTACCTCTTCCTTTTTCTTTTCACACCTTACAAGAAGCAAATAATAATACAAAAGAATCAGAACAAATAAAACGTGCAAGAATGGAAACCTGAAAACCCTAAAAATGCGTTAAGACGGAAACAAGGCTACCTTTTTTCATCGTGGCCTGAATGATCTTGAGGAGGAAGAAGTGGAGATGGCGTTTTGTCAGCTGAGATGGAGAGAGAGCGTCAATAGGCCATGCTTGGATAAATGAAGAGATGAAGAGGACAAAGGTGGAAGCGGCGCCGTTCTAAGCTCAACACTATAACCCTAATCTGAAATAAAATGAAACAAACCCTTACAAACTTGTGAAATCTTCTGGGCCTTGCCCCATCCAAATGCCTAAGCCCAATGTCTTCAGGCGTGTGCATACCCCCCCCCCCCCCCCCCCCCTTTCCTAATCCTGTCTATCTTTGTTTGGGCCAAGCAAATCCCCTTAGAGCCCATTATTTATTTCTTCTTCTTATACTTATAAACTAATACCCTTTTTTTTATCACTTTACCATTTTTATACATAATCTAAATTAATATTTTTGTTAAATAAAAATAACACATTTTTACACAAAATGATCTTAATTGTTTCTTTTTATTTTATTACAAATTTAAAAAATATATAAACATTAATTTTCTTAAATTTAAACAATTTTCTTTTCTTTTCTTTAAAACCCTTTTGTACATAAAAATATTAACTAAAATACACAAGCGTTAATTTTCTTTAGCTTAAATTAAATACTTTTTCTTTAAAACTTTTGTTTAATTAATCTTATACAAGTTTATAAAATATTAACAAAAACACAAAAGAATAAATACTTACTTAATTTTGCATTAAGTTAACATCTTGCATCATGTGTAAATAATCACATACACTTTCACAAATACTTTTGATACATTGCTTTTACTCTTGTACATTGCTACATTTTACATTGAGATTGCGATTCGATTTGGTTGTAAATATATTTGGACACTACTCTCCTAATAAGTCTCATCCCCATTTGTAAATATTTGTACCCCCATTCTCGGATACTTATTTTTAATAGCTTAGACTTTAAATTCCCGCAATTTATCGCTTTCTATATACTGTATAGTAATTAGGGTTTGTATGCGAAGATTCGAAATCAACCGCTAGATAACCTAACACAAATATAAATGAATTAAAATCAATACACCATTCACACTTGCACCCCTAGGGTAATCCCGCTTGTTGCCTTCAAAAATGGGCCATGCTTGCATTTCGAGTTTCTTTGGCAAAACAAAACAAATCAAATGATCATAGTCCCTCGATGACGCTTTCTCAAGTTGCCTAAAAATGATCAAGTCCCTTAAAAGAAAAATTGCCAAAGACACTTGGCACCATTGCATTCATGGTCTAAACAATGACCCGCGCCCGTCCCGTTAACATCCTAACACAAGATTGTCCACCAAATACAATGGTGGAACAATACTGTTAAAAGGGTTAAAACATAGAAAAAATCTTTGAGTAAATTTAGGGGTAGACAACTCTTAGTTACTTGATCAATCTTGCAAAACAAATCCTTGCCTACTTTCAAAACACACTCCACAACACAAAACAACTTTCAAAAATATTGAAATATCTTTTCAAAAAGACACACACCTTTGTAAAACATTCGAGTAAAGAATTGTTACAAGGGTTGCCTAGACAAGGCATCTTTTTCAAAACATTTTCAAAACCACACACACAAAGCACCATTTCAAACAATTGAAAGCACCATTTCAAACAATTGAAAAGCAAAGGCAATTGATCTAAAACAAGTAACTATGAGCCCATGGATAACCATGGATGAAAAGGGGGCTAATACCTTCCCTTTTCATAATCTACCCCCTGAACCCACAAAGACATCTCAAAGGTTTTTCCTGTGCTTTTTAACCTTTCCTTTAGGATAAAATAAAAAGTCGGTGGCGACTCTTGCTAAACCGAACAAGTGCGAATACAAACGCAAAACCTCAAGTCAGTTCTCCCACCGTATCACAGCCACGAAGTTTCAAATTATTTGGTGCAGTAGAAAGACGGTTGGAAAGGAGTGAGAGTGAGTGTGACTCTTTGTGCCCATAGATTCCCTATATCATCCTTGATCATTTCGAAGGGTTTGTCAGTTATGATGTCTACTAGCAGCTCATGAGAATTGAACAAAGACTTAGGAACAAGTTGACAGAGTTCAAATTGTCGATCCACCAAGTTAGGCTGAAAAGCGACCAAACTCGGGTTCACACCGACAATCACAGTAGATAAGAATTGAGGAGTCAAGTAACGCCTCCGGAAGATTAAGGAATTTTTCTAGTCTTCTTCTCTTGCATGTGGAAAAGCCTTAATAAACCACTCTGGGCCATCTTATCTATCATGAAATAGGGCCATCGAGGGTGTGAAGTCGACTCTTGTCAACATAATGGTAAACAACAGTCTGAAGACTTCAGGATTTGGGGAGCCCTTATCGATAGGAGTCAGAGGGAGAAGGCGTTGCCAAACGATATGGCTTTGAGGTGGAGGGTATTTTACCTTTCTATTTCTAAAGGGCTTAATCTCCTCAGAGAAAGTGGCATTCAACCATAGATGCAAGAGCCAAAAAGGACCATGGACTAAGAAGTTCTTTTTCTTTGGATTATTAGGGTCAAAACGCTTTATTTGGTTAGCAGCATCAGTCAAAGCTGCATAGAGAGAGGCCAAAATCAGCTATCCTAAAGCAACATTCTCACCCATATGCAATTGGGTAGCCAGATAAGAAAATTGTTTGGCCACCTGCATCGACCTGGAACAAAAAACAAATTGAGACAACCATAAGGTTAGAAACGCCACATGCTCTTCATCAGTTATAGGCCCAGAGATTTGAGCATGATGGTCGATGAAATTATTATATGTTGGCTTTCCAGCTTCACCCACATCTAACCTTAGTGGCACAGGTTCAGCATTTCCATAGTTGAAAACTGTGCCAGATGGTTTTAGTCCTGTGATGGTAGCAACGTCGAACATGGTAGGAATGATCATACCATATTTAGTATGAAAGGTGTTGGTTGATCCCTTCCAGAAATGTATGGAAGCTAGGAGCATGCCACTAGAATAAGGTTGACCACATCGAGAAAGTTCTAGTAGGGTATAAATACCCATCCTTTTCCATTGGTCTCCTTTGACAGTTTCTAAACGTGCCATCCAAGCACGAAATTTAGGGCAACACAGAGGTGGAGCGATTCTAAAGTTCATGTCAATATATTTAAGTGATATAGGGTTTGGAGAAGAAATGATGGGTCCGATAGTAGTACTAGTAGGAAAAAATGCCTCCTTATCATCTACATAGATTTTAGAGGGTGCATCAGTAGGAAGTGGTCCTAAAAAGGCTAAGGGTTTCTCCTCAAGAGAAAGGGATAAGTACCTGAGATTGCCATATTTTGGCTTACTCCTCAGCAAATGGAGGTTCCGGCACATAAGCTTTGCCGTCGACAAGGCGCATTTGAAGAGAGATTGCTGGAGAGGAAGTTTGACTTTTAACATTCTCCATTGTAAAAGGTTTGAAGGAGGATGAAGATGAAGAACATGGACGGTGTGTAGTTTCTGGGTTTTTTCTAAAAGCAAGGGTTGAAGAAGTGAAGAAAAATAGAAAAAAAGAGAAATAAGGGTATTTATAGACCCTGAGGAAAGAGGAAATAATGGGAAAAATATTTTGTGATTTCCCAAGTTCAAATCATGTTAGTTTATCGGACGCGTGCTGCAAGATCAATGTGAGCTAGTGGGCCATGTTTCCCACTAAAAGTGCTGTGATGGCAAAAAATTAATGTCACACGTCTCAAAACTGAAAAGCGTGATACGCTACCATGATTACGTGACATCACGGAAAAGAAAGAACAGTAATGTTCATTTTTAGAAAAATGGAAACGATTCGGTCGAATGGTGAAACCGACTCTTCAGAGATTCCATTATCTCATATTAGTCGAAATTTGAAAATGGAATCTCTGGGGGGAATTGTGTTACCTTAGAAAATCTTAAGGTATTCAAGTACATGTAGTAAATGAAGATATTCTCATAAGCTAAGAGTCATCCTCCAAAATAAGGGTTTTTATGGGAAACGGGAGCCAGTGTTTGAAAAGCTGGTTTTATTAAGTTAGAGTTAATGCTTGAAAGGAGTCACACTGAAATTGTCGAAACTGAACTACGTCGACTAGGAAGAAATAAAAGAACATATGTCAAGAGGTCAAAATTGGTTTAGTCGATCAAAGGGTAAAAGTCAAGGACTTGGTCGAAAATGATTTTTGTCGACAAAAAAGGGTTTCTTGGACTTAGAGGAAGTTTGGTTATTTTTTGCCAGAAAGAAAGTGTCGAAGCAAGGCAGAAGCGGTTTACGCTCAAGAGGTTTAGAGGAATCATGGGCGGTTACCAGCAATCTACGACGTGTTCAAGCGCAAAATAGGTGGAACTTTAAAATCATGAGCAGTTACCAGGAATCCACAATGTGTTTGAGCGCCAAATAGGTGGCAATATCTAGTGAAGAAGTTACCTCAAGATGTTAATATTAGTCGTAGATTTTATCTAGGTAGTTACATTATAAACACTATAAATAGGCAGATTTAGTATAGTTTGCATGTGTTCACTTGTAGTCTCAAATCACTTGTCAAACTCTGTCATTCCGAGCGTCGGGAAATCAAGTGAAGAGTGCTTGATGTACGTGAATTACCATTTTTATTTCAATGCAAATCCTTTATCTTTCAGTTATATCTTTTGAGTACTTTATCTGGTTTCTCTTTACTGTCGAGCAAGATATATACATTATCTTCTATTTCACATAAACAATTCGACACTATATGTTGGTCACGAGTCACCAGTCAGTTGGTTTAGTGAGTCTCGCTTTTGTATGAATATCTTCTGTCAGTCACGAGTCACCAGTCAGTCGATTAAATCATAGTGTGGAAAACCATTACACCCGTTCCCCCAATCAAAAGAAAACCATCTCCCTTGACTAATATTTCGACGGAATAGGTGTGGTAGTAAAAACTCTTAGCACGCGTCTTGAGATCAACTGGTCGATATCGCAAGTTACCCTTAGTTCAGGACTTTGGGAGGACCGGCGGTTGTTTACCATTTTCCACAGTAGACACATCCTTAACTAAACATTTCTCTTTTATTTTTAATCTTGAAAAATATGATCGTTGAGGTAGGGAAAATTTGGGGTACAACATCTTCCCCTATTCAATTATCTTCCAATTGAATATCATGAGAATACAC
Source organism: Vicia faba (assembly GCA_948472305.1). Taxonomy (NCBI): domain Eukaryota; kingdom Viridiplantae; phylum Streptophyta; class Magnoliopsida; order Fabales; family Fabaceae; genus Vicia; species Vicia faba. The sequence continues at coordinate 726,715,257 of OX451739.1, forward strand.
AAGTCTTATGCATTTTGATTGGGAGTTTATTGAATACTTGGAGTACCCCAAAATTTGTCCCATAAACATAAGGTTACGCTGATATAGCATACCCTTACGAGTCTTCAGGAAGTAGGCAAAGTTGATGATATATCGCTTACCAGGGTTTGATGACGAGGCAGATGGTCTTGAGCTTGAGAGAGCAATCTTGTATGCCTTGGTTTCCTTTAGCTTATTAATCCATTTGGGGGGATGAATAAAGAAACACGTGATAACATATGGCTGCTTGGAGACTGAGGCAATGTGTTATGTTCACGAATCGCTGCGTGGAGACTTAGGAAATAGGCTAGATTTTTATTTTTGAGCATCGCTGCATGGAGTCTTAAGCAATGATCTATGTTGAGGATAAGGAAACGCACTGCTGCATGGAATCTTAGGCAATGGATTAGGTTTGCGAATCGCTGGGTGGAGTCTTAGGCGATGAGCTTAAATTTGGGTTTCGAACAATCACTGCATGTCATCTTAGGCGATGGTCTGGGTTTTGGTTTCCGAGCATTGTTGCATGTCGTCTTAGGCGATGGTCTGTGTTGTGTAATAAAGAAACACATTGCTACACGACGTATTAGGAAATGGTCTTTATTACGTAACAAGGAACCATATTGCTACATGATGTCTTAGGATATGGGTTAAGCTCACGAATCGATGCATGTCGTCTTAGGCGATAAGCTAAATTTGGTCTTCGAACATTGCTGCATGTCATCTTAGGCGATGGTTTGTGTTGCAGAATAAAGAAAAACATTACTGCACGGCGTCTTAAGAAATGGTCTTTATTACGTAACAAGGAACTGCACTACGCACGATGTCTTAGGTAGTGGGTTAGGTTCGCGAATCACTGGATGTCGTCTTAGGCGATAGGCTAGTTTTGGTTTTCGAACATTACTGCATGTCTTCTTAGGCGATGGTCTGGGTTTTGGTTTTCGAGCACCGCTACATCTTGTCTTAGGTGATGGTCTATGTTACAGAATAAAGAAATATATTGCTGCACGACGTCTTAGGAAATGGTCTTTATTACGGAACAAGGAACCGCACTACTGCATGATGTCTTAGGCAGTGGGTTAGATGAGGAGAATACACTGTTGTGTGGAGTCTTAGGAAATGTACTGAGCTTCGTACATTACTTCATGGAGACTTAGGTAATTAACTGAACACATCACTGCGTGGATACTTAGGTGGTGGGATGAACGCATCACGGCATGGAGACTTAGGTGATAGGTTGAATCGTAGGAGAAGTGTTTTGTTGATTGACCCTTAGATAGCTAAATCGAGGGTGAGATTTATTATTTACTGATTAATATGGAACCATGAGTATATGCGTATTGTATGTATGCAAAAATGTATAGTGTTTGTATGCTTTGGATATGTAAAACATGTGTGTGAAATATGTGTAAAATGCGTGTATGCTTTGAAATGTTATGAAGACTATTTTTGGCATTCTCTCCTTTAAACCATTGGTTTTGAATTACCAACCCCTGGCGTTATATGTTGCATTGTCGTGGCATTGTTGAATTTGATTTGAACACGGCAAAAAAGTGTTAGAAAGATTTTGAACATTGATTTTTCTTTTGTCGTAGGTGTAGGCGTAGGTGTAGCCGTTTGTGTTGTAAGTGCAGGCGTAGGCGTAGACGTATGTATTAGATGCAGACTTTTGGGTTGTAAGCATAGGCATGGGAGTAGACATGTGCATAGACTTTTGCGTTGTAGGCGTAGGCGTAGACAAGTGTATGGACGTAGACGTGGATTTTCTTTCGATGTTTTTCTAACAAAAATGCTTTTCAATGTTTCATCAAATGCTTTTATTTGTCAATTCCCCCAAAATGATTTCGAAATAATATTCATAAGTAATAAGCGTAATATTTTGTAAACAAGTCTGAGAAAAGAAAAAACAAAATTTGAAGGATGAAAAGAAAGCGAATGTTTTATTGATATGCCTTTGAATAGGAGAAAGTACCAGATGCAATTCCTTAAATGAGGTAATTACAGTAATGTTTTAAAATTGTAAATGGAAATGAAAATTATAATTGTTACTACTGTTTCGCCAATGTCCTTTTAATGGCTCCTGTCTCCTTTGCTTCTGAGTAATATGATTCAGATCCATCTCTTCGTTTGTAGTCGCAGTTCTTAGATCGCAGCTGCTGTACCCCAATTTTTGCCCCTAAGATCCCTTCATCATAGCATGTTGATTTATTCACAACAATATCACACTAGGATTCTTGGTTCCCCTCCCTACATTTAATTTTTCACTTTTTGAGGGATTACCAAGCACCTTCAATTATGTTCCTTTTGTGATCATGAATAGTGTTTTGATTTCTTCATTTAACTAATAAAATGCAATATTGGTTTTTCTTGCTTGTTATCCATGTAGGTAAGGGCAATGAGATTTAACAAGTTACCCCATGGGTTCATGAGTTTATTTCCATACCCTAGTCAATAAAGCTGGAGAAGTTCATGTAATCTCAAGCCTCAACTCAACTTTAGTTTTGATGAAAGACAAACAAGCTAGTTTGATGAAAGACAAAGAAGCATTATGGCAAGAAGGAAAAGAAGTGAAATTAACTTAAAGCATCATTCACTCAAAGCTTCAAGGATAGCATCATTCACTCAAAGCTTCAAGGATCATGGCAAGCAATCAAGTATATCAATTCTCACTTGAACTACATTGATTAGAAATGCTCAAAAATGATATACACACTTGCCACAACACTTCACTTATATTTCAAAACAAATTTTAAGTTTTTCTCTGCTGTAAATCGATTAACATCTTGTGTAAATCGATTTACACATGCTTTTTCAAAAAACTGATTGTCTCTACCAGAAATCGATTTACATGTTGTGTAAATCGATTGATCACAGAACAAACTGAATTTTTAACTCTTGAAAATCGATTTACACAACATGCTAATCGATTTACACTTCAAATTTTTTTGAAATTCTGAATGTTACAAACCCGTGCAATCGATTTGCATCTTATGTTAATCGATTTACAGATTGAAAATTTTGAAAAATCTGAACTGGTTTCAAGATATCCTTCACACCTTTTCTCCAATAGTTGCATGATCAAACATTGCATCTTATCATGTTTTTCAAACAGAAAAGTGTCCATTTTGAAAGGTATCTTGATTACTATATATTACAAAATCTTTCAAATCATAAACAACTCTTCTCTTATGCAATAATTCTGAACTTTGTAAAATATTCAAACTTCATATTTCTTAACTTTTAAGAACAAAGATTTTCTGCACTTTCTCACATATAAAGAACATAAATCTTTGAGCATTATCTAACCATTGTGTTAAAGTTTGAATTGCTTACAAGAGAAGAAAGAAGAAACTTCAAAGAAGTCATTCTATGTGATCAACATCTTTCAAGAAATCATACTTCATAAAATTATACAATGTGTAACTTATTTCCAGGATTGTTGGAATTAAGTATTAGATTACTTTTGTTCCTTGTTGTCCATTGTTGGAAACAAGAGGTATCTTTTGAGAGGATTGTTCTCATTAGACTTATTGGAAATCCAAGAGGGTGTTCTTGGTATTTGTTAGGTTCTTTAGTTGATAAGACTAGAAAGAGTCTTGTAAAAGTTCTAACAAAATAGTAAAATCTCTTGCGTGTTTGCAAGGGGACTGGACGTACTTCCGGGGTGTGGAAGGAACCAGGATAATTCTTTGGGTCTCTTTACTTTCTGCACTTTACAATTTTCAAAGCACTAAATCAAAACCAGAAAGTATAAAATAAGTCAAAAATCGACCACCACCTAATTCACCCCCCCTCTTAGGCGCAATCTTAAAGTTACATTTGGTATCAGAGCAGGTTATAGGTAACCTGCTCCTAGAGATCCAGAATGGCTTCCGCAAATCATCAACCCGTTTTCAGAGATGGTGGTAGTAACAACAAGCCTCCTCTATTATGTGGTGAATATTTTGACTTTTGGAAAATACGCATGAAGGCGCATTTAGAAGCACAAGGAGAGGAAGTATGGGATGCTGTTGAAAATGGTCCATTTATCCCGGTAACGGTAATCAATGGCGTTGGCTCTTCAAAGCCTAAAACTGCATGGGACGACGATGATAAAAAGAAAGTTCTCTATGACAAAAAGGCAATAAACCTTCTTCAAGGTGCACTCAGTATGGACGAATTTTTCCATGTCTCGACATGCAGAACAACAAAGGAAATTTGGGATACCTTGGTTCAAACTCATGAAGGAACGACTGAAGTAAAAAGATCAAGGCTAAATACCTTGAGTCAAGAATATGAACTTTTTCGAATGCAGCCCGGAGAATCCATTCTTGACTTAAAAAAGAGATTTGTGCATTTGACAAATCACTTAATTGCTCTTGGTAAAACCTTGTCAAATGATGAACTCAACTTGAAAGTCCTTAGATCATTGACTAGGGAATGGCAACCAAAGGTAACGGCAATCTCGGAAAAGAAGAGTCTCTCCGCAATGACTTCCGCTACACTATTTGGCAAACTTCAAGAATACGAAACGGAACTCGGTAGACTTGAAAAACTTGAGAATCTAGAAAAGAAGTCCAAAAACATTGCTTTAAAAATTGATTCAAAGGAAGTGGTAAAAGAAGACAATCCGGAAGAAGATGAAAATTTCATGCTTCTTGTGAAAAGACTTGGGAAGTTTTTTGGCAGAAATGACAAAGGTGGATCTCATGCACATAAGAGAAAGCACTTCAAGAAAAGAGAAGCCACCACATCAACACAAGATGTCTCATGTTATGAATGTGGAAAGCAAGGACACATCAAGCCAAACTGCCCAAATCTCCCAAAGAAAAACGGATTCAAAGGAAAGGACTTAAAACAAAAGAAAGCCTACATAGCATGGGAAGATAATGAGATGAGCAGTACATCGGAATCGGAAAGCGACGAATGTGCAAATTTAGCCTTAATGCCATCGCATCACTCCGACGATGAAGAAGAGGTTAGTAATGAATTTAATCTTTTTGATGATGATGTTCAAGGTGCTATTGATGAACTCTTGAAAGAATGCAAAAGTTTATACCAAAAGGTGTCAAACCAAGAAAAAGAACTTCTAATTTGTCTAGAAAAAATTGACACCATGACTAAAGATTTTGATCTTCAAAAACAGAATTTTATAAAAGTAAAGGAAAACTTTGCATGCTCCAAGTGTGAATCAAATGTCTTTCAAATTGTTCAATTGAAGAGAGTCATTGAATGATATGAAAAAGGACAAATAGGATTGGAAGGATTACTAAGCCAACAACGTTATCCAAATGATAAAAGAGGTCTTGGTTATGTGAATTCTAAGAAACCAAGTAACAATCCCACTATTTTTGTAAAGGCTAGTAATAGTTCCAATCCCAAGAAAGTAGAAAAGAAGAAAGTTGTTCATAATCATCAAAAGAAAAAGGCTAATGTATCTAAAAGAAAACAAATTCCTAGATACAAGAGCAAATTTGTTCCAAACTGTTTTTACTGTGGTATTATTGGACACACACCCAATGCATGCTATATTAGAAATTTCAGTATGGCTAGTGGACATTATGCATGGGTGAAAAAGGGAACTAACTATGAAGGACCCAAGGCAACTTGGGTACCTAACAAGAAATAATTTTTTTTTGTAGGTATGCTTGAAATCCACATCAAATCTTTGGTATCTTGACAATGGATGTTCAAAGCATATGACAGGAGATGTACACCAATTTTCATATCTAGTACATAAAGCCAAAGGGTATGTCACCTATGGAGACAACACTAAAGGAAAGATTCTTGGCGTTGGTATAGTTGGCACACCTCCATCCATTCAAATTGAGGATGTTCTCTATGTTGAAGGACTAAAACACAACCTTCTTAGCATAAGTCAACTTTGCGATAGAGGGTTCAAGATCAAATTCAACAAAGAAGAATGCCTTATTATGGATGAGGCAACCAATGAGGTAAAACTCAAAGGTATAAGATCTAACAATATTTTTATGATTACTCTATATGATTTGTCTATGAAGGTACAATGTCTTTTGGTAAACAACAATGACGCTTGGTTATGGCACAAGAGGATTGCTCACATACACATGGAGCACTTGAACAAATTGGTTAAGCATGACTTAGTTATTGGTCTACCAAAGATGAAGTTCATCAAAGACAAATTATGTAGTGCATGCCAAAAGGGCAAACAGACCAAATCAACTTTCAAACTAAAGAATGTGGTTTCAACAACAAGACCACTTCAATTGTTGCACATGGATCTTTTTGGTCCATCTAGAACAAGAAGCTTCGGAGGTAACATTTATGCTTTAGTTATTGTAGATGATTTTTCCCGTATCACTTGGACTTTGTTTTTAGTGCACAAAAATGAAGCATTCAAGGCATTCAAGAGATATACAAAACAAGTTCAAAATGAGAAGTCATTAAAGATAACATCAATCCGAAGTGATCATGGTGGAGAATTCCAAAACAGTCTATTTGAAGAATTTTGTGAAGAAAATGGGACCTTCCACAATTTTTCAGCACCAAGAACTCCACAACAAAATGGAGTAGTTGAAAGGAAAAATAGGTCTTTGGTGGAGCTTGCTAGAACCATGCTAAGTGACTCAAGTTTGCCTAAATATTTTTGGGCGGATGTGGTAAGCACGGCATGTTATGTAAGCAATCGCGTGATCATAAGACCTATACTAAAGAAAACTCCATATGAGATTTACAAAGGAAGAAAACCAAATATCTCTCACTTTCATATTTTCGGGTGCAAATGTTTTGTCCTTAACAACGACAAAGACAATCTCGGTAAGTTCGATGAAAAATCGGATGAAGGTATTTTTCTTGGTTACTCCCTTACTAGCAAAGCTTTTAGAATTTACAATAAAAGAACTTTAACTATAGAAGAATCAATGCATGTTTCTTTTGATGAATCTAACACCTCAAAGGAGGAAGTTGTTATTTGTGATAATGATGATTCTATAGATCTATCTCATGAGAATTCTTGCGGAGATGGCAAAATTGTCAATCCGGAACAAACACATGAACTTTCACATCAAAATGAAAATGATGATGATCTTCCTCAAGAATGGAGAACTCATCGTGATCATCCAATTGACAACATAATTGGAGATATTAGCAAAGGAGTATCTACACGGCTAAATCTTAAGGATGCATGCTTAAATATGGCGTTTGTATCTCAAGTTGAACCTACTAAAGTGGCTCAAGCACTAGAATATGATCAATGGATCCTTTCCATGCAAGAGGAGTTAAACCAATTTGAGCGGAACGAAGTTTGGGAACTTGTTCCTAATCCAGGAAATAAACGTATTATTGGAACCAAATGGGTTTTCAAAAACAAGATGGATGAAAATGGAATAATCACTCGAAACAAGGCAAGACTAGTTGCTCAAGGATACAACCAAGAGGAAGGAATTGATTTTGAAGAAACTTTTGCTCCGGTAGCACGTTTGGAAGCAATAAGATTATTACTTGCATATGCATGCTCTTTGGACTTTGAACTTTTTCAAATGGATGTAAAAAGCGCATTTCTCAACGGATTCATAAATGAAGAAGTCTATGTAAAGAAACCTCCCGGATTTGAAGACTTCAAACATCCTAATCATGTCTTCAAACTGAAGAAAGCTCTCTATGGGCTGAAGCAAGCACCAAGGGCTTGGTATGATAGACTAAGCGCATTCCTATGTGAAAAAGGGTTTGTAAAGGGTAAAGTTGATACCACTCTCTTCATAAAAAATGTTAATCATCATACCTTACTTGTACAAATCTATGTAGATGATATTGTTTTCGGTTCAACTAACCAAAATATGTGCAAGGAATTTTCGTCAATGATGCAAGGAGAGTTTGAGATGTCTATGATGGGAAGATTGAATTTCTTTCTCAGTCTTCAAATTAAGCAACTCAAACATGGTATCTTCGTAAACCAATCAAAATATTGCAAAGACCTTATAAAGAAGTTTGAGATGGAAAGCAGCAAAGAAAGTGCAATTCCTATGGGATCTGGCACCTATCTTGATCCAGATGAATCAGGGAACTCTATTGACATAACTAAGTATCGTGGAATGATTGGCTCACTCCTCTATTTAACAGCAAGTAGACCTGACATCATGTTCAGCGTATGCCTATGTGCAAGATATCAAGCCAATCCTAAAGAGTCTCACCTTGCAGCAGTCAAGCGCATAATAAAATATCTCAAAGGAACAACCAACGTTGGATTATGGTATCCAAAAGGTAGTATGTGCAATCTAGTTGGTTATTCTGATGCTGACTATGCAGGTTGTAAGATTGATCACAAAAGTACAAGTGGAACATGTCACATTCTTGGAAATGCCTTGGTTTCATGGTCATGCAAAAAGCAAGCAAGCGTCGCTCTCAGCACTGCCGAAGCAGAATACATTGCAGCTGGAAGTGGATGCGCTCAAATTCTTTGGCTAAAACAACAATTACTTGACTATTGATTAAACCTTGGATGCATTCCGCTTCGATGTGATAACACAAGCGCGATCAACATTACGAAAAATCCAGTTATGCATTCCCGAACAAAACACTTTGACATCAGACATCATTTCATCCGAGATCATGTACTCAAAGGATATGTCGAGATCACTTTCGTGGACACTCAAAATCAACTCGCGGACATCTTCACAAAGCCACTTGCAAAGGATGCATTCTTTAAAATTCGTCGTGAACTCGGAATCCTCGATGAACAAGATATATAAGGTGCACTCAATCCTTAATTATACCTTAATGTGCATATATATGTGTTTTGACATTGTTTCAAATGTTAAAAATAATGGTTTTTAAATTTTTTCTTTAAGTAAATCGATTTACCACTGAAGCAAATCATTTTTTTTATTAAATCTTTTGTGTAAATCGATTTACACAATATGTAAATCGATTTACCACTGAACGAAAATTATTCTTTCATAAAAATGTTATGTGTAAATCGATTTAACCAAGGGGAAAATCGATTTACCATAGAATCTAAAGCATTTTCTGTGTACTTTTTCTATGCAATTTAATTTTTTAGCATGTGATACTTGTATGAGCTTTTAATATATTGGTCAAACTTTCATTGTCTCTCAACCTCCCACCTTATTATTGACCAATCATGAAACCTTGACCAAATCACCAAATTAAAACCTCATAAAGACCTCACTTACTCTCTCTATTATTTAAACTCACCAAAACTATCTCATAACTCCAACACTCTCTCTCTCATAACAACACAAAATAACTCTATATCTTTCTTCTCAAAACCCTAACCAGATCTATGGATCCCAAGAGAAAAGCATCTGCCTCAGAGAAAGGAAAGAAGCAAGCTGCTTCAACATCTGAAACCTCTGTGCTCGAATACCTCTCGGATCCACAGCGTGACAGATTTATCAAGCATTTTCAAAAGAAAATCATCTCAGCTCCAAAATTTGGTATGTTATGTACTTTTCCAGATGAATGCTTCTCGTTTCAAAGGGATTTAATTGCTTATGGTTTAGAACCATTAATATCATCACATGGTTTCTATTACCCGGATCTAGTTAGAGTCTTCTACAGCAATATGTGCTATGATAACAACAAATGTTATACCTATGTCCTCGGAAAAAGAATTCCTCTGCATTCCAATACTATTGGCAGAATTTTGAACATTCCATATTCTGGAAGTACCCTCTATGATCCAGAAGATACTGCTTGGGAAAATTATCAGAAGCGAGAATTTTTCTATAGCATTGGAAGGTTATCAGAATCTGAATACCGTGCAAAGCAGATTCGAAGTCTTGGCGGGGTTATTCCAGCTCGGGACACATGGAGTGCTGGTAATTTTCATATTGATGATAGGTTGTTTCACTATTTTCTGGTATATATTCTGTTTCCTAGAGCAGGGAATCATTGTACTGTGACTGACCTAGAACTGCAAATTATCTATGCGAGGAAAAATGGAATTCCTGTAAACTGGGCAAAATTGATTGTGGTGCATATGCTAAAAGTTGCCGCAGGGGCCACCTTTCTACCATATGTGTACTTCATTACAAGGATTCTGGCAGCATTTGATATAGATTTTACTGGATTTGAACGGATTGAAATGGATCCAATCACCACTAGGATCTCCATCAAAAATGTTGATTCAAGGATGGGTGTTCATTTCAATGCTGAAGCAAAGACCATCACCTACATTGGAGAGGATGTTGTAGGTGATCACGGTAATAATGCAGATGAAGAAGACCATGAAGTTCCTCCTCCTGCTGCTTCTTCTGGTCCAACAAATCAAGATGTTATGGATTTCATCACGCAAAAGTTTGCTTCTCTCAATTCTAACATCAATGCTCGATGGACTGAGATAAATGACTCTACCTCCTCTTGAATAAATGCTTTTCAGAATGATGTGAACCAACAATTTTCATACCTCTATTCACATCTTCATATCCCTCCATACGACCCAAACAATCCAGCACCTCCGCCTCCTCAATACACTGAACACCTCTCCAACAACAATTTCCATATCAAGGACCTTTCTAATGTGTTCCTGATCAATATTATTAAATTCTTGTTATAAGTATCATTATGTTTTTGTCTTGTTGAATTTCAAGTGTTCGTTTTATGTATTGTGTACTTGAACTTTGTTCGATAATTTTAGAAGTTTTTGTTTTCGTTCATGCTCATATATACTTTATTATTTTTTATTGTTGCATCTTTCCCTTCTTTTTGATAATGTCAAAGGGGGAGAAGGATGTAATAGCACTTTATGGTTGTTTGTTTTCATTGTCTTTACAGAGAAAGCTTTCAAATCTTTTTCTCCATAGGGGGAGAAAACACTCTTTGCTCAAATTCTGAACAACTCATAAAGGAAAATGGTTTGTCATCATCAAAAAGGGGGAGAATGTAATCTGAAGCCTCAACTCAACTTTAGTTTTGATGAAAGACAAACAAGCTAGTTTGATGAAAGACAAACAAGCATTATGGAAAGAAGGAAAAGAAGTGAAATTAACTTAAAGCATCATTCACTCAAAGCTTCAAGGATAGCATCATTCACTCAAAGCTTCAAGGATCATGGCAAGCAATCAAGTATATCAATTCTCACTTGAACTACATTGATTATAAATGCTCAAAAATGATATACACACTTTCCACAACACTTCACTTATATTTCAAAACAAATTTTAAGTTTTTCTCTGCTGTAAATCGATTAACATCTTGTGTAAATCGATTTACACATGCTTTTTCAAAAAACTGATTGTCTCTGCCAGCAATCGATTTACATGTTGTGTAAATCGATTGATCATAGAACAAACTGAATTTTTAACTCTTGTAAATCGATTTACACAACATGCTAATCGATTTGCACTTCAAATTTTTTTTAAATTCTGAACGTTACAAACCCGTGCAATCGATTTTCATCTTATGTTAATCGATTTACACATTGAAAATTTTGAAAAATCTGAACTGGTTTCAAGATATCCTTCACACCTTTTCTCCAATAGTTGCATGATCAAACATTGCATCTTATCAATTTTTTCAAATAGAAAAGTGTCCATTTGGAAAGGTATCTTGATTACTATATATTACAAAATCTTTCAAATCATAAACAACTCTTCTCTTATGCAATAATTCTGAACTTTGTAAAATATTCAAACTTCATATTTCTTAACTTTTAAGAACAAAGATTTTCTGCACTTTCTCACATATAAAGAATAGAAATCTTTGAGCATTATCTAACCATTGTGTTACAGTTTGAATTGCTTACAAGAGAAGAAAGAAGAAACTTCAAAGAAGTTACTCTATGTGATCAACATCTTTCAAGAAATCATACTTCATAAAATTATACAAAGTGTAACTTATTTCCAGGATTGTTGGAATTAAGTATTAGATTACTTTTGTTCCTTGTTGTCCATTGTTGGAAACAAGAGGTATATTTTGAGAGGATTGTTCTCATTAGACTTATTGGAAATCCAAGAGGGTGTTCTTGGTATTTGTTAGGTTCTTTAGTTGATAAGACTAGGAAGAGTCTTGTTAAAGTTCTAACAAAATAGTAAAATCTCTTGCGTGTTTGCAAGGGGACTGGACGTACTTCCGGGGTGTGGAAGGAACCAGGATAATTCTCCGTGTCTCTTTACTTTCTGCACTTTACAATTTTCAAAGCACTAAATCAAAACCAGAAAGTATAAAATAAGTCAACAATCGACCACCACCTAATTAGGTGCAATCTTAAACTTACAGTTCAAACCTCACCATTGGATTGGTTTTGGAAGGATTGGCATGGCAAGGTTGCTTTGGTTCATCACATTTCAAGGTTATTAGATTTGACTCAAAAGTACAAAGGGTTGATTGAAGAAGTTTTCATGTTTGGACAAGGCCTTGTTTCTATTGGTCACAAGAGCATATTTCTCTCAAATTTCAATGTATGGAAGTGGTTTTTGATGCTATGATTCCTCATTATCATCCTCAACAACTTCTTTTCACAAAGCAAGAATGTTAGTACAAGAAGTTTGTTCAAGCTTGTCAAAGTTCCTCAAAGCATTTTCTTGATCTAGGAGCTAGGGTTTTGAACTTCAAAGGAGTATTATCTTTCTCACCTTTTGGTATTTTTGAGTGATTCCAAAGAAATCATTATCTTAAAATGGTTATTAACAAATCACTTCAAAGGTTCCAAGGAGCTTTCATGAGATAGAGCCTTGATGAGGAAGAAAGATTACAAGTCCTCCAGATGAATCCCCAATTTTCCATGTGTGACTTCAAATGACCATAACTTGGTCAATTATTATCACCTTGAGTCCATTATTTTTCCATAATTATCTTGAATATGTGATATTTATGCCTTCTTTTATGTGCAAAGTTGGAAAATGGATGTAAGTTTCCTTAAAGAGGCAAAAGATTATAGGTCATTTCATGATTTTTTCCCAACTTCAACAAGTCATAACTTGCTCAAATTTTGGAGATTTTGAATGATTCAAGTTTCAAAATGTCATTAAAGAAATCTACTTCATGCCATATTTTTTTATCAAGAGTAAATTCCAAGTGGAAGGCCATGTTTGGATGCAAGTCATTATAGGTCATTTTTGAAGAAGAATTTGAAATATTTCTAAGTATGGAAAGTCAACCCTTTTTCTCCAACTTTGACTCAATGTAACTTTCAGCTCAATAATCCATTTAACTCCATTCTTTTTCCATTTCAAAGCTTGTAACCTCATCTTTCTAAAGCATCAAGAATCATGCCTTAAGACCCCTTGAGCTGAGAATGTCATTGTTTCAAAAATGGTAGCTTGGAATTGAAGTTTCCTTGCAACTCAGAATTTGAATTTCATGTTACAACATCTAAACCTCAAATTAACACGCGTTTTGGGTCTAAACATGATTAGCCAACTTTCCCAAGTGGATTAGTGCATCAAAGCGCAAGAATTGGATGAGTTTTGGTGAAGTTTGGATCACACTTCACTCGTGCATCAGGTTTGCACGAATTCCCTCCAAAACGCATCATTCACTCTTCCTTTTGATCCCACTCGCTTCTCCTATAAATACATGTACTCTCCAATTAATTTTCCCAAGCTTGAATAGCCAGAATCACCCTGCCAAAATTGCTCCATAACTCAATTTTCTGTAAACTCAAAATCCATTCTCAAGCCTTTTTCAATCTAATTTTTCCATCAATTCACCTTCGTTGATCTTCCCTGAAGCTAACCACTTAATTACATTCAAGAATTGTGTCCTATACTACTCCATAGAAGTCCAGTTTCAGAGCTCTCCAACTCAACTTCAATAGGTAAATTCCTTCATTCATTCTTCAAAACTCTTATATCATTGTGTTACTCTCATTTCCTTGGTTCTAGTTGCAACACTTACCTTTTACTGGAAACACGTTTTGACCAGGAAATTTCAAATCCCTTTTCAAAACATTCCTTCCAAATTGCTTGAGCTACAGTTTATATAAATTTGGCGAGAGGGTGTGGTTGTCTTCATCTTGAAGAGACGAAGCGAATGGCATAAGTCTGTGCTTCTGATTTTATAGTTTGCGAGTCTTTCAATTCATGATGGCTGGAGGTTGAAGATGACCAACATGTCATCTTCCAACCAATGAAGGCGCGCCATCTGTTTTTTTTTAATTCTGATTTAATTAATGATTTTGTACAATATTCACTATTGACCATGATATGCACAGTGCGCCAGATCCTTTGGATTTGACTACTAACGCGTTTTGACTCTCATCCAATGGTTCACATATTTTACTTTTATTTTCTTTTTCTGATTTTTATATTTTTATTGTTTTAAATTTCAAAAAATCATAGAAAATTCATTTTTAGTCCAAAAAATCTGAAAAAATTATGAAAAATATTTTTCATTATCCTCTTTCTGATTTTTATTTTTTCACAATTTAATTTTGTGTTTGGGTATTTTTTATAAATTTTACACTTATTTGATTTGTTTTAAATGTTTAAAAATACTTTTATACATTTTTAAATTATGAAAAAATTATGGAATGATCCAATGATATTGTGATTAATGTTGGTGACCCTATTTTATTTTTGGTTCTGACTTTACTATTTTTTATCATTTTTTGTTTATTTTACCCATTTATTTTAATTTTAAAAATAGTTTCTGACTTTAAAAAATTACCAAAAAAATTTTAAAATGATTTGAGCCTTTTTTTGATTTTTCTATGGTCTTACTTTTCATTTCTTGATTAATTTGAACATAGTTAATATTTTTCTCATTATTTTCTATTTTTAAAACCCTTTTTTAAACTCTTTTGTGTATATTAAATGTGATATTATTTTATGACTATTTTCTGGCTGATCTTGGGTTAGATTTTGGATCATGAACTTTATTAACATCATTGGATCCATGGTGTTGAGTTTAACTCCACAAAAATGGATGAATGATTTTAATAATAGTTTGATTAAAATTTAATCAAATATGGTTTTTGTATTTTTTTTCCCATCCCTCTTCATCTCATCCCTTTCTTATTGCACTAAATGTTGTTGGAGCATGATCTCTATATCATGTCTCAAAACAAATGGTGCATAGATTGCTATTGACAGGTCTCAAAATAGGTGCGACTTCTATATAAGTCCACTTACAACTGCTTAACATGGCGCTAAATTTTGTCCCGATTCGAATAAATGATCATTCGTGGCCCAAACATATTATTGCAAGCCCAAGTATATTAATTTGATCTCTTTGATCCAATAACCTTGAGATTCATTGTGTGGAGGCTTTGGTTCTACCAATCCTCTAATGGATCTACAACACCTTTGGTCAACGCGGATCACTTAAACACTGTTGATCATTACACGGTACTTGTGAGAATTCCAAATGGATAATATACTTGAAAAAAAGCAAATGCAACTTGTTGTGTGGAGGCTTTGGTTCTACCAATCCTCTAATGAGTTCCAAATGCAAGCTTCAAGATGGTCATCCAACTAACCACTAATTATTGACTTGTCTTACTTTATGCTTTTATTCTTTTTTATGCTTTATGTGCCATTTACTTTTATCATTTACATTTCATGCCATTTTCATCTTTGCTCATTTGAGCATTTACTTTCTTGCCATTTTTACTTTGCTCACTTGAGCTTTTCTTTTCCTTTCTTAAGATACTTAATAATCAACATAAACCCTAAAAAATCTTTAATGGTACTTGGATTATTTGGTTACTATCCTTGGCATTATGGAGCATAGATCTTTTCATGGACTTAGAATTAGAAACCTTGGCCTATCTTGGAGACCTTGTGATCTTATTTGATTATTTTGTCTGGAGTTATTGAGGTTTACCTCAAGACATTGGGTTGTTTGTTTGTTTTTTATGTGCAGGTTTTTCGTGTGATTACACCCTTTATTTGTAATCTGGAATTCACCCGTATACAACCGCTACTCTGCCCAATATTTTTGAAGACTTAATACACTTGAAGTTTGGTTCCCTCAAGAGGTCTAGTATTTTTTTGCTTGATTGGTTTCAATCCAAGGAATGGGAATTCTATCTTGGCTCATAATGTCAATTATTGGCTTCTTATTGGTTAGATAGTTCTTATCCCTAGCTTTTACCTTATGCTTTAGGATAGTCCCTTCTTCTCCTCCCATCTTCTTTAAATTCAAAAAATCTTCTTCCTCCTTTCGAAAAATCTTCTTGTTACTAAACTTGAACAACTTTCATAATAAACTTGGACTTATGTCCATGCATTTTCAAAACATTTTCATAAATAAACCTCAATCAACTTAACAAAACTTTGACATTTTTGTGAGAATACTAAAAGTCAATCAATCTCATCTTAAACCATTTTTTCCACTTTGACTTTTTTATCTTTAAACTTTTCTCAAAAGAGATTTAACTCTTATCAATCCTTGTAGTGATGCAAACAACCATACTTCTACAATATGTAGTGAAGAGAGATATTTTCCACTTGGGTGTTGAGTGAAGCATTGTTGATTTTAAAATCTAAGCCATATCCTCCACTTTGAGATGATGCAAATTGTCCTTTCTCATAATTATGGGTAGTAAGTATGTTTTCCACACGGACAATGATGATGATGTTTTATCTCATAAAATTAACCAACACATATGTGTTTCAAATTTTTTAAAGAGGAACTACGTGTACCCTGATCCCCTATTGCATGAAAAGGTGGTACGAAGGCACTAAAGGTTCGCAACCGCGACAGATGCAAAAATCATAAAATAAATATATTTCTTTTCTCATCTCCACCATCCATTTTTATACAACATTTTTTATAGCCAAAATATACAGATTTTATAAAGAGGCTCTTGCGGAGTACCGTAGATGTTTAGGGTGCTAATACCTTCCCTTTGCATAACAAACCCCCTTACCTTGAATCTTTCCCCCTCTCTTTTTGGGTTATTCGCTCTTTTCCAATTCCCTTGGAAACAATAAAGTATGGTTGCGACTTTTATTTTGATCTGTATAAGTCAAGTCAATCCAATGGCTTAGTCTTAAAACATTTCTACCGCTATAGAAAAATGTCGACTTCACTGGGGAAAGATTGACCTCTTGCTGGTCCATCCCTAAGAGGGTTAAGCCTATCTTTGTTTATATTTGTATATGTGTTATTATTGTTTTTAATGTTACATGTTGTATATATGTTTGTCTGGATTTTCCTGGTTTTCAGGGTGCTTGGTGATTACTCATAACTCCTATACCCAGACTTGGGAAAACTTTAAGATAGGACAGGCGGTATAGTCATGTTTAATTTGAGGGAGTAATCACAAAAAAGGAGGCATGAGATCCCCCACTCAGCGGAGGCCCCTTTGACTGTAGTGTCGTTCACCGAGTAATGGGGAAGACATACTGCTTTCGACCTGGGAGCCCGCTGAAACTGAGGACCGTAGAATACCTAACCCATCTTGGTCTTTTAGGTGTAGTGTGGAAGCTATGACGGAGTAATCCAGAAATAGTTATCACACGATACTACGCTCGGACGAGTCTTTCTTGAGAATATTACTAATTACCGAGTTAATCGGGAAGTTAGTAATATCCTAAGGAAGGATGTAGACTCTGGGAACCTCTAGAACCTTGTTTGGCAGCTGATAACTTTTAGAACAATACCTTATGGGTAGTACCTTTGACCTCATGCTCGTGGTGTTGAACCTATGAACCCTATATGTGTGATCTTGTGTGTGATTGCTGCATCATGCATCCATGCACTCATAAGCATCTTTTGAAGAAACCATATTTCAAGGGATTTAAAGGTTGACCATTTGTGAATATCTCAGGTACTTTCTAACCATGGATTCTGGAAAGAGAAAGACCGAGAAATACAGTTTCAAGGATCCCAAGATAGATGAGTTGATCAGTCTAATTCCCAAGATCGAGTGTTCTGCAGACTTTCGAAAGAAGTATGGATCCATTATTCCTCTCTTGAAGCTGAAGATGAAGGAGGGTATTCTCTCGACCTTGGTCCAGTTCTATGATCCGATGTATCATTTCTTTACTTTTCCTGACTATCAGTTGATGCCTACACTGGAGGAGTATTCTTATCTATTGGATTTACCTGTTACCGATCGTGTTCCATTTACTGGTTTGGAGGGTGAGCCAAAACCACATGAGATTGCTGCCTTGATTCATCTAGGGAAATCTAAGGTGGAAGCCCATATGACTACCAAAGGAGGGATTAGAGGATTACCAACTCAGTTCTTATTGGAGAAAGCTCGTTACCTTTCCAGAATGAAGAGTACAATTGCTTTTGAGGTCATCTTTGCTCTACTTGCTTACGGGTAGTTCTTATTTCCTAATGTGGAAAAGTTTTTTGACATTAACGCTATCAGGATTTTCATGATTGGAAACCCAGTTCCTACATTGTTGGTTGATGCTTATTACTCTATTCATCTTCGGAATTCTTATCATAGGGGGATGATTATCTGTTGCACGCCTCTGTTGTACCGGTGGTTTATCTCTCATATGCCTCAGTCTGATGCTTTGTAGGATGTCAAGAAGGAACCCTGTTGTGCTCCTAAGATCATGGCAATTACTCACTCAGATATTGATTGGTATCATCGAGTTTACTAGGATATAGAGATTATTGACAGTTTTGGTAGTTTCCCCAACGTACCTCTTCTTGGTACAAAGGGAGAAATTAACTATAATCCTGTTCTTGCACGGCGACAACTTGGTTATCCGATGAGGGATTAACCAAATAATATTCATTTGAGTAGTTTCTTTCTAAAGGAAGGAGAAGACCATAGGGAAGCTAGGGAGCAGATTGCGAAGGCCTGGCGTCACATTCTTAAGAAGAGTAGGAAGGATTTGGGACCTAGGGGTGTTGTTTCTTTGGAGCCATATCTTCAATGGATCTGATTGAGAGCCATTCAGTTAAAGATGTCGTATACCCGGGAGACACCCATGCCTGATTTATTTGTGAAGACCACTCCTCGCTTATTAGATGATCTAGAAGAGCTGCAACTTGCTTTAGTTAGGATGAAACAGGAAAAGGATGCCTGGAAGAACAAGTTCCAAACTTTAGAGAGTTCCTACAGAGCAGACCTGAAGGAGAAAGATGACTTGATTGAGGTCCTTGAGAGTCGAGCGGTAGAGTCTATTGAGAGGCAAGGGGATTTATTTTCTCCTAAGCCTCAATCAGGAGATGATCACTCACTTCCTGATTCAGATGATTAGAAGGATGTTGCCATCATATATGCAGAATAAAACCAGAGGTTAAAGGCTCAGATTGCCATGCTCACGGGGAAGCGTCAGCGTATAGAGTGATCTCCATCAGTTCTTTTTCTCAGGATTTTAGATTTTATTTTCATCTTGTACTTGGGATTATTGAAACTTGTAATCCATTTTGGAGTTATTATAATAAAAAAAAAATTCAGTATTTCAAAAAAGCGTTATTACTTTGATGTTTGCAATATGTCTATAAACTTTAAATCCCTTAAAATATTAAATAACAAAGTAAAAATAATCATGTGCATTACATATCATGCATCATATTGCACATATTTCTTGCATTTGTTATGCATATCCATGTGTCTTACCAAGCTTCTTTACTCCGTTCAGCAAGAAGACTCATCACTACAACACTCGGGCTAATTTCAAAAAGAAAATGGACAACTTAGAACAAGAGAATCACGAGCTGTAAGAGGAAGTTTCTGCTTTGAAGGTCGGCATGGCCAATCTGAATACTCTGATGGAAGCTCTGGTGGCTGCTCAGAATTAGCCACCGGGTGTTCAACCTCAACCAACAAGGGCAAATACTGAACCTCCGACTGTTCTCGTATCTGCTACTCCGGCTGTTGTTCAGAATCGCATGCCTCAAGGTTATCCATGAGGAATGCCAGAGAATTTTGCACCTGAAGGTTTCAATCTTGGTCCTCAAGATACTCCAATGGTTCAGAATATTGTTACTCCGGCACCTCCTGTGGTTCATGTTGTTCCTGCTGCACCTCCTTTGGTGAATATGGTTTCGTTTGTTAATGATGATGTGTGTCGTCCTTTCCCTCCACCAAGTGAAGACTTGGGTCTTTATGACATAATGGATTATTTTCAAGAGCATTTTGACAAGATGCAAAGAGAGATGAAGGCCCTCAGGGGAAAAGAGCTATTTGGGCAGAATGTGAATGAGCTATGCTTGGTCCCGAATATTAAGATACCTGCTATGTTTAAAGTTCCGGAGTTTGAGATGTATAAGGGCGACACTTTCCCTTGTGCTCATCTGGTGATATACGTGAGAAGAATGTTTACCCATACTGATGATCAGCGTCTGCTGATTCACTTTTTTTAGGATAGTTTGACTGGTGCTGCGTTGAAGTGGTATATGAGTTTGGACATCACTAATATCCATACTTTTAATGATTTGGGAGAAGCATTCATCAAACAATACAAGTACAACATGGACATGGCGCCTGACTGTGATCAACTTAGGGCCATAGTTCAGAAAGACAGGGAATCATTCAAAGAGTATGCGTAGAGATAGCGTGAGGTAGCCGTCCAAGTGATTCCTCCCATGGAAGAGAAGGAGATGACTAAGATTTTCTTGAAGACGCTGGATGCTTTCTACTATGAGAGGATGGTAGCAAGCGCGCCATGTGACTTTACTGAGAGGGTAGGAATGGGTATCCGCTTAGAAGAGGCTGTAAGAGAAGGCCGTTTGACGAAGAGTGAAGGATCCGGAGGTGTGAAGAAGCCATCTTATGGGTTTACCAAGAAGAAAGAAGGAGATGCAAATGCTGTTATACAAGAGAGGAGGGTAAACGCTCCTAGAAGGAATTATCAGCGTCATCAGCAAGTCGCCTCAGTTACTCCTGTTATAAATATCGCTCCAACTATCGTTGCTTATCAGAGACCGTCCCAACAGGGGAATCAAGGGTATAATCAGAGAAGGGAGAATTATGACCCTATTCCCATGAGCTATACAGAGTTACTACCAGCATTTATTCATAAAAGGTTGGTCCAAACACAACCACCTCCCGCTGTACCATCACCATTGCCTTGGTATTACAAGGCAGACCAAACATGTGCTTTTCATCAGGGAGCACCAGGGCATAATGTTGAAAATCGTTATCCTTTGAAGGCTGAGGTACAGAAATTGGTAAAGTCTGGTGTTCTATCTTTCAAAGACGTGGGACCTAATGTGAAAGATAATCCCTTACCTAAGCACGGGGGAGTAAATGTTGTGAATATGGTGGCCGGTTGTCCAGGCGACTTCCAGATTTTTGATATTAATCTGGTTAGAGGAGATTTGATGAAAATGCATGCAGACCTCTATGAATTTAGCTACTATATGCATGACCATTTCGGTTTTGCTATTTGCAGTACAAACATACAAGGTTGCGAGAAGATAAAGGTTGATTTATAGGAGATGATGGATGAGGGACTCATCCACATAATCAGGCCTAGGGCAGAGTACGAAGAGGAAGTGAACATGGTTTCTGGATGTCCTGGTGAATTCATAATTTTTGATGTAGAGTATATGAATGAGGACCTCGTGCATTTGCATGCTACCTTCTACCATATGGCTGGTCAGGTGGAACACCAATATGGAACTTGCCTAGTTTGCTGTCGAGACCCCCGAGGATGTTCAATCGTGAAGAAGGGTGTTCAGTTGTTGCTAGATAAGGGAACTATCAAGATCACAGGTCAGAGGGACGATTACCATGAAGTTGATATGGTTGAGGTTTGTTTGACTGAAGAAGAGTCAGAGGAAGAGTATGCCTCCGCAAATGAGTATTTCTCTTTAGACGAAGATTTGTTTTCCAGAAATGACTTATTAATGACTGGTTATGTTGAAGAAGGGGTAAACGTCATTGTGCCTTGTTTTGGTGCACCCGCCCATTTTGAAGTGGAGTATCATAGCAAGCCAACGGTTACCCCATTGGTGATTAGTTTTCCAGGTCCTATCCCCTACAAATCAGATAAGGTTGTGCCTTACAAATACAACGCTACAATCTTAGAAGATGGAGTGGAAGTTCCCATCCAGCCAATGCCTGATGTTGGAAATATAGCTAAAAATAGTAGGGTGACCCGTAGCGGTCGTGTGTTTGTGCCGGTTGTTCGGAGAGATGTTGATGCTGGAAAGAAAGTTGTTGAGAATGATGAACCTAAGAAGGCTACGGGAGAGACTAGTGGAGCTACGTTAGAGAAAGAAGTAGATTATATTTTGAAGATAATTAAGATGAGCGACTACAGAATTGTAGATCAGCTATCACAGACTCCTTCAAAAATATATATCTTGGCTTTATTGTTGAATTCCTCTTCCAATAGAGAATCCTTGATGACGGTACTAGAACAAGCTGTTGTGGAGAGTGATATGCCAATAGACCAATTCAGCAGCGTAATAGGAAACATTACTTCAGGTAATAACTTGAGTTTCTGCGATGATGAATTACCAGATGAAGGGAGGAATCACAACCTGGCCCTCCACATCTCTATGAACTGCAAGAATGATTCACTATCATTTGTTGATGCTAGAGGCTTCTAGATATTCTTGCTTTTCCAGGTATTTCTTGATGTCATAAAACCAAGGCTTGTTGCCAGGCCCTTCTTCAATAGCAAGGCAAAGTGCAGGCTCTTCGAAGTGTCTGATCGTAATGTGCGGTCCGTGGTTTGGCCAGGTTACTTTGAACATAGCTGATAGAGTTTCCAGGATGTCTGCCATTTGATTTTCTTCTCGTGGAATGTGGGTATAAGTGATCTCTGTGAATTCCGTAGCCAACTTTAAAACATGATCCTTATATGGAATTAGTTTTGGATGCTTAGTATCCTATTTGTTGTTGACTTGATATATGACTAATGTGGAGTCCCCAAATACTTCGAGATGTTTTATTCTCAGATTAATGGAAGATTCCAGTCCTAGTATACAGACTTCATACTCAGCGATGTTATTGGTGCAGTCAACACACAATCTTGCAGTATAGGGCTTGTGATAATTCTTTGGAGAAGTCAAAATTCCCCTTATATCATGCCCTAGTGCATTTGAAGCCCCGTCGAACATGAGTGTCCAACGTGCCCCTGGCTTGATTTCTTTCGTTAGGTCCTGGTATCTCATAGTCACCTATAACCATGACATCTTCGTTTGGAAATTCAAACTTCATAGGTTGATATTCTGGCAGTGGTTGGTGAGCTAGATAATAGCTTGATCGGCCTTTATTTGACGTTCAACTCTAACATTGCCCCTAGCTTGATTTCTTTCAAATCTTCCTATGTGCCTAGATTAATGGTCTCAATAGCCTCTTGATATGGTTGTATGTTGTCAGCCTTTTGCTATATTTCCCTTTCCATTTCCTCAGAGAGTTCAAGATCTTCATCATCTTCCTATTCAGCTTAGTTGATGAGATCATTAATATCGGATGGCAGTAGTAACATTATCGGTGGTTATTGGCATGGATCTGCACCTTTATCATGTTTTGGTGCAGATTTTAGTATATGAACTTTGAAAATGCATATGCAGAGAAAGTATTGCCATTCTTAACTTTAAGAGATAAATGCAAAAGAAAGATAAGAATCTTAAATGAAAAAAAAATATAACTTTTATTAATTGCAAATATTGTCTGAAACAAAACGGGGGAACCCTTACAAGCAACCCCTATGCCTCGGGCTTGACATAGGTTCTTTTTAAAACAGAGAAAAATTACTTAGGAAAGAAAAAGATCTCGGGAATTTCCACGGCAGTCCATCTTTTGAGTTCTTCTCCCGGGGCGCATTCTCGGATGAAGTCAGTTGCCTTTTTGGTCTTGACTTTGTTGGATATCATTGCCACATTTCTGCCATGCCCTATTCCCTTGTGGATGAAGGTCTCTTGGATTGGAGGAAATCGTGCTTCACCCATCAGAGTAACTACATATTTTTCTTCAGGGTATCGTCCGAATTGGACTATCCCCTGGTCCACTAACTTTTGCGTAGTCTTCTCAAAGACTTCATTATGCTCCAATAGGAACCCACATTCCAATAGATATTCCTTCAACAAACTTATCAAGGACTTTGCTTGTCTGGTTACCCTAAAGTCAGTGACTACCTCAATTGCGTTTATTGCCTGCCCATCGTGTGGAGGCATATGATATTATTTGATGTTAGGCTTCTCAAACGTGATGTCTTGCGATTCTAACAAGTCCTGATATTTATGCTTGAAGGACTAACATTGCTCTATGGTATGTCCTAGAGAGTTAGCATGGTATTCGCATCTTGCATCGGCATTGTACCTTCGCGAGAATGGCCCGACGGGAGGAGCTAGATGCTTGATTTCCACTAAGGATGCCTTAACCAAGTGTTGTAATAACTGGCTAGGTTGCATGGGGAGTGGATTAAAATTTCTTGGTGGTCTTTTTCCTTGTTTCTGTCCTTGTGGGATCATCAATGGTTGTTGTGCCCTGGGTTGTGAGGCTACAGTATTGACTTCTCCCTCCTTTATTTTTGGGAAATTTTAAGTAGGCCTTTTTGAATGGTAGGGGGAATTTGATGGTCCCTCTGGTATTTTCCCACTTTTTATTCCAGTCTCGTTTCTTTCTCTGATAGTCACTAGATCTGAGAACCCCAAAGAGATACTTCCAACCATCTTCTCATAATACAGCCCTTGTAAAGTTCCCATGAACATGTCTACTAATTCCTTCTCTAACAGTGGTGGTTGCACACGGGATTCCATCTCCCTCCATCTATGAGCATACTCCTTGAAGGACTCTTCTTTCTTCTGGGACAGATTCTGGAGTTGCATGAGGGTAGGCGTCATGTCCAGGTTATATTTGTAATGCTTTTAGAAAGCATTAGCAAGATCTGCCCATGTGCAAATGTGTACTCTCTCCAATTGCATATACCAGTCTAAAGATGCCCTACTCAGGCTATCTTTAAAATAGTGAATCATTAGCTTCTGATTGTGGGCATGGGCATGCATCTTCCTACAATACATGCGCAAATGATTTCTTAGACAGGTGAGTCCCTTTTATTTCCCATAGTCAGGAACTTTGAACTTTGGAGGAATTACCACATCAGGAACTAGGCCCATTTCGAGAGCGTCTACTTCAAAGGCACCAAAACCCTCTACATCTTTCAATCTTTCCTCCAGAGCTTTGTATTGATTTAATACCAATGTATTATCAAAAGCATGGGTAACAGTCGTCTTTAAGGGTTCCTGGTTGGCATCCTCTGGGTCGTAGTCTCTGTGTTGCAGGTCCAAGTAATTGTCTGAATTGTTGATTGGAATTTGTAGGGTATGTGATGCCCCTGCTTTTGATGGCGGTGGGATAAACCCTTCAGTTTCAGCTTCTCTAGTCTCTTGTTGGGCCATGATGGACTTTTGGAGTCCTACTTCTGGCTCTTTTCTTAGTTGGTGACCACTTGACGCACCAATCATTTGGGCTACTTCTTCGAAAGCTACCATGTGAATTTGATCCTGCCTGTCAATGATGTTCTTCAAAGCTAGGAGAACTTGACTCAGATCTCCTTTCATTGAACTTATATCACCCTTTACTTGGTTGAGATCCTCTTTGAACGCAACTTGAGTTTCCTCGATTTGCTCCATTGCTTTTTGTTGGTAGGCCCTTGTTTGATATGGAGGCCAAGGAGGTGGTGATCTTCTTCTACCAATGGTTTAACTAGAGAGATTTTGAAAAAGATGAGCTTTGATATGATATGCGGGTGTTTATGATTGCATGCATGCGTATGATTATGAACATGTAATGGTTTCTTATTTTAAATGTCTTATTCATTTGGGTACATACTTATCTTTTGCTTATTATTATTATTTTATTTGGTGACTAGCTTTAAAATAGATACGCCAACGAGATACAGAAACAAAATGCCTTTATTGAAAGTAACATAATCCAGATATTGAAAAATATTACAACTTGAAATCAAAACTAGTTTGCATGAAACATAAATAAAAGGGAAATAAATCTTCTAACCTCGCTTGTGGATGTCTACTCTAAAACCATCAACCATTGATCGGTAAAGCTTGAGAAAGTCTTCAGCATCCTTTGGAAGAGGAACCTTTACACTTTCTGTGTCTCTCAAACTTCTAGAGATGTCCTCAATGAGATTTTTGGCTAGGAAGGCGAGTCTTTCATGTTTGTCTTTGTAATACCGTTACTCTTGATAAAGATGCGGGATTATCTTATGGTTATCTCTTCCAGCTTGGGCAATCTTTGTATACTACTCTTCCTAATACATATTTTCAGCCCTCAACTCTGTATAAAGCCTCCGTTGAATAAGGAAATCTTTTTGGAGACCTCCTAGCTCCAGGCACACATGCTTATATTCTTGAGTTCTGTGAGCCAGAAGTCTTTCTGCCCTACCCTTTCAAGGCGTGCTTTGACCTATGATTCTTGGTTGTCTTGAAGTTCAGTGGTGAGGTACTTTACTTTCTCTTCTTGATCTAAGGAAGCTTATGCCAAACATTGGATCTGGGCTCTTAGATTTTCTTCTAGCACCTTTTTGTCATGTGTTGCCTTTTCATACCATCTGCTTAACCTTCTGATTTCAGTAGCAGCCTCTTCTAACTTTTGGTTATGGGAATCCAGATTGAAGGTCGCACTCAACAGCTCTTTAGTTGTACGCTTCCATCTGAGACTCTCTTTTTCCAATGCCTTTTGATCTCTCTCAATTTTTTGGTCCTTTGACTCAAGTATGAGCTGCACCTGCTTCTTCTCTTTGGTCAGATTGAGAAGGTTGAGTTATAGTTCTTCTTTTTCCCTTTGAGCTTACTTTAGGTCGCCTTTCAGATCGTTGACTACTTCCAAGGATATAGGCGTAACATCTAGGACCTATGACTTATACTCTGAATCTATATCGAATGGTGTGATACGGTGGGAGAACTGACTAGTGTTTTTTGTTCGTATTCGCACTTGTGCGATTGAGCAAGAGTCGCCACTGACTTTTTATTTTATCCTAAAGGAAAGGTTAAAAAAAGCACAGCAAAAACCTTTTGAGATTTTTTTCTGGGTTCGGGGGGTAGATTATGAAAAGGGAAGGTATTAGCACCCTTTTCATCCATGGTTATCCATGGGCTCTTAGTTACTTGGTTTTTTAGATCACTAGCCTTGATTTTTCGATTGCTTGAAAATGGTGTGTGTGTGAGTGTTTTTAAAAATGTTTTGGAAAAAGATGCCTTGTCTTAGGAAACTTAATGTATTTGACTCGTGATTGAGTGTTTTACAAAAGTGTAGATCTTTTCGAAAATATGTTTCAAATGTTTTTGAGAGTTTGTTTGAAAGTGTTGTGGATTGTGGTTTTTGAAAAGAAGGCAAGTGTTTTTGCAAGTTGATCTCAAGTAACTAAGAGTTTTGTCTACCCTATTGTACTCAAAGGTTTTTTGTTATGTTTTAACCCTTTTTAACAATTTTGTTCCACCATTGAATTTGGTGGACAATCTTGCGTTTAGGAAGTTTATTCGGGACGGGCGCGGGTCATCGTATGGACCATGAATGCAATGGTGCCAAGTGTCTCTGGCAATTTGCTTTGAAGGGACTATGATCATTCCGATTAGGCAACATTTTGAGACTTATGATCATTTGATTTTGTTTTGCCAAAGAAACTCGGCGTGCAAGCATGACCCATTTTGGAAGGCAACATGTGGGATTACCCTAGGGGGTGCAAGTGTGATTTGTGTATTGATTTCATGTATTTGTCTTGTATTAGTTTATCTAGCGTTTGATTTTATGTACATGCAAACCCTAGGTCTAACCATGGTATAATTGGAAAACTGTAAATTGCAGAAATGTAAAATCTACGCTATTACAAAATAGTATCCGGGAGTGGGGGTACAAGTGTATGAATGGGGATGAGACTTATAGTATCCAATAAGTTACAACCAAATCGAATTTGCGATCAAATGTAAATAACAAATATACAAATATAAGATAAACAAATGTGTATATGGGCAATATGAATGTATTGTGTAAGTGTACAAGTATATGAGTATATGATTATTTACAGGTGCGGAATGTGAAATTAATGTGTATTAGGGTATTTGACCTAGATATGTGTTTTAAGGAATCTTTGATTTGTATATTCGAAATATGTAAAAAAGAAAAATTGTTTTAATTGAATGCTCAAGTTCTAATTAAATTATGAAATGATGTTTTGAGAAAAGAAAATATTTCTAGGTTTTCATTATGTATATAAAAAGAGTATTTTTCATTTGTTATGTACAAATATATATTTTAATTAAAAGAATAGAAAAGGGTACTTGCAATTTTAATTATATGATAAAAATGTATTTTTATTATTTATATATAAATATATACTTTAAAAGAAAAAAAAGATATTTTTAATTTTAACTATATCGTATGATATGCACAAAATTATATTTAAATAAAGAAAAAAGGACAAAATGCTTTCAATCTTAATTATATGGGGTAATAAAAAAGACATATTTTTAAATAATGATGTATATTGACAAGAATGCATTTTTATTAAAAAATATATTGAGTTAGAAAATAAACATATGGTTTTAAGATATTATGTATGAAAAAGAGAGAAGTTAGTAATTAATCAAATTGTTTGTATAAAAATGTTAGTGATTTTGTTGGGCTTCAGAGGAAATTAGAAACGGGTCAGGCCCAATGATTGAAGCAAACGATTTAGGGTTTGAAGTTTGGTCATTCAGTTGGTAACGCGTAGGGTTTGCAGCGGCGCATTCATACTTTTCGTTCAACTTCATCTTCCGGTTACAATTCCTCCGTCTAGCCACCAGCGCCGCTCCCCCAAGTCTCTCTTCCCTCTATGGCATGAGCCCTGTGGTCTTGTGATACGAGGTTTGATTTCAATGTTTTTGTTCTTTTTACGAATCGCGTGCTTCATTTCAGTTTGAATCTTAACCTTAATCTTTTATTATTATGAGGTGAAGGAGAAAAAGAGAGGGAGAAGATTGTACTACCTGACCTTGGAGAAGGAGGAGAGAAAAGGGGATGTGGCGCTCAGGAGGCCGGGACGAGCGGAAGGTGTTGAGGTTTGCGCTTCGGTAATCTGGTATCTTTGTATCTCTTTGCCTACTTTGCCTATGGTTTCGTGATGATCTTAACTGAAAACCTAGTTTGGACCTTCATCTCTTTCTTCTTCTCTTTCGCCACTGTATACTTGTTGCCTAGAACTTTCGTATGCTTGCCTTAGATTTTGCTGCCTATTTTCCACCCAATGATGAATTCAAAATTCTGAGGGGGCCTCGCCTGTATGCTTGAAATGTTGTTGTTGTTTCTGAACGAACTTTGGTTTGTGTTGCCCCCTGAATACTTTCTCTCTTCTTCTCTTATTGCTTCCTAAAGGCCAATGATGAACCCCTCTGAGGCCTAGGGTTGGTTGGCTCTGTTTGTGTGGGTTATGTGGTTTCTGATTTGTACTGGCTTCAAGTTTGAATGCTTGGGCTTAACAAGGTTTTGGTTGTTAGGCTTGACAAGCCTGTAGGGGTTTCAGGCCTTTTGAACTGGTTGTGTTTAGTTTGATTGCAGGTTATGGTGTTGGGAGATTTTGGTTATGTTTGTGCTAGCAAGTTTGTATGTTGACAACAGGTGTTATGCTTAGGCCAGTTGGACTGGTTTTTTTGATGTTAGGCAGGTTAATGGTTGTTTGACAGGGGTTCAGCAGGTTTGTACATGTAGTGTTAGGCTTTAGTGGTTCTGGTTAAGCTTCAGTATGTGGTCTACTTTGCATATGCAGGTTGGAATGTTGAGGCCTTGGCAAGTTATGCTGTGTGATTTTTTTGTATCTCTTCTGGCTTTGAGCTTATCAGGTTTTAAGGCTTAAAGGTACAGGCCTGGTTTTGGCTTGGATAAATACAGGTTCTGAGTTTTACAGTATGTTTAAAAAAATGGTTTTTAAGTTGATGGCCTTAGCCGTTTGTATGTATGTTGAGACAGGGTATGCTTCAGGTTTTTTGAGTTTGTATATTTCTGTCTTGAACTGTCTTTTGTTCTTTGTGTTATATCTTTTCCTTCCTATCTCCTCTGCCTATCCTGCCTAAGCCTGAAAACCTGCCTCTATCTCTCTTCCTTCTCTCTCTATAGTACAGTTGGATATGTTATAATATGATTTTTCTGTACTATTTTTCTGAAAGGGCTATTTGATGGGAAATGATGATAAAAGAGAACTTGCTTGCATATAGGATTTCCTCTGCATCTTTATCTTTCTTAGACAGCTTGTGTGCTTTTTTTTTATATCTTCCATATCTTTGCCAAATCTTCTTTTGACAGCTTGGGTAGATTTTGTATTCTTGACAGTAAGTTTGTACCTTTCGCTTTTGATAGAAAATGAGAGTTTGGATTTTAGTTGGGTTTGAACTTACTTCTGAACCATGCAGTTTGACATTTTAAAATTAGGCATTTTGACATTTTGCATTCATGATAAAATTCTTCCCTCTTTGTGAACCGGGAGAAATCCCGTGATTTGCAGAGAGGGTCAACTGATCCCAGTCAGTGGCCCTTAATGATGATTGCAAATTTTATCTGTCTTTTTAATTCAACTGCTTTTGACTTTTCCTTTCTTTTCTTTTGCAGATGAAAAATGGGGCACCGGAGCGAAGTGAAGAATGAAGAATTAGAAATAAATAGGATAGTTTTCTTTTTATTTAATATTTAAATTAATGTAAACTATTGTTTGTAATTTAAATTATAAACAGTATTTGTACAAATAATTCAAATATCAATAAAAATCTTTATTATCCAACTAATTCTAATTCTCTTTCTTTATTGTTTATTTATTTATTTAAAACTCTTTGAATTAAAATAATTGAAAAATAAATTTCAATTACCTAATTTAGAATAATAAATAATTTAAATAAAACAATGCTTTAGTAATTGACCAATTAAACCTGTCCTTTCCAATATCCAAAGCCAAGCAGCAGTTAACCAAAATAAACTGATCAAGCGCATTCCCTTTTTTCACTGATTTTTTGCCAAGTACTGTAATTCCAAACTGCATATTTCTTTTGACTGGCTCAAATAGAACAACATGAATTCGACCCAACTGCCTCTTTTACTGATTAAGTCAAAACAATGCGAATCCAACCCGAATCTTGGAAAATCTTGCAAAGTGCTGTGGAATTTTTAATTTTGCTGAGAATATGCCCATAAAACCTTAATTCCTGATTAAGTGCCAAATAACGTTCGCCTGATCAAAATGCGCCAGAATCAACCAAAACCATAAGCCAGTTGTGTGTGAAACAATCCAGAGTTCTGAAAATCAGTAAAAACCCTAATTTCGCTTGGCTGACAAGAAAAGTCCGTTTGTATGATTCTTGAGCCAGTTTGAAAAATCAGGAAATGCTTGAAGCTGAGATTTCTCGTGGAAAAATGCGAGGGCAAATTTTGGGGTACAACAGTTGCCCCTGTTCAATCTTCTTGGACCTGAAGAGTTAGATTGGCAAGTTTGCCTTTCGCGACTTGAAGGTAAAAGAAGATTGGACACTAAAGTGCCCCGAAAATTTGCACTCGGCGATATGATGGTAGAGGTGAATGGGCTTAAAGATGCCATTTGGTGATGGGCTTAAAGATGCCATCTGGTGCGATAGAATCTTGTCGGGGGATGGGCTTAGAGATGTCATTTGGTGATGGGCTTAAAGATGCCATCTGGTGACTGCTGGCAGGAGGATGGGCTTATAGATGCCATCTGGATATGTTGAACTGTATGTCAAAAGTGAGTGGACAAGTATCAGAAGGGCATCTACATTTCGGAACATCTCTGAATCAGGGGTCCGAACAAGCAACAGATTGACGTCCATGTCTGGAGAATTTGTAAACTAATTTCAGGAGTTGAGATTGAATAAGCAATAGAGCAACGTCCATTGTTGGGAAGCGTCCGTAAACTGTTTTCAAAAATTGAGAAGAGTCTGAACCAGTTGGTAGATTGACATCCGTTGTTGGGAAGAATCTGTAAACTGTTTTCAAAAGTCTTGAAGTTGGATAGGAACCGGTGTAGGGTTTCCTGATGATGCGTCTGAATGAATCTGGAATAAGTATCAGAATGTCGCCGTGTCCGGGTCACATCTGAACTATTTCTGGATGAATCTTGGGAGATGATCTATGTCTGTCGACTGCTCTTACCTGAAAAGGTAAAGGGTTAGTTGTATGCAATGTTATGATGCATGATGCAATGTATGTGACATCAATGTTTATGACATGAATGTGATGAATGCGCATGTAAGCTGATGAGCTAATCTTGCTGAGGATAAATGAATCCGAGATGGCTGAAGATAAAAGCATCTTGACTGCTGCCGGGGAAAATAAATCCTTGGCCGCTGTTGGGGAAGAGAATTCCGGATGACCTCTACTGGGGAGCTCCAAACTAGTAGACTCATGCTGGGGAGGTCAGATTGAGAATCTTCAGCTTGATGGGAAGTAACTCTGGCGACTTCACTGGGGAACTCAAGATTTGCCTTCCCAAAACTCTGTGGGGAGAAGGTTCAATGGTCTGGCTCCGCTGGGGATAGTGAAACTTGACTCTGAGTGGAGTTAGCTTCCGGAAGAGTCTGAACAAGCGATAGGTTAACCTCCGTTACTTAGAGAACCCGTGAACTGTTTTCAGAAATCTTGAGATTGAATCAGCAAAAGAGCCGCATCCGTTGTTGGGAAGCGCCCGTAAACTAATTTCAAAGGTTGCATCTGAACAAGTTGGTAGATTAACATCCGTTGTTGGGAAGAATCCATAAACTGTTTTCAGAAGTCTTGGAGATGAATCAGCAATAGAGCCGCATCTGTTGTTGGGAAGCGTCCGTAAACTAATTTCAAAGGTTGAGAAGAGTCTGAACAAGTTGGTAGATTAACATCCGTTGTTGGGAAGAATCCGTAAACTTGTTTCAGAAGTCTTGGAGATGAATCAACAATAGAGCCGCATCCGTTGTTGGGAAGCGTCCGTAAACTAATTTCAAAGGTTGAGAAGAGTCTGAACAAGTTGGTAGATTAACATCCGTTGTTGGGAAGAATCCGTAAACTTGTTTTAGAAGTCTTGAAGATGAATCAGCAATAGAGCCGCATCCGTTGTTGGGAAGCGTCCGTAAACTAATTTCAAAGGTTGAGAAGAGTCTGAACAAGTTGGTAGATTAACATCCGTTGTTGGGAAGAATCCGTAAACTTGTTTCAGAAGTCTTGAAGATGAATCAGCAATAGAGCCACATCCGTTGTTGGGAAGCGTCCGTAAACTAATTTCAAAGGTTGAGAAGAGTCTGAACAAGTTGGTAGATTAACATCCGTTGTTGGGAAGAATCCGTAAACTTGTTTCAGAAGTCTTGAAGAGGAACCGGTGTAGGGCTTCCTGAAGATGAGCTTGTGTAAAACTGCATCGGGTTTTGAATACTTTTGACATTCGAATGCCCCAAGTGGTGATGTAGATAATTTCCTGGCTTGTTACAGGTGTTGGTCTACAATCGGTCGTCCATAGATGTTTTCCTGGCTTGTTACAGGTGTTGATCTGGAATTCTTCAGACATGCCCTGGCTGGATACAGGAATCGAGTCTGGAAATGTGGTCAACATATATGCCCTGGCTGGATACAGGAGTCGAATCTGGAATTGTGATAGTTGATAGACATGCCCTGGCTGGATACAGGAATCGAATCTTCAAACTCTTCAAACGTGCCCTGGCTAGATACAGGAATCGAGTCTGGAAATGGTTGACAGATATGCCCTGGCTGGATACAGGAGTCGAATCTGGAAATGTAATAGTTGATTTGTTGAACACTTTTGACATTCGAATGCCCCAAGTGGTGAAGAAGGAGTCTTGAATCAGATTACTCTGCATATTGAGAGATTTCTTGAAATCTTGACTGGACTGCCCCAGGTTAATTGGATTTTGAAAGATCTGTTGGACCTTGACTGGACTGCCCCAGGTTAATTGAATTGTGACAGGTCATGCCCCTTGCTGATAGGAGATTTGATGGAAGTGTTATCCTCTTGAAGTGATTTTGACTTACTGAGAGAGTTTTCGTTCCTCCGAACATTCGCTGTATGGATTTCTTCGCTGTCAGACAAAAATCAAATGCAGACAGTGATATTCAAGTAATGCAAAGTTTATGTTTGTCTCGAAGTTTTGAAAAATGCATTTTTAGCAGCAAACTTTTCATAAGACAAGTTAACACAAGATTTAGAGCAAAGCCCTACAGGAGTCAGGATACCTTTTGTAACAGTATGCTTTCGAACTAACCCATGCTTCAATTAGGACTTTTGAAGGGTTGTAACGTGGCCTGGTTCACGGTTTAAGAAACAAAGGATAAAGGCTCAAAGTATATTTGTACCCACCCGCTCTTCGTGATGTCCTTCAACCTATGCTCAGTTAATTGCGTCATACTCTGTTTTGAGTTTGGAACGACTTTTGGGCGATGGTTCACCAGTTTGAATTTGGGGAGACAGTCATCATCTCCTTTTTTCAACACTTTTCATGTTGTTGAGGATTTTGTAATGACCTCACTATTTTGATTTTGATTTGTTATCCCTAACTTTTGCCTGACTGTTACCGTTTTCCGGGATTACTGTCAGCGGGATGCCCCAGCTTTCTTAAGCCTCCTTTATAGGTTTAGACTTGGCGGGCTTTTCTATTTTGAGAGATTGACTGTCTATGTGATAGGGAACCACCCTTGTCTTTTGATACCAAAGGAATGCTTTCTTTCTTGACGTCGTTCGTTGTATTATGAACTGTGAGTTTGCGACTTCAATGCGCATTTTCTCTTGAATTAACTGAGATACTACCCTGCCCCGGGTTTATATCAAAGGTTTTGATTGTTTAGAACAGAAAACTCTGACTTCTTTGGCTCGAAGGGGTTGACTAGGGATTAACTTCCTTATAACTCCAGTGTTTGGGAATTGAAAGAAATGCCTGTACATCATCAGCAAGGTCTGTTCAAAAGCATACTGTATAAGATTATGGTATTGTTTCGTCATCCTCCCTCTAAAGGCTTATAGCTTTTTATCAAGAGTCAAATATCATAAAGAAAAGCATAAGAGTAGTGAAACGAATGGATGGATTCAAGACAAACATATGCAATGCATTAATGAAAACAGAGTTTAACATCAACAGATAATTGTTTGACAGCAAACGAAATTACAACTTTGAAAATTCAAAAGAAGCAAAAGCCTTTCAGCTCGAGCTTCGTCACTTCAAGTGGAGAACCTTTTAACGGAAGATCTTCATCTCACCGTCTGGCATGAATTCCAGCACCCTAATGTCAATCAGATCTTGAATCTTATTCTTCAAGGCCCAACAGTCGTTAGTGTCGTGTCCCGGGCTGTAGGAGTGGTAAACACAGAATGCGTCGGGATGATAGTGAGGAGAGAAGATATTGGGCTTCTGAGGAGGGTCCTTCAAGGTAAGCAAGTTGACCTCCATCAGGCGCTTCAGTATAAAGAATGATGGTATTTCAGTCTCCGTGAACTGTCTTCCCGACTTTTCTTGCTTACGCCGATTACCCCGTGGACGCTGGCGAGGTTGTTGATGGCCTTGTGACCCTGAAGCAAGCAAAGGAGCTTTCCCCTTGTCTTCTTGAATGGATGGAGGCTGAGCGGTGACTTGCTCTTCGACCTCAGATGTTTGCCCCAGTTGGTTGTTTGGAAGCAGTTGGCGGACAAGAACTCTGAGTTCCTCTTGTCTTTGGGATAGGTCTTGGATGAGAGCCATCTGGCCCACCAACTGTCCCATCACTTGGGTCCTCAATGTTGTCAAATCAAACTGCAGTTCCGCCAGCTGGTCACTCCTGGCATTGTTGGAGTTCTCCAAACCCTTGGTGAGGAGAGCTTTCATCTCATCTTGCCCCAGAGACAAGTTCAGAAACATCTCCTGCAGCTGAGCAGTCTGGTCTTGGATGTCTTTGACAGACCTTTCTAGAGCCATCTCTTACTGAAATAAACAGTATGAGAGTAAGGAAACCTGAAAAAGGAAAAACTGTCAAAATGCAATGCATGATATGTGGATGCATGCTTTCAAGGATCTCTTGGGGTAAACACAAGAAAATGTTAGAGGTTTAACTTTGCTCTTGGATTGGAGATCTCTGCACCGGTGGACGTCCTTCCACGAGAATCAAGCTCACCATGTCAAGTGGGTCATAGCCACTGATTCAAGTTGTTGTTCTTGAACTTTGATTGGAGAGCTTTGTATCGGTGGATGTCCTTCCACGAGAATCAAGCTCACCATGTCGAGTGGGTCATAGCCACTGATTCAAGTTTGTTGTTCTTGAACTTTGATTGGAGAGCTTTGTTTTAGAGGAGAAACCTCTTGCCCCTTGGTAGACGTCTGGTTCAACGTAACCCTGCATCAATAGAACCCTCGAGATCCTTGAAATGGTTATTGAAAATGCTATGGTATGATGTTATGATGTTATGTACATGTATGCACAAGCAAGTGAGTGTATATACAGGCAAACATATTCACACAGAGCAGACAAGTCCTTAGGTTTAGGCTTGCATGAGGTTCAGGTACTACCCTCTTTCAGTTTGCTGGTTAAAACCTGTCTTATCAAAAGTAACCGGGTTCTAGAGGATCTCAAATCATTGGCTACCCTCAATCGGTCATAACTCCAGCATCGCAATCTTTTCTCGCGGCCGGAACCATCGCGAGAGTTTAGCCTCAATGAGTGTAGCATACTGCTACTGTTCTAATGGCCAAGTTGGTCAATTTAGGGTTCTAAGGTCGGTTGGTGCTTAATGACTCCTTGGAAGACCCATATTCTCCCTGTTTCAACATGAGGGATATCGGTACAGACCAAGACGCCACACCAACGTAGCCACTGCTTCACCCATGTCGGTATACGCCGGACAGGTCCCTCACAGATTATGCTACCTAAAAAAGGTTTTCCCCAGATCCGGGTTAGGATCTATGAAACTCCGATACAAAGCCCATAAATGTAAAAGCAAACAAAGCAATCAATTGAAAACATAGGTGATCTAAACCCTAAGGTAACCCCACTTTGAGTATCACTTTCCCCAGCAGAGTCTCCAGTTCTGTGATACGGTGGGAGAACTGACTAGTGTTTTTTGTTCGTATTCGCACTTGTGCGGTTGAGCAAGAGTCGCCACCGACTTTTTATTTTATCCTAAATGAAAGGTTAAAAAAAGCACAGCAAAAACCTTTTGAGATTTTTTTCTGGGTTCGGGGGGTAGATTATGAAAAGGGAAGGTATTAGCACCCTTTTCATCCATGGTTATCCATGGGTTCTTAGTTACTTGGTTTTTTAGATCACTTGCCTTGATTTTTCGATTACTTGAAAATGGTGTGTGTGTGAGTGTTTTTAAAAATGTTTTGGAAAAAGATGCCTTGTCTTAGGCAACTTAATGTATTTGACTCGTGATTGAGTGTTTTACAAAAGTGTAGATCTTTTCGAAAAGATGTTTCAAATGTTTTTGAGAGTTTGTTTGAAAGTGTTGTGGATTGTGGTTTTTGAAAAGAAGGCAAGTGTTTTTGCAAGTTGATCTCAAGTAACTAAGAGTTTTGTCTACCCTATTGTACTCAAAGGTTTTTTGTTATGTTTTAACCCTTTTTAACAATTTTGTTCCACCATTGAATTTGGTGGACAATCTTGCGTTTAGGAAGTTTATTCGGGACGGGCGCGGGTCATCGTATGGACCATGAATGCAATGGTGCCAATTGTCTCTGGCAATTTGCTTTGAAGGGACTATGATCATTCCGTTTAGGCAACATTTTGAGACTTATGATCATTTGATTTTGTTTTGCCAAAGAAACTCGGCGTGCAAGCATGACCCATTTTGGAAGGCAACATGTGGGATTACCCTAGGGGGTGCAAGTGTGATTTGTGTATTGATTTCATGTATTTGTCTTGTATTAGTTTATCTAGCGTTTGATTTCATGTACATGCAAACCCTAGGTCTAACCATGGTATAATTGGAAAACTGTAAATTGCGGAAATGTAAAATCTACGCTATTACAAAATAGCATCCGGGAGTGGGGGTACAAGTGTATGAATGGGGATGAGACTTATAGTATCCAATAAGTTACAACCAAATCGAATTTGCGATCAAATGTAAATAACGAATATACAAATATAAGATAAACAAATGTGTATAGGGGCAATATGAATGTATTGTGTAAGTGTACAAGTATATGAGTATATGATTATTTACAGGTGCGGAATGTGAAATTAATGTGTATTAGGGTATTTGACCTAGATATGTGTTTTAAGGAATCTTTGATTTGTATATTCGAAATATGTAAAAAAGAAAAATTGTTTTAATTGAATGTTCAAGTTCTAATTAAATTATGAAATGATGTTTTGAGAAAAGAAAATATTTCTAGGTTTTCATTATGTATATAAAAAGAGTATTTTTCATTTGTTATGTACAAATATATATTTTAATTAAAAGAATAGAAAAAGGGTACTTTCAATTTTAATTATATGATAAAAATGTATTTTTATTATTTATATATAAATATATACTTTAAAAGAAAAAAAAGATATTTTTAATTTTATCTATATCGTATGATATGCACAAAATTATATTTAAATAAAGAAAAAAGGACAAAATGCTTTCAATCTTAATTATATGGGGTAATAAAAAAGACATATTTTTAAATAATGATGTATATTGACAAGAATGCATTTTTGTTAAAAAATATATTGAGTTAGAAAATAAACATATGGTTTTAAGATATTATGTATGAAAAAGAGAGAAGTTAGTAATTAATCAAATTGTTTGTATAAAAATGTTAGTGATTTTGTTGGGCTTCAGAGGAAATTAGAAACGGGTCAGGCCCAATGATTGAAGCAAACGATTTAGGGTTTGAAGTTTGGTCATTCAGTTGGTAACGCGTAGGGTTTGCAGCGGCGCGTTCATACTTTTCGTTCAACTTCATCTTCCGATTACAATTCCTCCGTCTAGCCACCAGCGCCGCTCCCCCAAGTCTCTCTTCCCTCTATGGCATGAGCCCTGTGGTCTTGTGATACGAGGTTTGATTTCAATGTTTTTGTTCTTTTTACGAATCGCGTGCTTCATTTCAGTTTGAATCTTAACCTTAATCTTTTATTATTATGAGGTGAAGGAGAAAAAGAGAGGGAGAAGATTGTACTACCTGACCTTGGAGAAGGAGGAGAGAAAAGGGGATGTGGCGCTCAGGAGGTCGGGACGAGCGGAAGGTGTTGAGGTTTGCGCTTCAGTAATCTGGTATCTTTGTATCTCTTTGCCTACTTTGCCTATGGTTTCGTGATGATCTTAACTGAAAACCTAGTTTGGACCTTCATCTCTTTCTTCTTCTCTTTCGCCACTGTATACTTGTTGCCTAGAACTTTCGTATGCTTGCCTTAGATTTTGCTGCCTATTTTCCACCCAATGATGAATTCAAAATTCTAAGGGGGCCTCGCCTGTGTGCTTGAAATGTTGTTGTTGTTTCTGAACGAACTTTGGTTTGTGTTGCCCCCTGAATACTTTCTCTCTTCTTCTCTTATTGCTTCCTAAAGGCCAATGATGAACCCCTCTGAGGCCTAGGGTTGGTTGGCTCTGTTTGTGTGGGTTATGTGGTTTCTGATTTGTACTGGCTTCAAGTTTGAATGCTTGGGCTTAACAAGGTTTTGGTTGTTAGGCTTGACAAGCCTGTAGGGGTTTCAGGCCTTTTGAACTGGTTGTGTTTAGTTTGATTGCAGGTTATGGTGTTGGGAGATTTTGGTTATGTTTGTGCTAGCAAGTTTGTATGTTGACAACAGGTGTTATGCTTAGGCCAGTTGGACTGGTTTTTTTGATGTTAGGCAGGTTAATGGTTGTTTGACAGGGGTTCAGCAAGTTTGTACATGTAGTGTTAGGCTTTAGTGGTTCTGGTTAAGCTTCAGTATGTGGTCTACTTTGCATATGCAGGTTGGCATGTTGAGGCCTTGGCAAGTTATGCTGTGTGATTTTTTTGTATCTCTTCTGGCTTTGAGCTTATCAGGTTTTAAGGCTTAAAGGTACAGGCCTGGTTTTGGCTTGGATAAATACAGGTTCTGAGTTTTACAGTATGTTTAAAAAAATGGTTTTTAAGTTGATGGCCTTAGCCGTTTGTATGTATGATGAGACAGGGTATGCTTCAGGTTTTTTGAGTTTGTATATTTCTGTCTTGAACTGTCTTTTGTTCTTTGTGTTATATATTTTCCTTCCTATCTCCTCTGCCTATCCTGCCTAAGCCTGAAAACCTGCCTCTATCTCTCTTCCTTCTCTCTCTATAG
Organism: Vicia faba; assembly: GCA_948472305.1. NCBI lineage: Eukaryota > Viridiplantae > Streptophyta > Magnoliopsida > Fabales > Fabaceae > Vicia > Vicia faba. The sequence continues at coordinate 726,755,296 of OX451739.1, forward strand.
TACAGTTGAATATGTTATAATATGATTTTTCTGTACTATTTTTCTGAAAGGGCTATTTGATGGGAAATGATGATAAAAGAGAACTTGCTTGCATATAGGATTTCCTCTGCATCTTTATCTTTCTTAGACAGCTTGTGTGCTTTTTTTTTATATCTTCCATATCTTTGCCAAATATTCTTTTGACAGCTTGGGTAGATTTTGTATTCTTGACAGTAAGTTTGTACCTTTGGCTTTTGATAGAAAATGAGAGTTTGGATTTTAGTTGGGTTTGAACTTACTTCTGAACCATGCAGTTTGACATTTTAAAATTAGGCATTTTGACATTTTGCATTAATGATAAAATTCTTCCCTCTTTGTGAACCGGGAGAAATCCCGTGATTTGCAGAGAGGGTCAACTGATCCCAGTCAGTGGCCCTTAATGATGATTGCAAATTTTATCTGTCTTTTTAATTCAACTGCTTTTGACTTTTCCTTTCTTTTCTTTTGCAGATGAAAAATGGGGCACCGGAGCAAAGTGAAGAATGAAGAATTAGAAATAAATAGGATAGTTTTCTTTTTATTTAATATTTAAATTAATGTAAACTATTGTTTGTAATTTAAATTATAAACAATATTTGTACAAATAATTCAAATATCAATAAAAATCTTTATTATCCAACTAATTCTAATTCTCTTTCTTTATTGTTTATTTATTTATTTAAAACTCTTTGAATTAAAATAATTGAAAAATAAATTTCAATTACTTAATTTAGAATAATAAATAATTTAAATAAAACAATGCTTTAGTAATTGACCAATTAAACCTGTCCTTTCCAATATCCAAAGCCAAGCAGCAGTTAACCAAAATAAACTGATCAAGCGCATTCCCTTTTTTCACTGATTTTTTGCCAAGTACTGTAATTCCAAACTGCATATTTCTTTTGAATGGCTCAAACAGAACAACATGAATTCGACCCAACTGCCTCTTTTACTGATTAAGTCAAAACAATGCGAATCCAACCCGAATCTTGGAAAATCTTGCAAAGTGCTGTGGAATTTTTAATTTTGCTGAGAATATGCCCATAAAACCTTAATTCCTGATTAAGTGCCAAATAACGTTCGCCTGATCAAAATGCGCCAGAATCAACCAAAACCCTAAGCCAGTTGTGTGTGAAACAATCCAGAGTTCTGAAAATCAGTAAAAACCCTAATTTCGCTTGGCTGACAAGAAAAGTCCGTTTGTCCGATTCTTGAGCCAGTTTGAAAAATCAGGAAATGCTTGAAGCTGAGATTTCTCGTGGAAAAATGCGAGGGCAAATTTTGGGGTACAACAAATGGCATCTTGATAATTCATACCCTATCTCGGGCCCATCTGGTGTAGGGTTCTCTTGCTATTACATTCTTTCTTTCGGCTTTCCTCTTGTTGACTTTATTCCAAGCCCGGATAACCTTATTGAGAAACCTTTGGTATTTTATACCCATGTCGTGGATGATCAATGGTTGGAGTTATTCGTCTGATGGTATGTCTTCCAAAGGTTACCCTAATTGTCGTAGGGCCAAAGTATAGTTGTAATTAATATAGGCTCGAGATACGATCAACGGGACATTAGGAAAATCCCCACAGCTAATAGTGATGTCCCTAATTTCCAGTTTCTTAGTATACCATATTATCGAATTTATAGTGAGAGACCTTAATTTCTGTGGCCGCTCACGTCTGGTCAAGTTTGAAATCATATAATCTTCTTTGTAAAGATGGGTCATGAACCAAGTATATAGAAGTTGGATGTAAAAATTAAGCGTACCTTTTCTCTTTTCGTACATTGTATGCAAGGCGTAATAAATGTCAACGAGCAAAGAAGGAGTTGGATCCGCGTTAAATACTTTCGCACCCCAAAAATGCTAATGGCCGCATGGTCAATATAGTCCACAGTCCAAGGAAATAAAATTACACCAAATACAAGCAACCCTAAAAAATTGACACAAGGTTCCCATTCTTTGTAATTAGAAAATTCGAGCACCTTGACTTCTAAGTATATCCTTTTGATTCCTTGTATTGGACCTTCTCTTCGGTAATTTTGAACTAATTCAGGGTAAGGGATCCCTAAGCCTTTTGCCAGGACTTTTACTTTAATCGTTTTTCTGATACCTACATAGGCCTTCTCTTTGGAAAATTTTAGAATTCTGTCAAATTCTTCCAGAGCTGGGGCTAGCTGGAAGTCTTGGAAAGTGAAACATCTCAGTGGAGGGTCGTAAAACTGAACAAGGGCAGAAACAACATCCATTTGAACCTCTACTCTGGTCAAGTCAAGGGCATCCCCATAGCGGCAGGCGTACATCTTCAGAGCTCTCTCAGATAATTTCCCCTTTATAGCTTTGATTTTAGAAATGTCTGGCTTGAAGGTATTGACGCGGATAAGTTGTTTCCCTCTGGTATCCATTTCTAAACACATTCACCAAAAATCTTGATTTTATTATCTTTTTGTTTTGTACCCTGTGAATAAGACAAATAAAAGAAACAAATGATGAACATATGAAATATATGAATGCATGGATGTATGGATGAGTGACGGGGTTTTGTGATAGGTTTCCTCGTAAGATAGGCTTCTTAATTTTGACCTATGGTTAATCTACCCTTCCAAAAGGTGGCTTCCTTAAGGGTATCATGATTAACACCAGAGGGAAAAGGCACAAGAGCCTCCCTTAGGTGGAGCCTCTTTACGGACCGAAACTTTCGTCTCAAGGTCGTGAAAGGTCTCGTCATGATATTTTGGTAAAGGTCGTTACAAAGAGTCATGGGTGGCATTCCAAAGTCCTACTCGTCAAGAGGATATCTCTCGATAAGTATTCCTTTTTTGGAATTCCAACGACTCTAGGCGAAGTCGTTACATAAACTCGCAGGGATTATGTATCCCCTAAGCTAATAGACGAACCTTCTTTATAAGGGTTAATTGAGAATATTTTTGAGATAACAGTCCCGCCACACAGTAAATATATAATGATAAGAAAAACTGACGATAAATAAATAAATGCAATAAAATAGTTAAATGCAATAAATAAATAAAGAAAATAAAAATCCCAAAGTAAAACCTAAAACCTAGGGTTAAGGTCTCCAGCAAAGTCACCAGCTATTGCGACTGGATTTTAAATCAAGTCGCCACTATCAGTTTTTATCCTAGGGAAGGGCTTCTAATAGGAAACCCTAATTCGCAGACAGAGATTCTAGGTTTCAGACTCGGTTCTAGATGAAAGGAAGGTGTTATGCACCTTTAGTCTACCTTGTTCACAAGGATATCAGGTTTTAGGTTTAGGTTTCGGGTTAAAGAGGGTTTTAAATTTTAATTAGGAGGACTCGCCACGATTTTAATCGTATTTCTACATATCCTCTTATGAGGAATCAGAGTACTAATTTGTAGTTCATATGGGTTCATGTTTTTTAGGGTTTGCAAATATATTTTGAATCGCCTTGCATTTGACCCGGAGTAGTGATTACGGAGATTTTGGCTAAATGCACAATTAGTCAAAATTTGATTGAAACCCTTTTGCAAAAAACAGTTGTTTAGATTAGTTTGTTCGCGAAAAATAGTTTGAGATTTGTTAGTATTTTTTAATCGTATTAATTGCAAAAATTCTGGATTAATGCATAATTAAAAAAATATTTAATGCAAAATATATAAAATATGTACATGAGTTTTCAATAAAATAATTTAAATGTGATATTAAATAATATATGATAATAATAAATAATCAAAATATTTATGAAGATAAAAATTAATGTTAATAATAATTATCATATAATAATAATAATAAAAAGAAAATAATAGAATAAAAAAGAAATCTAATTAATTCAGTAAGGTGTGCACTTCATGCTGGTAAGTAAAAAGATAGGGGTGTTGTTAGGAATCTAGGCTAGGTCCAAATATGTTCTCTGGAAGGGGGTGTAACGCCATTCTAGAACTAGCAATAGGGCAAAAGGGGGGTATGTTTCACAATTGGGCTGGCCCAAACGTGAATGGGAGTAGGGTCCGGTTTGATTGTGTACGCGAGGGAGTACAAGCTTATCATGGAGACTTGGACTATTATCGTCTGATGTAGATCATGCTGATAAAATTGAGAGAGTATGTTAATTATAGTATGCGCGCATGTATGGGATCTGTACAATATATAAGTTGTTGTTTTTACGTTATTTCTTCCTTTTCGTTTTTCATTACAGCCCTCTATCTCTCTCTTTCTTCAACCTAGCAAACCCTTCGAAACTCCTAACCCTAATCTCTACTACCAACGCGGAGGCGGCGGCTTACCCATGCCCTTCCCCATCGTAAACTGAACCCCTACACAACCCCAATACAAGAATAACAACAACAAAAATAAAAAATGTTAATTTTAAATTTACCTCTTCCGCAATATTGTTTTCTGCTCTTGAGCTTTCCGATTCGGATAATCCCCTTCCTCTTTTTGATCTTACAGGTCACGGCAGAGCTTGAGGATGGAAAAGGTGACGGCAACGATGAGGCAGGCAGTGGCGATTAGGGTTTCAGATGTTGAAACCCTAATCGTCCTCCTTTGGAATCTTCAACAACAACTTGGTTTGTTGTTCTTCTTTTCTAGTTCTTCGAAATCTCTTCCTTGCTGTCTTCAAAAAAATCCTTCTCTTCATTGTAATCTCCCCTTTTCCTGTTAATTTACTTCTGTATATATTGGGTTACGATTCATTTGATGTTACCACTAGTTAGTTTTGATTTAGCATTTTTTTAGAACAAATTTAGGGACTGGAATCTGTATAATTGATTTTGCTAGAGATTTGATTTGGTTTCTGCAATCTAGAGATTTGATTTTGTAATTCTGTTCTAATTGATTCAAGTTGTAATAACAATGATTATGTGTAATTTTAGTTTTTTCCTGTAATAGAGATTTGAGATTTCCAGATTTTCTGTTAAACAATTAATCTGAGATTTGATTTTTCCCGAATCTGGGATTGGACTTGAAGATTTGATTGTGTTTTAAAATAATTTATACAATAGATGTAAGTGGACAAAAACATGCGCTAATTTAGGGGTAATTTGAACAGTTGTTGTTATTAGATTTGGGCCTTACACTGATTATATGGAATTGGGCCTGCGCCATTTAATTATTCAGCAGCACTGTTTTTTATTACAGCAAGAAAATAAGTTTTTAATGTAACCGGCCCAATTGCCTTTCAAAACAGTTTTTTTCCAAATAATGTTTTTTAATAAATGATTTTTAAACTTAATATCTAATAAGCCAAAAAATTGTTTCAACAAAAAACAGTAAATAAAAACGTTAATTGGGCCTAAACAAACTTTTTTATAAAATAATTTCTTAAAATAATATTTAATACAATGTTTTTTAATAATAAAATGAAATAAATGATTAATAATAACAATAATACTTCTTTTTTCAAAAATAACAGATGGGCCAACTAAAGAAATTTAATGGGCTTAGTTAATTTGATAAGCACACCCCTTTTACTAATAACAATAATCTCTAAATGGCTTTAATAAATTTAATTTCAACTAATAACAACTTAAACTTAAGTTAGATTTAAGAATTAAGGACTTAATACTTATTTGAATAATTTTCCATTTTTGAATCGCATGGGCCATTGGCCAACATGCTTCATAAACGAGCCTACAGATATATGGGTCTTTCTGATTTAGAAATCCCAACTCTCCTGAATTAAAATGCACCCCTTGATTATTTTGGATTTAAGAATAGACCATCAGATATTGATGAATCATCCTTAACTAAACATTTCTCTTTTATTTTTAATCTTGAAAAATATGATCGTCGAGGTAGGGAAAAATTGGGGTACGACAGCCAGCCCCATGAATCCAAGGGCATCCTAATAAGCAGGAGTAAGAAGGGGGAATGTCCATCACGTAGAAAGTGGAGTCAAAAGTTTGTGAACCAACTTTAATCGGGATGTCTACCTCCCCGTGTACCATCCTTTTGGAACCATCAAAAACCCTCACCATAATATTGTTGGGATTCAATGTAAGTCCTTCACAGTCCAATTTGTCTAAGGCATTCTTGGGTAGAACATTTAGAGATGAGACAGTTTCCACCAACACATGAGCTAGAGTAGTGCCCCTGCACTCAATAGAGACATGCAGGGCATCATTATGCTTTCTTCCCTTGGGCGTCAAATCAGCATCGGAGAAACCGAGTCCATTGTCAATAGTCATACTAGCAACACATTTCTCAAATTTTTCGGTAGAAGTCTCTTGCGGCACATGAGCAGACTTCAGGAACTTCACCAAATCCTTAGCATGGGCTTCGGATCAATAACAACAAGGCCAACATTGAAATCTTTTAGGGGTCTGCCCCAATTGTTCCACAACATTATAGTCGCTTTTCTGTATGATTTTAAAAATTTCCTCCATTTCTTGCTTAAAGGCCTCAGGAAAGGCTTCTTTAGGTGCCTCCGCACAGGCGGGCTCAACCGATACTTCTTTTCCCCGAGTCTTAGCTGACTCAGTAGCAGGAATAATAATAGGAGTAACAATAGGAGTAGCAACAGGAGTAACCGTAGAAGTAGCAACAAGGGTATTAGCAGGAATAACAAAAGGAGTGGCAACAGTCTTTGAAGAGATTTCAGGAGAGAAAATCCTTCTGCTTTTGGTGATTTTATTGGTCCCAACATTGTTGTCAATGTTAGGATCAGTTTCTTCAGTAACTTCGTTCTTGATGGCCAACAGGTCTTGCTTGACGCCATAATAATAAACGTCAACTCCATAATTCTAAGGAACGGCTTTGTCAGAGGAATATGGTAGGGGCCTGTAGCGGTAGAAATGTTCAAGACTAAGCCATTGGATTGACTAGACCTTATACAAATCAAAATAAAAATCACCACCGCGCTTTATTGTTTCCAAAGGAATGGGAAAAGAGCGAATAACCCAAAAAAAAAGGGGAAAGATTCAAGGTAAGGGGGTTGGTTATGCAAAGGGAAGGTATTAGCATCCTAAAAATCTATGGTACTCCGCACGAACCTCTTTGAAAAATCTGTATATTTTGGCTATAAAAATGTGTTGTATATAAAATGGATGGTGGAGGTGAGAAAAGAAATATTTTTATGATTTTTGCACCCGTCGCGGTTGCGAACCTTTAGTGCCTACGTACCACCTTTCGTGCAATAGGGGATCAGGGTACACGTAGTTCCTCTTTTAAAAATTTGAAACACAAGTGTGTTGGTTAATTTTATGAGATAAGACATCATCGTCATTGTCCGTGTGGAAAACATACTTATTACCCATAATCATGAGAAAGGAGAATTTGCATCATCTCAAAGTGGAGGATATGGCTTGGATTTTAAAATCAACAATGCCTCACTCAACACCCAAGTGGAAAATATCTCTCTTTACTACATATTGTAGAAGTATAGTTGTTTGCATCACTACAAGGATTGACAAGAGTCTTAATCTTTTAAGAAAAGCTTTTAAAATAAAAAGTCAAAGGGGCAAAAATGGTTTGAAATGAGATTGATTGACTTTTAGTCTTCTCACAAAAACGTCAAGGTATTATTAAATTGATTGAAATTTATTTATCAAAATGTTTTGAAAATGCATGGACCTAAGTCCAAGTTTATTATGAAAGTGTTTCAAGTTTAAAAATAAGAGGAGTTTTTAAAAGGGGGGAGAAGATTTTTGAAATTAAAGAAGACGGGAGGAGATGAAGAGACTATTCTAAAGCATAAGGTAAAAGCTAGGGATAAGAACCATCTAACTAACAAGAAGCCAATACTTGACATTATGAGTCAATATAGAATTCCCATTCTTTGGATTGAAACCAAGCAAACGAAGATACTAGACCTCTTGAGAGAACCAAACTTCAAGTGTATTAAGTCTTCGCAAAAATTGGGCAGAGTAACGGCTGTATACGGGTGAATTCTAGATTACAAACAAAGTATGTAATCACAATAACCTGCACACAAAACAAACAAACAACCCAATGTCTTGAGGTAAACCTCAAGAACTCCAGACAAAACATCAAATAAAGTCACAAAGTATCCAAGATAGGCCAAAGTCTCTAATCCTAAGTCCAAGAAGTCCAATACTCCATAATGCCAAGGATAGTAACCAAATAGTCCAAGTATCATTTAATATTTTTTATGGTTCATGTTGATTATTAGGTGTCTTTAAAAGGAAAAGAAAATCTCAAGTGAGCAAAATAAAAATGACGTAAAAGTAAATGCTCAAGTGAGAAAAATAAAAATGGCATAAGAATAAATGCTCAAGTGAGAAAAAATAAAAAAAAATGGCATGAAATGTAAATGCTTAAATTAAAACGTACATAAAGCATAAAAAAATAAAAGCATAAAGTAAAGTCAATTGTTAGAAATTAGTGGTTAGTTGGATGACCATCTTGAAACTTGCATTTGGAACTCATTAGAGGAATGGTAGAACCAAAGCCTCCACACAACAAGTTTCATTTTCTTTTTGTCAAGTATATCATCCATTTTGGAATCCTCAAAAGTAACATTTAATAATCAACGATATTTAAGTGGTCCGCATTGACCAAAGGCGTTGTAGATCCATTAGAGGATTGGTAGAACCAAAGCCTCCACACAATGAATCTCAAGGTTATTGGATCAAAGAGATCAAATTAACATACTTGGGCTTGCAATCATAATTTTGGGCCACGGATGATCATTTATTCGAATCAGGACAAAATTTAGCGTTATGTTAAGCAATCGTAAGTGGACTTATATAGAATTCGCACCTATTTTGAGGTCGGTCAATAGCAATCTATGTACTTCATGTTTGGATAAATGATATAGAGATCATCATCCCTTAACATGTAGCACAATTAAAAAGAAAGGGATAAGATGAAGAGGGAGGGGAATCATAAGCTAATTTGGATCACCATTTCAAAATTCTTTCATCTTTAAATTCAACCACTCCTCTAGATGGATTAAAGCACTAAATATATCATTAATCCAAAGCACCAAAAATGAATTAAATAATTCACTCTTAGGTAGATTTGAATTGATGAACATTTATCCAACTTCATCTACATCACAAAGTCCATTGAGTTTAAAGATAAATTGGACATTTAAAATTGCAATCCGAATTATCCATCAAAGAGAGTGGGCAAAAAAAAATATTTGAGTCGAAACAGCCTCAAAATAAGGCAAAAAAAGTATTTTCGACACTGTTGCAATCAATTGGCTTCGACAGAAACCTATTGCATCAATGCAGTTTTTTTAGAATCAATTTTCTGTGCCAATCAATTGCAATGTTACAACAATTGATTGCAACCTGTTAAAATCAGTCGAAAACAGCATCTGAAGGATCAAATTCTTTTCAACTTTTCATCAAACACCTTATGATCATGGATCCAATTAAGCATGAAAATTCCATCAAATTATGATAAAATATCACTAATGGAATCATAAAACAGTGCTCAATGAATCAAAACCAGAAATCCACAAGAGATCACATTGTGAAAGATGATGATCCAACTTACCAAAGGTAGAATTAGAGAATTATCAAACAACTTCCAGAATTTGCTTCAATTCAACCACTAGAATCAATTACCAAAGCTTGGATGTAGAGAATTGATGAAGAAAAAGTGTTTGGATGAAGGTTTAGCTCAAAGATTACTAAGCTTCAATGCAAAGCTTACTATCCTTTTCTGAAAATGGAGCTTTGACTGAATTTGGTAGATGGAGAGAATTGAGAGATTTTTTAGCAAGATGAGTTTGGCTATCAAAAGCTTGTGATTTGAATGAAATGAGGTCCCTATTTATAGAGTTTTAGGATTAGGATTAGTGGTAATTTGGTAATTGATTCTTGGAGCCAAAATTGAATTAATGATATAATTTTCGAATTATGCAGAAAAAATGGAGCCAAAAAGATGACAGATTTGAAATTGCTGGCTTTTTTAAAAAAAACACGTGTTTTTTGCTGCTATGTGTCGACACATGAGTCGTATGCGTCGACACATTCTAGTTGTATAACACAGCATGAGTCGACGCAAGCTTCTATGTATCGACACATTCTGATATTTCAACACATTACAGAATCAAACAATCTGCATGAGTCGACACATAACACGTATGTCTCGACACATGCTAGTTATACAAACAAGATGAGTCGATACATAATATGCATGTGTCGACACATGCTAGTTATACACAACAGGATGAGTCGATACATACCTTTATCGTTCGATGCATGCTGTCTTTCGCCACAATACAGAATCAATCAACTTGCATGAGTTCGACACAAGCCTCTGTGGATTAATACAAGCTGCCTTTCGACACAATACAGGATCAACCAATTTGCATGAGTTCGACAAAAGCCTCTATGGATCAATACAAGCTTCCTTTCGACACAATACAGGATTAATTAATTTGCATGAGTTCGACACAAGCCTCTATGGGTCGATGCAAGCTGCGGAAAACCTTATTTGTAGGATGCTTTGACTTGGTACCTACAAAACATAATTTTGCAAAGACAAAGACAAATATTTTTTGTATTTTGGTTAGAGGTTAATTATCAACGCATATATAAAATACACAACTAAGGTGCTTGGAGATTCCTCAAGAGTAAACTTAAAGATAGGAGATAGAAAAAAGAGGAATAACCAACCCTAATGTGATTTTGTTATGATCAAGTTGACATGATATGATAGGGGAATCTTAGGGGCAAAAATTGGGGTACAACAGTTGCCCTTATTTAAGTGTCTTCTATCCGGAGATATGAAGGTTAAATATCTTCGTGTCCACGCGATTGAAGAAACTTAAATATAAAACAAGCCCTATTTTTGTCTCTAAGATGCCATGAAATGCTTATGATTATGAATGCATATGAACAGAATAAAAGAGACGCAAAGTATCACTGGTGGACCAAAAGAATTGAATCAGAGAGGAGGATAACAAGCATCTACGTTCACTACCGATGTACTACCAACATCCACTGAAGGTAGAGAAAAAATATCATACCACCGCCGTTCACTAACGATGAACTATCAACGTTCACTGATGATAGCAAAAAGATAACAAACACCGATGTTCACTGCCGATGTACTACCAACATCCACTGAAGGTAGAGAAAAAATATCATACCACTGTCGTTCATTGACGATGAACTATCAACGTTCACTGATGATAGCCAAAAGATAACAAACACCGACGTTCATTGCCGATGTACTACTAACGTTCACTGAAGGTAGAAAGAGAATATATCATACCACTGCCGTTCACTGACGATGAACTATCACCGTTCACTAATGATAGCAAAAAGATAACAAAGAAATATGTTCACTGCCTATGTACTACCAACATTCATTAAAGGTAGATTTGAATATCATACCACCGCCGTTCACTGACGATGAACTATCAGCGTTCACTGATGATAGGAAAAAGATAAGAAACGCTGACGTTCACTACCGATGTACTACCAACATTCAGTGAAGGTAGAGAGAGAATATCATACCACCGCCATTCACTGACGATGAACTATCAACATTCATTGATGATAGCAAAAAGATAAGAAACACCAACATTCACTGTCGATGTACTACCAACATTCACTTAAGGTAGAGAGAGAAAATATCATACCACCACCATTCACTGATGATGAACTATCACCGTTCACTGATGATAGCAAAAAGATAACAAACACTGACGTTCACTGCCGATGTACTACCAACATTCACTTAAGTTAGATTTGAATATCATACCACCGCCGTTCACTGATGATGAACTATCAGCATTCACTGATGATAGAAAAAAGATAAGAAACACTGACGTTCACTGCCAATGTACTACCAACGTTCACTGAAGGTAGAGAGAGAAAATATCATACCACCGCCGTTCACTGACGATGAACTATCAACATTCACTAATGATAGCAAAAAGATAAGAAACATCGATGTTCACTGCCGATGTACTACCAACGTTCACTGAAGGTAGAGAAAAAATATCATATCACTTCCGTTCACTGACGATGAAATATCAACGTTCACTGATGATAGCAAAAAGATAAGAAACACTGACGTTCACTGCCGATGTACTACCAAAATTCACTGAAGGTAAATTTGAATATATCATACCACCGCCGTTCACTGATGATGAACTATCAACATTCACTGATGATAGCAAAAAGATAACAAACACCGACGTTCACTGCCGATGTACTACCAACGTTCACTGAAGGTAGATAGAAAATATATCATGTTTTCCCCAAAATTCTGGTGTTTCACCTAGAACGGGTCTCAACTTCTTCTTTAACCAAGGCACTCTGCCTGGAAAGGGTAATATGTAAGCTTATCTCAAATAAAGAGACTTTCGCTCATTGTCAAGGGGAATTGCAAAGAGAAATAACTTTCTGAGGATAGAAATATGGCTTCCTGGGGAAAAACATATGACTTCCTGGGGAAAGAGATATGACTTCCTGGGGAAAGAGATATGACTTCCTGGGGAAAGAAATATGGCTTCCTGGGGAAATGCCACATTATTCCTGCTGAGGAGATAAAGTCTTCTCGTGCAAAATAAATGCACAAACCAAAACTCAAAGTTCTCAGAAATCCAAAGGAAATATTATCGTCATGCAACCACAAATCCAATTCAGAAATAAACTGGATCAAGACAGCCAACGAAGATACATCCTTTGAGAAATAAACTCAAGAGAGAAAACCAAGTCCACCTAAGCAAGGAGCGCTGCAGGAAGGTTAGAACACAATGTCAATAAAAAATGATTTGTAGCTATGCATGATGCATGTATGAATGTATGAGTGATATCATGCATATGCTAGTAAAAGGATACATAATCAGTACAAACAAACAAAACTGCCTCAGGTATCAACAACATTGGGCTAAACTTCAACCAGAAAGATCAATCCAAGAAAGGTAAAAGCAACTACGGAAACCAAACCTATTGCCTGTCCTAACTTCACTGAGGAGAAACATAATCCGGATGTATCTAAATCAAACGGATACTGGGATAGAACATATTTCTTCCAGTTTCATCGGAGAAATCAGTCTTTCAAAAGCAACATACCTACTAGAGATTGCAAAACCAGCCTCAAATAAAGCAGACTGATGCCGAGACAATCAAACCTCACTGGGGAATTCAAACCCACTTTGAAGGAGGAAAAACATACAGACATCACTAAGGGAGACAATGCTTCATCATCAAGACATCTATTGGGGACTTCATGCTGACTTCAATGGGGAGGTCAAAACCACATCATCAAGGGGAAACCAAGATACGTTCTTCACTGGGAAAACCGGAGAAACGTGTTCTTCAAGAGTAATTATTGCACCAACTTCTTTGGGGAGAAAGGGCTTCTATCAAATAAACGAGGCCTTCACTGGAGGATATTGGATTGAGTCTTCATATCATACAAACATATTACAACAAAAGATGCCCTGGGATAGTCTTCCTGGGAAATCAAGAAGTCGACACTAATGCCAATACTGCAAAAAGAGCGATATCTTAGCACACCAAGAGAATAAAACCTTTCATCATATGAGGGAAAGCTTCATTGGGAAATTTGGGATGGAGGCTTCTGACCATGCAAACCCAAAATCAAAAGTGAACCAAGACTTGGCCGGGGATAATGGGATCACAAACCTAATACAGTACCTTGCACCCACTGGTATCGTCTTTAACTATCTGAGAAACACACAAAGATTGCGCACATACCAACAAGATGACCTGAGAAAAACCTTCATGAAGGAAGTAAATCTTCTTAAAACAACCGGAGTTTATTCATTCCTGGGATCACCATTTTTGTTGTCATTGTTTCATGACAAATCCCAAAGTAAAATGAATTGTGAAGATCTCCCTTTTTTTTTTAAAAGTCAATTTTTCTTTTTAATCTTTTTGCTTTAAAAATTATTATCAGTAATAAATGGAGTCTTTGCAAGCTAAATAAAAATAAGAACACAAAGAATTGGGCAAAAGCTCAAATTTCATTAATAGAATGGTAGTCTGCAAATGGCGAGACTCCATGGATGATTACAAAGTTTGGGAAATGGTAATATATAATGGAAAAGATACATTGAGATACAATGACCACCATCTCCCCTAACAACCTTTGAAATCCTGAGCAGCAACTTTTGTTGAAGTATGGTGAGGATCCAAGAAGATTGTTGCTTCAACGATCAAGCCTTGTCTGACGTAGTTACTTGCCAAGAAAAATCCCTAACTTTTGCCTAAGCTGCCCTTGCGGGTTTTCAACTTAGCGGGAAATTTATTTTTTTTATGTCTCTAATTTTTGCCTAGACCGCCCTTTCGGGTTTTTAGCCTACCGAGATGCTCATTTTTGCCTAAGCCGCCCTTTCAGGTTTTCAACTTAGCGAGCTGTTCTTTTATTTCTTTAGGCAAAGTATTTCTTGATTGCGTCAGCATTCATGGGACGTGGGAACTCCTCGCCATCCATAGTTTCAAGAATTAATGCACCACCAGAGAAGGTTTTCTTGACAACATACGGGCCTTCAAAAGTGGGAGTCCACTTGCCCCTAGAATCAGTGTTAAAAGACATGATCTTCCTGAGCACGAGGTCTCCTTCTCTGAATTCACGAGGTTTGACCTTTTTATTAAATGCTTTCTTCATTCTTTTCTGATATAACTGCCCATGACACAAAGTTGTCATTCTCTTCTCTTCAATCAAATTCAATTGGTCAAACCTGTTCTGGACCCATTCAACCTATGTCAACTTGGCTTCCATTATCACACGCAAAGAGGGAATCTCAACCTCAATTAGGAGTACATCTTCCATTCCATATACCAAGGAGAACGAGGTTGCTCCTGTTGAAGTGCAGACAGATGTTCGATACCCATGCAGAGCAAAAGGGAGCATTTCATGCCAATCCTTATATGTAACAACCATTTTCTGGATAATTCTCTTGATATTCTTATTAGCAGCTTCAACAGCTCCATTCATCTTTGGCCTGTATGGAGACGAATTGTGATGGACAATCTTGAACTCTTCACACGGTTCTGTCATCATCTTGTTGTTCAAATTCGAGCCATTATCAGTGATGATTCTACTCGGCACACCATACCGGCATATAAGATTGTTTTTTATGAAACGCACAACCACCTGTTTGGTAACATTGGCACAAGAAGCAGACTCTACCCATTTGGTAAAGTATTCAATTGCTACCAAGATGAAACAGTGTCCATTTGAAGCTTTGGGTTCTATCATCCCGATCATGTCTATACCCCACGTAGAGAAAGGCCACAGGGAGGAAATCACATTGAGAAGTGTCGGAGGCACATGGACCTTGTCTGCATAAACCTGGAATTTATGGCACTTCTTTGCAAATTTGTAACAGTTAGATTCCATTGTCAACCAATAATAACCTGCCCTTAGCATCTTTTTAGCCATCGAATGCCCATTAGCATGAGTGCTAAATGAACCTTCATGAATCTCATGCATCAACATGTCTGCTTCGTGTCTATTCACGCATCTGAGCAAGACCATGCCATAATTTCTCTTGTATAACACATTTTCACTGAGGAAGAAACTGCCTGCCAATCTTCTCAGTGTCTTTCTATCTTTCCTCGACGCACCAATCGGGTATTCCTGAGTCTAAAGAAAATGTTGGATGTCATAATACCAAGGTTTTTCATCTGCTACCTCCTCTGTCGTAAACACATGAGCGGGCCTATCCAGCCGTCGAACTGTAATACGGGGTATAGCACTCCAAGTATTCACTTGGTACATGGAAGCCAGAGTTACCAGAGCATCCGCCATTTTATTTTCATCTCTAGGAATGTGATGGAATTCAACTTTATTGAAGAAGGGTAGTAATCTTCTAGCATAATCTTTGTAAGGGATCAATCCAGGGTAATGAGTATCCCATTCTCCTTTAATCTGATTTATTACCAAAGCTGAATCACCATACACATCTAGAATTTTGATTCTAAGATCAATAGCTTCCTCAAGACCCATGATGCAAGCCTCATATTCCGCCATATTATTAGTGCAATCAAATGTTAACCTTGCAGTAAAAGGAATGTGCAATCCATGAGGAGTGATAATCACAACACCAATTCCTTTACCATAAGCATTCACCGCTCCATCAAATATCATACTCCAACGAGATTCGGGGTCGGGGCCTTCCTCGGGCAATGGTTCATCACAATCTTTCACTTTCAGGAACATCACATCCTCATCGGGGAATTCATATTATGCAAACTGATGATCTTCTACCGGATGGTGAGCAAGGTAATATGCCAACACACTACTTTTGATAGCTTTTTGAGTGCGGTACTAAATATCATATTCAGATAACAACATCTGCCAGCGGGCAATTCTCCCAGTAAGAGCAGGCTTCTCAAAAATATACTTGATTGGATCCATTTTGGAGATCAACCAAGTGGTATGATTCAACATATACTGCCGCAAACGCTTTGTTGCCTAGACCAAAGCACAACACGTTTTTTCTAGCATTGAATACCACGATTCACAATCAGTGAACTTTTTGCTGAGATAATAAATGGCGAACTCTTTCTTCCCTGTTTCATCCTGTTGTCCCAGAATACAACCCATGGATTTATCTAACACTGTTAGATACATAATCAACGGTCTTCCTTCTACGGGAGAGAGCAAGATAGGAGGTTCAAGAAGATACTCTTTAATACACTCAAATTCCCTTTGGAAGTCATCCATCCACACACAACCTTGATCTTTCTTTAACAACTTAAAGATCGGTTCACACTTTGCATTCATGTGGGAAATAAATCTGGAAATATAATTCAAACACCCGAGGAAACCCCTGACTTGCTTTTCAGTTCTTGGTGCTGGAATTTCTTGAATTGTTTTGACTTTATCAGGTTCAACTTCAATTCCTTTCTGGCTAACAATAAAACCCAACAATTTCCCCGATCTAACTCCAAAGGTGCATTTATTTGGATAAGCGGAGATGATACTTCCTCAAATGCTGAAACAACTTCAACAAATCTTCTATATGCCCTTCTTAATTTTGGGATTTTGCAATCATATCATCAACATATACTTCAATTTCATTGTGCATCAGATCATGGAATAGGGTTTTCATAGCCCTCTGGTACGTTGCACCAACGTTCTTTAACCCGAAGGGCATCACTCTGTAACAGAATGTTCCCCAGGATGTGTAAACGTTGTTTTTTCCATGTCCTCTGAAGCCATTCTTATTTGATTATACCCGGAAAATCCGTCCATGAACGAGAATACCTTGAATTTTGTTGTGTTGTCCACTAACATGTCAATGTGAGGTAATGGAAAATCATCTTTTGGACTAGCTTTATTTAGATATCTTTAATCTACCCACATGTGGACTTTTCCATCTTTTTTCGCTACTGGGAAAATATTGGCAATCCATTGAGGATACACTTACGTCACAAGAAAACCAGCATTAATCTGCTTTAGGACCTCCTCTTTGATCTTTACTGCCATATATGGGTGAGTTCTTCTCAACTTTTGTTTAACTGGAGGACACTCTGGCTTCAACGGCAAACAATGCTCGACAATGTCTGTATCTAGACCCGGCATATCTTGATAAGACCAAGCAAAAATATCCACATACTCTTTCAACAGCTCAATCAACCCGCTTTCCACATCAGGATGCAACGATGCTCCAATCTTGACTTCCCTCGGATCTTCTTCTGAACCCAAATTAATCACTTCCAAAGGCTCCTTATATGGCTGAATGGTATTTTCCTCGTGCTCAAGAAACCGTGAGACCTCTTCTGGAATCTCATCATAATCTTCTTCTTTAACCCCAAACACAGGACATTCAAAGTTGGGAGAGGGTGCAGGGTCATTGTATTCAACGGGTTTTTTAATTAATCTGCACATGTGATTTATGATTGCTTTTAGAAACTAACACATATAATAAGTGATCATGCAGATTAATTTTCAGTTATTATTTATTTTGAAAAGGGTTTTTTATTTGATTACCATTTCCTAAGAAAAAGCAGAAAATAAAGACATATTTTTGGAAGCAAAGACAACTTTTATTAATGATCTTAAAAATCAAAGCAAACAGATAAACCCATACAATACTTTCACCTTGGGCAGAGTGAAAGCTTTTCAAAAGAAAGAAACAGATTAACAAAACAAATTACTTTGAAATATGTATGAAAGAAGGAACATCAATGGTGACCCAGTTCTGAACTCGGACTCCATGCGTCACATAATTCGGTATTTCCTGCTCTACTTCATCCTTTTCAACAACATTAATTCCAGAACCAATTGGATGGAGGTAGCCTCCGCTGCGGAAAACATCATGATAACTGTTCACAGAAGACTTTGACTTTAAACTTTCGCCTTTGCCATTCTTAGAAGAGAAACCCAAACCAGTTCTATTTTTGTTCACGGGTAGATCCACAAGTTGTCTCCAAACTGCATCATGACCATTGCGCACAACCTGCTGCGCGTCCTTCAGCAAAACCATAGAATTCTCATTCCTCCTTATGTTGTCAATAGATAGGGCTTGGAACTGGGTTCCAACAGCAGCCTCATCCGCTTCTACGATACTGAAAATATCAACAACGCCTACTCCCCATTTA
Source organism: Vicia faba (assembly GCA_948472305.1). Lineage (NCBI taxonomy): Eukaryota > Viridiplantae > Streptophyta > Magnoliopsida > Fabales > Fabaceae > Vicia > Vicia faba. The sequence continues at coordinate 726,773,802 of OX451739.1, forward strand.
TGATCACCACCTTCCCTTCGCGCACAAAATTTAACTTCTTATGCAGAGTTGAAGTGACATCCCATGCTTCGTGTATCCATGGTCGTCCTAGAAAACAACTATATGCGGGAATAATGTCCATAACCTGGAAGGTTATCAAGAACAAATGTGGTCCTATATGGATGGGCAAATCCATTTCACCGATGACAGATTTCCTTGAACCATCAAAAGCCTTCACAATGATGCCACTCGGGCGCATAGGTGCTCCTTGATACTTTAACTTCATGAGGGCACTCCTCGGTATAATATTAAGCGCAGATCCGTTATCAATTAGCACATTGGACAGTGAATCATGGCAGTTCATAGATATATGGAGGGCCAGGTTATGATTCCTCCCTTCATCTGGTAACTCATCGTCACAGAAACTCAAATTGTTACATGACGTAATGTTTCTAATTACGCTGCTGAATTAATCTAATGGCATGTCATTCTCCACAAAAGCTTGGTCTAGTACTCTCATCAGTGATTCTCTATGAGCAGAGGAATTCATCAATAAAGCTAGAATAGATATCTTTGAAGGAGTCTGCAATAGCTTATCTAAAATTTTGTAGTCGCTCATCTTAATTATCTTCAAAATATCATCCACTTATTTCTCTAATGTAGCTCCACTAGTCTCTCCTGCAGCCTTCTTAGGCTCATCATTCTCAGCAATTTTCTTTCCAACAATAACAACTCTTCGAATAACCGGCGCAAACACACGACCGCTACGGGTCACCCTGCTATTATCAGCTATATTTCCAACATCTGGCATTGGCTGGATGGGAATCTCTACCCCATCTTCTAAGATTGTAGCGTTGTATTTGTAAGGCACAGCCTTGTCTGATTCATAGGGAACAGGACCTGGAAGACTAATTACCAATGGGGTAACAACTGGTTTGCTATGGTACTCCACCTCAAGATGAGTGGGTGCACCAAAACAAGGTACAATGACATTTACCCCTTCCTTAACATAATCAGCCTTCAAAAAGTCATTTCCGGCAAACAAATCTTCGTCTGAAGAGAAATACTCATTTGCGGAGGCATACTCTTCCTCTGACTCTTCTTCCATCAAACAAACTTAAACCATATCAATCTCATGATAATCATCTATCTGACCTGTGATCCTAATAGTTCCATTGTCTAACAGCAACTGAACACCCTCTCTCACAATAGAACATCCTCTGGGATCTAGACAACAAACTATGCAAGATCCATGTTGGTGTTCCACCTGACCAGCAGTACGGCAGAAGGTAGCATGCAACTGCACGAGATCCTCATTCAAATGATCCACATCAAAAATTCTGAATTCACCCGGACATCCATAAACCATATTCACTTCCTCTTCATATTCTGCCCTAGGACTGATTATATGGATTAAACCTTCATCCATCATCTCCTGTAAATCAGCCCTTATCTTCTTGCAACCCTGTATATCTGTACTGCAAATAGCACAACTGGCATGGTCATGCGTATAATAACTGAATTCACAGAGGTCTGCATGCATCTTCACCAAATCTCCTCTAACCAGATTAATGTCAAAAATTCGAAAGTCGCCTGGACAACCGGCCACCATATTTATAGCATTCACTCCCCCGTGTTTGGGTAGAGGATTGTCTTTCATATTAGGTCCCACGTCTTTGAAAGATAAAATTACATACTTCACAAACCTTTTCACTTCAGTCCTCAAAGGATAACAATTCTCAACACTATGCCCTGGTGCTCCCTGATGAAAGGCACATGTCTGGTCTGCTTTGTAATACCAAGGCAATGGTGATGGTATGGCGGGAGGTGGTCGTGTCTAGACCAACTTCTTCTGAATCAATGCTGGTAGTAGCTCTGCATAGCTCATGGGAATAGGATCATAGTTCTCCATTCTCTGATTATACCCTTGATTCCCCTGTTGGGATGGTCTCTGATAAGCAACGGTAGTCAGAGCGGCATTCATAACAGGAGTAACTGAGGCGACTTCTTTCTTCTTTGTAAACCCATAAGCTAGCTTTTTCACCCCTCCGGATCCTTCACCCTTTGTCAAACGGCCTTCTCTTACTGCCTCTTATAGGCAGACACCCATTCCTACCATCTCTGTAAAATCACTTGTGCAGCCACTTCGCGCCATCTCTGCACATACTCTTTGAACAATTCTCTATCTTTCTGAACCATGGCCCTAAGCTGGTCACGGTCAGGCGCCATGTCCACATTGTACTTGTATTGTTTAATGAATGCTTCTCCCAAATCATTAAAAGTATGGATGTTGGCGCTGTCTAAACTCATGTACCATTTCAACCCTGCGCTGGTCAGACTATCCTGGAAAAAGTGAATCAGCAGGCGCTGATCATCGGTGTGGGTAGACATTCTTCTTACGTACATCACCAAATGAGCACGAGGGCAAGTGTTTCCCTTATACTTCTCAAACTCCGGGACCTTGAACTTAGGAGCCACTTTAACATTCGGGACCAAACACAGCTCATTCACATTCTGCCCAAATAACTCTTTTCCCCTAAGAGCCTTCATCTCTCTTTGCATTCTATCAAACTGCTCTTGGAAATCATCCATTCTGTCATAAAGACCCAAATCTTCACTCCGCGGAGGGAAAGGACGACACATATCTTCATTAACAAACGGATCCAAATTCACTGAAGGAGGTGCAGCAGGAACAGTATGCACCACAGGAGGTGCAGGAGTAACAACATTTTGAACCACTGGAGCATCTTGAGGGCCAAGATTAAAACCTTCAGGTGAAAAATTCTCTGGCATTCCCCATGGATAACCCTCAGGCATACGGTTTTGAACAACAGCCGGAGTAGCGGATACAAGAACAGTAGGAACTTCAGCATTTTCCCTTGTTGGTTGAGGTTTAACACTCGGTGGCTGATTCTGAGCAACCACCAGAGCTTCCATCAGAGTAGTCAAGTTAGCCAAGCCAGCCTTCAAAGCGGAAACCTCTTCGCGTAGCTCGCGATTCTCCTGTTCTAAGTTGTCCATCTTCTTTTTGAAATTAGCCCAAGTGTTGTAGTGATGAGTCAGCTTGCTGAACAAAGTAAAGAAGCTGGGTAAGACACCTAGATATGCATAACAAATGCAAGAAATATGTGCAATATGATGCATGATATGCAATGCATATGATTATTTTTACTTTATCATTTAATATTTCAAGGGATTTATGGTTTATAGACATACTGCAAACATCCAAGTACTAAAGCTTTTGAAATACTGGAATTTTTTATTATAATAACTTCAAAATGGATTACAAGTTTCAATGATCCCAAGTACAAGATGAAAATACAATCTAAAATTCTGAGAAAAGGAACTGATAAAGATCAATCTGTATGCTGGCGCTTCCCTGTGAGCCTGGAAATCTGAGCCCTCAACCTCTGGTTTTCTTCCACATGTCTGATGGCAACCTCCTTCCAATCATCTGAAGCAGGAAGTGAGTAATCAACACCTGTTTGAGGCTTAGGAGAAAATAAATCCCCTTTCCTCTCCATAGACTCCACCGCTCGACTCTCAACGATCTCGATCAAATCATCTTTCTCCTTCAGGTCTGCTCTGTAGGAACTCTCTAAAGTCTGGAACTTGTTCTTCCAAGCATCCCTTTCCTGTTGCATCCTAACCAAAGCAAGTTGCAGCTCTTATAGATCATCTAACAAAGGAGGAGTGGTCTTCACAAACAAATTAGGCATGGGTGTCTCCCGAGTATATGGCATCTTCAACTGAATGGCTCTCGATCGGACCCACTAAAGATATGGCTCCAAAGAAACAGCACCTCTAGGTCCCAAATCCTTCCTACTCTTCTTATGAATGTGACGCCAGGCCTTCGCAATCTGCTCCCTAGCTTCCCTATGGTCTTCTCCTTCCTTCAGAAAGAAACTAATCAAATGAATAATGTTTGATTTATCCCTCATCGGGTAACTAAGCTGTCGCCGTGCAAGAACAGGTTTATAGTTAATTCCTCCCTTTGTACCAAGAAGAGGCACATTGGGGAAACTACCAAAACTATCAATAATCTCCACATCCTGGTAAGCTCGATGATACCAATCAATATCCGAGTGAGTAAGTGCCATGATCTTATGAGCCCAACGTGGTTCCTTCTTGACATCCCAAAAAAGCATCAGATTGAGGCATATGAGAGATAAACCACCGGTACAACAAAGGCGTGCAAAAGATAATCATTCCCCCATTATGGGAGCTCCGAAGATGAACAGAGTAATAAGCATCACCCAACAGTGTAGGAACCGGGTTTCCAATCATGAAAATCCTGATAGTGTTAATGTCGACAAACTTGTCCACATTAGGAAATAAGAATAATCCATAGGCGAGTAAAGCAAATATGACCTCAAAAGCAATCGTACTCTTCATCCTGGCAAAGTAACGAGCTTTCTCCAATAAGAACTGAGCTGGTAATCCTCGAATCCCTCCTTTGGTAGTCATATGGGCTTCCACCTCAGACTTCCCCAGATGAATCAAAGCAGCAATCTCATGTGGTTTTGGCTCACCCTCCAAACCAGTAAAAAGAACACGATCGGTAACAGGTAAATCCCATAGATAGGAATACTCTTCCAGTGTTGGAATCAACTGATAATCGGGAAAAGTAAAGCAGTGATACACCGGATCATAGAACTGGACCAAAGTTAAGAGAATACCCTCCTTCATTTTCAGCTTCATGAGAGGAATAATGGATCCATACTTCTTCCGAAAGTCTGCAGAACACTCGATCTCGGGAATTAGACTGATCAACTCATCTATCTTAGGATCCTTGAAACTGTATTTCCCGGTCTTTCTCTTTCCAGAATCCATGGTTTAAAAGTACCTGAGATATTCACAAATAGTCAACCTTTAAATCCCTTGAAATATTGTTTTCTTCAAAAGATGCTTATGAGTGCATGGATGCATGATGCAACAATCACACACAAGATCACACATATAGGGTTCATAGGTTCAACGTCACAAGCATGACGTCGAAGGTACTACCCATAAGGTATTGGTCTAAAAAGTTATCACCTGCCGAACAAGGTTCTAAGAGGTTCCCAGAGTCTACATCCTTCCTTCGGATATTACCAACTTCCCGATTAACTCGGTAATTAGTAATATTCTCAAGAAAGACTTTTCTGAGTGTATTAACGCGTGACAACTATTTTTGGATTACTCCGTCATAGCTTCCGCACTACACCTAAAATGCCAAGATGGGTTAGGTAATCTACGATCCTCAACTTCAGCAGGCTCCCAGGTCGAAAGTAGTACGTCTTCCTGATTACTCGGTAAATGACACTACAGTCAAAGGGGCCTCCACTGAGTTGGGGATCTCATTCCTCCTTTTTTGGGATTACTTCCTCAAAGTTAACATGACTATACCTCCCGTCATATCTTAAAGTTTTGCCCAAGTCCGGGTATAGGACTTTTGAGTAATCACCAAGCAACCTGTAAACCAGGAAAATCCAGACAAACATATATACAAAATATAACACATAAACACAATAACACATATACAGATATAAACAAAGATAGGCTCAACCCACTTAGGGATGGACCAACAAGAGGTCAATATTTCCCCAGTGAAGTCGCTATTTTTCTCTAGCAGTAGAAATGTTCAAGACTAAGCCATTGGATTGACTAGACTTTATACAAATCAAAATAAAAATCGCCACCGCGCTTTATTGTTTCCAAAGGAATGGGAAAAGAGCGAATAACCCAAAAAAAAGGGGGAAAGATTCAAGGTAAGGGGGTTGGTTATGCAAAGGAAAGGTATTAGCACCCTAAACATCTATGGTACTCCGCAGGAACCTCTTTGAAAAATCTATATATTTTGGCTATAAAAATGTGTTGTATATAAAATGGATGGTGGAGGTGAGAAAATAAATATTTTTATAATTTTTGCACCCGCCGCAGTTGTGAACCTTTAGTGCCTAGGTACCACCTTTCGTGCAATAGGGGATCAGGGTACACGTAGTTCCTCTTTTAAAAATTTGAAACACAAGTGTGTTGGTTAATTTTATGAGATAAGACATCATCGTCATTGTCCGTATGGAAAACATACTTACTACCCACAATCATGAGAAAGGAGAATTTGCATCATCTCAAAGTGGAGGATATGGCTTGGATTTTAAAATCAACAATGCCTCACTCAACACCCAAGTGGAAAATATCTCTCTTTACTACATATTGTAGAAATATAGTTGCTTGCATCACTACAAGAATTGACAAGAGTCTTAATCTTTTAAGAAATGTTTTTAAAATAAAAAGCCAAAGGGGCAAAAATGGTTTGAAATGAGATTGATTGACTTTTAGTCTTCTCACAAAAATGTCAAGGTATTATTAAATTGATTGAAATTTATTTATGAAAATGTTTTGAAAATGCATGGACCTAAGTCCAAGTTTATTATGAAAGTGTTTCAAGTTTAGAAATAAGAGGAGTTTTTAAAAGGAGGGAGAAGATTTTTGAAATTAAAGAAGATCGGAGGAGATGAAGAGACTATTCTAAAGCATAAGGTAAAAGCTAGGGATCAGAACCATCTAACCAACAAGAAGCCAATACTTGACATTATGAGTCAATATAGAATTCTCATTCTTTGGATTAAAACCAAGCAAGCAAAGATACTAGACCTTTTGAGAGAACCAAACTTCAAGTGTATAAAGTCTTCGCAAAAATTGGGCAGAGTAACGGCTATATACGGGTGAATTCCATATTACAAACAAAGTATGTACTCACAATAACTTGCACACAAAACAAACAAACAACCCAATGTCTTGAGGTAAACCTCAAGAACTACAGACAAAATATCAAATAAAGTCACAAAGTCTCCAAGATAGGCCAAAGTCTCTAATCATATGTCCAAGAAGTCAAATACTCATAATGCCAAGGATAGTAACCAAATAGTCCAAGTATCATTAAAGATTTTTTATGGTTCATGTTTATTATTAGGTGTCTTTAAAAGGAAAAGAAAAGCTCAAGTGAGAAAAATAAAAATGACGTAAAAGTAAATGCTCAAGTGAGCAAAATAAAAATGGCATAAGAATAAATGCTCAAGTGAGCAAAAATAAAAAAAATGGCATGAAATGTAAATGCTTAAATTAAATGGTACATAAAGCATAAAAAAATAAAAGCATAAAGTAAAGTCAATTGTTAGAAATTAGTGGTTAGTTGGATGACCATCTTGAAACTTGCATTTGGAACTCATTAGAGGATTGGTAGAACCAAAGCCTCCACACAACAAGTTTCATTTGCTTTTTGTCAAGTATATCATCCATTTTGGAATCCTCAAAAGTAACATTTAATGATCAACGATGTTTAAGTGATCTGCATTGACCAAAGATGTTGTAGATCCATTAGAGGATTGGTAGAACCAAAGCCTCCACACAATGAATCTCAAGGTTATTGGATCAAAGAGATCAAATTAACATATTTGGGCTTGCAATCATAAGTTTGGGCCACGAATGGTCATTTATTCGAATCGGGAAAAAATTTAGCACTATGTTAAGCAATCGTAAGTGGACTTATGTAGAAGTCACACCTATTTTGAGGCCGGTCAATAGCAATCTATGTACTTCATGATTGGATAAATGATATAGAGATCATCATCCCTTAACATGTAGCACAATTAAAAAAGAAAGGGATAAGATGAAGAGGGAGGGGAATGATAAGCTAATTTGGATCACCATTTCAAAATTCTTTCATTTTTAAATTCAACCACTCCTCTAGATGGATTAAAGCACTAAATATATCATTAATCTAAAGCACCAAAAATGAATTAAATAATTCACTCTTAGGTAGATTTGAATTGATGAACATTTATCCAACTTCATCTACATCACAAAGTCCATTGAGTTTAAAGACAAATTGGACATTTAAAATTGCAATCCGAATTATCCATCAAAGAGAGTGAGCAAAAAAAAAGAGTCGAAACAGCCCCAAAATAAGGCAGAAAAAGTATTTTCGACATTGTTGCAATCAATTGTGCTTCGACAGCAACCTATTGCATTAGTGCAGTTTTTTTAGAATCAATTTTCTATGACAATCAATTGCAATGGTACAACAATTGATTGCAACCTGTTAAAATCAGTCGAAAACAGCATCTCAAGGATCAAATTCTTTCCAACTTTTCATCAAACACCTTATGATCATGTATCCAATTAAGCATGAAAATTCCATCAAATTATGAGAAAATAGCACTAATGGAATCATAAAACAGTGCTCAATGAATCAAAACCAGAAATCCACAAGACATCACATTGTGAAAGATGATGATCCAACTTACCAAAGGTAGAATTAGAGAATTATCAAACAACTTCAAGAATTTGCTTCAATTCAACCACTAGAATCAATTACCAAAGCTTGGATGTAGAGAATTGATGAAGAAAAAGTGTTTGGATGAAGGTTTAGCTCAAAGATTAGTAAGATTCACTGCAAAGCTTACTATCCTTTTCTGAAAATGGAGCTTTGAGTGAATTTGGTAGATGGAGAGAATTGAGAGATTTTTAGCAAGATGAGTTTGGCTATCAAAAGCTTGTGATTTGAATGAAATGAGGTCCCTATTTATAGAGTTTTAGGATTGGGATTAGTGGTAATTTGGTAATTGATTCTTGGAGCCAAAATTGAATTAATGATATAATTTTCGAATTATGCAGAAAAAATGGAGCCAAAAATATGACAGATTTGAAATTGCTGGCTTTTTTCAAAAAAAACACGTGTTTTTTACTGCTATGTGTCGACACATGAGTCGTATGCGTCGACACATCCTAGTTGTATAACACAACATGAGTCGACGCAAGCTTCTATGTATCGACACATTCTGCTATTTCAACACATTACAGAATCAAATAATATGCATGAATCGACACATAACACGTATTTGTCGACACATGCTAGTTATACAAACAGGATGAGTCGATACATAACATGCATGTGTCGACACATGATAGTTATACACAACAGGATGAGTCGATACATACCTTTATGGGTTGATTCATGTTGTCTTTCTCCACAATACAAAATCAATCAACTTGCATGAGTTCGACACAAGCCTCTGTGGATTGATACAAGTTGCCTTTCGACACAATACAGGATCAATCAATTTGCATGAGTTCGACACAAGCCTCTATGGATCAATACAAGCTGCCTTTCGACAAAATACATGATCAATCAATTTCCATGAGTTCGACACACCTCTATGGGTCGATGCAAGCTGCGGAAAACCTTATTTGTCGGATGCTTTGACTTGGTACCTACAAAACACAATTTTTCAAAGACAAAGACAAATATTTTTTGTATTTTGGTTAGAGGTTAATTATCAACGCATATATAAAATACACAACTAAGGTGCTTGTAGATTCCTCAAGAGCAAACTTAAAGATAGGGTATAGAAAAAAGAGGAAGAACCAACCCTAATGTGATTTTGTTATGATCAATTTGACATGATATGATAGGGGAATCTTAGGGGCAAAAATTGGGGTACAACAAGGCCCTGGAGAGGTAATGATCAGGGGAGTAATTTGAGGACTGTCAGTAATCCTTATAGGAATTTTTGAGGAGACCCTTTTAGGATTATTAGAGATGGTAATGATTGATACATCTTCACACAAACTTTTCTCAGAGGGAACCCTCTCAAAGAGGATCTCCCAATAATCAATCAAATGTTGAACACCTATCTTTCGTAACCAATAACCATTAGGCAGAGACGCACACAGTTGGAAACCTTCACCACAGCCCGGAAATAAATCGGCTTGTAAGAGATTCTTCTTAACAACTGGAAGAGGAGTAGTTAATTCACCCACAGATGAAATAAACAGAACATCATCAACAACATTGATACCCCTGTCATGCTTGGGCGTTGGTGCAGTTATTATGGGAGTTTCAGGAGGGTCAAATTTAATCTCCTTTGCATCACTAAGATCCTGAACATTGTTCTTCAGAGCCCAACAATCATTGGTATCATGTCCTGGACTGTCAGAGTGGCAGGCACACCGAGCATTTGGATTATAACGGGGAGATGTAATGTTTGGATTTTGAGGAGGCTCCCTCAGAGTGACCAAGCTAGCCTTTATTATATGTTGCAATACCTAAGATAAGGAATATTGAGTCTGGTGAATTGCCTTCTAGGAGCATCCTACTTGCACTGATTGTTGTGTTGTTGAGTTGATGCAGAGTTGGAGATCATTACAACTCCTACCGTCAGACGGCGTTCAGCTTTACCCTGATTCCTCTGGCCATAGGAAGCACTAACTTCCTTCTTCCCACTGAAAGGCTTCTTCATAGCACTCGAAGGTGAAACCCCTTGAATTTTGCCACTTTTGATGCCAGCTTTTACTTGTTCTCCCATCAATATCAGCTCGGTGAATCCAGCTGAAGAGCTTCCGATCAGATGGTTGAAAAATGGGCCTGATAAAGTACCCAAGAACATATCTACCAACTCTCTATCAGACAGAGGAGGTTGAACTATTCCTGCAAGATCTCTCCACTTTTGGGCATATTCTTTAAAACCCTCACTAGAACTCATAAACATGCTTTGAAGTTGTGTACGGGTTGGAGCGAGGTCAACATTATATTGGTACTGCTTGTAAAAAGCAGCATCCAGATCTTCCCAATTGTGAATGTTGGTTCCTTCCAGTTGATAGAACCATTCCAATTGCATCCATGACAAACTCTCCTGGAAGAAATGAACCCATAAATTCCTTTCAGCTGTGTGGGGTTGGATCTTCCTAACATAAGTCCTTAAATGTAGGTTGGGATGGGAAACACCGTCATACTTTGCAAATGCGGGAACTTTGAATTTCTGCGGGATGGCCACCCCTGAGACTAGTCCTAACTCTTCAAAATCTATACCAGGTACCCTCTAAATCTCCATAGCTTTGAGACGATCCTCCAGCTGTTTATACTTGTCACCAGTAGGAGGATATTTTTCTTTAACATAGTTTGCTTCCTCTTCATCAGTCACTGGGTTGTTATCTTCTTCTTTTGTCTTCTTGTCGTCCTCTTCTTGATTATCCCCCTCATTTGATGGATTTGAGAATTCTAGAGCTCGCTTGGCTGGTCCTCTAAATATTCTTCCCATATTCAGGACGCCGGCCTGTTTCGTTGCCTTCTTTTTCTTCTCTTTGGTGATGAGAGCTTTCAGATCTTCTTGTCCCTTAGCCATAGCTAGGAACATTTGTTGGAATTGAGCGTTATATGCTTGAAGATCCTTAATGTTTTGTTCAAGAGCCATCTCTTTTTGCTGAAATAAACAATGAAAAGATAAAAAAACATGTCTTGAAATACCTGCTTATGTAATGATATGCGTGACATGTTTATGCGATGTTTTCAAGGACTTCGGGAAATTTAATTTTGTGAACCAAAATGAAACAAAGGTTTTATTAGTAAAAATACAAATTACAATTTCTTTTTAGGCTTACAATTGAAAATTAAAAACTCTTAAAATCTAAGAATCAAGTCTCCCATGGGCGATTCCTCTTCGTGTTGAGGTAGACATTAAGACTTTTTTCTTCGTGAAGTTACTTCTTGAGCTCCAACACATTCTTATCATTGGTGTAAAATTGATCTCTAAAGGTATCTGGTTCTTCCTTCAGCTGAATCCAGGATCTCTGCAACTCTTCAAGATCAATGGGCATGTCAAGATGAAGAACTGTATAACAAACATCTCCTTCGGTGATAGGCTTCACAAGAACTAGCAAGATGGTTATGTATGGAATCATAAGGTTTTTGGTGCAAGCTCGTACCCATTTGAAAGAAGGCTCCATAGGAATGGAATTCTTATGCCCCGGAGTCTTACTATCAACCTTGTTTACCATGGGCCAAGCTCGTATAAACCTTTGACGATACCCTTGAACATCATCCTCGTAGTTGAACATAATGCTTTTGATAAGCATGTCATGGTGACCATCCCTTCGAGCATAACCGAATTGTCGTAGAGCCAGAGAAGGATTATAAGTGATACCTCCCCTAATGCCAAGGAGTGGGACATTAGGGAATTCCCCACAGCGGTCGATGATAAATACATCTACCATAGACCGAGAATACCAAAGAATATTCGAGTGAGAAAGTGACATTATCCTTTGCGACCAACCCAAACCTTGTTCATTCTTCAATATTGATTAAGGAAGGTGTGAAATAAACCACCTAGACAGCAATGGTATACAACACATAAGAACCCCTCTTCTCTTCATGAAACGAGTGTGAAGGGAATATAAGATATCTCCGAGCAAAGTAGGAACAGGGTTACGACAGAGGAAAACCTTGACAGCATTCACATCGATGAGTATGTCTGGATTAGGGAACAATACTAACCCTTAAATTAGAAGAGCCATGACTTCTTCGAAAGCTTGGAAATCCAAATGATCCCAAAACAATTGATCCTTTTCTAATAGGAACTTAACTAAGAAACCCTTGACTCCATTTCTTGTTTCCTAGTTGGATATAATACCAGACCATTTCAGATGCAAGGCTGCTGCAATGACCTCTGGCTTTGGAGCCTCCTCTAAACTAGTGAAAGGCATCTGATCAAGAATAGGTACACCCAATAATTGAGAGAACTCTTCCATGGTGGGTACCAACTGATAATTGGGAAATGTGAAGAAATGGTGTTTGGGGTCAAAGAACTGAAAAAGTATACCCATTATCTTCTCATTAAAGCTTGAGGTAACTTGGTTGAGAAGTTGACCATATTTCTTGGTGAACGAGGAAGTCTCAGGAACCGTTGATACTAGTTTTTTGAGTTGGAGAGGTATTTTCACAAAGCTAATTCGGACGGTATTTCCACGAATGGAAGTCATGATCTGCAAAATAGAACAAAGATAAATTCCCTTGGTCCTTGAAAAGGTTAGTGAAATGAATATGGATGTTATGATGCATGATGTTATGTTTGAACAATTTAATCACACACAAGACCTTAGGTTTAAGCTTGCGTGGGGTTTATAGACAAATACCCTCTTGAAGTTTAGTTGGTTCAACCTGTCCTAGAAAAATAATCGGGTTCTAAGGAGTCTTAATATCACTGATCTTTCTTTATTAGGCATTGTTTCAGCTCAGGCGATCTTTTCTCACAGCCAAAATATCCCAAAAGTCTGATCTCAATGAGTGTAGTATCGAGTATCAACCAATCCCCATATTTATACCGAAGTCGGCTATCTCACTAATTTTTTAATGGCTAAGTTTGTTCAACTAAAGGTTCTAAGGTCAGTTAGTGCTTTATGACACCACACAGCCGCACTGTATTCTCTTTGATTCAACATAAAGGATACCGGTACCAACAAATGTGTTACACCAACGCAGCCATCGCTTCAACCATATCGGTCTATGCCGTACAGTCTCCATGATCTATTGTTGCTTACCTAAAAGTGCCCCAGATCCGGGTATAGGATCTTTAACATTAACCGCAGTAAACCCTTTAAAAATAAAGCATATAAAACACACAAGGAAAGTGATTTTAAAATGATCTAACTCTAAGGTAACCCCACTTTATTTATTTTCCCTAGAAGAGTCGTCAGTTCTGTAATATGGTGGCAGAAATGACTGTTATACTGGTTTTGCATTTTATTGCAATGTTGCGGTTAGCAAGAGTCGCCGCCAACTTTTCTTTTATCCAACAAAGGAAAGGGTGAAAAGAACAGGAACGACCTTTCGAGATTTTTCTGAGTAAGGGGGGTAGGTTATAGAAAGGGAAGGTGTTAGCACCCTTTTCATCCATAGTTATCTATGGGCTCTTAGATGCTAGCTCATTTAAAATTACCTTATGATTGTGTTTTTGAAAAAAAGTATTTTGAAAAGACGCCTTAGTGCGAACTTTGTAATGTTTCTCGTATTGTTGAGAACATATACAAAGTGTTTTTGAAAATATTTTTGGAAAGGAGTGTATGTGTGGAAAATGTTTTATTTGAGAAAGGATCTAAGAACTAGCTATCTACTCAAAAAGGTTTATTCTTTTCCTCTTTTCCTTTAAACAGTGTTATCCTACTATTAGGGAGTAGGTAACCCTAATGTTGGATGTTTGAGGGACAACCAAGGGTCATCGTACAGTCACAAAGGCAACTTGGCAAGATACTTTAGTAACACCCCTAAGGTTTTAAGATCATGTAATAAGGCAACATCGAAAGGGTAATTTTATGATCTTTGAACCAAAGGGTTGCCACTAAAATCCCTCACATTCGAGAGTTGTGACTATTTTATTCCGAAGGCAACCGAAGTGGGAGTACCCTAGAGGTGCACATGTGCGGGTGTGTTGTGTTTAAATTATTTATCTTTGTGTTAGGTTTGCTAACATTTTGTTTTAAATTTCTTGCCATGCAATCCTATTACCATACATCTAAACAGTTCAAATATTAATGCAAGAATTTAAAATGCGGAAATTAAACCTAGCTATTACAGGGCCTCGGGGAGGGGGATTTACAAGTCCAAAATTGAGGGAATAAAAACAGTAAATGTCCTAGTTATTCTATTACAACCCATAAGCAGATACACTAATAATAAAATAAAAGTAATAATGCTAAAATAATTAACGCGCGCGAATGTGAAAGGACGTCTAAAACCCTAAAATATTTCTAAGTAAAAGAATTTTTTTTTGTTTATTTGGGTAAATATTAAATTAAATTAAATATAACCTCAATTAATTAAAATAATAAAAAAGGAAAATAAAATTATTAATTAAAATTAATTCTAAACAAATATAATATTTTTGGCATTTTTTGTTTAGGAAACATTGAAATTTTAACCTAATTCTAATTGGTTTTAATTTATGAAATAAAGTCAAAAGTAATTAACTAAATTAATTTATGAAAATTAAATTAAATAAAAAAAACCTAAATCCAAGTTTTTATATTTTTTTCTTATTTTTATGATTAAATAAAAATGGTTTGGAAAATAAGTAAATATAAAACAAATAAATAATAAACTAAAAAGAAAATATTTTAAAAAATAAAGATGGGCCTGGTGTTCAGAGTGAAATGGGGGTGCAATCTGGAAAATGTGAGACCCATGTATGAGGGAGCCCAGGAGCTATATTGGATCTGGTGAGGGGATCTTTTGAAGGTTCACGATGGGGGCGCACATTTGAGGCCCTTGGATCGGGTTGCGTTGACCTCTGATGGTGTAGATTTGATAGCATATGGTGCACATGTATAGCCTGGATGCATTGGAGCTGCACAGAATAAATGGAAAAATAATATGCAAGAGGCAGGGATCAAACCCCTGCCCTTGCACACACGTAACGCTTTAACACACAAACACCCAACCGTTTGGACGACTTTACATCTGGAAGTATATACCAATTGATAATAATATAATGTAAACAAGTTAAAATGCTGAGTTGTCAAACACGCGCGCTCTAGTGGGGTCCAAATATTTTAAATGAACCAATTAAAACATCCTATTGGGCCACGCCACCCTTTGACCTGTGTCCGGTAAGTCCAACCATCGGTGCCGGTAGTTTCCACTGTCTTTTTCGGTTGGATCCCCTACAAAACATGATGAAATAAAAACAAAACAACACAAATCAACTTTAAAAAGTCTCCTGATCACGAATACGGCCTCTAAAGTTGCTAAAGCTTCTTGTATCATTGGTTTCGAATACAAAACCCCAGTGACCGTCAAACATGGCAATATGCATTTCTGATGTCAAAAATGACATGCGACCATTCAATCATGCCATAAACTCCATTATGAGTATACATGTAACATCAAATAGGATTAAATGTTCCTACGATTAAAGATTGAGAAATAAGAAAATTTCTTACCACCGGTGAATTTGGATAGGTCGTTCAAGGGCGTTTTCGGGTCTTGTGATGAGCAGGGATGAGGCTTGGGAGTCTCAGGGACACGTTATGATGCCTGTTTTGACTGAGGAAGGCTAGAAACTTGGTTTTGAGTTTTTACAACTTTGGACAATTTTTGCAATTTTGGTATGGCTTGTTTAGGCAACTTGTGCGTGTCCTTTTCTTTTGATTTGATCTTGTATTTATTATAGAGGAAGGAGAGAGGGTGATAAAATTGGAAAAAGATCAAGCATTAACCATGGTTTAATCACATAGATCAAGTTTTGAAAACATGCCTTTTTTGAGATATTTCATGCCATTTTGGCTTGTGCACGAAAATGGCAAGGTTGACAAGCTATATTATGATGTATGGGCCTTAGAAAAATCAACTCATGTGTTGGCCCATTGGTTTTATATTTTATTTAATTTAATTTTTGAATTTATTTGAATAAAAATCCAAAATAAATAAAATAAAAATCAATATCATTCATGGATAGGTTTATATTCCCTTAGATATGTCTTGAACATGTTTGGGCCCTAAAAATTAGGCCCATTAACCTAAAAACACAAATTTGCTCGAAGTGTATTTCTTGAAATTTCTCAAAATTCCCCAACTTGTGCAAGCCATAACTTGCTCAATTTTTATCCTCTGGAGATGATATTTGACTTTTTAGAAAGCCCAAGATGTCCTTTACAATCTCTCTTTTGTTCAATTTTTCATTTGGAGACTTTACCTTTATGTAAATTATCTGGGCAAAAAGTGTCTTTTGTTGACTTTTTGGAAATGATTTGTAATGTCTGAGCTTATATCATCCAAATAATGCATTTCTTGAACTTGAGGGCAAAATAAAAGTTACAGGGAATGGAATTTTCTTCAGAATGGGCTTTGGTTGGGGAAAAATGGATGAAGCGTGTAAAAGTTATGCCTGGTCAAATTAAGAGCACTCTTTGAGCAATCATGATCAACCCTTGATCAAATGATGAATATCACTTCAAAATGTTGATGTTGACCAAAAATCTTGAAGTTTGACTGTATATTGGCCGCAGTTGACTTTTGACCTAGTACAGTTGATTTTTGAGCAATTGACTGAGCAAGCTTGTAGTGCAAGGCATGAAACTTGGCATGGACATTCTTTAGGACATATTAGGGACCATGGACATCACTTGAAGCCTTTGCAACCCAAAATTATTGATGGAAAGTGAAACCCTAGTTAGAAGGAGAATTTGTCTTGCCAATTCTTGGCCAACCTTGAGCAATTAAGGACCTCTATGAGCATGTCTTGAATAAAATGAGAGGGCAGATTTTGGGGTACATCACCATACTAACCAGGGTTACAACAGATATCGTGCAGCGGAAAAACCGCACCAAAAGCTCCTCAACATCCATCAGGCACAACACAAATACCTTGCACACAATCACCATAGTTCAAGTGCAAGCAAAACAACCTTAGGTTAGAAAATGAATCAAACCTAACATAGCAGCTCACCACCAAAGCTACAAGCCTGATAACAACAGACATGTCAAATACACACCCTGTCATGAATAGTCCATCCTCCACTTCTAGGGTCCATTCAACCACCAATATGAACTTATCCAAGTTCAAATAGCTTTTCAGTAGAAATCTTCTACCTTGCTCATAACCAGAAAGTAACCCCCTCATATCGCATCTAAAATAGATAGGACGCCTGCTCTAATACCAATTGAAATTCTAGTATGACAGAATTCAGATGTTCTATGACAAGTTGGGACATCTGATCTGACTTAAATAACACAGGAAAGGTATAAACATTAAAAACAGTACTGAAAAGCAATAAACAACACACAAAAGTTGTTAACCCAGTTTAGAGCAACTCTCCTACTCTAGGGGAATACCAAGCCAGGGACAATCCCACTATGATACTATCAAATCATAAACCCTATAGAAAACATATCAGTTTACGATCTATCTCACTTAATCAATACCCATGCTATACTTCTATCTAAGACTCACCTAGATATGAGGCCCTCCTCAATCCCTCATCAATCACAACAGTGATTGGACAACAACACGGGAAGACACACTTCCATGACAGAAAATAGAAGACACACTTCCTTGACAATACTCATCAAGACACTTGATAAGAACACAACTTGGAGTTATTTAAAAGCTTCCTCCAAGAACAATACTCAACTCATTACCTACAGGCTTCTGAGTGAGAACAAAACCTTGAAATCTAAGGAACATAATCCAACTCACAAGTAGAATGGATCACACATACCAACTCTCCTAGAGAGTGGCTTACATACTCATCTCTAATGATTACATATTTCTAATTCTCTACTGGTACCTTTACCTAGGTTACAATTCTTCTATTTATAACCTATCTCCCAACTAGATTTGGGCTTCAAATCACAACTTTTTAGTTGTTACAAATTTGCAGAAGATTCTGCTACAAAATAAATCTTCAATCAAATCTTTCCTAAAAAGTCTCTTTATTTAGAAAGTCAATATTCTTCAATATTCTTCTTGATTATTATTGACCTGCAAATCAGCACCACATAATATTGCATAATATTACTAGAATATTCCTAATCTGTTAAATCATAATAGAATCCAATTCTTCAGCTCAGCTAAGGCGTAATGTCGTATGACCCTGCATAGGACATCTTATTCAACATGTTGCTTCAGATGTTGAAACACTTCATCTCAACATGTCCTAACATAAGATAGGACTTCTTGCTCAACTTGTTCCTGTTTAGTAAGTTAACACATCCTATCTAAAATACTGTTGTCTTAATTGTTTTACAAAAATTAATGACAATCCTAAAAGTAGAGAACTTACAATTTTCTTTTGTTTTCTTTTAGCATTTGATAAGAAACAAAGTAATAAAGACAAATTTGCAGTTGTGGCTGCAAAGAGGGTTATTGTTGCTTCATCTAAAGATAGTGACTAGACTGAAGGACCTATCTTGACGAAGGTCACATCAAAGGTAACGCTCAAATACGTCATTGTTTGAACTCTAGCATGTAGGTACATTTTACTAATAATCTTTCATTGTTTTCAGGTTGCTCAAAAACCTTCACAAACTCCAAGAAAATGAAAAGAACCTCAACCTCAACCAATACCAGTTGAATTAGACCCTTAAGATCATTCACCTAATACAATAAAACCATCTAAGATGAAGTAGTCGAAAATCACTGACTTCATTTCTGAACAGAAAAATGTTGCATCTAAGCCAACGAAGTCTAGTGCTCACAGAGCATTAAATGTTGATCTAGAACTCACTTCAGCTATCTTTGAACAGGCGAAAAGCGAAAACTCTAACCCTAGGGCTAAGGGTTTTAAGGTATCTGAATTTTACTTTGCTTTCATTACACTTTGTTATTTTCAATAAATGTGAATGCCTTCTCCTTTTGCATGGTGATAAAACTAGAACTGTAACATCCAATATCAAATATGATATTCATGGGAGCATTGGTTCCCCTTATGTTCACCTCACGCCCCATAAAGGATCGAATAAAATGTCCAATAGTGACGTCAACCTTCTTGGTGTAGTTCAACCAAAAGAATTTATTCCTACTTCTCCTTCGTCAACCCAATCATCTGACACCTCAAGCGAGAGTGAGAATGAGCAGCATGCTGAAATGGAGATCCAAAACAATGTTGACTAGGGCCAAGAGAAGACAAATGACTCTTCCCCCTTAATTATGCACCATGAAGAAACTCAATTGATAGAAGAAGATGAGCACTTATCCAACCTTGATGTGGATATTCAAAATGAAGAAATGCAGAAAGAAAAATCTCAGCAAGATATTGCAAGTGACCCTCATCAACCTTTTGGTGCTATCTAATATTTTAGGTCCCCTTTGAATACTAATACAACTCCTCTTTCCCAAGAGGATTTATTGACCTGAAGGTCAACAATCCTACAGGGTATTTGAAGGCAATCATTAATTCAAGGGACAATTCTTCTGATAAAGGCACCAATTATTCGACTACAACTGAAAGCCAATCCTCTGCACCACATGTTGATCAACTCCTTCGACAAATTAAGGCGAAAGCCTTCGATGTTGATTTGTTGGATTACTAGAGAATAACACGCATGCTTGTTATAGCATTAAGGAGTTGGTGAAACAAGTAGACATCTTGAAGATTTCTCCAGAAGCTGCAAACAACATTATTGACCTTGAATTTCTCTTGGATCAAGTCACTGTGGATCTTCCGTGCAACCAAGAAGTTTTAAACAATATTGGAAACAAATTAGAAACACAAGTGTCTGAATGGGATGCAAACATTGAATCCAACAATAAAATTGAAAAGTTGGAGAAATATCTTTCGCAAAGCAAAAAGAAGATCGAAGATTGTACTGCCAACATTTCCTCTTAGGAAGAACAAATCAAGATGTTGTAAGCCACTATCGAGAAAGCCAAAGCTCGTCGAGAGGAAATCAAAAATCTTGATCGCAAGGAACTTGATGAGGAGATCAAGGTGGGGGTACATCACATTGATAGAGATAAAAAACTGGGGATCAAAATCGAAGCTCTCATTTTGACTCAATCCACAATCGAACTTTGTTTGGCAGTGTCTACTGGGAAGTATAAACGCATGAAGAGTTCACTTCCTGCTGAATTTGATAATTAGCAACATATCATAACAATTTTAAACTTCTCTTTATAATTTTGAAGTGTTTTAAGATTTGTAACGAATAACTAATCCATTTTTGGAAATCTCTGTATTACCATGCTTGGCTTTTTATTTTGCATTTCGATTACTCTGCTGATATTTTAACTTCATGAAGTATAGGCTTATATTTTTTCAAATAATTACCATTTTCCCTTAGAAGTCTTTGATCTTCTTCTAACTCTTAGATCTTATAGGCATTGTTCGAAAAGACTTTGATAACTTGGAATGGACCTTCCCAATTTGGGAACCATTTACCAAATGTTCTATCCTTTAAATCCATAGGTAGGATTACTTTCCACACAAATTATCCAATCGAGAAAACTATAAACTTAACCATTTTACTATAAGATTTATCTACTCTTTTCTCCTGCTTCCTTAACAAATCTAAGGAATTAAATCTTTCTTCTTCTAGATCAACCAGTTCATCTAGCATCATATTCCAATAGGAATCTGATGGAATCTCATACTGTTTTTGTACCCTGGTTGATTGGAGATAAATTTTCACTGGTAATATTGCGTCATGCATGTACGTTAGTCTAATGGGCGTAGCATTGGTTACTTTCTCTGGATATGTTCTGCAAACCCAAAGAATTTGATTTAACATCTTATACCAGTTCTTTGGCTTTTTTCTTACATGTTTAGACTTTTTTCCCAATCGCTACTTTGTTTGATGCTTCGACTTGAAATTTTTCTGGGCATAATAAGGTGTGGATGTTAATGTTTTAATCCCTACTTCTTTTGACCAATGAACAATGATCCTTGATCAGTTTTAATGGTCTCAGGGATTCAAAACCTGTAAATTATGTTCCTCTTGATAAATTCAATCACGACTTCTTGATCAACATTAACCAAGGGAATAGCTTTAATCCATTTGTTAAAGTAATAAGTCCCTACTAGAATGTATCTTTGACCTTTTAGACGATATTGGTCGAATCTCACCAACCAGATCTAAGACCCAACCTCTAAAAGGCCAAGGTTTGATTATCGAATGCAGTTTACTGGTAGGAACATGTTGAATACCTGCATGTACTTGGCACTCCTGGCATCCTTTAGCGAATTCTATACAATCTTTCAACATTGTTGGCCAATACATTCCTTGTCGAAACAACAACCATTTCATCTTTTGGCCAACTTGGAGAGACCCACATTCCCCACTATGAACATTTGATAGGGCCAAATACGCCTCACTTTTGCTAAGGCATTTGAGAAAAATCCCCTGAGGTGTTTTCTAAAAAAATTCATTTCCCGTAAGAGTATAACTTAAAGCACGATACCTGATTTTTCGCTCGGTAAATGTTGTAGGGTTTTCTAAATAATCAACTAGTGGCTTTCTCCAATCTGCATCTGTTAATTATCAATGGAAAAATTTTCTAAATTTTATTCATCTATGTACCCCAACTTAGTCATTTCTAAATCTAATGGGGAAAGCTTAGTTTCCATAAATCTTCCTCGAACTTCAATAAATTCTTACAACTTCTGTTTTGACACCTTATAACCATATGAAATTTGAGCCAAGTCGTTGGCCTCCTAATTCTTGAGTCGAGGGATGTGTTTGATGTTTACATACTCAAACCTTCGCATCAATCTATTCACTATGACGAAGTACATAATCAAGTTCTCTTTGACACATTTGTACTCCATAGTTCTCTATTTGACAACTAATTAAGAGTCACCTCTTATTTCGATTCTAGTTGCCCCCAATTCCAACAAGATTTCAAGGCCAACTATTAAAGCCTCATATTCAGCTCCATTTTCGAGCAAGAACCATCAATCTTGTACTTGAATTTTGTTAGGAGAAATAATTAAAGCTCATATCCCAATTCCTTTTCTATGACTAGAATCATCGAAGTATAACTTCCAAGGACCGATTCTAACAAAGTCTTGAGGAGCTTCGATCACGGTGTGATCGAATATGAAGTATGCAACTACTTGCTCTTTCAAAGCTTTTAAAGGCATCTAAGTTAAAGAGTATTCACTTAAGGCTAATGCCTATTTCACAATTTGACTATGTAAGATTGGTTTAGAAAGTGTGTGTTTAATTACATCAAAGTGAGATAAAACATAAACGTCAACTAGCTTTATATAATACTTTAACTTTGTACATGAGAAATACAGACATAGGCACAACTTTTCAACCACAGTATACCTAGTTTCTGCATCGTTAAGGACTCGACTAAGGTAATAGATTTCTCTTTCGACGTCATTGTCATCCTCTTGAGCAAGCATGTTCCCTATTGTGACATCAGATGCAGAAATATACAATCTCAAAGTGCTACTTCTACAAGGAGGTGACAATATTAGAGGGTGAACAAGGTAGTATTTGATCTTGTCGAAAGCTTCTTGCTGCACTTGCCCCCACTCGAATCCTTCCTTTTTCAAGAGAAGTAAAGGTGAAAAATCATGAGTCTTGCCACTAAGATTCGAGATTAACCTTCTTAAGAAATTAATTTTTCCCAGTAACAACTGCAATTCCTTCTTGGTTGATGGTGTTTTCGATTCCATGATGCCCTTTATCTTGTTTTTATTTATTTCGATCCCTTTTTTTGTGGACCACAAAACCCTGAAAATCCCCTGCCTGCACATGTAGCGGTATTTTCACAAGTATACAAATCACATCAGAGTAAAACAAAAGATTATCGTTCCCACAGAGACCAAATGTCAATCTATTGATTTCTATTGTTACAATGTTTATCTAAGGTGGATCGAATTATTGTTTGAGAGTGCACAGTAAAACGAGATAGTAAAAATGTAAATTTAGATGAAAAGATAGGCTTGAATGTAATTCACGTCAGTTAGATAATAATCTGATGGTTTCTAAACAAAACTACTTATGGGAAACAAATTTACTTTTGAAAAGAATCAATTTAACACGAATTGTCGCTTTCGCGTATCCAAAATCGAGTTTACTCTCTAATTAATGCATTCTATTGTACCTTATAAAAGGTGTATATTGCGTTAAAGTAGTAAACCTATTTTTAACAAATTGGACTCTTAACTCAGTTAAAAAAGTGATTTTGATTTGGAATGTTTAACTTAAAAGGGATCCATGGATTTTGCTCAAGGAACCGAATTTTAAACCTATAAACGCGTTCGAAGAATGTTTCAAAATCGTTTTCTAATAGTTTTAAAAACTCCTAATTAACTGGACAAAGTGCTTTCGCCCTCTTTGGACAGTTAAAACTAACCATGTTTAACTTTGAGAAATTAACGACTTTCGATCTTACCCAATAAAATTTAGTACTGAAAACTTGTGTTAAAAATCAAAACAGCCTCTAAAGTGTTTCTACAGATACGATATATAGATTATTATCATACTGGCGATCCTTACATTCTAACCTTAAAAAACTTAGCCAGACATGGAAAAAGAAACAGACATGTTGAAATTGATCATTTTAAAATAGATTATAAAACTTAAAAGGCGAGTAAATTATGCAAGTTAACAAACAAGTAGACAAAGACAAAACAAGAAATTAAATCAATTAAAGAAAGTGCAAGAAAATAAACAAAATAAGGCAAACGCGGAGTAAATAAAGGTAATGCAAAAAATGAATAAAACCTGCTCCAAATCGGAGGCTTGAAATCTAATACAATTGGAAATTAAACTTTGACTTGTAAAGAGAATGGCACAGGATTAAATGTATAAGTTCTCCAACCTAATCACAACAACAGTGCAATAATACCCCGATGTGACAAATTATCGCTTTTACAAATGGTGAGTTTACACTTAGTGTTGTAAACTAAGTTGGATTGTTTGAAAAGAAACTAGAAACGCCTATTTATAGAAAAAACGAAAAACATTGGAATTATAAAACTTCCCCCCAACTCCTTTTGGGCGGAACAAAAATAACAAAGACGGCGCACACCGTCCCTGCCATGGTGCCTACCGTCTGAACTCATGTAGAACATCATGAGATCGTGGCAGTTTCCTAGTTGTTGCAAGCAGACACATCATGGTGCCTTCTATGGTGGCCGCCATGTTGAACGCTATGTGCACATTTTCACTAAAAAACTTGATTTCTTAGGTTTTTGGCTTTGTTTCTTCAAGAAGGGCTCTAGGAAAGCAAAGTACCTAGAAATAAGAAAAAAATGAAACATAGCACAAGAAAATATACTAATACTCTAATAAAATGTGTGAAATCTGAGTCAAAAACACATCGTGTTTCAGTGTTACCAACACACTAAAAACACATTTAAGACGATTCATTTTCAGACCATGTTTTCTTATCCTTTCGAAGGATTTTCTAAGATTGTCCAAGTGACTTTCTCTTGATACAAATTTCACAATAATATCATCAATATAAATCTGCATGAAAGTTTCGATGATGTCATGAAAAATGGAGTTCATTTCCCTTTGATAAGTTTTCCCAGCATTTTTCAAGCCAAAAGGCATGACTATCCCATTCGTAGGTAACTAGGATACCTGGGCAACAAAAGGTTGTTTTAGGCACATTTTCATTAGCAATGAAGATTTGATTATACCCTGAATAGCCATCAAGCATACTAAGGTATCAAAACATGCGAATGAATCGACCAATTTCATCCACTGGCATATGGTATTCATCTTATGGTGTTAAAGAATTAAAATATTTGAAGTCAATGCAAACCCTCAAAGTCTCATTCTTTTTAATTTTAAGAACTATGTTAGCAATCCATTTGACGACCTTGTGGTGCGGAGGAAACCTACATTTGAGCAACCATTGGATTTATTCTTTAATCCTTGACAGGATCTCTAGTGCGAATCTCCAGTGGATCAAATATTTTATTTTAGGCCCAGCCCATTACTGAACGCACCCTCAATTTACCTCGCTAACAAAAAACCTTACCCCATGTACTATTTGGCCCAGTTCAATATCTGAACTTGGGCCCTTGCTGAACCAACCCCCTAATTTTGCTATGTGGTTCAAATGCACACCTCCCGTGTGTTGTGGGCCCAAATTCATTATCTGAATTTAGAGCCTTACTCTTCATACTCCCTAGAATTGCTAGATAAACTAAAAATACACCCTCTGCATAAATTAATTAAAATTATACTTTTTTTACATTTTCTTTTATTTATCAATTTATTTATATTTTCATGATTAAAATATATTTAAAATAAACTCTAAAATTAATTATTAATTTAAATTTAAATTTTTACTAACCCATTCACCTCAAGAAAAACGTCTTCTAATAAACACAAACCTCTTGTCTGACTTTGAGGTGTTAGATGTCATTCTTCTGCACCTAAAGAGGAGATTCCCTCTAACCGATATTTGGAGTAGACTTCAACAAACATGGCATTGACTAATCATTATACCACAAATAGACAGTTTGGAATAAGTTTACTGCTCCCAATCTTCCAAAACACAAGGATGCCCTTCAATCCTTGCAAAGACAAATGTTCCATCATGTGAGACTACCACATAACTGAACTCATGTTTGAGGAGAAACTTCCCGAACAGTAAGAATCATGACCCTTTGGTTCCAAAATAAACTCCTCCTCCTTTCTCTAGACAAAAATTTGAAATGCTCATCCTAGGTGATTCAGATGACACTTCAATAGGTAGACACCAATCAACCATAGAATTCTAGTTGATACATCTTCAATACACACAGCCCTTAAAAGACCTTTCCACAACAATTGAACAAGAGTTCCATGCTCTCATAGACTTGATAAGTGATATCAAGTTTGAGTAAACAACCTTTATCCTGTTAATGAGAAACACCACCAATCATATTGAGAAATATAAATTCTCAATACAAGGATATCAAGACATTACGTCTGACATTTCTTCAAGAATCTCCAACTCCAAATTAGAGATTCTTCTTCACCATGCTAGGAACACCTTGAGATTTAAACATTCTCCTCCTTTAATAGCAGTACGACATGTGGTTAGTGCGCACCACCATTACTCCCCTCAAGTAGAATCTGTTTTATAGCCACAAACAAGATTCCATAAATCTGGCTCCTTTGATCAGAAGAATAAACCAGATGTCAGAGAGAATTTCCTTGACATTTAACCTTTGTGAACAAGGAACCTGGCTGAGATAACACAACTCTACTAGACACTGGAGCTCAGCCTCTACACTTGTACTAACTTGGATCAGAAGTAAACTGAACTAAGAAGTAACAATTGGTTTATCAACATTCAACTATTCCACCAATCTAAGACATGTTTTCTGGAAAAAAACATCTTAGATACACAACCCAGATGCCTCCTCTTCTAAATCATTAGTAGGTTCCAAACACATGTGATCATTACACATTTATTTAGCACCCAAAGCATCTGCTATTCAACATGAATCCTGCACACCTACTGACATGATGTCCCAACATCTGGTAGGACATCAAATCCCTTCGTCTGGAACACAAAAATGAAATTTGTTCTGAAGCCATCACTGCTTCTAGAAAATCAAAAGATCCCTTGATCACCTTCAAGGTCTTCAAAAATAATACAAGCTCCGGCTAAACCAACAACAACAAGACTCAAAGTCGCTTTCCTAATTAGGTCAAGAATTAGGAAGACTATTTCAAAGGCCAAATTGAATGGCTCTATCCTCTTTTCATTAGTCTGTCAGGTAAACAACATATTTCTTAAAAAATATATCAACCACACACTAAAGTGCCTTTATGAGTGGACTTGAGAAATAAAACTCAAGTATCATCGGCAACTTTACACAGATGGTTGAAACAATCTTGCACCCTAATACCATGCTGACCAGGGTTACAACAAGTATCGTGCAGCGGAAAAAACACACCAAATGCTCCTCAATATCCATAGGCACGACACAAATACCTTGCACACAACCAGCATAGTCCAAGTGCAAGCAAAACAACCTTAGGTTTGAAAATAAATCAAACCTAACACAGCAGCTCACCACCAAAAGCTACAAGTCTGATAACAACAGACATGTCAAATACACACCCTGTCATGAACAGTCCATCCTCCACTTCTAGGGTCCATTCAACCACCAATATGAACTTATCCAAGTTCAAACAGCTTTTCAGTAGAAATATTCTACCTTGCTCATAACCAGAAATTATCCCCCTCAAATCGCATCCAAAATAGATAGGACGCCTGCTCTAATACCAATTGAAATTTTGGTATGACAGAATTCAGATGTCCTATGACAAGTTGGAACATCTAATTTGACTTAAATAACACAGGAAAGGTATAAACATTAAAAACAGTACTAAAAAGCAATAAACAACACACAGAAGTTGTTAACCCAGTTTAATGCAACTCTACTACTCTAGGGGCATACCATGCTAGGGACAAGTCCGCTATGATACTATCAATTCATAGACCCTAGAGAAAACATATCAATTTACGATCTATCTCACTTAATTAGTACCCATGCTATACTTCTATCTAAGACTCACCTAGATATGAGGCCCTCCTTAATCCCTCATTAATCACAAACAGTGAGTGGACAACAACACAGGAAGACACACTTCCATGACAATACTCATCAAAACACTTGACAAGAACACAACTTGGAGTTACATAAAAGCTTCCTCTAAGAACAATACTCAACCAATTACCTATAGGATTCTGAGTAATCAATTCATTTACATGAATGTTCTGGTACAAGAACTATTTGTTTTGCTGAGTTTGGGCCAAAATGAAAGTTTCCATGATTTTCTCAAGGCTCGGTTTTGGTGGCACAGCTTTCATAGGTTGGTTTGGTTTTTGAGATTGATAACCTTGTGGTCTTTGAGGTGCAGAATTTTGAATAGCGTTATTGTTTTTATAGGAGATGTTTGGGTGATTCCTCCATCCAGGGTTGTAAGTGTTTGAAAATGGGTTTCCTTGGGCATAGTTGACCTGGTCTGCGTTCATTTCATTTAATAAGTTACACTCTACTACTTAATGTCCTTTGGTTCCACAGATTTTACACTTTGGATGGACTGCAGCTGCAATGGCATGGTTTGTAGACATGTGTTCGACTTTCAGGACTAGAACATCCATTTTGGCTTGCATCATATCCATACAATTTATCTAATGAATTCCTCCTTGAGTCTCCTTTTTCTCTTGTGGTCCCCGCTCTGATCCCCATTGGTAATGGTTTTGAGCCATATCTTCGATGAGAGTGAATGCCTCAGGGTAAGGTTTGTTCATTAGTGCATCGCCAGCGGCAGCGTCGACGGTCATGTTAGTGCTATAATGGAGCCCGTTATAGAAGGTATGAATGATCAACCATTGTTCTAGGCCATGGTGTGGACAGGCTCTTAATAGTTCTTTATATCTCTCCCAAGCTTCAAAAAGTGATTCTCCTTGATTTTGAGTAAATCTGGTGATTTGATTTCGAAGGACTGCGGTCTTACTCGGGAGAAATATCTAGCAAGGAACACTCTCCTAAGGTCTTCCCAGGTTGTTATTGAGTTGGCTGGAAGGGAATCTAAGCAAGAGCATGTTTTATCTCTAAGGGAGAAAGGGAATAGTCTTAAATGAATCCTCTCAGGTGTAGCACCGTTGGTTTTAAAGGTGTCGGCTAATTGGATAAAAACTTTTAAATGTTGATTCGGGTTCCCTGTATCGAGGCTTGCGAATTGATTTTGTTGTACTAATTGTAGTAAAGAGGGTTTCAGTTCAAAATTATTAGCAGCTATAGTTGGGTTCACTATACTAGAACTGGGTTCCTCATCAGATGGTTTAGTGAATTCCTTAAGGGGTATTCAGTTACGGTCTTCGGCCGTTGCTCTCATAACTCGCTGGAGTAAGAGACGTGCGCGAGCGTAACGTTCGAGTTCCTCTATAGGATCTACTGAACTTCTGGTACTGTGAACTCTTTGCATTTACCGGCTAACAAAGCCTTAGTCTAGATGGTATAACAATAGGGCACGAAATTTGATGAAGTTGGCCCGCGACAACGGCGCCAAAAACTTGATGCGGTATTTTTGCAAGTACACAAATCACGTCAGAGTAATACAAAATATTATCGTTCCCACATAGAACAAATGTCAATCTATCAATTTCTATTGTTACAGTGTTTATCTAACGAGGATCAAATCAATGTTCGAGAGTGCATAGTAAAACGAGATAGTAAAAATGTAAATTGAGATAAAAAATATAGGCTCGAATGTAATTAACGTCAATTAAATAATACTCCGATCGTTTCTAAATAGAACTACTTATGGGGAAAAAAATTTTACTTTTGAAAAGAATCAATTTAACGGGGACGGTTGCTTTCACGTATTCAAAGCTGAGTTCACTCTCTAATTAATGCCTTCTATTGTCACTTATAAAAGGTGCGTATTGCGTTAAAGTAGTAAACCTATTTTTAATAAATTTGACTATTGACTTAGTTAAAAAAAGTGATTTTGATTTGGAATGCTTAACTTAAAAGGGCTCCATGGCTTTCTCTCAAGGAACCGGATTTGAAACCTATAAACTCGTCCGAAGATGGGTTCGAAATTGTTTTCTAATAGTGTTAAAACTCCTAATTAACTGGACAAAGTGCTTTCGCCCTCTTTGGAAAGTTAATACTAACCGAGTTTAAATTTGAGAATTGGACGACTTTCGATCTTACCTAATGAAATTTAGTACTGAAAACTTGTGTTAAAAATCAAAACATCCCCTAAAGTGTTTCTACATATAAGATATATAGATTATTATCATATCGGCGATCCTTACATTCTAACCTTAAAATACTTAGCCAGACATGGAAAAACAAACAGACATGTTGAAATTGATCATGTTAAAATAGATTATAAAACTTAAAAGGCAAGTAAAGTATGCAAGGTAATAAACAAGTAAACAAGGACAAAGTAGGAAAGTAAATCAAGTAAGGCAAGTGCAAGAAAATAAATGAAATAAGGAAAACGCTAAGGAAATAAAGGTAATGTGAAAACCGAATAAAACATGCTCCAAATCATAGACTTAAAATATGATACAACTGGAAAGTAAACTTTGACTTGTAAAGAAAATGGCGGCAAGATTAAATGTACAAGTTCTTCAACCTAATCACAACTACGGTGCGATAATCCCTCGATGTGACGAATTATCTCTTTTACAAATGGTGAGTTTAGGCTTAGTGTTGTAAACTAAGTTGGATTGTTTAAAAAGAAACTAGAAATTCCTATTTATAGAAAAAACGAAAACCTTGGAATTACAAACTACCCCCAACTCCTTTTGGGCGGGACAAAAATAACAAAGACGGCGTCCGTCGTCCCTGCCATGGCGCCTGCTGTCTGAACTCGTGTAGAACATCATGGGATCATGGAAGTTTCCTGGTGGTTGCAAGAAGACACGTCATGGCGCCTTCTATGGCGGCCTCCATGCTGAACGCAATGTGCATATTTTCACTAAAAAAACTTCATTTCTTGGGCTTTTGGCTTTGTTTCTTCAAGAAGGGATCTAGGAAAGAAAAGTACCTGAAAATAAGACAAAAACAAAATATAACACAATAAAATATACTAATACTCTAATAAAACATGTGCAATCTGAGTCAAAAATGCACCGTGTTTCAGTGTTACCAGCACACTAAAAACACATTTAAGAGGATTCATTTTCAGACCATGTTTTCTCATCCTTTCGAAGGATTTTCTATGATTGTCCAAGTGACTTCCTCCTGATATAGATTTAACAACAATATCATTAATATAAATCTGCATGAAAGTTTCGATGAAGTCATGAAAAATGGAGTCCATTGCCCTTTGATAGGTTTTCCCAACATTTTTCAAGCCAAAAGGCATGACTACCCATTCGTAGGTAACTAGGACGCCATGGAAACGAAAGGTTGTTTTAGGCACATCTTAATCAGCAATGAAGATTTGATTATACCATGAATAACCATCAAGCATACTAAGGTATCGAAACCTGCGGATGAATCGACCAACATTTCAG
Organism: Vicia faba; assembly: GCA_948472305.1. NCBI lineage: Eukaryota > Viridiplantae > Streptophyta > Magnoliopsida > Fabales > Fabaceae > Vicia > Vicia faba. Next base: position 726,805,046 of record OX451739.1, read on the forward strand.
CCACTGGCATATGGTATTCATCCTATGGGGTTGTAGAATTCAAATATCTAAAGTCAATGCAAACCCTCAAAGTCTCATTCTTTTTAATTTAAGGACCTATGTTAGCAATCCATTCAAAGTACCTTGTGGTGCGGATGAACTTAAATTTGAGCAGCCTTTAGATTTCTTCTTTAATCTTCGACAGGATCTCTGGTGCGAATCTCCTTGGGGTTTGCTTGATTGTCTTTTTCCCATGCCTGATAGGTAGCTTCAATTCCACCAATTTCCGCCTTAATCCAAGCATTGCGATGTAATCCTACACAAAGCAGGCTTTAAACTCTTTTAAGAGTTGCATTACTTCGATTTTGTTCTGGGCTGATGTTGGCCCTGATGTAAATTGGCATTTTTTTCTTCCCCATTAGTGAAATCGATTTCTTCTAAGGGATCTTATGCCAACATCTTGCATTAGGTGCTACTAGATCCTTTTCGAAGCCTAAAGGCTCATCATCATAGATGGCGTTGAGCCTATGGCTTGTGGTATCAATGTATGACCTATCATGTGGTTCTGGTTCGAAGTCCACTCCATGTCCCTCCAGATGAACTGACGTCTCTTTGGCTTTGACAGCCATGTATCTTACTTCAGCCTCCAAGGTCGACTTTAGTTTGTTTTTGGATATGTAAGCTAAAATCTTCTCCAAGAACATAGACATGGTTATTGTCTTCGTCCCTTCTTCCAATAGGCCGGAGTCTAGGCACCCCTTCTACAACATCTTCCTATCCCATAATTTTCCTATCCCACTAGAACCCATGGGTTGGATGTAAGTTGAGGAAGTATAGGGGTTTGTTTGATGTCGAATAAGCATGATCTGCAGAGCTGTAAGGCCCTATATTCGCTATATTTATGTCGAAGTTATGCCTATCTACATAGTTTACTTCAGCCATGTAGTAGCTTTGATATGCTTCGATATTCTCCACAATCCCATCTTCCCTCCAGATTGATATTCTCTGGTGGAGTAAGGATGGAAATTATATGATGATATGGATCCATTCCTTTCCTATGAGTAAGTTGTAGTTGGCCCTAGAAGCTATCACCATAATATAGTGGGTCTAGTGATGGTTCCCATTCTTAGGTTGACCTAAATGACACCCAAGGTGTGGCCAATTTTCCCTTCATATTTCGATAAGACCATGTTGTGAGGCTTCAGATCTCTATCAAACATTCCTAATATCTTAAACATGAACGGTGACATTAAATTGACTGTCTCCCCTCCATCTATCAGGATCTTGTTAAACCCAGTGCTCTCCACTTTACCCCTTACAAACAAAGGCTTTAAATGGTTCTTCATCCCCTCGTCTTTCCATTCAAAAAAGGAATTTTTCTCTTCGACTACGCCATTGTTCATTACATAGTAACACACTGGCCTATGTTTGGCCATTTCAGCTTCGTCTATTTCTTCGGTCTCTTTGAGTTCTATTACTTGATCATACTCGTAAGGCAACACAAAAATAACATTTTAATTAATATCCAGGGCTGACCCCAAACCTGAATTAAAATCACCAATCAGCATATCCTCATCATCAAGAGGTTGCCCTAGTATTTTTACCTTGGACTTTTCTCCTTTAGGAGAGAACAGATTCCTTCCCACCGGTCTTTTATCTCTGAACTTGTTAGTGGATTAAGGCTGGTTGATGCTAGATTCGGCCATACCTTCCTCAGTTGTTTCTCTCTCTGATTTCTTCTTTCTCTTAAATCTTCTCCATTGAGACCTAGACATGGGATTCTTTCCCTTGTAATTATCAAACTTGTATCCTTGCTGCTTGAATACTTGAAACTCCCTTCAATAGACAATCGAAGAGCCCCTTCCAAACTCAAAACTTCTCCATTTTCCTTGTCCTGGACCTTTGTTCTCGACAGGCTTCGCCCACTTATTTGTGTTTGCATATGCATTTGGTTTAAAAGAAGCTTGTTTATTTGCCCTGAGGTTTTTCCCTCCTTGTTGCTGCCTTTGGGGAATTCCCCTCTTGTTGAACGTTGTTATACCCCCAATTTTTCCCCCTAAGATCCTATATCATCCCATATCATTACAATGCACTAAGATCACACATTAGGTTTGATTCTCTTTTCTATCTGAAAGTTTTCTCTTGAGGGATCACCAAGCACCTTGAATTGTGTATCTTATACATGTGTGTCTTATTCTTAACTAACATCAAAATATGTATATATGTTTTCCTTGGATGTTTATATTGTAGGTGATAACAAAATTGCATCCATCTCACCATCTAACCTAGGGTTTTAAAGGTTGATCCTGAGCCAAATGATTATTCAATGGACTTCTAAAGCTTAAAGTACAAATCTATGGTCATGGAATTAAAATTATTTGGTCTAAAGAGTACTCTCAACTTCATAGATCAAACTTGTCTCAATTAGAATAGTTGGATTCACCAACAAGATTCATAGATTCATGTCTTTATTTCCATGACTTCTTCAACAATTTTCATTGGGATATAAGATCCATCATTAAGGGTGCTTCAAAATAACATCATTTCAAGGTCTAATTTTATTTATCATGCTTTAGTTTACAAGGAAAGTTCAAAGATGCAAAGTTGATTCAAGTAGTTTGACCTAATTGGACAAGTCCTTAGTTTTATGACCAGAAGTGCATAATTCTCTCAATTCTCAATATTTTGAAGTTGTTTTTTTATTTTATGGATTCTTATCATCATTTACAACAACTTCTCTTTACATGACAAGATTCAATTTTGCAAGGAAAATCATCAAAAGTTGAAAGGGGTTGCAAGTCACTTTTGTACTTTCAGAGTAAGGTTTGGTTGACTTCCCAAAGACTATATCCTATTAAATTTTTTAGATTTTGAGTTGGTTCCAAAGTAATGATTCTCTTTAAAGAGTCCTTAACAACTTCTCTTCAAGGATCTAAGGTCGATTTTGAATGGAAGATCATTAAAGTTGGAAGAAGATTACAAGTCCTTTGAAAAAGCTCTTAGATTCTCTAAAGTGACTTCCAAGGATCATAACTTGGTCAATTTTTATCTCCTTGAGATCATTGTTTTCCATGATATACTTCATGGTGTCTATTACAAACTTTGTTTCAAGGTGGAAGACTTAAAAATTCTTGGAGAGTCATTAAAGAATTGAAAAGATTATAGGTCATCCATGGACTCCTCAAGAAAATTTCATAATCTTCCAAAGGCCATAACTCTTTCAATTTTTTTACTTTTTGAGTGATCTCAATTCCATAATTCAATTTGAAGGGTATATTCCATTTCATATTCAAATATCAAGATCCAATTTTGTGTGGAAGGGCTTGTACCTTTGAAGAACATTATAGGTCATTTTGAAGATCAACACTTAGAATTTTTTCTAAGTACCAAGATCAGTTTGTTTTTCATGATTTCAAATGAATATAACTTTATGCTCAATTATCCAAGTGAATTTTTTCTTAGCACATTGTAAAGTTTATGACCTTGTTTTTCCAATGCTTCAAGAATCATGTGATAAAGCCCCATGAATAAGTTACACAATGGATTTGAAGTTGGTACCTTGGAACTGAAGTTTCTCATAGCAGTTAGAATACAAAATGCTTAATCTGGCTTCTAAACACAAAATTGATGTATTCTTTTGACCCAAACATATTTAAAAACATGATAAGAATAGTTTAAGCCTTTAAACGGAAGAATTGGTTGAGTTTTAGGCAAGGTTGAGTCACACTTTTCTCACTTCTGGGCTTCATACGATTTCCCTCCAAACCTCATGAGTTCGCACATATAACCTCACCATTCACTCTCCTATAAATAAAGGATCATTCTCCATCCATTTTCGAAGATTAAGACAACCATAATCACCTTTCTAAAGTCTCACTCAAAGCTTGAAATTTGAAAATCCATTTCACAATTTTAATCATTCTCTCTTCAAATTCTCTTCTGATTTTTCTTTCTCAACTATTACACAAACTCTCCATCACCTAAACCAAGCAATTCGAGCCATAAATCAAGCTACAGAAGTTCAGTTTCAAAACTCATATTTTGATATTCGTTTAGGTAGTTTTCTCAACCAAATTGATCCAAACAAGTTACCAAGTTGTAGTTCTTCTTCCTCTAAGTCTCACACTTCTTTTGGTTTTCGTTTTCATTGAGAATTGATAATTTATTTTTAAATATTATTTTCCAATTTTCCTCTAGTTTTTTTCAAAATCAACTAAGCTGTGATTTAAAGAAATTTTTCGCGAGGTTATGGTTAGGATCGTATGGAAGAGGCAAATCTAATGATACCACTATATGCTTTAAACATTTTCGTTTGAAGAATCTCATGTAATCCCCATTTGTAGGCATCTGGAGGTTGAAGATGACCTACATGTCGTTCTTCTACCAATAATAGCGTGACAATTATTTTATATTGATTGGATCAATTTAAATTGAATCACGTGTGTTTCTCACTAATGACCATAACATGCACAACGCGCCAGGTTCCTTGGATCTGATTACTAACGCGTTTTGACAATAATCAGATGGTCCACATTTTTTTGGTTTTATTTTATATTTTCTGATTTTTATTGAGATTCGTTCTTTATTCAGTGATGATCATAACATGTACATCGCGCCAGGTTCCTTGAATCTGAATACTAATGCATTTTGACTTGATCAGATGGTCCACATTTTTTTGGTTTTATTTTATATTTTCTGATTTTTATTGAGATCTGATGCTTTATTCAGTGATGACCATAATATGCACAGCGCGCTAGGTTCCTTGGATCTGATTACTAATGTGTTTTAATAATGTTCAAATGTTCCATATTTTTTTGGTTTTATTTTTATTTTCAGATTTTTGTTTTTAATTGTTTTAAACTTCAAAAAATCATAGAAAATTAATTTCATATTCAAAAACTATGAAAAAATCAAAAAAAATATTTTTGAATATTCTCTTTCTGATTCTTATTCTTTCATAATTGTATTTTAGAATTTGATATTTTTTATGATTTTTCTCATTTTTTGAATTTTTTTAATTGTTTAAAAATATTTTTAGACCTTTGAAAATTCTGAAAAAATTCTGGAAAGATCCAATGACATTTTGATAAATATTGGTGACCTTATTTAATTTTTATTTTTGATTTTACTATTTTTTATGATTTTTGGTTTATTCCATTTCATTCTTTACATTTCAAAAATAGTTTCTGACTTTTAAAAATTTTAAAAAAAAATTTCAACACTTGTTGACCTCTATTTGACCATTGGAAATTTTATTGGATTTTTATTTGGTGTTTTGATACCTTTTGAGTATTTCATTAATAAATTCCAATTAAATAATCATTTTTATATTCTATTTTAAGGGATTTTTATTTTATTTGATTTGGTTCTGACTTGGTAATACTTGAATACTTCTTGCATCATAAATTTCTTCAACATCAATGGAACTTGGATTTTGATAGGTCAAAAGACCAAATCCACCAGGATGGTTTATTGATTTTGAGGAAGTTAGACCTAGTTGCAATTCATCTTTGGCATTGGTTACATTGTGACTTCCCCTTTCCCTCTTCATCTTATGCCCTTTATTTTTTTTCCAATTGATGGTTCTTAGTGGCCCAAATTTTATGTTTGCAAGCCCAAGTATGATTAAGTGTTGAGCTATGGCCAATAACTTTGAAAGCTCATTGTTATGAGGCTTTGATTTTATTAATCCTCTAATGAGTCTTCATCAATTTTGACTTAGGCTCAAGGCTCAAATCATCGTGGATCATATCACTTGGATTTCTTCTCATCTCTTCTTTTATTTGATTGATTCTTAGTGGCCCAAACTTTGTGTTTGTAAGCCCAAAGATGATTAAATGTTGAGCTATGGCCAATAACCTTGAAAGTTCATTGTTAGGAGGCTTTGATTCTATCAATATTTTAATGAGTCTTCATCATTTTGACCTAGGCCTGATATTCAATTCATTATGGATCACTCATCTAAAAAAATTTCTAACCATCAACTATTATTCATTGACTTCTAACTATTAACCATTGACAATTGACTTTACCTTATGTCGTTACTTTATGCATTTATTGTATGTCATTTACTTTTAAGCATTTATATCTCATGATATTTTCCTTTTGCTCGTTTGAGCATTTACTTTTGGTTATTTTATCTTTTCTCATTTGAGCTCTCTTTTCTCTTTTTAAATACATTTAATAATCAACTTGAACATTAAAATCTTTGAGGTTACTTGGACTATCTGGTTACTATCCCTAGCAATGTGGAGTTGTGGATTATTGAGATTTAGGATTAGAAGCCATGAGACGTTGAAACTCTGATATTTGGATAATGTTTTTGCAATGTTATTCTGAAGTGTTTGGGGTTTACTCCAAGGTATTGGTTTGGATTTTTTTCTGTGTGCAGGTGGTTCGATTTTCATGCTTTGTATGTGATTGGGAATTCCTCTATATACAATTGTTACTCTGGCCAATTTTTGTCAATGAATACTTTTCTTGTGTCTTAATTCATCCGATGCTTGGTATTCACCTGAGGTTTAGTATTATGTTTGCTTGGTTTTAATCTAAAGGATGAGAATTCTACATTGACTTATTTATGTCAAGTTTCGTCTTCTTGTTGGTTAGACTATTCTTTTCCTTAGCTTTTACTTTGTGTACATAGGGTAGTCTCTTCATCTTCTCCTATCTTCTTTAATTTTCAAATCTTCTCCCTCCTTTTCAAAACTCTTCTTGTTTTTAAAATTTGAACCTCTTTCATAATAAACTTGGACTTAGGTCCATGCATTTCCAAAATCCTTTTTCTTAATTAAACCATTAATCAATTTAATCATACTTTAACATTTTTTAGAAGCCTAAAAGTCATTAACCTCATTCAAACCATTTTTGCCACTTTGACTTTTCATTTTAAATCTTTGCTCAAAATATTAGACTCTTGCTAATTCTTATACTGATACAAGCAACTATACTTTATGTAGTAAAGTGAGCCATTTTCAACTTGGGTGTTGAGTTATGGATTTTAAATCCAAGCTATGTCCTCCACTTTGAGATGATGCAAATGTTCATTTCTCATAATTTTGGGTAGTAAGTATGTTTTCCACTCGGATATGATGAGATGTCTCTTCTCTTAAAATTAACCAACACACATAAACTTTTAAAAACTTTTGAGGTGAACTATGAGTACCCTAATCCCCTATTGCACGAAAGGTGGTACGTAGGTCCAAAAGGTTCACAACCACGGCGGATGAAAAATTGTAAAAAATACTTATTTTCTCATCTCCACTGTGATACGGTGGGAAAGAACTGACTGTTTTTTGGAATGCTGGTTCACGTTTTGCGTTTGTGTTTGCAAAATGTCGCGGTAAGCAAGAGTCGCCACCGTCTTTTATTTTATCCAACAAGGAAAGGAAAAAAGCACAGAAAAATTCCTTTTTCGAGATGTTTCTCGGGTTCGGGGGGTAGATTATAGAAAGGGAAGGTGTTAGCACCCTTTCTATCTGTGGTTATCCACGGGCTCTTAGGTACTTGCTCATATTGTTTTCAAAATTTCTTTTTCTTTGTGTTTGTGGGTTTGAAAGAGTTTTTTTGTTTGAAGGTGTAAGTGTGAAAAAGATTTTGTTTTGTTTTGAAAGAGAAAGTACTTAAGAACCATCTACTTACTCGAAAAAAGAATTGTTCTATGTTATCTTCCTTTAGATAATGCTATCCTACTATTGATGAGTAGGTAGCACCGTCGTTGGAGATTAAAAGGTCAATTCTATTAAGGGACGTGCGGTCACTAAAGCAATGTTAGGATGCCTTAGTGGTAACCCTAATATCTTAGATCATTTTATCCGAGGCAACCGTTTCAAGGCAACTATGATCTTTGGACAAGAGGTCGACCTCCAAAACTTCCTATAATTAATGACCGCGTACGAAGGCAACCAAGTGAGGTGTACCCTAAGAGTGCGCATGTGCGAGTGTGTCATTTTTCAGTTATTTTGTCTTTGTACATGTTATGGGTGATCTATGTTGATTTTAGGTTTAAACGTTCAATCTTGTCATGCATCCCTTATTATCAAACATCTAACAGTTTATAAGTTGCGGAAATTTAACTAACTATTACAAGGCGTCGGGTATTTACATCACCAAAAGCAACCTTTGAAATTAAAATGCGGAAAATAAATAAAGCGGTAAAAATACTAAAGTATTACATTCCGGAAACAGATACAATATTGAAATAAAAATGGATCGCATGCGGAAAATTAAATCGGGAGAGTTCTAGGGTTTTGACCCTTTGTTATTCAAGAAAAGATTTTTTTTGGTTAATTTTTTAATTAAGAAAGAAACTAATCTAGGTTAATTATTAAATTAATAAATAAATTAATTAATAAAAATATTATTTTTTGATTTTTGTGTTATTTAAAGAAATAAAAATAAATTTAATCAATGTTAATAAAACCTAATTGTCTAAGTTAATTTTAATTATTGCAAAATATATTAAAAGTTATTCCTAATTAAAATTAAATTAATTAATAATTAATAATTGTTAATAAAATAAAATACTGAAATTAAATTTAATAAAGAAAAATATTTTTTGTTTTGATTTTATTAAGAAAAAGATTTGAGTGGTTAGTTAATAATAAAAATAATTAAGCAAATAAATAAATAAATAAATATGAAATAGAAAGAATTAGAGGTTTGGGCCTGATTTGGGAGTTTGATTAGCAAATTCCATGGCCCAATTGTGCAGGCCTGGTTGACTTTTCCTGATTCCATGTGTGCACTTTGACCAGGTAGTATGGTGGACATTCCATCTGGGCCATCAGATTTGTCCTAAGGACATCTGTCCACTGGAGATATGGAGGCGCATGATAGATCTCACGTTGGCATCAACACTGGATCACCTGAAGAAAAATAATAGCAAAGCATATGGGGGACCTGGGATTCGAACCCAGGTCCTGTTGGTACTTGAATGCACGCCACTACCACTCAGCCACTATGACTCAACTGTCAATATATTAGATAATAATAATAATATGGGATAACGTGATAATATGCCAGAATAAAAAATAAAAACGCGCCAAGTATTTGAACCGTACAACCAGGGGGAGACACGTTTGTCGTCCCTGACCTTCAACCCTGTAAATTTACCTGCGGATTTAGATCCACAGCTAAATGCGTAGATGCATCCTAAAATCCATTCCAGTCCATGAAAATTGATTCCAAGCACATGGTTGAGTTCGTATAGGCTTCCTGAACAAACCTATATCCTTCTTGAGTCTTGATTTACCTGAAAAAGAAAAACCCCAAAACACGAACGAAGAACCCTAGATATGGAGGTTCTTCATCTAGGCCAGAAAAATGCAATTGGCTAATACAGAATGCTTGTAAATTGGACGAGGATTAAGAATATGCCAGTAGTTTGTGCAAAAGATGCAAGAAATAAGAGTTGTGAATTCAAGAGAAGGGAGGTTTTTTGAGATACTTACAGATCTTTGGAGCGTGTATGGAGATTGGTTTTAGGCTGGTTATGCTTCAGTGATCCTCCAGCAAGCGATAGGTGTTGAGTTTTGCTTCTGAAAATGCCTCTAAGTGTGATTTTGGTTTCACACTTTTTCCACCTTTTTTCAAGTTTTGTTTTCATTGTTCTTGCAGCCTCTAGGTCTCAAATTCGTGTGCCTTGGATTGTATATGTATGATGCAATGTATTAGGTCAACAAATTGGTCTTGAATCTTTCCACATCAATGCCTTGAGATTGGATTTGATTCACCATTGATAACTTGCCTAATTTGCCAAAAACTCAATCTTTTTGCACATGGAATACTTGATACGAGTTTGATCATGATATTGATGGTGATTAAGTCCTGAAAATAGAAAAAGATCTCATGTAATCAAGTTTTGGGATTTTATTTGATTTAAATTGATTTAAAATAAAATAATTCAATAAAAAATCAAATAAAATAATAAATTTGATAAATGGACACAAGGATGAAGCTAGGACACGTGTGGAATGTGGAAAACCCAAATCAAGTGGAAAAGAATGGGCCCATTTGACAAAATTTGAAGTTTTGGGGATAGTTGACTTTTGGCAATTTTACAAAAGTTCCCAACTTCAACAATGCATAACTTCTTCAATTTTGAATGTTTGGAAGTTTTCTTGGACTTTTTAGAAAGCTTGAGATGTCCTATAACCAATCCTTTTGGTCTCATATAATTTTGATATTCCATGCTCAAGTTATAAGCTTTGGAAATAAAGGTGTTTTTGTTGACTTTCAAAAATGACCTATAATGTCCAAATTTGTAACTTTTTGTGAGTACATTTTCTGATCTTGGGATATGAATATGGATTGTAGGAAATTGCATCCTCTTCAAAATGATCTTTGGATGGGTCATTTCTCATAAAGTATGAGAAAGTTATGCTTGGTCAAAGTTGAGTTGACTTTTCCTACAAAACCCTAATTTAGCAACTTTTGAGTCTTGATGAATTTTGAGCAATCCTTGATGAATCATGATCAACCCTTGATAAAATGATAAATATCCTTCAAAATGATAATGTTGACAAAAAATCTTGAAGTTTGACTGTATTTGGGTCACAGTTGACTTTTGCCCTAGCACAGTCGATTTTTGGACCCTTTTAGCAATTGACTGAGCAAACTTCCTCTGCAAGGCTTGAAATTTGACATGGATGAAATTGAGAAGATATTAGGACATTGGGGAGCACTTGAGGTCATTTGGACTCAAGGATCTTTATGCAACACAAAACCCTAATTTGAGATTGACTGCATTAGGAGATAGCTTGATTGTCCAACTCTTGAGCAATCTTGAGCCACTTGGAGATTTTTCTTGCAATGTTTTGAGAAATATGAGAGGGCAAATTTTTGGATACAACAGCTTCCCCTGTTCAATTTTCTTAAACCTGAGGATGTAGATTGGCTTTCGTGCCTTTCGTGATCCGAAGGTGGAAGATGATTGAACACTAGAGTGCTCAGAAATTTGCACTCGCATGAAGTGGTATCAGCCTGGTGATGTCGGGAATGGGCTTACAGATGCCATTTGGAGATTGTTGATAGGTGGTCTGGACTTCGACTGGAATATGAATCAGGGAGATCTTAGCGTCGATCTAACTGAACCAAAGAAGGTCTTAAATTAACTTTGGCTGGATAAGAATCAGAAAAATCTACGAATCGATTTAGCTGAACCAGACAAAAGTCTTGGAATATCTTCAACTGGAATACGAATCAGGGAGATCTTAGCATCGATCTGACTGAACCAGAGAAGGTCTTGGATTAACCATGGCTGGATAAGAATCAGAAAAATCTTAGGATCGATTTAACTGAACTAGACAAAAAGTCTTGGAATATCTTCAACTGGAATAAGAATCAGGGAGATCTTAGCGTTGATCTGACTGAAATAGAGAAGGTCTTGGATTAACTTTGACTGGATAAGAATCAGAAAAATCTTAGGATCGATTTAACTGAATCAGACAAAAGTCTTGGAATATCTTCAACTGGAATATGAATCATGGAGATCTTAGCGTCGATCTGACTGAACCAGAGAAGGTCTTGGATTAACTTTGGTTGGATAAGAATCAGAAAGATCTTAGGATCGATTTAACTGAACCAGACAAAAGTCTTGGAATATCTTCAACTGGAATACGAATCAGGGAGATCTTAGCGTCGATCTGACTGAACCAGAGAAGGACTTAGATTAACTTTGACTAGATAAGAATCAGAAAAATATTAGAATCGATTTAACTGAACCAGACAAAAGTCTTGGAATATCTTTAACTGGAATACGAATCAGGGAGATCTTAGCGTCGATCTAACTGAACCAGAGAAGGTCTTGGATTAACTTTGACTGGATAAGAATCAGAAAAATCTTAGGATCGATTTAGCTGAACCAGACAAAAGTCTTGGAATATCTTCAACTGGAATATGAATCAGGGAGATCTTAGCGTCGATCTGACTGAACCAGAGAAGATCTAGGATTAACTTTGGCTGGATAAGAATCAGAAAAATCTTAGGATCGATTTAGCTGAACCAGACAAAAGTCTTGGAATATCTTCAACTAGAATACGAATCAGGGAGATCTTAGCGTCGATCTGACTGAACCAGAGAAGGTCTTGGATTATCTTTTGCTGGATAAGAATCAGAAAGATCTTAGGATCGATTTAACTGAACCAGACGAAAGTTTTGGAATATCTTCAACTGGAATACGAATCAGGGAGATCTTAGCGTCGATCTGACTAAACCAGAGAAGGTCTTGGATTAACTTTGACTAGATAAGAATCAGAAAACTCTTAGAATCGATTTAACTGAACCAGACAAAAGTCTTGGAATATCTTCAACTGGAATACGAATCAGGGAGATCTTAGCGTCGATCTGACTGAACCAGAGAAGGTCTTGCATTAACTTTGATTGGATAAGAATCAGAAAAATCTTAGGATTGATTTAGCTGAACCAAACAAAAGTCTTGGAATATCTTCAACTGGAATACGAACCAGGGAGATCTTAGCGTCGATCTGACTGAACCATAGAAGGTCTAGGATTAACTTTGGTTGGATAAGAATCAGAAAAATCTTAGGATCGATTTAGCTGAACAAGACAAAAGTCTTGGAATATCTTTAACTGGAATACGAATCAGGGAGATCTTAGCATCAATCTGACTGAACCAGAGAAGGTCTTGGATTAACTTTAGCTGGATAAGAATCAGAAAAATCTTTGAATCGATTTAACTGAACCAGACAAAAGTCTTGGAATATCTTCAACTGGAATACGAATCAGGGAGATCTTAGCGTCGATCTGACTGAACCAGAGAAGGTCTTGGATTAACTTTTACTAGATATGAATCAGAAAAATCTTAGGATCGATTTAGCTGAACCAGACAAAAGTCTTGGAATATCTTCAACTGGAATACGAATCAGGGAGATCTTAGCATCGATCTGACTTAACCAGAGAAGGTCTTGGATTAACTTTGACTGGATAAGAATCAGAAAAATCTTAGGATTGATTTAGCTGAACCAGACAAAAGTCTTGGAATATCTTCAACTGGAATACGAATCAGGGAGATCTTAGCGTCGATCTAACTGAACCAGAGAAGGTCTTGGATTAACTTTGACTGGATAAGAATCTGAAAAATCTTAGGATCGATATAACTGAACCAGACAAAAGTCTTGGAATATCTTCAACTGGAATACGAATCAGGGAGATCTTAGCGTCGATCTGACTGAACCAGAGAAGGTCTTGGATTAACTTTGACTGGATAAGAATCAGAAAAATCTTAGAATCGATTTAACTGAACCAGACAAAAGTCTTCCATAGATGTAATTTTTATTTTGAGGGGACTACTAGGTCATATGAGTAGTCAGCGGTGTTTACTGATTCGTCTTTCCCTGAAACGGTAAAGAGTCAGTCATATGCAATGTCATGATGTATGAAATGCATGATATATATCAAGCAATGATGCTCTAAACATAAATGAGATTGTATGGTATGATGCGTATATGCATGTATCATGATGTATGGAAATGTAATGTTTTAGCTGGGGAAAATAAATCCTGGATAGCTGCTGAAGAATAGAGCTGGATTCTTTGTTTCCGCTGGGGATGGCGAACGAAGAGAATAAACCTGCAGGAGAGGATGACTCTGTTGGGGAATAAACTGATGAGGAGATTACTCTGTGGGGAAGAGATGCTCTGCTGAGGATTCCACTAATAAATTCCGTCGGGATGAAGTATCGTTGCTGGTGATATTGAATCTCTTGAGGATTGAATTCCTGTTTGTGAAAGGAAAGAACACCGCTGGAGACGATCTCTCAGAGGCGATGTTATTGGGGATAACCTGTTAGACTTTTATGGGGATAATCCTCTGAATTCTGTTGGGAATGATCCTTTGAACTCGGCTGGGGAGATTTATTTTGTACTCCGCTGGGGATAAACTTCCAGAGTTTACTGGGGATGATGCTTCAACTCCATTGGGGAAGCTTTTTCAGACTGCGCTGGTAAAATTTTAACTCCACTGGGGATATCTTGTATTCTGCCGGGGAGCATTCTTATACTCTGTTGGGGAATATTAAGACTGTTGGGGATATCAAGCCTTTTTAGTGCTGATGGTAGATAAACTCTGCTTGGGGAGAATATTACTGATTCATTCACAGTTTCAAGTCTCGGCTGGGGAGAGCCAATCATTATTGTCTTACTCTGTGGGGAATGAAGATATCTTAGCCATATTCTTCAGCTGAATCTACCTTTGTACCTGGTGCACAGAGCAACTGTATAGTTTGGACAATTTTTATTGCCCCTGTTTCTGATGTTACCCGTAATCGTCTTTTGTTTCGCATGTAAATATTCATGAGCAACAATTAATGTAAAATTCATATATCAAAAATGAACATTGGACGTTCTTTGCAAAACAAAACAGATAAAGAAGAACAGTTTGAAATTTCTTTGAAAATGAATTGTATTTATTTTGAAGTTTGGCCTGTAAATAGGCGTTTTTGTACAAGAGGCTGACGTCCTAGTAAGAGAACGCCGCCAAGCAGATAGAATTTACACAAATTATGAAAAACAAAACAGTTATATGAACAATCCCACTGGGTTCCAACTTTGCTATTGCCTTTATGTCCTCGAGCATCTCATCACTTTGCTACTTGGTTGAAGGTAGATCAGATTGATTAGTGCCGTCCAAACTTAATAGTTGATACCGAAGTCTGGATGCAAGGTGATCCGATGAGACATAGTGTTACGCTTTGATCCATAATTTTTGCCTGGACCTCCCTTTTGGGTTTTCAGTCCATCGGGATACCCTTTTTTGCCCAAGCCGCCTTTTCAGGTTTTCGACTTGCCGGGTGTACAGATTTTTTCACTTTCGGCCCTTATTTTTGCCCGAACCCTTTTGGTTCGCCGGGAAGCCCTTATTTTCGCCTAGGCCAGTCAACCTAGCGGGTCTTTGATTATGTGTAGTATCTTTTCACTATGTCTACATTGACAGGGTGAGGATGGTCGTCACCATCCATGGTGGTTAGAATCATAGCTCCTCTTGAGAAAATGTTCTTAACCACAAATGGCCCTTCGTAAGTAGGGGTCCATTTGCCCCTAGGATCACCTTGAGGTAAGATAATGCGCTTGATTACCAGATCCCCAACTTGATACTCTTGTCGTCTAACTTTCTTGTTAAATGCCTTGATCATTCGTTTTTGGTACGTCTGACCACGACAAATAGCAGTAAGTCTCTTTTCGTCGATTAGGTTCAGCTGATCAAGCCGGGTCTGAATCCAGTCATCTTCACTTAAACCTGCATCTTTCATGATCCGAAGAGAGGGTATCTGAACTTCAATGGGCAAGACTGCCTCCATACCATATTCCAAGGAATAGGGTGTTACCCCTGTTGACGTCCGTGCTGAGGTACGGTACCCATGAAGAGAAAACGGTAACATCTCGTGCCAGTCTTTGTATGTCACTGTCATCTTCTGCACAATCTTCTTAATATTCTTATTAGCCGCTTCAACATCCCCATTCATCTTCGGTCGGTAGGGAGAAGAGTTGTGATGTTGTATCTTGAACTGCTTGTAGAGCTCGGTGATCATCTCATTGTTGAGATTTGTACCATTATCCGTAATGATCCTCTCTGGTACACCGTATCGACAGATCAGGTTGTGCCGAATGAACCGTGCCACGACGTTCCTGTCACTGTAGCAAAGGAAGCTGCTTCAACCCACTTTGTAAAGTAATCAATAGCTACCAGGATGAAACAATGTCCGTTAGATGTCGTAGGTATGATCTCGCCGATCATATCAATGCCCCACATTGCAAAGGGCCAAGGTGCTGTCAATACATTCAGAGGTACTGGAGGTATGTGCACCTTATCAACATAGACTTGGCACTTGTGACATGCCCGAGAATGCTGATAACAGTCGGCTTCCATAGTGGACCAATAATATCCTGCCCGTAGGATCTTCTTTGCCATGGTATGTCCACTGGAATGAGTTCCGAAAGTACCTTCATGTAACTCTGCCATGATCCTTTCTGCTTCGTTCTTATCCACACATCACAGTAAGGTTGAATCATGGTTCCGCTTGTAAAGAATACCATTGCTGATGAAGAACTTCCCTGCGAACCTCCTCAGAAACTTCTTATCATTAACAGATGCACCCTCGGGGTATTCCTGAGCCTCAAGGTACCTCTTCACCTCATGAAACCAGGGTTTATCCGCTACCTCTTCAGTCTCAATATCACAGCAATGCACAGGTTCGTCCATTTTTTCAATGATAATCCACGGAGCCTCGTTGTCCCAATTGACTTTGAACATAGAAGACATCGTAGCCAGCGTGTCCGCCAACTGATTCTCCTCTCTAGGGAAGTGTTCAAAGGTTATCTCCTCGAAATGGGGAAGCAACGTCAATACATACTACTTGTAAGGAATAAGGTTTGGGTGTTTCATATCCCACTCGCCTTTGATCTGACTGATCACGAGAGCAGAATCTCCGAAGACACTTAGAAACTTAATCCTTAGGTCAATTGCTGCTCGAACACCCATGATGCATGCTTCATACTCCGCCATATTGTTGGTGCAGTTGAAACATAGTCGGGCGGTGAATGGAGTATGAGAGCCTTTAGGAGATATGATCACGACACCAATGCCATTTCCTAAAGCATTTGAAGCTCCATCAAAGTACATATACCATCGGGATCCTTCCTCAGGTCCTTCATCCGGTCCAGGTGTCTCACAATCAGTTACCAACATGATATTCTCATCCGGGAATTCAAAGTTCATAGACTGGTAATCATCCACTGCCTGATGTGCCAAATGGTCTGCCAATACACTTCCTTTGATTGCCTTTTGGGTCGTATACTGGATGTCATACTCAGTCAATATCATCTGCCATCTTGCTATTCTTCCGGACAAGGCGGGCTTTTCGAAGATATACTTGATTGGATCCATCTTTGATATCAACAGAGTGGTGTGAGTCAACATATACTGTCTTAGCCGGCGAGCAACCCATGCCAAAGCGCAGTAAGTTTTCTCGAGCAGTGAGTATCGGGTCTCACAGTTGGTAAACTTTTTTCTAAGGTAATAAATAGCATGCTCATTTCGGCCAGACTCGTCATGCTGCCCCAACACACACCCCATTGAGTTGTCGAGTACTGTCAAGTATAAGATCAGAGGTCTCCCTTCAACTGGAGGCATCAGATTAGGTGGCTCTTGGAGATACTCTTTGATCCTTTCGAAATCGGCCTGGCATTCATCGTTCCAACGTACTACTTGATCTTTCTTCAATAGCTTGAAGATTGGCTCACAAGTAGCAGTCAGGTGTGAGATGAATCAGGCAATGTAGTTCAGTCGTCCCAGGAAGCCTCTGACTTCTTTCTCTGTTCTGGGAGCTGGCATCTCCTGTATAGCCTTCACTTTTGCCGGATCCACTTGAATACCTTTTTCGCTTACGACGAAACCCAGCAGTTTACCAGATCTCACCCCGAAGGTGCACTTGTTCGGGTTTAACCTTAGCTTGTACATCTTTAACCTGTCAAATAGCTTCTGAAGATGGTCAAGGTGTTCCTCCTCAGTCTGGGACCTTGCAATCATGTCGTAGACGTATACCTCAATCTCATGATGGATCATGTCATGAAACAAAGCAACCAAGGCACGCTGATACATTGCCCCAACATTCTTCAATCCAAAAGGCATGACCTTGTAGAAAAAGGTACCCCACTGAGTAACAAAAGTTGTCTTCTCCATGTCTTCGGGAGCCATCTTAATCTGATTATAACCGGAGAAACCATCCTTGAAGGAGAAGACTTTATGCTGAGCGGTGTTGTCAACCAGAACATCAATATGAGGTAGAGGGAAGTCATCCTTGGGGCTTGCCCTGTTCAGATCCCTATAGTCAACACACATTCGAACCTTACCATCCTTCTTCGGCACAGGAACCACATTGGCCACCCACTGTGGATAAGAAGTAACTGCTAGAAAACCGGTGTCAAACTGTTTCATCACTTCAGCCTTGATTTTCTCAGACATCTCTGGGCGCATTCGGCGAACCTTCTGTTTCACTAGAGGACAGTCTTCCTTGGTAGGTAGGCGATGAACCACAATATCAGTATCCAACCCAGGCATGTCTTCATAAGACCAGGTGAAGATCTCAACGTAGTCATGTAGCATCTGAATCAACTGTTGCTTCACACTAGCTTCCAGATTTGCACCGATCATAACTTCTTTCTTGTCTATCTCTGTACCCAGATTTACTGATTCTAATGGCTCTTCATGTAGCTGAATGGCCCTCTTTTCCTGAATTAACAGTCTTGCAAGTTCACCAGGCACTTCATAACCATCTTCACCTTCGTCTTCGACTAAGTTGATCGGACTTTCAAAGTCATAACTGGCAGTAGCATAGTCGTTACTAGTGAGATCCAGAGTGGATGTAGACCTGTATGTGAGTGTGTGTAAAATAGTTGTTTTGCAATATGTAATAAGAAAAACAAGGAGCGCAAGATTTGAAATGCAAGAAATGTCCAATGCTTTTTTTAATGATATATGTAAATGACACACATAAAGCCCCCACAAATGAAGCCACGGTGCCCCGGGTAAGACACCGGGCCGTAAAGTTTAAAAACATTGTCTGTTACAAATTCAAAACAAAAAGTTTTATTACTGGGTAACAAAAGAAATAGGGATGAAGTCCTTTGCTGTCTAGTTGCTTGGTCCACCGTCGGTCGTAGGATAGATCCAATTGTCGAACTCAGACTCTTCAACACTGTCTTCAATGGCATTTACTCCTGAATTGCTGATGAACAGGGGAGGTCTTCCGATTCGTGCATTCCGAACAGCCTTTTGAGCCTCTACAGTGAAACCCAAACCAAACTTGTTAGTCTTTTGTGTAAAATCAGGGAGTTGTCCCCAATTCGCACACCCACCTTTCTCGACAACAGTCCGGGCATCCTTAAAGGAAGCCATCTTCATAGGAGAATCTTCAACAACAGTCTCAGTTGATGCCAGTGTCTGGGGAACCTCTTCAAAATGCTGAAATGAGGTTTTAATGAACTCCCCATCCATCTCTACATATAGGAAAGAGTTGAGGTGGCTCACCATGTACTCCTCCTCTCCTTGTACTGTCACAATCTTCCCTTTCACTGGGTACTTCAGCTTCTGGTGGAGCATTGAGGTTACGGCCCTAGCTTTGTGGATCCATGGGCGACCCAGCAAACAAGAATAAGATGGACGAATGTCCATCGCATAGAATGTAGAGTTGAAAACCTGAGAACCAACCTTAATCGGAATATCCACTTCTCCATGTACCATTCTTTTAGACCCATCAAAGGCCCTGACGACAATGTTGCTTGGTTTCAACTCCAATCCTTCACAGTCCAACCGGTCTAGAGCTTTCTTAGGCAAAACGTTCAATGAGGAACCAGTATCCACTAATACATGAGCAAGAGTAGTGCCCATGCATTCAATGGAGACATGCAGGGCATAGTTGTGACTCTTCCCCTTAGCAGTCAAGTCGGCGTCAAAGAAACCCAATCCATTATTAGCAGTCAGACTAGCCATGCAATCTTTAAACTGATCAGCTGACGTTTCTTGTGGTACGTGTGCAGTCTTCAAGAATGCAATCAGAGCCTTGGCATGGGCCTCTGAGCATAGAAACAGTGACAACATAGAGATCTTGGACGGGGTTTTCCCCAGCTGCTCGACTACATTGTAGTCACTCTTTTTGATGATCTTTAAAATCTCTTCCATCTCTTGTCTAGAAGCTTCAACAGTAATCGTCTTCGGTGCCTCCGTCTAGGCAGGCTCACTAGTGATCCCTTTTCCCAGAGTGTCAGATGACTCAGCGACAGGGGTAAGAATAGGAAATTGAACAAGAATAGTAGCATGTACACTGGCAAGTGTAATAACAACAGGTTTTCGGGCAGTTGGTGGAGAGATATCAGGTGAGAAAAGTCTTCCGCTGCGGGTGACTTTAGCAAGTCCAACAATATTGCTGACGTCAGTATCAGCATCTAACTCTTATTTAACTCCATGAAAATAAGCATCGGCCCCGTAATGCCAAGGGACAGCTTTATCAGAGGTGTAGGGGATAGGCCCAGGAACAGTGATGATCAATGGTGCGATTCTTGGAACAGATGTAATTGTAACAGGCTTTCTCGAGGAAGCCTTGGAAGAATTGTCGAAAATGGTGATTATAGCATCTTCTTCAGTATGAACTAAAGGAACAACAGTCTTCTCAAACAGAATTTCTTTACTATCCATCAGGCGTTGGACACCTGATTTCAAAAGTGGGCAACCGGTTGGTAGGGCAGAACACATACGACAACCTTCGTCACAACCCGTAAATAAACCGGCTAGTAAAAGGTTCTTCTTCACAGTCATCAAAGGGGTAACAAGGTCGTTCATAGAAACCACAAACGAGTCTTCATCTATAGCTTTCACTCCATTCTTGGGCATAGGAGCAGTCACAACATTAGGTCATTCGGGTGCCTCGAACTCAATCTCCTTAGCATCAATTAAGTCCTGTATTTTGTTCTTCAAAGCCCAAAAATCATCTGTATTATGTCTCGAGATATCATAGTGAAAAGCACAGCGGGCATTAGGGTTGTACTTAGGTGATGCAATGTTGGGATTCTGCGGAGCCTCCCTTGGAGTTACTAGATTGGTTTTCAATAATTGCGGCAGAATCTGGGACAAAGTCATGTTGAGATGGGTGAATTACCTTCGAGGTCTCTCGGCCTTTTGTTGATTTTTGCACTGAGGAGCCCCAACAGGTCTTGAAATAACAACCGCATTAACAGCTTGGCGGCGTTCAGGTCTATTCTGGATTTTCGAACTGTAGACAGCACTGGACTCTTTCTTAAAAGGCTTTTTCTAGGTGCTTGATGAAGCACCCTTTTGTATCTTACCAGCCTTAATACCAACCTCAATCCTTTCACCGGTCATAATTAGCTCTGTAAACCCAGACAAAGAGCTTCCAATCAGGTGGTTGAAAATGGACCAGACAAGGTCCCCAGAAACATATCCACAAGCTCCCGATCAGCCAAGGGTGGTTGCACTCTTCCGGCGAGGTCCCTCCACTTCTGAGCATAATCTTTGAAACCTTCGCTCGTTCCCATTGACATACCATGGAGTTGGGTACGCGTGGGAGCGAGGTCGGAATTGTATTGGTACTGCCTGTAGAAGGCAACAACCAAATCTTCCCAACTGCGGATACTGGCTTCGTCTAACTGGTAAAACCATTCAAGCTGAGTCCCTGAGAGACTGTCTTGAAAGAAGTGGATCCATAGGTTCTTATCAGTGGTGTACGGCTGAATCTTCCTTACATATGACCGGAGGTGCAGCTTCGGACAAGAAACTTCGTCATACTTAGCAAAGGTTGATGCCTTGAACTTGTGGGGAATTACCACCCCAGATGATAGACCTAGATCACCAAAGTCCAGACCAGGCACTTTCTGAACTTCCATCGCACTCAATCGGTCTTCCAGTTGCTTGTATCTATCCTCAGCCGGAGGATACTGGTCTTCGTCGAAGTCTGTCTCATTGTCTGAGACCATAGGGCTAGGAGCCCTCCTTTCTTCTTGACTATCTTTCCCTCCAGATGAGGTGGTCAAATCAACTTCATCCCGTAGCCTGTTTCCAAACCTGTGACCTGTGTTAAACAGGATTGTCCTCTTCTTCTTCTTCTTCTTCTCTTTCAGAATCAGGGTCTTCAGATCTTGCTGACCCTTATCTAGATTCATGAACAGCTCTTGAAATTGGGAATTTTGAGCCTGTAGGGCCTTGATTGCTTGCTCAGTTTATGGTTCAGAAGATATGATGAGTGCTGAAATAAACAGCGAAGAAGATAAGAGACCTGTAATGGGTACCTGTTATGAAGTGCATGGAATGAAATGTGTATGCTATGATTTCAAAGACATCGAGAGATTCAAATTTATAAACCAAAAAGGAAACACACTTTTATTAGGTAAACTTGAAATTCAAATTGTTCAACAAATTGCCCTTAAGGCGTTACAAGAAAGGAAATACTGAAAAGTAAATAAAAACTAGAAAGGAAATAATCAAAGGACAATCAGTGCTCCCATGGTCGCTTCTTATCGGTGCAGACATAGTCATTGAGAATCCGCTCGTTCTCCAGCTTCCTAGTCAACTTCTGGATCTTCTGCTCTTGCTCATTAAACTTTTCTCGGTAAGCATCCCGATCTTCTCTCAGCTGCATCCAAGACCTTTTCAGTGCCCCAATGTCAGTGGGCATGTAAGGATGGAGGATGGTAGGAAGAACCCCCTCTTCATTAGCAACTTCAACAATGATAGGCAGGACGGCTTCATACGACATACCCAGCTTTTGGGCACGGATATGAACCCATCTGATATATGGCTCTATTGGAAGAGAAGTCTTTGGACCCAGCTCATGTGGATCAGATCTGTGAACTCTATCCCAAGACCTTATGAATCTGTGGCGTTGCTCGTCACTATCCCCTTGAAAATCAAAGATGATACTAGGCATTAGAAATTCATGAGGACCTTCCCTCCTAGCACGCCCAAACTGAGGTAAGTCCAAGCATGGATTATAAGAAATTCATCCATGGGTTCCTATCAGTGGAACATTGGGGTACTCCCCACATTGATCAATAATAGCCACCCCGTCCATACCCTTGATAGTCCAGATGATGTCATTATGAGAGAGAGACATAACCCTATAAGCCCAGCCCATGCCTTCTTTGTTCTTCAGCACTGATTTGGGGAGGTGCGAAATAAACCACCTCGCCAATAACGGAGCACAGCATATCAAGGTTCCCCACTTTCGAGCAGTACGGGCATAAAGCTGATGAAGAATGTCACCCAAGAGAGTGGGTACAGGATTACGAGAGATGAAGATTTTCACCGCATTCACATCGAGAAAGGATTCAGGGTTTGGAAACAATACCAAGCCATATATCAGAAGAGCCAGAATATCTTCGAATGCCTTGAAGTCTAGACTACCCCAGAAATAATTAGCCTTACCAACCAAGAACTTAGTCAGAAAGCCCTTTGCTCCAATTCTAGTCTCCCAATTAGCCATTACCTCATCCTTTGTCATATGAAGGGCTGAAGAAATCTCTTCTGGCCTAAGGATCTTCTCCCAACCGGTAAACAGGGTCTGCTCCAGAATAGAGATATCGAGCAGATCAGAGAACTCTTCTAAGGTGGGAACCAACTGGTAGTCCTGGAAAGTAAAACAATGGTACATCGGATCATAGAATTGGACCAAAACACTCATCATCTGCTCGTCCAATTTGGAGGTGACCAAACTGAGAAGATACCCATGTCTTCGGATGAAGGAGGTAGTATCAGGCATCTTTGCAACCAATTCTTTAAGCATAGTGGGAACCTGGACAAAGTTGATCTGGATGGTATTCCTACGCATGGGCATCATGACCTACAAAACAAAATAAAGATGAATCCCTCCTGTCTTTGAAATAGGTTAGTCCAATGCAAGATGTATGCAATGTTATGATGTCATGATTTCATGATAGAAAGCACATCACAAGTATCCACAAATAGAAAACATGGTAAAGGCACACAAGTCACACAGAGAGCCCTTAGATTTCAGGCTGGCAAGGAGCTTAGGTACTACCCTCTTTCAGTTCAGTTGGTTCAAACCTGTCCTAAAAATAGTAATCGGGTTCTAGAGGATCTCAATATCACTGACTACCCTCAATCGGTCATAATTCCAGTTTAGCAACCTTTTCTTGCAGCCGGAATCATCGCGAGAGTTTAGTCTCAATGAGTGTAGCATACTGCTACCGTTCTATGGCCAAGTTGGTCAATTTAAAGGTTCTAAGGTCAGTTGGTGCTTAATGACCCCTTAGATGACCCATATTCTCCTTGTTCCAACACAAGGGATATCGGTACAATCTAAAGTGCCACATCAACGTAGCTATTGCTTCAACCGTATCGATCTATGCCGTATAGTTCCCTCATAGTTTATTGCTACTTACCTAAAGGGTATTCCCTAGATCCGGGTTAGAATCTATAGTAACTCCGATACAAGCCCACAAATATAAAGCATATAAGTCAAGCAATTGAAAACATAATGATCTAATCCTAAGGTACACCCCACTTATTAAGCGTCCCTAGCAGGATCGCCAGTTTTGTGATACGGTGGGAAAGAACTGACTGTTTTTTGGAATGCTGGTTCGCGTTTTGCGTTTGTGTTTGCAAAATGTCGCGGTAAGCAAGAGTCGCCACTGTCTTTTATTTTATTCAACAAGGAAAGGAAAAAAGCACAGAAAAATTCCTTTTTCGAGATGTTTCTCGGGTTCGGGGGGTAGATTATAGAAAGGGAAGGTGTTAGCACCCTTTCTATCCGTGGTTATCCACGGGCTCTTAGGTACTTGCTCATATTGTTTTCAAAATTGCTTTTTCTTTGTGTTTGTGGGTTTGAAAGAGTTTTTTTATTTGAAAGGTGTAAGTGTGAAAAAGATTTTGTTTTGTTTTGAAAGAGCGAGTACTTAAGAACCATCTACCTACTCGAAAAAAGAATCGTTATATGCTATCTTCCTTTAGATAATGCTATCCTACTATGGATGAGTAGGTAGCACTGTCGTTGGAGTTTAAAGGGTCAATTCGATTAAGGGACGTGCGGTCACTAAAGCAATGTTAGGATGCCTTAGTGGTAACCCTAATATCTTAGATGACTTTATCCGAGGCAACCGTTTCGAGGTAACTATGATCTTTGGACAAGAGGGCGACCTCTAAAAAATCCTATAATTAATGACCGCGTACGAAGGCAACCAAGTGAGGTGTACCCTAAGAGTGCGCATGTGTGAGTGTGTCATTTTTCAGTTATTTTGTCTTTGTACATGTTATGGGTGATCTATGTTGATTTTAGGTTTAAACGTTCAATCTTGTCATGCATCCCCTATTATCAAACATCTAACAGTTTATAAGTTGTGGAAATTAAATTGCGGAAATTTAACTAACTATTACAAGGCGTCGGGTATTTACATCGCCAAAAGCAACCCTTGAAATTAAAATGCGGAAAATAAATAAAGCGGTAAAAATAGTAAAGTCCTATTATCTATTACATTCCGGAAACAGATCCAATATTGAAATAAAAATGGATCGCGTGCGGGAATTAAATCGGGCGAGTTCTAGGATTTTGACCCTTTGTTATTCAAGAAAAGATTTTTTTTGGTTATTTTTTAATTAAGAAAGAAACTAATCTAGGTTAATTATTAAATTAATAAATAAATTAATTAATGAAAATATTATTTTTGGATTTTTGTGTTATTTAAAGAAATAAAAATAAATTTAATCAATGTTAATAAAACCTAATTGTCTAAGTTAATTTTAATTATTGCAAAATATATTAAAATTTATTCCTAATTAAAACTAAATTAATTAATAATTAATAATTGTTAATAAAAATTAAATACTGAAATAAAATTTAATAAAGAAAAATATTTTTTGTTTTGATTTTATTAAGAAAAAGATTTGAGTGGTTAGTTAATAATAAAAATAATTAAGCAAATAAATAAATAAATAAATATGAAATAGAAAGAATTAGAGGTTTGGGCCTGATTTGGGAGTCTGATTAGAGAATTACATGGCCCAATTGTGCAAGCCTGGTTGACTTTTCCTGATTCTATGTGTGCACTTTGACCAGGTAG
Organism: Vicia faba; assembly: GCA_948472305.1. Lineage (NCBI taxonomy): Eukaryota > Viridiplantae > Streptophyta > Magnoliopsida > Fabales > Fabaceae > Vicia > Vicia faba. Next base: position 726,830,626 of record OX451739.1, read on the forward strand.
TATGGTGGACATTCCATCTGGGCCATCAGATTTGGCCTAAGGCCATCTATCCACTGGAGATATGGAGGCGCATGATAGATCTCACGCTTGCATCAACACTGGATCACTTGAAGAAAAATAATAGCAAAGCATATGGGGGACCTGGGATTCGAACCCAGGTCCTGTTGGTACTTGAATGCACGCCACTACCACTCAGCCACTATGTCTCAATTGTCAATATATTAGATAATAATAATAATATGGGATAACGTGATAATATGCCAGAATAAAAAATAAAAACGCACCAAGTATTTGAACCGTCCAACTAGGGGGGGACACGTTTGTCATCCCTGACCTTCAACCCTGTAAATTTACCTGCGGATTTAGATCCGCAGCTAAATGCGTAGATGCATCCTAAAATCCATTCCAGTCCATGAAAATTGATTCCAAGCACATGGTTGAGTTCGTCTAGGCTTCTTGAACAAACCTATATCCTTCTTGAGTCTTGATTTCCCTTAAAAAGAAAAACCCCAAAACACGAACGAAGAACCCTAGATATGGGGGTTCTTCATCTAGGCCAAAAAAATGCAATTGGCTAATGCAGAATGCTTGTAAATTAGACGAGGATTAAGAATATGCCAGTAGTTTGTGCAAAAGATGCAAGAAATAAGAGTTGTGAATTCAAGAGAAGGGCGGTTTTTTGAGATTCTTACAGAGCTTTGGAGCGTGTATGGAGATTGGTTTTAGGCTGGTTATGCTTCAGTGATCCTCCAGCAAGCGATAGGTGTTAAGTTTTGCTTCTGAAAATGCCTCTAAGTGTGATTTTGGTTTCACACTTTTTCCACCTTTTTTCAAGTTTTGTTTTCAATGTTCTTGCAGCCTCTTGGTCTCAAATTCGTGTGCCTTGGATTGTATATGTATGATGCAATGTATTAGGTCAACAAATTGGTCTTGAATCTTTCCACATCAATGCCTTGAGATTGGATTTGATTCACCATTGATAACTTGCCTAATTTGCCAAAAGCTCAATCTTTTTGCACATGGAATACTTTATACGAGTTTGATCATGATATTGATGGTGATTAAGTCCTGAAAATAGAAAAAGATCTCATGTAATCATGTTTTGGGATTTTATTTGATTTAAATTGATTTAAAATGAAATAATTCAATAAAAAATCAAATAAAATAATAAATTTGATAAATGGACACAAGGATGGAGCTAGGACACGTGTGGAATGTGGCAAGCCCAAATAAAGTGGAAAAGAATGGGCCCATTTGACAAAATTTGATGTTTTGGGGATAGTTGACTTTTGGCAATTTTGCAAAAATGCCCAACTTCAACAATGCATAACTTCTTCAATTTTGAAATTTTGGAAGTGTTCTGGGACTTTTTAGAAATATTGAGATGTCCTCTAACCAAACCTTTTGGTCTCAGCTCATTTTGATATTCCATGCTAAAGTTATCAGCTTTGGGAAAAAAGGTGTTTTTGTTGACTTTCAAAAATGACCTATAATATCCAAATTTGTAACTTTTAGTGAGTGCATTTTCTGATCTTGGGGTATGAAGATGGATTGTATTAAATTGCATCGTCTTCAAAATGAGCTTTGGATGGATCATTTATCATAAAATAAGAGAAAGTTATGCTTGGTCAAAGTTGAGTTGACTTTTCCTATAAAACCCTAATTTAGCAACTTTTGAGTCTTGATGAATTTTGAGCAATCCTTGATGAATCATGATCAACCCTTGATCAAATGATGAAATATCCTTCAAAATGATAATGTTGACAAAAAATCTTGAAGTTTGACTGTATTTGGGTCACAGTTGACTTTTGTCCTAGCACAGTCGATTTTTGGACCCTTTGAGCAATTGACTGAGCAAACTTCCTCTGCAAGGCTTGAAATTTGACATGGATGAACTTGATAACATATTAGGACATTGGGGAGCACTTGAGGTTATTTTGACTCAAGGATCTTGATGCAACACAAAACCCTAATTTGAGGTTGACTGCCTTAGGAGATAGCTTGACTGTCCAACTCTTGAGCAATCTTGAGCCACTTGAAGATTTTTCTTGCAATGTTTTGAGAAATATGAGAGGGAAAATTTTGGGATACAACATCCACCATCTTATTTTTGTATACACCTTTTATAGCCAAATTATACCGATTTTCAAAGAGGTTCCTACGGAGTACCGTAGATGTTTAGGGTGCTAATATCTTCCCTTTGCATAACTAACCCCCATACCTAGATTCTCTATTTTACTATTAGGTTTTATTTACTCTTTTCCTAGTTCTTTGGATAAAATAAAGTGTGGTGACAACTTTCACTAATTTTGCGATTTAAGTCAATCCATTGGCTTAGTCTCAACATTTCTGCCGCTACAAACTTAAATCTTCTCTCATCATTTTTCCAGTCCCCTTTCCAACTAGCAATTGAAACTCTCTCCAAGTTCTCAGTCACTTTCCTGTCATACATCGAACATCATCTGGGACACATTAATGCCTCAAGTTTTTTCTGCCAACAAAGAAGAAAATCAAGCAGATTTTCATTGGCCTTGGGATAGGCCACCTTCATTTGGTTTTCCTCCCTCTGGATGCTTTCTTTATTACCATCTATGGATGCTTCCCCACTTAGTTCCACCATGTTTATTTTTACCTTAGGACCATCAGTGATCCTGAACCTTTGCAACTTAAGCTTGAGGCCTTTAGTAGCCTCTGTCTCTTCAACGCTCTAATTGAAACCATCAGTAGTTTCATTCTTGGTGTTCTATTTGTTAAAGTCCTCAGCAACTTCGATCATGTTGATATTTGATGGATCTGTGTAGTGAGCGTCATCCACCTGGAGAGGGTCAAAATTAACCTCCATTTACACTTTGCTCTTCTCGCCAAACTTAAGTCTTCCATCTCGGATAGAATTTGGCCATATTTGACTAACAAGTCGAATATTTCGTCACACTTAGTCATATTGAAGATATATGTTATTTTCGGGAACTTATCATTCTTTTCTTGTTCGATGAGATTTTCCCATTCGAATGAGCAAGAACTTTGCATGAATATGGTGGCCCTTGTTTCAATTCGGCCAAATCTATTTTGTTTTTTTTCAAATCCTATAGTGTCATTGTACATCTCTAGTTCATTGTCATCCTTTTCAACGTATTCTACCTGTTCCCTTCTATTATTTTTCCTAGCCCTAGCCTTTCCAGCCTTTAAACGTTTGACTTTCCTCACTCTATCTGCCAATTGGCCATGTCTCGTAAGTATTGGGTATCTAACTTTTTCCTAATGGAATAGTATATACCAGCCGCTGCCATTTCTATAGTTATTGCCTTGCGCTTAATTCTAGCCAATTCTTTCAAACTTATCTTTGGTTGTCTCATGTAAAACTGCTCATGGAATAGTCTTTCCAAACGAGTCCAATCACGAACAAAATTCGCAGGAAGAGTTGTGAACCAAGTAAAGGAATTTTCGGTCAGGGAACTAGGAAAGTACTTTATCCTTATGTTTTCATTATTTTCTATGTCCCCAGCCTTGGTCAGATACCTGGCTATGTGTTCGACGGTGGATTCGCTGGTGTCACTAGAGAATTTTGTGAACTTTGGGACTTTTCACCCCCTAGGTAATTTAGTTTGTAACACATATTCAGACAAAGGGAAAGTATAGTTTGCCCTTCGAAGGCCTACATTTACCCCATTTTGCGTCATTATCATTTCGACCATGGCTGCCAGGTCATTTTCCCCTGCAAATTCATCTCGTCGAACACGATGAAGGACTCCATCAACATCTTGGTTTCAATTAACCATCACTATTCTTGGGGCCTGAACCCCCCTTGGTATTGCTTGCTCGATCCTAGGTTGTTCGACTCTTTGGCCCTGGTTAACCTCGCTAATATTTTACACCACTGGTTGCACTTGGTTAATTATTGGATCTTCTTCGAAAACTACTCCTTGGTTTTCTCTTAGCCATTCTCGACGAGGGTGTCAAACTAGCACCTGGGGGCACCAAAGAAATCTGTAATTCGCGTCATCTACGCTACCAATTGCTAATTTATCTGGGCATTATGTTGATTAATTTGGATAACATTTTAAATCAACTGGTTAAAAATAGTGTCTATTTGTTGGGCTAAAACACCAACTATTTCATGAGTGTTTTCATCCATTTGTTGTCGAAATGCCGCCGCAGAATTCGTTGTAAGAGTAGGTAATTGAGCAGCGAATCTTGGAGGCTGGGTATTTCGACCCATGTTGTTAACGCCTAATTCTGATCCTTGTAATGGTGAGAAAGTAGACATTTGTGGATCAGGGAGTGTTGATGTGCTATTGTGCAAACTTACCATCACTGAAGTTGGCATGCCATAAATTTGTTCACGTCCATCCAATGGCATTGTGAACCCAAATACAAAATGTATGAAATTATTCGTCCCTAGTGATCTTGGGGTCAAATGATGACCCTGCATTTGCACCGAGGAGAGAACTGGTTCATTATAATTATTTGTCGATATTTCCACTGTACTTACTTGGAATGGTATAGGTTCGGTCATAGATACGTCGTATTTTCCCCTGTCGAAGGGGGTGTTTGTCCTTCATTATTTCTTGGTAGATTGACCATTCTTATAACGTATTTTCTTTTGGATAATTCTTTGTTAGTTCTGGCTATTCTACCACTTCTTAATCTCATGCAACAATTTTAAAGAATTTTTTTTGTATAAAAATAATGAAAATTTCTAACAAATTAGATATTTGGTCCCTTTGGGCGTGCCAATTTTTTTATCGTGATATTTAGTAAACAACTTCTAGTCTTTTGAATTCTAATGACTTTGGTTACGTACAGAATCGACTAGATTTATCCTAGGATGGTAGTGTATATTTTGTGTTTTCTAAGTTTTTTGGGTAATGTCTTCTTCAAAGATTAAAGTAAATCGAAAAGAAATAACAATGTGAGTTATAAAAATGACAAGAATGTAAAGAGTTTTGACTGAATCTTTAAAAGAAAGTAAATAATTAGAATAAAAGTAAACAAATACTGGAATTTAATATGGTGTTTTATACGTACATTTCTCAAAACACGTTTCTTGATTAACTTTGATACTTTGAGTGAATAGAGTAATTTGTAAAACAATTGAATACACAAAATTCTAAACTAAAGACTCATATGTGTATTAATCCCAAACGAATGGTCTTCTTATTAGAAAAAGACATGTTCTCTCTTGCATGTACTCGATCCTTCAAAGGCCTCCACGCATCTGTTTTCAAAAAGGAACAAGCAAGCGCCAAAATTTGAATGTTCAACTTTATTATAAATTTCTTCGTCGAACCCGCCTTAAGTATCTTTCAAATATGGGGTTTCGAATTCGCTTTATCTTTAGCAAAAGTATGGTTGAAAAGACCATTATATGCCTCTGTCGAAGCATTTTTCCAAAACTCTAGATTCTTCTTTAAAAACCTTAACATTCCCATGAAACCTAAAGCATCGAATTTCCCAGGTAACACTACTACAATACAGGGAACACATATGTCTCAATATACGAGCGACACCGTATTAGTCTCAAAGTACAAGTGGGGACGCATAAGTCTCAAAGTACGAGCGGCAACGTCTAACTGATAGAATGCGAGTGTAACATCATCCACTAAAAATAACCAACAAACAACCTTTTTCTAGACGAACTACAGATTTTTGATTTCTCTATTGCACTATAGAGATAAGTAGGCACGAGGTTTTAAAAATGAGGCGAGCTCACTAATTTAAAACTTATTTTATTCTCTTTCATCATTCATAGCAAGTAAACTCTTTAAATAACAACACCCTTAGAAATAAACAAAGTGGATCCCATTGAGTACAACAGATGTGAGGGAGTGCTAATACTTTTCCCTTGTATACCGACTTTCGAACCCAAATTTGGATGCGAGACAATTTTCTTCACCTTTTAGGGATTTTATCGATATTTTCCCTTTCCTTTGGAATAAATAAAATTTGGAGGCGACTCTGGGTTTTTTCGCATAGCGACAATTGGAGACTCTGTTGGGGAAAGCTAAGAAAGTCACTCCTAGCTTTGTTTTCTTGTTTCTTTGGGTGTTTACTTTTTTTCTTGACTTGCTTCATTTATCATATTTATTGCCTTTATTGCACTTCAATGTTCATATATTCTGGATACATACTGTATATTCTCTTTTGAGATGTGTGATATTATTGAGGGATAAGTCCACTACCTAGGCTTAAGTGTACACATAAGATAGAATCGTGATAGTCGTGTCGTTCTACTGTGTGCAAATCCTACTAGGTTGGCATAATACCTACATCCAGACTAGATCCACTTAGGAGTATGGTTGTCATGCGAGTTTTCCTTACGACAATGTATTTCCACTTGCATCCATAGCTCTTGGAGACCTTTAAGGAACCGCCTTTGCAAGACTAGAACCCTCATGTGAGAGATATGGGTTTTTGCAAGAAACCTAAAACTTCATCCTACCTAGTGTTCGTATATTAAAAAAAAGCGTCGAATCTTTAAATCAGATATGTTTGACCCGCTTTAAGAGCCATATAGTTGCTATTCAGAAGAAGCATCAAATCTTTGAATCTGAAATATTCAACCCGCTTCGAGAATCATACAGTTGTTATCCAGAATATACTAAACTTTTTAACCTATGATATTGCATGTCATTACATCAATCATCATAGAAAGTTCATTAACATATATGCCAAATCTTTGATTGTTTCTTGCATGCACTCTTGCATTGTCATGCATCTCATACATGAAAACCAAAAAGGAAAATCCGTTATCACCTGCCTCTTTGATCCGGATCATCAATCTGCAAAGCTCTACGACACATGACTCCAAATTTTAAGAGGCCCAAATTTTCCCTTCATTAATAGACATAAAAAACATTATTATATATATATATATATATATATATATATATATATATATATATATATATATATATATATATATATATATATATATATATATATATATATATATATATATATATATATATATATATATATATATATATATATATATATATATATATATATATATATATATATATATATATATATATATATATATATATATATATATATATATATATATATATATATATATATATATATATATATATATATATATATATATATATAAACAAACCCAATACATAAAAAATAAAAATTAACTAAAAATTAAATCAATTATAATTAAATCTATTTCTGATTAATATACAATTATATTTTTAACCCCATATTTTATATCGGAATCTTCGAATTAATTGACCCGGCCCAGATCCTAATTTATTTATATATTTATTCGTTTATATAATTTTGACACTAAAACATAATTATAATTATGATATTTTTATTAGAAATGTATCGTCCCAATTAAATATTAATAGTAAATTAACCATTCATCAACAACATTTTATGTGATAGAAGATGTGTAAAATTACTAAATTATTTTATTTAAACAGCATGGAACCATTTTATATAGCAAGGATCCACTTACATAAAGGATGATTCATTGTCATCTCTTTTTCATTATATTTGTGGACACTAAATCCGGATTGTTTATCATTTCTTCATTAATGGCATTACCAGCTTGACCATAATTGTAGTTGTTGTAAAAAAAGTCAATATCATCCCATAGTACATTAAAGTTTCAATTATTTTCTTGGTCAAGCACTAATAAAAAGTCATGTACTAGTCCACTAAAATTGAGAAGATTATATCAATTATACGGTAGTGAAGACTATAATTCGATCTTCTATAATTATAATCATGGAAAAATTAAAATTACTTAATGTGAAAATTGACCTCTAAATTAAATTAGGCGGTATAATAGATTGTTGTTGTGAGAAAAGAAAAAGAAAATTGAGAAGATTACTAAGTGACTAAGTGTAGGCATGGTCAACGGGAAGGGATAAGGATACTTTTATTTTTTTAAATAAATTAATTTTATTATTATAGTTTTATATGTATAAATTCAAATAAATATTAATTACATATAAGTATTAATTATATGTCATAGTATGTTTTAGATATATGTATTTTTTATAGATTTAGATTTTCTCATATAAAAAATTTGGATTTTCTCATGCCATTTCTCTCATTTAAAACATATCATTGGATCTATTTATTTTGTAGTTAGTGTCATACTCTACTATTAGTAAATAAAAATTGATACAAATATTTATTGATAAAAATATATATAAAAAAAGAACGTGGCAACAAATTATATTGGCAATGTTATAGTCTTTTTTGATGGAATTTTGTTTTAAGTTATATAGCGAATGAACAAAATAAAAGAGAATTAAAACTTCTACTTTTTCTCTTTGTTCTTTAAATGATTTTTTCTTTTATGTCTTTTAACTATTAGATTAATCAAAACTATTCAGAATTGCACATGAGAGGAGAAAAAATTGGATGCATCAATTCCCATCTTCATATTGTCGAGAGAAAACTGTTACTACCAGTTTTATATTTATTTTTTAATAATGTTGTTTCTAATGTAGAACTTTCGTTCTTAAAGCAGTATAACTATAAGATTAACCACAATGTCAACTAACAATTTATAATAATTTTTTAAACTAATTTTTATATACTATAATTTTCGCCAACTATCAATATTAATGTGCTTCTTGCAAGAAATTAAATGTTTCGCTAACATAAATATTTGATTATCTAACCAAAAAGTTATCATCTTACTAAGTTATAATATTAGAGTGATTATGAACTTTTTATTTTCAATTTTAAAAGTTAATTTTAAAACAAGTTCAATTAAATTGACATCGAGTTTATTTTACTTAATTTTAAATAAAATTTTCTTAAAACTCAAATTAAAAAATGCATTATAATTTGGATAGTCTTAGGGTTGTGTTTCTAAATTTTTACTTTAACAATTTTATTAGAAAGAATATCGTTTCTCTTAAAGTATAATATGTTTTGACGAGTGTCTTTTTTAATAATAGTGTTCAAGATATGGATATAAAGTTTGTCATTACCACGAGATAGAAAATAGTTTTTAGTTATTTGCAAGCAGTACATACTCAAGATTTTTTCCTTACTATCCCTATTAATAGTCTAGGCCAACACATGTCCTCGGTAGAGTACTGTATCATTCTTAAATACCGCAAGGTGTGCTTAGATATAATTGGGGAACACGCTATTTATGGCAAGGAATTTTCAAAATTGAAATATCGACATGAATTTGTTAAGGATGTCTTATTTGATATATTTGGACATGCATGGGTATCTATAAGGAAAGAGGCGTCTGTGAATTTCTTGATTGACCCACATGTGGTGAGATCGACTCTTAGGCCAATATATGTTGTGTATGCGTGGGTAGGAGGGAAACGTACATGTGTAGACTTGACTGGTGTTTCCCTACTGATGGGACCGAGGATTGGAGGTTTTTACCGTGGGACATGAATGTCTCAAAGTCGCTTCAAGTAAAGTGGTCCAACATGAGAAAGCGTGCTCCAATAATTAACATGCTTTTATACCATTTGACTTTGACACTTTTAGTTTTCTAGTACAAAAAGCATTTATATAGAGTGCAAAGGCTCGTACGTTGCAATATTGTGTCACCTAAGAAAATGAATGTAATATTTAAGATAATTGATTTTTTCATTCAAAAAGAGATAATGACTCAACTTGTTTCTTGTTTGCCACTATTTCTATATAAACTTAATTGTAGTTATGATAAATATACTATTTTTTATTTTAATTCAACTATCATTCTAATAAATAATTGATTACCACTTTGATAAATTCCAATCATTATTCTCACAACCACAAACTACTATTTTAACCATCTCAACCACGGTTATAACTACATTTGATTACAACTTTACAAAGTTATGATCTTCAATCATATTATGGATTACCATTATAACCATAACTCTGACTCCCACCGGAAACCATTTTGATCATCGAAGATCTCTAATCCATCCACTTAAATTCACCAATCTAGCCACCATCAACCACCATTAGTCACCACTCCAACAACCACCAATTATCATGCTGACCACCCTCAATTATTACCTAATTCACCTTAAAATCTTTACTAAGAATCATACTCAACTCTTGCTTCACAGCTTTGAGGAGAATGACAATTTGACAAGCAAGTAATAACCAGTTAATTCAAATGTATCAGAGATACATTAGGATGTACAAATAAAACACACGGAGAACCTAAAGAACTACCAACCCTAAACCCTTATTTTTTACAAGATTTTACAAATAAAAATTATGCTTAAAAATTAGGTCTTGGACGACTCCTTATATAGTCTTCTACAATTGGGCTTGGTCTCTTCAATCAAATCCAACCAACAGCTTCCAAAAACCTGCTGAATATTTCTCCACAAAAATAGAAACAATCTTCTTAAAAAGTTTCCTAAAAAGTCTCAATCGGTCCTTTTTAGTAACCAATCAAATATGCATTCGGTTCTAATAAAATCCTTGATTGGCCTATGCCTATACCGAGTAAAAAATATTCCTGATACTCATATCTTCAAATTAAATCTTCAAGAATAAAATATCCAGTGCACTGTAAAGATGTTATGTTGTAACATGTTAAAACATTTGTTGGAACATCTGTCAAATAAGGCCCATACATAACCTGCTTGTACCTACTAGTCCAAATGTTATGACATCGTCTACAACATCTGGTAGTAAAACTCATAACAGCTGGAACTGCTATGACAATTGATAAAGATGACACCCCACTTTCCCAAATAGAATAATCATAATAAAATATACGAAATATGTCATAGTACACAAGTAGGATGTCACATCTTTCAAAACTTATAAAGTTTCGTGTCAAGTTATTACTTTATTTCATATAAAAATCAATTCAACAGAGGAATAATTAAATTGATTTACTTCCATGTTATATACCATTTAAATAAGCAAAATGTAATAAATCAACGTTGGAAAAAACTAAACATAGATACAAAGTGAACAAAGATGATAAATAAATAAATTTATTGTTTTTTAAATAGTAATTTTATTTATTATATCAAAGAGATATTTTAAATTTCTAGACCTAATGACTTTTAAATGACTGGATATTCGGCTATAGATAACGAGAAAAATAGGTGGAAAAATTTAGGGTATGACAATTACCCCTATTTCATTACTCTTCGATTGAAGTGTGCGAGAGGGCGGAGTTCTCACACGTTCGAATCGGAGGGTTATTAAATAATTGAAGACCCCAAAATTTGGACCAAAGATTATTAAATAAGGATACAATGATATAACACCCAAGAGCTCAAAGAAATAGGCAAAGACGATGATGTATCATTATAGCCAATTTTGGATAAAGAGATAGGCAATAATGATGATGTGCCATCCTACCAGAGTTAGAGCAAAAAGTGAAATTGACATAGATATGACGACGCAGATAACTCGCTAATACTTAGAAAAGAGATTGCAAATTTTAGTGTGTTTACCATAACCTAGTAGATAAATAACACAAGTTGAAAAATTGATAACTTATTGCTACATTGAGACTGATGCAACAAGCTATATTGCAATTATAGAGTAAACAATATCAGTTTGAAATTTGACTCACTAAAGCTTTGAGACTTACATAGTAAGCTAATGATGAAGATTTTGCATATTCATCGCAGCCTAGGGGATGAATAACACAGAGTCTGATAATCCATTGTCGCATGGAGACAAATACAATGAATTATATTGCAGAGAGGCAGAAAATATATTGCTGTTTTGAGACTAACGCAATAAGTTATATTGCAGATTTTGTACATCTACTACAACCTAGGGAGTATACAATATGGGTTGAAAATATATTACTATAAAGACTAACATAATAAGGCATTGCTAGTGTACTTATCACGCCCTAGAGGATAAGTACATAGACTTGATAATTTACTACCGCTTAGAGACTGACACACTAAACTATACTGCAAATTCGTATACCTATATAACCCATGGGATAAATACTACAGGGTTTGAAGTTTGAATTTGATAACCAAATCCTAGATAATTAAACCAAAGATGTAAATCGTAGATATACCAGTTGTATCTGTTCTCAACTAAGGTATTTTTTGAATAAGATCAAAGTTTTTTGTATATTTACCATAACCTAGGAGGTAAATAATACGAGTTTGCGAAGTTGACTTACTAATGCTTTGAGACTAATATAGTAAGTTTATAATGCAGATTTTGTCTATTCATTGCAACCTAGGGGATGAATAAAAAAGAGTTTTGATAATGCATCGCTACATGGAGAATGATACGATGAATCATACTGCAGATTTCGTTATGTTTACTACAACCTAAGGAGTAAATAGTACGTGGATGAACTTGTGTATTTATTGTAACGCCCGTTAATTTAATTAAGTATTTAATTAAATTATTTTTGGATTATTTATTGAAGTTACGAGATGTTGAGAGTTATTCATATATGTTATTGGATTATTATTAATTAATTAATCAGTTGATTAATAATAATTATAATGTGGAATTAAATGGAATATATTAAATAATGTTGGACTTATGTTATTGGTTAGAAGTAGTAAATTGGGGGTGTAGGTTATGTTAGAACATAGTTTGATTCTACAATCCTTAATTAGAGTTTTGATAATAACAAATATAAAGAACAAATATGTACTCTAAATTTATGTTATTTTGTATGCAGAAGTTCTGACCAAAGCAGCATCAGAAGTTAAGCTATAGAAGCTTTCATGTTGAGGTAATCAGAATTTGCACTGAAGAATGATGATCAAAACCTGCTCTGAAGTGAAGAAAACTCTGATTCTGAACAGAAGGATCATGAACAATCAGATCCTCACTTCTCTAAGTCATCAATGTTCTGAAGCATTTATAGCAGGCAAGATTGTAAGATTCTGAAGTGTTACTATTCAATCAAGACAGCATCACATGCAACGGCTTCATCCAGACAAGAATTTTCTCAATATGGAAACTGCTTAAATGTCCATTATCACGCTTTATGTTGGACAGGATTCCTTTGCCTATATAAACAAGCTAAGAGATCAAATCATTTACGATTTTCAACACTACTGCAATACATTTTCAAAATGCTGCAAGCTTACATACTTATTTCTACGCTCTAAATTGTGTAAAATATCACAGTTGTGATAACTGTTTTTGTAACGAAAAACTACCATACACAAAATTCCTTTATCTTGATTAAGACAATTTTTCCTTAAGATTGACCGGATTGTGGTTGTACTCAAGAGGAATTTGACAGTTGTCAAAGTGGTGATTGTAATTAGTTTTTGATTAGTGGATTAAGTCCTCGTTGGAGAGAGGCGAAATCACCTTGACGAGTGGACTGGAGTAGTTTGAGATCAAACGAACCAGGATAAAAATATTGTGTCCTTGCGAATTTGGTTTTAAGTTTTCAATTCAACCCCCCCTTCTTGTGTTTTTCACTTCTTCAATTGGCATCAGAGCGCCTGGTTCTGAGTTAATACACTTAACTGTGTCAGTACAAGATCCAAGCTTTAGAAAAACACTATGTTGGGACCAAGCCAAAACATCAGCAATGACTATCTTGAAGACAAGGATAGAATCAGTGGTAAACCTCCAGTATTTGATGGAGAAAATTTTGGCTACTAGAAAGACAGAATTGAGAGCTTCTTTCTGGCCCATGATGATGATCTATGGGACATGGTAATTGATGGATACACACATCCAGTGGATGGAAGTGGTCAGAAGATAGACAGAAAAATGATGTCTGACCAGAAAAAACGTGATTTCAGAAACCATCATAAAGCCAGAACAATACTCCTCAGTGCTATCTCATACTCAGAATATGAGAAAATCTCAAACAGAGAGATAGCCAAAAACATGTTTGACTCTCTGAGAATGACGCATGAAGGCAACATACAAGTAAAAGAAACCAAAGCCCTTGCGCTCATTCAAAAGTATGAGGCATTCAAGATGGAAGATAGTGAATCCATAGAAGTAATGTTCTCAAGATTCCAGATCCTTGTTGCTGGGCTGAAGGTTCTTGACAAAGGATACTCTACTGTTGGTCACATAAAGAAGATCATCATAAGCCTATCCAAGCAATGGAGGCCAATGGTCACAACACTTAAGCTAGCTAAAGATCTCAACAAGATATCTCTGGAGGAACTTGTCAGCTCCCTCAGAAGTCACGAGATAGAGCTAGAAGAAGATGAGCCTCAAAAGCAAGGTAAGCCACTAGCATTAAAATCTAACAAAAATCTGATTCTAAAGTTTTGCAGGCTATGGAAGAAACCTCTGATGGATCCTCATCAAAAGAAGATGAATTGTCTCTCCTATCCAGAAGGGTGAATCAACTGTGGAAGCGGAGACAAAGTAAATTTAGAAATCCTAGAAGATTAGAGAATCAAAATGAATCCTCCTCCAGATACAAAAAGTCAGAGTCTTCCTATGGACATAGAAGATCTGAAGGCTCTTCAGGACACAAAAAGTCAAATAACAAGGACATCATCTGCTATGAGTGCAATGAGCAAGGGCACTACAAAAGTGATTGTCCAAGGCTTCAAAAGGAGAAGCCCAAAAAGAAGTTCTTCAAGGAGAAGAAGAAAAGCCTCATGGCAACATGGGACAATTTAGACACTTTTGGTGCTGACTCAGAGTCAGATGATGAAAGAGAAAACATAGCTCTCATGGAAAATGTGTCAGAAATAGCGAAGCTTCTGGTTCAGACTCAGAATCAGACACTAAAGAGGTATTCCCTGACTTCAATATTAATTTCACTAAGGCTGAACTTGCAAAAAGTCTAAATGAATTTCTGGAAAGGTATCAGCAAATCAGAGTCAAATTCAAGAACCTGAAAAGGGATCTTGTCTCTGACTCTGAAAAGACTAAGAGTCTCAGATTAGAAAATTCCGAGTTAAAAGAAAAGGTTTCAAAATTAGAAAACGATTTGCGAAACTCTCAGAAGGAAATAATCTCAGAGACTCCCAGTAATGCTGATGAGATCATCAAAGAGTATGATCACAGCTTTCAGAAGTTTCTGGCTAAAAACATAGATAGAAGCAAGATGGCTTCAATGATCTATGGAGTTAGCAGGAATGGCAGAAAAGGGATAGGATATCAAGGTAAGGTATCTACACCTAAGAAAGTTATGGACTTAGTCATAAAACGCACACCACTTAAATCTAACTTCATATATGGGCACACACATGACCTAAAATACACTAGTAACAATTACTTTGTCAAACCAAAATCCAACCAGAATTTTGGTAAAACTAACAAACCAGGACCCAAGAAGATATGGGTACCTAAGGAGAAAATTATATATGTAGCAGATGTCTTTAGCAAGGCTAAAACACTAGTCATGGTACCTGGACTCTGGATGATCTCGACACATGACGAGAAGAAAGCATATGATCCAAAGCCTGGAATTTAAACCTGGAGGCTACATGGGCTTTGGAGGCAAACAAAGAGGAAAGATCATTGGCTCTGGAATAGTAGGTAATGGAAATCTTCCCTCTATAAATAATGTACTCTTAGTTGATGGATTAATGCATAACCTGTTATCCATAAGTCAATTAAGTGATAACGATTATGATATAATCTTTAATCAAAATTCATGCAAAGTTGTTAGTCAGAAAGATGAAACTATCCTTTTTAATGGAAAGAGGAAAAACAACATTTATAAGATAAAACTTTCTGAACTAAAGAGTCAGAATGTAAAATGTCTTCTCTCTGTCAACAACGAGCAATGGGTCTGGCACAGAAGATTGGGGCATGTTAGTATGAGAAGAATATCTCAGATTAACAAACTCAATCTAGTCAGAGGACTTCCTAATTTGAAGTTCAGCTCAGATGCTCTGTGTGAAGCATGTCAGAAAGGCAAATTTGCAAAACTTGCTTTTAAATCTAAAAATGTTGTCTCCACCTCTAAGCCATTAGAACTTCTGCACATAGACTTATTTGGACCAGTAAAAACTGCGTCTGTCAGTGGCAAGAAGTATGGGTTAGTGATCGTAGATGACTATAACAGATCAACATGGGTAAAGTTCTTAAGACACAAGGACGAGTCACACTCTGTGTTCGTTGTATTCTGTAACCAAGTTCAAAATGAAAAGGATCTTGGAATTGTCAAAGTCAGAAGTGATCATGGTGGAGAATTTGAAAATAAAAATTTTGAATCATTTTTTAATGAAAAAGGCATCTTGCATGACTTCTCTTGTCCTAGAACTCCCCAACAAAATGGAGTTGTAGATCGAAAGAACAGAACACTGCAAGAAATGGCCAGAACCATGATCAATGAGACTAACATTGCTAAGATCTTCTAGGCAGAAGCAATTAACACATTGTGTTACATTCAGAATAGAATCTCTATAAGACCTATTCTGGAAAAGACTCCATATGAACCGTGGAAGAACAGAAAGCCCAACATTTCTTATTTCCATCCTTTTGGATGCACTTGTTTCATTCTGAATACTAAAAATTATCTGAACAAGTTTGACTCTAAAGCACAAAAGTGTATCATGTTAGGATACTCTGAACGCTCAAGAGGGTATAGAGTATACAATACAGAAACACAGATTGTTGAAGAGTCAATCAGTGTTAGATTTGATGATAAGCTTGACCCTCAAAAGTCAAAGCATAATGAATTATTTGCAGATATAGAAGTTGAATTCATAGGTACTGAAGACAACTTTTCAGAAGTTATCAACAGAGACGCTCCAACAACCTCAGAAAGAAATGTTACAAGCAATTTAACACCTTTCATTGATCAACTTCAGAAAAGGCTATCCAGGAGTAGCATAGCTCACCCAGAAGATAAGATCCTGGGAAAGAAGGATGATCCAATCAGAACAAGATCAACATTCAGAAACTCTGAAGAACCCCTCATGGGACTGGTCTCTCTGATTGAACAAACAATAATTGATGAAGTGCTTCTGGACAATGACTGGATTCTGGAAATGCAGGAGGAATTAAATCAGTTCACCAGAAATGACGTATGGGATATGGTTCCCAAACCAAAAGGATTCAACGTCATTGGAACAAAGCGGGTGTTCAGAAACAAACTGAACGAGCAAGGAGAAGTCATCAGAAACAATGCACGACTGGTGGAATAAGGTTATAGTCAGCAAGAGGGGATAGACTATACAGAAACCTTTTCTCTAGTCGCCAGGTTAGAATCTATCAGACTCTTAATCTCATTTGTTGTAAACAATGGCATCACTCTGTATCAGATGGATGTCAAAAGTGCATTCCTAAATGGCAATATAGATGAAGAGGTATATGTGCACCAACCCCCTGGGTTTGATAATTCCAAACACCAAAAATATGTTTTCAAACTAAAGAAGTCACTCTATGGTCTGAAACAAGCTCCCAAAGCTTGGTATGAAAGACTAAGTAACTTCCTGTTAGAAAAGGAATTCACCAGAGGGAAAGTGGACACAACCTTGTTCTGTAAGACATTTAAGAATGACATTTTAGTGTGTCAGATTTATGTAGATGATATCATATTTGGATCTACTAAACCCTCTCTGGGAAGAGAGTTTGCTAAGTACATACAGGCAGAGTTTGAGATGAGCTTAATGGGGGAACTCAAATTCTTTCTGGGCATTCAGATAAACCAAACTCCAGAAGGAACTTACATTCATCAGAGAAAATATGTCAGAGAACTTCTGAAGAAGTTTGATCTCTCAGAATGTAAGCCTCAAAGACCCCAATGCACCCCACGTGCATTCTGGAAAATGAAGAGGTAAGTAAAAAGGTAGAACAAAAAATCTACAGAGGTATGATTGGCTCTCTCCTTTATCTGACGGCTTCAAGGCCTACTATTTTATTCAGTGTTTGCTTATGTGCTAGATTCCAATCAGATCCTAGAGAATCTCACTTAACAGTAGTTAAGCGAATTTTCAAGTATCTGAAATGTACTACTAGTCTGGGTTTGTTTTATAGAAAATCCAATGAATACAGCTTAGTAGGATACTGTGATGCTGACTTTGCTGGAGACAGAGTAGAGCGTAAAAGCACTTTTGGAAGATGCTAGTTTCTGGGAGACAATCTGATCTCATGGACCAGCAAGAAACAGTCCACAATAGCATTATCAACAGCAGAAGCTGAATACATAGCAGCTGCTGGATGTAGCACGCAAATGGATGAAAAGTCAACTTGAAGACTTTAACATATTTGAGAGTAACATTCCTATCTTCAGTGATAACACTTCAGCCATATGTCTCAGTAAGAATCCCATTTTGCATTCTAGGGCTAAGCATATAGAAATAAAACATCACTTTATTAGGGACTATATTCAGAAAGGAATTCTTACCTTAAAATTTATTGACACAGATCATCAATGGGTTGATGTATTTACAAAACCCCTTTCTGAAGATAGATTCAATTTCATTCTGAAACATTTTAGCATGAAGTTATGCCCAGAATAAAATGTTTTATTTGCATATCTTAACCCTCAGAACTTTATTGTTTTCTGTGAACATCTGATCAACTTGTCTTCAGAAGTTAGAAGTACAGTTGTCGCAGAATCTATCTATGAAGATCTGAACATTTCATTTCAAGGATAGAGGCGTGCAATTCAAATCATCAAACATCTATCATCCTCTCACAAGCTACCTTATGAGGTTGAACACGCGTTCAAATTTTGAAGGGTCCAAGGCTCTGATTGGATGCATTGAGACACTTGTCAGTGGTAACCGTTTAATATCTTTCTAAATACCCTGATTTCAGGTTTCATTAATACATATAATCATTACTTATTTTCTTGCTTACTGTTTACGTTTTCAAAAACCTATATAAACTCAAATTACTATTTCATTCATTCACACTTTACTCTCTTCTATATTCTCTCTTGTTTCAAGTTTCATTTTCAAAAACCCTTTCCATTTTCTTCAACGAACCCGTGTGAACAATGGCATCATCATCAAGTCTCAAGAATCTCAGTGCTCCTGAATCTTCATCAACGGAACAATATGAAGAACCCATTAGAACGCTTCTCACTCCTGTTGACAACCTGGATATTCTCTCTGAACTGATCATTAATTTTAAAGTTTACAAGAAAATGGGTTTAATCTCTTTGAAGACGTAACTGCACAGGGATGGAACGTATATTTTGACCGTATGTTGGGTCCAACGTTTCCCATCCTCGTCAAAGAGTTCTGGATTCGTGCTACCTCATCCAACCACCAGGTTACTTCATATGTTATGGGAAAGAAAATAGTGATAACAGAAGATCTTATTGGAAAACTCATTGGATACAATGGTGGTGGAGTCAGATGCATTGATATGGCTGATAGGTGTTCTAACCTAAAATCTATTTCCAAGGAAATCTTCACTTCTGGGCAGCCATCCAGCAAGATCAGAGACTTGAAGGATCATCACAGAATCTGGGCCAGAATAATTCTGGGATGTATCAATCACAGGAAGCCTACAAGCTCTCCTGATTACATCAATATTGATCAGCAATTTCTAATTTATTTTATTGCAAAAAAGACCAAGATAAATCTTCCATACTTTCTCTTCAACCATCTCAGAACAAGTGTGAAAGAGACAAGAGAAGACGAAAGGACTAAGAGGGATTGGATTCCCCTAGGAAGACTGATATAAGATATTCTAACAGAAAATAGACTGATAGAACATCTGACAGAGGCTCAAGAAATAAGCACCCTGGAAGCAACCGCTGGGAAACCTTTGAACGCCAAGAATCTGAAGAAAATGAAGTTTATTGAGAACATTAAGAAGGAACCAACTATTGCTTCTCATGAGACCATCACTTCTAGGAGAATCCCTCTGAAGGATTTCCCACTATTTTCTGAGATAGACGCCACCCCAGAAATCATAGTCAGATACCTTGAAGTTTGCAAGGCAGATGGGACTGCTCCAGAAATCAACATTCAAGATCTGCACAAGCCAGCTCCAGAGGTTGTGTTAAAGAAATCCAAAAAGAGGAAGGCAGCAGGAGAAGGATCCTGTCAGAGGACACTTAAAGCTGCGAAAAAGAAAGGTAATCCATCTTCTGTTTCTGTTATAGAATCAATAGTTGTTCCAACATCTGAAACCATTCCCCCTCAACCAATAGAAAATCCTTCACCCCAAACTTTTGAAGATTTTGAGATAAAGTTTGATCCATCTGTAACTCTAGGAAACTTTTTGAATGAACCTCACTCCCCTAATCAAAATCCAAACCCAGAACATCATCAACCGGAACTTGCCAAAGTTCTATTTGACATTGAACTGTTTGATCAAGACTTTTCCTCTCCAATACCAGAAAATACAAACACTCAACAATAACCAAAAAATCCACAACCACACTCTCCTCAACCAGAACATCTGAACCACAACCAGAAAATAGACACTCTCTCTCCACCTTCTGAAAACCCATCTTCTGAAATTCCCGAACTAGAAACCCAACACGCTACCGCAAACCAATATGAAGACTCTCCTTCAGATTCTGATACCACTATCCCAATCCCTAGAATAACAGAACCTCTTACGGTTCGCTTACCTCTCACCATTCATGATATTCCAGAAATCGCTTCATCATATGAATCCACACCACTAAACACCCCTAACACACCAATTCTAATTTCTGACTCTTCCACTCCATCACCTATCAACCTTCCAGCTAACAACCTCAGACTTGTCATTGATCCACAAGTGCTTGACCGACTAGCTTCCACCTCACACAAAATTGCCATTCCCAAACCTAAACCAACCGCAACCAAATCAGAGGTTGGTAAGAGTCTATTGATTTTTGAAACAAAAATGCAGGAATGGATCAATTCTTTAAAGAAAGCAAGCCAATATATTTCTAATCCTATTGCTCCTGATTCTCTGTGGGAAAGATTCAGAAAATGGCTCAACTCCGAAACTTAGAAGCTGCAAGAATTGGGTTATGAAAGGGCTCAGCAGAACTTCAGTGATCAGCTGAAAGCCTTCCAAGATCCAGTTCTGAGCCAATGGTGCAAGAAAGAAATCCTCCCGCTAGATAATGCTCCCTGGAAAGAGCATCATCCTTCAGAAGTAGCTGAATCAGATTCAGATAGTCTCTCTCTGACTACTGCTCCAGAAGACATTATTGCAGCAGAAGAAGTGGTACCTCATGCATGTGAATTGTAATTGAGTCGCATTTGATGTCTCATCTTAAGTTGTGGTGAAGATATATTTGTTGTTGTTTTACGTTGTTGACTTGTTGTGACAGGTATCATCTAAAAGTTGTGAATTAGTTGTTATGTCGTGTTGATGTTTTGTTAAGATTAAAATTATTTGAAAGTTGTGAAATGGTGATTTTATATGAACTAGTTCTGATATATTAATTATCATACATTCTATTATATCGTTAGATATCTCACCCCTTTTGTTTGAATGTTGCCGTTTGTTGGTAACGTGCAGGTAATCAAGAAGAATAGTTGTTACCTTCGCCAGTTAGGGTCGGTGTTGTTGCTCTGATACGTAGAACTCGGGGGGATGAACGCTTGATGTTTAGTTGTTGATTATTATTTCAGTTGCTGAATTTTAAGTTGATTACATGAAATAATTGTTGTCTTGAGCTTATTTTAGTTGAATAAAATATGTTAAGTGAATTGAAGTTGAGTATGTAGATTCCGCTGCTTATCAATAAAAAGTTGTCTGATTTTAAAGAACAAATCAGGTTGTTATCGGTTCATTCGAATTAAGTGTTATATATCTGTTTTATATGCGATTAAATGAAGTTTGATTTTAAGTTAAAAATGTAGCATCCTATTTATGTTGAACTCTATTTTTCTTATTATCTGCCGGGTAGAAATGGGGTGTTACATAGTTGGTATCAGAGCAGGTCGGTCCGTTCGACCAAGTTATCTAATGTTGTTTGTTCCTTAGTGCGCGACAAGTGTGTAAAACACTGTCAGTGCTTGTTGTTTTTATAAATCAAGTTGTATGCAGGAGTTGGGTTAAAGATAAGTGGTGTAGAAGCTTTTCTTTTCGGATATGTTTCGGTTGTAAAATGTTAGTTCAGTATGCTGCTGATGGAAACAATGCCAGTATTGTTGAAGTTTTGTTGGTTCCTGAATCCGAAGATGACATAGATTCAAGATTTTGTTATTAATCAAGTTGGAGCGTCTTGAGGGAGGATGATCAGACTTTGTTGATGTTTACTCCTCGAAGGATGAGGAGCAATGTAATGGTTGTTGATATACGAGTAGAGTGTAAATCCTTGATATTTCTGAAGGTGATTGTTAATTAACAAGGATGATTTTTAGAAGATTGAATTTAGAAAGTTGCGATGTTTCAGTGCTACTGGTGGAACATGAAGTTGTCGGTTTGAGTAGCCCTTCCGTAAGATGTCGACGTTTAAACGGTGATAGAGTGACAGATTATTGTAGACCTTGTCGTGGGATCCTTGTGAGTGATTTTAAAAGTTGTTGGGAATGTTTTGAATCGTGAGTCAGAGTCGGAAATGCGAGGAGATGAGTATGATTTCAATAATGGTAAGTGTTGGTACTAGTGCAAAGAAATTATGTTATGATGTTATCGTAAGATGTGTAATAGTAAGTCGTTGCATGACATCGATGTTCACATTTTCGGATAACCTTGGAAATTCATATCTTGTGTTCCGAGTATTAGATTGGCGTTCTGTTTGAACCCATGAGGAGATAGGAATATATTTTATCTTATGAAAGTGTTTTCAAATATGGTTGATGCATTCCCATATGGAAGAAATCTGGAGTCGTTTATGGAACTAGAGGATTTTTGGGCATAAATGGTTATTATTGCAGTTGTTCGAAACGAGGTCAAGCATAACATGTTGTTGGTGACTAAGTTGAGAAATGAGATGTTTAACATTAAAAAGGATAGTCGTTCATAATTTCAAATATGGGATGTTGCATGTGAAGAAAGTTTTGGTAGGACTAAAGAAAAGATTGACGACTGCTCTGGTATTGGTTTTGCCTAATCAGAGTGAGTCATTTGTAGTGTATTATGAATGCATCTAAAATGGGATTTAGTGGTGTGGTAATGTTGAATGAACAAGTTGTTGCTTGTTCTTCTAGACAACTCATAATTCATGAGAGGAATTATCCTACGCGTGACTTCGAGTTAGAAACGATGGTGTTTATGTTGAAAGATTATGATTTCGGTTTGAATTATCATCCAAGGTAAAGCTAATGTTGTGGCTGATGCTTTAAGTCGAAAGACTTTACATATATTAACAATGATGGTTAAAGAATTGGAGTTAATTGAACAGTTCAGAGATATGAGCTTAGTTTGCGAAGTGACACTGAAGAGTGTTATGTTGAGGATGTTAAAGATTAAGAATGATTTTCTGGACAGTATCAAAGAAGCTCAGAAGTTAGACGTGGAAATGGTAGATCCGGTGGTTGGACTCGATCAGTCTGAGAATGATTTCAAGTCAGATGCGTAGGGTATGTTGAGATTCAGTAATCGAATTTGTATTCCTGAGGATGCAGAGATGAAGAAAGTAATTCTTGAGTTGGAGAATACTTAACCTTCGTGTGAGGCTTAGTGAGTGTAATATGGATCATGTAATATGTTAAGCGTTGGTGTCTCATCGACAAAATCGAATGAGAGGGAAATTGTGGGAGTAATTGTAAACCTCATTGGAAAATTATTGGATGATGGTGCTTTAGGTGACTTGAGTACAAGTTCGAAAGGAACACTATTATAGTTAGAAATGATAGTTATACTCCATTATGGTTGTTGGCTATCTATTGACAAATTGAGGAACTGATCACCCTTAATATCTTATTGATAGTAGACGAGATCGTATTGGATGGTACAAAATTGTCTTGCTATCTTAATGGTAGTGAAGTGGTTGATGTTATATCCTGGGATAGTTGCTCACCAATTTGTGTGAATAGTGGCTAAGAAATAATTGAAACGTATTGGATAAGTCGGAATGGCGAGTTATATGTGAATTAACGTTGCAAAGTGAAAGATTGAGAATATCAAGTGAACAATGGTTTATGGTGGGTATTGAGGAAAGTCTGAAACTAGATTGAAACTTGCGAGCTAGATAGTTGACGTAAATTTTAACGAGGACGGTGACTTAAGGTGGATTATCAGAGTTGCACATCTGAAGCGTGATGTGGCGGAATTGCTATGCGTGTACAACTCGTTAGAAGTGAAGGATTAAAACCTCATAAGCCTATGGTAATGGTGTGTCTTAATCTACATGCTTGATTTGGTGGATTCTGGATATACAGATGTTGCGCTAGGGCAATATGTTTGCTAGTAAATATTTGCATATTTTATGAGAAGATTATTGTGGATTGTTGGTTGATGGTATGCTATGGGTATGCTTACTGAGTTGTACAATCAAGTTGATGTTGTAATGATTGTGTTATCGTTATTGAGATGTTATTATTGATTTCCGTAAGTAAGGAAGGATGCTCCATAACGTGGAGAAGTTGATTATGTTGGTTGTGTTGATGTCACTATAAGAGAGATACGATGATATGGACAGATTTGTTGATATTTTGTTGATAATTAACATACGGGAATGAAATTGTGTATGTATTTTGGTGTTGAAAAATGTTGTTAAGATGATATTGCGATGTTGTATATCCAAGTATAAGTGTGTTATAGTTGTTGCTACTTCAAATGTTGATATGTCTGATTATGGTGGAGTAATTGAGATGCTAATACCGATCATGTCGCGAAGTGTCGAATGATTGGCATATGTGTAATAGATTTGAATCATGTTGAGTTATTGAGTTATCAGGAAAGTAGTGGTAGAATTGTTACCAGACGCGACTTGGGGATCAGAAGTGTGATGCGAAATTCGCATTAAGAGTGGTAGTATCGAGTAGATTTTCGAGGACGAAAATATTCTAAGTGGGGGAGCGTTGTAACGCCCGTTAATTTAATTAAGTATTTAATTAAATTATTTTTGGATTATTTGTCGAAGTTACGAGATGTTGAGAATTATTGATATAAGTTGTTGGATTATTATTAATTAATTAATCAGTTGATTAATAATAATTATAATGTGAAATTAAATGGAATATATGAAATAATGTTAGACTTATATTATTGGTTAGAAGTAGTAAAGTGGGGGTGTATGTTAGGCCCAATAGGATTGATATATAAGGAGAAGCTAACACAAGGATTTGTTTTAGTTGGAGAATAAGGATTTATGTACGTTGACCGGTGGAGCTGCACGGACGAGGAGCAAGATGCTCGGTATCGAGCAGAGCGAATCAAGGATTACAGCCAAAGATTTGTTTGGGCGACCTTCAATCTAGGTAAGGGTGGGGTTCTGACCTTATAATGTGTGGTCGTTAAGACGTTGTATCGTGACTGTGTTGTTGGCTGAATTAGTGGTCGGGGAGGATACTAAAGTAGTAGGTACGGAGCGGCGTTTTAGGCTACGAGGCATGTCAGGGAATGATGCGTTGGACTTTTCGAGCAGAATTAGGTTGCAGGATGTGTCGAGGAGCATAGGTTGGTCGTTACCCTGTTTTCCCCTATATGTGTCGAGGAGTATGGATTATTTTTATGCTGTTCTAGTTGTTATGTATGTCAAGGGGCACGTAGTTCCCTATCCCTTTTTCCCGTACATGCTGCATTTTTGGTCGTTAACTGTGTTGTGTGAATTATGTTAAGTTGTTGTTTGATTATGTTAATGACTGAATCGTTGATTGATGTGATGGGCTTATGGATAATGTTGGTTTATGTTGAGTTGTTGTGATGTTGTGATTGTTGTTGTGAATTCTCGTCGATAATGCGAAGTTGCAGGGTATTTACATGATCACGAATTACCTCTATTTACTGGTAATAATGGTGATGTGGGCTTATTCCTTATGATGGATGATGATTGTTGTGAGTATGTGATAGTTCATTCATTGAGTCACATACATTTGCATACTCTGTGATAGCTTGGATTGGAAAACTACGAAGAAGGCTTATGCCTTGTTGATGCCTCTATTAATTGGAAATTTTTATAATGGGAATTCTGCTCCGTTTTTAAGTTGGGAGTTCTACTCCAAGGGTACCACATGAATTTGCATTGTAATTGAGTCGCATTTTATGTTGCATCTTAAGTTGTGGTGAAGATAGATTTGTTGTTGCTTTACGTTGTTGACTTGTTGTGACAGGTATCATCTAAAAGCTGTGAATTAGTTGTTATGTCATGTTGATGTTTTGTTGAGATTAAAATTGTTTGAAAGTTGTGAAATGGTGATTTTATATGAACTAATTCTGATATATTAATTATCATACATTCTATTATATCGTTATATATCTCACCCCTTCTGTTTGAATGTTGCCCTTTGTTGGTAGCGTGCAGGTAATCAAGAAGAATAGTTGTTACCTTCGTCAGTTTGGGTCGGTGTTGTCGCTCTGATACGTAGCACTCGGGGGATGAACGCTTGATGTTTAGTTGTTGATTATTATTTCAGTTGTTGATTTTAAAGTCGATTACATGAAATAATTATTGTCTTGAGGTTGTTTTAGTTGAATAAAATATGTTAAGTGAATTGAAGTTGAGTATGTAGATTTCGCTGCTTATCAATAAAAAGTTGTCTGATTTTAAAGAATAAATCAGGTTGTTATCCGTTCATCTGAATTAAGTGTTATGTATCTGTTTTATATGCGATTAAATGATGTTTGATTTTAAGTTGAAAATGTTGCATCCTATTTATGTTGAACTCTGGTTTTTTTATTATTTGCCGGGTAGAAATGGGGTGTTACATTTATCGCGACCTAGGGGATAAAAGACAACATGGATAGGCTTACGTTATTCATCACAACCTAGGGGATGAATAGTATAACCCTGAAATTTGCATACCTAGCACAACCTAAGGGGTAGATATTTGAAGAAATTGTGTGTTTACCACGACCTAGGGGATAAACAACACACAAATAGATTTGCATATTCATTACAACCTAGGGAATGAATAATATGAACCTGGCAATTCACACACCTACCACAACCTAGGGGGTAGATGATTGAAAAGTGTGTTGGTGATCAAATCTTAGATAACTAGATCAAAGATGAGATCAGAATTTTACCGGCTGTGTCTATTCTCAACCAAGTTAATTGTTTGCTTTGATAATCTGACAAAGGGCCCCAAGATTTCGCTGATGATGTCGGTTGTGTCTGTTCTCAACCAAGACTCGATTAACTTGAAGAATTGAACCCCAAATTCACTGATGATGACAGTTGTGTCTGCTCTCAACCAAGACTATCAACATGAAGAAATGAACCCCAAATTCACTGATGATATTGGTTGTGTCTGTTCTTAACCAAGACTATCAACATGAATAAATAAACCCCAAAAATCACTGATGATGTTGATTGTTGTCTGTTCTCAACCAAGACTATCAACATGAAGAAATAAACCCCAAAATTTTGCTAATGAAGCCGGTCGTGTCTGTTCTCAACCGAGGCTTGATCAATATGATAACCAAATGAAATTGAATGATTTAAGAGGTTTGAACTTGAAAAGTTTGAATTTGATAATTGCACGTGTAATTCCCGGAGGCTGGTGATGACTAGGATTTGGATATGAATCGTAGGTAAGCTGCGTAGTGAAATTTTGATAGTGATACCTCTAACAATTGTGTTTGTTCTCAACCGAGGAGAATACAATGATAGTACGGAGAATGGATAATGATGAGCTTGAATCTTGGATTTGGGTTCGTCTTAGCTGGTAAGCACACCTTAAGATTTTCCGCAGTTTTCATGGGCATATATGATTTAATGTAATGCATGTATGCATGTTTGATATGATTATGCTTGATGTATGCATGATGCATAATATGTATGCTTAATATGATAATATTATGAATTGAAATGATGTGATGATTGATAAATGCATTCCCATTTTATTTGAACTGTGGTATCAGTTCCTAAGGCAGACTACCAGCCGAGAGCTGGTGATAAGGATTATCTTCTAAATGGAAATTGGGACACTACCAGATGAGAACTGGACTTTACACCAATATCAGTAGGGATACTGGAGTAGTATCAACTTGGTGGCTTGGGAAGGTGAAAAAAATGGAAGATTTGTAACATAGGTAAGGTCACCGGGAGACGTTGGTTAGGTGATTGGAGAGTGTGAGGCTGCTCACAACTTTGATGGTTGTACGCAAGGCGTTTTGGATGGTTGTACGTAAGGTTACTTACATATGGATGATTGATGAATGCACGAGGTTGCTCATGCTTCGTATGGATGCCTATGAACGAACAAAGGAATGAGGTTGTGTGAGACTGCTCATGTCTTAGATGGTTGTATGCAAGGCTGCTAACAATTTAGTTTGATGATGAATGCTTGTATTGTAGACTCACTGAGAGGGATAGTCAGAGAGATGTTACTAACTTAGCTGGAGATTGTACTTGGGTTAAGAATAACGACTCCCCTGAAAATTGACTCAGGTTTTTTTACGGGAGGTCCTAAGTCCTGGTTTATGATATGTCATGTATGCATGTAGATGTAGGCGTTAATGAGTAGAATGACTAACCAATGCATGTAATGCGTAACTTGGATACGCGTCAATGGATGTTGGAATTTTATGTGCCATTGAGAATTGGGCTTAAGGGTAGATGCCAAACGAGATTGGGCCCTTTTTTAGACCCATCTTGTCGGGATTCATCAGCATGATGAGATGATAGACATAGCTTGATTCTAGATCGAAGTGACCTAATAAATGCATGGAAATGATTTATGCAGACTCATATGCTTTTGACTGATGCCCCTATTATGGGTCATGGATGATTTAAGAATAGAGGTGTTGCTTGCGTAACAAGGTTGCTTGTCACATGGTGGTTGAATGTTATGCTATCATGATTTCCTGATACTCAATTTGAACTCAAAGATTGCTGATGTAGGAGAAAGATCCACTAGAGATTATGATAGTACACAGATAACTTGCCCCTATGTGGAATATGTTGGTTCTTGGAGGAGATTCTCATTGATATGAACTTGGAAATAGTTTGATCATAATATGAATGGCCCCACTATCTTGAACTATGCCCTTGATTAAAAGACTCTTGAAAATGTTTGGCTTTGATGAACCATTTTGAATCAACTCTTTTTGATTGAGCCTCGCAGTGGTTTTCCCCAACATTTGAATTTTGAAAGATGTACCCCTAAATCTCCAAGATCTAGAGGAAGTACCCTCAAAAAGAATTAGACCTCACCATGAACTTGACATAGATTTCCCCAAGTATTCGAAGCTTGAAAAGTTTTGTTTTTGAAGTTGTTTAAGAGGGAACTTGGACCATATATGCAGTAGGATGAACTTGATATGTACTGCCCCAACATTTGAATCTTGGAAGGTCGCCCCTGATTATCAAGGCCTTGAGAAGTTTGTTAAAGTGAGGAAACTGAGTCATACCTTGTTGTGATATGACTTGATTAAGGAACGCTCCTTCGAAAGGTATGCCCTTGATTAAAAGACTCTTGAAAATATTTGGATTTGAAATGTTATCCAACTTGATTGAATCTCAGAATGATCACCGCTAGTCAATAGGATCTTCATGTGATATGCTCTAACAATCAATAGTCTTGCTTATGATTATAGGGTTCTTTTTTGGATGCTTTTCCCTTAGTTAGGAGCTTCTTAGAAAGGATCGCTTTTGTTTAAACCAATTTTTGATATCTCCTTGATGCTAAGTATTGATTTATATGTAAAAGTGTACGCTTTGAAAAGTAGTTCTTAGTAATGTACATGCAAGTTTTGAAATCAAAATTTGAATATAAATGGATGATTTGAGATGGAGATTCGAAGAGGTGAAGTGGTTATAAATAATTCTAACAAACATAGAAGTCAATTTAACACAAATTTTTCTGAGTATCCTTTCATAGTTAACCTTGCTTAAATTAGGACTTTTGAAGGTTGCAACGTGGCCTTGGTTTGTGGATTAAGAAACAAAGGATATAAGACTCAAAATTTATTTATCCCACCCCATTCTCCTTGATGTTCTCCAATCCTAAGTTCAATTAACGCAACAGATGCATTTAATCTCCAAGAGAAATTTCGTAGTCACGTAGATGATGAGAAGCATAGATAAAGATCTAAGCACCTATGAAAAGAATTGATAAGATCCAAGCATTGATAAGAAGCCTTGAAGATTCTTGAGGTGGTAGTCATAAGATTGTTCTCCAATTTGTTTGTTTTTAATCCATTATTTTTGCATGGACAAATTATTTTGAATTTTGGTCCATCGGGATACCCTAACTTTTGCCTAAGTCAAGTTTTTTTATTTTTACTTGACTTAGCGGGCTTTCTCCTTTTGAATTTATTTTTTGCTTTTTGATTTTGAACATTTATGACTACCATGTTGTTTGTCGTAAGCTTCGTCTTTATTGTTTCCTCGATTTTGAATGACGCGCTGAGGAAAAAGATGTTGTGAACTTTTTCTTCATTAATTGCTTACTCAATCTTTGTTGATGTGCATGAGGAGGAGGATGTGTTTGAACCTTTACTTAGACCGTTTCCTCAATGATGTATCGAGGAAAGAAATATGCTTGAACCTTTGCTTAGATCGTTTTGATTCTCCTGGGATTTGAGTGCATCATTGAATTAATTGAAATCTACCTTACCCCTGGTTAAAATTAAGGTTTTTATTTTTAGAAAATAGAACAAAACTCCAAATCCTTGCTCGAGGGGGTTAACTACGAATTATCTTCATATATATCCACTGTTTGGGAAGTAAAACAATGCCTTACATTTTCAACTCAGTCTTATCATTGAAAGCATACGTTTAGCAAAATTCAGTTATTTAGTTTTTCATCATTCTCCCATAAGGTTTGCTAAAGTGGTGAAATGGAAGATGGAAGTGAACAATTGATATTTATAGAAAGTAATAGATGAGTGAATACAAATGAATTTATTTCAAAATATGCATGCTCATTTTATTAGTAATTAAAAGATACAAATTTACACCACATACAACTTAGCAACTTGGAAATTACAAATTGAAATTGATAAAGTCTAATGATACTAAAGATGAGCTTTTTTGTTGATCCACTGACTTTAGGATATGCTTCATAGTTTTTGGACTTGTCAAAGCATGGGGATGACCCTTGACTTCTCTTCGGGCATACCAATTCTGTTTATAGGGCAATGGAGGAATCACCAATGAAAGTTGAAATGGAGGCGTTGCATAGGATTGTATAGTGAAGGGCTTCCTTCTCTCCACAATAAGATTTGTAGGACCAAGCTCCATTGAATCTCGAAGCTTAATCTCCTACTTCCATAATTTCATAATTTCTTAAGTTCGTTTGTGGGTACCAAGAAATCATCTAACATATGGATAATAGTTGGATAAGGGCGAAGGTGGAAATGCATGAGATGCAAATGTATGAATGTATGTAAGTGCATGGGTATGAAAAATTATTTTTTTGACTTTTAAGGGTATGCGAAAAAGTTTCATGGATATGCAATGCGGCGTGGGCATAGTACGAAGGTAAACATAAGGGTACCCTATACGCGTTTAAAGATAGACACATAAATGATGATATCCTACACCGACTCAGAGATTGAGATAGGAAGGAACTCCTTAAGGGCTAAGATAATGATAGACATGGAAAGGAGGACATCCTATACTGACTGAGAGATTGAGATAAACCAGAACTCCTTAAGGTTTTTAGGCAATGAAAGACTAAGATAAATCCCTACAAGCTAGGGATTGTAACAGAGGGACGAGAATTCATACAGGCTAGGAATTGTGATAGTCCAATGGATAGTTGAGGTGAAGGTCAGACTTGTGGGAATAGCTTTAAAGAGAGCATATGGTGACTGATCAACAATTACTAGATCTCATGGCCTGATATAGGCTACATGGCATGCATTAGCAAGGACGTCCTTTGTGTGAAGGTTCCCTATCAATCTATGGAAGTCAAAATCCTAAGATTCTAAGTACAGTGACAGACAAAATAGGATCCCTACAAGATAGGGGTTATAATAGATAGACGGAAGCCTCGTGGGCTAAAGAAATTGATAGATGTAAAGATAACCCTGCAGGTTTAAGGATTATGGAAATGGGATTATAAAAGGTACCCTTAGTTGATAGGTTCCTAGTTTCGGTCTACATGTATTCTACCCTTCCAAAAGGTGGTTTCCTTAAGGGTATCATGGATAACACTAGAGGGAAAGGCACAAAGGCCTCCTTTAAATGGAGCCTCATTATAGACCGAAACTTTTATCTTTAAGGTCGTACAAGGTCTCACCATGAGATTTTTGTTTAGGGTTATACAAAGAGTCATAAGTTTCATTCCAAAGTCCTACCCCTCAAGAGGACGTCTCTTGAGACGTATTCCTTTTGCGAAATTTCCTTGGCTCTAGGCAAAGTCATCACATAAACTCATAGGACTGATGTATCCCCTTGGCTAATGGACGGACCTTCTTTTAAGGGATTTGAAAAAAAAATTAAAATAAAAAAAGAAAATACCTACATCAAATGTAATATGATAAAATAAAAGAATCAACATAATGTGAAAGCAAATAAATAAATAAAAAGAAAAAAATTGGAAACAAACAAAAACCCTAAACCTAAGAGGAAGGCTTATAAACTCTAGGGTTAAGTCCCCAGCAGAGTCGCCAGCTGTTGTAACCGGTTCTAAAATTGAGAGTTTCCACCATTAGTTTTTATCCTAGGGAAGGTAATATAACAGATAACTCTAATTTGGTCAAAGATGTTAGACTCGTTCTTAGACGGAGGGAAGGTGTGAGGCACCCCTCATCTACCCTGTTCACAAGGATATTAGAGTTTAGAATTACGGCTTGGGAAATAGGGTTTTACTTTTTTATTAGGGGAACTCGCAACACTTTTAGTCGTATGCCTACTTATCCTCTTAGGAGGAATCAGAGTCCCAATTCGTAGTTCACAATTGTTGGTTGGTGTTTTTTATGGATTACGGGAATATCTCGAATTAATCCTTGAACCAAGTTTAGGTTTGTAAATTGCGGAGTTGTTAGACAAAGTTCTCAGTTAATGAGAAATATCTCCATAATCCTTTTTGAAAATAGATATAAGGTTTGAATTAGGTTAGTGAAAATTGTTAGTAATTTAATTGGATTGATATTTTTAAAAATATTAATATATAAAAAAATATTTTTAATGCATGAGGAAAAATGATTATAATGCAATTAAAAAAGATATTTGACTAGGTTGGTAAAAAAGATTTGAATTAGTAAATAAATAAATTTAGAATTTACTTTTAAAATAAATTCTATTTATAAAAATATAAATAAATAAATTGATAAATAAAAGAAAATGTAAAAAAAATATAATTTTAATTAATCTACACAAGGGAGTGTATTTTCTGTTAGTTAGTAAAATGCTGGGGGTATGAAGAGTAATGTCCTAAGTTCAGATTTTGAATTTAGGCCCAAAGCACATGGGATTATCGTTTTACAATGGGTTAGTAAAATTAAGGGTGTAGGAATTAAGGATCCAAGTTCAGAAATTGAACTTGACCCAAATGCATGGAGGAGTGTGGATTAAAATAGGAGGGTCCAAACCCATCATTAATCTTATTCCATATAAATAATTAAATTAGAAACAATAACTAATTAGTAAAATTAAATAAATAAATAAATAAAAAGCAACAGAACAAGGATAGGGGAGACGTACCGCCACTTGCTTCTAAGTAACAACCCAATTTGATTTACAAATGTCACCAATTATAATAACAAGCAATATTTTAATACCAACATATATTATAGTAACAACATATATTATAATAAAAATATAAACAACTTATATTAGAAGAACAACCAAACATAGCTTCTCATTCGTCAAAGCAAAAAAAAGGAAAAAGAGAGGTGTCACCTGAAGGGAAGCATTCAGAGCGAGAGGTTGAGTGTGATAGTGTTAAAAAAACTCGCCCTCCAATTGTGAGAAATTTTTTAGGGGTTTTGTTCAGAACCCTAAAATAATTGTTGATAATATTGTTGATCACCAAAAGATTATTGATGGAGACTTCAAGGTTTCTTTATTGTTGTTCTTTGATGTGAAGAGAAACAACTTTTAGGATAATTCTAGTGAGTTGTTGATCTACAAATGATTATTGATACTCAAAATGGTTGCTGTTGTACCCCAAAATTTATCCTCTATTTTCTCAA
This sequence comes from Vicia faba, assembly GCA_948472305.1. NCBI lineage: Eukaryota > Viridiplantae > Streptophyta > Magnoliopsida > Fabales > Fabaceae > Vicia > Vicia faba. The sequence goes on from OX451739.1 coordinate 726,864,625, forward strand.
GACATTTTCTCACAAGGATTTTCAAAAGTCCAAGTTTACACAAGTACAATTGGATTTTTGGTTTTCAGGCATCAAATCGAAGAAGAGAAAATTTTCCTTGATTCATAAGCTTCGATTGGGCATCTAAAATACTTCGGGCAAGCTTTATTTCACAAGCTTCGATTGAACATTTGGCCTCTTTCGATGCAAGCCTGATTCGCAAGCTTCGATTGGGCGCTGGGCCCCCTTCGATCAAGTTCAATTTACAAAGCTTCGACTAAGCATTGGCTGCTTCAGGCTTGCCTTCGATTCACAAGGAAAGAACTTATTACATGCCTGCTTAGATTCACAAAGTAGTAGTCTCTTGCAGGCAAGCTTCGATTGAGAATTGGCCTCTTACGTGTCTTCTTTGATCCACAAGACAAGTGCCTCCTCTGCGCTTGCCTTCAGCGCACAAGGCAAATACTTCCTCTTCATGCTTTCCTTCGATTCACAAGGCAAGATCTTCTTTCATGTGTGCTTCGACCCACAAGGAAATGACTTCCTCTGTACTTGCCTTTGACCCACAAGGCAAAATGACCTTTCAACTGGCCTTCGATTCACAAGGCAAAGGCCCATTCAACTAGCCTTTGATTCACAAAGCAATGGCTATCTACATGCAAGCTTCGATTGGGCAATGTCTACCTTCAGGCATGCTCTGACTCCAACTCTAAAACCCCTCAACATATTTTCTACACTATGACACACAATATGGTCCATTCGAAGAAGCGTTCAATATGGTCCATTTGAAGAAGCATTTAAAATATCCATTCGAAGATGCATTCAAAAGGTCCATTCGAAGAACATGAATTTGGTGGATGGGAAAGACATGCATGTGGTCCATTCGAAGAACACACATGTGGTCCATTCGAAGAACACACATGTGGTCCCTTTGAAGGATACATGATTATTGAAAACAAGCTTTGGTTTTTCCTTTTGATGAGTTTGGCTCAAGATGCTTGTTTCCCAAAGTCCAACATGCTGCCAAGCCCAAGCCTCCTGCACAATTACATTCGAATGAGGTAACAAAAGAAGCTTCGACTGGCCAGAAAGGAGTTTTTGATTGGGCTAGTTGAAAAGTTTCAGATCAAACTACTAAGGACGATAATGGTTCAATCGAAGAGGCCATAATGATGAGGCCTAGAGCCATTCGAAGGAAGCAACTCAGGGCTAATCGAAGAACAAGTCTTGAGGGCATTTGAAGGAGTCAGGGAATGAAACATGTCCAGGTTCATCCCAAAACCCAAAAGGGGTAGGAATTCATCAAAAATGGCAATCCTTTAATTTGTCTGATTTTGCCTTCAAAGGTTGGTTAATGACTGTCCCTTGACATTTCCATTCCCCTCTACACCCCTTTAAATACACGCATAAGGACACCTTGCCAGGGGACGAAAAAAAAGAGATAAGAAACACATTTCCAAACGAAAGTATTTTTCCACACACGTACGTTGCCCCACAAAAGCTCCATAAAACTCCCAAAGTTCCAACGAGGCTGTCAGAATCGAAGCAACCTCTATAGGCCTCCTCAATCCAAAACAAGCACCCAACTGGTAACAAACCTTCGACCTCAAATTCATTTCATATGTAATATATTCATGCTCCATAACGTTTATGATGGTTAGTGTGTTACATGTAAAGTCTAAAGTAACATGATGCCTTTACTAAGGTATGTGAAATGGGTTCCTTCGAATCCTAAATCCAGCTCAGATGGCGAAGAAGGATGTGTGCAGTCGAAACGACCTGGGTTCAGTACCCAGGCCTTACAAATTTGGTTTTTTCTAACATGTTATGCATATTCAATGTTTCCTGACTACACACGCTCACCATACACCATCAAGTCCAGGCCATCAGATGCACATCTGATCCGGATCCAAAGCCCTAAGTACACAACCTCACCATGGACCCTCCTGGGGATCTCCCCAGTGAATACAAGGGCAGATCTGGGCTTCTCTCACTTGGGCCCAGCGAAGTTCACTTCATACCCCCTTTATTTCTTTTGATATTAGGCCCATTTGTATTTTTGTTTTATCTTTACTATTTACTTCTTTCAATTTTGTTTTAATTTGCTTAAACAGTAAGGACAAACAAAAATCACAAAAAAACATTAGGTTAGTATTTTTTGTTAATTAAATTAATTATGTAAATTAACTAATTATTAATTATTTTAACCTTTTCTTTAACTTAAAACTAAATAGACTTAGAATTTTAATTAAATCATTTTCCCAAAATAAAAACAAAACAAAAATATTTCCTTTTACATAGGATTTAGAAGTTATTTTCAATTCGCGAGCATTTATTTACTTTTGCACTTTTTCATGTTGTTGTAACTGCTTACTGGGTTATAATAGTTAAAATTAGGACTTTATTTTCTGCTTTTTATTTCTCCCCCAAATTTTGGACTATGTAAATAATCCCCCTCCCCGAAGCTTTGTAATAGCGTAAATTTAAATTCCGCATTTTAAATTCCTGTACATATTAACTGTTAGATGTATGGTAATAGGATTGCATGATAAGAATTAAAATCAATGCTAGTAAACTTAACACAAGAAAAAAATAACTGAAATCAAACACACTTGCATATGCGCACCTCTAGGTTATTCCCACTTTGGTTGCCTTGGGAAAAATAGTCACAACTCTCAAAACATGAGAGATTTTAGTGACTACCCTCTGGTTTAAAAAGATCATAAGTCCCTCGATGACCGTCTCGATGTTTCCTCGATAAACAATGATCTTAAAACCCTAGGGTAGTTACTAAGGTTTCTCGCCCAATTGCCTTTATGACTATAAAACTTTCCTTCGAATGTCCCTCAAACATCCAATGATAGGGCTACCTACTCACTAATAGTAGGCTAGAACTATCTAAAGGAAAGGAGGAAAAGAACGACCTTTTGAGTAAAGTAGATAGTTCCTAGGTGCTATGCTCAAAAACAAACTTCTACACTTACACAAAACAATATTAAAATACCTTTTCAAAATGCTCTATCAACACTCTTGAGAACTGATACAAGAGTTATCATAAAACAAATATCCACACTAAGGCATTTCAAAATATTTTTCAAAAAAACACACAAAAACACAAGGTATTTCAAAAAATGAGCTAAGCATCTAAGAGCCCGTAGAAAACTACGGATGGAAAGGGTGCTAACACCTTCCCTTTCCATAATCTACCCCTTACTCAGAAATAATCTCGAAAGGTCTTTTTCTTTTCTTTTAACCCTTTCCTTTGTTGGATAAAAGAAAATTCGACTGCGACTCTTACTTACCGCAATATTTGCAAACACAAACGCAAAACCAGTATAATAGTCAGTTCTGCCACCGTATCACAATTGCTGATGAAAAATTTAGGGTGAAGAGAGCCCTATTTATAGATTTGAAATTAGGTTAAAGACACCCAAAAATGAAATAGTCCACACCTAGAAAAGCCCAAAGTTTATAATTTTATCTTGGTCAGTAAGCTGACCAATCAAAAATGAGTTATGATATAGATTGACACACCTTGACCAATAAGAATATTTTTGGTAATTATTATAATTTTTACACTCAATTTTGGTAAAAAGTACATCGAATCAAATAAATAATTATTTTTAAAAAATGCATTAATTAAAAATACGAAAATAATATTTAAATAATAAAAAAACATGATTTTTGTGATTTTGAAAATTATTAGAAAATAGAAATAGTTAGTAACAAAAAATATCCAAAGTGCACCAAGTGAGATTGATCTATTTTTGGCATAATTTAGAAGATTGGAAATTGATTGAAATTTGGTCCATAACTTGGTGAACAATATTATGAATCTAGCCTTGTTTATGACTATTTCAAATATTGAGATTGATTTGAAAATATTTTATTTATTTTTTCTAAATTTAACTATTAAGTGCATAAAAATCAAATATTTGAAAAATAAAATATAAAATTAAAATAGCCTTAAAATGGAAAACGAAAATAATAATAAAATAATCTAAAAATAACCTTTTTATCCCTTTTAAATAAAAAATATAAAAGAACAAATAATACATAAAAGGTAGCAAAATGGGAATCGAACCCGCAACCTTATACTCAATATTCTTACCAATGCTCCCTTACCAACTATGCTATCTTAATTATTTGAAATAAAAGTAGAATTTAAAATTTAAAAGGATGAAATAATATTTGTTATTTTAAAAGAAATATATAAATAATTTCAAAATAAACTATTATATACCTTTTATATAAACAAAATTAGATAAATCAATGTTGGAAAAAACTAAGCATATATACAAAGTGAATAAAGATGATAAATAAATAAATTTATTGTTTTTTTAAATAATAATTTTATTTATTATATCAAAGAGAAATTTTAAATTTCTAGACCTAATGACTTTTAAATGACTGGATATTCTACTATAGATAACGAGAAAAATAGGCGGGCAAATTTGGGGTATGACAAGCGCCATGTTAGCATATTCTCCATCTGAGTCGCAGTCAGACGAGTCTGAATCATCCCATGTTGCCATTAGCCCTTTATTTTTTACTTTGAGAGATTTCTTCCTTGGTATGTCCTTTTGAAGCTGAGGACAATCATCCTTGTAGTGTCCTGACTCATTGCATTCATAAAAAATGACTTTGTTTCCACTAGACTTCCTGTGACCAAACGTTGATTTGAAGCGACCTCCAGTCCTTCTTGAACTTCTAAACCTATTGCCTTGATTTCTCTTTCAGAGATGGTTAACCCACTTGGTTAGCAGAGACAACTCATCTTCTTCTTCATAAGAATCACCTTCTGAATCCTCAATCTCTTCTACTTAAAGAGCTTCAAACTTCTAAGATTTTCTGACAGATTTGAGCGCAATTTACTTTATCTTCTTCAGCAGTTCATATTGTTCTAGGTCAATCTTATGACTTCTTAGAGAACTTATCAGTTCCTCTAGAGAAGTGTGGTTCAGATATTTTACAAGCTTTGGTACGATTATCATAGTTATCCATTTGGATGACAAGCTTCTGATAATCTTCTTAACATGATCTGCCGTTGAATAGTCTTTGTTCAAAACTTTCAGTCCTGCAACTAAAGTTTGAAATCTCTAGAACACGACTTCAATTCTTTCATCATCCTCCATTTTGAAAGCTTCATATTTCTGAATCAAGGCAAACACTTTGGTTTCCTTTACTTGCTCATTTCCTTCATGAGTCATTTTGAGAGAATCAAATGTAGACTTAGCATAGTCTCTATTTGTGATCTTCACATGCTCAGTATAAGAAATCACATTCAGCAAGATGGTTCTTGCTTTATAATGATTCTTATAATCTTTCTTTTGTTGATTAGTCATAACTTTCCTAGCTATCTCTTTTCCAGTATTATCCGTTGGAGGTATGTAGCCATCGACTACTATATCCCAAAGATCAATATCATGACCTAGAAAGAAACTTTCTAGTCTATCTTTCCAATATTCAAACTTTTCACCATCAAAGATGAGAGGTTTGATGTTATAACTTTTATCGTTTGTATCTGATGCAGCAACAACTGGAGTGGTTTCAACTATTGTTGGTATGGGTTCAACCATTGTGTTTATTCAACAAAAAACTCATCTAAATATTTATCTGACACGATTAAGTATTTAATAACTTACCAATACCAGAACCAGAGCTCTGATGCCTATTGAAGGTTTGAGAAACACAAGAAAGGGGTATTTGAATTGGGTTTCACCAAATAAAATCTTTTTTTGGTGATAAACCAAGTATGCTTAGAGCATAAAACAATAAATAAACATAATGATTTTTATCCTGGTTCGCTGTTAACTAAGATACTCCAGCCCACCCTCGCAAGGATGATTTTTCCTTCAACAAGGACTTAATCCACTATAACCAAACTGATTACCGAATAACCCACAACAAGTTTTAGCAACATTATTGGCACCCCAATAAATTCGTCGATCCTTACTGTAAATCCACTCAAGCCGCATCACAAGTCTTCTTGATCTAAGACCTTCACTCACTCTTTCAAGGTATCATTCAACGACAGATGAGTACTTTCAGTGTATTACAGATTTGCTTCTTGTAAGAATATTACACAGACTTTTCAGTACAATGAAGAAACGTAAGTGTTATACTCTAAGATACGAGCAAAATCTCCTTGCTTATTTAAAAAGCTATACACATATGATTTCTCTAAAGAGTTTGCACATCGCTTTATTGTAGTTTTGTTGAGCTTGATTTGAACCGATAGATTTGTTGTTGTAATGTAGTTTGTTACTTTTCTTCAACTTCCAAGTCTTCCTTTTATAGCTTGTAACAGAGATTCATTGAAAGGGTAGAAAGGTAAATTGGAAATTTATCTATTGGTTATCAACGGTTATAATGAGAGTAGTCACCGTCAAATACAAAAGAACTATCCTTGCGTCACTCTAGAAGAGTATGGGTCACAATCACTTTATGTAACTTTTGAACACTATCACACGTTAACAATTTTGAACCCTTTCTTCTTGATCTATAGAGGCTTCAGATATTTGAATGTTGAGCGTTGAAGCTTGTTGTACAAGAATCCTTCTTAAGCCTTAGAACCTAAGTCTTGGAGTCTTCAGAACTTGTAACATAGAACCTTTTCTTCAGACTCTTCAATACTTGGTTGTAAGAACTTCCTTTTCTTCAGATTATCAGAACTTGTTAAACAAAACATTTTATTCAAAATCTTCAAAACTTGTACACGCAGAAGTAAAGCTTTAGGAGGCCTTCAAAGCTAAAGCATAAAGCCATGATCAAAACTTCTTATACTAACGTTCCTAATACACATTGTAGAAGAAAAATTCAGAACCTTGACTTTAACGAAACATGTAACCACATTTTTATTCCAGATTGTATGTTCAGAACCTGATGACATCATACGCCTTGTACTTAGTTAGAATATTATAGCAGCAGCTATACACTAGACGAAACCATTAGTGTATACTATTTATCTCTAAGATAACATGTGAAGTTATCATCAAAATCTCAAGGCCAGATGTAGGAAACACTTCTTGTTCTCACGTCAACCATAAGGAATAAGTCCACCACATTTTCCAATAAGGACATCAACATCATTATCATCATTTGATATAATTAAACAAGTCACACAAAGTTCCATGGTTTAACACAATTCCCTTTATTAATAGTCTTCCTATATTTATCTAAGTTATTCTAGTCATTATAGACCAAGAGAAATTACATTGCACGCGAGGGAAAGAAATCGCGAAAATGAAAATTTTTCCATATAGGCTTGCCCTTTCACGTAATTCCTTGCTCCATACGCGTATTTCCCATCTGTCCTTCCCCAATCCACAATCCCTATTGGGAACCATATGCGTAACAATGTCTGCCTTAAGTGTAACGTTTTGTGCCCTATGTGTAACGCCCCTTGCCTTATGCGTATCGTCAGAGGGGGGTTTCGCTCAAAATAATTCCAAGAACACCATACACGTATTACCCCTGCCTTACGCGTATGCCCTCTGCCTTATGCGTAACGCTCCCTACCTTTTGCGTATTGGCAGTCTATGACAGCAAAAATCCTATTTTTGCACTAGTTTAATTTTCACTCGTTTTGAGCACTTTCAACCTCCAAATTTGGATCTAAAATAGTGTTTTTACACATAATAACCTATACTCTTAAACTAATTTCATTAATCTATCATTCTTTATAAGTTTTCTACATGAAAACCTCACTTTTCATCATTTTCATACACCCATATTTCAGGTTTGGGATTTCAGGGAGAAACCCACAACAACAATATCAGGTCTCATCAATATTCAAATTATTGGCATCACAACATTCACAATTTCATAACAATCATATGGATATAACAACAATCAACCAAAGGGAAATATATATATATATATATATATATATATATATATATATATATATATATATATATATATATATATATATATATATATATATATATATATATATATATATATATATATATATATATATATATATATATATATATATATATACATCAATTACACACAAAACATAAAGAGGAAAAGAAACTCTCACTACCCTCTCATGTTATAATCACCATTTAGAGAATCCATTATCCCCATTTACCTTAGTATGAAGCTTTGATTCCTCTAACAATGGCGAAATTCTCTTGCCCTAGTTATTCCTTCTCTTCTCTTTGTTGTTTCTACGTGATAATAGGTTTCCCAATTGCTTCTACCACTCTCCCAATATAATGTTTTATTCTTAATAGCAAGTAATAATAATAATGGAATAATTATAATTATAATAAATATAATACTAATAATATTTTTATTAATGATAATAGTATATCCCATCATTCACCAATATTATTATTATTATTATTATTATTATTATTATTATTATTATTATTATTATTATTATTATTATTATTATTATTATTATTATTATTATTATTATTATTATTATTATTATTATTATTATTATAACATAGACTAAGTTTAAATCTAATTATTTAACTAAAACTAAGTTCTCTTATACCCTATGTAACACCCTTCTAAAATCCTGTGAATAAATAACAAATAGATTAGAGTAATTCACCATTCAAGGGTGTCACATCTTCAAATAAAACATCATAATCAAACATCATACTCCGTAACACGGGTTTTCATGATTTTAAATGCATATTACTTTAAGAATATCATCTTTAACTCAACACATTGATGTTGAAATAATATTTCAAAACATCTTTATTAGTAATTCACAATCAAATACCATCTCTCGACATGGTTCGTGAGTTTATACTCCAAAACATCCTAAAACAAAATGAACATTCTCAAATAACATGACATAATGAACATATAGTTCAAATCAATCGATCCCAAAACCCCGATGTTACATATTAGAGAAAGACCCTCTTATTCAATGGAAAGTAAATAAACACACTTTAAAGCTATCCTCTAAGCTTGAACGGACTATTCCTGATCACTTACAAGTTACCCACAGATAGAGGTAACATTTCCAAGCATATAAGGTGAGTAATCATAATCATTATAAAAGACATAAGAAATAAATATAGTAAATATGCACACAGACAAGATATCACATGTCATAAGAACCTCATTTTATGCTCACACTTTCATAACATCATCAATACACAACAACACTTATCATCAAAATCACTTAATCAAATCATTATGCAATGTCACGTATAATGTAATACAACTTCATAGACTCACGCATGTGGTACCAAAATTTTACTAATGACTCAGTCATTGTTTTCTCCAAAGATCTTCACCAATAGGATCGATTACCACTTGGAACAAGATCACTTCATAATATTAAACTCAATCCACACTATGGGATTGATGCCTTCACTAGACTATCGTCCTATCATCATCATTGGATCGAAGTCCTAACATCACTGGACCGAAGTCCTAACAACATCACTGGACCGAAGTCCTAAATTATGCCATGAATGCATGATGCACAACAAGATGATAAAATTGACCAAAAATATTCAAAACACATAATCATCTATGAATTCACCATATACATCATAATATATAAAGCATCATCACAACATCATCATATCATCATAGCAAAAACATAGTATCATCACAATATCAACAACTCACCATATAACATGCATTAATGTAACCTACCACAGGAAAACCTAACTTCATCATAATTTAGGTACTGGAAATATATCCTACTACTCATTTTATTCCACCTAATTAAAGTTCACCGCATTAGCTATTTAATAGTTTGAACGACACCTCAAACTGAGTTCTAAAACACAAGTTATAGAACTATGAAAATCCTACTGTTGTTCATCGCCTAAAGCTTCACCCGACGATGTGAGAGCGACAACCCACCAATTCTTCTTTGGCCTCCATCACCTGGCGACACACGTCTAGATCTTGCATCGTCCAACGATGACGTGAGAGGCACACTCCAGTAGCTCCATTTTTCTGCCCATTCCTTCGCTTCAAATTTCTCCCGATGAAGACCAAGCGGCACCATCATTGCTAGACAACGCCTCCTATCACCCGACGATGCACACCCGTCTACGATTCCCTTCTGTGATCTCTACACTGCACCATGTTGCACCCAAAAATTCGCCCTCTTCATCTTAACCCTAACTGGCTTATAATTCACCATCAAGTGCATACATACATGTCATTAGGTCTATATTCATGGAATTAAGCCATTTCTCTACAAGTATGACTTACGAAATTCAGTTGTTCTGTTAAATAGTACTATGAAACATAATTCAAGATTTTCAGATTTTTAATGCACGTCGCACATATTCCAAGCTATCCAATCAGAGATTAATAAAATCATTATCATATCAAGATCTCATGCGTTCCAACATGCTTTGAATTACGCAGAAATTCAAGCGTTTCAATCGATTTGAGACTTTACAGACAAAAATTCAGTATCTTATCGTGCGAGGTCCAAAATTCATAACTTGAGATCAGAAAATGATTTGGGAATGGTTCTTCAGTCTTTGGGACTGTCTTGAGGTCTTTTCCAATTCATTTGTTCAGATCGATGGCTAATTTTATGAGGAAGATTTTCTAAAACGCCAAATACTTGAAATGTGTTATATAGTGGATTTACTGGTTCACTGGTTTTTGGATGCTTAAAAACTCATAACCTTTGACCAGAAAATCGTCTTTGATTGGTTCTTGGAGCATTTGAACCGTCTCGTTATTTCCTTCAACTTTTGTGTTCGTCTCAAAAGCCAATTCATTAAGGAAGATCTCTAAATGTGCGAGTACTTTGAAGATGTACATTGAAAATATCACGAAATAGTGTGTTGAACCACTGTATTACAAATGTTCAAAATTCATAACTTTCACCTGGTTCGATGTTTTTTTGATGGTTTTTTAGGCGAAATATTCTTCTTGGTTTTATCTTCGATTCGTATGTTCGGGTCAGAAGTTGATTCTTTGCATAACATCTCTTAAAATGCAAATTACCAGAGAAAATTGCACCCTGAAATGGTTTTCTACCGGACTGTTTCTCGATATTGTAAAAATCGTAACTCTCTCAATTTTTATCGTATCAGAACAATTTATGAAGCGTGAGATCAAAAATTTTATGAGCTACAACTTTACTTCAGGGCCCGAGTTCGGATGGTGCTTTGAAGGCCTCAGTTTGTGGCTTGCTTCCCAAAGTGCACATGAAAATAAGCTGAAAATTTCAAGACAGCAAAATAAGTCCACTGTTTCTCACCATTCAAAAATCCATAACTTGCTTGATTTTTATTCTATAAGGGTGATTCTTTTGGAACAATGTCATAAATTTCGTCATCTACGATTTAGTTTCAGGTTACCCGTCAGGAATCCACACCGAAAGTCGTGAGCTTGTGGTTTTTTTCCATGCAGTACACAAAATAAGCTGAAAAAATCTGTAGTGTAAATTTTTATACCGGTTTCTCGCCGTTCAGAGCATCATAACTTGCTCGATTTTTATCGTATCAGAGCGATTCTTTCGAAATCGTGTCGCACATTTCGTTGCAGACATTTTTGTTTCAAGCCACACATCAGGATTTTGCATTGTATGTCATGAGTTTGGGGGTTCGATGTCGATTGTGCATGAAATAAGCGGAAAAATCAATATATTATCAAGCCAAACAAGACTTTGGAGCCATTCTATAAATATTTGAAATTAAAATTTCAAACACAATTACACTCATTATTCCCAATCTCTGAAGATCAAACCACTTCTTCTCTCAACTCTCTCTCAATTCTCTCAAGAACACTCAAAGAAAAAAAACAAAACTTCAACAAAATCCATCACTCTCCCTAAGTTTCCACAAGCTTCCTCCTTTCCGCCTTGCACTGCGCCCTCCATCGCTCCTTGCCACCGGTCCGGCCATCCACCACCGTTACAACCTTTCAGCGATACAAACTCCCTCTGATCCGACACATCTCTTTTGTGCATTCTCTCTCCGTCCGATTGCAACTTCCAACGATTCCTCCTCCTCTCTTCGTGCAATTTTCAGTGAGAATACTCCTTATCTCTGATTTGGTCTTCACTTCGATAAATTTTCTTGATCCTTAATTGATTGAAGTGATTATTTGTTAATTGATTTTGAATAATTATTCAATTGGTTGTTTCATGAATTGATCTTTGAATTGGAGAATTAAGTGATTCTTGATTTGATAATGATGTTGAAGTGTGGAATTAGTTGAATAATGTTTTAATTGGTGCAGATCTCGAATTTAATCAGTAAAATTGATGTTAATTTTTTAATACTGAATTTTAGATCTACATGTTGATTATTGAGTTTTTGATGAGATTTAATTGTGTTTTAACGAGTTAATGCAATATTCAATTCGATTTGTTGATGAATTCAATTTTTTGACGTAAAAAAACCTCAAATTCGATAAATTGCATTAACACTTGAATTATGTTGTTTGTGGCTTGGAATATGCGGATTTGATCGTTACAAAGTGTTTGTAATTTCTTAGCAACGATACATGAATCAGTAAATACTTTTATATCCGTTTATGAGTTTTTAAACTCATTTCTATTTGATACTGGTACATGTGTGCATCTCTTCCCAGAAACTACAAATACCTTGTAAACCGTTTTCCAAAAGTTGTTTGATGCTTATTCATGCATGATTTTGCGTTTATGTAACAATAAAGTGGAGTTTAATCATTTCCGATATGATTTTCCGGTTGATTTCGTGATACGGTGCAATTCTTCCCGGTTTCTGTAAGTTGAGCATAAGGAACTATTTCATTGATGTTTAATGCTCAAGGAATTTTTTTTTGATACTTGGATGGAATTTATGTCACGTTTTGGATTTCAGATCAATATTTCATGATGTATTGACGGCATTGAAGTCCGAAAATGGTAAGTGGTGCCTGCATGGTGATTTAATTCACGGTTCATGCTTATTTGAGCTTGCTGGTACGTTTGATGGTTTTTGGATTGATTTTATTCCGACTTTTCACACACTTACATGTGTTAATAAGTTTCTTCCCAGTTTTTGATATCGATGTTCCAATGCTTGTTTGGATTTCTTTTCTTCACATTTTAGTCTTGACTTAATATGTGACGCAGATACTTGATTCCGATTTTGTTTCCTTGTTATTTCTAACATGTTTATTGATTTGTGCAAGGAATTTCAAGAGATATTTTGATCACTTAATTAATGTGTTGATTATTCGATCGAAAAGTATTGCTATTCCATTTTCTTTATGGATTTGAGTCCGCTTTCGACGCAATTGATTTTTGATTCTCATTATATGAAAAATATACACTATTTGTATTTTTGTTTGGATGTGAATTTTTGTGAAGGTGTACTATTTGTTATTCGTGTGTATCCGACATATATTTTGCATGTGTTTTATTTTCACATTATTGATACTTTAATGCTTATACCTAGCGCACGATCTCTGACTGTTTTATTTGTTGATACTAGCTTGCAAGAAGTTTTTCGGGTTTCTCTGCTTTGCTTGCTTGCTATGAACTCTTGTTCGTTTGGTATTATATTGATTTTGGTTTATTTTTCCACATAATTTATTACTTTCCTTGCCATGAGAAGTAGAAATAGAGATGCATGACTGAGAGTCCCTACTTTGGGTGGGAAAATCTGTTTAAAGTCCTCAAAGGAGGCAATGTTTGTTTTGCAAAGTCCTCAAAATGAGGATATGTTTATGTTAGTTTGTGTGCAAAATACCTCGATGAAGGAAAATCCAGCTCCCCTACCATTTCCCTTTCATTTTGTTCTTGCTATCGAGTCAATAAGTGGAACAAAGGGTCTGCAATCGAGCCCCACACTTTCTAGTTTGTGTCGTTCTTAGCTTGTCTCATGTGTTGATGCTTCTGACCGTGCCTATTCTTATCCATTGAGTTAAACAAATTGGAAAAGATTCTGTAATCAACCCCCACACTTTGTCATTCATTTCGACAAAGTTAGCTCACATTGACGCTCTGATTCGTTACTTGATATCAGTGCTCGAGAAAATAAAGTGGAAAGAGTTCCTTACTCCCACTTTGAGATCCATTGGACTCTTTGTTTATCGCTTAGCTCACACTTGATTTTGTTTTGGATTTGGCTTAACTTTGTTTGTTTGTACTTGTACTTGTGCTTTTCTTTACACCTTTGTATGTTCGCCGAAGATTCACTTGTTTCGTTTTCCGATGCGAGATAGACATTAGGATCGTAATCCATGCATGCTAACATAGATAGAGGTTTCCCTTTCAAACTCAACTATAGGATCAATCATTGTATGACAACATTAGGGATAGAGCTAGATAGTCTCCCTTAGATGTTTTCTTTTCCTTTTGCATCCTTAAGACTAAAACCTTTTCTTGGTGAATGCATAAAACACTCTAGCATCTCTTAAATCCTTTTACAAGGTAAAAAACATCAACCAATTCAAATTGTTTATGCCTTCGGGCCTTTCTTCGAAACTCTTAAAAGGATATGTTAAATCTACTCTACACAATACGATGCGTAAATCCCCAAAGGTCGGGTGGAACCATGTCTACTTGGTTCTGCATGAATGTAGCATTATCCTCCTTCGGGTACTTTTCTTTTGAAAATACCTTTTCAAGTAGAACATGTTAATTTATTTATGTGCCAACACGTGAGTCTCCAAAGGTCGAGCTGTGAAAGAAAACAAAACTAATATTGTTCAAAAAAATACAAAACAAACATAAACTTTTGAGCCGAACTCCGACGCTCTGATTCCTTAAAAAGGATACATAAGCATTTGGTTGCAGGGTCCAGGTGATTGAAACTTTGTAAATACTCCTTCTTTTCCCCGTGTTTTCTTTTGCATGCATTCCCTCTTTGCATTTTGTCCTTAGCTCATAAGATTTAGATTAGAACACACCCTTTAATTATAACAACAATAGTGGATCCCGTTGAGTACCATGGACGTGAGGAGTACTAATACCTTCCCCTTGCATAATTGAATCCCTTACCCGTATCTCTTAGTCGCAAGACCTTCATTTCACCCTTCTCAGGTTTACTCGATGTTTACCTTTCCCTTCCCATGGGATAACAAACGTTCGACGAAGGCTTCATTGATTTTCTCTTGATTATTTTTTTGCCGGTTGTTTCAGCTGGAGACTTCACTGGGGGTAGATTGAAAAAATGATGATCCATCCAAGAGTCACTCATAGATTTTATTATTTTCTTTTATTTGGGTGTTTATCTTTATGCTTTATAGCCTATTCATTTTGTGATACAGTGGCATAACCGACTATTAAATACTGGTTTGCATTTTGTATTCTCAAATGTTGCGGTAAGCAAGAGTCGCTACCGACTTTTCTTTTATCCAACAAAGGAAAGGGAGAAAAGAACAGAAAAGACCTTTTTCGAGATTTTCTGAGTAAGGGGGTAGATTATGGAAAGGGAAGGTGTTAGCACCCTTTCCATCCGTGGTTTTTCACGGGCTCTTAGGTACTTGCTCATTTTTGAAAACTATTTTTGTGTTTGTGTGTTTTGAAAGATTTTGTTTACTTTATGATAACTCTTGTATCAGTCCTCAAGAGTGTGATAAAGAGTTTTTGAAAATAAATTTGAAATTGTTTAATTGTAAAAAGGAAATCAGGTTTGAGCAAGTACTTAAGAACTATCTACCTACTCGAAAAAGGACATTCTTTTCCTCCTACCCTTTAGATAGTGTTATCCTACTATTAGTGAGTAGGTAGCCCTATCGTTGGATGTTGAGGGACTATTGAAAGGGACGCTTATGATCATTGAAGGAAACATGTAAGGATACCTTAGCATTTCGAAGGGACTGTCATCATATAGGCAACATAGAGGGACACGATCATTTCTTGTAGGCAAATAAAGGGACGTTAAGGGACCATGATCTTTATGATGACTTTTAAATTGAGGGTCTTTGCTAATATATCCCTACATTCGAGGAACATGACCATTATTTTTCGAGGCAACCAAAGTGGGGAAATACCCTAGGGATGCAAGTGTGCGACATTGTGCTTTTTAGTTATATTTATCTTGAGATTAGTGACCTAGTGATTAATTTGATTTATTCTTGTCATGCACGCCTAATTACTAGCAGTTTATATACAAGCATATAAGGAATATAAAAGAGAGAAATAAAATTCCTATAGCTATTAATAGGCTTTGGTGTTGTTACATAAGTAATGAACAAAAAGTAAAATGTGGAAATTGAAAACCCTAATTAAAATATTACAAATCAGGCACAGTTACATAAAAATAATCGTATGAAAAATAATAACCTGCAAAAATTAAGATTGGCCTACGTTTAAGACCCTAGAATCTAATTTCATGTTAAAAATATTTTTTGGTATTTTATGAAAAAACTTAGAGATTTAACCTAATTTCTAACTAATTTTAAGTTAAAGAAAAAAACAAATTAAAGTTGATTAAATTAAATTAATTTCCAAACATTAATTTTTCTTTAAAAAACTCAAAATCCTAATTTTATGATTTTATGATTTAAAAAAAGGAATAAACAAAAAAATAAAAATTAAATGAAAAGAAAAGAATAAAGAAATTAAGAAATGGGCCTGAGGGGGGGGGGGGGGGGGGGGTGACAAACCCAATAGTAGGGGTATGCCGGAGTTTTTGCTAAGGGCCTATGTCTGTTGGCCCATAGCTATGCTGGATCCAGTGGGAGGCATGCTTGGGAGGTCCACCACGAGGAAGCATCATTGGGCGTTGGATCTTGAGTATGAATGATCCAATGGCTGGATCTGAGGGTGCAAAGTATACGCGTGGGATAGCAATGCATTGAATATGAAAGAAACTGGTTAGAAAATATAAAATTCGAGACCTGGGAATCGAACCCAGGTCTTCCACTTCATGCGTGTCCTTCTTTACCACCAAGCCACCTTGGCATTTGTTATATAAAATAAACACAAAATAATATATCAAAATAATGGCCAGAAATTCTCTTTTAAAAAAGAGCGTGCTATTTCAAACTAGCCTACTAGGTTATTCCACGCATTCATCTTCCCCAACCCTCCGTCGTATTAGCTCATGGATCTTTGCATACAGACAATATCTGTCACTAAATCACCTGCAAATTTCAAAAATCTACAACACGCAATATAAATTCAGTTTAAGACCATGGATCAACTGGGTTTGATCTCCTGAGCATGATGGTGCTCCTCTTTAAGCCTAATTTTACCTGTATCTGAAAACCCTAAATCAAAGGTCAAAACCCTAATAATGTCATATTGTCATACATTCATCAAAACAAACAATTAACCATTCAAACATGTTCTAATCATTCATAAAAGCAAGAATGCATGATCCAAATCCATTTATAATGCACATATGACCATAATCGTTTTCAAAAAAGAAAGACAAACTGTGAATGTGTTGGGTACATTTCTTGGAGCTTTGGCGCTTGGGAGTGATGCAGTTGGCTTCAGAATACCTCTAGGAATTGATTGCAAGCTTCAGAACACCTTGAATCCTCCTGCAATTCAAAATCCGACTGACACTTTTTCTTTGAAATTTCAAGCTTGTAACAGGGTGTTTTTTTGCAGCAGTTGCGCCCCCTCTAGGTCTGGAACGTTTATGCATATATAGTGTATCCCATTAGGTCAACAAATATGGATTGAATCTTGAAGATTTGTGTAGAAAAATTTGATTTGCATTTGGAATTTTATGTTTCTAATTTTGGCCATAACTTTCTCATCTCTTTCCAATCAGCCTTTACACGAGTTGTTGATTCAATCTTCTGATTTCAGGCTCATGATCTGATCATAAAACAAATCTTTGGATTTAATTCATCATTTTACTATTTAATTTGATTTATTAATATTTAAATGAATAAAAATTCAAATAAATAAGAACAAATCTCATAAAAATAAAATAATGGACTTAGATGTCTTGCATAAGTCCCTGGATATGCTTGAGATCCAAAACCCACGCCCATTAGTTCAAAATAATCCAAGTTGCTCACATTGACTTCTGTGAATTTTCATAAAATTGGTCAACTTTAGCATTGAATATCTTTCTCAATTTTAACCCTAATAGGGTGTTCTTGAACTTTTTAGAGAGCTTAGGATGTCCAATAAACAATCCTTTTGGTTTCAACTTAATTGGATCTTCCATTTTCATGTAAGGAGCATTGACCCAAAAGGTGTTTTTGTTGACTTTTTCAAAGAACCTATAATGTATGAGTTTGTATCTTTTGATTGGGGCATTTCTTGAACTTGAGGGATGAATAGAAGTTGTGGGTAATTGGATTCTATTCAAAATGAGACTTGGTGGAAAAAGTTCTGACAAAGTATGAGAAAGTTAGGCCTGGTCAAAGTTTGGTTGTCTTTTCCTATAGAAACCCTAATTTGCCATTTTTTACTTTTGATGAGTTAGGAGCATTTATTGAGGAATCATGATCAACCCTTGATAAAATGATGGATATTACTTCAGAATGTGGATGTTGACCAAAAATCTTGAACAGTAACAATGAGAGAATCTGGGGCGATTACTACCTCAACAGTAACGATGAGAGAATCTGGGGCGATTACTACCTCAACAGTAACGATGAGAGAATCTGGGGCGATTACTACCTCAACAGTAACGATGAGAGAATTTGGGGCGATTACTACCTCAACAGTAATGATGAGAGAATCTGGGGCGATTACTACCTCAACAGTAACGATGAGAGAATCTGGGGCGATTACTACCTCAACAGTAACGATGAGAGAATCTGGGGCGATTACTACCTCAACAGTAACGATGAGAGAATCTGGGGCGATTACTACCTCAACAGTAACGATGAGAGAATCTGGGGCGATTACTACCTCAACAGTAACGATGAGAGAATCTGGGGCGATTACTACCTAAACAGTAACGATGAGAGAATCTGGGGCGATTACTACCTCAACAGTAACGATGAGAGAATCTGGGGCGATTACTACCTCAACAGTAACGATGAGAGAATATGGGGCGATTACTACCTCAATAGTAACGATGAGAGAATCTGGGTCGATTACTACCTCAATAGTAACGATGAGAGAATCTGGGGCGATTACTACCTCAACAGTAACGATGAGAGAATCTGAGGCGATTACTACCTCAACAGTAACGATGAGAGAATCTGGGGCGATTACTACCTCAACAGTAACGATGAGAGAATCTGGGGCGATTACTACCTCAACAGTAACGACGAGAGAATCTGGGGCGATTACTACCTCAACAGTAACGACGAGAGAATCTGGGACGATTACTACCTCAACAGTAATGGTGAGAGAATTTGGGGCGATTACTACCTCAACAGTGACGATGAGAGAATCTGGGGCGATTACTACCTCAACAGTAACAATGAGAGAATCTGGGGCGATTACTACCTCAACAGTAACGATGAGAGAATTTGGGCCGATTACTACCTCAACAGTAACGATTAGAGAATCTGGGGCGATTACTACCTCAACAGTAACGATGAGAGAATCTGGGGCGATTACTACCTCAATAGTAACGATGAGAGAATCTGGGGCGATTACTACCTCAACAGTAACGATGAGAGAATCTGGGGCGATTACTACCTCAACAGTAACGATGAGAGAATCTGGGGCGATTACTACCTCAACAGTAACGATGAGAGAATCTGGGGCGATTACTACCTCAACAGTAACGATGAGAGAATTTGGGGCGATTACTACCTCAACAGTAACGATGAGAGAATCTGGGGCGATTACCACCTCAACAGTAACGATGAGAGAATCTGGGGCGATTACTACCTCAACAGTAGCGATGAGAGAATCTGGGGTGATTACTACCACAACAGTAACGATGAGAGAATCTGGGGCGATTACTACCTCAACAGTAACGATGAGAGAATCTGGGGCGATTACTACCTCAACAGTAACGATGAGAGAATCTGGGGCGATTACTACCTCAACAGTAACAATGAGAGAATCTGGGGCGATTACTACCTCAACAGTAACGATGAGAGAATTTGGGGCGATTACTACCTCAACAGTAGCGATGAGAGAATCTGGGGTGATTACTACCACAACAGTAACGATGAGAGAATCTGGGGCGATTACTACCTCAACAGTAACGATGAGAGAATCTGGGGCGATTACTACCTCAACAGTAACGATGAGAGAATCTGGGGCGATTACTACCTCAACAGTAACAATGAGAGAATCTGGGGCGATTACCACCTCAACAGTAACGATGAGAGAATCTGGGGCGATTACTACCTCAACAGTAGCGATGAGAGAATCTGGGGCGATTACTACCTCAACAGTAACGATGAGAGAATCTGGGGTGATTACTACCACAACAGTAACGATGAGAGAATCTGGGGCGATTACTACCTCAACAGTAACGATGAGAGAATCTGGGGCGATTACTACCTCAACAGTAACGATGAGAGAATCTGGGGCGATTACTACCTCAACAGTAACGATGAGAGAATCTGGGGCGATTACTACCTCAACAGTAACGATGAGAGAATCTGGGGCGATTACTACCTCAACAGTAACGATGAGAGAATCTGGGGCGATTACTACCTCAACAGTAACGATGAGAGAATCTGGGGCGATTACTACCTTAACAGTAACGATGAGAGAATCTGGGGCGATTACTACCTCAACAGTATTGATGAGAGAATCTGGGGCGATTACTACCTCAACAGTAACGATGAGAGAATCTGGGGCGATTACTACCTCAACAGTAACGATGAGAGAATCTGGGGCGATTACTACCTCAACAGTAACGATGAGAGAATCTGGGGCGATTACTACCTCAACAGTAACGATGAGAGAATCTGGGGCGATTACTACCTCAACAGTAGCGATGAGAGAATCTGGGGCGATTACTACCTCAACAGTAACGATGAGAGAATCTGGGGCGATTACTACCTCAACAGTAACGATGAGAGAATCTGGGGCGATTACTACCTCAACAGTAACGATGAGAGAATCTGGGGCGATTACTACCTCAACAGTAACGATGAGAGAATCTGGGGTGATTACTACCTCAACAGTAACGATGAGAGAATCTGGGGCGATTACTACCTCAACAGTAACGATGAGAGAATCTGGGGCGATTACTACCTCAACAGTAACGATGAGAGAATCTGGGGCGATTACTACCTCAACAGTAACGATGAGAGAATTTGGGGCGATTACTACCTCAACAGTAACAATGAGAGAATCTGGGGCGATTACTACCTCAACAGTAACGATGAGAGAATCTGGGGCGATTACTACCTCAACAGTAACGATGAGAGAATCTGGGGCGATTACTACCTCAACAGTAAGGATGAGAGAATCTGGGGCGATTACTACCTCAACAGTAACGATGAGAGAATCTTGGATGTCTTCTACTGAGTCTTCATCAGAAAAATCTTTAGGAATCGATTTAACTGGACCAGAGAAGGCCTTTGACTGGATAATAATCAGAAAAAATCTTTAGGAGTCGATTTAGCTGAACCAGACAAGGTCTTGGAATCTTCAACTGAGTCTTCATCAGAAAAATCTTTAGGAGTCGATTTAACTGAACCAGGCAAGGTCTTGGAATCTTCAACTGAGTCTTTATCAGGAAAATCTTTAGGAATCGATTTAACTGGACCAGAGAAGGCCTTTGACTGGATAAGAAACAGAAAAATCTTTAGGAGTCGATTTAACTGAACCAGGCAAGGTCTTGGAATCTTCAACTGAGTCTTCATCAGGAAAATCTTTAGGAATCGATTTAACTGGACCAGAGAAGGCCTTTGACTGGATAAGAAACAGAAAGATCTTTAGGAGTCGATTTAACTGAACCAGGCAAGGTCTTGGAATAGCTGAGAACTTAATTGGATCCTTCCTGAAAGGTAAAGATCTGTCATATGCAATGCATGATATAGATCAAGCCATGATGTTCTCAACATAAATGAGATTGTGTATTCATGATGCATATATGCATGCTATAATGTATAGAAATGCGATGTTTATGAATGTATGTTTTTGTCTAGGAAAGTAAATCCTTGACGGGTGCCGGGAAGTCACATCCTGGACTGATGTTGGAGAATAGTGCTTTGTTGTTTCCGCTGGGGATGATAGTTGCAAGAATACCGGCAGGAGAAGATAACTCCGTTAGGGAATAAACTTGGCGAATGGATTACTCTGCGGGGAGAAAATTGTTCTAGCGATCTTGCTGGGGAACAATACTCTGTGGGGAGAGAGGTACTTTGTTGGGATGTTGATGGTAACTTCGCTGGGGATACCGTTGTTATGTCGGAAGTGTTAATAGACTTCGCTGGGGATAGGAAGACTTCGCCGAGGACGATCTTTCCGTGGCTTTTGGCTGAGGATAACCCAGTTATATCCTGGTAGGGAAATAACCTTTTAATAAAGCCGGGGGACGCGTTCGTGCTTTGTAGGAGATAAGCTTCCAGAATCTACTGGGGATAAGCTTCCTGCTGGGGAGATGAATTCAAACTTTCCTGGGGAAATCTTCAGACTGGACTCTCCTGGGGAAATTTTTGAGGTATATTGGGGAAGAGATTCCACTGAATGTCTGGTATACCGCCGGGGAACAATCTTAGATCAAGATTGCCGGGGATGCTTGTTAAGAATGTTAATATATTATGCTGGGGAATGTTGAGATCTGCTGGAGGATACTCAACTTCCTTAAGGCTGATGGGGTAACTCTGCTTGGGGAGAGTGTATTGACTTGCAGACTCGCTCTTTGGGGAATTAAGATATACTGGTTACGTTCTTCAGCTGAACTTACCTTGGTACCTTGGTGAATAGAGCAATTAGATCGCCTGGACCACTCATTATTGCCCCAGTTTCTGTTGGAGAAGAAAGTACCTGTGAAGGTGTTTGATAACTGCCGATTTGACCAATCTTCTGGTAGACAGGTGACGAGATGCTAGGACATAGCCGTACGCTTAAATCCCTAATTTTTGCCTGGACCGCCCTTTCGGGTTTTCAGTTCACCGGGATACCCATTTATGCCCAAGCCGCCTTTTCAGGTTTTCGACTTGCCGGGTGTACAGATTTTTTCATTTTCATCCCTTATTTTGCCCGAACCCTTTTGGTTCGCCGGGAAGCCCTAATTTTTGCCTAGGTATGTCAACCTAGCGGGTCTTTGATCGTGCGTAGTATTTTTTTCGATTATGTCCATGCTCTTAGAATGCAGAGAGGTGCCCCTGGCTGCTTGTGTTGCCATGTTACCAGAAGATATCTGATCGTGCAAGATTCGTTGCTGGAATACCCCAAGTGACTCAGGCAGAGATTTAGCCCAAGCTATTTGGCCTCTGAGAGATTCCCCGAATCTTGACTGGACTGCCCCAGATGACGGACCATGATCATGCCATTCCCCTTGATTGGAAGTGCTTCTGTTCATTAGGCATTCGTCGTGCAAATTTCTATGCTGTTCAAACAAATAGTCATATGCAAACAAAGTTATGTTAAAAATGCAAAGCTTATGTCTGTCTTGAAGATTTTGAAGATGCATTCTTTTTCATAAAACAAGTGAATGTTTGTAAAACGTGATGTCAACTCCGTATTTACCGTAAGCCTTAAGGAGTCAGGATACCTTTCGTAACAGTATGCTTTCGAACTAACCCATGCTTCAGCTAGGACTTTTAAGGGTTATAACGTGGCTTGGTTCACGGTTTAAGAAACAAAGGATAAAGGCTCAAATTATTTGTACCCACCCGCTCTTCGTGATGTTCTTCAAACCTAAGCTCAGTTGATCGTGCGTTAGACCTTGTTTGAGTCTTTGCTTTGATGTTCCAATGATGGTTCAGATATTGATGATTTATTCTGAATTGGAAGTCATTTTTTGTTTTTGTTGAGGGTTTGTATGACCTCTTTCGTTTTGATTTCGCTATCCCTAAATTTTGCCTGAACTGTTTCTTTTGTGATTACAGTCAGCGGGATGCCCCAATTTTGTAAGTCTCCTTCATAGGTTTTGACTTATTGGGTTTTTATTTTTGAGATATGATGACTGCCTATCCTTATGATTATTCGGAATCATCATTGTCTTCTTTTTTTGTAAGGACCTCTTTGGTGCGATTTGTTATGCACTTGGATCAACTGAGAGAACTACCCTGCCCCAGGTTATGATTAAGGGTTTTAAACTTCGAAAAGAAAAACTCCTACTTCTTTGGCTCAAAGGGGTTGATGAGGGATTATCTTCCTTATAACTTCAGTGTTTAGGAATTGAAACAATGCCTGTACCTCATCAGCGGGGTCTGTTCAAAAGCATACTGTATATTATGGTATCATTTTCGTCATCCTCCCTCAAGAGGCTTTAGAATTATTAATCGAGCGTTGATCATCAGAAAAAATATGAGAATAATTTGCATATAGTGAATACGAATATATTGCTTCAAAAAAGACATATGCGATGCATTAATGAAATAACAACGTTTAACATGAGTAAATGTTTGAACAAAAGAAAATTACAACTTGAAAATCCTAACGAACAAAAGTCTTTTCATCTCAGGGCTTGTTATTTCAACTGGTGCATCTGATAGGGATGGAAGGAGCATTCATCCTGGCCCATCTGGGTGAAATCCACAACTCCTTCCTCAATCAGGTCTTGGATCTTATTCTTCAGAGCCCAGCAGTCGTCGGTGTCATGGCCTGGACTGCCAGAGTGGTATGCACATCTTTCCTTAGAATTGTATTTTGGGGAGGCTGTGTTGAGATTCTTAGGAGGGTCCCTTAACGTCACCAGATTCAACCTCAACAATTGTTGTAAAGCTTGAGACGGTGACACGTTGAGCTTGTTGAACTTCCTTTTAGGCTTGTCTGGCTTGCTCTGATCAGTCTGTTGGTCTTGGCGAGGTCGTTGTCGGACCTGTGAAGTAGTAGCAGCTTGGAGAGGTCTATTCATTAGACCAGACCTTTGCCCTCTTGGAGGCTGTTCCCTTACCTGGTCCCTGACTTGGGCTGGTTGCTTCATGTCTTGATGAAGCTGACTGATCATGGCCCTCAGCTCTCCTTGCTCCCGAGCTAAACTTTGGATGAGAGCCCTTTGCCCCAGCATCTGGGCTTTCAATGTGTCTACCTCAGCTTGTAGACATTTCAGCCGTTCGTCCTTGTCGTCCTCAGCACTGTTCCTGACCAAAGTCCCCGTGAGGAGTGTTCTCAGCTCTTCCTGCCCCTTGGATAGGCTTAAAAAGATCTCCCTGAACTGAGTCTCTTGAGCATGAGGTCCCTGGTTATCTTGTTGGGAAGCCGTTGCTGAAATAAACGGCGGAGAAGGTAAGTGACCTGTAAAAAGGGTACCTGTAATGCAATGATATGTATGTATGCATGCAATGTTTTCAAGGATCTCGCGGGGTAAACAAGAAATTTGTTAGAGCTGGGATCCGGTAGCTTGATTGAAGGAACTTCCTGTTGTTGAGAGTCCTTCTTCAAGAGTCAAGGCTCACCATATCGAGTGGGTCATAGCCCCTGACACCCTTGGCTAGAGGAAAATAAATCCCCTTTGCCCCTTGCTAGACCATTGGTTTATCATGACCTGCATCACAGACCCTCGAGATCCTTGAAATGGATTAGTCCTTATGTAGGATGTATGCAATGGTATGATGGTATGATGTCATGCTATGCATGGGGTAATGTAGGTAAACCCTGTTATGAGTCCCAATTAAGGACTGTAAACAAAACCTGCAAGAAACTCAAGTGTCAGATAACAAGCATGCAAATAGTCAAGTTGGAAGGCACACAAGTCACACAAGAGAGCCCTTAGAGTTTAGGCCAGCATGAAGTTTAGGTACTACCCTCTTTCAGTTTGTTGGTTAAGACTTGTCCTATCAGAAGTAACCGGGTTCTAGAGGATCCCAATATCACTGACTACCCTCAATCGGTCATAACTCCAGCATCGCAATCTTTTCTTGCGGCCAGAACCATCACGAGAGTTTAGCCTCAATGGGCGTAGCATACTGCTACTGTTCTATTGGCCAAGTTGGGTCATTTAAGGTTCTAAGGTCGGTTGGTGCTTAATGACTCCTCAGAAGACCCATATTCTCCTCGTTGCGACACAAGGGATATCAGTACAGACCAAGGCGCCACACCAACGTAGCCACTGCTTCACCCGTGTCGGTCTACGCCGGACAGGTCCCTCACAGCTTATGCTACCTAAAAGGGTATCCCCAGATTCGGGTTAGGATCTATGAAACTCCGATGCAATGCCCATAATAATAAAGCAAACAAAACATTCAATTGAAAACATAAGTCTGAGCTATCCTAAGGTACACCTCACTTTATAAGAGTCCCCAGCAGAGTCGCCAGTTCTGTGATCGGTGGATCTGGAACTGACTGTTTAACGCTGGTTCGCGAAATGTCGCGGTAAGCAAGAGTCGCCACCGTCTTTTATTTTCTCCAACATGGACAGAACAAAAGCACAGCAAAATTCCTTATGAGATAGTTTCTCGGTTCGGGAGGTAGATTTATAGAAAGGGAAGGTATTGGCATCCTTTCTATCCATGGTTATCCATGGGCTCTTAGATACTTGCTCATTGTGTTTTCAAAAGTTTGCTTTTCAATTGTGAGTGAGTTTGAAAAAGTTTCGTTTAAAGATTTCAGATCGACTCTTGTATCAGTCCTCAAGAGTGTTTGAAAAATTGTTTTGAAAGCTTTTTGAAAAGTGTCGGTGTGAAAAGAGTTTTGTTTGTTTTTTAAAGAGAGCAAGTATCTATGAGTCATCTACCTACCCTAAGGAATTAAGCTGTGTAAATGTCCTTAAGGTAGTGCCATCCCACCATTGAGAGGTAGGTAGCACCACCGTTGGAGGTGTTCGGGTCAATTCGAGGATTAGGGACAGTGTGGTCACCAGAGTAATAGGAAGACACCTTAGAAGCTACCCCCATGCCATGTTCATGGACATGAGGACTTACTAAAACGTCCTCTACTCGACGACCACGTTTCGGGGGCAAGGCAACAGTGAGGCGTACCCTAGGGGTGGTGTGTGATTTGTGTGTCATTTTCAATTATTTTGTCTTGTCATGCATTGGTGATCTACGCGTTGATTTTATTTTGGGCATACATTCTTTCATGTGATTATTAACAGTTAAAGGTGCGGGAAGATAAAAGTCCTACGCTATTACAAAGGCGCGGGTCTACATCGCCAAATTAAACCAAGACCCGATTTGAAATAAAGTGCGAAAAATAAATGCTTAATTATCCATTACAAGGCTTTGGGGCAATTACATGAAATTTAAAAGGAAATAAAAGTAAATGTGCGAAAAGGAATTATAATCGAATGCGAGGGCGTTGGACCCTTTTAAAGAAATTAAATCGAAATTAATAAATTAATTAAGTTAAATAAAGAAAAGAACTTATTTTTTGAGTTTTTGTATTTATGAAATTTAATGAGAAAATTAATTATTAATGGAAACCCTAATTCTATACTATTTTAATTTGTTAAAGAAAAATAATTTAAGTCTAAACCTAATTTACTAATTGTTTAATTATAAGAGTATTTACGAAAATAATTAATTACTAATAATAATGAGAAAAGTTATTTATTATGAAAAAGAATGAGAATGCTAACCTAATTTTTTTATGTATTTTACTAGTTATTTAAAAAAGAATTAAAATTCAAACCCTAAATTAAAACTAAATTGATTATTAAAATTTTTATTTACAAAAATATTAATGATTTTAAATATTAAATAAAACATATTTTTTTATTTTATGATTTCTGGTTTTTATGTTTTTAATTTATAACAAAAAATGTTAAAGTTAGAAAAACCTAAATTAACCTAAATAGATTATTAAATTTATTTACAAAATAAAATATTAGTGAATTAAATATTAAAATATATTTTTGTTTTTGACTTTTTCTGATTTTTTGTATTTTTGTGTTATAAAAATTTATTTTTTGGTAAATTAATTAAAATAATAAAGCAAACAAAAGAATAAAGAAAGAATTAAAACAAGAAATAAAAATATACATATGCAAACCAGAGGGGGTGAGTTGGCCCAATTGGAGGTGTGATTAGAGGAGTTTTGGCCCGTCGGGATGTTGGCCACGTTGACTTTTCCAGCGCTTATGTGGGATAGCTGACTAACGTACATGGTAGTCGCTTGTTGATAGCCATTAGATTGGACTTCCTGGGCGCGTGGCAAGTTAAGAAGCGAGGTTGCATGATAGTCCTTGGATGGTACGCTGCACAGAAGCATGTTAATTGAAAAAGCATGAAATATATAGGGGGACCTGGGAATCGAACCCAGGTCCCAAGGCTTGCAAACATCTCTTTCTACCAACTGAGCCATTAAACATATTTGTTAATACAATGGAAAATAAATAATATAATAATAAATAAGGGTTAGTGATATGAAGACAAAATACGCGCCAGCTTTTTGAACCAGCCAACCACGTGAGGACAACCAAGCTTCTTCTTCGTTTCCCTGTAAATATATGCATTAGATAGCGGGGGTTTTAAACCCCCACTAACTCAAACCTGGAAAATAGCGAATAGCTCAGATGCAAATATAAATAGGGCGCGACTAATGAGTTTGATTCGTTTTGAGATCCTGAGTCCAACGACATAGGTCTTGTGGTTCCATTTTTCCATATGAATGAAGCCATCTTTTCAAACCTCTGAAACCCTAATGCGTGTTCATGGTAACTTTGCATACAGGCATCCAAAATTCAATTGGATGGTACCAATGGCTTTAGAATCATCATGTTAGTATAAATCACATATTAAAAGTCATGAATAACGTATGAAAATGCAAACACGATTATGAAATTTTTACAGAAAAGCTAGACTCCTATCTACCAAGTATTTGCGCTTGGAGAGTTGATTTTGATTGGAGTAGCTTTCTGAATGTGTCAGGAGTGCAATGGAACAATTCTTTTGCTTTGAAACGACCTGCAACTATGAGAACAGTTTCAACTTTTTTATGAAAAAATGCAAGTTTCGTTTTCCGGTTCTAGCGCAGCATGCTTGTCCTTGTGATTAGGGTTGTGATGTACACATATATGTCAATGAATTAGGGTAATAATCCAAGCCCAACAACCATGTATTCAATGCTTTTGAATTTGATTTTCCATGATATCTTTTTTCAATCTTTTTCATGTCCTTTTGATGCCAATCATTGCCAATCACCTTGATTCTTTCCTTATTGAATAGTGCACAAAATCTTGAGTGAATTCTATGCACAAAAAGATTTGAAAAGCATGGATTAGTATTTTTCTTATAATTAATTATAATTAAATGAATTAAATAGGTTAAATATTCAATTAATTAATTAAAAATAGGAAAATAACTCCCCTTTGGGTCAATGGGTCGTGCATAGCTTTTGGGTGATGATTCTTGGAAGAAATTGAGGCCCATTAGCAATTTTGAGGCATTTGAAGCAAAGTTGACTTTTCAAAATTCCCAAAACTTTCCCAACTTCCACAAGGCATATCTTGCTCAATTTTTAAGCTTTGATCATGTTCTTGGACATTTTGGAAAGGTCTTGAAGTCCTCTAACCAATGTCTTTGGTCCCATGTCAATTTGATTTACCAATCTCAAGTTATGGTCTTTGACTTAAAGTGCTCTTTTGTTGACTTTTGAAAATGACCTATAATGTTGAGATTGATAACTTTTTGTGAGAGCATTTCTTGGACTTGAAGTGTGAAGATGAGTTGTAGTAAATTTCATTATCTTCAAAATTAGCTTTGGATGGAATTTTTCTGATAAACCATGTGGAAGTTAAGCCTTGGTCAATTTGCAGTTGACTTTTTCAACTGTCCAAAAATAAAACTTTTGCATCTTGAGACTTTTTGAGCCATGCTTGTGAAATCATGATCAAGAATCGATCAAATGATGTTTGTGGCTTCAAAATGAGATGTTGACTAAAAATTTTAACTTTTGACTGTCAAATGACCATTTTGCCTCTGCAGTTGACTGTTTGAGCAATTAGGGTTTTTGATTGTGCAATTTTGTGCTGTAAGTCTTGAAACTTAGCATATGGATACTTGACCATGTTTATAGGCATGTGGGACTTGTTTGGACCCTTGGAAGCTTCAATTTCTTTTCCAGAACCAAAACCCTAGTTTTTGATTATTTAGGAGGCAATTGGACTGTGCAACCCTTGGTAGATTTTGAAGCATGCTCTTTACAAATCTTGAAGAATATGGGAGGGCAAATTTTGGGGTACAACAACAGTATTTGGGCCACAATTGACTTTTGATCTAGTACAGTTGATTTTCAGGCATTTGAGTAGTTGACCGAGCAAACTTGTTGTTCAAGGCATGAAATTTGTCATGGATGATCTTGAGGACACATTAGGACAATGGAGAATATTTGGGATCCTTGGGACTCATAAATCTTACTTAGAATTGGAACCCTAGTTTAGGTTCATTGCCTTAGGTGGAGAATTTTTCTGGTCAATTCTTAGTCATCCTAGGGCAAGTTGGGGACCTCTAGAGGCATGTCTTGAGTGAAATGAGAGGGACAATTTTTGGGTACAACACATTTGTATATAATTGAGCATATGTATTCATTTCATTTTATTCCTTTCCATATACTACTATTGTGTTGTTTTCTTTCATTGGTGGGAGGGTGTTCCATGAGGTAAAAGGCCCATTACCCAGGTCAGTGTACACATAGGTTAGACATATACTCATGTCGAATCCCGTGTTCCGTTGACACGTGACAGAAGGGATGAGATACCATACTCATACTAGGTTCTCTTGACGATGCCATTTATCTTGTACCCTTTATGCATAGACAAGGCGTTCGAATAAAGGAATTCCGACCCTGGTTTCCCTTAGAAGCCTTGTTCTGATTAGAATTTACCCGTGAGGTAGGGTGGGAACTATTCTTACAGGTACAGACCTTTGATATTGATATATGTTACCGTGGTTCAGTTATCAGCACAATAATGGTTCAATTTATGGAAACCATGATCCCATTGCATTCATGAAACATTTTATTAACCACATTTTGACATACATGTTTTTTATTTCAAGATCTCTAGTCTTTGAGTCTTGTTGGTTAGGCCGAGTTCGAAGATGGATATTGAGAAGAAAGACAATCACAAATATCATGTCATCTACAAGTACCCTGCTCCAGCTCTTGACAATCTTTTCTTGTTAGCCAAGATGTCTCCTCTCGAGAATGTTGCTACCTTTACAAAAGATTATGGAAGAATCCTGATGTGTCTAAAGTCTCCTCTTAGTGAGTACCAGAAGGATGCCCTCTAAGCTTTGTTTCAGTTTTATGATTGTAGCCTGAGATGCTTCATGTTCCCTGAGTATTTGTTAGCACCGACTTTGGAAGAATATTCTACCATCTTGGACATTCCTATTTTGCACCAGGTTCCTTTCCATACTTCTATAAAGAAATCCGATGTTGCTCAGATTTTCGTCACCCTTTATTTGGGTGAATCTGTTATAAAGTCCAACTTTACGAAGAAAGGACTTGTACATGGTTTTCATATGAATTTTCTGTTGAAGGAAGCTAAAGCCAAAGCTGATAAGAAAGATTGGAAGAGTTTCAATACTATCTTAGCTTGTTGCATTTACGGTATGGTTTTGTTTCCCAATGAGATCAAGTTTGTTGACAAGAATGCTGTTGTCATATTCATGCAAAGAAATCCTATGCCAACTCACCTGGGAGATGTTTATCATTCCATAGACTCCAAAAATTACAAGGGGAAAGGTGGAGTTGTTCATTGTTGCACACCATTGTTGTATCATTGGTTTAAAGGTCGTCTTCCTCGTCATGGGGCTTTTGTTGATACTCATTGTACTTTGAAATAGGCTCCAAGGATGATGGGGGCTCACCTCCAAAGATATTGATTGGTATAGGCATGATTTGTCTAGGACCGAGAGTAAAGAGGTAATCTTCCATTGTGGAAAATTATTTAATGTACCTCTCATGGGTATAAGGGGTGGAATTAAGTATAATCCAACTCTTTCTCAAAGACAGTTGGGATATGCTCTGAGAGGACCACCTGAAAAGGAGCACGTGCGGGAATCCTTGTTCTATGATGTGCATGATAGTATCAGATGGATGGGTATAGCTATCAAATCCTTGAAAAGCATTCACTTTTAAGGAGGACAATATTTTGGTAAGAAATATCCCACAACTTATGCTCCTTACATCCAATGTATTAAAGAAATAAACAAAGACTGTCGTTAACCTTTTTCCATAGACAAGCCTCTGTATGCTCAAGAGCCGAATTAATCTGATGTTGTACCAAAGGGAGATTATTAGCTAGTGTAAGCTCATAATTGAAGATTGCTTGAGGAACGTGAGACCATGTTGGTAAAGTTTCTTGTGGCTACCTAGGAGAAGACTCAGCTAGCCCACGAGCTCAAAAAGTTCAAGGGAGAGACTTATGGGGTTGTAAAAAAGAGACCAAGGGTTGAAGACAATGTTGTATCCTTGGAAGATCACCAAATAATTATCTCTAAGATCAAAAGGAAATATAAACAAAAGTGCCAAGATTGTGAGAACCTCAAAACATCCAAAGCTGACTTGGAGAAGAGGTAAAAGACCAAGATTGAAGGGTTGGAGAAGCAGTTGCAAGTCAAAGACACCAAGCTTAAGGAAGAAAGCACCCAGAGGATTGCAGTAGAAAGTCTGCTCAAGGGGAGAAATATTCAACTAGCACAAAACATAGAAGAAATTGCAAGTCTCAAAAGTCAAATGAGAGGACAAGGATTTCGAGCTATCCGATGTCGGATGTTTAGCTATTGTATTTTTTCTGTTTTCAAAAGGTTATCACTGGGCTTGTTGATGGGATCTCCCATTTTCTATTGTAATACTCTTGATATTTATCTTTAAATTATTTGTATCCCTTCTTGTTCTAGTTTGATGAGAGTATGGATTATTGGTAATCACTATATTATCTTTCTCTCTCGCCTAAGAACTTGAATTAGAGCTCTAGGACCCTAGAAATATTTAAACATGTAATTCCTTGCATTACATGAACTCATGCATTCTTTCATATCATGCATAACATGTGGTTCCCGCAGATTTTCTTATTTCTGATCTGGTTCTTTTCAGAGATTTATACTTTAAACTCTTATCGATACAACACCAGAGGTAACTCAAGAAGACATATGGAATAAATCCAAGCTGATGTTGCTTCTATGGGTGTCAAGATGGACACTCACTTTTAACAGTTAATGGAGATCATCAGAATATGGCCTGTCAGCAGGAAGAGTTAAGAGCCTTAATTATGAGGCTTACTACGACTGTAAATAATGAGAATGGATCCTTGAATTCTCCTCTAGGAGATGTCGGTAATCTAGGTGGTCAGAATCTGAATGGTAATCCAGGTGGTCAGAATCTGAATGCAAATGCTGGTGTTAATCTTCAAAATGGTCCTGTTGGTAACCTTGGTAATCCTGCTGGTAATAATCAAGGTAATCCTGTGATTTAAGTTGTGGGAAATCTGCCTCCACCCACTCCTACTCGTCAAAACAACGAACAACCTTTGTTTAGCCAAGACCTATTCATATACCTTCTCGACAACCTAAGGAGGATAACTATGAGGACTCGATTTCTAATGCTGATGAAACTACATAAGTGGATAAGAATTTGCGAATGCTCGAGGAGCTTATGCGAATGTTTGAGAATCAGGGAGCCATGGGCCTTCATATGCTTGACTTGGGGATAGTCCCTGGAGTGAGGATTCCTTTGAAGTTTAAAGTTTTGTACTTTGTAAAGTACAAAGGCACCTCCTATCCAAGGACACATGTCAAGTCTTACTACAAGAGGATGTCAACGTACTCCGACGATGAAAAGCTACTCATGCACTTCTTTCAAGACAGTCTGACAAGTGGGCTGTTAAAATGGTATATGCAACTTGAGAGCAACTGTATCCGAACATGGAGAGAGCTATCTGAAGCTTTCATCTAGCATTATCGATACAACTGTGACATGGCGCCTATAAGAACTCAGTTACAGAATATGGCGTAGAAGCATAATGAGCCATTTAAGGAAAATGCACAAAGGTTGTGTGAAATGGCAACTAGAGTCCAACTGCCCATGATGGAACGGGAGATGGTAGAAATGTTTACCAGCACCCTGCAAGGGCACTACTACACTGCTTGTAGTACTTTTGATACTTTTGACGAGTTGGTAACCTACAGGGATAAAATTGAAGTTAGAATTAAGATTGAAAAGATTCATAAGAATGTCTCTAGAAATAACACTGTTAATGTAAACAAGTCTTTTGGGGCCACCGGAAGAAGAAAGAAGGTGAAGCCAATGCGCTATATGCATAAAAAGGTAAAGGAAGGGCTCATCAAGAGTCTGATCATAAGATTGTTGCTATATCAATCCCAACAGCTACACCTTAGCGACAAGCATATGTGCCTAGGCAAGGAAATCAACAGGGGCAGAGGCAACCTCCTAGAAATATTGATGCACTTCCTATGTTGTATGCTGAATTAGTACCTCAGTTACTCGAGATGAAGTTGGATGTAAAGCGTACCTTGCATATTAATCTTAAAAAGTTGCCACCCAACTTTGATGTAATTCCCGGTGCGAGTTCCACTCTGGTGCGCAAGAGCATACTATTGAGAATCGTATAGCGTTTAAGCATAAAGTACATGACTTGCTAGATTCACAAGCTATCAACTTTGGACCAACATCGAATCCTAATATTCTTCAGCAACCCTTGCCACCTCATGGGGGAACCATAGTCAATGCCATTGTTGAAGATGAACTTTAAATATGGTGATGGATGTAAATCAGTTGGTTACACCTCTATTAT
This sequence comes from Vicia faba, assembly GCA_948472305.1. NCBI lineage: Eukaryota > Viridiplantae > Streptophyta > Magnoliopsida > Fabales > Fabaceae > Vicia > Vicia faba. The sequence goes on from OX451739.1 coordinate 726,899,244, forward strand.
TTGTTAAAGAGAAGTTGTCGTAGAAGGGCATGCTCTTGAGATGTGGTCTCGACTGTGAAGATAGTTTGATTCATCCAGAGTGTTGTAAATGTCTGAAAGATCAAATTCATAGGTTGATTATGATAACCCAGAAATGTATCGAATATTTAGGTTAATTTATATGAATTTTATCTGCATTTTAATTACCTTTATTATTCTTTATTCGTATTATGCTAGTATTTTCTATGTTTTCAGGAATTTGATGTTACAAGACACATGCAAAGAAAATCGGGAAAAGTCATGCCAATCATGCTTAAATCCACATAAAGAGTGAACAATTATGAAGCTATGGGGTGTATGACAAAACAAGGCGTATCACAAGTAAAAACACCCTGAAGAACAAATGAAGGAAGGCCCAAATTTCCCCAAGCCCATGGTGTAACGACCGTTACACTCCCCTTTCCTAGGTGTAACGACCGTTACACCCTTTCCAGCTAAGCCCTTCCTACAAAATTGGGCTACAACGATTGTTGCAGCCTTCCCTTGTTAATAGGTCATGACGACCGCTTAGTCCTCCTTAAAGAGAGGAGCGTAACGACCGTTACGCTGGACAAGTGGGAGGAGAAAATATATCAAATCCCACGCGCCTCCAGGCCTATAAATAATGCCTCATAGTTCCTGTTCGAGAGCTCCTTTTTTTGAATATGTTTTTCTTCTCTTTAATTTTACTGTTACTCTGCCAAAAATATTCTCCGCATTATTTATTTCCGCTTGTTATTTTTCATCAATCTCTGTGAGACACCTGAAGCGAGTCAAATATTCCGCCATATTATTTTCAGGTGTAATTTAAGTATTTTATTTATCTATGTCAAGATTGTTCGAAATGTTATGTTTATTTAGATTGTTTGATGATAATTATTTCTGTTGAGTTGTTATTAAATTGTTTAACATGCTAGGCTAAATTTATTTATCGGTATGTAAGGTCACATAGCTGACGGGATTTTGGCAACACCGATTGATCAGTTGCTTTTTAAAAGAATAACTTTTCTAGTTTCAATCTAAAAACCAACTGTTTTGTTATGAGAGTAAAATACAGATAGAATTTAGGATCAATAAAACGAGAGTTTGAGATAATAACTGGACAGTGATGATTGGGCATTAACTTCAAATACAGCGAGAGCGATTTTAAGTTGATTAGGTTTTATTTGTTTTCAAAAACTATTTTTAAACTCTATTTGAAACAACGAGAGCACTCACTTAGGTTTGATAGTAGGATCTGAATCAATAAACACGAAAGTGTGAGAAGAGGGTTTTCTAAATAATACCTTCTACTGAGAACTATTTTATTAATCCGAATTAGGTCATCGAGTTTCTAAATCCCCGAAGTCGGACCATTACATACCGATATTCCTCCCTTAAATCTAAACTAGATATTAATCAGTTAGGTTCCCAAACCCCAATTAATTATATTATTAGCCTTAGATTTACGTAGTAACCTAAGATAACAGAGTTCGACATTTAGTCCCTTGGGATTCGATAATCTTTAAATCTACACGCGATAGGACAATATACTTGCGGTCTAGATTCTTTAAGACTTACAAAGTCGCGATCAAGTTTTTGGCGCCGTTACCGGGGACTAACAAGTCAATATCGTAAATCTTTTAGTTACGCTGTAGAGACTAAGGCACCATCCCCAATTGTATGCCAAGCACTCGCTCTAGGAGTGAAGGCTTAGTGCTACCAATTTTGGAACCTGAGCGCTCTATTACTAGGAGACGCTGCGTACGAGTGTCTCGTACGAACAATTCCCTCTCTCAATCTTCTATTCCTGCTTAATCAGTTGAAGAACCAAACATGGATGAACAGCCACATCCGATCAAATCTTATGCTATTCCTTCGCAGGAAGAACCACATAATAGCATTGTTGCTCCTCCGATCGAGGATAACAACTTCGAACTCAAACCTTCCCTGTTATCTGCTGTACAACAAAACCAATTTTCTGGAGGGTCAATGGATGGCTCTAATCTACATTTGTCGATGTTTCTGTAATACGCGGATACAGTTAAGAACAATGGAGTCAGTCAAGAGGCGATAAGACTTTGTCTTTTCCCTTTTTCCCTAAGAGACAGAGCCTGAGCTTGGATCCAGTCTCTACCAGCTAACTCGGTTACCTCTTGGGATGAGTTGAAGAAAGTTTTTCTTGCAATATATTTCCCACCAAGTAAGACAGCTATGCTAAGATCCCAAATAAATGATTTTTGACAAAAAGACGAGTCTCTTTTCGACATTTGGGAAAGATACAATGACATGCTGAGGATCTGTCAACATCATGGCTTAGAAGAATGGTTAATCATCCATACCTTCTACAATGGTCTCCTTTATAATACAAGATTAACAATAGATGCTGCCGCAGGTGGCGCACTTATGGTTAAATCCAACGTTGCTGCTTATGCTCTCATAGAAAGTATAGCTCAAAACAACTATTAGTGGGGGAGTGAAAGAGGTCAAGCAGACAAAGCTCCCGTAGAGAAAGCACCGACAAAAGGCGGTATGTACGAGATCAGCAGTCTTGATAGCGTCCATGCTACGGTAGACACCCTCACCTAGAAGATAGATAGTTTAACCGCAGTGCCTCCAGCCACCGTGGCTGCTATAACTTCAAATTGTGAGATATGCGGAGTACCTGGACATGCCTCTGTTGAATGTAAAATATTAGCAGGGACTCCCCCCCGACCAAGTAAGTTTTGCTCAAGGAAACCCTTACTCAAACACTTACAATCCTGGATGGAAAAATCATCCGAATTTCTCATATTAGAACACTAATGTGTTGTATGCACCTGGCCAAGCACCTGATTTACCACCATGGTATCAAAAGGCACCTGCAGCTACTCCTAACATACCTAGGAAGTCTAACCTTGAACTTCTGATGGAAAATTTTATAGCTTCCCAAGCTCAAACTAACAAGGAATTTCTAAACCAAAATATTAACACTAGTGAGCAAATCAAACAGTTAGTGAATAAAGTAGATGCTTTAGCCACTCATAACAAAATGCTTGAAACCCAGATTTTGCAAGTAGCTCAATAACAAGCACCTACTGCTGCACCTGCTGGTGAAGATGTGAAAAACACAAGAAGGGGGGTTGAATTGTTAAGACTTAAATCAAAAGCTTAGACAACACTGTATTTTTATCCTGGTTCGTTTGATCTCAAACTACTCCAGTCCACCCGTCAAGGTGATTTCGCCTCTCTCCAATGAGGTCTTAATCCACTATATTCAAAGGATTACACAGCCACTTTAACAACTGTTAAAGCCTTCTTGAGTATAACCACAAACCAGTTTATCTCAAGGAAATCTTTTACAAATAGTATGAACAATGATGTGTTTAACGTTTTCTAATAAAACACTATATCATAACTGTGATAATTACACAATTTAAGCTTGGAATAAAAATGAACTTGCTAAAGCGTTTGAGTAAGCGTGGTTAGCGTGAAGGCTTGGTAAATTGTATGAGTGCATGCATATGATTAGCGTGGTCTTTTCTCATACAGACTTGTTTATATAGACAAGGCAGAGATACGTTGTCCATAAAGCCATTTCAATGATAATAAATGCACTTTCCTTTTTGAGAAGATCTTGTCTTAAAGAGAGCCGTTAGCATTTAGTCTGTCTTGAATACTTAGTAACGCTTCAGAGTCTTCTTTTCTCATGGTAACGCTTCAGAGTGTTCTTTGCTTTAACTTATGCTGACGCTTCTGAGTGCTGATGACTTGGTAAAGATCTTTGATCAGAGTCAGAGTGTATATGTTTATGCGCAGATTCTGGTCATCAGGCTTCAGCGTATGATCTGGTAGCTTCAGCGTGTAGCATATGTTACTGATCTTCTGATGCTGACATATTGCTGATCTTCTGATGCTGATATGATCTTCTGATGCTGATTCTATCAGAACTTCTGTATGTATAAAACATAATTTTAAGAAGCATATTTGTTCTATATATATACCTTACAATTTATTTATTCTTTGTATTTTGTTATCATCAAAACTCTAATTAAGGGCTGTAGAATCAAACTATGTTCTAACAATCTCCCCCTTTTTGATGATGACAAAAACCATATTTTTCAATTAAGAATAAAGAATAAAAAGTATAGAATTAAGAAGAGAAAACTCCCCCTGAGTTGATTACTTCCCTTTAATTCCATGAGTCTTTGAGCATCAGAACTTTACTGTATCTTTCATCTGAATTTTGTACCTATAAGCTTTTCAGAAGAAAGAAATTTAAATAGATCAGAATGTTTGAGACTTATGTCTCAGAAATCCGTTATTGAGAAATATCATTCTTTCTCCCTCTTTTTGTCAGTTATCAAAAAGATCAAATAATCAGAGCCAAAATGCATTTATATTGAAACCAAAAGCAATGATAAGTTCAAAACAATGTAAAAGTATTACAGATAAACAAGTTATAAAAACAAGGAAATTCTAAGAGGGAGGAGGTAGACGTGTGAACAAAGCCTCCAACATGCTCTTGATATGGGTGTTGGTTTCTTGTTGCTGAGTTAACATGCTTGTGATTGCATCAATTTTGTTGTCCTTCTTATCCATTCTTTCCTTCATCAACATATCAGATCTTTTCAAGTCTTCTAGAGTCTGCCTATCAAGGGAGGAAGCTTGAGGATCTTCAGAAACAGGATGCTTCTCAAAGCTTTCTGCAATATCCTTTTCTTGACCCAGTGCTTCAACAGGAATCATCTGTTCTGGAGTATCAGTCAGATTGAGATCTTCTGACCAGGGAGCAATGTCCATAGGGAGAACTTCTTCCTTAAGCAGCTTGCTCAAAACTGGACCTTCAATTTCTTTCGGCAGATTGCTGAAGTTCTATTGAGCTTGTCTGTAGCTCTGTTCTTGCAACTTATAAGTTTCAGAACATACCCATCTTCTGAACTTTGTCCAAAGGTAGTCTGATGCAGCAGGATCAACCAACTCCAGACTAGCTTGCTTCAGAGAAGTGATGCACTTCTGTACTTCTGTTTCAAATGTCAATAAGCTGGTACCAACATCTGGATGTTTTGGTTTAGGGATAGCTGTTTTGTGGGTTATGGGAGCAAGACGTTCAAAAACTGTTAAGTCAATGACAGTTTTGATGTTGTCTTCTGGATTGTTCTTTGGTGAGGGAGTTGGAGAGTCAGGAATTATGATTGGACTTGATGGGGAGTTTGGTGGAGTTGATTCTGGTGAAGAGGGAAGTTGGGGAATATTCACAATGGTACCAAGAGGCATACAAATGGCTAGAGGTTCTGTGATTCCAGGAATGGGATTGGTATCAGAATCAACAGGTTGGTTTGACTGATCGTTATGAGGTTCTGGTTCTGGTTCTAGTTCAGAAGGTTGAGTCTCAGAAGTTTGAACTTTTGGGTGAAATAGTTCAGGTTGTGGAGAAGGTGGATTAATTTCTGGTTGAGGAGATGGAGGTAGTGGGATTTCTGGTTCTGGAGAGAGGGGAATATCTGGTTGTGGTGAGAGGGGAATTTCTGGTTGTGCTTCTGTGGTTGTTTCAGGGTTTGGATTTTCTGGCATGGGAGAAGAAGTATGTTGGTCTATATCAGATAGAACTTTTGCAAGTTCTTGTTGGGTTGCTTCAATATTTGGATTTTGAGGTTGGGAGCGAGATCTTCTAAGAGTTAATGATTCAGAGGGGTCAAAGTCAATGTCAAAGTCATCAAAAGTTTGTGGTGTGGGGTTTTCAGATTAAGTGGGAATTGGTATAGATGTTGATACATAAATTGAATCTAAAACAGTTACAAAAGAAGGATTACCTCTCTTTTTAGGAGTCTGCTGGGATGATCCTTCTGCTACAGCTTTCCTTTTCTTGGTTTTCTTCAGCACAACTTCTGGAGCCTTCTACTGCAGATCCTGAATGTTCAAATTTGGTGCTGTGCCATCCGCCTTGCAAGCATCCAGATATCTGACAATTATATCTGGTTCAGAATCAATATCTGAGAACAGAGGAAAGTTATCCAGAGGGACTCTTCTGCTGGAGATTGCTACAAAAGGAGTGACGCTGGGTTCCTTCTTGATGTTCTCAATCAACTTCATTTTCTTCAGATTCTTTGCATTCAGTTGTTTGCCAACAGTAGCTTCCAAAGAGCTGATTTCCTGAGCCTCTGTAAGATGATCAATCAGCTTATTCTCTGTTAGAATATCTGATATAAGTCTTCCTAGGGGTATCCAGTCCCTTTTTGTACGCTCCTCTTCTCTTGTTTCCTTAACACTGGTCTTCAGATGGTTAAACAGTAGATGAGCCAGATTTACCTTGATCTTCTGAGAGATGAAGTAGATCAGAAATTTCTGATCAATATTGATGTAGTCAGGAGAGCTGGTAGGCTTCTTGTGGTTTATGCATCCCAGAATGATCGTGGCCCATATTCTGTGATGGTCTTTTAAATCCCTTATCTTACTGGAGGGAAGCCCCAGAGTGAAGATTTCTCTAGCAATTAGGGCAACATCAGCGCATCTTTTAGCCATGTCAATGCAACGAACACCACCACCACTGTAGCCTATTAAACGTGCAATGAGGTCCTCAGTAATAACAATCTTCTTCCCCATTATATATGATGTAACTTGATGGTTGGAAGATGAAGCATGAATCCAAAATTCCTTTACCAGAATTGGGAATGTTGGACCCACCAGTCTGTCAATGTATATTTCCCAGCCTTGAGCCTTAACTTCTTCAGAGAGATTAAACCCATTCTCTTGAAGACTGTTGAAATCCACGATCAATTCTGACAGAACTTCTAGATTTTTGATGGGTGTAAGAAGCGTTTTGTAGGGTTCTTCATATTGTTCAGAGGAATCTGCTTTCTGAGAACTGGAAGTAGGAATGCTTGAAGAAGCCATGTTCACACAAAGGTTTTGAGAAGAAAATTTAAAGGGTTTTTGAGAAAGTATGTAAACTAAAATCAGTAAGTTTGAGAGAAAATGAAAGTGAAGGTAAAAGAGTGTAAATGGTGAGAAGTGTGTTTAAATAGATTTCTAAACAATTTTGAAAACATAAACGGCAAGAGAGAGAAATTAATTATAATAATTATAAGCATTTAATGATAGCTGATTTTAGGGGATTCAGAAAGATATTGGAACGGTTACCCATGACATGTGTCTCAATGCATCCAATCAGCGGTTTTGACCTTTCAGAAACGTGAACGCATGTTCAGCCTCAAAAAGTAGCTGATGACTGGATGACACTTGTTTGCTTGAGTGAACTGCACATTTCTATCCTTGAAATGAAGCGCTCAGATCTTCATGGATAGATTCTGATGCAATCTGTACTTCTAAAGATTCTCAAATATCTGGAAGTCCTCAAGTTGACTTTTCATCTAGAGCATTTGTGTGCTGCATCCAACTGCTGCTATGTATTCAGCTTCAGCTGTTGATAGAGCTATTGTGGATTGTCTTTTACTGGACCATGAGATCAGATTTTCTCCAAGAAACTGGCAGCTTCCAGAAGTGCTTTTACGTTCTACTCTGTCTCCAGCGAAATCAGCATCACAGTATCCTACTAAGCTGTAATCACTTGATTTTCTATAAAACAAACCCAGATTAGTAGTACCTTTCAGATACTTGAAAATTCGCTTAACTTCTGTTAAGTGAGATTCTCTAGGATCTGATTGGAATCTAGCACAAATGCAAACACTGAATAAAATGTCAGGCCTTGAAGCCGTCAGATAGAGAAGAGAACCAATCATACCTCTGTAGACCTTCTGTTCTACCTTTTTACTTACCTCTTCTCTTTCCAGACTGCACGTGGGTTGCATTGGAATCTTTGATGGCTTACATTCTGAGAGATCAAATTTCTTCAGAAGTTTTCTGACATATTTGCTCTGATGAATGTAAGTTCCTTCTGGGGTTTGATTAATCTGGATGCCCAGAAATAATTTTAGTTCCCCCATTAGGCTCATCTCAAATTTTGCCTGCATACATTTAGCAAACTTTCTTCCCAGAGAGGGTTTAGTGGATCCAAATATGATGTCATCAACATAAATCTGACATACTAAAATGTCATTCTTAACTGTCTTACAGAACAAGGTTGTGTCCACTTTCCCTCTGGTGAATTCCTTTTCTAACAGGAACTTACTTAGTCTTTCATACCAAGCTCTGGGAGCTTGTTTCAGACCATATAGTGACTTCTTTAGTTTGAAAACATATTCTGGATTTTTGGAACTTTCAAAACCAGGGGGTTGGTGCATATATACCTCTTCTTCTATATATCCATTTAAGAATGCACTCTTGACATCCATCTGATACAGAGTGATGCCTTTATTAACAGCAAATGAGATTAAGAGTCTGATAGATTCTAACCTGGCGACTGGAGCAAAGGTTTCTGTATAGTCTATCCCCTCTTACTGACTATAACCTTGTGCTACCAGTCATGCTTTGTTTCTGATGACTTCACCTTGTTCATTTAGTTTGTTTCTGAACACCCATTTTGTACCAATGACGTTGAATCCTTTTGGTTTGGGAACTAGATCCCATACGTCATTTCTTGTGAATTGATTTAGCTCCTCTTGCATTGCTAGAATCCAGTCATTGTCCAGAAGTGCTTCATCAATTGTTGTTGGTTCAATTAGAGAAACCAGTCCCATGAGGGATTCTTCAGAGTTTCTGAAGCTAGATCTTGTTCTGATTGGATCTTCCTTTCTTCCTAAGATTGTTTCTTCTGGGTGATCCATGCTGCTTCTGGATGATCTTTTCTGGAGTTGATCAACAGAAGGTGCTGGATTGCTTGCAGTGCCTCTTTCTGATGTTGAGGGAGTGTCTCTATTGAGAGCTTCTGATGATTTGTCTTCAGTACCTGTGAGTTCAACTTCCATACCTGCAAGGAATTCATTCTGCTTTGACTTTTGAGAGTCAAGCTTATCATCAAAACGAACACTGATTGACTCTTCCACAATCTGTGTTTCTGTATTGTATACTCTGTACCCTCTTGAGCATTCAGAATATCCTAACATAATACACTTTTGTGCTTTAGAGTCAAACTTGTTCAAATAATTTTTTGTATTCAGAATAAAACATGTACATCCAAATGGGTGAAAATAGGAAATGTTGGGCTTTCTGTTCTTCCACAATTCATATGGAGTCTTTTTCCAGAATAGGTCTTATGGAGATTCTATTCTGAATGTAACACGCTGTGTTTATTGCCTCTGCCCAGAAGATCTTAGCAACATTAATTTCGTTGATCATGGTTTTGGCCATTTCTTGCAATGTTCTGTTCTTTCGTTCTACAACTCCATTTTGCTGGGGAGTTCTAGGACAAGAGAAATCATGCAGAATGCCTTTTTCATTAAAGAATAACTCAAAATCTTTGTTTTCGAATTCTCCACCATGATCACTTCTGACTTTGACGATTCTAAGATCCTTTTCATTCTGAACTTGGTTGCAGAAGGTAACAAACACAGAGTGTGACTCGTCCTTGTGCCTTAAGAACTTTACCCATGTCCATCTGCTATAGTCATCTACGATTACTAACCCATACTTCTTGCCACTGACTGAAGCAGTTTTAACTTGTCCAAATAAGTCAATATGCAGAAGTTCTAAAGGCTTAGAGGTGGAAACAACATTTTTTGGATTTGAAAGCTGGTTTTGCAAACTTGCCTTTCTGACATGCTTCACACAGAGCATCTGAATTGAACTTCAGGTTAGGAAGTCCTCTGATCAGATTGAGTTTGTTAAGCTTAGATATTCTTCTCATACTAACATGTCCCAATCTTCTGTGCTAGATCCATTGCTTGTTGTTAACAAACAGAAGACACTTTACATTTTGACTTTTTAGTTCAGAAAGTTTTATTTTATAAATGTTGTTTCTCCTCTTTCCATTAAATAGGATAGTCCCATCTTTCTGACTAACAGCTTTACATGAATTTTGATTGAAGATTATATCATAACCGTTATCACTTAATTGACTTATGGATAACAGATTATGAATTAATCCATCAACTAGTAAAACATTACTTATAGAGGGAAGATTTCCATTACCTATTGTTCCAGAGCCAATGATATTTCCTCTCTGATTGCCTCCAAAACCTACGTGGCCTCCAGGCTTAAGTTCCAGGCTTTGGAACATATGCCTTCTTCCCGTCATGTGTCGTGAGCAGTCAGAGTCCAGGTACCATGATTGGTGTTTTTGCTTTGCTGCTAAAGATATCTGCCACATGTATTATTTTATCCTTAGGTACCCACATTTTCTTGGGTCCTGATTTGTTAGTTTTACCAAAACTCTGGTTGAATTTTGGTTTGACAGAGTAATCACTACTAGTATATTTTATGTCATGTGTGTGCCCATATATAAAGTGTGAATCAAGTGGAGTACGTTTTATAACTAAATCCATGACATTTTTTGGTGTAGGTACCTTACCTTGATATCCTATCCTTTTTCTACCATTTCTGCTAACTCCATAGATCATTGAAGCCATTTTGCTCCTGTCTATGTTTTTAGCTAGAATCTTCTAAAAGTTGTGATCATACTCCTTGATGATCTCATCAGCATTGCTGGGAGTTTCAGGGATTGTTTCCTTCTGAGAGTTTTGCAATTGGTTTTCTAATTTTGAAAATTTATCTTTTAACTCAGAATTCTCCAATTTGAGACTCTCAGTCTTATCAGAGTCAGAAGCAAGATTCCTTTTCAGGTTTCTGAATTTGACTCTGATCTGCTGATATCTTTCCATAATTTCATTAAGGCTTTCAGCTAGTTCAGCCTTAGTAAAATTTATAGTAAAGTCAGGGAATACCTCTTCTGTATCTGATTCAGAGTCTGACTCAGAAGCTTCACTTTCTTCTGTTATGTTTTCCATGAGAGCTATGTTTGCTCTTTCATCATCTGATTCTGAGTCAGCTTCAGATGTGTCAGAATCATCCCATGTAGCCATGAGACTTTTCTTCTTTTCCTTGCCAAACTTCTTTTTGGGCTTTTCCTTCTGAAGCTTTGGGCAATCACTTTTGTAGTGCCCTTGCTCGTTACATTCATAGCAGATGATGTCTTTGTTGTTTGGCTTTCTGTTTCCTGAAGAACCTTCAGATCTTCTGTGTCCAGAAGAGGATACCGACCTTCTGTATCTGGAGAAAGATTCATTCTGATTTTCTGATCTTCTAGGGTTCCTGAACTTCCTTTGCCTCTGCTTCCACAATTGGTTCACCCTTCTGGAGAGGAGAGATAGTTCATCTTATTTTGATGAGGACCCATCAGAGGTTTCTTCCACAGCCTACAAAACTTTGGAGTCAGATTTTCTGTTAGATTTTAAAGCTAATGGCTTACCTTGCTTTTGAGGTTCATCTCCTTCTAGCTCTATCTCATGACTTCTGAGGGAGCTGACAAGTTCCTCCAGAGAGATTTTGTTGAGATCCTTGGCTAGCTTAAGCGCTGTGACCATTGGCCTCCATTGTTTTGGCAAGCTTCTGATGATCTTCTTAACGTGATCAGCAGTAGAATACCCTTTGTCAAGAACTTTTAGACCAGCAACAAGAATTTTAAATCTTGAAAACATAGTTTCTATTGATTCACTCTCTTCCATCTTGAATGCCTCATACTTCTGAATGAGTGCAAGGGCTTTGGTTTCTTTGACTTGAATGTTTCCTTCATGCGTCATTCTCAGAGAGTCAAACATATTCTTTGCAGTGTCTATGTTTGATATCTTCTCATATTCTGAATAAGAGATGGCACTGATAAGAATTGTTCTGGCCTTGTGATGATTTATGAACTCACGCTTTTGCTGATCAGACATTGTTTTCCTGTCAATCTTCTGACCACTTCCATCCACTGGGTGCGTGTATCCATCAGTCACCATGTCCCACAGATCAGCATCATGGGCCAAAAAGAAACTCTCAATTCTGTCTTTCCAGTAGTCAAAGTTCTCTCCATCAAAGACTGGATGTTTGGCACTGAATCTGTCTCTTTCTTCATTATTGTCATTGCTGATGTTTTGATTTGGTCCTGCCATTGTGTTTTTCTGACGCTGGATCTTGTACTGACACGGTTAAGTGTTATAAGCTCAGAACCAGGCGCTCTGATGCCAATTGAATATGTGAAAAACACAAGAAGGGGGGTTGAATTGTTAAAACTTAAATCAAAAGCTTAGACAACACTGTATTTTTATCCTGGTTCATTTGATCTCAAACTACTACAGTCCACCCGTCAAGATGATTTCGCCTCTCTCCAACGAGGTCTTAATCCACTATATTCAAAGGATTACACAGCCACTTTAACAACTGTTAAAGCCTTCTTGAGTATAACCACAAACCAGTTTATCTCAAGGAAATCTTTTACAAATAGTATGACCAATGATGTGTTTAACATTTTCTAATAAAACACTATATCACAACTGTGATAATTACACAATTTAAGCTTGGAATAAAAATGAACTTGCTAAAGTGTTTGAGTAAGCGTGGTTTGAAGGCTTGGCAAATTGTATGAGTGCATGCGTATGATTAGCGTGGTCTTTTCTCACACAGACTTGTTTATATAGACAAGGCAGAGATACGTTGTCCATAAAGCCATTTCAATGATAATAAATGCACTTTCCTTTTTGAGAAGATCTTGTCTTGAAGAGAGCCGTTAGCATTTAATCTGTCTTGAATACTTAGTAACGCTTCAGAGTCTTCTTTGCTTATGGTAACGCTTCAGAGTGTTCTTTGCTTTAACTTATGCTGACGCTTCTGAGTGCTGATGACTTGGTAAAGATCTTTGATCAGAGTCAGAGTGTATATGTTTATGCGCAGATTCTGGTCATCAGGCTTCAACGTATGATCTGGTAGTTTCAGCGTGTAGCATATGTTACTGATCTTCTGATGCTGTCATATTGGTGATCTTCTGATGCTGATATGATCTTCTGATGCTGATTCTATCAGAACTTCTATATATATAAAACATAATTTTAAGAGGCATATTTGTTCTATATATATACCTTACAATTTATTTATTCTTTGTATTTTGTTATCATCAAAACTCTAATTAAGGGTTGTAGAATCAAACTATGTTCTAACAGCTGGTACCTTTCCAGGTCAACCTCAATAAAATCCAAAAGGACATGCTCACACTATTATATTGCAAAGTGGAACTGAATACGATGGACCAATTGACCCCAGAGCTGAAAACCCAACCATGTCCCAAAGTTCTAGAAAAGCGACTGAGGAGGATAAAGAACCAAAAGATAAGGGGAAGGTAGGTGACGGGGAGACAGAAGAAAAGGAAAAACCTTATGTGCCTCCACCTCCTTACAAACCACCAATCTCGTATCCTCAAAGACTTGCTCAATCTAGAAGTGCAGGGAAGTTTAAGAAATTTATTGAACTTCTGAAACAATTAGACATCACGATACCATTCACAGAAGCTATCACTCAAATGCCCTCGTACGCTAATTTTCTCAAAGAAATCTTGTCAAACAAGAAAAAGATAGAGGATAACGAGAGAATTACACTCACTGTTGAGTGTAGCATAATCATTCAAAACAAAATGCCTCAGAAGCTGAAGGATCCCGGAAGTTTTTCCATACCCTGTAATATAGGTAAGTACGTCATAGACAAAGCTCTATGTGATTTAGGCGCTAGTATAAGCGTTATGCCCCTGTCCATATCCAAAAAGATTGACATGGGAGAATTAAGACCAACAAAAATGTCGGTACAACTAGCGGATCGCTCTATCGAATACCCCGTGGGAATTCTATAAAATTTTCCAGTACGCATAGGTCAATTCTACATCCCTACAAATTTCATCATTATGGACATTAAGGAAGACAGCGTAACCCCTATAATATTGGGAAGACCATTCTTAGCCACTGTCGGAGCTATTATTGATGTTAAAAGAGGAAAGCTAACTTTTGAAGTTGGAGAAGAGAAAGTTGAGTTTATCCTGACACAGTTCTAACAAGCACCGGCTATAGATGATACATGCTACCTGATAGATGTAATAGATGAATGTGTTAAAGAGATGGAGTCAGGAGAAGAAACTCATTCCAAAATTATGAAGATTCCGATGCCCTTAATATTTGAAGATGATGATTAGTGTCCTGAGTATCGAGATGACAGTTTAAGCGAATGCCTAGCGCTGACACCAGATCATATGCCTTGTGCGAAGAAACCCAACTTGGAACTTAAAGTTTTACCTAAAACTTAAAGATACGAATTCCTAGACTCCAAACTTAAAAGACCCGTGATAGTCAACACTGACTTAGGACAAACTGAGACAAAAAAGCTATTGCATGTCTTAAGAAAATATCCCTCTGCTTTGGGATATAACATTGTTGATCTAAAGGGTATAAGTCCTTCCATTTACATGCATCACATTATGCTGGTAGACGACTGCAAATCTTCTAGAGAACCTCAGAGAAGAATTAACCCGATCATGAGCACTATGGTCAAGGATGAAGTAACCAAACTTATGAATGTAGGTATCATCTATCCAATCGCAGATAGCCAATGGGTTAGTCCAGTCCACTGTGTACCCAAGAAGGGAGGAATCACAGTCACGACAAACAAAGCAAGAGAACAAATAGCAAAAAGATTGGTAAGTGGAGCCAGAATGTGCATTGACTACAGGAAGCTAAATAAGGCGACTCGAAAAGACCATTCCCTTTACATTTTATCGAACAAATGCTTGAGCGATTGGCTAGGCGTTCTTACTACTGCTATTTAGACGGTTATTCAGGATTCTTTCAAATTCCTATCCACCCTGATGGCCAGGAAAAGACAATGTTCACGTGTCCTTATGGTACATTTGCTTATCGGCGAATGCCGTTTGGACTATGTAATGCGCTTGAAACATTCCAAAGATGTATGATGTCCATCTTCGCTGATTTTATAGATGATATCATGGAAGTATTCATGGATGACTTCTCTGTATGTGGGAATAGTTTTGAAGGATGCCTGTTAAACCTGGAAAGGGTACTGGAAAGATGTGTACAGGTAAACCTAGTGTTGAACTGGGAGAAATGGCATTTTATGGTAAAACAAGAGATTGTACTTGGACACATAGTTTCTGAAAAGGGGATCGAAGTAGACAAAGATAAGATTGAATTAATAGAAAGCCTCCAACCCCCAAAAACCGTAAAAGAAATACAAAGCTTCTTGAGCCATACCGGTTTCTACCGATGCTTTATAAAATATTTCTCAAAAATATCTAAACCTCTGACTAACCTCTTAATGAAAGAAGATGAATTCATATTTGATGATGATTGCTTGAAGGTGTTTGAACGATTAAAAGCTGCTCTCATATCTGCACCTATAATGCAACCACCAGATTGGAATTTTCCATTCGAGATAATGTGCGTCGCAAGCGATTATGCAGTAGGTGCAGTCCTAGGACAAAGAAGAGAGAAAAATCTCCATGCAACTTACTATGCAAGTAGAACTTTGGATTCTGCACAGATAAATTACGCCACTACAGAAAAGGATCTTTTGGCAGTCATTTTTGCATTAGATAAATTTCGTTCTTATCTAGTGGGCGCAAAGATTATTATCTACACCGACCACGCGGATATTAGATATCTATTAGCTAAACCAAGATTATTAAGATGGGTCTTACTCTTACAAGAGTTTGATTTGGAAATCAAAGACAAACTTGGATCTGAAAATCTTGTGGCCGACCATTTATCTAGAATGGAAAATATTAAAGTTGAAGAGATACCTGTTAATGATGATTTTCCATATGAACACCTGGTAGCCCAGATAGGATCAAACAAAGAATGCCCTGAATTTTGCATTAATGATAAGACAATTGAAGTATTGGAAGCAGTATTCACTCAAATTTCACTGCCCTGGTATGCTAACTATGTCAACTACTTAGCAGCAAAAGTCCTTCCACCTGATTTAACTTATAAACAGAAGAAGAAATTCTTTCACGATCTCAAACACTATTATTGGGACGAGCCCTTACAATTCAAGCGAGGCCCCGATGGTATTTTCCGTCGATGCGTTCCTGAGAGTGAAATAGAGAGCGTCATATCTCATTACCGTGAAGCCCCTTATGGTGGACATGCTAGCACCTCAAAGACTTGCGCAAAAATTCTACAAGTTGGACTTTATTGACCCAGTCTATGGAAAGATGTCCATGCTGCAATTAAAAAATGCGATCGGTGTCAACATACTGGTAACCTATCTAGGCGCGATGAGATGCCTCAAAAGGGTATCCTAGAAGTTGAGATATTTGACGTGTGGGGAATTGACTTTATGGGACATTTCCCATCATCTTCTGGAAACAACTACATATTAGTGGTAGTAGATTACATATCTAAATGGGTAGAGGTTGTAGCCTTTCCAACAAATGATGCACAAGTAGTCATTAGGTTATTCAAAAACATAATTCTTCCAAGATTTGGTGTCCCGAGATTAGTCATCAGTGATGGTGGCTCTCATTTCATTTCCAGAATTTTCAATAAACTCTTAGCAAAGTATGGAGTCTGACACGGCATAGCAATGCCTTACCACCCAAAAACAAGTGGGCAAGTGGAAGTCTCTAACAGGGAGATTAAGAAAATACTTGAGAAAATTGTTGCCACATCTAGGAAGGATTGGTCGTCTAGACTACATGAAGCATTATGGGCATACATAACAGCGTACAAGACACCCATTGGAACCACGCCTTTCAAACTCGTTTATGGTAAATCTTGCCATCTACCCGTAGAACTGGAACACAAAGCCTATTGGGCCATCAAAACCATGAACCTAAGTAACAAAGCCGCTAGGGAAAAGAGAATTCTAGACATCCATGAATTGGAAGAGCTTAGGCTAGATGCATACAAAAATGCCAAAATCTACAAGGAGTAAACTAAGAAATGGCACGACAAACGTATCTCTAGGAAATAATTCAATAAGGGCGATGTAGTACTCCTGTTTAACTCTAGACTTAAACTATTTCCAGGGAAACTTTGCTCTAGATGGTCAGGACCTTTTGAAGTTACTAATGTACTCCCAAACGGCGCTGTAGAAATCAAAGGAAAAGCCAACGATCCGTTTATTGTAAACGGGCAGCGTTTAAAGCACTACCATTACATCGAGAATAGGGAATACTCAGCTAGTTTGATATTTATACAGTTGTCGGTTGAGTCACTAACATAGATTTTCGATTTTCATTATAGGTCTAGCTTCTGACATTAAACAAAGCGCTTTGTGGGAGGCAACCCACCCTTTTATTTAAAATTTTATTTACTAACAGTTTTTTTTTATGTTTCTCTTAAAATTTTACAAAATTTTCATGTTCTTTTCTTGTTCTCTATTTTTAGGCATTAGGCTGATGCTGATTTAAAACTATTTTCAGATTAACCACAGGATTCACATTTCTTTTCCTTCATTGATTTTTGCTATGGACTTTTCTGACACTATGCTTGTCACCTTCGTGAGTGATGCTCAACAGAAGTGTTATGAGATGCTTGCTCAGAGAGAGATGTATCCTACCATATTTATGCACGACCCCACATTGTCCATATTAGGAGTCAGAGAGAGTGTCCGCTTCATGTTTAACCAGATTGGTTGGGATTATTTTATTCATCATCAGCAGCCTACCTACCGCAACCTGACGTTAGAGTTCCTCAGTTCATTGCATTACAACCCTGATATTGGTTTAGGGTTAGCCAGAGGTTTGGTTTCCTTCAGATTGTTTGGTTTCACCCACAGGTTCACCATCCATGAACTTGCTGCTTTACTGGATTTCCCAGTTATTGTTGATGCTGTCATTGCTATTCCAGATGACAAGTATGTGGACAACTAACTTGACCAGTTTTAGGGAGCGATATCTGATATGAGACAGGAGAGCTCTATTCCTAGACATTCTTCAGAGATTCATAACCCCACTATTAGGTATTTCCACATGATTCTGGCGTGTTCCCTATTTGGAAAACCTCAGAAGGATACCTCAGTGTCTAATGAAGAGCTGTTTATCATGTTCTGTGTGTTTCAGTCCAGACCCGTAGTTGGTGCATCTTTTATGATTGCTCGCCTCCTGAATATAGCCCAGGCTCCTCATGGCCTGATTTGAGTTGGTGGTTTAATGACTATGATCGCTAAATCCCTATTTTTGAGAGAGCCATTGTCCCGTCTGACCCCTGCTAGTAATTTTACCCCGCTAGACCTTAATTTTTGTTTTAATGTTGGGATGATCAGACATTTAGAGCCAAATCAGTTTCAGTTGCTGATACTTTATGAGCCGGTATACCACTTCCCACTTCCTGACATTGCACGGATCAGTATGCACGATAGGAAGAATTGGATTTATGACCTAGAGGGTATAGCTGAGAATGACATAGAAGAAGAAGAGTCTGATCCTTTGACACTGCCCCATTATTATGATCCTCTAGTAGGTTTAGCCGAATTTGATCATGTGATACCTCCTTCTCTTGACCGCCATCCAGTTTGTGACCCACCATCAGCCCCAATTGCTGTTGCTGCCCGTATTCCTCATACCGATGTTACTATTGTTATGGATGTTATCACGACGAAGCTTGCTGATATTCGTTATGATATTACTACCTTCCATCGAGATTTATATGGTTTTATGGATCTTTTTACGGCAAATATAGATCACATGTTTCATTCTAGAGGTGGCTGATCTATGACTTTAGAACATTGAGGACACTGTTTTCTCCGAGTGCAGGGGAGGAGTGTTTATTCAGTTTTTATTTTTTCTCCAACATCAATTTTTTTAGTTGAATTTATTTACTCTAATTTATTTATTTATATATTTATTTTTTTAGTTGGATTTATTTATTCTAATTTATTTATTTATCCATTTATTTATTTTTAGGAATTATTTATTTATTTATTTCATATTTTTCATTTTTAATACTTACCCCTCATTGAGTTATTTTATTTTATGATGATACTATATCATTGTTCCCAAAATTAAACATGCATCACACCCAATTGTCACTTCATTGTCTCCTATATTTTTAAATTTATTATTCCCTCTAGACATGAAGTGACAAAACACTGCCATGCCCGGTCAAACTATGAAGTTTCCTTGCATGCCGACCGTTGTAAACCATTGCAGGCGCGTGATTTTTTCTTCTTTTAGGGAACCATGCTTGTAACGACCGTTACAAGGTCTATGTACAAGGTGTAACGACCGTTACACCTCCTTCACCTCCTCTCTTTTCAAATTTTCAAACTTCCAACCGTTGCACCTTATTTATTTTCATTCCAAACTTCTTTTTGAAACCACCAATCCATTACATTTCCTATTCCACACACCATTCAATATTTTCATTAATCTCTTCTTCACCATTAAATCCTTACCTCTATATAAACTCTAGAATAGATTATTTCTATCACACCAACCTTCTTCAACTCTTTTACCTTATAATTTATCATTTCCATTACCCTTCCAAAATGGCCAGAAGAGCTCAAGAAGAAAGAGAGAAACCAAACCTCACTAATATGGTATTCAGAAATGGAGCCGATGGAGTTCGTCAAGAACAACTTTATCGAAGGTTTTATCAGAGAGGTATAGTTCCAACAAAGTATATTGATTAAGATTGTCTACGCGATTTGGGATTTCTTGAAAGTGTGCAATTTATGCTCCATGCATATGGTCTACATTACATTGCCACTATGAATCTTCCAACTTCAGAATCCCTCACGTTGGAGTTCCTGAGCTCTTTTTAATACCAAACACCTTTTACTCCGGAAGTCGGTCAGTATCTAATCGGCGCAAAGACTTTCATATTATTCAACACAGAGTACACCATGAATCAAGAGACTCTGGGTCAGATACTCCACTGCTACTATGGTGCAAGTGTGGAATATAGAATTCTGCTTGAAGAAGATTGGAAGGCAAGATCGTTTGAAATGCGAGAGTGTTTAACTAATACTCAGGTAAACGATTAGGCTGAACTTTTATCCACTCATATCCACAACCCATGCACCCGCTATTTCCATGATGTTCTAGCTAATACAGTGTTCGGGCGAGCAAACAACAATAAAGTGAATGTTAGAGAGATGTATTTTCTGCACTGCGCCCTTGATCCCGATCTCATAATTAATGCTGCTCGATTCCTTCTAAGCCATATCCAGTCTCTGTTATCAAGGAGCGCAAGTGTATCACCTTTCTACATAGGAGGTTTTGTCATTGCTATTGCCAACTATCTAAATTTGGAAAACAGGTTAGTTCAACTACCTTTTTGGCAAGCTGAGTTTCTTGATATTGAGTATTGCCAATTTGGCCATATTGTCAAAGCAAGAAGGGATGGAAGGTACAACCTTCTGGTCTAACACAAGGTCGTCCCAGGTATTATTCTGCCAAATCCAAATCTTACTAGAATTGACATTGCTGCAAATTGGATTTATGATCTGCAAGCACCTGCCCCTGGAGCACACAAGTAGAATAATCAAGCAGGGAAAGAAAATTCAGCACCTGAAGTAAATCAACAAGGGCCACAACAAGAGCAAGCGGGAAATGATCCTGAGCCGTCCACCATTGAATCCATTTATGCATCACTTTTACTTCAAGATCAACGTCAAAAAGAACTTATGCAAATGATGCAAGAGCTGCAACGCGATCAACGCGATAACACTTACTAGAACGATTGAGACATTTCTAACCTGATTGATTAAATGCGCAATTGATCATTCCGTGTTGAAGGCTTGCATGCTTATGTTTACAACACTGGCGAAGAACCTCCTAGACCCAGAAGAGTTGGAGTAAGAACACGTGGAAGAAGGGCACGAGGTGAAGTATCATCCAGCAGAGACGTCAGAGATAACAATGAGGAGTGATCTTTGTTTTCTTTATCCCTTACATTTTTATTATTTCTTTAAGTTTTCTGTTTGTTTTCTTTCCTCACTTTATTTGTCGTATTGAGGACAATACTCAGTTCAAGTGTCGGGGAGGAAACCTTTGTTATGTTTTCTACTTTTCTAGTAAGTTATTCGAATTTTTGAATTTTTTTTATTTCCCTTTACATTCAATAAAATATAAAAATTCATTTCTGTAAGTTATTTGTACTTCAACACTTTTCTTGAACCATAAAATTTTTGTTACTCGACGCATTAGCTCGGTACATTTGAAAAGTATATAGGTTGCTCACAATTAGGCTACGTAAGAAATTTTGAAGTTGATTCGACAAAATAATACCTCCTTGACACCTAAATATTCCAGATTATGTAAATCAGTTTGAGTGGTTATGATACCAAAGCCTTAAGTTTTAGTTTTGGATCGACCCGAGTAGTTTATATTAGCAGTCAGCATCGTCTTATCCACAAACTACGTAGGAAGCTGATGAATATAAGTGACTGGTCCTAATCAGAAAAAAAATATCAGTAAAGAAAAAAAATGCTAAACATCAAAATATAATAGGGAATACGCTAACTAAGTTAGGTGACCCTCACCAAGTCATTTAATCCAACAACTGCGGTGTAGCGGTAGAAATGTTCAAGATTAAGCCATTAGATTGACTACACTTTATACAAATCAAAATAAAAATCTCCACCATGCTTTATTATTTCCAAAGGAATGGGAAAAGAGAGAATAACCCAAAAAGAGGGGGAAAGATTCAAGGTAAGGGGGTTGGTTATGCAAAGGGAAGGTATTAGCACCCTAAACATCTACGGTACTCCATAAGAACCTCTTTGAAAAATCTGTATATTTTGGCTATAAAAATGTGTTGTATAGAAAATGGATGGTGGAGGTGAGAAGAGAAATATTTTTTTATGATTTTTGCACCCGTCGCTGTTGCGAACCTTTAGTGCCTACGTACCACCTTTCATGCAATAGGGGATCAGGGTCCACGTAGTTCCGCTTTTAAAAAAATTTGAAACACAAGTGTGTTGGTTGATTTTAATGAGATAAGACATCATCGTCATTGTCCGTGTGGAAAACATACTTACTACCCACAATCATGAGAAAGGAGAATTTGCATCATCTCAAAATGGAGGATATGGCTTGGATTTTAAAATCAACAATGCCTCACTCAACACCCAAGTGGAAAATATCTCACTTCACTACATATTGTAGAAGTATAGTTGTTTGCATAACTACAAGGATTTACAAGAGTCTAATCTTTTGAGAAAAGTTTAAAGATAAAAGCCAAAGTGGCAAAATGGTTTGAAATGAGATTGATTGACTTTTAGTCTTCTCACAAAAAATGTCAAGGTATTATTAAATTGATTGGAGTTTAATTATGAAAAGATTTTGAAAATGCATGGACATAAGTCCAAGTTTATTATGAAAGTAGTTTAAGTTTCAAAACAAGAAGAGTTTTCAAAAGAAGGGAGAAGATTTTTGAAATTAAAGAAGATGGAAGGAGAAGAAGAGACTATCCTAAAGAATAAGGTAAAAGCTAAGGAGAAGAATCATCTAACCAACAAGAAGCCAATACTTGACATTATGTGTCAAGATAGAATTCCCATTCTTTGGATTGAAACCAAGCAAGTAAAGATACTAGACCTCTTGAGAGAATCAAACTTCAAGTGTATTAAGTCTTCACAAAAATTGGGCAGAGTAACGGCTATATACGAGTGAATTCCATATTACAAACAAAGAGTGTAATCACAGAAACCTGCATACAAAAACTAACAAGAAACCTAATGTCTTTAGGTAAACCTCAAGAACTCCAGACAAAAATAATCAGATAAGATCACAAGGTCTCCAAGATAGGCCAAGATTTCTACTCCTAAGTCCAAGAAAAAGTCCCATGCTCCATAATGCCAGGGATAGTAACCAAATAGTCCAAGTATCATTAAGATTTTTTTAGGGTTTATGTTGATTATTAAGTATCTTAAGAAAAGAAAAGAAAAGCTCAAGTGAGCAAAGTAAAAATGGCAAGAAAATAAATGCTAAAATGAGCAAAGATGAAAATGGCATGAAATGTAAATGCTAAAAGAATAAATAGTACATAAAGCATAAAAGATAATAAAAGCATAAGATAAAACAAGTCAATAATTAGTGGTTAGTTGGATGACCATCTTGAAACTTGGATTTGGAACTCATTAGAGGATTGGTAGAACCAAAGCATCCACACAACAAGTTGCATTTCCTTTTTGTCAAGTATATCATCCATTTGGAATTCTCACAAGTACCATTTAATGATCAACAATGTTTAAGTGATCCGCGTTGACCAAAGGTGTTGTAGATCCATTAGAGGATTGGTAGAACCAAATCCTCCACACAATGGATCTCAAGGTTATTGGATCAAAAAGATCAAATTAACATACTTGGGCTTGCAATCATAAGTTTGGGCCATAAATGATCATTTATTTGAATCGGGACAAAATTTAGCGCTATGATAAGCAATCATAAGTGGAATTATATAGAAGTCGCACCTATTTTGAGGCTGATCAATAGCAATCTATGCACCATTTGTTTTGAGACATGATATAGAGATCATGCTCCAACAACATTTAGTGCAATAAGAAGGGGATGAGATGAGGAGGATTAGGGCAAAAAGTTACACAAACCACATTTGAATTAAATTTTAATCAAACTATTATTAAAATCATTCATCCATTTTTGTGGAGTTAAACTCAACACCATGGATCCAATGATGTTAATAAAGTTCATGATCCAAAACCTAACCCAAGATCAGCCAGAAAATAATCACAAAATAATATCATATTTAAATAATATCATATTTAATATACACAAAAGGATTTAAAAAAATGTTTTTAAAAAAAGAAAATAATGAGAAAATTATCAATTATGTTCAAATTAATCAAGAAGTGAGAAGTAAGGCCATAGAAAAATCAGAAATGAATCCAAACATTTTTATAAATTTTTTGATAATTTTTAAAAGTCAGAAACTATTTTTAAACTATTTAAAATTTCTAAAACAAAAATAAAATAGGTCAAAAATAGTAAACCTCAATATAAAATTCCATAAAATTTTTAGAAAGTCAAAAATATGCAAAATAATATTTATGAATTTTTTCAGAATAAAAAAATGTCAGAAAGTATTTTTTAAGTAATTAAAAGAAAGTAAGTAATACAAAAAATATAAAAATACCAAATGTTAAAATAAAAATATGAAAAAATAGTCATGATATCAGAAATAATTCAAAGTATTTTTGTTAATTTTTTCATACTTTTTGGATAAAAAAATAAAAGAGTTATGAATTTTTGAAAATTTAATCAATAAAAATATAAAATCAGAAAATAAAATAAAACCAAAAAGATGTGGACCATCAGATCATAGTCAAAACGCATTAGTAAGCTAATCCAATGGACCAGACGCGCTGTGCTTGATATGGACCTTAGTGAAATACACATGAGATCAGAAAAAGGGCAACCAATGAAATTAAAACGTTTGGAACGCTATCATTGACTGAGACGAGACATGTCATCGTCTTCAACCTCCAGACACCCTGCAATGGAGATTTTGTGAGATCCTTCAAACGGAAAAATTAGGATCCTAGGCTAGCATCATTGAAATCGTCTCTTCAAGACGATTCTAACACAACCATCGCACCAAATTTATGTAAGATATGGAGAGAGATATGAATCAAAAACACAGAAAATAGCGAGCACCTTCATTTTGAGATTTCTCTCTCAATTCTCAATAGATTTAAAAATTGTAAGTAGCATTAAAATTAGAAGAAGGAGTAGAATAGATTAGTGCTTGATTTGGATCCAAATGGTGGAGAATTCTACCTTTTCGAAGTTCAAGTAAGAAGCTCTAAAACTGGACTTATGTAGCTTGAATTATGGCTCGTTTTGATTGGTTAAAGTGCTGGAGAGTTTATATGATGCTCAAGGATGATGAATGCGCAAAGAATTTTGGAAAAGGAAGCTTAAATCTCAGAAACTAAATTCAAAAAAAGTGGGTTCGTGTGAGGTTTTGGTAGGGTGTTCTTGGCTTTCTAAGCTTGGGAAAATGGATGGGGATGACCCTCTATTTATAGGGAAGTGAATGGGAATGAAAATTTTAAGAAACAAGGAAGTTTGGAGGGAAATTGAGTGAAGGTCGAGCACGAGTGAAATGTGACTTCATTTCCATCAAAACTCAGCCAAACCTTGCATTTTGGGGTGCTAATCATTTTTGGAAAGTTTTCTATTCAAGTTTAAATCAAAAACGCGCATAAATCTTGTGTTTAGAAGTCACATTATGGATTTCAAAATTCTGACTTTGTGAAAAATTCAGTTTCAAGTTACCAAATTCAAATCCATGGCATTTCCTACTCAAGGGGTCTTAGGGCATGATTCTTGATGCTTTGGAAAGATGAGGTTACAAGCTTTGCAATGGAAAAATAATGGAATCAAATGGATGCTTGAGCTGAAAGTTACATGGATTCAAAGTTGAAGAAAAAGAGTTGACTTTCCATACTTAGAAATATTTTAAATTCTTCTTCAAAAATGACCTATAATCTTTTGTATCCAAACATGGCCTTCCTCTTAGAATTTGCTCTTGACCAAAAAATATGGAATGAAGTAGATCTCTTGAATGACATTTTGAAATTTGAAACACTCAAAATCTCCCAAAAATGAGCAAGTTATGACTTGTTGAAGTTGGCCAAAATCATGAAATGACCTATAATCTTTTGCATATTTAAGGCAACTTACATCCATTTTCTCACTTTTCACATAAAAGAAGGAATAAAGTACACATCTTTAAGATCATCATGGAAAAAGGATGGACTCAAGGTGATAAAAATTGACCAAGTTATGACCATTTGAAGTCACATATGGATAATTGTGAATTCATATGGATGACTTGTAATCTTTCTTCTTCACCAAGTTCCTTCTACATGAAAAATCCTTGGAACTTTTGAAGTGATTTGTTGGTAACTCTTTGAAGAGAAATATGTCTTTGGAATCACTCAAAAATACCAAAAGGTGAGCAAGATATGCTCCTTTGAAGTTTCAAACCCTAGCCTCTAGATCAAGAGAATGCTTTGAGGAACTTTGACAAGTTTGAACAAACTTCTTGTGCCAATATTATTTCTTTGTGAATAGAAGTTGTTGAGGATGATGATGAGGACTCATAGACACCAAAAACACTTAGATATCTTGAAATTTGAGAGAAATGTGCTCTTGTGACCAATAGGAACAAGACCTTGTCCAATCATGACAACTTCTTCCCTTAACCCCTTGTACTTTTGAATCAATTTTGATAACTTTGAAATGTGATGAGCCAAAGAAACTTTGCCATGCCAATTATTCCAAAACCACTCCAATAGTGAAGTTTGAACTCCTCAAGCTATGTTGACTAGGGCATGGAAATAAACTCATGAACCCATGGAGCAACTTGTTAAACCTCATTTCCTTTACCTACATTATTAACAAGAAAGACAAACCAACATTGCATTTTATTAATTAGAAATAAAATCAAAGCAAAATATTCATGATCACAAAAGAAAACAAGTCAAGGTGCTTGGTAACTCCTCAAAAGAGCAAAGCTAAATGTAGGGAGGGCAACCAAGAATCCTAGTGTGACTTTGTTGTGAGTGAAACAACATGGTATGATGAAGGGATCTTAGGGGAAAAAATTGGGGTACAACAGCTACCCTTATTTAAGTTTCTTCTATCCGGAGATACAAAGGTTAAAAATCTTCGTGTTGACGCGATCGAAGATACTTAAATAAAAAGCAAAACCCTATTTTTGGCCCTAAGATTCCATGCAAATTCTTATGCATATGAATGTATATGAACAGTACCAAAGAGATGCAAAGTATCACTGGGGAGGTAACAAAAATAAAGAAACAAAGGAGCAACTCCACCAGGAAAATAAATCACTGGTGGACAAAAAGAATGAATCAGAGAGGAAGATAACAAGAACCAACATTCACTATCGATGGTCTACCAACTTTCACTGAAGGTAGAAAGAGAATATCATATCACCTCCGTTCATTGACGATGAACTATCAACGTTCACTGAAGATAGAAAAAAGATAATAAACACCGACGTTCACTGCCGATGTCCTACCAACGTTCACTGAAGGTAGAAAGAGAAAATATATCATATCACCGCCGTTCACTAACGATGAACTATCAACGTTCACTGAAGATAGCAAAAAGATAATAAACACCGACGTTCACTGCCGATGTCCTACCAACGTTCACTGAAGGTAGAGAGAGAAAATATATCATATCACTGCCGTTCACCGATGATGAACTATCAACGTTCACTGAAGATAGCAAAAATATAATAAACACCGACGTTCACTGTCGATGTCCTATCAACATTCACTAAAGGTAGAAAGAGAAAATATATCATATCACCGCTGTTCACTGATGATGAACTATCAACGTTCACTGAAGATAGCAAAAAGATAATAAACACCAACGTTCATTGCCGATGTCCTACCAACATTCACTGAAGGCAGAAAGAGAAAATATATCATATCACTGCCGTTCACTGACGATGAACTATCAACATTCACTGAAGATAGAAAAAAGATAATAAACACTGACGTTCACTGTCGATGTCCTACCAACGTTCACTGAAGGTAGAAAGAGAATATCATATCACCTCCATTCACTGACGATGAACTATCAACACTCACTGAAGATAGCAAAAAGATAATAAACACCGACGTTCATTGTCGATGTCCTACCAACGTTCACTGAAGGTAGAAAGAGAATATCATATCACTTGCGTTCACTGACGATGAACTATCAACGTTCATTGAAGATAGCAAAAAGATAATAAACACCGACGTTCACTGCCGATGTCCTACCAACATTCACTGAAGGTAGAAAGAGAATATATATCATATCACTGTCGTTCACTGATGATGAAATATCAACATTCACTGAAGATAGAAAAAAGATAATAAACACCGACGTTCACTGCCGATGTCCTACCAACATTCACTAAAGGTAGAAAGAGAATATCATATGATCGCCGTTCACTGACGATGAACTATCAACGTTCACTGAAGATAGCAAAAAGATAATAAACATCGACGTTCACTTCCGATGTCCTACCAACGTTCACTGATGGTAGAAAGAGAAAATCAAATCAATTTTCCCCCAAAATTCTGGTGTTTCACCTAGAACGAGTCTCAACTTCTTCTTTAACCAAGGAAATCTTCCTGGAAAAGGTAAAACATAAGATGTCTCAATTAAAGAGACTCATTACTTGTTGTCATGGAGAATTGAAAAAAGAAATGACATTCTGGGGATAGAAATATGACTTCCCAGGGAAATGCCACGATATTCCTGCTGAGGAGATAAAGTCTTCTCGTGCAAAAAAAATGCACAAACTAAATCTCAAAGTTTTGAGAAATCCAAAGTAAATAATATTGTCATGCAACCACAGATCCAAATCAGAAATAAACTGGAGCAAGACAGCCAACGAAGATACATCCTTTGAAAAATAAACTCAAGAGGGAAAACCGAATCCATCTAAGGAAGGAGGGTTGTAGGAAGGCCAGAGCAAAATGTCAATGAGAAATGATTTGTCAATTTTAGCCATGCATGATGTATGTATGAATGTATGAGTGCTATCGTGCGTATGCTGGTAAAACAGGTGCACAATTAGTAAGAACAAACAAACAAAACCTCCTCAGGTACTAATAACAATTGGCTAAACTTCAACTAGAATGATCATTCCAAGAAAGGTAAAGGCCAACTGCAGAAAAAAAACCTACTACCTGCCTTTAACTTTACTAAGGAGAAACATAATTCGAAGGTAGACAAATTAAACAGATACAGGGATAGAACATCCTTCTTCCGGCTTCATCGGAGAAAACAGTTTTTCAAAAGCAACATGCCTACTGGAGACTGCAAGACCAGCCTCAAATAAAGCAGATTAACACCGAAACAATCAAACCTCACTGGGGAATTCAAGCCTACCTCCCTGGAGAAAGATGCGGATTGAAACTTTACATCATGAAAACTTATTCCAACAAAAGATACCCTGGGATAGCCTTCCTGGGGAATCAAGAAGTCAACATTATAGAAAGAGGTCAAACTCATGGGTATTTTAAATCAAACCCAGCAATTGGCGGGTAAAAACCCAATGGTTAATAATCATTTCAACACTTCTCCGAAAATATATTTCCCTGGTCTAGTTGCCTGGGAATTAAATACCAACAATAATGTAAATACTGCAGAAAGAGCGACATCTCAGCACACCAAGGGAATAATACCTTTCATCATATGAGGGAAGACTTCGCTGGGGAATCTAGGACAGAGGCTTCTGACCATGCAATCCCAAAATCAAACATGAACCAAGACCTGACTGGGGACAATAGGATCACAAACCCAATACTGCACCTTACACCGATTGATATCGTCTTTAACTATTTGAGAAACATACAAAAATCGTGTACATACCAGCAAAATAACCTGAGAGATCCTTCGTCAAGGAAGTAAATCTTCTCAAAACAACCGGAGTTTGTTCATTTCTGGGATCACCATTTTTTGTTCTCATTGTGTCATCCCAAATCTCAAAGTAAATTGAATTATAAAGATCTCTTTTTTTTTTAAAAGTCAATTTTTCTTTTTAATCTTTTTGCTTTGAAATTTATCATCAATAATAAATGGATTCTTTGTAAGCTAGATAAAATAAGAACACAAAGAATTGGGTAAAAGCTCGAATTTCATTAATAGAATGGTAGTCTGCGAATGGCGAGACTCCATGGATAATTAGAGTTTGGAAAATGGTAATACATAATGGAAAAGATACAATGAGATACAATGACCACTATCCCCTAGCAACTTTTGAAATCCTGAGCAGCAGCTTTTGTTGAAGTATGGTGAGGATCCGAGAATATTGTTGCTTCAACGATCAAGTCTTGTCTAACGTAGTTACTTTCCAAGAAAAATCCCTAACTTTTTCCTAAGCTGCCCTTGCGGGTTTTTAACTTAGTGGGAAATTTATTCTGTTTATGTCTCTAATTTTTTCCTAGACCGCCCTTTCGGGTTTTCAGCCTACCGAGACGCTCCTTTTTTCCTAAGCCGCCCTTTCGGGTTTTCCACTTAGCGAGCTGTTTTTTTTTTATTTTTTTAGGCGAAGTATTTATTGACTGCGTCAGCATTCATGGGACATGGGAACTCCTCGCCATCCATAGTTTCAAGAATTAATGCACCACCAGAAAAGGCTTTCTTGACAACATACGGGCCTTCAAAATTGGGAGTCCACTTGCCCCTAGAATCAGTGTTGAAAGACATGATCTTCCTGAGCACGGGGTCGCCTTCTCTGAAATCACGAGGTTTGACCTTTTTATCGAATGCTTTCTTCATTCTTCTCTGATATAACTGCCCATGACATAAAGCTGTCATTCTCTTTTCCTGAATCAAATTCAATTGGTCAAACCTGTTCTGGACCCATTCATCCTCTGTCAAATTGGTTTCCATTATCACATGCAACGAGGGAATCTCTACCTCGACCGGGAGTACCAGTTCCATTCCATACACCAGGGAGAATGGGGTTGCTCCTGTTGAAGTGCGAACAGATGTTCGATATCCATGCAGAGCAAAAGGGAGCATTTCATGCCAATCCTTATAAGTAACAACCATTTTCTGGATAATTCTCTTGATATTCTTATTAGCAGCTTCAACAGCCCCATTCGTCTTTGGCCTGTATGGAGATGAATTGTGATGGACAATCTTGAATTCTTCACACATTTCTGTCATCATCTTGTTGTTCAAATTCGAGCCATTGTCGGTGATGATTCTGCTCGGCACACCATACCGGCATATAAGATTATTTTTGATGAAACGCACAACCACCTATCTGGTAACATTGGCATATGAAGCAACCTCTACCCATTTGGTGAAGTAGTCAATTGCTACCAAGATAAAACGGTGCCCATTTGAAGCATTAGGTTCTATCATCCCGATCATGTTTATACCTCACATAGAGAAAGGCCATGGGGAGGAAATCACATTGAGAAGTGTTTGAGGCACATGAACTTTATCCGCATAAACCTGGCACTTATGGCACTTCTTTGCAAATTTGTAACAATCAGACTCCATTGTTAGCCAATAATAACCCGCCCTTAGCATCTTTTTAGCCATCGAATATCCATTAGCATGAGTTCCAAATGAACCTTTATGAATCTCATGCATCAATATGTATGCTTCGTGTCTATCCACGCATCTGAGCAAGACCATGTCATAATTTCTCTTGTATAACACATTTTCACTGAGGAAGAAACTACCTACCAATCTTCTCAGTGTCTTTCAATCTTTCCTCGACGCGCCAATCGGGTATTCTTGAGTCTGAAGAAAATGCTTGATATCATAGTACCAAGGTTTTTCATCTGCTACCTCCTCTGTTATAAACACACGAGCGAGCCTATCTAGCCGTCGAACTGTAATTCGGGGTATATCATTCCAAGTATTCACTTGGTACATGGAATCCAGAGTTACCAGAGCATCCGCCATTTGATTTTCATCTCTAGGGATGTGATGGAATTCAACTTTATTGAAGAAGGGTAATAGTCTTTTAGCATAATCTTTGTAAGGGATCAAGCCAGGGTGACGAGTGTCCCATTCTCCTTTAATTTGATTTATTACCAAAGTTGAATCACCATACACATCTAGAATATTGATTCTGTGATCAATAGCTTCCTCAAGACCTATGATGCAAGCCTCATATTCTGCCATATTATTAGTGCAATCAAATGTTAACCTTATAGTAAAAGGAATGTGCGATCCATGAGGAGTGACAATCACAACACCAATTCCTTTACCATAAGCATTCACAGCTCTATCAAATATCATACTCCAATAAGATTCAGGGTCAGGGCCTTCCTTAGGAAATGGTTCATCACAATCTTTCACTTTCAGGAACATCACATCCTCATCGGGGAATTCATATTCTGCAGACTGATGATCTTCCACCGGTTGGTGAGCAAGGTAATCTGCCAACATACTACTTTTAATATCCTTTTGAGTGTGGTACTCGATATCATATTCAGATAACAACATCTGCCAACGGGCAATTCTCCCGGTAAGAGCAGGCTTTTCAAAAATATACTTGATTGGATCCATTTTGGAGATCAACCAAGTGGTATGATTCAACATATACTGCCGCAAACGTTTTGCCACCCAGGACAAAGCACAACATGTCTTTTCCAGGCATGGAATACCGCGACTCATAATCAGTGAACTTTTTGCTGAGATAATAAATGGCGAACTCCTTCTTCCCTGTTTCATCCTGTTGTCCCATAATACAACCCATGTGTGATCAGTGGGAATGAGAACTGACTGTTTTGGAATGCTGGTTCGTGTTTGCGTTTGTTTTCGCAAAATGTCGCGGTAAGCAAGAGTCGCCACCGTCTTTTATTTTATCCAACAAGGAAAGGACAAAAGCACAGAAAAATTCCTTTTCGAGATTTTTCTCGGGTTCGGGAGATAGATTATAGAAAGGGAAGGTATTAGCACCCTTTCTATCAGTGGTTATCCACAGGCTCTTAGGTACTTGCTCACTATGTTTTCAAAAGTTTGCTTTTCTTTGTGTTTGTGGGTTTTGAAAAGAGTTTTTGTTTGAAACTTCGATTTAACTCTTGCTTCTGTCCTCAAGAGTGTAATGAAATGTTTTGAAAACTTTGTTCGAAAAGTGTAAGTGTGAAAAGTTTTGTTTTGTTTTTAAAATGAGCAAATACTTAAGAACCTCTACCTACTCAAAAAGGAATTAAATTGTGCAAATGTCCTTTAGACAGTGCTATCCCACTATTGAGGAGTAGGTAGCACCGTCGTTGGAGTTTTCGGGTCAACTCGGTTTAAGGGGACGTGTGGTCACTAAAGCAATGTTAGGACGCCTTAGCGGTAACCCTAATATCTTAGATCATTTTTCGGAGGCAACCGTTTCGAGGAAACTTATGATCTTGGGACAAAAGGACGACCTCTAAAACATCCTATACTTAATGACCACGTTCGAGGCAACCAAGTGAGGTGTACCCTAGGAGTGGCATGTGCAAGTGTGTCAATTTTCAGTTATATTATCTTTGTACATGTTATAGTGAGTTACTGTTGATTTTAAGTTAAGAGTTAATCTTGTCATGCAATCCTAGTTAGCATACATCTAAACAGTTAATATATGTACAGGAATTTAAAGTGCGGGAATTGTAAATCCTACGCTATTACAAGGCTTCGGGGAGGGGGATTTATTTACATATCCAAAATTGGGAGAATAAAGCAGTAAAGTGTAAAAGTCTAAATTAAGCTATTACAAACCAGTAGGCATTTATAATAAAATAAACGCACGCGAATCTGAAAATAAACTCTAAAAATCCTAAGAATAAAATCTTTTTGTTGTTTTATTTTATTTTGGGAAAATGATCTAAATCTATTTAATTTTAGATTTTTTGAGAAAATGTTAAGATAATTAAAAGATTACTTGACAAAGTTAATTTAATATAAAAAACTAGCCTAATGTTTTTGTGGTTTTCTTATTTTAATATTAATTAAAAAGATAAAAAGATGTCAATGAAAACAAAAATAAAATACAAAAGGGGGATCCTTCGATCCAGGGAAAAAAGGGAGTTTCGACCCAGGGAGGGAATGGCATCTTTGATCCAAACAGGGTCATGGTTCTTTCGATTGGGCCAGGAAGTGGGCGTGAACAGCCTTCGATCCAGGGAAGGGGATTTCCCTTCGATCATGGAGGCCATGGCTTTCGATCCAGGAATGAGCTGCCTCCATCGATCCAGCATGCTAATGGGTTCGATCCAGAGAAGGTGTCTCCTTAGATCTGGAATGTTATTCCTGCAAAAGTATGTTAGCGAAATAAAATGCTGGGCCTGGGTATTGAACCCCAGGCCCTTCGATCCTGCGCTTGCTGGGTCTCTTCAGGCTATGTCTGCAGCAAGTGTTAGCAAACGAGGAACATGACCTGGGCGCCAAACCCAGGCCTTTCGATCCTGTCTAAGATGGCAGATCAAAGGTAACAACAAGTAATAATGTGTTTATGCGAATGTAAGGTTGGACAATTTACCCTTTCTTACCTGCAGATTGAGTCTTCGATTTGGGCACTGGCTGGATGGGAGCACTTTCAATCTGGGATTTCTGGGCGTGGAGGTGTTTGCTGAATGGTTGCTTTGGCTTGGAAAATTATGACAACCTTTGAAGGATTGTATGGGCAGCGCCTCTCCAATGTTTTTTGTTCTCCTATTGTGTATTTTTCATGTGTTCTCCTGCAGAGTTTTTTGTGTATCATTTTCGTGTGTTTTTGTTCCACCTGTGATCTCTTTATATAGAGGGGGTGGAGGGGACAGGAAGACAAAGGTTTAAATGACTTTGATTATGTGTTTGACAGCCATGAATGAGAATTTGTAACGTTGATTATGTGTTTGAAAGCCATGAATGAGAGTTTGTAACGTTGGCTAAACACATGGGATCTTGTCCCTTTTTGAATTTTGAATGATATGTAACTGGCCTTCGAATGCTCCCTTTCGAATGGGCTGATGACCTCCTTCGAATGCTCCCTTTCGAATGGGCTGATGGCCTCCTTCGAATGCTTTCCAAAGCTTCTTCGAATGGACCCTTTGAATGCTTCTTCGAATGGATCTTTCTGGAATTCCAATCGAAGGACACTGTTATAATGCCAATCGAAGTACTTGTCCATAATGCCAATCGAAAGGCTCCTTCAGAATACCAATCGAAGGGTCTTTCAGAATGCCAATCGAAAGCCTTGACATAATTCCAATCGAAATGCTTGTCCATAATGCCAATCGAAGAGCTTGACAGAATGCCAATCGAAATGCTTGTCCATAATGCCAATCGAAGAGCTTGACAGAATGCCAATCGAAAGGCTCCTTCAGAACACCAATCGAATGACCTTTCAGAATGCCAATTGAAGGCCTTGACATAATGCCAATCGAAGTGCTTGTCCATGCCAATCGAAATGCTCCTTCAGAATGCCAATCGAAGGGCTTTTCAGAATGCCAATCGGAAGGTACTTAAAGCACCACCCAAAAATTTTCTTTTTCCTTAGGCAAGGGCTTGTGATCAACCATGCAGGGGAAGACTTTGGAAAACATGAGAGGGAAAATTTTGGGGTGCAACAGTTGCCCCTGTTCAATTTTCTTAAACCTGAGGATATAGATTGGTTTTCGAGTCTTTCGTGATCCGAAGGTGGAAGATAATTGAACACTAGAGTGCCCAGAAATTTGCACTCGCATGGTGTAGTATCAGCATTGTGATGTCGGGAATGGGCTTACAGATGCCATTTGGAGATTATTGGTAGGAGGATGGGCTTATAGATGCCATCTACAGGAGTGTCGATCGCATAAGAGATTCCTTAGCGAGAACCTGCATACCTGTTGTTGTAGAAGATTCCGCTGGGGAAGTCTAACTTTGTTGAGATTTAGGAACCCGCCTGTACTTCAACTGAGAGAATGCTTCAGCTGAGTTTTAAGAACCTGTTCATAATTTAATTGGGAGGGAAGCATCTTCATCAAGATCTAGGAACTGTCTCGTGCTCAACGTAGTATACCGCTGAGGTTATAGAAGTTGTCCACACTATGACGGAGGAGAACATCAAGATCTAGGAACTGACTCGTGCTCAATGGAGTATATCGTTGAGGTTATAGTTCTCGTCCATACTATGACGTAGGGAAGTGATGTTTTAGCTGGGAAAATAAATCCCGGAGCTGTTGGAGAATAGAGTTGAGTCTGGATGATTGTCAGAAATGCGTCTGCATCTGGAGCGTATCTGAAATGCATTTGAATGAGTGACAGAATAACATTAGAATCTGGATCGTATCTGGACTGTAATTTGAATGAGTGACAAAATGACATCCGATCGTATATGGACTGTAATTTGAATGAGTGAAGAAATAACATATGAATCTGGATCATATCTGGACTGTAATTTGAATGAGTGACAGAATGACATCCGAATCTGGATCATATCTGGACTGTAATTTGAATGAGTGACAGAATGACATCCGAATCTGGATCATATATGGACTGTAATTTGAATGAATCTGGAATAAGTATCAGAATGTCAGCCATATCTGGGTCGCATCTGAACTGTCTCTAGAAGGGATCTGGAATAAGTATCAGAATGTCAGCCATATTTTGGTCACATCTGAACTATCTCTAGAAGGGATCTCGAATAAGTATCAGAATGTCAGCCATATTTGGGTCGCATCTGAACTATCTCTAGAAGGAGTCTGGAATAAGTATCAGAATGTCAGCCATATTTGGGTCGCATCTGAACTATCTCTAGAAGGGATCTGGAATAAGTATCAGAATGTCAGCCATATTTGGGTCGCATCTGAACTATCTCTAAAAGGAGTCTAGAATAAGTATCAGAATGTCAGCCATATCTGGGTCGCACTGAACTATCTCTAGAAGGAATCTGGAATAAGTATCAGAATGTCAGCCATATCTGGGTCGCATCTGAACTATCTCTAGAAGGAATCTGGAATAAGTATCAGAATGTCAGCCATTTCTGGGTCGCATCTGAACTATCTCTAAAAGGAATCTAGAATAAGTATCAGAATGTCAGTGTTGTACCCCAAAATTTTCCCTCCCATATTCTTCAAGATTTGCAAAGAGCATGCTTCAAAATCTCCCAAGGGTTGCACAGTTCAAGGGCCTCCTAACAGTCAAAAATTAGGGTTTTGGTTCTGGAAGAGAAGTTGAAGTTTCCAAGGGTCTAAACAAGTCCCACATGCCTACAAACATGGTCAAGCATCCATATGCCAAGTTTCAAGACTTACAGCACAAAGTTGCACAGTCAAAAACCCTAATTGCTCAACAGTCAACTGTAGGGGTTAAATGGTCATTTGACAGTCAAAAGTCCAAATTTTTGGTCAACATCTTATTTTGAAGCCACAAACATCATTTGATCAATTCTTGATCATGATTCTCAAGGCATGGCTCAAAAAGTCTCAAGATGCAAAAGTTTCCATATTTGGACAGTTGAAAAAGTCAACTGTAACTTGACCAAGGCATAACTTCCACATGGTTTATCAGAAAAATTCCATCCAAAGCTCATTTTGAAGAGAATGACATTTCCTACAACTCCTCTTCACACTTCATGTCCAAGAAATGCTCTCACAAAAAGTTATCAATCTCAACATTATAGGTCATTTTCAAAAGTCAACAAAAAGGCACTTTAAGTCAAAGACTATAACTTGAGATTGGTAAATCAAAATTACATGGGACCAAAGGCATTGGTTTGGGGACTTCAAGACCTTTCCAAAATGTCCAAGTACATGATCAAAGATTAAAAATTGAGTAAGATATGCCTTGTGGAAGTTGGGAAATTTTTGGGAATTTTGAAAAGTCAACTTTGCTTCAAATGCCTCAAAATTGCTAATGGGCCACATTTTCTTCCAAGAATCATTATCCAAAGGCCATGCACGACCATTTGACCCAAAGGGGATTTATTTCATCATTTTTTATTATTTATTTGAAGTTTTATCACCATTAATTCATTTAATTAAATAAAATATGACAAAAATACTAAACAAATGTTTTTGAATCCTTTTATGCAACATATGCCCTCATTATTCACTCAAGATCTCGTGCACATCAAAAAAGGAAAGATTTTGTGCAAATTGGCATGTTCTTCATGAGGAAAAGATTGGAAAAGATTCCATGGAAATCAAATATTTGATTCATCAATGCAAAGGTTTATGGACTCAAATTCTTACCATAATTCATTCCCATACATAAACAGAAGGCAACCCTAATGCATACAACCTTCAAGCTGCGCCTGAAACCAAATACCAACTTTGCATTTTTTGTCCAAAAATTCAAAACTGAAAACACAGTTAGAAGGCGTTTCAAGGCAAGAGAACAATTCCATTACATTCCTGAGGCATCAAGGAAACTCTCTGAATCGAAACCACGTCCTCTAACCTCAAGAATTGGTATATAGATGTCAAACTTTCTCAAATTTTTTCCATAATCGTGTTCTAATATGCATGCATTTTTGATACATTTTGAAGATGGATTTACACTAATATGAAGGTTCTGAGACTAATGGTAACCTTTAATTTAACTAACAATGCCTGTAGCGAAATATGCCATTGAAATGTTTTAGGGTTTCTCAAGCTTCAAATTGGGCGTTTGCACACACTGTAAAATCAGGACATCCAATCACCATGGTTAGAATCAGGACATATGGACGATTCAATCCCACTAGTCGCGCCCTATTTATATGTCCACACGAGCTATTCGCTATTTTCAAAAAGGCTGTGTTTTGGGGGGGTTTAAAACCCCCGCTACCTCATTTTATTTCAGGGACGAACGGAGAAGAAGATCATGTGGCGAGACCTGGTTGGATGGTTTGAATTCCAGCGTGCTTTTTTATTTCTATATCATTAACGTCAATTTTGTTTTATATTATTTGTTCTTTATTCTATGTACAACGCGTTCAAATAGCTCAGTTGGTGGACAAAAGGCTTGGTAAGCACTGGGACCTGGGTTCGATTCCCAGGTCCCCTCCCTTCTCAATATTATTTTTCTTTCCATATTTCCATGCAGCGTTCCCTTCAGAAGTTTAATTAATTTCATAATTTCAATTCAATTTCTTTAAAAGGGTCCAACGCCCTCGCTTTCGATTATAATTCCGTTTCGCGCGCTTATTTTATTTATTTTTTATAAATTTCATGTAATTACCCCAAAGCCTTGTAATAGATTAATTAGGACATTTATCTTTCCACATTTTATTTTATTCCAATCGGGTCTTGGATTAATTTGGCGATGTAGACCCGCGCCTTTGTAATAGCGTAGGACTTTTATCTTCCCGCATCTTTCAACTGTTAATGACTTGCATGAAAGAATGAATGTCAAAAATAAAAACAAAGCGTAGATCACCAATGCATGAACAAGACAAATATAACTGAAAATGACACACAAATCACACACCACCCCTAGGGTACGCCTCACTGTTGCCTTGCCCCTCGAAAAGTGGTCGTCGAGTAGAGGATGTTTTAGTAAGTCCTCATGTCCATGAAAATGGCATGAGGGTAGCTTCTAAGGTGTCTTCCTATTGCTCTGGTGATCACACTGTCCCGAACCCTCGAATTGACCCGAACACCTCCAACGGTGGTGCTACCTACCTCTCAATGGTGGGATGGCACTATCTTAAGGACATTTACACATACGAATTCCTTAGGGTAGGTAGATGACTCATAGGTACTTGCTCTAAATTCAAAACAAATCAAAAACTCTTTTCACACCGACACTTTTAAAAAGCTTTCAAAAGCAACTTTTCAAACACTCTTGAGGACTGATACAAGAGTCGAACTGAAATTTTCAAAGAAACTTTTTTTAAACCCACAGTGGAAAAGCAAACAAACAATTTTGAAAACACAAGTGAGCAAGTATCTAAGAGCCCATGGATAACCATGGATAGAAAGGGTGCTAACACCTTCCCTTTCTATAAATCAACCTCCCGAACCGAGAGCAATCTCAATAAGGAATTTTTCTATGCTTTTGTCCTTTCCATTTGGAGAAAATAAAAGACGATGGCGACTCTTGCTTCCGCGACATTTCGCGAACCAGCGTTAAACAGTCAGTTCCAGATCCACCGATCACAGAACTGGCGACTCTGCTGGGGAATCTTATAAAGTGAGGTGTACCTTAGGATAGTTCATAACTGTGTTTTCAATTGTTTTGACTTGTTTGCTTTAAATTGTGGGTTGCATGGGAGTTACATAGATCCTAACCCGGATCTGGGGATACCCTGTTTAGGTAGCATAAGCTGTGAGGGACCTGTCCGGCATAGACCGACACGGGTGAAGCAGTGGCTACGTTGGTGTGGCATCTTGGTCTGTACCGATATCCCTTGTGTCGCAACGAGGAGAATATGGGTCTTCTGAGGAGTCATTAAGCACCAACAGACCTTAGAACCTTAAATGACACAACTTGGCCATTAGAACAGTAGCAGTATGCTACGCCCATTAAGGCTAAACTCTCGTGATGGTTCTGGCTGCAAGAAAAGATTGCGATGCTGGAGTTATGACCGATTGAGGGTAGTCAATGATATTGGGATCCTCTAAGAACCCGATTACTTTTGATAGGACAGGTATGAACCAACAAACTGAAAGAGGGTAATACCTAGACCTCATGCTGGCCTAAACTTTAAGGGCTTGTCTTGTGTGACTTGTGTGCCTTACCATGTTTGTCTTTGTAAATATTTGTTGTGTGCTTTATCATAGCATCATAACATCATGAGCATTGCATACATCCTGCATAAAGACTGACCATTTCAAAGACAAGAGGGTTTCACCTTTGCTCTGTTTTGTAGGACATCATGATGCCTATGCGAAGGAATACTATCCGGTTCAACTTTGTTCACCCACCTGAGTTGCTTGAAGAGTTGGTTAGCAGGATTCCAAATACCACCTCCTTCATCCAGAGGCATGGTTCTCTTCTCAGTTTAGTCACCGCAAAGCGGGATCAACAGTTGATGAGTGTCCTGACCCAGTTCTATGACCCTCTGTACCAGTGCTTCACCTTTCAAGACTTCCAGCTGGTCCCTACCCTGGAAGAGTTCTCTGATTTGCTTGGCATCCCTATCCTGGATCAGACTCCTTACAATGGTTGGGAAAATACCCTCAGGCTTGAGGAGGTTGCTGCAGCTCTTCCTTTGACCCATCAAGAAGTAATGGACAACTGGGTGACTAGAAGCGGAGTTAAGGGTTTCTTGGCCAAGTTTCTGATTGGTAAAGCTAACAGTTTCTGGAATGACTTGGACTTTAGGGCATATGAAGACTTCCTGGATCTCTTAAACTATGGGCTAGTCTTGTTTCCTAATCCTGACAACTTCATCAATGTCACTGCCATAAGGATCTTCATGTCTCAGAACCCTGTGCCCACTCTCTTGGGTGACATCCTGCAACAACTTTATGCTCGTATTTCCCGAAGACGAGGAACTCTGTGGTGTTGTATCCCTTTGCTGGTGAGGTGGTTTATTTCGCACCTCCCTAAGTTCGTGCTGAAGAACCAAGAAGGAAGAGGTTGGGCTCATAGGTTAATGTCTCTCATTGATAAGGACATCATTTGGACTTTCAGAGGTTTGGATGAGATAGCTGTTATTGATCGTTGCGGAGAATACCCTAATGTTCCTTTGATTGGTACTCAAGGAGGAATCTCTTACAATCCATGTCTAGCGCTTCGTCAGTTTGGAAGAGCCAGAAGAGCAGGGCCTCATGAGATGTTAGTGCCTCACATCAGTTTTGAGTTTCCAGTGGATAGTGACGAGCTGCGTCGTAGATTCATCAAGGCTTGGGACAGAGTTCATAAAGCTGATCCACAAGAGTTGGGGCCAAAGACTTCTCTACCTATGGAAGCCTACTACAAATGGGTCCGCATCCGTGCTCAGAAGTTAGGTATGCCATACGAAGCTATCAGACCCGTCATTCTTGAGTATCCTGACAAAGATGGGGCTCCTCCAACTATCCTCCCTCCTCAGATACCTACTGATTATGAGATATTAAAGAGGTCTTGGTCGCAACTGCGAGAAGAACGGGATTCTTATCGGGAAAAGTTCAACGAGCAGGAGTTGAAGATCCAGAAGCTGACAAAGCAGTTGGAGAATGAGCGAGCTCTGAATGACTACATCCGTACTGAGAAGAGGAGACCATGGGATCAATAAGGAGCTCTGGATGTTCTTT
The DNA here is from genome assembly GCA_948472305.1 of Vicia faba. NCBI lineage: Eukaryota > Viridiplantae > Streptophyta > Magnoliopsida > Fabales > Fabaceae > Vicia > Vicia faba. The sequence goes on from OX451739.1 coordinate 726,940,716, forward strand.
TACAGTTTTATTTCCCTTTTCAATATTTCCCTTTTATGTAACGCCTAAGGGCAATCTGTTGAACAATTTAAGTTTCAAAGTTGAATCTAATGAAGTGTGTTCCTTTTTGTTTACAAAGTTGATTCCCGATTGTCTTTGAAAACATAAATCATACGCATTCCATTCATCATGTGCATAGCAGGTATTCTTATTTTCAGGTTGCTTACCGTTCTTCGCTCTTTATTTCAGCATCATGAACCCTGACTCATCATCAACCGAGATGTCTATCAAGGCCCTTCAGGTGCAGAACGCGCAATTTTAGGAGCTGATCATGGGTTTGGCTCAAGGCCAAGAAGAGCTGAAGGCTTTACTCTTGAAGAAGGAGAAGAAGAAGAAGAAGAAGAAGAAGAGAACTGTTCTTTTCAACTCGGGCCGGAGGTTTGGCAACACTCTGCAGAATGAAGAGGCTGGTTCTTCTATAGGCAAGAGCAGTCCCCAAGGGGGAAAAGGTCCTAGTCCGGTAGTCTCTGACAACGAGACTGACTTTAATGAGGAACAGTATCCTCCTGCTGAAGACCGATACAAGCAGTTGGAAGACAGACTGAATGCAATGGAGATCCAACAAGTGCCTGGGCTGGATTTCGGAGACTTGGGCTTATCTACTGGTGTGATCATTCCTCACAAGTTTAAGGCACCATCTTTCACCAAGTATGACGGGGCATCTTGTCCCAAGCTACACCCCAGATCTTACGTGCGGAAGATTCAGCCGTACACTGTGGATAAGAATTTGTGGATCCACTTCTTCCAGGAGAGTCTTTCAGGGACTCATCTCGAATGGTTCTATCAGCTGAATGGGACCAAGGTTCATAACTGGGAGGAGTTGGCTACTGCTTTTTACAAGCAGTATCAATATAATACCGACCTTGCTCCTACACGTACCCAACTCCAGGGTATGTCGCTAGGATCAAGCGAAGGTTTTAAAGAGTATGCACAGAAGTGGAGGGATCTGGCTGGCAGGGTGCAGCCTCCGTTGACTGACCGTGAGCTGGTAGATATGTTCTTGGGGACCCTCTCCGGGCCATTTTTCAATCATCTTATCGGTAATTCGTCTGCAGGATTCACTGACCTTATTCTGACTGGAGAGATAATATAGGCTGGAATGAAGTCCGGCAAAATTCAGAAGGGTGCATCTGCAAGTTCTGAAAAGAAACCCTTTAAAAAGGAGGCCAGTGCTGTGTATGGGCCTAAAAGGCAAGAGAAACCTGAGCGCCGTAAATCTGTCAACACGGTGATGATTGCAAAGCCTGCTGCCGCTCCTCGGCAAACCAATCCACAAAGGGCTGAAAGACCCAGAAGAGAGTTTACCCGGCTGAGTATGACTCTATCACAAATCTTGCCGCAGTTGCTATCCACCAATTTGGTGACTGTTAGAGAGGCCCCGAAGGTTGTGAATACTGCCTCCCCCAAATACAATCCAAATGCCCGCTATGCTTATCACTCCGATAGCCCGGGGCATTCCACTGATGATTGTTGGGCCTTAAGGAATAAGGTGCAAGACCTTATTGACGCAAAAGAGATACAATTTGAAGCGCCTGAGAGGCCAAATGTGGTGACTGCTCCTATGCCCCAGCATGGAGTGAATGCCGTTGATGAAGATGTGTATGCCGTTTTTGTGAATGATGTAGCTACTCCTCTGATGACTGTTAAGAGGAACCTACTGCTGGCCGGTTTATTTCCGGGTTGTAGTGAAGGTTGCCTTTTCTGTGCTGTTTCCCTTTCTGGTTGTCCTTTGCTGAAGTTGGGCATCCAAAGCCTGATGGACAGCAAAGAGATTCTGTTCAAGAAGACTGCTGTTCAGTTTGTTCCGGTGGAATAAGTTTCTGTTGTTACAATCTTTAATAATCCAATCAAGGCTCCCCCGAGGAAGCCAGTTAAAATCATGACTGTCGCACCCATTGTGATTACTGTTCCGGGGCCTCTCCCCTATGAATCTGATAAGGCTGTCCCATTGCACTATGGGGCAGATGTGTATGTACATGGAATAAAGCAAGAGTTCAACAATGGCACCAGCATCAACAATATCGCTGGTCCAGCAAAAGTTACCCGCAGTGGCAGGCTCTTCTCGCCTGACATTGCGCCACCAGCTATTCGAAGACCCCTCACTATAACACCTACAAATGTACCTATTCCCATTTCTGATCAAGTTGTTTCCCCTGCCGCCGAGTCGTCCAATGCTCGGGGCAAAGGGATTGAAGATGAGCCTGCCCGGATGGAGGCACCAAAATCTGTGAATGCTGAGGCCTCCCAACAAGAGATGGAGGAAATTCTGAAGATAATCAAGAAGAGCGACTTTAATGTTGTTGAGCAGCTGGGGAATACCCCCTCCAAAATCTCTATGCTCTCCTTGCTGCTGTGCTCAGAGGCCCATGCTAAGGCCCTGATTTCATTCCTCAAGACGGCCCATGTGCCACAGGAGACATCTGCAGTCTAGTTTACTGATTGCGTAGCCAATTTGACAGCCGACAATGGTTTAGGTTTCTCGGACGCTGACCTTACTGCTAAGGGAAAGGACCACAATGATGCCCTGCATGTCTCTATTGAATGCAGGGGCACTACTCTTGCGCACGTGTTGGTGGACACTGGTTCTTCCCTGAATGTGCTACCCAAAAAGGCCTTAGACCGGTTGGATTGTGAGGGCCTGGAGCTGAAACCTAGCAACATCATTATCAGAGCCTTTGATGGTTCTAAGAGGATGGTTCATGGAGAGGTAGACATTCCTATTCGTGTGGGTTCTCAGGTATTCGACTCTACTTTCTATGTGATGGATATCCGTCCATCTTATTCTTGTCTACTGGGTCGACCTTGGATTCACAAAGCTGGGGCAGTGACCTCTACCCTACACCAGAAGCTCAAGTACCCCGTCAGAGGGAAGATTGTCACTGTGCAGGGAGAGGAAGAGTATATGGTTAGTCACTTAAATACCTTCAGGTATATTGAGATGGACGGGGAGTTTATTGAAACCCCCTTTCAGCATTTTGAAGAAGTACCTCCAACATTGGCAGCGGCAGAAACAGTGGTTGAAGAGGATGTTCCTTTGAAGATGGCTTCCTTGAAGGATGCCCGGGCTGTAATCAAGAAAGGTGAATGTGCTAACTGGGGCAGGCTCCCTGATTTCACTCTTAAAACTGACAAGTTTGGACTGGGTTTTACTGCAGAGGGTCAGAAGGCTGTGCGCAAGGCAAAGATCAGAAGACCTCCTGTGCTCATTACCAACCCAGGAGTGAATGCTATTGGGGATGAAGATGAGGTGGAAGAATCAGAGTTCGATAGCTGGATCTACCCGACGACTGATGGTGGATTGACCAATTGGATTGCTAAAGATCATACTCATGTTACTTTTGTTATGCAGTAATAAACTCCTTTGTTTTGTTATTTTTAATAAACAATGAATTAAAACTCTGGCCCGGTGTCTTACCCGGGGCACCGTGGCTTCATTTGTGAGGGTATATTAATTGTCATTTCATATATCATAAATAAAGACCTTGGACGTTTTCTCGCATTTCAAATCTTATGCTCCTTTTCTTTCTTTCCTTTCTTTATATATTGCAAAACAGCTGTATTTACACACACTCACTCATACAGGTTTCAATCCACTCTGGATCTCACTGGTAACGACTCTGCTACTGCCAGTTATGAATTCGAAAATCCGATCAACTTAGCCGAAGACGAAGGTGAAGATGATTGCGAAGTGCCTGGCGAACTTGCAAGACTGTTACTCCAAGAAGAGAGGGCAATTCAACCACATGAAGAGCCAGTGGAAACAATAAATCTGGGTACTGAGACGGACAGGAAGGAAGTTAAGATTGGTGCTAACCTAGAGCTCAGCGTGAAGCAACAGTTGACTCAGATGCTACATGATTATGTGGAGATCTTCGCCTGGTCCTACGAAGACATGCCTGGGTTGGACACCGACATTATGGTCCATCATTTGCCTACCAAGGAAGACTGCCCTCCGGTTAAGCAGAAGGTCCGCCGTATGCGTCCAGAGATGTTTGAGAAGATCAAAGCCAAGGTTATGAAGTAATTTGATGCTGGGTTCCTTGCAGTGACTTCTTATCCTCAGTGGGTTGCTAATGTGGTGCTGGTACCTAAGAAGGATGGTAAGGTCAGAATGTGTGTCGACTATAGGGATCTGAACAGGGCCAGCCCCAAGGATGACTTCCCTCTGCCTCACATTGATGTTCTTGTTGACAATACTGCTCAGCATAAAGTGTTCTCTTTCATGGATGGTTTTTCAGGGTATAATCAGATCAAGATGGCTGCGGAAGACATGGAAAAGACTACCTTTGTTACTCAGTGGGGCACCTTCTGCTACAAGGTCATGCCATTCGGGTTGAAGAACGCTGGGGCAACCTACCAACGTGCCATGGTTGCTTTATTTCATGACATGATCCATCATGAGATAGAAGTGTATGTTGACGACATGATCGCAAGGTCCCAAACTGAGGAAGAACACCTTGATCATCTGCAGAAATTGTTTGACCGTCTGAAGTTGTACAAGCTGAGGTTGAACCCGAACAAGTGCACCTTCGGAGTTAGATCTGGGAAGTTGCTAGGCTTCGTGGTAAGTGATAAGGGTATTCAAGTGGACCCTGCCAAGGTTAAAGCCATTCAAGAGATGCCAGTTCCTAAGACAGAGAAAGAAGTCAGAGGCTTTTTAGGACGCCTGAATTACATTGCTCGATTCATCTCACACCTAACTGCTACCTGTGAGCCAATCTTCAAGCTGCTGAAGAAAGATCAGGTAGTACGTTGGAATGATGAATGTCAGGCCGCTTTTGACAGAATCAAAGAGTACCTCCAAGAACCACCCATCCTTATGCCACCGGTTGAGGGGAGACCTCTGATATTATACCTGACAGTACTTGACAACTCAATGGGGTGTGTGCTGGGGCAGCATGACGAGTCTGGCCGAAAAGAGCACGCCATTTATTACCTTAGCAAAAAGTTTACCGACTGTGATACCCGATACTCACTGCTCGAGAAAACTTGCTGCGCTTTGGCATGGGCTGCTCGCCGGCTCAGACAGTATATGCTGACTCACACTACCTTGTTGATTTCAAAGATGGATCCTATAAAGTACATATTCGAAAAGCCTGCTCTGTCTGGGAGAATAGCAAGATGGCAAATGATCTTGACAGAATACGACATCCAGTACACGACACAGAAAGCCATCAAAGGAAGCGTATTGGCAGACCACTTGGCACATCAGGCAGTAGACGACTATCAGTCAATGAATTTCGAGTTTCCAGACGAGAGTATCATGATAGTGACTGATTGTGAAGCACCTGGACCAGATGAAGGACCTGAGGAAGGATCCTGATGGTCTATGCACTTTGACGGAGCCTCCAATGCTTTGGGCAACGGTATCGGCGCTGTGATAATATCCCCCCAAGGCACTCATACTCCACTCACTGCCCGGCTATGTTTCAACTGCACCAACAACATGGCGAAGTATGAGGCATGCATCATGGGTCTCCAAGCTGCGATCGACTTAAGGATCAAGTTTCTGAGTGTCTTCGGAGATTCCGCTCTCGTGATCAATCAGATCAAAGGAGAGTGGGATACGAAACATCCGAATCTTATTCCTTACAGAGAATGTGTATTGACATTGATCCCCCACTTCACAGAGATAACTTTTGAACATTTCCCGAGAGAGGAGAATCAGTTAGAGGACGCGTTAGCTACGATGTCTTCTATGTTCAAAGTTAAATGGGACAATGAGGCTCCCCGGATCATCATCTGGAAACTGGACGAACCGGCATACTGTTGTGATCTCGAGACTGAATTGGTGACTGAGAAGCCTTGGTACCATGAGGTGAAGAGATATTTGGAAGCTCAGGAATACCCTGAAGGTGCATCTGTCAACCATAAGAAGTTTCTGAGAAGGTTCGCAGTGAAGTTCTTCCTTAGCAACGGCATCCTGTATAAGCAAAATCATGATTCGACCTTACTGCGTTGTGTGGACAAGACAGAAGCAGAAAGGATCATGGAAGAGCTACATGAAGGGACCTTCGGAACACATTCCAGTGGACACACTATGGCAAAGAAGATCCTTCGGGCAGGGTATTTCTGGTCCACAATGGAAGCCGACTGCTACCAACATTCTCAGACATGTCACAAATGCCAGATTTATGCGGACAAGGTGCATGTTCCTCCAGTTCCTCTGAATGTCCTGACTGCACCTTGGCCTTTTGCAATATGGGGCATAAATATGATCGGCGAGATTAAACCTACAGCATCCAATGGGCATCGCTTCATCCTGGTAGCGATTAATTACTTCACGAAGTGGGTTGAGGCAGCTTCTTACACCACTGTAACCAAGACTGTTGTGGCACGGTTCATTCGGCACAACCTGATCTGTCGATACGGCGTCCCTGAAAGAATCATTACGGACAATGGTACCAATCTGAATAACAAGATGATCACTGAGCTCTGCGAGCAATTTAAGATACAGCAGCACAACTCTTCTCCTTACAGACCGAAGATGAATGGGGCTGTAGAAGCAGCAAATAAGAATATCAAGAAAATCATGCAGAAGATCAGAGTGACTTATAAAGATTGGCACGAGACGTTACCGTTCGCTCTACATGGGTACCGTACCTCAGCCAGGACGTCGACCGGGGCAACTCCCTTCTCCTTGGTCTACGGTATGGAGGCAGTCTTACCGATCGAAGTGCAAATACCCTCTCTCTGGATAATGAAGGATGCAGATCTGAATGAAGATGATTGGATCCAAACACGACTTGATCAGTTAAACCTGATTGACGAAAAAATACTTGCTGCTATCTGTCATGGTCAGACGTATCAGAAACGGATGATCAGGGCATTTAACAAAAAAGGTCAGACCACAAGAGTATCAAGTTGGGGATCTGGTAATCAAGCGCATCATCCTTCCTCATAGTGATCCAAGGGGCAAATGGACCCCTACGTACGAAGGGCCATTTGTGGTTAAGCATGTGTTCTCAGGAGGAGCCATGATTCTAACCAACATGGATGGTGACGATCTTCCTCACCCCGCCAATGCAGACATAGTAAAAAGATACTATGCATGAAAAAGACCCGCTAGGTTGACATACCTAGGAAAAAATTAGGGCTTCCTGTCGAACCAAAAGGGTTCGGGCAAAATGAAGGGATGAAATGAAAAATCTGTACACCCGGCAAGTCGAAAACCTGAAAAGGCGGCTTGGGCAAAAATGGGTATCCCGGTGGACTGAAAACCCGAAAGGGCGGTCCAGGCAAAAGTTAGGGATAAAGCGTAATACTATGTCTCATTGGATCACTTTGCATCCAGAATCCGGTATCAACAGCGAGTTCAGACGGCATCGATCAATCAGCTTCATCTTCAACTAAGGTCATCAAGTGATGAGACGCTCAAAGATATAAGGGCGACAACAGAGTTGGAACCCAGTGGATCATTCTTTTCACACAGCTGTTTTGTTTCCCTTTTGTACAAATTGTAAACTATTTTGTTCAGCGGCGTTCTCTTAGTAGGAAGTCAGCCTCTTGTACATAAACGCCTATTTTACAGGCAAATTCAAAAATCAATACAAATACACTTTTCAGTTAAAATTGCCAATTGTTTTTCCTTTTCTGTTTTGTTTTGCGAAGAACGTCCAAGGTTCAATTTGTGATATATGCATTGACAATAATTTGCTAACTCATGAATATTTGCATACGAAACAAAGGATTAATTACAGGTAACATTAGAAACAGGGGCAATAATGAGTGGTCTAAGCAATCTAATTGTTCTGTCCACCAAGGTACCAAGGTGGGTTCGGCTGAAGAACATAACCAGTACATCTTAATTCCCCAGAGAGTGAACCAGCAAGTCAACGCACTCTCCCCAAGCAAAGTTACTATCAGCCTTAAGGAAGTTGGGTACCCCCGCAGATCTCAACATTCCCCAGCACGATATACAGATATTCTTAAACAAGCATCCCCGGCAGTCTTGACCTAAAGATTGTTCCCCAGCGGTATATCAAACATTCAATAGAGTCACTTCCCCAATACAGTTCAAAATTTCCCCAGGAGAGTCCAATCAAGATTTCCCCAGGAAAATTGGAAACCATCTCCCCAAGCAGGAAACTTATCCCCAGTAAATTCTGGAAGCTTACCCCTGCAGAGCACGAACGCGCCCCCGACTTTACTCATAAAGTTATTTCCCCAACAGGATATAACTGGGTTATCCTTAGCCAAAAGCCACGGAAAGATCGTCCTCGGCACAGTCTTCTTATCCCCAGCAAAGTCTATCAACACTTCCAACATAACAATGGTATCCCCAGCGAAGTTACCATCAAACATTCCAGCAAATTACCTCTCTCCCCACAGAGTATTGTTCCCCAGCAAGATCACTAGAGTACTTTTCTCCCCGCAGAGTAATCCATTCGCCAAGTTCATTCCCCAACAGAGTTATCTTCTCCTACCGGTATTCTTGCAACTATCATCCCCAGCGGAAACAAAGCACTATTCTCCAACATCAGCCCAGGATGTGACTTCCCGGCACCCGTCAAGGATTTACTTTCTTAGACGAAAAACATACATTCATAAACATCGCATTTCCATACATTATAGCATACATATAAGCATCATAAACATACAATCTCACTTATGTTGAGAACATCATTGCTTGATCCATATCATGCATTGCATATGACTGACCTTTACCTTTCAGGAAAGATCCAGTTAAGTTCTCAGCTACGTCCAAGACTTTAGCCTGGTTCAGTTAAATCGACCCTAAGATTTTCCTGATTCTTATCTAGTCAAAGGCCTTCTCTGGTTCAGTTAAATCGACCCTAAGATTTTCCTGATTCTTATCCAGTCAAAGGCCTTCTCTGGTTCAGTCAGATCGACCCTAAGATCTCCCTGATTCTTATCCAGTTGAAGATATTCCAAGACCTTGTCCGATTCAGTTAAATCGACCCTAAGATTTTCCTGATTCTTATCCAGTCAAAGGCCTTCTCTGGTTCAGTCAGATCGACCCTAAGATCTCCCTAGTTCTTATCCAGTTGAAGATATTCCAAGACCTTGTCCGGTTCAGTTAAATCGACCCTAAGATTTTCCTGATTCTTATCCAGTCAAAGGCCTTCTCTGGTTCAGTCAGATCTACCTGATTCTTATCCAGTTGAAGATATTCCAAGACCTTGTCCGGTTCAGTTAAATCGACCCTAAGATTTTCCTGATTCTTATCCCAGTAGAAGACATCCCAGATTCTCTCATCGTTACTGTTGAGGTAGTAATCGCCCAAGATTCTCTCAGCGTTCCTGTTGAGGTAGTAATCATCCCAGATTCTCTCATCGTTACTGTTGAGGTAGTAATCGCCCAAGATTCTCTCAGCGTTCCTGTTGAGGTAGTAATCGCCCAAGATTCTCTCAGCGTTCCTGTTGAGGTAGTAATCACCCAAGATTCTCTCAGCGTTCCTGTTGAGGTAGTAATCGCCCAAGATTCTCTCAGCGTTCCTGTTGAGGTAGTAATCGCCCCAAGGTTCTCTCAGCGTTCCTGTTGAGGTAGTAATCGCCCCAAGATTCTCTCAGCGTTCCTGTTGAGGTAGTAATCGTCCAAGGTTCTCTCACTGTCCCGTTGAGGTAGTAACCATCCCTGGTTCATTCATCACCATTTGAAGCTCAAGATTCAATTCCTGTAACCAGTCAGGGCACATCTATACAAAGAGTTTGAAGACCAACTCCTGCAACAGGCCAGGTAATCATTTTCTTTTTCAGGTATGCAAGTTCTCGCTAAGGAATCTCTTATGAAATCGACACCCAGATGGCATCTATAAGCCCATCATCCTATCCATCAATCTCCAAATGGCATCTATAAGCCCATTCCCACCATCACACTACTATGTGAGCGCAAATTTCTGGGCACTCTAGTGTTCAATCATCTTCCACCTTCGGATTACGAAAGGCACGTCAGCCAATCCGCATCCTCAGGTCTAAGAAGATTGAACATGGGCAACTGTTGTACCCCAAAATTTTCCCTCCCATATTCTTCAAGATTTGCAAAGAGCATGCTTCAAAATCTCCCAAGGGTTGCACAGTTCAAGGGCCTCCTAACAGTAAAAAATTAGGGTTTTGGTTCTGGCAGAGAAGTTGAAGTTTCCAAGGGTCTAAACAAGTCCCACATGCCTACAAACATGGTCAAGCATCCATATGCCAAGTTTCAAGACTTACAACACAAAGTTGCACAGTCAAAAACCCTAATTGCTCAACAGTCAACTGTAGGGGTAAAATGGTCATTTGACAGTCAAAAGTCCAAATTTTTGGTCAACATATTATTTTGAAGCCACAAACATCATTTGATCAATTCTTGATCATGATTCTCAAGGCATGGCTCAAAAAGTCTCAAGATGCAAAAGTTTCCATATTTGGACAGTTGAAAAAGTCAACTGTAACTTGACCAAGGCATAACATCCACATGGTTTATCAGAAAAATTCCATCCAAAGCTCATTTTGAAGAGAATGGCATTTCCTACAACTCCTCTTCACACTTCAAGTCCAATAAATGCTCTCACAAAAAGTTATCAATCTCAACATTATAGGTCATTTTCAAAAGTCAACAAAAAGGCACTTTAAGTCAAAGACCATAACTTGCGATTGGTAAATCAAAATGACATGGGAGCAAAGGCATTGGTTAGAGGACTTCAAGACCTTTCCAAAATGTCCAAGAACATGATCAAATCTTAAAAATTGAGCAAGATATGCCTTGTGGAAGTTGGGAAATTTTTGGGAATTTTGAAAAGTCAACTTTGCTTCAAATGCCTCAAAATTGCTAATGGGCCACATTTTCTTCCAAGAATCATTATCCAAAGGCCATGCACGACCATTTGACCCAAAGGGGATTTATTTCATCATTTTTTATTATTTATTTGAATTTTTATCACCATTAATTCATTTAATTAAATAAAATATGACAAAAATACTAAACAAATGTTTTTGAATCCTTTTATGCAGCATATGCCCTCATTATTCACTCAAGATCTCGTGCACATCAAAAAAGGAAAGATTTTGTGCAAATTGGCATGTTCTTCATGAGGAAAAGATTGGAAAAGATTCCATGGAAATCAAATATTTGATTCATCAATGCAAAGGTTTATGGACTCAAATTCTTACCCTAATTCATTCCCATACATAAACAGAAGGAAACCCTAATGCATACAACCTTCAAGCTGCGCCTGAAACCAAATACCAACTTTGCATTTTTTGTCCAAAAATTCAAAACTGAAAACACAGTTAGAAGGCGTTTCAAGGCAAGAGAACAATTCCATTACATTCCTGAGGCATCAAGCAAACTCTCTGAATCGAAACCACGTCCTCTAACCTCAAGAATTGGTATATAGATGTCAAACTTTCTCAAATTTTTTCCATAATCGTGTTCTAATATGCATGCATTTTTGATACATTTTGAAGATGGATTTACACTAATATGAAGGTTCTGAGACTAATTGTAACCTTTAATTTAACTAACAATGCCTGTAGCGAAATATGCCATTGAAATGTTTTAGGGTTTCTCAAGCTTCAAATTGGGCGTTTGCACACACTGTAAAATCAGGACATCCAATCACCATGGTTAGAATCAGGACATCTGGACGATTCAATCCCACTAGTCGCGCCCTATTTATATGTCCACACGAGCTATTCGCTATTTTCAAAAAGGCTGTGTTTTGGGGGGGTTTAAAACCCCCGCTACCTCATTTTATTTCAGGGACGAACGGAGAAGAAGATCATGTGGCGAGACCTGGTTGGATGGTTTGAATTCCAGCGCGCTTTTTTATTTCTATATCATTAACGTCAATTTTGTTTTATATTATTTGTTCTTTATTCTATGTACAACGCGTTCAAATAGCTTAGTTGGTGGACAAAAGGCTTGGTAAGCACTGGGACCTGGGTTCGATTCCCAGGTCCCCTCCCTTCTCAATATTATTTTTCTTTCCATATTTCCATGCAGCGTTCCCTTCAGAAGTCCACCATTCACTCTACGCTTAAGCTGGCCACGCGTCCCACAACATCAATCCAATGGCCATGATCTGAAGAACACCATACGCATTGGTCAACAGAGCCACACGCATCCATGAAAAGTCAAAAAAGGCCAAGATTCTAATGGGCCTAATTACTGGAACAAACCTCCAATTTGGGACAACCACCCCCTCCTGTTTGTATTTCCCTCTTTCATTCTTTTTGCTTTTTTTTTCTTTTATTTGTTTTAATTTAATTACTTTCTTTTAATTTTCCAAATTAATTTTTTATAACATAAAAAAATACAAAAAAATCAGAAAAGACAAAAAATAAAAATATATTTTATTTAATAGTTTTTGTAAATAAATTTTGTTAACTAATTTAATTTTAATCTTAGGTTTAATTTTAATGTTTTTTCTAACAAACTAAAAAATGTAGAATTAGGGTTTCTAGCTCTTTCTTTTTATAATTAAAATTTCTTATTATTATTATTAATCATTTTTGTAAATAAATTTGTCATTAAATAATTAGGGTTAAATTAGGTTACAACTTAAACTTTTTAATAAATTAAAAATAGTTTAGAATTAGGTTTTTTAATTCCAATTTAATTTTCTCATTAAACTCCATAAATACAAAAAACTCCAAAAAAAATCTTTCTTTTATTTAAGTTTAATTAATTTCATAATTTCAATTCAATTTCTTTAAAAGGGTCCAACGCCCTCGCTTTCGATTATAATTCCGTTTCGCGCACTTATTTTATTTCTTTTTTATAAATTTCATGTAATTACCCCAAAGCCTTGTAATAGATTAATTAGGACATTTATCTTTCCACATTTTATTTTATTCAAATCGGGTCTTGGATTAATTTGGCGATGTAGACCCGCGCCTTTGTAATAGCGTAGGACTTTTATCTTCCCGCATCTTTCAACTGTTAATGACTTGCATGAAAGAATGAATGTCAAAAATTAAAACAAAGCGTAGATCACCAATGCATGAACAAGACAAATATAACTGAAAATGACACACAAATCACACACCACCCCTAGGGTACGCCTCACTGTTGCCTTGCCCCTCGAAAAGTGGTCATCGAGTAGAGGATGTTTTAGTAAGTCCTCATGTCTATGAACATGGCATAAGGGTAGCTTCTAAGGTGTCTTCCTATTGCTCTGGTGATCACACTGTCCCGAACCCTCGAATTGACCCGAACACCTCCAACGGTGGTGCTACCTACCTCTCAATGGTGGGATGGCACTATCTTAAGGACATTTACACATACGAATTCCTTAGGGTAGGTAGATGACTCATAGGTACTTGCTCTAAATTCAAAACAAATCAAAAACTCTTTTCACACTGACACTTTCAAAAAGCTTTCAAAAGCAACTTTTCAAACACTCTTGAGGACTGATACAAGAGTCGAACTGAAATTTTCAAAGAAACTTTTTTTAAACCCACAGTGGAAAAGCAAACAAACAATTTTGAAAACACAAGTGAGCAAGTATCTAAGAGCCCATGGATAACCATGGATAGAAAGGGTGCTAACACCTTCCCTTTCTATAAATCTACCTCCCGAACCGAGAGCAATCTCAATAAGGAATTTTTCTGTGCTTTTGTCCTTTCCATTTGGAGAAAATAAAAGACGGTGGTGACTCTTGCTTCCGCGACATTTCGCGAACCAGCGTTAAACAGTTAGTTCCAGATCCACCGATCACAGTCAGCCATATCTGGGTCGCATCCGAACTGTCTCTAGAAGGGATCTGGAATAAGTATCAGAATGTCAGCCATATTTGGGTCGCATCTGAACTATCTCTAGAAGGAGTCTGGAATAAGTATCAGAATGTCAGCCATATCTGGGTCGCATCTGAACTATCTCTAGAAGGAATCTGGAATAATTATCAGAATGTCAACCATATCTGGGTCGCATCTGAACTATCTCTAGAAGGAATCTAGAATAAGTATCAGAATGTCAACCATATCTGGGTCGCATCTGAACCATCTCTAGAAGGAATCTGGAATAAGTATAAGAATGTCAGCCATATCTGGGTCGCATCTAGACTATCTCTAGAAGGAATCTGGAATAAGTATCAGAATGTCAGCCATATCTGGGTCGCATCTGAACTATCTCTAGAAGGAGTCTGGAATAAGTATCAGAATGTCAGCCATATCTGGGTCGCATATGAACTATCTCTTGAAGGAATATGGAATAAGTATCAAAATGTCAGCCATATCTGGGTCGCATCTGAACTATCTCTAGAAGGAGTCTGGAATAAGTATCAGAATGTCAGCCATATCTGGGTTGCATCTGAACTATCTCTAGAAGGAGTCTGGAATAAGTATCAGAATGTCAACCATATTTGGGTCGCATCTGAACTATCTCTAGAAGGGATCTCAGAAGATGAAGATCTTTGCCTGTTGATTGATCTTTCCTGAAAAGGTAAAGAGTTAGTTGTATGCAATGTCATGATGTATGCATTGTCATGATGTATGCATTGTGTAATGATGTTCTCAAAATAAAATGAGATTTGTGTCATATGTATTTTGTATGCATATGTTATGAATGTTGTTGAAGTGTAATTTTGTCTTGGACTTTGCTCAAAATGTTTCCACCGGGGATCCCTGCTTTGTTGTTTGAGGAGAACTCCGCTGGGGGATATTGAAAACTCTGTGGGGAGTATGTTTATTTTTTGCTTGGGAAAAGAGTTTAGGAGTCTTAGTCGTCCGTTGCTCTACCAGGGAGTCGAAGTTGAACTGATATCTGGTCGGGTCCAGGTTTTGCAGTAACTTGCTGGGGATTGTAGAGTAGTCTACTGTAGAAGAGGAGTTGTGGTCCTTTGATTTGTAGTAGTCGGAGAGGCAAACTCAAGCCGGGGAGTCCTGGTGTTGTTGGGGAAATAAACCCTGTCGTCAGTCCGCTAGAGAGGTGACATCTTTGTTGGGGGAAGTCCTTGAGGATTCTTGAGGTTGATTCAGCTGGGGAAAGGTTTTCAAAGATTAAACCCTTGCTGGGATGTCATCCTATGAGAAGGATTTTGGGGAGATTTGTCATTGCCCCTAGTAGCAAGTGTTTGTGACATTACCAGAAAATGTTTAATTGTATGTAACCCTTCACTGAGATTGATGTTCAATGCCCCAAGTGACGGAGATGGAGACTTGCCCCTGGTTACTCTGCACTTCTTCAGAGATTTCTTGAAATCTTGACTGGACTTCCCCAGGTGTGCTGGATAGTGACATGTCAAGTCCCCTTGTTGATAGGAGATTTGTCAGTGGAAGTGTCATCCTTTTTGAAGTGATTTTGTTCACTGAGAGGGCTTTTGTTCATCGAATATTCGTTGTGTGAATTTCTCTGCTGTCAAACAAATAGCCAAATGAAAACAGTGATATTCAAATAATGCAAAGTTTATGCTTGTCTTGAAGTTTTGAAAAACGCATTTTTTAGCAGAAAACTTTTTATAAGACAAATTCAACACAAGATTTAGGGCAAAGCCTTACAGGAGTCAGGATACCTTTTGTAACAGTATGCTTTTGAACTAACCCGTGCTTCAGTTAGGACTTTTGAAGGGTTGTAACGTGGCTTGGTTCACGGTTTAAGAAACAAAGGATAAAGGCTCAAAGTATATTTGTACCCACCCGCTCTTCGTGATGTTCTTCAATCCTAAACTCAGTTAATTGTGCATTTGAACTCCAAATGAGTCTGGAACGACGTTTTTGGTGATGGTTCACACAAATTGAATCTGTTGGAGGCAGTCATAATTTTTTTTTTGCAACATTTTTCATGTTGTCGAGGATTTGTAAGGACCTCGTTCTTTTGATTTGTTATCCCTAACTTTTGCCTGTCTATTCCTGTTTTCGAGATTACAGTCAGCGGGATGCCCCAGCTTTCTTAAGCCTCCTTTATAGGTTTTGGCTCAGTGGGATTTTCTCTTTTGAGAGATTGACTTCCTATGAGATAAGGAACCACCACTGTCTTTTGATTCCAGAGGAATACTTTTGATGCCGTTCGCTGTATTATGAACTGAGAGTTTTGCAACTTCAATGCGCATCTTTTTGAATTAACTGAGAGACTACCCTGCCCCAGGTTTAAATTAAAGGTTTCAATTTGTGTTTAAAACGAAAACTCCTACTTCTTTGGCTCGAAGGGATGGACTAGGGATTATCTTCCTTATAACTCCAGTGTTTAGGATTTGAAAGAATGCTTGTACATCGTCAGCAAGGTCTGTCCAAAAGCATACTGTATGAGATTATGGCATTGTTTCGTCATCCTCCCTCTAAAGGCTTGTAACTTTTAACATGAGTTAAATGTCATAAAGTGAGTAAAAAGCATAGTTTAAATGTAATTAAAATTATTGGATCAAATCAAGACAAACATATGCAATGCATTAATGAAACAAAGTTTGGCATTAATAGATAATTGTTTCAATAACAAAGAGATTACAACTTGAAAATTCAAATGAAACAAAGGCATTCTCAATGATTTGGCATAGGAGCAGTGATTATGTTTGGAGTCTCCGGAGGGTCAAACTTGATCTCCTTGGCATCAATCATGTCTTGGACCTTGTTCTTCAGAGCCCAACAGTTGTTTGTGTCATGTCCCGGACTGTCAGAGTGGTATGCACACCATTCATTGGGATGATAGGTAGGAGCAGGAGTATTTGGGTTCCGGAGAGGAGCCTTTAATGTAATCAGCTCTGCCTCCAACAGGCGTTGTAGCGCTTGACCCAGTGACATGTTGATCCTAGTGAATTGTCTTTTAGGCGCGACCTCCTTACGCTGATGCCCCTGTCTTTGTTGAGCAGGTGTAGGATTAGAGATCAAGATTTCTCCTACGTATTGGTCATGACGACCCTTTTGACCATACACAGTGTTAGACTCTTTCTTCCCATTGTAGGGCTTTTTCTGAGCATCAGAAGGTGTAGCTTCCTGAATCTTCCCACTTTTGATGCCAGCTTCGACCCTTTCGCCGGTCAGTATTAGCTCGGTGAATCCGGCTGAAGAGCTTCCGATCAAGTGTTTGAAATAGGGACCAGACAAAGTCCCAAGAAACATGTCTACCAACTCCCTATCAGACAGAGGGGGTTGGACTCTTCCAACAAGATCTCTCCACTTCTGAGCGTAGTCCTTAAAGCCTTCGCTTGTACCCATAGACATACCCTGAAGCTGAGTACGCGTGGGAGCAAGGTCGGTATTGTACTGGTACTGCTTGTAAAAAGCAGCAGCAAGATCCTCCCAGTTGCGGATGCTAGCTCCTTCCAGTTGATAGAACCATTCAAGCTGAGTCCCTGAGAGACTGTCTTGAAAGAAATGGATCCACAAGTTCTTATCAGTCGTGTAAGGTTGGATCTTCCTCACATATGACTAGAGGTGTAGCTTTGGACAGGAAGTTCTGTCGTACTTTGCAAAGGCAGGTGCCTTGAATTTATGAGGAATCACCACCCTAGAGGATAGACCTAGATCTCTGAAGTCCAGACCGGGCACCTTCTGTATTTCCATGGCGATCAAACGGTCTTCCAGTTGTTTGTACTTATCCTCAGCAGGAGGATACTGTTCTTCATCATAGTCTGTCTCGTTGTCGGAGACTTCAGGGCTAGGAGCCCTCCTTTCTTATGGACTATCCTTCCCTACATATGGGGTGGTCAGATCAATTTTGTTCTACAACCCGTTTCCAAACCTGCGTCCAGTATTGAACAGGATGGTCCTCTTTTTCTTCTTCTTCCTCTCTTTCAGAATCAGGGTATTCAGGTCCTACTAACCCTTATCTAGGCTCATGACCAAATCTTGAAATTGGGCATTCTGGGCCTAGAGGGCCTTGATAGCTTGCTCAATGGAAGGTTCAGTAGACATGATGATTGCTGAAATAAACAGCGAAGAAGATAAGAGACCTGAACTGGGAGACCTGTTATGCAATGCTATGTATGATATATGTATGCAATGTTTTCAAGGATCTCGCGGGGTAAACAAGAAACTGTTAGAATCTGAATCTGGTAGCTTGATTGAAGGAACTTCATGTTGCTGAGAGTCCTTCTTCAAGAGTCAAGCTCACCATATCGAGTGGGTCATAGCCTCTGACTCAAGTTATCATGCTTGGATTTCTAGACACCCTTGGCTAGAGGAAAATAAATCCCCTTTGCCCATTGCTAGACACTTTGATTTACCATAACCTGCATCACAGACCCTTGAGATCCTTGAAATGGTTAAGGTATGATGTTATGATGTGTATGTTATGCGTTTAAGCAAAAAGTGTGAGGTGATGTAAGTAAGCCCTGCAATAAATCCAGATTATTGGATAAGGACTGTAAATAAAACCTGCAAAGAACTCATGTTGTCAGATAACAAGAATGTGCAAGTAGTTCAAGTTTGAAGGCACACAAGTCACACATAAGAGCCCTTAGATTTCAGGCTTGCATGGGGTTCCATAGGTAAGTACCCTCTTGAGTTTAGTTGGCTCAAAACCTATCCTATAAATAGTAACCGGGTTCTAAGGAGCTCAATATCATTGGATTGTTTTCTATGTTCATCGTTTTGGTTTAGCCACTGAACTAGCAACCAAAATACTCCAAGAAAACAATCCTCAATGAGTGTAGTATTGAGTATCTACCAACTTCGGACTGCACCAAAGTCGGTCATCTCACTACCCCTAAAAAAGGCCAAGATGGTCAAGTAAGGTTCTAGGTCATTAGTGCTTAGTGACATCACTCAGCGGCCCCATATTCTCTTTGATTGACTCAAAGGCTACCGATACTCACAAATATGTCGCACTAATATAGCTATTGCTTCAACCATGTCGGTATACCCCGCACAGTTTCCACAACGTATTGCTATCTATGAATGTTTCCCAAATCCGGGTGGAGGATTTATAGAACTCCGATACAAGCCCACAAAATTAAAAGCATACAAAGCAATACAAATGAAAACACAAGTGATATAGTCCTAAGGTACACCTCACTTATAAATCCCCAGCAGAGTCGCCAGTTCTATGATCGGTGGGAATGATAATTGACTGTTTTAGAATGCTGGTTCGCGTTTGCGTTTGTTTTTGCAAAATTTCGCGGTAAGCAAGAGTAGCCACCGTCTTTTATTTTATCCAACAAGGAAAGGACAAAAACACAGAAAAATTCCTTTTCGAGATTTTTCTCTGGTTCGGGAGGTAGATTATAGAAAGGGAAGGTATTAACACCCTTTCTATCCGTGGTTATCCACGGGCTCTTAGGTACTTGCTCACTATGTTTTCAAAAGTTTGCTTTTCTTTGTGTTTGTGGGTTTTGAAAAGAGTTTTTGTTTGAAACTTCGATTTAACTCTTGCTTCTGTCCTCAAGAGTGTAATGAAGTGTTTTGAAAACTTTGTTCGAAAAGTGTAAGTGTGAAAAGTTTTGTTTTGTTTTTAAAATGAGCAAATACTTAAGAACCTCTACCTACTCAAAAAGGAATTAAATTGTGCAAATGTCCTTTAGACAATGCTATCCCACTATTGAGGAGTAGGTAGCACCGTCGTTGGAGTTTTCGGGTCAATTCGGTTTAAGGGGACGTGTGGTCACTAAAGCAATGTTAGGACGCCTTAGCGGTAACCCTAATGTCTTAGATCATTTTTCCGAGGCAACCGTTTCGAGGAAACTTATGATCTTGGGACAATAGGACGACCTCTAAAACATCTTATACTTAATGACCACGTTCGAGGCAACCAAGTGAGGTGTACCCTAGGAGTGGCATGTGCAAGTGTGTCAATTTTCAGTTATATTATCTTTGTACATGTTATGGTGAGCTACTGTTGATTTTAAGTTAAGAGTTAATCTTGTCATGCAATCCTAGTTAGCATACATCTAAACAGTTAATATATGTACAGGAATTTAAAGTGCGGGAATTGTAAATCCTACGCTATTACAAGGCTTCGGGGAGGGGGATTTATTTACATGTCCAAAATTGGGAGAATAAAGCAGTAAAGTGTAAAAGTCTAAGTTAAGCTATTACAAACCAGTAGGCATTTATAATAAAATAAACGCGCGCGAATCTGAAAATAAACTCTAAAAATCCTAAGAATAAAATCTTTTTGTTGTTTTATTTTATTTTGGGAAAATGATCTAAATCTATTTAATTTTAGTTTTTTTGAGAAAATGTTAAGATAATTAAAAGATTACTTGACAAAGTTAATTTAATAGAAAAAACTAGCCTAATGTTTTTGTGGTTTTCTTATTTTAATGTTAATTAAAAAGATAAAAAGATGTCAATGAAAAAAAAATAAAATACAAAAGGGGGATCCTTCGATCCAGGGAAAAAAGGGAGTTTCGACCTAGGGAGGGAATGGCAGCTTCGATCCAAACAGGGTCATGGTTCTTTCGATTGGGCCAGGAAGTGGGCGTGAATAGCCTTCGATCCAGGGAAGGGGATTTCCCTTCGATCATGGAGGCCATGGCTTTCGATCCAGGAATGAGCTGCCTTCTTCGATCCAGCATGCTAATGGGTTCGATCCAGAGAAGGTGTCTCCTTCGATCTGGAATGTTATTCCTGCAAAAGTATGTTAGCGAAATAAAATGCAGGGCCTGGGTATTGAACCCCAGGCCCTTCGATCATGCGCTTGCTGGGTCTCTTCAGGCTATGTCTGCAGCAAGTGTTAGCAAACGAGGAACATGACCTGGGCGCCAAACCCAGGCCTTTCGATCCTGTCTAATATGGAAGATCAAAGGTAACAACAAGTAATAATGTGTTTATGTGAATGTAAGGTTGGACAATTTACCCTTTCTTACCTGCAGATTGAGTCTTCGATTTGGGCACTGGCTGGATGGGAGCACTTTCAATCTGGGATTTCTGGGCGTGGAGGTGTTTGTTGAATGGTTGCTTTGGCTTGGAAAATTCTGACAACCTTTGAAGGATTGTATGGGCAGCGCCTCTCCAATGTTTTTTGTTCTCCTGTTGTGTATTTTTCGTGTGTTCTCCTGCAGAGTTTTTTGTGTATCATTTTCGTGTGTTTTTGTTCCACCTGTGATCTCTTTATATAGAGGGGGTGGAGGGGACAAGAAGACAAAGGTTTAAATGACTTTGATTATGTGTTTGACATCCATGAATGAGAATTTGTAACGTTGATTATGTGTTTGAAAGCCATGAATGAGAGTTTGTAATGTTGGCTAAACACATGGGATCTTGTCCCTTTTTGAATTTTGAATGACATGTAACTGGCCTTCGAATGCTCCCTTTCAAATGGGATGATGACCTCCTTTGAATGCTCCCTTTTGAATGAGCTGATGGCCTCATTCGAATGCTTTCCAAAGCTTCTTCGAATGGACCCTTTGAATGCTTCTTCGAATGGACCTTTCTGGAATTCCAATCGAAGGACACTGTTATAATGCCAATCGAAGTACTTGTCCATAATGCCAATCGAAAGGCTCCTTCAGAATACCAATCGAAGGGTCTTTCAGAATTCCAATCGAAAGCCTTGACATAATGCCAATCGAAATGCTTGTCCATAATTCCAATCGAAGAGCTTGACAGAATTCCAATCGAAATGCTTGTCCATAATGCCAATCGAAGAGCTTAACAGAATGCCAATCGAAAGGCTCCTTCAGAATACCAATTGAAGGGTCTTTCAGAATGCCAATCGAAGGCCTTGACATAATTCCAATCGAAGTGCTTGTCCATGCCAATCGAAATGCTCCTTCAGAATGCCAATCGAAGGGCTTTTCAGAATGCCAATCGAAAGGTACTTAAAGCACCACCCAAAAATTTTCTTTTTCCATAGGCAAGGGCTCGTGATCAACCATGCAGGGGGAAGACTTTGGAAAACATGAGAGGGCAAATTTTGGGGTGCAACACCATGGATTTATCTAACACTGTTAGATACATAATCAACGGTCTTCCTTCTACAGGAGGGAGCAAGATAGGAGGTTCAAGCAGATATTCTTTAATACTCTTAAATTCCCTTTGGTAGTTATCCGTCCACACACAACCTTGATCTTTCTTTAACAACTTAAAGATCGGTTCACATGTTGCAGTCATGTGGGAAATAAATATGGAAATATAATTCAAACGCCCGAGGAAACCTCTGACTTGCTTTTTAGTTCTTGGTGCTGGCATTTCTTGAATTGATTTGACTTTATTAGAGTCAACTTCAATTCCTTTCTGGCTAACAATGAAACCCAACAATTTCCCCGATCGAACACTGAAGGTGCATTTATTTGGATTCAAGCGGAGATGATACTTCCTCAAACGCTGAAACAACTTCAACAAATTTTCTATATGCCCTTCTTCAGTCTGGGATTTGGAAATCATATCAACAACATATACTTCGATTTCTTTGTGCATCAGATCATGGAATAGGGTTGTCATAGCCCTCTGGTACGTTGCACCAGCGTTCTTCAACCCGAAGGGCATCACTTTGTAACAGAATGTTCCCCAGGGTGTGATAAACATTGTTTTTTCCATGTCCTCTGGAGCCATTCTTATTTGATTATATCAATAAAATCCGTCCATGAATGAGAATACTTTGAATTTTGTTGTGCTGTCCACTAACATGTCGATGTGAGGCAATGGAAAATCATCTTTTGGACTAGCTTTATTTAGATCTCTGTAATCTACGCACATGCGTACTTTTTCGTCTTTTTTTGGTACTGGGAAAATATTGGCAATCCATTGAGGATACACTGGCGTCACAAGAAAACCAGCATTAATCTGCTTTAGGACCTCCTCTTTGATTTTTACTGCCATATCTGGGTGGGTTCTTCTCAACTTTTGTTTAACTGGCGGACACTCTGGCTTCAACGACAAATGATGCTCGACAATATCTGTATCTAGACTAGGCATATCTTGATAAGACCAAGAAAAATTATCCACATACTCTTTCAACAACTCAATCAACCCGCTCTTTACATCAGGATGTAACGATGCTCCAATCTTGACTTCCTTCGGATCTTCTTCTGAACCCAAAATGATCACTTTCAAAGGCTCCTTATATGGTTGAATGGTATTTTCCTCGTGCTCAAGAAACCGTGAGACCTCTTCTGGAATCTCATCATAATCTTCTTCTTCAGCCCCAAACACAGGACATTCAAAGTTGGGAGAGGGTGCAGGGTTATTGTATTCAACGGGTTTTTTAATTAATCTGCACATATGATTTATGATTGCTTTTAGAAACCGACACATATAATAAGTGATCATGCAGATTAATTTTCAGTTATTATTTATTTTGAAAGGTTTTTTTTCTGATTACCATTTTCCAAGAAAAAGCAGAAAATAAAGACATAATTTTGGAAGCAAAGAAAACTTTTATTATCGATCTTAAAAGTCACATCAAACAGATAAGCCCTACAATATTAATACTTCCACCTCGGGCAGAGTGAAAGCTTTTCAAAAGAAAGAAACAGATTAACAAAACAAATTACTTTGAAACATGTATGCGAGAAGGAACATCAATGGTGACCCAGTTCTAAACTCTGACTCCATGAGTCACATAATTCGGTATTTCCTGCTCTGCTTCATCTTCTTCAACAACATTAATTCCAGAATCAATTGGATGAAGGTAGCCTCTGCTGCAGAAAACATCATGATAACTGTTCACAATATACTTTGACTTCAAACTTTTTCCTTTACCAATCTTCGAAGAGAAACCCAAACCAGTTTTGTTTTTGTTCACGGGTGGATCCACAAGTCGTCCCCAAACTGTATTATGACCATTGCGCACAACCTATTGCGTGTCCTTCAGCGAAACCACATAATTCTCATTTCTCCTTATCTTTTCAATGGATAGGGCTTGGAATTGGGTTCCAACAGCAGCCTCATCCGCTTCTATAAAACTGAAAGAGAATAAATGGGATATCAACAGCGTCGGCTCCCCATTTATGATCACTACCTTCCCTTCACGCACAAACTTTAGCTTCTGATGTAGAGTTGAAGTGACAGCCCCTGTGTTCGTGTATCCATGGTCGTCCTAGCAAACAACTATATGCGGGAATAATGTCCATGACCTGGAAGGTTATCAGGAACAAATGTGGTCCTATATGGATGGGTAAGTCCATTTCACCGATGACAGATTTCCTCGACCCATCAAATTCCTTCACAATAATGCCACTCGGGTGCATAGGTGCTCCTTGATACTTTAACTTCATGAGAGTACTCCTCGGTATAACATTCAACACGTATCCATTATCAATTAGCACATTGGAGAGAAAATCATTCTTGTAGTTCATAAATATGTGGAGGGCCAAGTTATGATTCCTCCCTTCATCTGGTAACTCATCATCGCAGAAACTCAAGTTATTACATGATGTAATGTTTCCAATTACGCTGCTGAATTGATCTAATGGCGTGTAACTCTCCACAGAAGCTTGGTCTAGTACTCTCATCAATGATTCTCTATGAGCAGAGGAATTCATCAATAAAGCTGGGACAGATATCTTTGAAGGAGTCTCCAGTAGATGATCTACAATTCTATAGTCGCTCATCTTAATTATCTTCAAAATATCATCCACTTCTTTCTCTAATGTAGCTCCACTAGTCTCTCCTGTAGCCTTCTTAGGCTCATCATTCTCAACAATTTTCTTTTTAGTAACAACATCTCTTCGAACAACCGGCGCAAACTCACGACCGCTATGGATCACCCTGCTATTTTCAGATATATTTCCAACATCAAGCATTGGCTGGATGGGAACTTCCACCCCATCTTCTAAGATTGTAGTGTGGTATTTGTAAGGCACAACCTTATTTGATTTGTAGGTAATTGGACCTGGAAAACTAATTACCAATGGGGTAACAGCTGGTTTGCTATGGTACTTGTGATACGGTGGGAAGAACTGACTGTTTTTGGAATGCTGGTTTGTGTTTTGCGTTTGTTTTTGCAAAATGTCGCGGTAAGCAAGAGTCGCCACCAACTTTTATTTTATCCAACAAGGAAAGGTAAAAAGCACAGAAAAATTCCTTTTTTGAGATGTTTCTGAGTACGGGGGTAGATTATAGAAAGGGAAGGTATTAACACCCTTTCTATCCGTAGTTATCTACGGGCTCTTAGGTACTTGCTCATCATTTTCAAAATGTTTTCTTTGTGCTTGTGGGTTTTGAAATTTTTTTGTTTTAACTTCGATTTAACTCTTGCTTCTGTCGTCAAGAGTGTAATGAAGTGTTTTTGAAAACTTTGTTTGAAAAGGAGTGTAAGTGTGAAAAATTTGTTTTGTATGAGCAAGTATCTAAGAACTATCTACCTACTCGAAAAAAGGAATCGTTCTATGCTAGTTTCCTTTAGACAATGCTATCCTACTATTAGTGAGTAGGTAGCACCGTTGTTGGAGTTTGAGGGTCAATTCGAATGAGGGACATACGGTCACTAGAGCAATGTTAGGACGCCTTAGCGGTAACCCTAATGTCTTAGATCATTTGTTTGAGGCAACTATATCTGAGGCAACCGTTTCGAGGAAACTATGATCTTTTAGACAAGAGGGCGGCCTCTAAAGCGACCTATGCTCAATGACCGCGTACGAAGGCAACCAAGTGGGGTGTACCCTAAGAGTGCACATGTGCGAGTGTGTTGTTTTCAGTTATTTTTATCTTTGCACATGTTAAGGGTGATCTAACTGTTTTTTAAATTATACATTCATTCTTGTCATGCAAGCCCTATTATCAAACATCTAGAAGTTATAATTTGCAGAAATTAAAGGTGCGGAAATTAAACTAATTATTACAAGGCGTCAGGTATTTACATAGCCAAAAGCAACCCTTTGAAAATAAAATAAAGCGGTAAAATAATTAAATGTCCTAATTAATTATTACATACCGGAAACAGATAAATCAATTGGATAACGAAGAATAAAGCGCGGCGCGAAATTAAATCGGATGCGAGATTAGGGTTTTAACCCTTTTAAAAGAAAATGCTTTTTTTGTTGTTTTTATTTAAGAAAAGAAATTAATCCTAAAATTAAATACTAAATTAATTATAAAATAAATTAATTGATAAAAAATAATAAATGACATATTTTTGGAGTTTTGATTATTTTAAGAAAGAAATCAAAATAATTGAATTAGAGTTAAAACCTAATGATTTCTAATTGATTTTAAATATTTACAAAATAAGTTAAAGTTATTCTAGAATTAAAAAAACCTAATTAATTAATCAAAATTTATTAAAGAAAAATAAAGTTCTAAATTTTAATTGGACAAAAATGCATTTTTGTGATTTTTTGATAAAAAGAAAATTTGTTATTGGTTAGAAATTAATAAAATAAAATAAAATAACTAAATAATAGAAAAAAATATAAAAGAAAGAGTGAGAATGGGCCTTTTTTGGAGGGTGTAGAAAGCATTTTTGTTGGCCCATCTGAAGCTGACCCAATTGACTTTTTGTGATCCTGTGTACATGTGTTGACTGAGTCCATGGTGCTCCTTCAATATTTGACCACCAGATCTGGCCATCTGGTATGTTTGATGAGGAAGGCGCATGGTGGATAATAGACTTGAATACACACCAGATTACCTGAAAACAAATGTGAAAATGCAAATTGCTGGAGGCAGGGATCGAACCCCTGACCTCCAGCCTTTGAGTCCTTTAAGGCTAACGTGGCTGCCACTGGAGCGCTTGTCTTTGTTTGTTATAATAACACAAACATTATATAATATAAAAAAAATAAATCAATGGCCAGAAAATAAAAAAAAAGCACGCAATTATTTGAACCGGCCTATGGATGGATGACACGAGTTCTTCTTCTTCCTCTCTCCGTGGCCAAAAACAAAACACCTATACCAACGGACAAATGTCTGTCGCTACAAGCTTGTCCA
Source organism: Vicia faba (assembly GCA_948472305.1). NCBI lineage: Eukaryota > Viridiplantae > Streptophyta > Magnoliopsida > Fabales > Fabaceae > Vicia > Vicia faba. The sequence continues at coordinate 726,967,445 of OX451739.1, forward strand.
CCTTCAGAATCTTGCACAGGCCACAAAAATGGACTCTAAGACCATGGTTGGATTCGTCTCAACCTACTGATCACAACCATGGCCATTACTGAAGCTAATTTTCCCTGAAACAAAAAGCCCTAAAAACAAGGACGAAACCCTAGCAATGGTGGATCTTGATACAGGTCAGATAAATGAAATCAAATAATACCAAAAGATTGCAAATCGCATGGTGATCATAAATATGAAATTATTTCATGTTAACAATGCCTAATTTCTGAAATACGAAATCAAGAACAGGGCCACGTTACAAATGACTTACAGTGCGTATGAGGGTTTGAAATTGCCTGGTTCTGCTTGCTTTCGCTTGTGGTAATTGCTAGGAAGAGATTGAGACACTTGCCAAGCCCTGAAAATGCCTCTATGATTGATTTCGATCTCAAGCTTTTTCTTGATTTTTGCCAATTCTGTTCTGCCCCTAGAACTGATTTCCAACCCTTATTCTTTCCTGCCTCGCTTCCTTTTGTAATGCACAATACATTAGGTCTGAATTCTTTGTCCAAATCTTTCTCTATCAATGCTCTTGATGTGGATTTGCTTTGCTTTGAACAACCTTCCAAAATTGGCTTGATTTCAATCTTTTTGTACTCTAATGCCTTGATACGAGTTTGGTATGGTGCAACCTGTCCATTGAAACCTATAATCATCAAAAGATCTTTGGTTATCAATATTTTTGATTTTATTTGATTTTATTTGATTTAAAATGAATTAATTCAAATAAAAATAAAATTAAATGATAAAAATATAATATGAACACATGGCCAAGGCTAGAGCACTTGGGCAATAATGCAAACTCAAAAAAAGTGAAAAAGAACGGGCCCATTTGGCAAAATTTGAAGTTTTGGGGATAGTTGACTTTTGGCAATTTTGCAAAAAAGTCCAACTTCAACAATGCATAACTTCTTTAATTTTAAACTTTTGGAGGTCTTCTTGGACTTTTTAGAAAGCTTTATATTTCCTATAATCAACCCTTTTGTCTCATCTCATTTTTATATTCCATGCTCAAGTTAGAAGCTTTGACAAAAAAGGTGTTTTTGTTGACTTTTCAAAATGACTTATAATGTAAAAATTCATAACTTCTTGTGAGTACATATTTTGATCTTGGGGTATGAATATGGATTGTAGGTAAATTCATCCTATTCAAAATGATCTTTGGATGGGTCATTTCTCATAAAGTATGAGAAAGTTAAGCTTGGTCAAAGTTGGGTTGACTTTTCCGACAAAACCCTAATTTATCAACTTTTGAATCTTGATGAATCTTGAGAAATCCTTGATGAGTCATGATAAACCCTTGATCAAATGATGAAATATCATTCAAAATGAGAATGTTGACAAAAAATCTTGAAGTTTGACTGTATTTGGGTCACAGTTGAGTTTTGCCCTAGCACAGTCGATTTTTTTGGACTTTTGAGAAATTGACTGAGCAAAATTCCTCTACAAGGCTTGAAACTTGACATGGATGATCTTGAAAACATATTAGGACATTGGGGAGCACTTGAGGTCATTTGTACTCAAGGATCTTGATGCAACACAAAACCCTAATTTGGGGTAGACTGTCTTAGGAGAGAGCTTATCTGACCAACTCTTGAGCAACCTTGAGCAACTTGGAGATCTTTCTTGCAATGTTTTGAGATATATGGGAGGGAAAATTTTGGGGTACAATAGTAATCCACTTCAAGATGAGCGAGTTCACCAAAACAAGACACAATGACGTTTACCCATTCTTCAACACAATTAGACATCAAAAAGTCATTTATGGGAAAAAAATCTTCGTCTGAAGAGAAATACTCATCCACAGAAGCATACTCTTCCTCTGACTTTTCTTCCATTAAACCAACTTCAACCATATCAACCTCATAATAATCATCCCTCTGACCTGTGATCTTGATATTTCAATTGTCTAACAGCAACTGAACCCCCTCCCTCACAATAGAACATCCTCGGGGGTCTCAACAACAAACTATTCAAGACCCATATTGGTGTTCCACCTGACCAGCAGTACGGCAGAAGGTAGCATGCAACTGCACGAGATCCTCATTCAAATACTCCATATCAAAAATTATGAATTCACCAGGACATCCAGAAACCATATTCACTTCCTCTTCATACTCTTCCCTAGGCCTGATTATATGGATTAAACCCTCATCCACCATCTCCTGTAAATCAACCTTTATCTTCTCGCAACCTTGTATGTCTGTACTGCAAACAGCACAACCAGCATGGTCATGTGTATAGTAGCTGAATTCATAGAGGTTTGCATGCATTTTCACCAAATCTCCTCTAACCAGATTAATGTCAAAAATTCGGAAATCTCCTGGACAACCGGCCACCATATTTACAGCATTCACTCCCCCGTGCTTGGGTAGAGGATTGTCTTTCACATTAGGTCCCATGTATTTGAAAGATAGAATTCCAGACTTTACCAACCTTTGCACTTCAGTCCTCAAAGGATAACAATTCTCAACACTATGCCCTGGTGTTCCCTGATGAAAAGCACACGTTTAGTCTGCCTTGCAATACCAAGGCAATGGTGATGGTATGGCGGGAGGTGGTCGTGTCTGGACCAACTTCTTTTGAATCAATGCAGGTAGTAGCTCTGCATAGCTCATGGGAATAGGGTCATAGTTCTCCCTTCTCTGATTATTCCCTTGGTTCCCCTGTTGGGACAGTCTTTGATAAACAACGGTAGTCGGAGCGGCATTCATAACAGGATTAACCGAGGAGACTTGCTGGTGACATTGATAATTCCTTCTAGGAGTGATTACCCTCCTCTCTTGTATAAAAACATTTGTATCCCTTTCTTTCTTCTTGGTTAACCCATAAGATAGCTTCTTCACACCTCCAGATCCTTCACTCTTTGTCAAACGGCCTTCTCTTACAACTTCTTCTAAGCGAATACCCATTCCTACCATCTCTGTAAAATCACTTGGTGCGCTTTCTACCATCCTTTCGTAGTAGAAAGCTCCTAGCGTCTTCAGAAAAATCTTAGTCATTTATTTATCTTCCATGGGAGGAATCACTTGGGCAGCTACCTCGCACCATCTCTGCGCATACTCTTTGAATGATTCCCTGTCTTTCTGAACCATGGCCCTAAGTTGGTCACGATCCGCCATGTCCACGTTGTACTTGTATTGTTTGATGAATGCTTCTCCCAAATCATTAAAAGTATGGATGTTAGCACTGTCTAAACTCATATACCACTTCAACATTGCGCCGGTCAAACTATCCTGAAAAAAGTGAATCAGCAGACGCTGATCATCAGTGTGGGTAGTCATTCTCCTTATGTACATCACCAAGTGAGCACTAGCACAAGTGTTGCCCTTGTACTTCTCAAATTCCGGGACCTTGAACTTAGCAGGTATCTTAACATTCGGGACCAAACATAGCTCATTCACATTCTGCCCAAATAGCTCTTTTCCCCTAAGATCCTTCATCTCTCTTTGCATTCTATCAAACTGCTCTTGAAAATCATCCATTATGTCTTAAAGACCCAAGTTTTCACTCAACGAAGGGAAAGGGTGACACACATCTTCATTAACAAAAGGAACCAAATTCACCGAAGAAGGTGCAGCGGGAACAGCATGCACCACAGGAGATTCCGGAGTAACAACAGTCTGAACCACTGGAGCATCTTGAGGGCCAAGATTGAAACCTTCAGGTGAAAAATTCTCTGGCATTCCCCATGGATAACCTTGAGGCATACAGTTTTGAACAACAGCCGGAGTAACGGATACAGGAACAGTCGGAACTTCAGTATTTGACCTTGTTGGTTGAGGTTGAACACTCAGTGGATGATTCTAAGCAACCACTAGACTTTCCATCAGAGTAGTCAAATTGTCCAAGCCGGTCTTCAAAGCAAAAACTTCTTCGCGCCGCTCGCGATTCTCCTATTCTAAGTTGTCCATCTTCTTTTTGAAATTAGCCCGAGTGTTGTAGTGATGAGTCAGCTTGCTGAATGAAGTAATGAAGCTTGGTAAGGCACCTGGATATTCATAAGAAATATGTACAATATGATGCATGACATGAAATGCACATGATTATTTTTACTTCATTATTTAATATTTCAAGGGATTTAAGATTTATAGGCATATTGCAAACATCAAAGTAATAAAGCTTTAGAAATACTGAATTTTTTTATTATAATAACTTCAAAATGGATTACAAGTTTCAATGATCCCAAGTACAAGATGAAAATACAATCTAAAATCCTGAGAAAAAGAACTGATGGAGATTAATCTGTACGCTGGCGCTTCCCTGTGAGCCTGACAATCTGAGCCCTTAGCCTCTGGTTTTCTTCCACATGTCTGATGGCAACCTCCTTCCAATCATCTGGATCAGAAAGTGAGTAATCAGCACCTGTTTCAGTCTTAGGGTAAAATAAATCCCCTTGCCTCTCCATAGACTCTACCGCTCGACTCTCAAGGATCTCGATCAAATCGTCTTTCTCCTTCAGGTCTGCTCTGTAGGAACTCTCTAAAGTCTGGAACTTGTTCTTCCAAGCATCCCTTTCCTGTTGCATCCTAACCAAAGTGAGTTGCAGCTCTTCTAGATCATATAATAAGGGAGGCATGGTCTTCACAAATAGATCAGGCATGGGTGTCTCCCGAGTATACGGCATCTTCAACTGAATGGCTCTCGATCAGACCCACTGAAGATATGGCTCCAAAGAAACAGCACCCCTAGGTCCCAAATCCTTCCTACTCTTCTTATGAATGTGATTCCAGGCCTTCGTAATATGCTCCCTAGCTTCCCTATGGTCTTCTCCTTCCTTCAGAAAGAAACTACTAAAATGAATGCTATTTGGTTTATCCCTTATCGGGTAACCAAGTTGTCACCGTGTGAGAACAGTGTTACAGTTAATTCCTCCCTTTGTACCAAGAAGCGGTACATTGGGGAAACTACCACAACTGTCAATAATCTCCACATCCTGATAAGCTCGATGATACCAATCAATATCTGAGTGAGTAAGTGCTATGATCTTAGGAGCCTAACGGGGTTCCTTCTTGACATCCCAAAAAGAAACAGACTGAGGCATATGAGAGATGAACCACCGGTATAACAAAGGCGTGCAACAGATAATCATTCCCCCATGATAAGAATTCGGAAGATGAATAGAGTAATAAGAATCACCCAACAGTGTAGGAACTGGGTTTCCAATCATGAAAATCCTGATAGCGTTAATGTCGACAAACTTGTCCACATTAGAAAATAAGAACAACCGTAAGCAAGTAAAGAAAAGATGGCCTCAAAAGCAACCGTACTCTTCATTCTAGAAAAGTAACGAGCTTTCTCCAATAAGAACTAAGCTGGTAATCCTCTAATCCCTCCTTTAGTAGTCATATGGGCTTCCACCTCAGACTTTCCCAGATGAATCAAAGTAGCAATCTCATGTGGTTTTGGCTCACCCTCTAAACCAGTAAAAGGAACACGATCGGTAACAGGTAAATCCAATAGATAAGAATACTCCTCTAGTGTAGGCATCAACTGATAATCGGGAAAAGTAAAGTAGTGGTACATCGGATCATAGAACTAGACCAAGGTCGAGAGAATAACCTCCTTCATCTTCAGCTTCATGAGAGGAATAATGGATCCATACTTCTTCCGAAAGTCTGCAGAACACTCGATCTCTGGAATTAGAGTGACCAACTCATCTATCTTAGGATCCTTGAAACTGTATTTTCCTGTGTTTCTTTTTCCAGAATCCATGGTTAAAAGTACCTGAGATATTCACAAATAGTCAACCTTTAAATCCCTTGAAATATTGTTTTCTTCAAAAGATGCTTATGCGTGCATGGATGCATGATGCAACAATCACACACAAGATCACACATATAGGGTTCATAGGTTCAACATCACGAGCATGAGGTCGAAGGTACTACCCATAAGGTGTTGGTCTAAAAAGTTATCACCTGTCGAATAAGGTTCTAGAGGTTCCCAGAGTCTACATCCTTCCTTCGAATATTACCAACTTCCTGGTTAACTCGATAATTAGTAATATTCTCAAGAAAGACTCGTTCGAGCGTAGTATCGCGTGACAACTATTTCCGGATTACTCCTTCATAGCTTCCGCACTACACCTAAAAGGCCAAGATGGGTTTGGTATTCTACGGTCATCAGCTTCAGCAGGCTCCCAGGTTGAAAGCAGTACGTCTTTCCGATTACTCGGTAAATGACACTACAGTCAAAGGGCCCTCCACTGAGTGGGGGATCACATGCCTCCTTTTTTGGGATTAATCCCTCAAAGTTAACATGACTATATCGCCCGTCATATCTTAAAGTTTTCCCAAGTCCGGGTATAGGACTTATGAGTAATCAGCAAGCACCGTGAAAACTAGGAAAATCCAAACAACATATATACAACATATAACACATAAACAACAATAGCACATTGTTGTACCCCAAAATTTGCCCTCGCATTTTTTCACAATAAATATCAGCTTCAGGCATTTCCTGATTTTTCAGATTGGCTCAAGAATCGGACAAACGAACTTTTCTCGTCAGTCAGGACACGATTAGGGTTTTACTGATTTTCAGGGCTCCGGAATGTTTCACACAAGTTGGCTTAGGGTTTTGGTTGATTCTGGCTCAATTGTGATCAGGAGAATGTTCGTTGGCATTTAATCAGGAATTAAGGTTTTATGGGCATATTCTTAGAAAGGTTAAAATTCCACAGCACTTTGCAAGATATTCCGAGATTCGGGTTGAATTCGCATTGTTTTGATTTAATCAGTAAAAGAGGCAGTTGGTTTGAATTCACGTTGTTTTGTTTAAGTCAGTCAAAAGAAATACGCGGTTTGGATTTACAGTGTTTGTTGAAAATCAGTGAAGAGGGAATGCGCCTGTTTGGTTTGTTTCGGTTAACTGTTACTTTGCTTTGGACTTTGGAGATACCAGGTTTAATTGATCAATGTGCTAAGACATTGTTTTATTTAAATTATTTATTATTCTAAATTAAGTGATTGAAATTTATTTTTCAATTATTTTAATTCAAAGAGTTTTAAATAATAAATAAACAATAAAGAGAAAAACAGAATTAATCGGATAATGGAAACTTTTATTTATTCTTAAATTAACTGTACAATTATTGTTTATAATTTAATTACAAACAATGGTTTTACATTAATTTAAATATTAAATAAAAAGAAAAAACTATCCTATTTTTCTAATTCTTCAGTCTTCATTTAGTACCCCTCCATCCATGTTTATTCGTCTGCAAAAGAAAAAGAGAAAAGTCAAAAAGCAGATAAAATAATAAACGACAGAAGAAATTCATCATTAAGGGCCACTGATTGGGATCAGTTAACCCTCTCTGCAAATCACGGGATTTCTCCCGGTTCACAAAGAGGGAAGAATTTTATTCATTTAATCATGAATGCAAAATGTCAAAATGCATAAGTTCAAAATGTCAAACTGCATAGTTCAAAAGCAAGTCCAAACCAAACTGAAAAATCCAAAATGCAACTTTCTGTCAAAATCCAAAAGGGACAAATTACTGCACAAAGATATCAAAGAAGATAAAGAAGTACAACTTGCTGTCAAAAATGCCAAAGTCTACTCAAAGCTGTCAAAGAAGAGATAAAATATGCAGAGGAAATCTTTTATGCAAGCAAGCTACATCTTTCATCATTTCCCAATGGCCCTTTCAGAACTAAAAGTACAAAAAAGCATAATATTATAATGCAACTGTACTGAGAGAGAGAGAAAAGAGAGAAAAGATGCAGGTTTTTTAGGCTTTAGGCAGGCATAGATAGAAAAGATATAACACACAAGAGCAGAAACACAGAAAAAGAAGAGAAGAGAAACCAATACAAAAACTGAGATACAAACTGCTAAGCTAAAAGCCTAACCACAGCCTGCATTAGCACAATCTGCAAAACCAGCAGAACCTCAAAAACACATAACCTGCTAAGCCTCAAGCATCATACCTGCTAAGGCCATCAACCAGAAACAAAACCATACCCCTGTCAAACACTAAACCTGCCTAAGCTTCGAAGCAAGCCTAACCTGAAGCATAATAAACCAAGCCTCAAGCATCATACCTGCTAAGACACCAACCTGCTGAAACCTCAAAAGGCCCTCAACATACAAACCTACATATGCAAAACCTAAAACCATTTTCATTAAGCCATAAAACCTGCCTACTGTCAGAAACAGATACAAAAAGCATAAACCTGCATTAGCCTTACCACAAAAAGCCTCAAATCTGAAGCATCTCATAAACCTTCATGGCCTAAAACCATTAAGAATATGGCATAAACCAAAGATCAAACCAGCCTGTACCTGTAAAGCATCACAACCTGTGAAGTCTCCAAGGCCATAACCCTAGAAACCTCATAACCTTATATCTATCAAGTTTTGAACCATAAAACCAAAACAACCAAAGCATACTCAAAGCATTTAGGGTCAGCTCTAAAGCCCTCAGAAAGACATCATCACTGGGCGTGGAAAAAATCAACATTTTAGGCATCCAACACAAGTGTTTCAAAGGAGAAGCGTACAAAGTGGCTCAGCAATAACATTCCAAGCATACATACAAAGCCCTCAGAACCTTAGGTTCATCCTTGGGCAAGGAGGAGGCATAAGCAAGCAGAATAAGGCAACACAAGAAGGCAAGTTCAGGGCAACTGTAAGAGAAGAGGAAAAGAGGCATTCAACACAGGAAAGCCTCAGTAAACACTCATTGGGCAATCAGAATAAGCAAACTATCGAGCTCAACAATCAAGAGGAAACCACATAAGCATACAAAGTCATAGCGAGAGAAGAAAGAGAAGAAAGAGAAGAAAGAATATGCTAACCAAAGCTTTCAGCCATCAACATCATAAAGCTTAAGAAAGTACAGAAATACCAGGGTCACCAAGAAGTTGAGCTCATCGCGCCATTCCTTCATCGTCGGGCCTCAACGCCTCCAAAGTCCCTCTTCCGCCATCTCCAAAGGTAGTACTCTTATACCTCCTTACATGCATATTAATAACGAAGGAAAATATCAGTTGAAACCAAAATTGAAATTAAAATCAAAAGAGGAACAAAACCCTAATGCATTTGAGATTGAACTCGTACCCTATAACGTGGTCTGGTTGGTCTACGGAGGGTGAAAGGGGGGCGATGGCGTTTATTGGCCTTGTGTGAAGGAGCTGCACTCAAGTATCCATGGCAAGAGATGAACGATTGGAGAAAGACGAACAGGTGAACGAACAGCGCCGCGGCCACATTCCCAAACCCTAAAATCCTTTACTGAACAACAAAACTCCAAACCCTAAAAGATGTTTGTCCCAAACGGGCCTAACCCGTTCCTAACGCAAGGCCCAAATCATTGCTCCAATTCACCCCCTCCCTCTTTGAACCCATTTCTAACCTATTTCAAGCCTTTTTATTTATCATCACACATAAATTAACATAAATCATTTTCAATATCACATTAATACTAATACATAAAAACACATTTTATCTAATTTAAACTTTCTTTTCTATATACTTAATTCAATTAATTTAAAGCATTTTTGAATATATATTAAAACACAAATACATAAAGATATATCTTTTTTTCATTACACCATATAATTAAGATTGAAGACTTTTTCCCTTTCTTTTAATTAAAACATTTTGGTACATAACACATGAAAAAATACGTTTGTAACATAATTAAAACTTAGAAATATTTTCTTTTCTTAAAACATCATTGTTATACCTAATTTAATTAGAACTTGAACTTTCAATTAAAACATTTCTTTTGTACATATTAAAAATATACAAATCAAAGATTCATTAAACACATATTTAGGTCAAAACAAATACCCTAATACACATTAATTTCACCTTGTCGCATTTGTAAATAATCACATACTTACATAATACATCTCACATTTACACAATACAAATACATTCACATTGCCCCTATACACATTTGCTTATACATTGATATTCATTATTTACATTTGTTCACAAATTCGATTTGGTTGTAACTTATTGGATACTATAAGTCTCATCCCCATTTGTGAATATTGTACCCCCACTCCCGGATACTATTTTGTAATAGCGTAGACTTTACATTTTCGCAATTTACCGCTTTCAATTATACCATGGTTAGACCTAGGGTTTGCATGTACATAAAATCAAACGCTAGATAACCTAATACAAGACAAATACATGAAATCAATACACAATCACACTTGCACCCTCTAGGGTAATCCCACATGCTGCCTTCCAAAATGGGCCATGCTTGCACGTCGAGTTTCTTTGGCAAAACGAATTCAAAATAATCATTGTCCCTCGATAACACTTTCAAAATTTTGCCTAAACAAATGATCAAGTCCCTCAAAGCAAATTTCCAAAGACACTTGGCACCATTGCATTCATGGTCCATACGATGACCCGCGCCCGTCCCGAATAAACTTCCTAAACGCAAGATTGTCCACCAAATTCAATGGTGGAACAAAATTGTTAAAAAGGGTTAAAACATAACAAAAAAACCTTTGAGTACAATAGGGTAGACAAAACTCTTAGTTACTTGAGATCAACTTGCAAAAACACTTGCTTTCTTTCCAAAAAAAAACACAATCCACAACACTTTCAAACAAACTCTCAAAAACATTTGAAACACCTTTTCGAAAAGATACACACTTTTGTAAAACACTCAAACACGAGTCAAATACATTGGTCGCCTAAGACAAGGCATCTCTTCAAAAACATTTTCAAAAAGACACACACATACATACCATTTTCAAGCAATCAAAAATCAAGGCAAGTGATCTAAAAAACCAAGTAACTAAGAGCCCATGGATAACCATGGATGAAGAGGGTGCTAATACCTTCCCTTTTCATAATCTACCCCCCGAACCCACGAAATATCTCAAAAGGTTTTTGCTGTGCTTTTTTAAACCTTTCCTTTAGGATAAAATAAAAAGTCGGTGGCGACTCTTGCTCAACCGCACAAGTGCGAATACGAATGCAAAACCACAGTCAGTTCTCCCACCGTATCACACACATATATAGATATAAACAAAGATAGGCTCAACCCACTTAGGGATGGACCAGCAAGAGGTCAACCTTTCCCCAGTGAAGTCGCCATTTTTCTGTAGCGGTAGAAATGTTCAAGACTAAGCCATTGGATTGAGTAGACTTTATACAAATTAAAATAAAAATCGCCACCGGGCTTTATTGTTTCCAAAGGAATGGGAAAAGAGCGAATAACCCAAAAAGAGGGGGAAAGATTCAAGGTAAGGGGGTTGGTTATGAAAAGGGAAGGTATTAGCACCGTAAACATCTACGGTACTCCGCAGGAACGTCTTTGAAAAATCTGTATATTTTGGCTATAAAAATGTGTTGTATAGAAAATGGATGGTGGAAGTGAGAAGAGAAATATTTTTTTATGATTTTTGCAGCCGCCGCGGTTGCGAACCTTTAGTGCCTATGTACCACCTTTCGTGCAATAGGGGATCAGGGTACATATAGTTTCTCTATTAAAAAAATTTGAAACACAAGTGTGTTGGTTGATTTTAATGAGATAAGACATCATCGTCATTGTTCGTGTGGAAAACAAACTTACTACCCACAATCAAGAAAAAGGAGAATTTGCATCATCTCAAAGTATAGGATATGGCTTGGATTTTAAAATCAACAATGCCTCACTCAACACCCAAGTGGAAAATATCTCACTTCACTACATATTGTAGAAGTATAATTGTTTGCATCACTACAAAGATTGACAAGAGTCTAATCTTTTGAGAAAAGTTTAAAGATAAAAGCCAAAGTGGCCAAATGGTTTGAAATGAGATTGATTGACTTTTAGTCTTCTCACAAAAAATGTCAAGGTATTATTAAATTGATTGGAGTTTAGTGATGAAAAGATTTTGAAAATGCATGGACATAAGTCCAAGTTTATTATGAAAGTAGTTTAAGTTTCAAAACAAGAAGAGTTTTCAAAAGGAGGGAGAAGATTTTTGAAATTAAAGAATATGGGAGGAGAAGAAGAGACTATCCTAAAGCATAAGGTAAACGTTAAGGAGAAGAATCATCTAACCAACAAGAAGCCAATACTTGACATTATGTGTCAAGATAGAGTTCCCATTCTTTGGATTGAAACCAAGCAAGTAAAGATACTAGACCTCTTGAGAGAACCAAACTTCAAGTGTATTAAGTCTTCACAAAAATTGGGCAGAGTAACGGCTGTATACGAGTGAATTCCATATTACAAACAAAGAGTGTAATCACAGAAACCTGCACACACAAAAAAACAACCAACCCAATGTCTTGAGGTAAACCTCAAGAACTCCAGACAAAAATAATCAGATAAGATCACAAGGTCTCCAGGATAGGCCAATGTTTCTAAACCTAAGTCCAAGAAAAAGTCTCATGCTCCATAATGCCAGGGATAGTAACCAAATAGTCCAAGTACCATTAAAAGTTTTTAGGGTTTATGTTGATTATTAAGTATCTTAAGAAAATAAAAGAAAATCTCAAGTGAGCAAAGTAAAAATGGCAAGAAAATAAATGCTCAAATGATCAAAGATGAAAATGGCATGAAATGTAAATGCTAAAAGAATAAATAGTACATAAAGCATAAAAGATAATAAAAGCATAAGATAAAACAAGTCAATAATTAGTGTTTAGTTGGATGAACATCTTTAAACTTGGCATTTGGAACACATTAGAGGATTGGTATAACCAAAGCCCCCACACAACAAATTGCATTTGCTTTTTGTCAAGTATATAATCCATTTGGAATTATCACAAGTATCATTTAATGATCAACGATGTTTAAGTGATCCGTGTTGAACAAAGGTGTTCTAGATCCATTAGAGGATTGGTAGAACCAAAGTGTTGTACCCCAAAATTTTCCCTCCCATATTCCTCAAGATTTGTCAAGAATGATCTTCAAATTGCTCAAAATGGCTCAAGGGTTGTACAGTCAAATCACCTCCTAAGGCAGTCAATTCAAAATTAGGGTTTTGGTTCTTTCAAGTAATTTGGGGTTTTCAATGGTTCAATCAAGTCTCATAGGCCTATATACATTCTCAAGCACCTACATGCCAAGTTTCAAGACTCACAGTGCCAGTTTGCACAGTCAAAAGCTCCATTTAATCTACAGTCAACTGCAAGGGAAAAATGGTCATTTTGCAGTCAAAAGTCAGGATTCTTGGTCAACATATTATTTTTTAAGGATAATTAATCATTTGATCAAGGGTTGATCATGATTCATCAAGGATTGCTCAAAATTCATCAAGATTCAAAAGTTGCTAAATAAGCGTTTTATAGGAAAAGTCAACTCAACTTTGACCAAGCATAACTTTCTCATACTTTATGCGAAATGACCCATCCAAAGCTAATTTTTAAGAGGATGCAATTTCCTACAATCCATATTCACACCCCAAGATCAAGAAATGCTCTCACAAAAAGTTACAAATTTTTACATTATAGGTCAATTTCAAAAGTCAACAAAAGTACACTTTGAGTCAAAGGCCATAACTTGAGATTGGTAAATCCAAATGACATGGGACCAAAAGCATTGGTTAGAGGACTTCAAGGGCTTTCCAAAATGTCCAAGAACACGGTCATATGATCAAAATTGAGCAAGTTATGCATTGGAGAAGTTGGGCAATTTTCATGAATTTGCAAAAGTCAACTTTGCTCAAAACACCTTATTTTTGCTAATGGGCCTCAAATCTCTTTTTGAAACTTCACCCATGACCTATGCACGACCCACCAAGTTAAATTGGATTTGTTTTCTTAAATTTATTGATTAAATGGGTTTTTAATACATATTAATTCATTTAATTAATTTAAATTATAAGAAAATAAAAGATTTGATTCTTAAATCTATTTTTGAACCAAATGTGATCCAAATATGTTGACCAAGCAAGATCAATTTGTGCACAAGCTAAAAGATACAAAATATCCAATTTTGGCAACTTGTTCAATCATGAAAAATCAAGAATATTTGATTTGTCAATCATCATCAATATTCAATATTCAAAGTTAAAAGACCATTCAAGAGCATATATATACATACACAAGCCAAGCAAAAGAATTCACGACTGAAGGGCTGCAGAAACGACCATACCAATTTCAAGAAACTTCAAGAAAAATCAAAACTTGTTCTTGCAATCTAGGCCAATTCAAGGTGCCTTGTCCATCCAAACATATTGCAGGAGGTACCAGGAGTGATTTGTAATCAAATTCAAGCACCAAAGCTCAAGGAATCACGAAATACAATCTCACGGTTTGCACTTCTAATTCAAAATCGTATCTCTTAATTCATATGCATTTGACATGTTTTTGTGATTGATTTGTATTACTAGAGATTATACAAAGCTAATGGAATGACTTAATTGAACCATAGTGCCCTAAACCGAGAGATGCCATGATTGAGTTTCTAGGGTTTTAAAGCTTTCAAATAGGGCTTTCCAAACCATGAAAAATTGGAATCAATGGGATACATGGTTGAATTCATGAGACCAAGACGATTCCAACACATACCTCGCAAAATATTTCTTTTTGCTCTGTGTCTATTCGCTATTTTTCGTGCAGGAGATAGTGGAGGTTAAAAACCCCTGTTATATGATTCTATTTATGCAGGACCAAGGTTGAAGATGATGACGTGTTGTCATCTGGTTCGTGGGTTTGAATTACGCGCTTTTATTTTATTTTTTCAGGCATATTAGTTTGTTTCATATATAATCATTGCTTCTTATTTCTATAACAATTGAAGCAGCTTGGTTGGGTGGTAAACGCGTTGGCTTGTGAGCATTGGGACCTGGGTTCGAATCCCAGGTCCCCCAAAACGTTTATTTGATTTTTTTCTTCAGGTGTTCCCATGCAATGCCCAGAAGGTGGTCTACCGTGTGCATCCAATTTCCAAGCGCCAGATGGCCAGCAAATCAAATCCAATGGCCAAAGCTGAGTATCCACCATACTCTACAGTCAACGCACACACATGGAAGTGGAGAAGTCAACAAGGCTTCCTACGTTTGGGCCTGGAATTATGATGAATGAACCCCCTTTCTAGGCCCAGACCCCTTTTTTGGTTTGTTTTTTTTTCTTTTCTATATTTCTTTTACTTAATTTATTTTATTATTTAATTAACCACTAACTAAAATAATTAATATTTTCCAAATAAAAATCAGAAAACCTAAAAAATAATATTTTTATTAATTTCATTATTTTTGTAAGTAAACAACTTAATTGACTTAGTTTTTTTTAATTAGGCATAATTTTAACATTTTTTGCAATAAATTAAAAGTAAATTAGAATATTAGGTTTTAGCAATTTTAACCATTCTATTTTTATTTCCTTAAATATTCCAAAAAAATATCTTTTTTTTATTTAATTAATTAATTAACTTAGGTTTAATTTCATTTTGTTCAAAATAACAAAAAATCTCCTTCTTTCATAAAAAAGGTCAAAACCCTAAAACTATCCGATTCAATTTTCTCGCGCGTATTATTTTTTGATTCATATTTCAATATTGTATCTGCTTCAAGGATGTAATAGTTTTGGACTTAGGACTTTTATTTACCACATTTATTTACTTTTCCGCATTTACTTTTCAAGGGTTTATTTTTGGCGATATAAATACCCGACGCCTTGTAATAACTTAGTTTTATTTTCCGCAACCATTAACTGCTAGATGTATGCTAATAGGCTATGCATGACAAGATCTATCTTAACTTAAAATCAACCGTAGCTCACCATAACATGTACAAAGATAACATAACTGAAAATTGACACATTTGCACATGCCACTCCTAGGGTACGCCTCACTTGGTTGCCTCGAACGTGGTCATTGAGTATAGGAAGTTTTAGAGGTCGCCCTCCTGTCTAAAGATCAAAGTTTCCTCGAAACAGTTGCCTCGATAAAAAATGATCTAATACATTAGGGTTACCGCTAAGGCGTCCTAACGTTGCTTTAGTGACCACGTGTCCCTTAATCGAATTGACCCGAAAAATCCAACGACGGTGCTACCTACTCCTCAATAGTGGGATAGCATTGTCTGAAGGACATTTGCACAGTTTAGTTCACTTTTTGAGTAGGTAGAGGTTCTTAGGTACTTTCTCTTTCAAAACAAAACAAATTTTTCGCACTTACACTTTTCAAACCAAGTTTTCAACAACACTTCATACACTCTTGAGGACAGAAACAAGAGTTAAATTGAAGTTTTCAAACAAAACTCTTTTCAAAACCCACGAACACAAGAAAAGCAAAACTTTTGAAAACATAAGTGAGCAAGTACCTAAGAGCCCGTGGATAACCACGGATAGAAAGGGTGCTAACACCTTCCCTTTCTATAATCTACCTCCCGAACCCGAGAAACATCTCGAAAAGGAATTTTTCTGTGCTTTTATCCTTTCCTTGTTGGATAAAATAAAAGACGGTGGCGACTCTTGCTTACCGCGACATTTTGCGAAAACAAACGCAAACGCGAACCAGCATTCCAAAACAGTCAGTTCTATTCCCACCGATCACACAAAGCCTCCACACAATGGATCTCAAGGTTATTGGATCAAAGAGATCAAATTGACATACTTGGGCTTGCAATCATAAGTTTGGGCCATGAATGATCATTTAATCGAATTGGGACAAAATATAGCGCCATGTTAAGCAATCGTAAGTGGACTTATATAGAAGTCGCACCTATTTTGAGGCCGGTCAATAGCAATCTATGCACCATTTATTTTGAGACATGATATAGAGATCATGCTCCAACAACATTTAGTGCAATAAGAAGGGGATGAGATGATGAGGATTAGGGAAAAAAGATACACAAACCATATTTGAATTAAATTTTAATTAAAGTATTATTAAAATCATTCATCCATTTTTGTGGAGTTAAACTCAACACCATGGATACAATGATGTTAATAAAGTTCATGATCCAAAACCTAACCCAAGATCATCCTGAAAATAATCACAAAATAATATCACATTTAATATACACAAAAGTGTTTAAAAAATTGTTTTTTAAAAAAGAAAATAATGAGAAAAATATCAATTATGTTCAAATTAATCAAGAAGTGAGAAGTAAGGCCATAGAAAAATCATAAATGAATCCAAATATTTTTATAAATTTTTTGATAATTTTTAAAATTCAGAAACTATTTTTAAACTATTTAAAATTGCTAAAACAAATATAAAATAGGTCAAAAATAGTAAACCTCAATATAAAATTACATAAAATTTTCAGAAAGTCAAAAATATGCAAAATAATATTTATGAATTTTTTCAGAATTAAAAAATGTCAGAAAGTATTTATTAAGTAATTAAAAGAAAGCAAGTAATACAAAAAATATAAAAAATACCAAATGTTAAAATAAAAATGTGAAAAAATAGTCATGAGATCAGAAATAATTCAAACTATTTTTGTGAATTTTTTCATAATTTTTGGATAAAAAGTAAAAGTGTTATGAATTTTTGAAAATTTAATCAATAAAAATATAAAATCAGAAAATAAAATAAAACCAAAAAGATGTGGACCATCAGATCATAGTCAAAATGCGTTAGTAAGCTAATCCAATGGACCATACGCGCTGTGCTTGATATGGACCTCAGTGAAATACACATGGGATCAGAAAAAGGGCAACCAATGAAATTAAAACGTTTGACACGCTATCATTGGCTGTGACGAGACATGCCATCGTCTTCAACCTCCAGACACTCTACAATGGGGATTTTGTGAGATCCTTCAAATGGAAAAATTAGGATCCCAGGCTAGCATCATTGAACTCGTCTCTTCAAGACGCTTGTAACACAACCATCGCGCCAAATTTATGTAAGGTATGGAGAGAGATATGAATCAAAAACCCAGAAAATAGCGAGCACCTTCAATTTGAGATTTCTCTTTCAATTCTCAATGGATTTAAAAATTTTAAGCAACATTAGAATCAGAAGAAGGAGTAGAATAGATTAGTGCTTGATTTGGATCCAAATGGTGGAGAATTCTACCTTTTCGAAGTTCAAGTAAGAAGCTCTGAAACTGGAATTATGTAGCTTGAATTATGGCTCGTTTTGATTGGTTTAAGTGTTGGACAATTTATATGATGCTCAAGGATGATGAATGCACAAAGAATTTTGGAAAAGGAAGCTTAAATCTCAGAAACTGAATTCAAACAAAGTGGGTTCGTGTGAGGTTTTGGCAGGGTGTTCTTGGCTTTCTAAGCTTGGGAAAATGGATGCGGGATGACCCTCTATTTATAGAGAAGTGAATGGGAATGAAAATTTGAAGAAACAAGGAAGTTTGGAGGGAAATTGAATGAAGGTCGAGCACGAGTGAAGTGTGACTTAATTTCCATCAAAACTCAACCAAACCTTGCGTTTTGGGGTGATAATTACTTCTGGCAAGTTTGCTAATCAAGTTTAAATCAAAAACGCGCATAAATCTTGTGTTTAGAAGTCACATTATGGATTTCAAAATTCTGACTTTGTGACAAATTCAGTTTCAAGTTACCAAATTCAAATCCATGGTGTTTCCAACTCAAGGGGTCTTAGGGCATGATTCTTGATGCTTTGGAAAGATGAGGTTACAAGCTTTGCAATGGAAAAGGAATGGAATCAAATGGATGCTTGAGCTGAAAGTTACATGGAGTCAAAGTTGAAGAAAAAGAGTTAACTTTCCATACTTAGAAATATTTCAAATTCATCTTCAAAAATGACCTATAATCTTTTGTATCCAAACATGGCCTTCCTCTTAGAATTTGCTCTTAACTAGAAAAGATGGGATGAAGTAGATCTCTTAAGTAACATTTTGAAAGTTGAACCACTCAAAATCTCCAAAAAATGAGCAAGTTATGACTTGTTGAAGTTGGCCAAAAATCATGAAATGACCTATAATCGTTTGCATATTTAAGGCAACTTCCATCCATTTTCTCACTTTGAACATAAAAGAAGGCATAAAGTAAACATCTCTAAGATTATCATGGAATAAGGATGGACTCAAGGTGATAAAAATTGACCAAGTTATGACCATTTGAAGTCACATATGGAAAATCATGGATTCATCTGGATGACTTGTAATCTTTCTTCTTCACCAAGTTCCTTCCACATGAAAAATTCTTGGAACTTTTGAAGTGATTTGTTGGTAACTCTTTAAATAGAAAGATGTCTTTGGAATCACTCAAAAATACCAAAAGGTGAGCAAGATATGCTCATTTGAAGTTCAAAACCCTAGCCTCTAGATCAAGAGAATGCTTTGAGGAACTTTGACAAGTTTGAACAAACTTCTTGTGCCAATATTCTTTCTTTGTGAATAGAAGTTTTTGAGGATAATGAGGACTCATAGCCACCAAAACCACTTCCATACCTTGAAATTTGAGTGAAATGTGCTCTTGTGACCAATAGGAACAAAACCTTGTCCAATCACGACAACTTCTTCCCTCAACCCCTTGTACTTTTGAATCAATTTTGATAACTTTGAAATGTGATGAGCCAAAGAAACTTTGCCATGCCAATTCTTCAAAAACCACTCCAATAGTGAAGTTTAAACTCCTCAAGATATGTTGACTAGGGCATGGAAATAAACTCATGAACCCATGGAGCAACTTGCTAAACCTTATTGCCTTTACCTACATTATTAACAAGTAAGACAAACCAACATTGCATTTTATTAATTAGAAAGAAAATCCAAGCAAAATATTCATGATCACAAAAGAAAACAAGTCAAGGTGCTTGGTAAATCCTCAAAAGAGAAAAGCTAAATGTAGGGAGGGGAACCAAGAATCCTAGTGTGACTTTGTTGTGAGTGACACAACATGTATGATGAAGGAATCTTAGGGGCAAAAATTGGGGTACAACATGCGGTGCCTACAAAAACTGATGTAAAAACCAGTTGTAAGCCTGTTCAGTGGCATCTGGTGCTGAACTTGGTAGGGTGAACTACGGTTCGATCCCTCGAGACTTATAATCTGGAAAAGAAACAAGGTTTACCAACTTGCGTACCAGAAACCCGTGCATAAAGGACCAAAATCCCTAACCGGCTACTCTACTATGTGCGTGCGAAAGATAAAGGGGTTAATTTGATTGCGCTAGAATGAAAGCGGTTGATTTTTAACAAAAAAAATTAGGTCAAGCTATGATAGCATAATTAGGACGAGTTTGCATACGATGGAGGATTTTGACCATGTCATATGGTTTTGTGTCATTTCTGTATCATTAGTGTCGCAACCTAGTTCCATCTTTCTAATGTATCACCCCTTAACCACGTACGATTCGATTCATGTCATGCGATTGTGTCAGAGACCGTGCGTTAAAAGATTTTTACTCTATTATTTGCTTGAGGACAAGCAAAGGTTCAAGTGTAGGGGAGTTTGATAACCCGAAAATGTATCGAATATTTAGGTTAATTAATATGGATTTTATCCACATTTTAATTACCTTTATTATTCTTTATTTGTATTATGCCGGTATTTTCTATGTTTTCAGGAATTTGATGTTACAAGACACATGCAAAGAAAATCGGGAAAAGTTGTGCCAATCATGCTTAAATCCACGTAAGGAGTGAACAATTATGAACCTATGGGGTGTATGACAAAATAAGGTGTATCACAAGTAAAAAGGCCCTAAAGAACAAATGAAGGAAGGCCCAAATTTCCCCAATCCCAAGGTGTAACGACCGTTACACTCCCCTTGTAACGGCTGTTAAACCCTTTCCAGCTAAGCCCTTCCTACAAAATTGGGCTACAATGACTGATGCAGCCTTCCCTTGTTAATAGGTCATGACGATTGCTTAGTCCTCCTTGAAGAGAGGAGCGTAACGACCGTTACGTTGGACAAGTGGGAGGAGAAAATATCTTAACTCCCACGCGCCTCCAAGCCTATAAATAATGCCTCATAATTCCTGTTCGAGAGCTCCTTTTTTTGAATAAGTTTTTCTTCTCTTTACCTTTAGTATTACTCTGCCAAAAATATTCTCCGCATTATTTATTTCCGCTTGTTATTTTTTATCAATCTCTGCGAGATACTTGAAGCGAGTCAAATATTCCGCCATATTATTTTCAGGTTTAATTTAAGTATTTTATTTATCTATGTCAAGATTGTTCGAAATGTTATGTTTATTTAGATTGTTTGATGATAACTATTTATGTTGCATTGTTATTAAATTGTTTAACATGCTAGGCTAAATTTATTTATCGGTATGTAATGTCACATAGTTGACGGGATTTTGGCAACACCGATTGATCAGTTCCTTTTTAAAAGAATAACTTTTCTGGTTTCAATTATCAATTCTAAAAACCAATTGTTTTGTTACAAGAGTAAAATACAGATAGAAATTAGGATCTATAAAATGAGAGTTTGAGATAATAACTGGACAGTGATAATTGGGCATTAACTTAAAATACAACGAGAGTGCTTTTAAGTTGATTAGGTTTAATTTGTTTTCAAAAACTATTTTTAAACTCTATTTGAAACAGCGAGAGCACTCACTTAGGTTTGATAGTAGGATCTGAATCAATAAACACGGGAGTGTGAGAAGAGGGGTTTCAAACTAATACTTCCTACTGAGAACTATTTTATTAATCCGAATTAGGTCATCGAGTTGCTAAATCCCCGAAGTCTGACCATTACATACCGATATTTCCCCTTGAATCTAAACTAGATATTAATTAGTTATGTTCCCAAACCCTAATTAATTATATTATTAGCCTTAGATTTACGTAGTAACCTAAGATAACGGTAGTTCGACATTTATTCCCTTGGGATTCAATAATCTTTAAAGCTACACGCGATAAGACTGTATACTTGCGATCTAGATTCTTTAAGACTCACAAAGTCGCGATCAGATTACCAAAGGAATTCTTTAGTTTGGCCATGTGGTTTTTGAGCCTAAGGTTTAAGAAGATGAGGTTGACATGATTACTATTACCTTCAAGTCCAAGTCAATTCATGTGCCTGTCACAATTCTAATTCCAGCGAAGCAGTCACCACTAACCATCACTCTACCTGGTCCAGTGCCGTATGTCAATGACAAGGCAGTTCTCTGGAACTATGGTGGTGGATTCTACTATCATGGGAAGAAGCATGTTATTGTGAAGCCTATGGAAAGTAAATCTAAGGAAGACAAGCCTGAAGTTCATGACATTGTCAGTGAAAGTCGAATCACCCACAATGGTCAGATTTTCTCTCCACCTGATCGGCCTGAAAGTAGCGTAGATGCCTTGGTTAAAGGCAAGGAGATAATGGTGAATGGTGAAAAATCGGGGCAGAATCCTCCTGTTTCGACTGAGGATGATGATTTGGCCAAAGATGTGGCAGAGTTAATGAGATATATAAAGAAAAGTGATTACAAGATAATCGACCAGTTGTGCTAGACGCCTTTGAAGATTTCAATTCTTGATTTGCTTCAGGATTCTGAAGCTCACGAAAATGCACTGATGAAGTTCTTGGGGGCTTATTTTGTTCCTCAAGAAAGTTTAGTGAATCAATTTGAAGGAATCGTGGCTAGAATATCTGTGAGCAATGGGCTAGGTTTCATAGATTTCAAATTACCTCCCGAGGGGAGGAAACATAATAAGGCACTACATATCTCAATGGAGATTGTTAGGACTACCTTATCCCATATGCTGGTTGACACGGGATCATCCCTCAATATGCTTCCAAAGTCCGCTCTCATGAAAATGGATTACGAAGGGGTTCTCCTGAGGCCCAATGATTTGGTGGTTAAAGCGTTTGACGGGTCGAAAAGAATTGTGTTTGGAGAATTTGATTTTCTTATCAAGATAGGTTTTCAGATCTTCAATGCAACATTACTTATCATGGATATCAATCTTTCATAGTGTTGTTTTCTAGGGCGCTCGTGGATCCATGGGGCCAGTGTTATAACTTCCACTTTGCATCAGAAGTATAAATTCTTGGTAATGGAAAAGTGGTCACCATTTTTGGTGAAGAGGACTATATTGTCAGCCATCTGAGTACCTTCCGGTTTGTTGAAGTCGAGGGTGATGTACATGAGACTCCATGCCAGACATTTGAAACTATGCAACTTGTCAAAACTACTCTTCAAGAGGTTAAAAAGTCGGAGGTCTCTATGGCATCTTACTGACAAGCTCAGTCAGTTGTAGAATCTGGACACCCTGAAGGCTGGGGTAGAGTGCTGGAAATCCCCATACAAAAATATAAGAAAGGTAAGAAAGTTTTGGGCTTTGTGGTTAGGCGAAGAGCGTCAATTACCATTCTGAGGATTCAAGGTTTTCCCCCTTCGATTCAATTCATCAGTGGTGGTATCATCCATGAGGAATCTCATGCTGTGAGCAAGGAATGTGACAATGATTATGAAATGGACAAATGGATTTGTCCTACTATTCTGGGTCAAGAGCCTGCCAATTGGTTTACCGAAGACGTCATCAAAGTCATCGTCTATGAAGAGTAATTTTCTTTTAGTTTTATCATGCAATAATTCCTACGTTCTGCCCAAAACATAGTTATCATGCTGTAGGGCCATGATGTTTTTCTTTTCAAAATTATCATTAATAAAAGACGTCTTTTTGCATTCAAATATTTCGCTCCTTGTCTTTATTTTTTATTTTTCAAAAATAATTGGCAATGTGTTTTTATTTTTCTTTTTTAATCTTAAACTAAAATAAAAACAAAATCATAATCATGCAGATACAACCCCCCATTAATCCCAACTTTTTTTGAAAACGACTCTGCTATGGCTCACTATGACTTTTAAAATCCAATTTATCAAGCTGATGAAGAAGCTGGAGAAGATTGTGAACTTCCGAAAGAGTTAGCCAAATTTTTAAGGAAAGAAGAAAAAGTAATTCAACCGCACCAAGAGACTATAGAGGTGATCAAACTGGGTACCGAGGAGGTCCAAAAAGAAGTCAATATTGGGGCAGCGTTAGAAGACAGTACGAAGAAGAGGTTGATTGAAATGCTTCGAGAGTATGTTGACATCTTTGATTGGTCTTATGAAGACATGCCTGGGCTGGATATAAATATTGTCGTGCACAAACTGTATCTTAAAGAAGATTGTCCTCCGGTTAAAAAAAAGCTTCAAAGAACTCATCCTAAGATGTCTAAGAAGATCAAATAGGAGGTCCAGAAACAGTTTGATTCAGGTTTCTTGAAAGTTATCTCTTATCTAATCGGGATTGCATATATTGTACTAGTTCCAAAGAAAGATGGAAAAATGAGAATGTGTGTGGATTATAAGGACTTGAACAGAGAAAGCCCTAAAGATGATTTTTTGCTCCCTCGTATTGATATTCTGGTTGCCAATACGGCTCAAGCTAAAGTGTTTTCCTTCATGGATGGTTTTTATTACTACAATCAGATTAATATGGCGCAAAAAGACCTGGAGAAGACTACTTTTATTACACCTTTGGTAACATTTTGCTACAAAGTGATTCCCTTTAGTTTGACGAATGCAGGATCAACGTATCAGTGTGTAATGGTCACTCTCCTTCATGACATGTGTTAGCGGTAGAAATGTTGAGACTAAGCCATTGGATTGACTTAACTCACACAGATCAAAATAAAAATTTCCACCGCGCTTTATTATTTCCAAAGGAATGGGAAAAGTGAAAATAACCCAAAAAGAGGGGGAGAGAATCTAAGTTCGGGTGTTGGTTATGAAAAGGGAAGGTATTAG
The DNA here is from genome assembly GCA_948472305.1 of Vicia faba. Taxonomy (NCBI): domain Eukaryota; kingdom Viridiplantae; phylum Streptophyta; class Magnoliopsida; order Fabales; family Fabaceae; genus Vicia; species Vicia faba. The sequence continues at coordinate 726,992,062 of OX451739.1, forward strand.
CACCCTAAACATCTACGGTACTCTGTAGGAACCTCTTTGAAAATCTGTGTATTTTGACTATAAAATTTTGTATAAAATAATAGATGGTGGAGATGAGAAAAGAAGCAATTTTTATAATTTTTTCACCCGTCGCGGTTGCGAATCTTTAGTGCCTACGTACCACCTTCCATGCAATAGGGGATCAGGGTACTCGTAGTTCATCTTTTAAAAGTTTTAAAACACAAATGTGTTGGTTGATTTTAAGAGGCGAGACATCATCATCATATCCGAGTGGAAGAATATACTTACTACCCACAATTATGAGAAAGGAGAATTTGCGTCATCTCAAAGTGGAGGATATGGCTTGGACTTTAAAATCAACAAAGCATCGCTCAACACCCAAGTGTAAAATATATCTCTTCACTATATATCATAGAAGTATAGTAGCCCGCATCATTAAAAGGATTGACAAGAGTCTAATCTTTTGAGAAAATTATAAAGTAAAAAGCCAAAATGGCAAAATGGTTTGAATGAGATTGATTGACTTTTAGTCTTCTCACAAAAATGTCAAAGTTTGATTAAGTTGGTTAAAATTTGATTAAGAAAATATTTTGAAAATGCATGTACCTAAGTCCAAGTTTATTATGAAAGCAGTTCAAGTTTAGAAAACAATAATAGTTTTGAAAATGAGGGATAAGATTTTTGAAATTAAAGAAGATAGGAGGAGATGAAGGGACTATTCTAAAGCATAAGGTAAAAGCTAGGGAAAAGAACTATCTAACCAACAAGAAGCCAACACTTGACACAATGAGTCAATGTAGAATTCCCATCCTTTGGATTTGAAACCCAACAAGTAAAGATAGTAAAACCTCTTAAGAAAATCAAGCTTCAAAGGCATTAAGTCTTCACAAAAATTGGGCAGAGTAACGGCTGTATACAGATGAATTCCCAATTAGACATAGCATGTAATAATAATAACCTGCACACAAAGCAAACAAGCAAACAACCCAATGTCTTGGGGTAAACCCGAAGAACTGTAGAAAAAATAATATTTGAGGTCACAAGGTCTCAAAGTAGGTCACAACTTCTAATACTAAGTCCAAGAAATCCATAATCTCCATAATGCCAAGGATAGTAACCAAGTAGTCTAAGTAACATTAAAGTTTTTTATGGTTCAAGTTGATTATTAGGTATTTACAAAAAGAAAATGAAAGCTCAAATGAGCAAAATAAAAATGACATTAAAGTAAATGCTCAAATGAGAAAAGATGAAAATAGCATGAAATGTAAATGCCAAAATAAATGTGCTTAAACTAAAAGCATAAAATAAAAGTATAAAATAAAGTCAATTGTTAATGAGTTAGAAATTAGAGGTTAGTTGAACGACCATCTTGAAACTTGCATTTGAAAACTCATTAGAAGATTGATAAAATCAAAGCCTCTCAACAACAAGTTTCATTAGCTTTTTGTCAAGTATATCATTCATTTCAAAATCTAAAGGCAACAATAAATGATCAATGATGTTTAAGTGATTTAATTTGACCAAAATTGATGAAAATTCATTAAAGGATTGATAGGACCAAAGCCTCATAACAGTGAATCTCAAGGTTATTGGATCAAAAGGTTCAAATTAACATACTTGGGCTTACATACATGGGTTTGGGCCACGGATGACCATTCTCTCAAATTGGGACAAAATTTAGCGCTATGTTAAGCAATCGTAAGTTGACTTATAAAGAAGTCACACTTATTTTGAGGCCGGTCAATAGCAATCTATGTACCATATGTTTTGAGAAATGATATGGAAATCATTCTCAAATAATATTTTGTATTATAAGAAAGGGATAAGATGAAGAGGGATAGGGTAAAAATTAAACCACATTTGAACCAAAAATTTAATCAAGCTATTATTAAAATCATTCATCCATTTTTTGTGCAGTTAAACTTAACACCATGGATTCAATGATGTTAATAAAGCTCATGATCAAAATCTCATAGTCCAAGATCAGCCATAATATATACAAGATAAAATATATTTAAAAAATAAAGAAAAATATTTTAAAAAAGGGTTTAAAATTGGGAATAAAAGTAGAAAATAGAAACTATATTCAAAACATCCAAGAAAAATCAAACAAGACCATTGAAAAATTATAAATGAGCTCAAATATTTATGTAAAATTTTTGATAATTTTTTAAAGTCAGAAACTAATTTTAAAATTAAAAGAAATATGCAAAAAAACCAAAAATTATGAAAAATAGTAAAGTCAGAAATAAAAATAAAATGAGGTTACCAATATTTGTCAAAAGGACATTGGATCCTTCTATATTTTTTTTTTCAGAATTAAAAAGCTAAGAAAATTATATTTGAACATTTAAAACAATTCAAATAAAGTGAAAAATTTTAAAAAAATATCAGAACACAAAATAAAATTGTGAAAAATAAATAATCAGAAAGAGAAAAATCAAAAGTATTTTTCATAATTTTTCTAAAGTTTTTGAAGTTAAAATGAATTTTCTATGATTTTTTGAAGTTTAAAATAATTTAAATATAAAAGTCAGAAATAAAAATAAAGTAAAAAAATGTGGACCAAAGGATGAGAGTTAAAACGCGTTAGTAAGCTAATCCAATGGATCAGACACAATTTGCATATCATGGTCTTTAGTGAATAAAGCATGGAACCAATTATTTAAACCAGATTTGAAAAAATACGTGGCACACCTTCATTGGTTGATAGATGACACGTTGGTCAGCTTCAACCTCCAGCCAACGAATCTGTAGGTTCTAGAAACTATAAAATTAGGACACGAGAATGGTACTATTCGCTTCGTCTCTTCATGACGATTCCAATGGGACCTTCGCGAAAAATTTATATAAATTGTAGCTCAGTCATTTTTGAAAAGAAATTCTGAAAAGGGATTTGAAATTTCATGGCCAAAACATACTTCCAGTTGAAAACAAGTGTTGTGACTAGAATCAGGATGATGAGAGCTTCATAATAGTATCAAAGTTTGAGAGAATTTGTGAAGGAATCTACCTATTGAAGTTAAGTTGCAGAGCTCTAAAACTAGACTTGGCCAGCCCTCTTGTACGTTGCACCAGCGTTCTTCAACCCGAAGGGCATCACTCTGTAAGAAAAATGGTCCCTAGGGTGTGATAAACATTGTTTTTTCCATGTACTCAGGAGCCATTCTGATTTGATTATATCTGGAAAATCCGTCCATGAACGAGAATACTTTGAATTTTGCGATACTATCAACCAACATATCAATATGTGGCAATGGAAAATAATATTTTGGACTAGATTTATTTAAATCTCTATAATCAATGCACATGAGAATTTTTTTGTCTTTCTTTGGTACATGGAAAATATTGGCAATCCATTGAGGGTACGCTGATGTCACAAGAAAACCGACATTAATCTGTTTTAAAACTTCTTCTTTAATTTTCACTGCCATATCAGGGTGAGTTCTTCGCAATTTCTGCTTGACTGGCAGGCACTCTGGCTTCAACGACAAATGATGCTCCACAATATCAGTATCTATACCAGGCATGTCTTGGTAAGACCAAGCAAATATGTCCACATACTCTTTCAACAATTCAGTCAACCCGCTCTTTACGTCGGGGTACAGTGATGCTCCAATCTTGACCTCCTTTGGCTCTTCCTCTGAACCCAAATTGATGGTCTCCAATGGCTCTTTATACAACTGAATGGCACTTTCCTCGTGCTCGAGCAACCTTGAAACCTCTTCCAGAATCTCATCATATTCTTCTTCTTCGGCTCCATGCACAGGATATTCAAAGTTGGGAGAGGGTGCAGGGTCATTATGTTCAACATGTTTATTAATTAATCTGAACATATGATTTATGATTGCTTTTAGAAACTGTCACATATATCAAGTGATTATGCATATTTATTTACGTTATTATTTATTCCAAAAGGGTTTTTTCTGATCACCATTTTACGAGAAAAATCAGAAAATAAAACATAATTTGAGAATCAAAGACAACTTTTATTTATACTTTTTAATGATCAAAGCAAACAGATAAGCCCATACAATATTAACTTTCACCTTGGGAAGAGTAAAAGCTTTTTTGAAAAGATAGAAAAAAACAAACTACTTTGAGACATGGATGCAAGATGGAATATCAATAGTGACCCAGTTCTGGACTCTGACTCGAGGCGTCACATAATTCGGCATTGTCTTCTCTTCTTCATCATCCATAATAGCATTGATTCTAGAAACAATTGGATGGAGGTAACCTCCATTGTGGAAAATATCTTGATAGCTGCTCACAGTAGACTTTGACTTCAGGGTCATAACTTTGCCATTCTTGACTGAGAATCCTAAACTAGCCCTATTCTTGTTCACCGACGGATCAACAATCTGCCCCCATACTTTACTAGGGCTATTTCACATAACCTGTTGAGCATCTTTGAATGAAGCCATAGAATTCTCATCCCCTCTCATGTTATCAACGGACAAAGCTTGAAAATGCATTCCAACAACAGCTTCATCTACTTCTACAACACTGAAAGATGATAGATGAGAAATCAGCAAAGCTTGCTCTCCATTTATAATAACCACTTTGCCTTCACACACAAACTTCAGCTTTTGGTGTAGAGTTGAAGTGACAGCCCCTGCCTCATGTATCCATGGCTATCCCAATAAACAGCTGTATGCGGGCATAATATCCATGACTTGGAAAGTGATTTGGAAAAGGTGTGGGCCTATGTGGATAGGAAAATCCACTTCCCCAATAATTGACTTCCTTGATCCATCGAAAGCTTTTACAATAATACCACTTGGGCGCATGGGAGCCCCTTAATATTTCAACTTCATCAGCATGCTCTTCGGTATAACATTTAAAGCGGACCCATTATCAATCAACACATTTGACAATGAATCATTTTTAAAGTTCAAGGATATGTGGAGGGTTAGATTGTGATTCCTCTCTTCATCAGGCAATTCATCATCGCAAAATCTTAGGTTATTACAATATGTAATATTACCTACCACAGTACTGGATTGATCTAACAACATATCACACTCCACGAAGGCTTGGTCCAACACCAACATTAAAGATTCTCTATGGGCATCATAATTCATCAATAATGCTAGGATAAATATCTTTGAAGGAGTCTGCAATAGCTGATCTACAATTTTGTAGCCGCTCATTTTGATAATCTTCAAAATATCATCCACATTTTTCTCTAGGGTAGCACCACTGGACTCCCCTACAACTTTCTTATTCTCAGCACTTTCCATAACTTTCTTACCAGAATTATCATTTTCCTGAACAACAGGAGAAAATACACGACCATTGCGGGTCACCCTACCAGTCTCAACAATATTCTCAATGCTAGACAACGGATGGATGGGAACTTCCACACCATACTCTAAAATAGTAGCATTGTACTTGTATGGTACAACTTTGTCTGATTTGTAAGGAACAGGCCCTGGCAAGCAGATCACCATTGAGGAAACAACTGACTTGCTACAATTTTCAATCTCAACAGGGGTAGAATCATTAAAATAAGGCACAATTATGTTCACACCTTCTTCGGAAAATTTGGGTATCAAAGAATCATCGCTGGAGAACATATCCTCATCTAAGGAAAATAATTCATCCGCCGAAGCATATTCATCATCTGATTCATCCTCAGTCAAGCAAACTTCAATCTTATTAACCTCGTGGCAATCATCTCTTTTGCTTGAAACTTTGATAGTTCTATTATCTTATAACAACTTAATACCTCTTCTTACAATGGAACATCCTTGGGAATCCCTACAGCAAACATGACAAGATCCATGGTGGTGCTCTACCTGACCAGCCATGTGGCAAAAGGTAGAGTGCAGTTGCATGAGGTTATCATTCATATGGTCCACATCAAAGATCCGGAACTCTCCAAGACATCTAAAGACCATGTTCACTTCCTCCTCATATTCTGCCCTAGGTCTGATTATATGGATGAGGCCTTCATCCATCATCTCCTGCAAATCAACCATTATCTTATCACAACCTTGTATATCAGTACTACAAATACCACAACCATAATGGTCATGAGTATAGTAACTAAACACATAAAGATATGCATGCATCTTTATTAAGTCTCCTCTGATCAAGTTAATATCATAAATACGGAAGTCCCCTAGACAGCCAACAACCATATTAAAAACATTCATTCCTCTATGCTTTGGCAAAGGATTATCTTTGACATTAGGACTGACATCTTTGAAGGACAAAAGGCGAAATCTCACCATTTTCTGTACCTCAGACTTCAGGGGATAAAAGTTTTCCACATTATGCCCTAGTGCACCCTGATGAAAAGCGCACATCTGATCTACCTTGTAGTACCAAGGCAATAGTGATGGTATAGCTGGGGGGTGGCCTAGTGTGATACGGTGGCAGAACCGACTGTTATATACTGGTTTTTGCATTTTTTCACGGGTTCTAAAAGGTTTGCTCTTTTTTTTTAAATACTTTTTCTTTGTGTGTTTGAAAATGTTTTGAAAAATGCCTTAGTACTGAGAACTTTGTAATGTTTCTCAGGATAGTAGAGAACTTATACAAAGTGTTTCGAAATTGTTTTGGAAAAGTTATTTTTTGTGTAAGTGCAAAATGTGTTTTTGAGCAAACTTCTAACAGCTATTTACTTTTGTACTCGAAAAGGTTCATTCTTTTCCTCCTATCCTTTAGACAACGCTATCCTACTATTAATGAGTAGGTAGCCCTATCGTTGGATGTTTTAGGGACAATCGAAGGGACGTTACAGTCACGAAGGCAATTACGGAGATGCTTTAGCGATTTTGTTTTAGGGACTAGATAATTTACCGAAAAGGCAACTGTATGGTCATCGAGGGACTGTGATCTTTTGATTTTACGGGTCTTTGCTAAAGCATTCCTGCCTCATGATTGTTTTTTAAAGGCAACCAAAGTGGGCGTACCTTAGAGTTGCATGTGTGAAAGTGTGTTGTGTTTCAATTATCTTTGTCTTTTTATTAAGTTTGTTGGTGTTTCATTTCAGTCTTTGTCATACATGTCTAGTTAATAGCAGTTAATATGAAAAACAGTAAAAAGAAAATGTAGAAAATAGAGGTTCTACGCTATTACAATGCTTCAGAGATGGGATTTACATTATACAAGGATAATGGGGAATAAAGTAGTAAATATCCTAATTTTATCTATTACATCCGGTAGGAAGATACAATAATAGTAAAAAATACGGAATTAAATAAATACGCATGAAATAGAAATGACGTCTAAAAAATCCTAAAGAAAAGAATTTTTTTTTGTTGTTTTTGGTATAAAAGAAAATAAGGCCTAAGTCTATTTAATTTTAAAATTAAAAAAAAATGTTAAATTAAATAATTTATTTATTTACAAAATTAATTTAGTTGGAAAAATAACTAGCCTAATATTTTTGTGATTTTGATTTTAATGTGAATATAAAAATAAGTCAAAGAAAACAAAAATAAAATGCAGGGGACACCCTTCGATCCAGGGAGAAAGGAGGGGGGGGGGCTTCGATCCCAGGAGAGTTATGGTCTTCGATTAAGGAGAGATGCCATCTTTCGATTGGGCTGGTGAGTAGGCATGAATAGCCTTTGATCCAGGGAAGGGGATTGCCCTTCGACCTTGGAAAAAGAGATTTCCCTTCGATCCAGGAAGGAGATGCCTTCTTTGATCCAGGAGACTATGGCTTCGATCGAGAGAAGGTATCTCCTTCGATCTGAGATTCTATACCTACAAAAATATGTTAGCAAAATAAAACGCAAGACCTGGGTATCGAAACCCAAGTCCTTCGATCCTGCACGCGCTGGGTCTTTTCAGGCTAAATTTGTAGCAAGTGTTAGCAAACGAAGAACATGACTTGGGTGCCAAACCCAGGCCCTTTGATCATGTATAGGATGACAAATCGAAGGTAACAACAAGTATGGATGTGTTATGCAAATATAAAGTTGGACAATTTAACCTTTGATCTGGGGCTTCTGGGCGTGGATGCCTTTGGTTGAAGGATTTATTTGGCTTGGATTACTTATGAAAGTTTGACAACCTTTGAAGGATTTTGTGGGCAGCGTCTCCCTAATCTTTTTCGTTCTCCTTCTCTTGCAACACTTGTGATCTCATTATATAGAGGGGGTAGAGGGGACAAGAAGGAAAAGGTTTAAACAACCTTAATTGTGTTTGAAAGCCATGAATGAGAATTTGTAACATTGGCCAAACACATGGGATCTTGTCCCTTTTTTTTGAATTTTGAATGATATGTAACTGGCCTTTGAGTGCTCCCTTTCGAAGGGACTGATGTCTTCTTCAAATGGACCCTTTGAGTGCTCTTTGAATGGACCCTTTGAATGCTCTTCGAATGGACCCTTTGAATTCTCTTCGAATGGACCCTTTGAAAGCTTCTTCGAATGGACCTTTTGGAATGCCAATCGAAGGGCCTTTGTTGACATGCCAATCGAAGGACACTTTTACCATGCCTGTCGAAGCTGCCTTGACACAATGCCAAATTGAAGGATCCCTTTCACTGCCAATCAAAAGGCTTGACCCAGGGTCAAACAAAAAAGTCTTTCAGAATGCCAATCGAAGGCCTTGACACAATGCCAATCGAAAGGCTTGTCATGAGGCCAATCGAAAGGCCTTGTATCCATGCCAATCGAAGGGCTTTGCCATCATGCCAATCTAAGCATTTGGAATATCAATCAAAAGGATTGGATACAATGCTAATCGAAGAGCATTGTCCATCGAAAGGTTCCTTCAGAATACCAATCGAAGGGTCTTTTAGAATGTCAATCGAAAGGTATTAAAAACAACACTTAAAAATTTTCCTTTTTTTCTTAGGCAAGGGTTTGTGGTCAATCATGTACGGGAAGACCTTGGAAAACATGAGAGGGAAAATTTAGGGGTACAACAGTTTCCCCTGTTCAATCTTCTTAAACCTGAGGATGTAGATTGGCTTGCCTTCCTTTCGTGATCTGAAGGTGGAAGATGATTGAACACTAGAGTACCCAGAAATTTGCACTCGTTTGAAGTGATACTGCTGGTGAATAATATTGGGAATGGGCTTACAGATGCCATTTGGATAAGGTGACATGAGACCGTCGGAGATGGGCTTAAAGATGCAACCCACAGAACATGAAGGAGAGTCGTCAGAGATGGGCTTAAAGATGCCATCTAGAAGACTGTTAATTTCATGAGATACTCCTTTGTGGGGATTCCTGTTCCTGCTGTTTGAGGAAGAGTCTGCGGGGGAATGTTTTTTAGGGGAATAGAGTCTAAGAGCTTCGTTTGTCTATTACTCTACTGGGGAGTCATCTCTTGACTAAAGAGACGGAATTGAACTGCTATCTGTTCTGGATCCAGGCTTCACAATGACTTGCTAAGGATAATAAGGCTAACTGTTATCTGGTCGTGCTCTAGGATTCACAGCGACTTACTGGGGGAATGAGACTAAACTGTTATCTGGTTGTACCCAGGCTTTGCAGTTTGAAGAAATTAAGCTGTTATCTGGTCGCGTCCAGGCTTCAACTTGAATCTGAGGTGTACTGTTATCTGGTCGTATCCAGTCTTCGATAATTTGAAGAAATTGAGTTGTTATCTGGTCGGATCCAGGCTTCAACTTGAATCTGAGGTATACTACTATCCGGTCGAATCCAGACTTCATAGTAACTGACAAAGAAAACAGCTATCTGGTTGGGTTCCAGGCTTCGCAACACCTTAAGCTGTTATCTGGTCAAAATCCAGGCTTCACAGTGTCTTAAATTGTTGGTTGATTATTACCCGGTCGGGTTTGGGGCTTTATAGTAACTGACAGAGTAAACTGCTATCTGGTCGGATTCCACGCTTCACCGCGCTTTATACTGTTATCTGGTCGAAACCCAGGCTTCACAGTTTCTTTGAAGAAGTGAACTACTATCTGGTCGGATTCCAGGCTTCACAGCACCTTATACTGTTATCTGGTCAAAATCTAGGCTTCACAGTTTCTTCAATTGGAATGGAAATCAGAGAGATTTTAGTGTTGATTTGACTGAATTAGAGAAGGTCTTTAATTAACTTTGACAGGAATGGAAATCAGAAGAATCTTAGCGTCGATTCAATAGGACCAGACAAAAGTATTGAAGTATCTTCAATTGGAATAGAAATCAGAGAGATCTTAGTGTCGATCTGACTAAACCAGAGAAAATCTTGGGAGGACATATTTCTGAGGAAACTGCTGAAATAGCCCTTCATCCGACGTAGCCTTTGAGAAGACTACCAGGTCACATAAGTAGCGATGTTTGTTGAATTGATCTTTCTCTGAAAGAAAGGTAAAAAGTTAGTTATATGCAATGTCATGATGTATGAAATGCATTATGACGATGTTCTCAAAATAAATGAGATTATGTTGTATGCGATGTGTATGCACATGCCATGATGTATGAATAGGGGATGCTATTGCAATGTTTCCCAGTCTAGGAAAAATAAATCCCGGGCTTCTATTGGAGAGTATTGGGAAGCTGAGTCCTTCATTTCCGCTGGGGATGATGAATGGAGATGATTCGCTGGGGATTTCCTTTTTCTGTTTGAGGATAACCTGTTGGGGATGGACTCTGCTTGAGAATAACTCTGTAGAGAGAGGATATTTTGTTGGGAGATTCTGCCAATGTAGAGAAATAAACTCTATTGGGGAATGAGCTTCCGCGGTTTGAGAAATAGGCTCTACCCGGGAAAAGGTTTTATAAACCGTTTGCAATGGGTTGGGGAAAACATTCTTCAGTTGGAGAAAGTAATCCCTGCTTGGGGAAGAAGAGGGTAAAACTTTGGTTGTTTCTACTCTGTGAGGAGCATAGATGTCACGGGGGTCGTATGCAATGGTGACTCCGTCTCAAACTATCTCTGCTCCTGTACCTGTTGGAAGGAGTAACTATCGAGACTGCGAATGTTTTCAGATTTTTCCCGATTTCTTAAAGTCATTAGTAATCGTCTTTCTGTTTTTTATGAAAATATTTGTGAATAGTAATCATATTCAAATTCATATGTCAAGAATAAGTCATTAGACGTTTTTGCAAAACAAAACAGAAAAAGAAAAAAAAACACTTTGTATTTTCAAAGCAATGATTTGTATTGATTTCTGAAGTTTGCCTATAACAGGCGTTTTGTACAAAAAGACTGACGTTCTTAACAAGAGAACTCCGCAATGAAAGTTAAAACTATACAAAATAGTGTACAAAGATAAAAGAGCTACGTGTAATAATCCCATTGAGTTTCAACTCTGCTATTGCCCCTATGTCCTTGAGCGTCTCATCATTTTGCTACTCGTCTGAAGCTGACTGGATTGATCGGTACCATCTGAGCTTGATAGTCGATACTGAATTCTGGTCGCAAGGTGATCCGAAGGGACATAATGATACGCTTCAAATCCCTAATTTTTGCCTGGATCTCCCTTTCTGGTTTTCAGTCCACCTTGATACCTTTTTTTGCCCAAGCCTCCTTTTCAGGTTTTCGACTTGCGGGGTGTATAGATTTTTTTGTTTTTTATCCCTAATTTTTGCCCGAACCCTTTTGGATCGCCAGGATGCCCTTACTATTTCCTAGGCCAGTCAACCTAGCGGGTCTTTATTCATGCGTAGTATTTTTTCACTAAGTCCGCATTAACGGGGTTAGGAAGGTCGTCACCATCCATGGTGGTCAAAATCATGGCTCCATCTGAAAATATGCTTTTGATCATAAATGGCCATTCGTACGTAGGAGTCCATTTTCCCCTGGGATCACCTTGCAGCAATATGATGCGCTTGATTACTAGATAACCCACTTGATACACTTGACGTCTGACCTTTTTGTTGAAAGCCTTTATCATTCTTTTTTGATACATTTGACCATGACAAACAAAAGTAAGCCTTTTCTCATCAATCAGATTTAGTTGATCAATTCGAGTCTGGATCCAATCGTCTTTGTTCAAGCCTGCATCCTTTATGATCCTCAAAGAAGGGATCTGGACCACAATAGGCATGACAACCTCCATACTATATACCAGAGAATAAGGCGTTACCCCTGTCGACGTGCGTGCTGAGGTGCGGTAGCCATGAAGAGAAAATGGTAACATCTCATGCCAGTCTTTGTATGTCATTGTCATCTTCTGTATGATTTTCTTGATATTCTTGTTAGAAGCCACCACAACGCCATTCATATTCGGCCGGTAAGTGGAAGAATTATGATGCTGGATCTTGAACTGCTTACAGAGTTCGGTGATCATTGTATTGTTGAGATTTATACCATTGTCAGTAATGATTCTCTCTGGCACACCATATCCACAAACCAAGTTATGCTTGATAAATTGCGCCACAACATTCTTGGTAACAGAAGCAAAAGAGGCACCCTTAACCCACTTGGTGATTAATCAATGGCTACTAGGATGAAGAGATGCCCATTGGAAGCGGTAGGTTTAATCTCTCTGATCATATCAATTCCCCACATTGCAAAGGGCCATGGAGCGATCAAGATGTTCAAAGGAACCGGAGGCACATGCACCTTATCAACATAGATCTGGCATTTGTGACATGTTCGGAAATGCTGATAGCAGTCTGCTTCCATGGTGGACCAATAGTATCCTTCCCGTAGAATCTTTTTAGCCATGGTGTGTCAACTAGAATGGGTGTCGAAGGTACCTTCGTGTAGATCTGCCATAATCCTCTCTGCTTCATTTTTATCTACACACCGAAGTAAAGTAGAGTCATGATTGCACTTATAGGGGATTCCATTACTGAGGAAGAACTTTGTGGAGAACCTCCTTAGGAACTTCTTATCATTGACAGATGCCCCCTCGGGATATTCTTGAGCCTCGAGATACCTTTTCACTTCATGGAACCAAGGTTTATATGCTGGTTTATCCATCCTCTCAATAGTGATTCGAGGAGCCTCGTTGTCCCACTTGACCTTGAACATAGATGACATGGTAGCTAGCGCGTCCGCTAACTAATTCTCTTCTCGTGGGAAATGTTCAAAGGTGACCACTTCAAAGTGTGGAAGCAATGTCAACACATTTCTTTGTAATGGATAAGATTTGGGTGCTTCATATCCCACTCACCTTTGATCTGGCTGATTACCAAGGCTGAATACCCGAAAACACTCAAGAACTTGATTCTCAAGTCAATAGCAGCTTTGAGACCCATGATGCATGCTTCATACTCCACCATATTGTTGGTACAGTTGAAGCATAATATGGCTGTGAAAGGAGTATAACAACCCTCGAGAGATATGATTACAACACTGATGCCATTGTCGAGTGCGTTGGAGGCTCCATCAAAAACCATAGTCCATCGGGATCCTTCCTCTGGTTCCTTATCTGATCCAAGTTCTTCACAGTCAGTAACCAACATAATATTCTCGTCCAGGAACTCAAAATTCATGGATTGGTAGTCATCCACAGCTTGATGAGCCAAATGATCATCTAGAACACTTCCCTTGATTGCTTTCTGGGTTGTGTATTGGATATCATACTCAGTCAAGGTCATTTTCTATCTTGCTATTCTTCTAGAGAGAGCAGGCTTTCCAAAGATGTACTTGATCGGATCCATCTTAGATATCAACAAAGTGGTATGGGTCAACATATACTGTCTCAGTTGGCGAGCAGCCCATGCCAAAGCGCAAAAAGTTTTCTCGAGCAGTGAGTATCTTGTCTCACAGTCGGTTAACTTTTTGCAAAGGTAGTATATTGCATGCTCTTTTCGACCAGACTCGTTATGCTGCCCCAGCACACACCCTATTGAATTATCTGACACTGTTAAGTACATTATCAAAGGTCTTCCTTCAATCGGAGGCATCAGAATTGGAGGCTCTTGAAGGTATTCTTTGATTCTTTCGAAGGAAGTTTGGAATTAGTCATTCCATTTTAATACTTGATCTTTCTTCAGGAGTTTGAAGATTGGCTCACAAGTAGCAGTTAAATGGGAAATGAACCTGGAAATGTAATTTAGGCATCCTAAGAAGCCTCTGACCTCCTTCTCAGTGCGAGGAGCCGACATCTCTTGTATAGCCTTCACTTTTACAGGGTCTACCTGAATACCTTTCACTGATAATGAAACCTAGCAGTTTTCCAGACCTTACCTCAAAGGTGCACTTATTCGGATTCAACCTCAGCTTGTACATCTTCAACCTATTAAATAGCTTTTATAGATGATCAAGATACTCTTCCTCGGTTTGAGACCTGGCTGTCATGTTATCAACATAGACCTCTATTTCATGGTGAATCATGTCATGGAACAAAGATACCATGGCTCGCTGATAGGTTGCCCCAGCATTCTTCAACCCAAACGACATTACTTTGTAGCAGAAAGTTCCCCATTGTGTGACGAATGTTGTCTTCTCCATGTCTTCAGGTGCCATCTTGATCTGATAGTAACCAGAGAAACCATCCATGAAGCAAAATACCTTGTACTGTGTGGTGTTGTCAACCAGAATATCAATATGGGGAAGCGGAAAGTCATTCTTGGGGCTTGCCCTATTCAAATCTCGGTAATCCACACACATTCGTACCTTGCCGTCCTTTTTAGGCACCGAGACCACGTTAGCAACCCATTGGGGATAAGAAGTGACAACTAGGAACCCAGCGTTGAATTGTTTCATAACCTCTGCTTTGATCTTCTCTGACATTTCAGGGTGCATACGACGGACCTTCTGCTTTACCAGAGGGAAATCTTCTTTAGTTGGCAGACGATGAACCACAATATCCGTGTCTAGTCCTGGCATGTCTTCATATGACCAGGAAAAGATCTCAACATAATCATGCAACATCTGAATCAAACGTTGTTTAACATGAAGCTCATAATTTGCACCTATCTTGACCTCTTTTATGTTCTCTTCTATGCCCAAATTCATTGTCTCAACTGGCTCTTCATGAGGCTATATAGCCATTTCTTCCTATTGTAACAGTCTGGAAAGTTCTTCGGGTACCTCACAATCTTCCTCACCTTCATCCTCGGCTTGGTTGATCGGATTTTCAAAGTCATAACCGACAATAGCAGAACTATTATCAATGGGATCCAGAGTGGATATGGATCTGCAATTTGATACACGGGTGTGTGTAAGAGCATAGCTGTATAGACAAAGTAAAAGAAAAGAAAAACAGAGAGCGCAAAATTTGTATGCATAAAAGTCCAATGCTTTATAATGCCATATGAAATTGAATTATGATAGCCCTCACAAATAAACCATTATGCCCCAGGTAAGACACAAGGATATAAAGTTTATACTGTTTAATTATTATATATCCAAAACAAAAAACACAATTACTTCTGAACAAAAGTAATTGGTACAAAGTCTCTTTCTGTCCAGTTACTGAGTCCACCATTGGTAGTAGGGAAGATCCAACTATCCATCTCATCGTCATCATCACTATCTTCTAAGGCATTGACCCCATGATTGTTGATACGGAGGGGAGTCCTCTAGAACGCGCACGGTGGACAGTCCTTTAAGCCCCTGAAGAGAAACCCAAACTGAACTTATTAGATTTGTATGGAATGTTAGGGAGCTGGCCCCAAATGGTAGACCCACCTTCTTCAATAACTGCTTTTGCATCCTTGAGAGAAGCCATCTTCAAGGGAGGTCCGGTGATCCTTGGCAGATTGGTGACAACTTCAGTTGCAGCCATAGTCTGAGGTACCTCTTCGAAATTCTGACATGGAGTCTCGATGAACTCGCCATCCATTTCTACCTACCTGAAGGAGTTCATATGACTGGCCATGTATTCTTCTTCACCATGCACCGTAACAATCTTTCCTTTTGTCAAGTACTTCATCATCTAATGTAGAGTGGATGTGACGGCTCCTGTCCCATGAGTCCAAGGGCGACCCAATAAATAAGAATAGGATGGTCTGATATCCATCATGTAAAAGGTAGATTCAAAGGTCTAAGAACCAATTTTGATGGGGATGTCCACCTCCCCGTGCACCATTCTCTTTGAACCATAGAAAGCCTTTACCACTATGTTGCTGGGCTGCAAGATCAAACCTTCACAGTATAGACTATCCAGAGCCTTCTTGGGCAGCACATTCAGTTATAAATTGGTATCTACCAGGACATGGGCCATAGTAGTTCCCCAGCATTCGACAGAAACATGTAGCACGCCATTGTGTTTTCTCCCTCTGGGTGTCAGATCAGCATCAGAAAAACACAATCCATTGTCAGCCGTCAAACTAGCCACACAATCTTCAAATTGATCTGCAGAGGTTTCCTGTGGCACATGGGCCGTCTTAAGGAACTTCACCAAAGCCTTTGCATGGGCTTCAGAGCACAACAATAAGGCTAGCATAAAAATCTTTGAAGGGTTCTGCCCCAGCTGCTCGACCACGTTGTAGTCGCTCTTCTTGATAATATTCAAAATTTCTTTCATTTCCTTCTTGGAAGCCTCTGGGATAGATACTGATTTCACCTTCGTCCGGACAGGCTCAATCAATATGTCTTGTCCCCGAGTCTCAGTCGACTCGGTGATAAGGGTGTCATCAGGGGTAAACACAGGAACTGTAGTAGTAGTATCAGCAGGAACAAAAGCAGGAATAATCACAGGACCAGTGACAACTTTCGGAGGAGATATCTAAAGGGAGAACACTCTTCCACTTCTGGTTATTTTGTTGGTTCCCATAATGTTGCCAATGTCGAGGTCAGCCTTCTTAGAAACCTGGTCTTCATCGGCCAACCAATCTTGCTTTACGCCGTGGTAGTAGATGTCACCCCCGTAGTTCCAGGGAACAGTTTTGTCTGAGGAGTATGGGATTGTCCCTGGCATAGTAATTATCAGTGGAGTCACCTTCGGAACAGATGTAATCTTGAAGGGTCTTTTGGTGGAGACCTTGGGAGGATTGGTGGAAATGGTTATTATTGAAACATCCTTGTAAGATGTGGTTGGAACGGGAGTCTTTTCAAACAAAATCTTTTTGTAATCCATCAGGTGTTGGACACCCGCCTTCAATAAATGACAACCAGTCGGTAAAGATAAACAAAGGTGGCAACCTTCGCCACGGCCTGGAAATAAACCGGCCTTCAACAGGCTTCTCTTGATAGTCAGGAGAGGAGTAACAAGTTCATCAACAGCAGTAACAAACTCATCATCTTCAACAACATTGAGACCACGACCGTGCTTGGGCATAGGAGCAGTGATAACATTTGGAATCTCGGGGGCGTCAAATTCAATTTCCTTTGCCTCGAGAAGGTCTTGCACCTTGGTTTTGAAAGCCCAGAAGTTGTTGGTATCATGGCCCGAACTTTCTGAATAGTAAGCATAACGAGCATTAGGGTTGTAGTGAGGAAAGGTAGTGTTGGGATTCTTTGGAGCTTCCCGCAAGGTTACTAAATTAGATTTCAACAAATGTGGCAAGACTTGAGACAGCGTCATATTTATCCGAGTAAACTGCCTTACCGACTTTTCTGTTCTCGGTTGATTATTCCCTTGTTGGGTGGGTGTAGGTTTAGAGATCATGACAGCCCCTACCGCTGGACAGCGTTCAGTTCTGTCCTTATTCCTTTGATGGTACAAATCACCAATCTCCTTCTTCCCATCAAATCGCTTCCTTACTGTACTGGAGGATGCATCCTTTTTAATCTTCCCACTCCTGATTCCAACTTCTACCCTTTCTCCTATCAGAATCAATTCAGTGAAGCCGGCTGAGGAACTTCAATTAGATGATTGAAAAATGGACCCGACAGGGTCCCCAAAAACATATCCACTAGTTTCCTATCAGACAGGTGAGGCTAGACTCTTCCTGCCAAGTCCCTCCACTTCTGAGCATAGTCCTTAAAGCCCTCACTCGAACCCATTGACATATTTTGGATTTGTGTACGGGTGGGAGCAAGGTCTGTAGTGTACTGATACGGCTTGTAGAAAGCAACAGCCAAGTCCTCCTAATTACGAATGTTGGCTCCTTCTAGCTGGTAGAACCATTCTAGTTGAGTTCCGGACAGACTATCCTGAAAGAAATGGACCCATAAGTCCTTTTCAGAAGTGTGAGCCTGGATCTTCCTTACATAAGATCAGAGGTGAATCTTAGGACATGAGACCCCATCATATTTGGCGAACACCGACACCTTGAACTTTTGCGGGATAACAACCCCAAAGACCAAACCCAGCTCTTCAAAATCCAGACCTGGTACCTTCTAGACCTCCATTGCATTCAAACGATCCTCTAGTTGTTTGTATTTTTCATCAATAGGAGGATACTGTTCCTCATCATAGTCAGATTCATCATCATATTCTTTGGGACTAGAGTCTTCCTCTCTTGTTTCCTCCTCTTGATTGTTTCCTCCCTTTGAAGAAGTTATCAGTTTAGAAGCTTGCTGCATTGGTCCTATGATCCTTCTTCCCATATTCACTTACCCATTCGGCTTCTTTGGCTTTTTATTCTCTTTAACAAGCAGGGCTTTCAGTTCTTCTTGGCCCTTGTTCAAAGACATGATCATCTATTGAAACTAAGCATTCTGAGTCTGTAGACCCTTCACTGTTTGTTCTAGAGCCATTTCTGAAATAAACAACGAACAAGATGAGAAACCTGTTGTGAAACTTGTCCATGAAATGATATGTATGATATGTTTATGCAATGTTTTCAAGGACCTTACTGGATTTAAGCTCTTTTAAACAAAACAAAAAGAAAAACCTTTTATTAGAAATTTTTTAAAGAAACAAAAGATTACACAAGGATAAACATTGAAAGGAAGTTCCTAAGTCTCCCATGGGCGTTTCCTCTTGGTGTTGAGGTTTCTCTCTTCATGAAGTTGTTTTGTTAATTCTAGCACCTTCTTCTCACTTGCATAGAATTGTGCCTCAAAAGTATCTTGTTCCCCCTTGAGCTGAATCTAAGACTTTTGCAACTCTTCGAAGTTGGTTGGCGTATCAGGATGGAGAATAATACAGGACTCGTCCCCTTGGTCAATAGGTTCTAAGATCACCGGTAAGATGGAATCGTATGGCATCATAAGACTTTGGGCTCGAGCTCTCACCCATTTGAGACAAGGTTCCAAATGAATGGAGTTCTTGCGCCCCAAAGTCTTACTATCAGCCCTCTAAACAATGCCCCAAAAGCGGATGAACCTCTAACGATAATTTTTCAAATCGTCTGAGTAGTTGAACATAATACCCTGGATGAGCATATCTGGTGGACCATCTTTGCGTTCATATCCAAACTGATGTAGTGCTGAAGAAGGATTGTAGGTGATAGCTCCCCTAATGCCCAGGATTGGTACATTAGGAAATTCACCGCAGCGATCAATAAAAGAAATGTCTTCTTGAGAGAGAGGACACCAATGGATGTCAGAGTGAGAGAGAGAGAAACATTAGTCTTTCACTCCATCTTAAGCCTAAATTAATTTTCATTATTGATCGAGGAAGGTGCAAAATAAACCACCTATATATCAGAGGGGTGCAACACATGAGAGTTCCTCGCTTCTTCAGAGTACGAGTATGGAGAGAATGTAGGATGTCCCCGAGCAAGGTAGGAACCGGATTGTGAGCAAGAAAGATGTTGATGCCATTCACATCTATAAGTTGACCTGAATTAGGAAACAGGACCAACCCATAGATCAAGAGGGATAATACATCTTCGATGGCATGATAACTCATAGCATCCAGGAAAATCTGAGCTTTCTTCCTCAAGAAATTTGCAAGAGACCCTTAACTTAACTTCTTTTTTCCCAATTGGACTAAATGTGAGATGGCTTAAGTGCATAGCTACGGCAACATCTTCAGAAGCTGGGTCTTGTTATAAACAAGTGAAAGGTATTCGCTCCAACATAGGTAAATCGAGTAACTTAGAGAATTCCTCCAAGGTAGGCACCAGTTGATAATCGGGGAATGTGAAGCAATGGTTCTTAGGATCGAAGAACTGGAATAAGACACTCATCAAACTTTCTTCAAACCCGGTTATAACAAACTGAGCAAGTGACCATGTCTTTTGTGGAATGATGTGTCCTCGGGGACTTTCAAGACTAACTCCTTGAGCTTAGGAGGAACTTCTATGAAGCGAATCCGGATGGTTTTTCTGTGACCTGAATTCATATCCTACAAACTAGCCAAGAGGTAAATCCAGCAAGTCCTTGAAATGATTAGGACATATGAATTTCATAATGTTTATGATGTCATAATTATGCTAAAAATCACAGATAAACACAAGCAAATCACACAATAGACCGTAGGTTCAAAGGCTTGCATGAGTTTTTAAGGTATGTACCCTCTTGAATGTTTAGTTGGCTCAACCTGTCCTATTAATAGTAATCGGGTTCTAAGGAGCCTCAATATCACTGACCTTCTCTTCAAAAAAAATTTCAGCTCGGCACCAAAGTATTGCAGCCGAAAACCCTGAAAGTCCAGCCTCAATGAGTGTAGTATCGAGTAACAACCAATCTTCGGTCAGAACCAAAGTCGGTTATCTCACTACTTCCTAATGGCTAAGATGAGTCAATTAAAGGTTCTAAAGGTTAGTTAGTGCTTAGTGACACTATGAGGAAGCCTAATGTTACCCTTAACATACTCAAGGAACAATAGTACAATCCAAAGCATCGCGTTAATGTAGCCACCACTTCGTCCGTATCGGTCTACACTGTACAACCTCAATGGTTTATTGCTACTTACCTAATAAGGTGCCCCAGATCCAGGTGTAGAATCTTTTAGTAACAACCCAAGCAAACCCTTAAAGATAAAGCAAGAAAACACACAATAAAGCAATTTAATAATGAACTAACTCTAAGGTAAACCCCTCTTTTTATATTCCCCAACAGAGTCGCCAATTCTGTGATATGGTGGCAGAAGTGACTGTTATATACTGGTTTTTGCATTTTTTGTTTGCAAATGTGAGGTAAGTAATATTCGCCACTGTCTTTTCTTTTATCCAACAAAGGAAAGGGTGAAAATAATAGAAAAGACCTTTTTCGAGATGTTTCTGAGTAAGGGGGTAGATTATAGAAAAGGAAGGTGTTAGCACCCTTTCCATCCGTGGTTTTCCACGGGCTCTTAGAGGTTTGCTCTTTTTTTTTAAATGATTTTTATTTGTGTGTTTGAAAATTTTTTGAAAAATGCCTTAGTACGGTGAACTTTGTAATGTTTCTTGGGATAGTAGAGAACGTATACAAAGTATTTTTAAATTGTTTTTGAAAAGTAGTTTTCTGTGTAAGTGCAAAATGTGTTTTTGAGCAAACTTCTAACAACTATCTACTTTTGTACTCGAAAAGGTTCGTTATTTTCCTCCTATCCTTTAGACAAATCTATACTACTATTAATGAGTAGGTAGCCCTATCGTTGGATGTTTTAGGGACAATCGAAGGGATGTTACAATCACGAAGGCAATTACGGAGATTCTTTAGCGATTCTGTTTTAGGGACTAGATCATTTACTGAGAAGGAAACTGTAGGGTCATCGAGGGAATATGATCTTTTGATTTTACGGGTCTTTGATAAATCAGTCCTGCCTCATGACTGTTTTTTAAAGGCAACCAAAGTGGGCGTACCTTAGAGGTGCTTGTGTGCAAGTGTGTTGTGTTTCAGTTATTTTTGTTTTCTTATTATGTTTGCTAGTGTTTGATTTCAGTCTTTATCATAATGTCTAGTTACTAGCAATTAATATGAAAAGCAGTAAAAATAAAATGCAGAAAATAGAGGTCATACGCTATTACAATGTTTCAGAGAGGGGATTTCCATTATACAAGGATAATGGGGAATAAAGTAGTAAATATCCTAATTTTATCTATTATATCCGATAGGCAGATACAATAAAAATATGGAATTAAATAAACACGCATGAAATAGAAAAGACGTCTAAAAAATCCTAAAGAAAATAAATCTTTTTGTTGTTTTTGGTATAAAAGAAAATAAGGCCTATGTCTATTTAATCTAAATTTTAAGAAAAAAATGTTAAATTAAATAATTTATTTATTTAAAAAATTAATTTATTTGGAAAAAAAACTAGCCTAATATTTTTGTGATTTTGATTTTAATTTGAAAATAAAAATAAGTCAAAGAAAATAAAAATAAAATGCAGGGGACACCCTTCGATCCAAGGAGAAAGGGAGGGCGGGGGGCTTCGATCCCAGGAGTGTTATGGTCTTCGATTCAGGAGAGGTGCCTTCTTTCGATTGGGCTAGTGAGTGGGATGAATATCCTTCGATCTAGGGAAGGGGATTGCCCTTCGACCTTGGAGAAAGGGAATGCCCTTCGATCCAGGAAGGAGATGTCTTTTTCAATCCAGGAGACTATGCCTTCGATCCAGAGAAGGTGTCTCCTTCGATATGGGATCCTATACCTACAAAAATACTTTAGCAAAATAAAACACAGGACTTGGGTATCGAAACCCAAGTCCTTCGATTCTGTGTGCGTTGGGTCTTTTTAGGCTAAATATGCAGCAAGTGTTAGCAAACGAAGAACATGACCTGGGTGCCAAACTCAGGCCCTTTGATCCTGTCTAGGATGACAAATCGAAGGTAACAATTAGTTTGGATGCGTTATGCAAATATAAAGTTTGACAACTTACTATTTCTTACCAGCAGATTGAATCTTCGATTTGGGCACTTGCTGGATGTGAGCACCTTCGATCTGGGGCTTCTGGGCGTGGATACCTTTGGTTGAAGTATTGCTTTGGCTTGGATTACTTATGAAAGTTTGACAACCTTTGATGGATTTTGTGGGCATCATCTCCCCAGTATTTTTTGTTCTCCTTCTCTTGCAACACTTGTGATCTCTTTATATAGAGGGGATAGAGGGGACAAGAAGGAAAAGGTTTAAATAGCCTTGATTGTGTTTGAAATCCATGAATGAGAATTTGTAACATTGGCCAAACACATGGGATCTTGTCTCTTTTTTTTTTAATTTTGAATGATATGTAACTGGCCTTCGAGTGCTCCCTTTCGAAGGGACTGATGTCTTCTTCGAATGGACCCTATGAGTGCTCTTTGAATGGACCCTTTGAATGCTCTTCAAATGGACCCTTTGAATACTCTTCGAATGGACCCTTTGAAAGCTTCTTCTAATGGACCTTTTGGAATGCCAATCGAAGGGCCTTTGTTAACATGCCAATCGAAGGACACTGTTACCATGTGTTGTACCCCAAAATTTGCCCTCTCATTTATCAAGATTTTTCTCACAAGACTTCTTGGACTCAAGACTAGTTTAGGGTTTGGTCAGCTCAAGACATCTCATCTTGCACTGATAACCCAAAATTAGGGTTTGAGTTTGCACAAAGATTTTTGGACCACCAATGCTTCATGTGACTTCCATACATCATCTTGGACCCCTAAGATTTCTCATGTTCAGTTTCAAGCCTTGGGGAAGAAGTCAACTATGGCCAATTCACAGTCAAACTTCATAATTTTTTATCCACATCAACATTCTAGACTCATATGTACCATTTGATCAAGTTTGGATCACAACTCCTCAAGAAATTTGATCAAATCATCAAAAGGGCAAAATGGTCAAAATTAGGGTTTTGACTGAGAAAGGGAAATTTCTGTTTTTTAACCTAGCCAATGACCAATTAGGTTCAAACATCATTTCATGGGTTCAATGACATCATCTTGACCTAATCACATTGTTCAAAAGATCTCAAGTTCATTGGATTGACAAATGAATTTTCCAGTCAACTAATCAAAAGTCAATTGTGCACTGAAAAGTCAAACTTTGACTTTTTGGTCAAAATCAAGTGCCAAGGGTCATAATTCATCAAGGTATGTCAAAATATGAAAATTGTTCACCAAGAAAACCAATTTTGAAAATTAGGGTTTTGAATTTGAAAATTTTCATAACTTAGAATTTTTCTAAGTATGGAAATTTTCTTATTTTTTCCCAAATTTTCACCACTTTTTCACCATGATGCATTTTTATTCAAAGAAAACTTCCAACATGAAAGTTGTAGTCCTCCATGAAATATACAACTTTTCTTCACAAATTTTTCCCAAAAGATGCTTGTATCTCAAGTTATGAATTTGTAAATATAGGTCCATGAACTAAATAACTTAGTGAAATTTTGCCCTAATTTAGGCAGATTTTTGACCCAACTTCATGGAAATTTTTCACCTAGTTCCAAGAAGTATCTCAAAATGAATTTCAAAGATGGATTATAAAGCATATTTCAAGCTTTCCAAAATGTCAAAGAACTCTCCAAGATCATTTTTGGTTAGGGAGAATCGAAGAAGGGAAGTTGGCATTTATCACTTTTGATCAAGCCATTTTTACAAAGTATCAAGTTGCAAATCCAATCCAAGTTGTTTGAATCTTGCTTTACAGGTCCTAAACTCAATTTACACTCCATAATTAAATGCAAACTCAAAATCTAAAGGCATTATTCTTGCTTTTGGAGCTTTGTACAAGAGATAATTCCATTTTTGGCTAAAAGTTCACATTGTCATTTTCATAAAGTGCAACTTTTACAACTTTGTCAATCTTGAGCCTTGGACTTGTCCTTTTGGTGCAAGAAATTCACATAGGTCTTAAGAAATTTGTGCAAGCTCTTTGCAGCTCTCAAGCAAGCAAGTACAGGCATGGTAGCATTGGTCACTTCACTTTACTTAAAAAGCAAGAAAGTTGGTGAAAAGGTCCAAAGCTTGCACATATGTTGAGAAGCTGACTTTGTATCCATTCTATACAAGTATATAAACTTGTCACAATGCAAAACACGATTTCTTAACATCTAGAACTCACTCAAACTCAAAAACTCCAAATTTCTGCCCAAACTCAGCATTCTGCAAAATCATTGCCAACTAATTTTTGGCTCGTGCGTTTTGTATTCTAACACTTCAAACACCTCATACACATCATACCAAATCTATCCAAGCCCTTGCCCTGGTTCTGTAACCCATGTTTCAGCCTTTTCCATTTTCAAACTTGAAGCTTGCAGCTTGACTTGTGTAGAGATTTCCAGCTATCCTTAAAGCAAACTAAGCATTGGAATAGCTTCAGGGAAGTTCAAGGAAGCTCAAACAATCCTCATGCCTCCATTAAAGTCCCTACATTGCTATATCCAAATCCAGCTGAAAGAGGTATATTTCTTAAACTCTATCTCTGTATTTAGGCATCCTCAAGCCACGATTTGTGAAGAAAAAATGTAGTCCATAACATGGTGAAGCTGTACATATGCATACTTTTCATTTATATTAACTGAGCTGAGAGAATTTGATGTTTGAAAATGCTGAAAAAGTTAGGTCACAAATTAGGGCCATTAAAATTCTCCTTGATCTTTTAGAGTTAGGTCACATAATTTATATGGTTGGAATTGTGAGCTCAAATGCCACAAGTTTCATGTTATGAGATTTTGTTTTTGTGCAAGCATGAGATAGTTGCAGGTTTGAACTAGCGCACGAAGGAGACTGGCCAGAGGACAGGGACGAAGCAGTGTTCTGGGCTTTTTTGGCGCCTGGCCTTTTTGGTTTTGCTTTTCACACTTCCTGACCCACTATTTGCACCCCCTTGACTTTATTTTGTATATTTTTCATATTTCTCCATATTTTTATATTTATTTCCTTTCATTTATTTTTCTGAATAATAAAAATCATAAAAAATAATTTCTTTATTTTTTTGCAATTTTATTTTATTTTATTTATTATTTTTTACATAAAAAAATAGTTTATTAGGATAAATAGATTTTATTTTCTTAAAAAATTTGTAAATACAATTAAAAATACTTAATATTTTTTATTATATTATTTATACTCATAAAATACTTATTTTTATACATATTTAATTTTTAATATTTACATATAATATTATGTATTATTTTCTTGTACAAAAAATGGAAAAAATAATAATCTAAAGCATTATTTTCTTTTAGTTAAAAAATTAGGGTTTCACCCTTCAAAAAAGAAATATTACTTTTTCCTTATTTTTTAGGGTTTAAATCAATTATTTTCTCATACAAAAAACAAATACCAAAACATTTTTTTTCATATAAATACATTGCATTGCATTTTAAATATTTGTATATTTATTTAATTCGCGCAATATTCGATTGGGTTGTAATAATATTTTTTAGGTTTATATTTGTGCAAAATCCCCATTCAAAACATGTATCCCCCCTCCCATAATAATTGTTGTAATAGCTTAGTTTATTTTACGCAATTTATCGCTTTTATACCATGTTTAGTAAATTAGGGATTTGCATGACAAGAACAAAAACAAAGCAAAATAGAAAACCCTAAATGCAAGACAAAAGCATGAAAAATGACACACTTTGCACACAAGCACCCTTAGGGTTTCTCCCACTTGGTTGCCTAAATTAAAATGGCCATGTTACGCACGTGAAGTATCTTGGAAAAACAAAACAAGTATAAGATCATAGTCCCTCGATGACGCTATCAAAAGGTTGCTTAAAACAAAATGATCTTGGTCCCTCAAACATGCTAAGATACTTGGCAACATTGCTATCATGGTCATACGATGACCCACGCCCATCCTGTTTACATCAAAAGATAGGGTTTCTTACCAAATCAATGGTAAGTCAACAATGTCAAAGGAATAAAAATGCACAAGAAAGACATTTGAGTAGGTAGATAGCTTCTAGTTACTTGATCAATTTCAAAACAATCCTTGCTATTTTCAAAAACAAACAAACACACATTTCAAAACATCTTTCAAAACATTGAAAACATTTTCAAAAGACAAACATCTTTGTATACATTCTTACGAACAAGAATCATTACAAAGATTGCCTAAACAATGGCCACTTTTCAAAACACTTTCAAAACCACACCAAGCACCATTTCAAACAAAACAAAGCAAAGCAAGTGATCTAAACAAGTAACTAAGAGCCCATGGAAAACCATGGATGAAAAGGGTGCTAACACCTTCCCTTTTCATAATGTACCCCCCGAACTCAAGAAAACATCTCAAAGGTCTTTCTTGTGCTTTTTTACCTTTCCTTTTGGATAAAATAAAAGTCGGTGGCGATTCTTGCTAACCGCAACATTTGCAAACACAAACGCAAAACCTCAAGTCAGTTCTCCCACCGCATCACACCATGCCTATTGAAGCTGCCTTGACACAATGCAAAATCGAAGGATCCCTTGCCATGCCAATCGAAAGGCTTGGCCCAAGGTCAAACGAAAGAATCTTTCAGAATGCCAATTGAAGTCCTTGACACAATGCCAATCGAAAGGCTTGTCATGAGGCCAATCAAAAGGCCTTATATCCATGCCATTTGAAGGGCTTGGCCACCGTGCCAATCAAAGCATTTGGAAATTTCAATCGAAAGTCTTGGCTACAATGCTAATCGAAGAGCATTTTCCATGCCAATCGAAAGGCTCATTCAGAATAGCAATCGAAGGGTCTTTCATAATGCCAATCGAAAGGTATTAAAAATACCACTTAAAAATTTTCCTTTTTTTCTTAGGCAAAGGTTTATGGTCAATCATGTAGAGGAAGACCTTGCAAAACATGAGAGGGCAAATTTTGGGGTATAACACCTAGTCTGGACCCACTTTTTCTGGATCAATGCTAGGAGTAACTCTATATAACTCATAGAGTCAAAAGGCTCTCTCCTCTGATTCTGCCCTTGATGTCCTTGAGTGGCTAGTCTTTGATAAGCGATTCTGGTCAGAGCCATGTTGACAACTGGAGTTACCGAAGCAACCTGATGGTGACGTTGATGATTTCTTCTAGGATGATGAACCCTTCTCTCTTGAATAACCATATTTGTCTCTCCTTCTTTCTTTTTAGCAAACTCGTATGATGGTTTCTTCATACTACCAGAATTTTTGCCTCTAGTCAGACGACCTTCTCTTACAGCTTCTTCCAAACGAACTCTCATTTCCACCATCTCGATAAAATCACTGGGTCCACTCGCTACCATTATTTCATAATAGAATGCACCTAGTGTTTTCAGAAAAATCTTTGTCATCTCTTTTTCTTCCATTAGAGGAATCACCTAGGCGGCTACTTCACGCCATCTCTGTGCATATTCTTTAAATAAATCCTTGTCCTTCTGGACCATGGCCATGAGTTGATCACGGTTAGGCACCATGTCCACAATGTATTTGTACTGTCTGATAAACGCTTCACCTAAATCATTGAAATTATGAATGTTGGCACCGTCCAAGCTCATGTACCATATCAATGCTGCACCAGTCAAACTGTCTTGAAAGAAATGAGTTAATAGGCATTGATCATCTGTATGAGTAGACATTCTTATCACATACATCACTAAGTGAGCATGAGGGAAAGTTTTTCCCTTGTACTTTTCGAACTCTGGTACTTTGTAGGTATTTTCACATTTGGAACCAAGCGCATATCATTCACATTCTGCCCAAATAGTTCTTTTCCTCTAAGGGCCTTTAATTCTTTATGCATCCTATCAAACTGATCCTGAAAATCGTACATTCGATCGTAGACACCCAAGATTTCACTTGGTGGAGGAATAAGGCGATACACTTCATCATTAGCAAATGGTACCACATTCACCGAGGGAGGTGCCGCATAGTGAATCTCATTTCTAGCAGCAGGAGTAATATGCACCACATGAGGTGTAAAAGCAACATCAGCTGGAGCAAGTGGAGCAGCTTGAGCATCTTGATTATAACCTTCAGGTATAAAGTTCTCTGGCATTCCCCAAGGATAACCTTGAGGAAAACAATTCTGAACAACAGTAGTTGAAGTAGCAGAAACAGGAATAGTCGGAGCTTTGGTAGTAACTATTGTCTGTTGAGGCTGAGCAAGTGGTCGCTGATTCTGAGAAGCAACCAAAGATTCCATTAGAGCAGTAAGATTGGCCATACCGCTTTCAGAGAAGAAACTTCTTCGTGCAGCTCGCAATTATCTTGTTCTAGATTGTCCATCTTTCTTTTGAAATTAGCTTGAGTATTGTATTGATGAGACAACTTGCTGAACGAAGTAAAGAAGCTTAGTAAGAAACTTGGTTATGCTCAAAATATGCAAGAAGTATGTACAATATGATGCATGATATGAAATTTATATGATTTATTTTATTATTGATATTTCAAGGAACTCAAAGATTTATAGACAATTTTGCAAACATCAAAGTACTACCACATTTGAAATACTGAAAATCTCATTATAATAACTTCAAAATGGATTACACTTTTTAGTAAAAGTTTCAATAATCCCAAGTACAAGATGAAGATAAAGTCTAAAAAACCCTAAGAAAGCAAATCTGATGGAGATCACTCTACACGCTACCTATTCCCGGTGATTCTTGCAATCCGATCGTTCAACCTCTGGTTCTCTTCCGCATACCTATTGGCAACCTATTTCTAATAATCAGAGTCGTGAAGTGAGCAACTAAGGTCTGACATAGGATTAAAGGAAAATAAATCCTCTTGCCTCTCCATCATCTCTACAGCATGGCTCTCAAGAATCTCGATCAAATCGTATTTCTCCTTTTGGTCTTCTCGCTAAGACACCTCTAGAGTCTGACACTTATTCTTCCAAGCTTCCTTTTCCTGCTGCATCCTGACTAAGGAAAGCTGAAGTTCTTCCATATCATCTAACAAAGGAGGAGTGGTTTTCACAAACATGTCAAGCATAGGTGCTTCTCGGGAATACGACATCTTCAATTGGATGGCTCTTGTTTGTACCCACTACAAATAAGGCTCTAAAGAAACAACCCCTCTCAGTCCCAGGTCATTCCTACTTTTCTTGTAAATATTACGCTAAGCCTTTGCAATATCCTCTTTATCTTCGTTATGAACCTCTCCCTATTTAAGAAAGAAACCACTCAAATGAATACTATTTGGCTTATCCCTCATCGGATATCCAAGCTGACGTTATGCAAGAACATGGTTATAGTTAATTCCTCCCTCTGTACCAAGAAGAGGTACATTGGGAAAACTACCACAAATGTCAACAATCTCTACATCATGGTAAGCCTGATGATACCAAAAAATATTTGAATGACTAAGGGCCATAATCTTTGGATCCCAACGAGGTTCCTTCCTAGCACCCCATAAAGCATCAGATCAAGGTAAGTGAGAAATAAACAACTGATACAACAAAGGCGTGCAGCAAATGATCATCCCTCCATTATAAGAATCCCGAAGATGAATAGAGTAATAAGCATCACCCAATAATGTAGGTACTAGGTTCCCAATCATAAATATCATGATGGCATCGATATCCACAAATTTTTCGACATTGGGAAATAAGAACAACCCATAAGCAAGTAGAGAAAATATGGCCTCAAAAGAAACCGTACTCCTCATTCTGGAAAAATAGCGAGCTTTCTCCAATAAGAAGTGAGCTGATAATCCTCTAATCCCTTCGTTGGTAGTCACGTGTGCTTCAACCTCATACTTCCCCAAATGGATCAAAGCAGCAATCTCATGGGATTTTAGCTCCCCCTCCAAACCAGTAAAAGGAACACGAATGGTAATAGGTAAACCCAACAGATAAGAATACTCCTCTAATGTAGGTATCAACTGATAATCAGGGAAATTAAAGCATCGATACATCGTATCATAGAACTGGACCAATGTCGAGAGAATACCATCAATCATTCTGAGCTTCATAAGAGAAATGATGGACCCATACTTCCTCCAAAAATCTGTAGAACTCTCGATCTCGAGTATCACACTCATCAACTCATCTATCTTGGGATCTTTGAAACTGTACTTCTTAGTCTTTATTTTTCCAAAATCCATAGTCAAAAAGCACCTGAGATATTCACAAAGAGTCAACTTTAAGTCCCTTGAAACAAAATGTTTTAAAGGATGCTCATGGGTGCATGAATGCATGATGAAACAATCACACACAAGATCACAAATATAGGGTTCATAAGTTCAATGTCATGAGCATGAGGTTTAAGGTACTACCCATAAGGTATGGTCTAAAAGTTATCACCTTCCAGACAAGGTTCTAGAGGTTCCCAAAGTCCACATCCTTCCTTTGGATATTACCAACTTCCCGATTGACTCGGTAATTAGCAATATTCTCGAAAAAATGCGTTTGAGCATAGTATCGCGTGACAACAATTTCTGGATTACTCCGTCATAGCTTTCGCACTACACCTAAAAGGCTAAGATGGGTTAAAGGTTCTACGGTCCTCAGCTTCAACAGGATCCCAGGTAGAAAGTAGTACGTCTTCCTGATGACTCGGTAAATAAAACTACAATCAAAGGGGCCTCCATTGAGTAGGGGATCCCATGCCTCCTTTTTGGGGATTACTCCCTCAACGTTAACATGACTATACTGCCCGTCCTATCTTAAGTTTTCCCAAGTCCGGGTATAGGACTTATGAGGAATCACCAAGCACCCTGAAAACCAGGAAAATCCAGACAAACATATATACATAATATAAGATACAACACATAATATCACATATTCAGATAAACAAAGATAAGCTCAACCCACTTAAGAATTGACCAGCAAGAGGTCAATATGTCCCTAGTGAAGTCATCATTTTTTTCTTCTGTTAGCGGTAGAAATGTTGAGACTAAGGCATTGGGTTGACTTGACTCGCACAGATCAAAATAAAAATCGCCACCGCGCTTTATTGTTTCCAAAGGAATGGGAAAAGAGCGAATAACCCAAAAAGAGGGGGAGAGAATCTAAGTTAGGGGTTTGGTTATTCAAAGGGAAGGTATTAGCACCCTAAACATCTATGGTACTCCATAGGAACCTCTTTGGAAATCTGTGTATTTTGGCTATAAAATGTTGTATAAAATAATAGATGGTGGAGATGAGAAAATAAGTATTTTTATAACTTTCGCACAGGCCACGGTTGTGAACCTTTAGTGCCTACGTACCACCTTCCGTGCAATAAGGGATCAGGGTACTCATAGTTCATCTTTTAAAAAATTTAAAACATAAATGTGTTGGTTGATTTTAAGAGACGAGACATCATCATCATATCCGAGTGGAAGAACATACTTACTACCCACAATTCTGAGAAAGGATAATTTGCATCATCTTAAAGTGGAGGATATGGATTGGACTTTAAAATAAACAAAGCCTCGCTCAACACCCAAGTGGAAAATATCTCACTTCACTACATACCATAGAAGTATAGTAGCTCGTATCACTACAAGGATTGACAAGAGTCTAATCTTTTGAGAAAAATTTAAAGTAAAAGCCAAAATGGAAAACTGGTTTGAATGAGATTGATTGACTTTCAGCCTTCTCACAAAAATGTCAAAGTATGATTAAGTTGGTTAAAGTTTAAATAAGAAAATATTTCGAAAATTCATGGCCTAAGTCCAAGTTTATTATGAAAGCGGTTCAAGTATAGAAAACAGGAATAGTTTTGAAAATAAGGGAGAAGATTTTTGAAATTAAAGAAGATTGGAGGAGATGAAGAGACTATCCTAAATCATAAAGTAAAAGTTAGGGAAAAGAAACGTATAACCAACAAGAAGCCAAAACTTGACACAATGAGTCAATTTAGAATTCTCATCCATTGGATTTGAAACAAAACAAGTAAATATAATAAAACCTCTTAAGAAAACCAAGCTTCAAAGGCATAAAGTCTTCACAAAAATTGGGCAGAGTAATAGATGTATACAGATGAATTCCCGATCAAAGACAAATCATATAATCACAATAACCTGCACACAAAGCAAACAAGAAAACAACCTAATGTCTTGGGGTAAACCCCAAGAACTCCATACAAAATAACAGTTGAGGTCACAAGGTCTCAAAGTAGGTCACAACTTCTAATCCTAAGTCCAAGAAGTCCACAATCTCCATAATACCAAGGATAGTAACCAAGTAGTCCAAGTAACATTAAAGTTTTTATGGTTCAAGATGATTATTAGGCATCTTCAAAAAGAAAATGAAAGCTCAAATGAGAAAAATAAAAATGACATAAAAGTAAATGCTCAAATGAGAAAAGATGAAAATAGCATGAAATATAAATGCCAAAATAAATGTGCTTAAAGTAAAAGCATAAAATAAAAGTATAAAATTAAGTTAATGTTTAATGAGTTAGAAATTAGAGGTTAGTTGAATGACCATCTTGAAACTTGCATTTGAAAACTCATTAGAAGATTGATAAAATCAAAGCCTCTCAATAACAAGTTTCATTTGTTTTTTGTCAAGTATATCATTCATTTCAAAATGTAAAGACAACAATAAATGATCAATGATGTTTAAGTGATCCAATTTGACCAAAGTTAATGATAATTCATTAGAGGGTTGATAGGGCTAAAGCCTCCTAACAATGAATCTCAAGGTTATTGGATCAAAGGGTTCAAATTAACATACCTGGGCTTACAAACATGAGATTGGGCCCAGAATGATCATTTTTCTCAAATCGGGACAAAATTTAGCGATATGTTAAGCAATCGTAATTAGACTTATATAGAAGTCGCACCTATTTTGAGGTCGGTCAATAGCAATCTATGTACCATCTGTTTTGAGAAATGATATGGAAATCATTCTCCAATAACATTTAGTACAATAAGAAGGGGATAAGATGAAGAGAGATGGGGTAAGAATTAAACCACATTTGAACCAAAAATTTAATCAAGCTATTATTAAAATCATTCATCCGTTTTTTGTGGATTTAAACTCAACACCATGGATATAATCATGTTAATAAAGCTCATGATCAAAATCTCATAGTTCAAGATCAGTAGAATATATACAAGATGAAATATATTTAAAAAATAAAGAAAAATATTTTAAAAAAAGGTTTAAAAATAGGAATAAAAGTAGAAAATAGCAACTATATTCAAAACATCCAAGTAAAATCAAACAAGGCCATAGAAAAATCATAAATGAGCTCAAGTGTTTATTTAAAATTTTTGGTAATTTTTTAAAGTCAGAAACTATTTTTAAAATCAAAAGAAATAGGCAAAAAAATCAAAAATTGTGAAAAATAGAAAAGTTAGAAATAAAAATAAAATGATGTCACCAATATTTATCAAAAGTTCATTAGATCCTTCCATATTTTTTTCTAGAATTTAAAAATTAAGAAAAGTATTTTTAAATATTTAAAACAATTCAAATAAAGTGAAAAATTATATAAAAAAATCAGAAAACAAAATAAAATTGTGAAAAAATTATAATCAGAAAGAGAAAAATCAAAAGTATTTTTCATAATTTTTTCAGATTTTTTGAACTTAAAATGAATTTTCTATGACTTTTTGAAGTTTAAAACAATTTAAACATAAAAATCAGAAATAAAAATAAAGTCAAAAAATGTGGACCAATGGATGAGAGTAAAAACACATTAGTAAACTAATCCAATGGATCAGACACGTTGTGCATATTATGGTCTTTAGTGAATAAATCATGTAATCAATTATTTAAATCATATTTGAAAAAATGCGTGGCACGCCTTCATTGGTTGATAGATGACACGTTGGTCATCTTCAACCTCCAACCAACGAATCTGCAAGTTCTAAAAACTGTAAAATTAGGACACGAGACTGGTACCATTTTCTTCGTCTCTTCAAGACGATTCCAATGGTACCTTCGCGAAAAATTTATATAAATTGTAGCTCAGTCATTTTTGAAAATAAATTCTGAAAAGGGATTTAAAATTTCATGGCCAAAACGTACTTCCAGTTGAAAACAAGTGTTGCGACTAGAATCAGGATGATGAGAGCTTCATAAAAATATCAAAGTTTGAGAGAATTGGTTAAAGAATCTACCTATTGAAGTTAGTTTGCAGAGCTCTGAAACTGGACTTGGCTATCACGATTTAGGAAGTCTTAAAGCTTAATTCTTCTTTTGTTAACTTCAGTGAGGTTCAAAGAAGGTGAATTGACAGAGAAAAATAATTGAGAAAGGTTGTAAGAGCAAATTCGAAGTTGCAGAAAATTGAGTTCAAGAGGAAGTTTGGCAGGGTGATTCTGTCTCTCTAAGCTTGAGAAAATGAATGAGGTATGATCCTCTATTTATAGGGAAGCTCATTGAATGCTCAAGCGTGTGAAATGATGAAGTTTGGAGGGAAATCGTGTGAAGTTGCAAAGAAGAAAAGTGTGACTTCTAATTTGATCAAAACTCATCCAAACCTTGCGTTTTAATATGCTAATCACTTCTGGAGGTTCACTAAACATATTTAGAAGCAAAAGCATGCGGAAAAAAATGTTTTTAGAAGCTAAATCAATGATTTCAAATTTTGACTTTTGAAGAAACTTCAGTTTCAAGTTACCAAGTTCAAAACAATGGCATTCTCAGCACAAGGAGTCTTAGGACATGATTCTTGAAGCTTTAGAAAGATGCGATCACACGATTTACAATGTGAAAAGAATGGAATTAAATGGATGCTTGAGCTGAAAATTGTGATGAGTAAAAGTTGAGAAAAAGAGGTTGACTTTTGTACTTAGAAAATTTTTATATTTTTTCTTCAAAAATGACTTATAATGTCTTGCATCCAAACATGGCCTTTCATTTGAAATTTGCTCTTGACCAAAAAAGATGGCATGAAGTAGATCTCTTGAATGACATTTTAAGACTCGAACCATTTAAAATCTCCAAAAAATGAGAAAGTTATGACTTGTTGAAATTGGCAAAAATTCATAAAATGACCTATAATATTTTGCATCCTTAGGGCATATTCCATTCATTTTCACACTTTGCACGTAAAATAAGGGTTGAATTTAACATTTTAAAGATCTATATGGAAAAATAATGGGCTAAAGGTGATAAAAATTGACTAAGTTATGATCTTTTGAATTCACATATGGGAATTTGATGATTTATTTAGAGGACTTGTAATCTTTCTTCATCATTAGGTATCTTCTTCAATAAATTTCCTTGAAACTTTTGAAGTGTTTTATTGATAACCCTTTAAGGAGAAGAATGTTTTGTTGATAACCCTTTATGGAGAAGATGTAACCTTTAGAAGTTCAAAACCATAGCCCTCTAGAGCAACAAAATGCCTTGGAAACCCTTACAATTTGGATAAACTTTCTTGTACAAATACCTTTTTTCAAGTAAATAGAAGTTATTGATAATGATAAATAGACACCATAGAAACCAAAACCACTTCCAAATCTTGAGAATTTATGGAGATATGCACTTGTGATCAATGAAACCAAAGGCTTGTCCAACTAGGTCAAACTTCTTCAATCAACCCTTGTACCTTTGAACTATTTTTGACAACTTGAGACATGATGAACCATAATAGACTTTGTCATGATATCAATTTAAAATATCTTCAAAAATTAAGTTTAAATCTCAATGAAGTTTTGTTGAAGAAGGCATGAAAATAAACTCATTGTTGTACCCCAAAATTTTCCCTCTCAATTCTCAAGGCATCTCTCACAATGATTCTCAAAATTCAAGCTTGCACAAGTACATTGGGATTTTACAGCACCAAAATTAAAAGGAAACTATCAAAAAGGGAGAAAACAGATAAAAATAACATTTTGACAAATTAAGAGGAAAATAGGTCTCCTTCGATTCAGCCCCCTTCGATTGGACTTTGCACCTCCTTCGATTGCTCAAAAGTTGCTGCTAGCGTGCCTCTTTCGTCTGGGCATGTGACTTCTTGTTGTAGGCTTCATTTGTGTCTTCCACTGCCTGCATGTTTGCTTTGAGTACCAAATTTTCTGCCACAAGTTCCCTCTAGAAGGCAAGCCTTTCGATTGGATAAGTTTGTTGCCTACATGCTTGAAATCAAAGGCCATGATCTGGTGGCCAAATGTGCCTCCTGCATACAAGCCTTCATTTGGGCATTCACCTCCTGCATATCTTTGTGTGAGCCTTCATTTGGGCATTCATCTCTGGCCATGCCTGCATGCAAGCTTCAGTTGAGCAAGGGCTTCATGCCACTTGGGTTACATCTTTCATTTGGGTATTGAAGCTTCCTTCAATTCAGAAGGAAATGATCTTCATACAAGCTTCAATTGAGTTTTTGTTTCCCTTTGAAATGGTGTCCTTCGACTCAGTAAGTAAAGGCCTCCTTTTGGTTTTCTTCAATTCAAAAAGTCAATAATCTTCTGAAAGCTTCCTTCGATTCAGAAGTTAACAACCTTCTGAAAAGTGTCATTCGATTGCACCATTCGCCCCTCACCTGTTTGCCTTGGATTCATAAGTTTTCGATTGGATGAATAGCTACCTTCCTGTGACTTTCAAATTCATCTTCATGTATGATTCGAATGCGCCTTCATATCACCTTCGAATCCATCTGTAAATCCTTCAATACGCCATAGTCCTGCATTATGACACACAACTTGGTGGTCCATTCGAAGGACTTGCCATAGATGGGGAATAATTGTTCTCTTACTTTGTAGTCTGGTCGAAGGTTTGGGGCCTTAGTTATTAAAAGCAAGAAGACTCAAAATGGCATATTCAGCTAAAAAGGGTCATTCGAAGAACACACAGTTGGTTCATTCGAAGGACACACAACTAGTGAAAACGAATGTTGTGTTGTTCTAGTCTGGTCGAAAGGTGTAGAAAGATGGAGGATTCGACTCAAAAGATCAAGTTGAACATTTAGACCCATAGGCTAGGCTACGTGTTTTCCCTTTTCAGGCCTCAAACCTATGACTCACCCTATACTTAATTCTCAAACACTTCAACACTTGTGAAATAATAAAAAAAACCAAAATCATCGTTACCTCCTTCAATTCTGAAGAACAACACATTCCAGTTTCCTTCGAATCAAGGAGCATCCCACTTATTCCTTCCTTTGAATCCAGCAAAGAAGGATATTTCACTTGTTTTTCTCTTTCGAATCCAGTGTAGAAGGCCTACCCTGGGTCTTTTCCTTTAAATCCAGAGGCATTCAAAGCAACCGCTTCAAAGTCCAGAACACGCTCCAACCTATAGCAAGGTGATGTTGGCATGGCCTTGGACCATGTTGCTATTCGAACTCAAATGAAAGAAACAGGAGACAGAAAAGTTAGAAACGAAGCCTCTGGCTTCCATACTAACCTTCATGCCAAACGAAAGGCACAACATGCTGGCCTCCAGGCCCCAAACGAAAGGAACAACATGCTGGTCTCCAGACCCCAATCGAAAGCCAAAATATGCTGGCTTCTAGGCCCCAATCGAAACTGATTCTTTCACCCCTTTTCAGGTAAGGTCGAAGAGAGCCAGAAATGGCAGAATCGAAGGGTTTGCTGCCCTAAATCGAAAGATCCATTTTTTTCTTGCTTTTACCTTATTTTTGCCTTTATATTTTCATGCAATTCAATATGGTTGTAATAGTGTAGGATTTATTTTTTGCACTATTTAATTACCTTCATATAAATGTTAAGTAATTAGGTGTGCATGGCAAGATAAAATCAACAAGTAGACAACCCAAAAATCAAAGACAAAATGCATGCAATCAAACACACTTGCACACATGCACCCTTAGGGTAATTCCACTTGTTGCCTTACAAAAATGGCCATGTTATGCATGTGGGATGTCTTAGCATAAACAAATAAAAAAAAATCATAGTCCCTCGATGACGCTATCAAAGTTTCCTTTCAAAATGATCTTAGTCCCTAAAGAAAAGTGCTAAGTCATCTCACTACATTGCTATCATGGTCATACGATGACCCAAACTCCCGTCCCTTCACATCCAACGATGGGACTTCTTATCAAATCAATGGTAGGGTAGAAACATCTAAAGGAGGAGGAAAAACACATTTAAAACCTTTTGAGTAGGTAGATTACTTTTAGTTACTTGCTCAATTTCAAAACAAGCATCCTTGCTATTTTTAAAACAATCACATACATCTTTCCAAAACTTGAAATATTTTCAAAAGCTCAACACTTTGCATACATTCTTACGAACAAGAATCATTGCAATGTTCGCCTAAACGATGGCACCTTTTCAAAATACTTTCAAAACCACACAAAAGCATAATTTTCAAACAAAAGCAAGTGATATATCAAGTAACTAAGAGCCCATGGAAAACCATGGATGGAAAGGGTGCTAATACCTTCCCTTTTCATAATCTACCCCCCGAACTCAAGAAAACATCTCGAAAGGTCTTTCCTGTGCTTTTTCACCTTTCCTTATTGGATAAAAGAAAAGTCGATGGCGACTCTTGCTAAACCGCAACATTTTGCAAAAACAAACGCAAAACCCCAAGTCAGTTCTCCCACCGTATCATAGAACTGGCGACTCTGCTGGGGACGAGTCTTCAAAACTGGGGTTACCTTAGGGTTAGATCATATTTACTTGCTTACATTATTTGATTGCTTGCTTTATATTTTGGTTCCTTGTTTGGGTTTGTTTTAAATCCTACACCCGAATTTGGGGGATACTTTTTTAGGTAAGTAGCAATAAACTATGAGGGAACTGTGTGGGGTATACCGACATGGTTGAAGCAGTAGCTACGTTGATGTGGCACTTTGGTTAGTACCGGTAACCCTTGAGTCAGTCAAGGAGAGTACGGAGCCGCCGCATGGTGTCATAAAGCATCAACTGACCTTAGAACCTTACTTGACCAACTTGGCCATTAGGACGTAGTGAGATGATCGGCTTTGTTGCAGTCTGAAGTTGGTTGATACTCGATGCTACGCTCATTGAGGTTTGACTCTTGAGTTCTTTTTGGTTGCGAGTCAATCGCTTATTGAACAAAACTTGGGGGAAAGATCTGTGATATTGAGATCCCTTAGAACCCGGTTACTTTTAACTAGGACAGGTTGAGCCAACTAAATCTTCAAGAGGGTACTTACCTGAAACCCCATGCAAGCCTAAAATGAGGACTTGCTTGCTTTGTATATGCACTTGTACATAACATCATAAACATCATAAACATCACTAACCATTTTAAGGATTTTTGGATTTATCTTTGTTCTATTTTGTAGGACATGGCCTCCGCTCGTAGGAGCACTATCCAAGTCAGTCTTGTGAGGATACTTCCACAACTCAAGGATTTAGTATCAAGGGTCCCTGAAGATTCCCCATTCACCAAAAGACATGGAAGACTCCTTGGTTTGGTTACCTCAAGTATTGAAGAAGATATGGTAAAGGTGCTTGTCCAATTCTTCGACCCTTTGCATCATTGCTTCACTTTTTCTGATTACCAACTTGTGCCAACTTTGGAAGAATTTTCTCAACTCATGGGGATCCCTATTCTTAATCAGTTACCTCTCAACGGTATTGAAAGAGACCCTAAACCTGAGGAAATTGCTCGAGCTCTACATTTGCAACCATCTGACATAGTAGCAAATTGGGTAACAATGAGTGGTGTTAAAGGGTTACTAGCAAAGTTTTTGTTGGAGAAGGCTCAAGAGTGTTGGAATACTTTGGATCTACAAGCCTTCAAGGAAATTCTGGCTCTTCTCATCTATGGATTGGTACTACTTCCAAATCCTGACCAATTTATAAATGTGAATGCAATTAAGGTTTTCATATCTCGTAATCCGGTGCCTACATTGCTTGGAGACATATTGCATTCTCTTCACTCTCGCACTTTGAAAAAAAGGGGGACTTTGATGTGTTGCACTCCTTTGTTGGCTAGGTGGTTTATTTCACACCTACCTCGATCCGTGGTGAAGAATGAACAAGGTATGAGATGGTCTAAAAGATTGATGTCACTTTCGCATGCTGATATCTGTTGGTATTATCGCTCCTTAGAAGACATTACCATCATTGACCGCTGTGGGGAATTCCCTAATGTCCCTCTACTTGGCATTAGGGGAGGCATTACTTACAATCCTTGTTTAGCTTTGCAACAATTTGGATATGCTAGAAGAGATGGCCCTCATGAAGTACTCATCCAAGGAATTGCTTTTAACTACGAAAGCGATACCCAAGGTTACCGTTAAAGATTTATACGAGCTTGGGGTATGGTTAACAAAGTTGATAGCAATACATTGGGGCGTAATAATTCCATTCCTTTGGAACCTTATCTTAAATGGGTAAGGGCTTGCGCTTAAAGTCTCAAGATGCCTTATGAAGCCATCTTACCTGTTATCATGGAGCCAGTAGTCGAGGGAGACATTCCACATACGATCCTATATCCTGATATGCCTACTTCTCTTGAAGATTTGCAAAACGCTTGGATTCAGTTAAAAGGAGAGTGAGACACCTTCGAAGCTAAGTTCTATGAAAGTGAGAAGAAGATATTGGAGCTTACAAGGGAACTTCATGAAGAAAGGAGCTTATACACCTACATTGCGCCAAAGAAGATGCGCACAACTTTTCTGTCTTAGGAGTTTACTTTATGCTTATTTCTGTTGTTGTAAGCCCAAGAGGCATGTTTGTATTCAAATCAAGATTTCTTTAATGCAAGTTAACGTTTGTTCACTCTTTGTCTTTACAAATTTAAATTCTTTAAATCCTTGAAATCATTTGCATACTGCATATTCATGCATCATGACATGACAGGCGTCCGCATAACATGTTTCCTTATCTCTCCGCTATTTATTTCAGCAAGATGGATCTAGAGAAAACTGTGACGGAACTCCAAGCTCAGAATTCTAAATTTTAGGAAGCTTTACTCGCCCTGGCCAAGGGGCAGCAGGATATGATGGCCTTGTTGGCCGCAAAGAAAAAGCCAAAGAAGAAAGCTCTACTCAACATGGGTAAAAGGTTTAAGGAGACAATCCGTCAAATTCCAATAGAGGAAGATTCATCCGAAGAGGACAAGAACCAAATTGGTGAGGTCAAGAGTACTCAGGCCGACTGTATCAATGACCAAGAATCTGATGATGATTATTTCAATGAACAATATCCACCCGCAGACATTAAATATAAGCTGCTAGAAGACAGATTGAAAGCAGTTGAAATCCAAGCTATTCCCGGTTTGAATTTTGACGATTTGGGCTTCATCTCTGGGGTAGTCATTCCCCATAAGTTCAAAATACCAACCTTTGCAAAATACGATGGGGTTTCTTGTCCAAAGCTCCATTTTAAGTCCTATGTGCGCAAGATACAACCGAACACTGCTGATAAAAAACTATGGATTCACTTTTTCGAAGAGAGTCTGGCTGGAATACAACTTGAATGGTTTTATCAGTTGGATGGCTCTCGCATCAATACCTGGGAGGGTCTAGCTACTTCCTTCTACCATCAACATCAGTACAACACCGACTTGGCGCCGACGAGGGTTCAATTGCATGGTATGACTATGGGGAAGGATGAGGGATTTAAGGAATATGCGCAGGAGTGGAGAGACCTTTCAAGTAGGGTCCGACTTCCCTTGACTGATAGGGAACACATTGACATGTTCATGAGCACATTATCTGGTCCTTTCGTTAATCTGTTGGTTGGCTGCTCTTCTTCTGGTTTCAGCGAATTAATCCTAACTGGTGAGAGAGTAGAAAGTGGCATTAAGAGTAGAAAGATCTTTGTGGCATCTAATTCTACTCCGAATCCTGTAAAGAAACCTTTTGTCGCAAAGAAAGAAGTTAATGATGTGTATAGAGAAAAGGCCTATACCAAAATGAATAATCATCCGTCTGTCAATGTTGTCCGAATCTCCAATCTGACTGCTACTCAAAGACCATCTACCAATCATTAATAGGTTGAAGCTCCAAGAAGACAGTTCACATGGTTAGGCATGTCATTATCTCAAGCCCTTCAACATCTGCTCAGGGCCAATTTAGTGACATTACAGGATCCTTCTGCCAACCCTGACACCTCGTCACCGAGATATAATCCAAATGCAAAGTGTGCTTATCATTCAAACAGCCCAGGGCATAATACTGATCAGTGTTGGGCTCTGAAGAACAAAATCCAGGATTTAATTGACAACAAGACTATTGAATTTGATCCTCCTCCAACGCCAAATGTAATTACCGCTTCAATGTCAAAGCACGACAAAGGTGTTAATGTTGTCGAAGATACAACTTTCATTGCCTCTATCAAAGGGTTAACTAGTCCATTGAATGTAATCAAGAGCAATCTGTTGAAAGCTGGGACTTTCCCCGACTGTGAAAAAGATTGTGTGGGCTGTATGAGACAATCTGATG
The DNA here is from genome assembly GCA_948472305.1 of Vicia faba. Taxonomy (NCBI): domain Eukaryota; kingdom Viridiplantae; phylum Streptophyta; class Magnoliopsida; order Fabales; family Fabaceae; genus Vicia; species Vicia faba. The sequence goes on from OX451739.1 coordinate 727,034,801, forward strand.
GGTGTGAAAAACTGAGGAAAGTTATACAACGCCTAATGGATAGCCGCGAAATTCTATTCAAAAAGAATCCTGCCATTAAAAATTCAGTCGACAAATCTGAAGACTTGGCCATCATAACAATTTCAAACAAACCTCTTAGGATCTCATCCAAAGGTCCTATCAGGATTTCAAACGAACCAATCATTGCTCCTCTCATAATCAGTGTTGCCGGACTCGTTCCATACACCTCTGATAAAGCGGTACCATGGAATTATGGTGTCGAGGTTTATTACCATGGGGTAAAACAAGATTCTTAGATTGATGATAATAAAGCGGGTGTTACTAATATTATTGGTTCTAGTAAAGTCACAAGAACAGGAAGAGTCTTTTCCCATGATATCTCACCACCAACCACTACCGCAGTTCCAATCCGCATAACCAACGGCAATGCTGGTGCCAATACTAGAGGGAAAAAGAAAGAAAGTGAGCCTTCCAGGGAAGAGGCACTTGCTAAAAAGACTGTTATGGAAGAACCATCCACTCAAGAGATGGAGGAGATTCTGAAAATCATCAAGAAAAGCGACTACAAAATAGTAGAGCAGTTGGGACAAACCCCTTCTAAAATATCAATGTTGTCCCTATTGCTATGTTCCGACGCCCATGCACAAGCTTTGATTAAGTTCTTGAAAAAGGCTCACGTGACTCAAGAAACCACACCCGAACATTTTGAGAGATGCGTAGCAAGTCTGACAACTGACAATGGTTTGGGGTTCTCCGATGCAGATTTAACTCCCATGGGAAAGAATCACAATAAAGCCTTGCATGTTTCTATTGAATGTAAGGCGACCACTCTGGCACATGTTTTGGTGGACACAGGCTCATATTTAAACGTGTTACCTAAAGGCGCTTTAGATCGGATAGACTGTGAAGGTTTGTGTTGTACCCCAAAATTTTCCCTCCCATATTCCTCAAGATATGTCAAGAATCATCTCCAAATGGTTCAAAATGGCTCAAGGGTTAGACAGTCAAACCATCTCCTAAGGAAGTCAATTCAAAATTAGGGTTTTGGTTCTTTCAAGGAATTTAGAGTTTTCAATGGTTCAATCAAGTCTCATAGGCCTATATACATTCTCAAGCACCTACATGCCAAGTTTCAAGACTCACAGTGCCAGTTTGCACAGTCAAAAGCTCCATTTGATCTACAGTCAACTACAAGGGCAAAATGGTCATTTTGCAGTCAAAAGTCATAATTCTTGGTCAACATCTTATTTTTGAGTTCACAATCATCATTTGATCAAGTCTTGATCATAATCCCACAAGAATAGCTCAAAAATCATCAAGATGCAAAAGTTACTATTTTTGGACAGTAGAAAAGTCAACTGTACTTTGACCAGGGCATAACTCTTTCATGGTTTATCAGAAAAATTCCATCCAAAGCTCATTTAGAAGAGGATGCAATTTCCTACAGTCCATCTTCACACCCCAAGATCAAGAAATGCACTCACAAAAAGATATGAATTTTTACATTATAGGTCAAAGTCAATAAAAGTACACTTTGAGTCAAAGGCCATAACTTGAGATTGGTAAATCCAAATGACATGGGACCAAAAGCATTGGTTAGAGGACTTCAAGGGCTTTCCAAAATGTCCAAGAACATGGTCATATGATCAAAATTGAGCAAGTTATGCATTGGAGAAGTTGGGCAATTTTCATGAATTTGCAAAAGTCAACTTTGCTCAAAACACCTTCTTTTTGCTAATGGGCCTCAAATATCTCTTTGAAACTTCAACCATGACCTATGCACGACCCACCAAGTTAAATTGGATTTATTTTCTTAAATTTATTGATTAAATGGATTTTTAATACATATTAATTCATTTAATTAATTTAAATTATAAGAAAATAGAAGATTTGATTCTTAAATCTATTTGTGAACCAAATGTGATCCAAATATGCTGACCAAGCAATGCCAATTCGTGCACAAGCTAAAAGATACAAAAATATCCAATTTTGGCAACTTGTTCAATCATGAAAAATCAAGAATATTTGATTTATCAATCAAAGATTTAATCTTCAATGCACATGGGTATGGGTCCAAATTTTGACCTAAAATGATTCCCTTATATGCAAGCAAGCCAAGCATAACCTAATTCACGACTGAAGGACTGTAGAACGGCCATACCAATTTCAAGAAATTTAAAGAAAAATCAAAACTTGTTCTTGCAATCTAGGCCAATTCAAGGTGCCTTGTCCATCCAAACACATTGCAGGAGGTACCAGGAGTGATTTGCAATCAAATTCAAGCACCAAAGATCAAGGAATCACGAAATACCATCTCACGGTTTTCACTTCTGATTCAAAATCGTATCTCTTAATTCATATGCATTTGACATGTTTTTGTGATTGATTTGTGTTGCTAGAGATTATACAAAGCTAATGGAATGAATTAATTGGACCATAGTGCCCTAAACCTAGAGATGCCATGATCGAATTTCTAGGGTTTTCAAGCTTTCAAATAGGGCTTTCCAAACCAGGAATAATTGGAACCAATGGGATACATGGTTGAATTCGTGAGACCAAGACGATTCCAACACATACCTCGCGAAATATTTCTTTTTGCTTTGTGTCTATTCGCTATTTTTCGTGCAGGAGATAGTGGAGGTTAAAAACCCCCGCTATTTGATTCTGTTTTGTGCAGAACCAAGGTTGAAGACAATGACGTGTTGTCATCTGGTTCGTGTGTTTGAATTACGCGCTTTATTTTTTTTGTTTACAGCATATTAGTTGTTTTTACATATAATATCCATTATTTATTCTAACAACAAAGACACGCGCTAGTTGAGTTGGCAAGCAGGTGAATGAAAAAGCCATTGGGACCTGGGTTCGAATCCCAGGTCCCCCAAAATCTTGTTTATTTTTCCCCTTCAGGTGTTCCTGTGCAGTTTGCAAAGGGAGGTCCACCATACACTTCAAATCTCAGTGCGCCAGATGTCTCCAAACCTAAATCCAATGGTCATGAATGAAGGATCATCATACTCCCTAGTCAATGCATGCGCGTGAGATCCTGGAAAGTCAATGAGGCTGAAGCATAATGGGCCTGGGAATTGCAAAATACACCACAAAATTGGGCCCAACACCCCCTTCATGAGTTTATTTCTTTTCCTTTCTTTTTTATTTTTTTATTTCATTTAATTATTTTTATAATTATTATTTATACCACTAACAAATTAATATTTTTTTCCCTAATAAAATCAGAAAACAAAAAATATAATATTTTTATTTATTAAAATTAATTTCACTATTTCATTATTTTTGTAAATAAATAACTTAATTAATTTAGTTTCTAATTAGGCATAAGTTTAAAATTTTTGCAATAAATTAAAATTAATTAGAATTAGGTTTTTAATATATTTAATCATCTTATTTTTATTTCCTTAAACATTCAAAAACCCAAAAAAATATCTTTTTTTATTTTATTAATTAATTAATTTAGGTTTAATTTCATTTAGTTCAAAAATAATATAAAAATCTCTTTCTTTCCAAAAAGGGTCAAAACCCTAAAGCTCTCCGATTCAATTTTTCTCGCGCGTATTATTTTTTATTCATATTCCATATAATTGTAATTGTTCCGAGGATGTAATAGCTTTAACTTAGGGCTTTTTACCACTTTTATTTATTTTCCGTATTTACTTTTTCAAGGGTTTGTTTTTGGCGATGTAAATACCCGACGCCTTGTAATAGCTTAGTTTTATTTTCCGCAACCATTAACTGTTAGATGTATGAATAATAGGCTATGCATGACAAGATCTATCTTAACTTAAAAATCAATCGTAACTCACCATAACATGTACAAAGATAACATAACTGAAAATTGACACATTTGCACATGCCACTCCTAGGGTACGCCTCACTTGGTTGCCTCGACGTGGTCATTGAGTATAGGAAGTTTTAGAGGTCGCCCTCTTGTCCAAAGATCAAATTTGCCTCGAAACGGTTGCCTCGATAAAAAATGATCTAAGACATTAGGGTTACCGCTAAGGCGTCCTAACATTGCTTTAGTGACCACATGTCCCTTAATCGAATTGACCCGAAAACTCCAATGATGGTGCTACCTACTCCTCAATAGTGGGATAGCACTGTCTAAAGGATATTTACACAGTTTAATTCCTTTTGAGTAGGTAGAGGTTCTTAGGTACTTGCTCTTTCAAAACAAAACAAAGTTTTCGCACTTACACTTTCCAAACAAAGTTTTCAAAAACACTTCATACACTCTTGAGGACAGAAACAAGAGTTAAATCGAAGTTTTCAAACAAAACTTTTTTCAAAACCCACGAACACAAGAAAAGCAAAACTTTTTGAAAACACAGTGAGCAAGTACCTAAGAGCCCGTGGATAACCACGGATAGAAAGGGTGCTAACACCTTCCCTTTCTATAATCTACCTTCTGAACCCGAGAAACATCTCTAAAAGGAATTTTTCTATGCTTTTGTCCTTTCCTTGTTGGATAAAACAAAAGACGGTGGCGACTCTCGCTTACCGCGACATTTTGCGAAACGCAAACGCGAACCAGCATTTCAAAACAGTCAGTTCTATTTCCACCGATCACAGAACTGGCGACTCTGCTGGGGATATAATAAGTGAGGTGTACCTTAGGATTAGATCACTTGTGTTTTCAATTGTATGCTTTGTATGCTTTAAAATTTGTGGGCTTGTATCGGAGTTTTATAGATCCTAACCCAGATCTGGGGGTACCCTTTTTTAGGTAAGTAGCAATAAACTGTGAGGGATCTGTACGGTGTAGACTAACACGGATGAAGCAGTAGCTACGTTGGTGTGACACCTTGGTCTGTACCGATATCCCTTGTGTTGGAACGAGGAGAATATGGGTCTTCTGAGGAGTCATTAAGCACCAACTGACCTTAGAACCTTAAATTGACCAACTTGGCCATAGAACAGTAGCAGTATGCTACACTCATTGAGACTAAACTCTCGCGATGGTTCCGGCCGCAAGAAAAGGTTGCCAAACTGGAATTATGACCGATTGAGGGTAGTCAGTGATATTGAGATCCTCTAGAACCTGATTACTATTTTTAGGATAGGTCTTAACCAACTGAACTGAAAGAGGGTAGTACCTAAACTTCATGCCAGCCTGAAATCTAAGGGCTCTTCTGTGTGACTTGTGTGCCTTTACCATGTTTGCCTTTTGTGAATACTTGTGGTGTGCCTTTACCATGACATCATAACATCTTAACATTGCATACATCCTGCATAAGGACTAACCCATTTCAAAGACAAGAAGGTTTCATCTTTGCTCTGTTTTGCAGGACATCATGATGCCCATGCGCAGGAATACTATTCGGCTCAACTTTGTTCAACCACCTACTTTGCTTAAAGAGTTGGTTGTCAGGATTCTAGACACTACTTCCTTCATCAGGAGGCATGGTTCTCTTCTCGGTTTAGTCACCTCAAAGTGGGACCAACAAATGATGAGTGTCCTAGTCCAGTATTATGATCCGCTATACCATTGCTTCACCTTTCAAGATTTCCAGCTGGTCCCTACCCTGGAAGAATTCTCTGAGTTGCTTGGTATCTCTGTTTTGGAGCAGACTCCATTTACTGGTTGGGAAAAGACTCTCAGGCCTGAAGAGATTGCTGCAGCCCTTCACTTGACCAAAGAAGAGGTAATGGCTAACTGGGAGACTAGAAGTGGAGTTAAGGGCTTTTTGGCTAAGTTTCTGGTTGGCAAAGCTAATTGTTTCTGGGATGACTTAGACTTCAAAGCGTACGAGGACATTCTGGCTCTCTTAATCTATGGTCTGGTATTGTTTTCAAACCCTGACACCTTTGTTGATGTTAATGCCATTCGAATCTTCATCTCTCGAAACCCTGTACCCACTCTCTTGGGTGATATCCTTCATCAGCTCTATGCTCGTACCGCCTGAAAGCGGGGAACTTTGATGTGATGTGCTCCTTTATTGTCGAGGTGGTTTATTTCGCACCTCTCTAAGTCCGTACTGAAGAACAAAGAAGGAAGGGGATGGGCTCATAGGGTAGTGTCTCTTACTAATGATGACCTTATTTGGACTCTCAAAGGCTTGGATGAGGTGGTTGTCATTGATCGTTGTGGAGAGTATCCTAATGTTCCATTGATTGGAACCCATGGAGGAATATCTTATAACCCATGTTTAGCTCTCCGTCAGTTTGGAAGATCCAGAAGAGAAGGGCCTCATGAGATGTTGATACCTCATATCATCTTTGATTTTTAGGGAGATAGCAACGAGCTGCGTCGCAGATTCATCAGGGCTTGGGATAGAGTTCACAAATCTGACCCACATGAGTTGGGAACAAAGACTTCTCTACCAATGGAGTCATATTTCAGATGGGTCCGCATCCGTGCCCAACAGTTAGGTATGCCATACGAAGCTGTCAGGCCTATTACTCTTGAAGTTGCTGATAAAGACGGGGTTCCTCCAACTATTCTCCATCCTCATACACCCACTGATGTTGGCACACTAAAGAGGTCTTGGGCGCAACTGCAGGAAGAACGGGACTCTTATCGGGAGAGGTTCAATGAACAAGAACAGAAGATCCAGAAGCTGACTAAGCAATTGGAGAACGAGCGGATCCTGAATGATTATATCCGCACTGAGAAGAAGAGGCCATGGGAACATTGACGGACCTTTGAGGATTTCTTTTATGGTTTTATTTACTTTTCAGTATTTCCATTCTTGTACCGCCTAAGGGCAATTTGTTGAACAATTTAAATTCCGAAGTTAAATCTAATAAAGTGTGTTTCCTTTCTTGTCTACAAATTTGAATCCCGATTGTCTTTGAAAACATAAATCATACTCATTTCATCGTATGCACTGCATAAACAGGTACCCTTTTACAGGTCACTTATCTTCTTCGCTGTTTATTTCAGCAATCATCATGTCTACCGAACCTTCCACTGAGCAAGCTATCAAGGCCCTCCAGGCCCAGAATTCCCAGTTTCAAGAGTTGGTTATGAGTCTAGCCAAGGGTCAACAGGATTTGAAGACCCTAATTCTGAAAGAGAGGAAGAAGAAGAAGAAGAGGACCGTCCTGTTCAACACTGGACGCAGGTTCGGAAATAGATTGCAGAATGAGGTTGATCTGACCACCTCATCTGGAGGGAAAGACAGTCCACAAGAGAGAAGGGTTCCTAGCCCCGTAGTCTCCGACAACGAGACGGATTATGATGAAGAACAGTATCCTCCTGCTGAGGATAGGTACAAACAGTTGGAGGACCTCTTGAGCGCTATGGAGATACAGAACATTCCCGGTCTGGACTTCGGAGACCTAGGTCTATCCTCTGTAGTGGTGATTCCCCATAAATTCAAGGCACCTGCCTTCGCCAAGTATGACGGAGCTTCCTGTCCAAAGCTGCACCTCCGGTCATATGTAAGGAAGATCCAGCCTTACACAACTGATAAGAATTTGTGGATCCATTTCTTTCAGGACAGTCTTTCAGGGACTCAGCTTGAGTGGTTCTATCAGCTGGATGGAGCCAGTATCCGTAACTGGGAAGATTTGGCTACTGCGTTCTATAAGCAGTATCAATATAATTCTGACCTCGCTCCTACGCGCACCCAACTCCAGGGTATGTCAATAGGGACGGGTGAAGGATTTAAAGAGTATGCTCAAAAATGGAGAGATCTTGTCGGAAGGGTGCAGCCACCTTTAACTGATCGTGAACTTGTTGATATGTTTTTAGGGACCTTGTCTGGTCCATTCTTTAACCATTTGATTGGAAACTCTTCAGCCGAGTTTACAGACCTTATCTTGACTGGCGAGAGGATTGAAGCTGGTATCAAGGCTGGGAAGATACAGAAGGGTGCCTCGTCGAGCACTGAGAAGAAGCCGTTCAAGAAAGAATCCAACACTGTCTACGGTCCAAGGAGACAGAATAGGTCTGAACACCTCCAAGCTATCAACGCAGTTGTTATTTCGAAACCTGCCGGTGCTCCTCAGTATCACAACCAACAAAGGGGCGAGAGACCTCGAAGGCAGTTCACTCGTCTCAGCATGACCTTGTCCCAGATATTGCCGCAGTTACCGACGACCAATCTGGTGACTCTAAAAGAAGCTCCGAAGATTTCAAACACAACATCCCCAAAGTACAATCCTAACTCCCGCTGTGCTTATCACTCTGACAGCCCGGGGCATAATACAGATGATTGTTGGGCTTTGAAGAATAAGGTTCAGGACCTAATCGATGCAAAGGAGATTGAGTTCGAGGCGCCCGAGAGGCCTAATGTTGTGACTGCTCCCATGCCCAAACATGGAGTAAATGTTGTAGAGGAAGACTTATTTGTAGCCTCTGTGAATGATATTGTTACCCCGCTAATGACCGTCAAGAGGAACATGTTGCTAGCCGGTTTATTTCCGGGATGTAGTGAAGGTTGCCATCTGTGTTCTGTTTCACCTATTGGTTGCCCGTATTTGAAGTCAGGCATCCAAAACCAGATGGATAACAAGGAGATCCTGTTTGAGAAGATTGTTGTTCCTGCCACCCCTACTGAAGAAGTTTCCATTATTACCATTTTCAACAATTCTCCCAAGGCTCCCTCGAGGAAGCCTGTCAGAATTATGTTTTATCCGAAGATTGCACCCATAATCATCACTGTTCCGGGGCCTACTCCCTACACCTCTGACAAAGCTGTCCCTTGGCACTATGGGCCAGATGTTTATGTTCTTGGAGTTAATCAAGAGTTTGATACTAATACCGGCGTCAACAACATTACCGGGCCTGCTAAAGTCACCCGCAGTGGTAGACTTTTCTCACCCGATATTGCGCCACCAACTGTCCGAATACCTATTGTCATCACACCTGCAATTGTGCCTAATTCCATTCCTGATCAAGTTCTTAGTTCTACCCCTGTTGCCGAATCATCTGACGCTCGGGGCAAAGAGATCTCCACTGATACGCCTGCCCAGACGGAGGCGCCAAAGACAACCACTGTTGAAGCTTCCAAACAGGAGATGGAAGAGATTCTGAAGATTATTAAGAAGAGTGATTATAATGTAGTTGAGCAACTGGGGCAAACCCCATCCAAGATTTCTATGTCATCACTATTGTTATGTTCAGAGGCCCATGCCAAGGCTCTGATTACCTTCCTGAAGACGGCCCACGTGCCACAAGAGACATCAGCGGATCATTTTACCGATTGTGTGGCCAATTTAACTGCTGATGATAGTTTGGGTTTCTCCGACGCTGATCTAACTACTAAAGGGAAGAACCATAACGATGCCATGTATGTCTCCATTGAATGCAGGGGCACTACTCTTGCACATTCGTTGGTTGACACTGGTTCCTCATTGAACGTCTTGCCCAAGAAAGCTCTAGACAGGTTGGATTGCGAAGGGTTGGAGCTAAATCCAAGTAACATTGTTGTTCGGGCCTTTGATGGGTCTAAGAGGATGGTGCATGGTGAAGTCGATATTCCAATTAGAGTTGGTTCTAAGGTCTTCGACTTTACATTCTACGTGATGGACATTCGACCTTCCTATTCTTGTTTGCTGAGTCGTCCATGGATCCATAAAGCTGGAGCTGTGACCTCCACACTCCATCAGAAGCTGAAGTACCCGGTCAGAGGGAAGATTGTGACAGTATAGGGGGAGGAAGAATACATGGTCAGCCACCTCAACTCGTTCCGGTACATAGAAATGGATGGGGAGTTCATTGAGACCCCATTTCAACACTTTGAAGAAGTTCCTCAGACACTGGCATCAGCTGAGACTGTGGTTGAAGATTCTCCTTTGAAGATGGCTTCCTTAAAAGATGCCCGGGCTGTTATCGAGAAGGGTGAGTATGCAAACTGGGGCCGACTTCTTGATTTCACTCAAAAGACTGACAAGTTTGGTTTGGGTTTCACTGCAGAAGCTCAAAGGGCTGTTCGTAGTACAAGGATTGGAAGACCTCCTGTGTTCATCAGCAACTCAGGAGTAAATTCCATCGAAGATGACGTGGAGGAATCTGAATTCGACAGCTGGATCTACCCTACGACCAACGGTGGACCAAACAACTGGACAGCAAAGGACTTCGTCCCTATTACTTTTGTTACTCAGTAATGAACTCTTTTGTTTTGAATTTGTAACAGACAATATTGTGAAACTTTATGGCCCGGTGTCTTACCCGGGGCACCGTGGCTTCATTTGTGAGGGCTTTTGTGTGCCATTTTCATATATCATTAATAAAAGCATTGGACGTTTTTTTTTGCATTTCAAATCTTACGCTCCTTGTCTTTCTTTATTATATATTGCAAAATAGCTATTTTACACACACTCACATATACAAGTCTCAATCCACTCTGGATCTCACTGGTAACGGCTCTGCTACTGTCAGTTATAACTTCGAAAATCCGATCAACTTAGCCGAAGACGAAGGTGAAGATGATTGCGAAGTGCCGGGTGAGCTTGCAAGACTGCTACTGCAAGAAGAGAGGTCCATTCAGCCACATGAAGAGCCGGTGGAAACGGTGAATCTGGGTACCGAGACAGACAGGAAGGAAGTCAAGATTGGTGCAAATCTGGAGCTTAGTGTGAAACAACGGTTGATTCAGATGCTGCATGACTACGTGGAAATCTTTTCCTGGTCTTACGAAGATATGCCCGGGTTGGATACCGACATTGTGGTTCATCGCCTGCCTACCAAGGAAGAATTCCCTCCCATAAAACAGAAGGTTCGCCGTATGCGCCCAGAGATGTCCGAGAAAATCAAGGCTGAGGTTATGAAACAATTTGACGCCGGTTTTATAGCAGTGACTTCTTACCCCCAGTGGGTTGCCAATGTGGTTCTGGTACCGAAGAAAGATGGTAAGGTCCGAATGTGTGTTGACTACAGGGATTTGAACAGGGCGAGCCCTAAGGATGACTTCCCTCTTCCTCACATCGATGTTCTGGTTGACAACACTGCTCAGCATAAGGTATTCTCCTTCATGGACGGTTTCTCCGGTTATAATCAGATAAAGATGGCTCCCGAAGACATGGAGAAGACCACTTTTGTTACTTAGTGGGGTACCTTTTGCTACAAGGTCATGCCTTTTGGGTTGAAAAATGTTGGGGCAACGTATCAACGTGCCATGGTTGCTCTGTTTCATGATATGATCCATCATGAGATTGAAGTATACGTCGACGATATGATTGCAAGGTCCCAAACTAAGGAGGAACACCTTGACCATCTACGGAAGTTGTTCGACCGGTTGAAGTTGTACAAGCTGAGATTAAACCCGAACAAGTGCACCTTCGGGGTGAGATCTGGAAAACTACTAGGTTTCGTCGTAAGCGACAAAGGTATTCAAGTGGACCCTGCCAAAGTGAAAGCCATACAAGAGATGCCAGCTCCCAAGACAGAGAAAGAGGTCAGAGGCTTTCTAGGACGGTTGAACTACATTGCCCGATTCATCTCGCACCTAACTGCCACTTGTGAACCAATCTTCAAGCTACTTAAGAAGGATCAAGTAGTACGTTGGAACGACGAATGTCAGACCGCTTTCAAAAGAATCAAAGAGTATCTCCAAGAGCCACCCATTCTTATGCCACCGGTTGAAGGGAGACCTCTAATCTTGTACTTGACAGTACTTGACAATTCAATGGGGTGTGTGCTGGGTCAGCATGACGAGTCTGGCCGAAAAGAGCATGCTATTTATTACCTTAGCAAAAAGTTTACCGATTGTGAGACCCGATACTCACTGCTCGAGAAAATTTTTTGCGCTTTGGCATGGGCTGCTCGCCGGCTGAGACAGTATATGCTGACTCACACTACTCTATTGATTTCAAAAATGGATCCAATCAAATATATCTTCGAAAGCCTGCCTTGTCTGGAAGAATAGCAAGATGGCAGATGATCTTGACTGAGTATGACATCCAGTACACGACTCAAAAGGCAATCAAGGGAAGTGTGTTGGCAGACCATTTGGTACATCAGGCAGTGGATGATTACCAGTCTATGAACTTTGAATTTCCAGACGAGAATATCATGGTAGTAACTGATTGCGAGATACCTGGACCGGATGAAGGACCTGAGGAAGGATCCTGATGGTCTATACACTTTGATGGAGCCTCAAACGCTTTGGGTAATGGCATAGGCGCTGTGATCATATCGCCTAAAGGCTCACATACTCCACTTACCGCCCGACTATGTTTTAACTGCACCAACAATATGGCGGAGTATGAAGCATGCATCATGGGTCTTCGAGCCGCAATTGACCTAAGGATCAAGTTTCTGAGTGTCTTCGGAGATTCCTCTCTCGTGATCAGTCAGATCAAAGGAGAATGGGATACGAAACACCCAAATCTTATTCCTTATAAGGAGTATGTATTGACGTTACTTCCCCACTTCGAGGAAATAACCTTTGAACACTTCTTAAGAGAGGAAAATCAGTTGGCGAACGCGCTAGCTACAATGTCTTCTATGTTCAAAGTCAAATGGGACAACGAGGCTCCCCGGATCATTATTTGGAAATTGGATGAACCTGCATATTATTGTGATCTTGAGACCGAAGAGGTAACAAAAAAGCCTTGGTATCATGAAGTGAAGAGGTACCTTGAAGCTCAAGAATACCCCGAGGGCGTGTCTGTTAATGACAAGAAGTTTCTGAGAAGGTTCGCGGCAAAGTTCTTCATCAGCAATGGCATTCTTTACAAACATAACCATGATTCAACCTTACTGCGTTGTGTGGATAAGATTGAAGCAGAAAGGATAATGGCAGAGCTGCATGAAGGTACCTTTGGAACTCATTCCAGTGGACATACCATGGCAAAGAAAATCCTTCTGGAAGGATATTACTGGTCCACAATGGAAGCCGACTGTTATCAGCATTCTCGGACATGTCACAAGTGTCAGATCTATGCTGATAAGGTGCACATTCCTCCAGTTCCTTTGAACGTCTTGACAGCACCTTGGCCTTTTGTAATGTGGGGCATTGATATGATCGGCAAGATCAGACCTACGGCATCCAACGGGCATCGTTTCATCCTGGTAGCAATTGATTACTTTACGAAGTGGGTTGAAGCATCTTCCTTTGCCACCGTAACCAAGAATGTCGTGGCACGGTTCATTCGGCACAACCTGATCTGACGATACGGTGTATCAGAGAGGATCATTACGGATAATGGTACCAATCTTAACAACAAGATGATCACTGAGCTCTGCGAGCAATTCAAGATGCAGCACCACAACTCTTCTCCTTACCGGTCGAAGATGAATGGGGCTGTAGAAGCGGCTAATAAGAACATTAAGAAGATTGTGCAGAAGATGACAGTGACCTACAAAGATTGGCACGAGATGTTACCATTTGCTCTTCATGGGTACCGTACCTCAGCACGGACGTCAACAGGGGCAACACCCTACTCCTTGGTATACGGAATGGAGGCAGTCCTTCCCATTGAAGTTCTGATACCCTCTCTTCGGATCATGAAGGATGCGGGTTTAAGCAAAGACGACTGGATCCAGACCCGGCTTGATCAACTAAACCTAATCGACAAAAAGATACTCACTGCTATTTGTCATGGTCAGACGTACCAAAAATGGATGATCAAGGCATTTAACAAGAAAGTCAGACGACAAGAGTATCAAGTCGGGGACCTGGTAATCAAGCACATCATTCTACCTCAAGGTGATCCCAGGGGCAAATGGACCCCTACGTACGAAGGGCCATTTGTGGTTAAGAACATCTTCTCAGGAGGAGCGATGATTCTAACCACCATGGATGGTGACGACCTTCCTCACCCCGTCAATGCAGACATAGTAAAAAGATACTACGCATAATTAAAGACCCGCTAGGTCGACTGGCCTAGGAAAAAATAAGGGTTTCCCGGCGAACCAAAAGGGTTCGGGCAAAAATAAGGGATGAAAATAAAAATCTGTACACCCGGCAAGTCGAAAACCTGAAAAGGAGGCTTGGGCAAAAATGGGTATCCCGGTGGACTGAAAACCCGAAAGGGCGGTACAGGCAAAAGTTAGGGATTAAAGCGTAATACTATGTCTCATTGGATCACCTCGCATCCGGACTTCGGTATCAACTATCAGGCTCAGACGACACCAGTCAATCAGATTCATCTTCAATTAAGCAGCAAAGTGATGAGATGCTTGAAGATATAAAGGCGATAGCAGAGTTGGAACCCAGTGGGATTATTCACATAGCTGTTTTGTTTTCTTTTTACAAAATTGTATAAATCCTATTTGTTCGGAGGCGTTCTCTTACTAGGACGTCAGCCTATTGTACAAAAGCGCTTATTTACAGGCAAACTTTAAAATCAATACAAGCTCATTTTTCAGACAAATTGCAAATTGTTTTTTCCTTTATCTGTTTTGTTTTGCAAAGAACGTCCAATGTTCATTTTTGATATATGCATTTGACATTAATTGTTGCTCATAAATATTTGCATGTGAAACAAAGGACTAATTACGGGTGATATTAGAAGTAGGGGCAATAAGATTTGTCTGAGAGGTCTAGTTGCTCTGTCCACCAAGGTACCAAAGTAGTTTCGGCTGAAGTATATGACCAAGATATCATCACCATCCGCAGAGTAAGACAGTAATGGTAGCTCTCCCCACTGAGACTTGCAACTACGAAGGATTCAACAAATACTCTCCCCCAAGCAGAGTTAGTCTACCGTCAGTCCCGAAAAGGCTCGGTATTCCCAGAAGGTCTTAATATTCCCCAACGAAGTATAAAGATATTCTCCAACAAGCGTAAAGAGCATCCCCGACAGTCTTAATATTCCTCAGCGAAATATAAGAATGTTCCCCGGCGGAATACAAGATACCGCCAGTGGAGCCATTTCCCAGCGCAGTCTAAAAAAGCTTCCCCTCCAGAGTTGAATCATCTTCCCTAGTAGATTCTGGAAGCTTGTCCCCTGCAGAGTACAAATGTATCTCCCCAGCCATATTCAGAGGTTATCCCCACAAGAGTCTAAATGGGTTATCCTCAGCAAGTTACAACTGAAAGATCATCCCCAGCGAAGTTCTTTCTATCCCCCAGCGGAGTTCATCATCAAAATCCCCAACAGAGCTTTTCGACGGAATCCCCAGCGGAGTTATCGTTAAAATCTCAGCAAAGCATCTCTTCCCATAGAGTAATTCCCCGCAGAGTAATCTCTTCACCAGGTTTATTCCCTTACGGAGTCATCTTCTCCTACAGGTTTATTCTTGCAACCATCTTCGTGCATCATCCCCAGTGGAAACGAAGAATTCAACCATACTCTTCAACATCAGCCCAGGATTTAACAAACTCCCTGGCATTTGTCAAGGATTTATTTTCCCAGACGAAAATACATTCATAAACATTTCACATTTCATACCTCCTATTTACATACATGATAAAGTGCATACGACACAATCTCATTTATTTTGAGAACATAATGACATCATGCATTTCATACATCATGACATTGCATACAGCTAACGTTTTACCTTTTTCAGGAAAAGGTCAATCAAAAGATGGCTACCGTTAACCTTCTTAAGTTCCAGATTAATACCTGTAGCAATCCAGGAAAATTATGTGGACGACTGATTGTAGATCAATACCTGTAACAAGCCAGGAAAACTATCTACATGAAGAGATTGAAGATTAACACCTGTAACAAGCCAGGAAGATCTTCATTTCTCAGGTCAGAGATCAATACCTGTAACCAGCCAGGATAACTATCTCATCGGCCAACCTCCTTAAGTTCCAGATCAATACCTGTAACAAGCCAAGAAAACATCTGTAGACGACTGATTGTAGATCAATACCTGTAACAAGCCAGGAAAACTATCTACATGAAGAGATTAAAGATTAACACCTGTAACAAGCCAGGAAGATCTTCATTTCTCAGGTCAGAGATCAATACCTATAACCAGCCAGGACAACTATCTCATCGGCCAACCTCCTTAAGTTCCAGATCAATACCTGTAACAAGCCAGGAAAACATCTGTGGACGACTGATTATAGCTTAATACCTGTAACAAGCCAGGAAAACCATCTACACAAGGAGATTGAAGATTAACACCTGTAACAAGCCAGGAAGATCTTCATTTCTCAGGTCAGAGATTAATACCTGAAACCAGCCAGGACAGTATCTCCTTGACCAACCTTTTCAAGTTCCAGATTAATACATGTAGCAAGCCAGGAAAATTTTGTGGACGACTGATTGTAGGTTAATACCTGAAACCAGACAGGACAATTATCTACTTGACCATCATGAAGCGACCCTACACCGGTTCCTTCTCTCTTTCAGATGAAGTTTCACACGGACTCATCATCAGGCAACCCTACACAGGTTCCTTCGTTTAACTTACAAAATTACAATTCAACAAACAATCTCCAGATGACATCTATAAGCCCATCCTTCTACCAACAATCTCCAAATGGCATCTGTAAGCCCATTCTCGACATCACATTGTTGATACTACACCATGTGAGTGCAAATTTCTGGGCACTTTAGTGTTCAATCATCTTCCACCTTCGGATCACGAAAGGCTCGAAAGCCAATCTATATCCTCAAGTTTAAGAAAATTGAACAGGGGAAACTGTTGTACCCCAAAATTTGTCCTCCCATATTCCTCAAGATATGTCAAGAATAATCTCCAAATGGTTCAAAATGGCTCAAGGGTTAGACAGTCAAACCATCTCCTAAGGCAGTCAATTCAAAATTAGGGTTTTGGTTCTTTCAAGGAATTTGGAGTTTTCAATGGTTCAATCAAGTTTCATAGGCCTATATACATTCTCAAGCACCTACATGCCAAGTTTCAAGACTCACAGTGCCAGTTTGCACAGTCAAAAGCTCCATTTGATCTATAGTCAACTGCAAGGGCAAAATGGTCATTTTGCAGTCAAAAGTCAGAATTCTTGGTCAACATCTTATTTTTGAGTTCACAATCATTATTTGATCAAGTCTTGATCATGATCCCACAAGAATAGCTCAAAAATCATCAAGATGCAAAAGTTACTATTTTTGGACAGTAGAAAAGTCAACTGTACTTTGACCAGGGCATAACTCTTTCATGGTTTATCAGAAAAATTCCATCCAAAGCTCATTTTTAAGAGTATTCAATTTCCTACAATCCATCTTCACACCCCCAAGATCAAGAAATGCACTCACAAAAAGATATGAATTTTTACATTATAGATCAATTTCAAAAGTCAACAAAAGTACACTTTGAGTCAAAGGCCATAACTTGAGATTGGTAAATCCAAATGACATGGGACCAAAAGCATTGGTTAGAGGACTTCAAGGGCTTTCCGAAATGTCCAATAACATAGTCATGTGATCAAAATTGAGCAAGTTATGCATTGGAGAATTTTGGCAATTTTCATGAATTTGCAAAAGTCAACTTTGCTCAAAACACCTTCTTTTTGCTAATGGGCCTCAAATCTCTCTTTGAAACTCCATCCATGACCTATGCACGACCCACCAAGTTAAATTGGATTTATTTTCTTAAATTTATTGATTAAATGGATTTTTAATACATATTAATTCATTTAATTAATTTAAATTATAAGAAAATAGAAGATTTGATTCTTAAATCTATTTGTGAACCAAATGTGATCCAAATATGCTGACCAAGCAATGCCAATTCGTGCACAAGCTAAAAGATACAAAAATATCCAATTTTGGCAACTTGTTCAATCATGAAAATTCAAGAATATTTGATTTATCAATCAAAGATTTAATCTTCAATGCACATGGGTATGGGTCCAAATTTTGACCTAAACTGATTCCCTTATATGCAAGCAAGCCAAGAATAACCTAATTCACGACTGAAGGACTGTAGAACGGCTATACCAATTTCAAGAAATTTCAAGAAAAATCAAAACTTGTTCTTGCAATCTAGGCCAATTCAAGGTGCCTTGTCCATCCAAACACATTGCAGGAGGTACCAGGAGTAATTTGCAATCAAATTCAAGCACCAAAGCTCAAGGAATCACGAAATACCATCTCACAGTTTGCACTTCTGATTCAAAATCGTATCTCTTAATTCATATGCATTTGACATGTTTTTGTGATTGATTTGTGTTGCTAGAGATTATACAAAGCTAATGGAATGAATTAATTGGACCATAGTGCCCTAAACCTAGAGATGCCATGATCGAATTTCTAGGGTTTTCAAGCTTTCAAATAGGGCTTTCCAAACCAGGAATAGTTGGAACCAATAGGATACATGGTTGAATTCGTGAGACCAAGACGATTCCAACACATACCTCGCGAAATATTTCTTTTTGCTCTGTGTCTATTCGCTATTTTTCGTGCAGGAGATAGTGGAGGTTAAAAACCCCCGCTATTTGATTTTGTTTTGTGTAGAACCAAGGTTGAAGATGATGACGTGTTGTCATCTGGTTCGTGTGTTTGAATTACGCGCTTTATTTTTTTTGTTTACAGCATATTAGTTGTTTTTACATATAATATCCATTATTTATTCTAACAAAAAAGACACGCGCTAGTTGAGTTGGCAAGCAGGTGAATGAAAAAGCCATTGGGACCTGGGTTCGAATCCCAGGTCCCCCAAAATCTTGTTTATTTTTCCCCTTCAGGTGTTCCTGTGCAGTTTGCAAAGGGAGGTCCACCATACACTTCAAATCTCAGTGCGCCAGATGTCTCCAAACCTAGATCCAATGGTCATGAATGAAGGATCATCATACTCCCTAGTCAATGCATGCGCGTGAGATCCTGGAAAGTCAATGAGGCTGAAGCATAATGGGCCTGGGAATTGCAAAATACACCACAAAATTGGGCCCAACACCCCCTTCATGAGTTTATTTCTTTTCCTTTCTTTTTTATTTTTTTCTTTCATTTAATTATTTTTATAATTATTATTTATACCACTAACAAATTAATATTTTTTTCCCTAATAAAATCAGAAATAAAAAATATAATATTTTTATTTATTAAAATTAATTTCACTATTTCATTATTTTTGTAAATAAATAACTTAATTAATTTAGTTTCTAATTAGGCATAAGTTTAAAATTTTTGCAATAAATTAAAATTAATTAGAATTAGGTTTTTAATATATTTAATCATCTTATTTTTATTTCCTTAAACATTCAAAAACCCAAAAAAAATATCTTTTTTTATTTTATTAATTAATTAATTTAGGTTTAATTTCATTTAGTTCAAAAATAATATAAAAATCTCTTTCTTTCCAAAAAGGGCCAAAACCCTAAAGCTCTCTGATTCAATTTTTCTTGCGCGTATTATTTTTTATTCATATTCCATATAATTGTAATTGTTCCGAGGATGTAATAGATTTAACTTAGGGCTTTTTACCGCTTTTATTTATTTTCCGCATTTACTTTTTCAAGGGTTTGTTTTTGGCGATGTAAATACCCGACGCCTTGTAATAGCTTAGTTTTATTTTCCGCAACCATTAGCTGCTAGATGTATGAATAATAGGCTATGCATGACAAGATCTATCTTAACTTAAAAATCAATCGTAGCTCACCATAACATGTACAAAGATAACATAACTGAAAATTGACACATTTGCACATGGCACTCCTAGGGTACGCCTCACTTGGTTGCCTCGACGTGGTCATTGAGTATAGGAAGTTTTAGAGGTCGCCCTCTTGTCCAAAGATCAAATTTGCCTCGAAACGGTTGCCTCGAAAAAAAATGATCTAAGACATTAGGGTTACCGCTAAGGCGTCCTAACATTGCTTTAGTGACCACATGTCCCTTAATCGAATTGACCCGAAAACTCCAACGACGGTGCTACCTACTCCTCAATAGTGGGATAGCACTGTCTAAAGGACATTTACACAGTTTAATTCCTTTTGAGTAGGTAGAGGTTCTTAGGTACTTGCTCTTTCAAAACAAAATAAAGTTTTCGCACTTACACTTTCCAAACAAAGTTTTCAAAAACACTTCATACACTCTTGAGGACAGAAACAAGAGTTAAATCGAAGTTTTCAAACAAAACTTTTTTCAAATCCCACGAACACAAGAAAAGAAAAACTTTTTGAAAACACAGTGAGCAAGTACCTAAGAGCCCGTGGATAACCACGGATAGAAAGGGTGCTAACACCTTCCCTTTCTATAATCTACCTCCCGAACCCGAGAAACATCTCGAAAAGGAATTTTTCTGTGCTTTTGTCCTTTCCTTGTTGGATAAAATAAAAGACGGTGGCGACTCTCGCTTACCGCGACATTTTGTGAAACGCAAACGCGAACCAACATTCCAAAACAGTCAGTTCTATTTCCACCGATCACAGTTTGGTTTTGTAGCCAAGTGATATTGTTGTGAGGGCATTTGATGGGTCGAAAAGGATGGTTCATGGAGAGGTGGATCTCCCAATTAAGGTTGGTTCACAAATTTTCAACTCCACATTCTACATAATGGACATACGACCTGTGTATTCTTGCTTACTCTGGCGCCCATGGATCCATGGGGCAGGTGCAGTCACTTCTACTCTCCACCAGAAGTTTAAATACCCAGTTCAAGGGAAGATTGTCACTGTTTGCGGTGAAGAAGAATTTATGGTAAGCCACCTCATTTATTTCAAGTACATAGAAATGGATGGCGGATTCATAGAGACTCCTTGCCAGACATTTGAAGTTGTGGCCACCACCAAAATCTCCTCCGACACTCCAAAAGCCGACAAAGTTATTCCCAAGATGGTTTCTCTTAAGGATGCCCGCGTTGTGGTAGAAAAAGGAAACAATGAGATATGGGGTAAACTCCTCAACATCCCACTCAAGACAGATAAGTTTGGGATAGGTTTTACCTCCAAACTCAGAAAGAAATTAGAGGTGCTCGTACAGGAAAGTCGTCTCTCCGCCTCAAGAGTCATGAAGTGAACACTGTAGAGGATTCTGATGATGAGTATGCTTTTGAAGACTGGATCTACCCAACAACCGAAGGGAAGCCCAACAATTGGCATGTTAAGGACTTTGTGCCCATCTCCTTCATTGAGGAGTAATCTACTTGTTTTTGCTTTTAATCAATTCAAGAACTCGTTGTCTATAATATTTTGATATTGAATTTTAAGCCATGTGCCTAGCCTGGGGCACTTTGGTTCTTTTGTCAAGGGTTTTATATTTTGTTCATTTAATCATATGATCATTCAGTACATTGGACTCTTTGGCATTAAAATATTTGTGTTCATTGTCTTTCTTTTCTTTTAAATACATTTCCAAAAGATAGCCATGTATCTTACATGCACACACACACACACACACACACACACACTCTTGCAGGTCTACATCCACTTTGGATCCTATTGCCAACAACTCTATTATTGCCAACTATGACTTTGAATGTCCTATCAACCAAGCTGGAGACGAAAGAAAGGAAGATTGTGACATACCAGGAGAACTAGCCAGACTTCTGTTACAAGAGGAAAAGGCTATTCAACCACATGAAGAGTCAATTGAGGTTATCAACCTAGGTACTGAGTCAAATAAGAAGGAAATTAGGATCGGTGCTAATTTGGAAAGCAGTGTCAAAAGCCGTTTGGTTCAGATGTTACGCGATTATGTGGAAGTATTTGCTTGGTCGTATGAAGATATGCCTGGGTTGGATACCGACATTGTGGTTCATCGTCTGCCAACTAAAAAAGATTGCCCTCCTGTTAAACAAAAAGTTCGTCGCATGAGACCTGACATGTATGAAAAGATCAATGCCGAAATAATGAAACAGTTTGATGCCGGATTCCTAGCTGTAACATCCTATCCTCAATGGGTGGCTAATATAGTGCCAGTGCCAAAGAAAGACGGGAAAGTTCGCATGTGCGTAGACTATAGGGATCTGAATAGGGCAAGCCCCAAGGATGATTTCCCTCTACCACACATTGACGTCTTAGTCGACAATACTAATCAACATAAAGTCTTTTCATTCATGGACGGCTTCTCGGGCTATAATCAAATAAAGATGGCTCCCGAAGATATGGAAAAAACTACTTTCATTACACAATGGGGAACTTTCTGCTACAAGGTCATGCCTTTTGGATTAAAGAATGCAGGGGAAACATATCAAAGGGCTATGGTGGCTTTATTTCATGACATGATTCATCATGAGATAGAGGTATATGTGGATGATATGATCGCCAGATCACAAACCGAAGAAGAACATCTCAGTCACCTGCACAAACTATTTGAGAGAATGAAGAAATATAAACTGAGTTTAAACCCTAACAAGTGCACATTCGGAGTACGCTCTGGAAAGCTTCTAGGATTTGTTGTCAGCAATAAAGGCATTGAAGTTGATCCCGCCAAGATAAAGGCCATCCAAGAAATGCCAGTCCATCGTTCTGAAAAATAAATCAGAGGATTCTTGGGTCGTCTCAATTACATTTCCCATTTCATATCACACTTAACTGCTACCTGTGAGCCACTCTTCAAACTCTTGAAAAAAGATCAGGTAGTCAAATGGAACGATGAATGCCAGATTGCCTTTGACAAGATAAAGGAATACCTGCAAGAACCTCCTATTCTCATGCCTCTGGTTGAAGGAATACCGTTGATCATGTACTTGACGGTACTAGAGAATTCTATGGGGTGTGTTTTGGGCCAACATGACGAGTCTGGCCGAAAAGAGCATGCAATTTACTACCTAAGCAAAAAGTTTACCGACTGTGAAATCAGATATTCACTGCTCGAGAAAACTTGTTGTGCGTTAGAGTGGGCTGCTCGCCGGCTAAGGCAGTACATGTTGACTCATACCACTTTGTTGATTTCTAAGATGGATCCGATTAAGTACATCTTCGAAAAACCTGCCCTTTCTGGACGAATAGCCAGATGGCAAATGATCTTGGTTGAGTACGACATTCAATACACAAATCAAAAAGCCATTAAAGGAAGTGTACTAGAAGATCATTTGTCCCATCAAGTTATGGATGATTATCAGTCAATGAACTTCGACTTCCCTGACGAGAATATTATGCTGGTAACCGACTGTGCAAAACCTAGACCATATGACGGACCTGAACAAGGATCCCGATGGACTATGGTATTCGATGGTGCTTCCAACACCTTAGGTAACGGATTGTTGTTGTGATCATATCTCCTAAAGGTTGCCACACTCCTTTTACTGCCAGACTATGCTTCGATTGTACAAATAATATGGCTGAGTATGAAGCATGCATCTTAGGTCTAAGGGCTGCTAATGACTTAAAGATCAAGCATTTGGATGTATTTGGAGATTCCGCTTTGGTGATCAGCCAAGTAAAAGGAGATTGGGACACTAAACACCCTAATCTTATCCCTTACAAGGATTTTGGGCTATCCCTAATTCCCTACTTCGAAGAAATCACGTTCGCGCACTTCCCTAGAGAAGAAAACCAGTTGGCTGATGCTCTAGAAACCATGTCCTCAATGTTCAAAGTCAGGTGGGACAACGAAGCCCCTATGATTACAATTGAAAGATTTTATGAACCGTCACATTGCTATGAGCTCAACACCGATGCGGAAAAGTCGTGGTACCATGAGGTAATGAGATACCTTGAAGCGCAAGAGTATCCAGAGGGAGCATCTATCAATGATAGAAAGTTCTTACGAAGATTTGCATCCAAATTCTTCCTAAGTAACGGGATATTATACAAGCGTAACCATGATTCGACTCTACTCCGATGTGTGGATAAGAGGGAGGCAGAGGAAATCATGGAAGACATGCACGATGGCCTTTTTGGTACTCACTCAAGTGGACATACAATGGCTAAGAAAATCTTAAGAGCTGGCTACTATTGGTCAACGATGGAGACCGATTGCCATCAACATTCAAGAACTTGCCACAAATTCCAAATTTACGTTTACAAGGTCCATGTACCTCTGATCCCTCTGAATGTCATGTCCACTCCGTGGCCATTTGCAATGTGGGGTATTGACATGATCGAAGAGATCAAGCCCACAGCTTCCAACGGACACCGCTTCATTCTTGTTGCTATCGACTATTTCACAAAATGGGTCGAAGCCGCCTCATTTGCCTGAGCCACTAAGAACGTGGTAGCCATATTCATCAGACACAATCTTATCTATCGTTATGGTATCCTCGAAAGGATCATCACCGCGAATGGGACTAACCTCAACAATGCCATGATCAGGGGATTGTGCACTCAATTTAAGATCAAGCATCAGAATTCTTCTTCGTATAGACCGAAAATGAATGGCACAGTCGAAGCAGCCAACAAAAATATCAAGAAGATTGTGCAGAAAATGGTAGTGACCTATAAAGATTGGCATGAGATTCTACCATTTTCTCTACATGGTTATCGTACTTCAGCTAGAACATAACCTGGGGCAACTCCCTTCTCTCTAGTCTATGGCATGGAAGCGGTTTTTCTAGTGGAAGTTCAAATCCCCTCGCTAAGGATTATGATTGAGGCAGGCCTAAGTAAAGACGAATGGATTCAAACGAGATTAGATCAGCTGAACTTGATCGATGAAAAAATGATTAGCTGCTATCTGCCATGGTAAGACGTATCAAAAACGGATGATCAAAGCTTTCAACAAAAAGGTCAAGCCTCGAGTATATCAATTTGGTGACCTGGTGATAAAACGCATCATTTTACCACAAGGTGACCCTAGAGGAAAATGAACTCCCACCTATGAAGGGTCGTTTGTTGTCAATAGAGTTTTCTCTGGCGGTGCCATGATACTGACCACCATGGATGGTGAAGATTTCCCACATCCTATAAACGCGGACATAGTTAAAAAATACTACGCATAAGAGACCCGTTAGGCTGACACACCTAAGCAGAAAGGGGCATCCTGGAAAACCAAAAGGTTTGGGCAAAATTAGGGATATATACAAAAGATTATACACCCGACAAGTTGAAATCCCGAAAGGGCGAATTGGGCATAAAAGGGTATCCTGGTGGACCGAAAACCCGAAAGGGCGGTTCAGGCAAAAATTAAGGATTAAAAGCGTACGACTATGTCCCGTGAAATCAACACGGTCAATAGTATCACCAAGGTCCAAGTTCAAATGGTTCAGGATCAATCCAATCAACTTCGATCAACGAAAAGGGACGTTCAAAGACATTGGGGGCAATGGTAGAGGTGAAAGGAAATGAGATCATTTCACATGGCTATTTGTTTTTCATTCTCAATTTTGTTTTCTTTTCGGCGATTTCCTCTTACTAGGATTTCCGTCTCTATGTACAAAAACGCCTATTCATGGGCAAAATATCAATACAAATACATTTTGAAGTGCAAAATTATCTATCTCTGTTTTGAATGCAAATTTGTCCAATGACTAAAATTGAATGAACTTATGCATATGAACATAATTAAAGTTATTTGGCACATGTGTCCTGCCAAGAAGCAACCTCAACAAGGCATCAGTGCACAACAACAGTAAGTATCCCTTTAATGAATGTGAAATAGCCCCACAGAGTTATCTCACCATCATTATCCCCACCAGGGCGTTGGCAATAAACTTGTCCCCAACGGAGTTGCCCATAAAATATCCTTGCACGGGATGATCCTTGGCCAGAGTCTCAATCTCTTGACAGCTTTTTTCCCAGCTAAAGCCTGAGAGATCTCTTCCTAAAGGGAATCCACCTCCTTAGCATATTTTATTCCCCACAGAGTTATCTCATCATCATTATCCCTATAGGGACAACCCCAATGCAACCTTTCCCCAACGGAGTTGCCTACAAAAAATTCTTCACATAGGATAAACCCCTGGCCAAAGTCTCAATATCTTGACAACTTTCTCTAGCTAAGTTAATTTCTACAAAATTGAAACCTATGGGTCTCTGTCTAAAGGAAATTCATCTCCTCAACAGGGTTTATTTCCCCAACAGAGTTATTTACCCGGGCGAAGTGCAAATTCCTCAATGTACAAGAAACCCCGATTTCCCCAGTCGAGTAAGCACTCCTCGGTGAGTCCAAAATTGCCCAGGTGAGCCCATCATCCCCAGATGATCCCATCATTCCCAGTGGAGTATATCTTCCAACCGAGGTTTTTGTCCCCAGTAGAGTATATCTTCCAACCAAGATTTTATTCTCCAAGCTGAGTCCATCCTCCCCAGCTGAATAAAAACTCCCCACCAAGTCCATCTTCCCCAGCGTAGTATATCTTCCAACCAAGATTCTATTCCCCAGCGGAGTACAAATCCCTCAACGGAACCCAAATTCCCCATTTGAGTCTGAATCGCCCACCTGAGTATATTCTCCCCAAGCTAAGTATGCCTTGCCTGACTTAGTTTATACTCTCCAGTTAAAATTTCCCCTTCAAATGACTACAAATCATAGGGCCACAACCCCTAATCCCTAGTAAAGTCTTCAACAAAGCCTTTATTATTACCAAGAAATTCTATGAAGCCTGGATCCGACCAGATATTAGCATAATTTTCAAGTTATACTAAAGCCTGGACCCGACCAGATAACAGTTTGACTTCTTCAATCTCTGAAGCCTGGACCCGACCAGATAACAGTTTGATTTCTTTGATTACTGGAACTTGGACCCGACTAGATAACAGTTTGACTTCTTGAGTTACTGAAGCCTGAATCCGACCAGATAATAGTTGATCTTGTTTCTCAATAAGCTATGAAACCTGGACACGACCAGCCCAACTCTTCAAAGATATAGAAGAACCTAAACTTAATCCAACCAAGGTTTTAACCACTTATTCCCAGTAGAGTTGCCTCTTTATTCCCCGACAAAGGACTGAGAAACCTGGATCCGACCAGATATCATTCCTCATTTCCATATTTTCAAGAAAGTCATTGCGAAGGCTGGATCCGACCAGATAGCAATCATCCTCAGAGATTCATTGTGAATCCTGGACCCGACCAGATAACAACTAAATCCCTAAGCAGTTCATTGTGAATCCTGGACCCGACCAGATAACAATTAACTTCATCAGAAATTTGCAAAGCCTGGACCCGACTAAATAACAGTTTGACTTCTTGAGTTACTGAAGCCTAGACCCGACCAGATAACAATTAACTTCATCAGAAATCTATAAAGCCTGGATCCGACCAGATAACAGTTTTCGAACGTAATATTGTGAAGTCTGGACCCGACCAGATAACAATTAACCATGATCCCCAAAAAGACACTATGAAACCTAGATTCGACCAGATAATAGTATAACTTTCCAAAAGACCATAAAGCATGGACCCGACCAGATAAGAATCTTCAAGAAGTACTGTGAAGCCTGGATCCGACCAGATAACAATTAATTCACCCTTACCTCCAACAAGTTACTGTGAAGCCTGGATCCGACCAGATAACAGTTAACCTCCACATCCCCAGCAAAATGTTATGAAACCTGGACCCGACCAGATGACTATTCAATTTCAAGGAATTTTCTGCAAAGCCTGGATCCGACCAGATAACAGTCAATTCATCTCTTCCCCTAGTAAGTTGCCATGAAACCTGGACCCGACCAAATAGAAACCGACTACTTCATCCTCAGCAACTGTGAAGCCTGGATCCGACCAGATAACAGCTGATCTTTGAGTGATGTTCCCCAGCAAAAGCATCTCTTCAAAAGAATTTGAAGATATGCATATTCTTCATTTCCAACAGGAAATCAAGGATTCAACCTCCGAAGATTTCCTCAGCAGTAGTCAGGGATTTATTTTCCCGGATAAAAACACACATTTCGCATTCATACATCATAGTATGTACATAATAATGCATTTAGCATGATACCACATCTGGTAAGCATCATGCAAGCATCTGCATTTTTCTAACCCCCTTTCTCACAAGTAAAACAGCAAGTCTAGTATGGATCAAAAGGAGATTTGTGCTGATACTTCTTCCAGAGTTTACCAACATTCCTCCAAATGGCATCTATAAGCCCATTCACCATATATCTTCGAGTGCAAATTTCTGGGCACTCTAGTGTTCAAACATCTTTCACCATCAAGTCACGGATTCTAGATCCGCCAATCTAACTCTTCAAGTTCAAGAAGTTTGAACAGGGGCAGCTGTTGTACCCCAAAATTTTCCCTCTCAATTCTCAAGGCATCTCTCACAATGATTCACAAAATTCAAGCTTGCACAAGTACATTGGGATTTTCCAGCACCAGAATTAAAAGGAAACTGTCAAAAAGGGAGAAAACAGATAAAAATAACATTTTGACAAATTTAGTGGAAAATAGGTCTCCTTCGATTCATCCCCCTTCGATTGGACTTTGCGCCTCCTTCGATTGCTCAAAAGTTGCTGCTAGCGTGCCTCTTTTGTCTGGGCATGTGACTTCTTGTTGTAGGTTTCATTTGTGTCTTCCACTGCCTGCATGTTTGCTTTGAGTACCAAATTTTTTGCCACAAGTTCCCCCTAGAAGGAAAGCCTTTCGATTGGACAAGTTTGTTACCTGCATGCTTGCAATCGAAGGCCATGATCTGGTGGCCAAATGTGCCTCCTACATACAAGCCTTCATTTGGGCATTCACCTCCTGCATATATGCGTGTAAGCCTTTGTTTGGGCATTCATCTCTGGCCATGCCTGCATGCAAGCTTCAGTTGAGCAAGGGCTTCATGCCACTTGGGTTACATCTTTCGTTTGAGTATTGAAGCTTCCTTCAATTCAGAAGGAAATGATCTTCATACAAGCTTCAATTGAGTTTTTGTTTCCCTTTGAAACGGTGTCCTTCGACTCAGGAAGTAAAGGCCTCCTTTTGGTTTTCTTCAATTCAAAAAGTCAATAATCTTCTGAAAGCTTCCTTCGATTCAGAAGTTAATAACCTTCTGAAAAGTGTCATTCGATTGCACCATTCGCCCCTCACCTGTTTGCCTTGGATTCATAAGTTTTCGATTGGATGAATGGCTACCTTCCTGTGACTTTCAAATTCAAATTCATGTATGATTCGAATGCGCCTTCATATCACCTTTGAAGGACTTGGTGGTCAATTTGAAGGACTTGCCATAGTTGGGGAATAATTGTTCTCTTACTTTGGAGTCTGGTCGAAGGTTTGGGGCCTAAGTTATTAAAAGCAAGAAGACTCAAAATGGCATATTTAGCTAAAAAGGGCCATTCGAAGAACACACAGTTGGTTCATTCGAAGGACACACAACTGGTGAAAACGAATGTTGTGTTGTTCTAGTCTGGTCGAAAGGTGTAGAAAGATGGAAGATTCGACTCAAAAGATCAAGTTGAACATTTAGACCCATAGGCTAGGCTACGTGTTTTCCCTTTTCAGGCCTCAAACCTCTGACTCACCCTATACTTAATTGTTTATGCAAGTTAAAATAGGCCTTTACCCATTTGATTGTCTAACACCACTTGCAATTAATAGCATAATACTACCTTTTAGAAAAGTTTGTCTTGAGCCTTGTGCCTGTTTTCCTTCAGAAAGAAGCAACCTATCTGAACCATTCATCTTGCTTTTATGGCACAAGTGGACACTTACTTTCCAGCTGAGCCTTATTTTATTATTTTTGCTCCCCAAGCTTCCCAAAAGCCTTTCTCTATAAATAGAGAGTTCTTTTTCACAAAGAGGGAGGAGGAGGGGAAATGTATCTTCAAAATTCTCACACACCATAAAATTCTCAAACACTTCAACACTTGTGAAATAAATAAAAAAACCAGAATCATCATTACCTCCTTTAATTCTAAAGAACAACACATTCCAGTTTCCTTCGAATCAAGGAGCATCCCACTTGTTCCTTCCTTTGAATCCAACAAATAAGGATATTTCACTTGTTTTGCTCTTTCAAATCCAGTGTAGAAGGCCTACCCTGGGTCTTTTCCTTCGAATCCAGAGGCATTCAAAGCAACCGCTTCAAAGTCCAGAACACGCTCCAACCTCCAGCAAGGTGATGTTGGCATGGCCTTGGGCCATGTTGCTATTCGAACTAAAATGAAAGAAACAGGAGACAGAAAATTTAGAAACGAAGCCTCTGGCTTCCATACTAACCTTCAGGCCAAACGAAAGGCACAACATGCTGGCCTCCAGGCCCCAAACGAAAGGCACAACATGCTGGCCTCCAGGCCCCAATCGAAAGCCAAAATATGCAGGCTTCTAGGCCCCAATCGAAACTCATTCTTTCACCCCTTTTCAGGTATGGTCGAAGAGATCCAGAAATGGCAGAATTGAAGGGATTGCTTCCCTAAATCGAAAGATCCATTTTTTTCTTGCTTTTACCTTATTTTTGCCTTTATATTTTCATGCAATTCAATATGGTTGTAATAGTGTAGGATTTATTTTTTGCACTCTTTTATTACCTTCATATAAATGTTAAGTAATTAGGTGTGTATGGCAAGATAAAATCAACAAGTAGACAACCCAAAAATCAAAGACAAAATGCATGCAATCAAACACACTTGCACACATGCACCCTTAGGGTAATTCCACTTGTTGCCTTACAAAAATGGCCATGTTATGCATGTGGGATGTCTTAGCACAAACAAATAAAAAAATATCATAGTCCCTCGATGACTCTATCAAAGTTTCCTTTCAAAATGATCTTAGTCCCTAAAGAAAAGTGCTAAGTCATCTCACTACATTGTTATCATGGTCATACGATGACCCAAACGCCCGTCCCTTCACATCCAACGATGGGACTTCTTATCAAATCAATGGTAAGGTAGCAACATCTAAAGGAGGAGGAAAAACACATCTAAAACCTTTTGGGTAGGTAGATTACTTTTAGTTACTTGCTCAATTTTAAAACAAACATCCTTGCTATTTTCAAAACAATCACATACATCTTTCCAAAACTTGAAATATTTTCAAAAGCTCAACACTTTGCATACATTCTTATGAACTGGAATCATTGCAAAGTTCACCTAAATGATGGAACCTTTTAAAAATACTTTCAAAACCACACAAAAGCATAATCTTCAAACAAAAGCAAGTGATCTTACAAGTAACTAAGAGGCCATGGAAAACCATGGATGGAAAGGGTGCTAATACCTTCCCTTTTCATAATCTACCCCCCGAACTCAAGAAAACATCTCGGAAGGTCTTTCCTGTGCTTTTTCACCTTTCCTTATTGGATAAAAGAAAATTCGGTTGAGACTCTTGCTAAACCGCAACATTTTACGAACACAAACGCAAAACCCCAAGTCAGTTCTCCCACCGTATCACACTCATAAACCTATGGATCAAGTTGATGGAATGTATTATGCTTTCAAATATGATACCAACAATTAGAGCAAATATTAGTTTTAATTATTAGTAAAAAGTTAATAAATAAAAAACATAGATGATCACAAAATACAAGTCAAGGTGTTTGGTGATTCCCCACGGACAAACCAAAAGATGGGATGAAGAACCAAATCCTAGTGTGTGATCTTGTTGTGATTGAACTGATATGATATGATAGAGGAATCTTAGGGGAGAAAATTGGGGTACAAAAACATGATCCATAAAGAGATTTAGGTATAAGTTGACGATATGATTACCAAATCCCATACAGAAGAGGAACGTCTTTTCCACTTGCTGAAACTATTTGAAAGATTGAGGAAATTCAGACTGAGACTGAACCCTAACAAGTGCACCTTCGGGGAGAGATCAGGGAAGTTTCTGGGCTTCATAGTAACCTAAAGAGAAATTGAGGTTGATCTTGACATAATAAAAGTGATTCAAGAAATTCCTGAGCCAAGAACAGAAAAAGAGGTTTGTGGTTTTCTCAGGAGGTTGAACTACATTGCTAGATTCATCTCTCATATTACAGCCACGTGTGAACCAGTATTCAAGCTATTTAAAAAAGATCAAGTGGTCAGGTGGAATCACAACTGCCAAATGACATTTGATAAAATAAAAGAGAATTTGTAGGAACCTCCAATTCTTTTACCTCTTGTGGAAGGCAAGTCTTTGATAATGTATCTAACAAAGTTGGAAAATTCTATGGGCTACGTACTCGGTCAAAATGACGAGACAGGTAGGAAAGAACATGCTATTTACTGCCTAAGTAAGAAATTTACTAATTACGAGTCGAGGTACTCATTGCTGGAAAAGACTTGTTGTGCACTCGTGTGGGAAGCAAAGTGTCTCAGACAGTATATGCTGACTCATACCACTCTCTTGATATCCAAGATAGATCCGTTCAAGTACATTTTTGAATAGACAACTCTCACGGGAATAATAGACCATTGGCATATGAATTTAATGGAATATGATATCCAATATATAACCCAGAAAGCTATCAAGGTGAGTGTATTGGCGGATTATCTTGCTCACCAGTCTATGGAAGATGACTATCAGCCGGTGAAGTTTGAGTTTCCAAATGAGAACTGTAATACGGTGGGAGAACTGACTTGGTTTTGCATTTTATTGCAAATGTTGCGATAGCAAGAGTCACCACCGACTTTTCTTTTATCCAATACTTAGGAAAGGTGAAAAGAACAAGAAGGACATTTTAAGATTTTGAGTTTGGGGGGTAAGTTATGAAAAGGGAAGTTGTTAGCACCCTTTTCATTCGTAGTTATCTACGGGCTCTTAATTGCTTAGCTCACTTTAATTTGCTTTGTGTGTGATTGGTTTGAAATTTTTTTAACAATGCTAGTGTAAAGAAGTCTGCTTTATAATAACCCTTGTATCAGTCCTCAAGAGTGTTTATAAAGCGTTTGAAAGTAATTGTTTTGAAAGTGTGAGGTGTGAAAATCATTTTATTTTGTGAGCAAGCAATTAAGGGTATCTTACCCACTTAAAGGTCTTTCGTTATCCATTTCCTTCTCTGTTAGGGATGGTGTTATCCACACCATTAGTTGGTAGGTAGCCTCATCCATTGGATGTGAAGGGACATGTGTAGGGCCGTCATTATGGTCATTGAAAGCAACATATAGGGATACCTTAGCAATTTGAAAGAACTGTCATTATATATTCGTAGGCAACATCGAGGAACAAGATCATTTCTCGTAGGCAACATCGAGGGACATCGCGGGACTATGACCTTTATGATGAATTTAACCGAGGGTCTTTGCTAATGGTATCCCTATGTTCGAGGGACATGACCATTGTTTTTTTCCGAAGGCAACATGGAGAAGCTACCCTAGGAGTACAAAAATTTCAAAAATGTAAACTACGACTATTACAAAGTTTCGTAATCCTATACATTTGATCTAAGAGATTAAATAACAAAGAAAAATAAATGTTAGGAAACAAAATTTTAAAGATCTAAAAAACCTAATTTGATATTTTTGATATTTTTTGTTAAATGATTTTTTGTGTTTTAAAAGAAATAAATTAACCTAATTCTAAATTAATTTACAAATTAATTAATAAAACAAAACCTAAGTCTAAATTAATTAATTAATTAATTAAAAAATGTTAAAAACCTAATTAGTTAAAAAAAATATAATCGTAATTTTTGGTTTGATTTGGTGTTTATTGATTAATTAAAAAAAGTTAGATAAACAAACATAAAATGGGTTAGAAAAATTGAAAAGATGAACAACATGTGGTGGGTGTTGATCCCACACCCCTTAGGTTACAGGCGCACACTCTATCCACCAGGCCAGCGCTGCTTTGGTGATGGAGAATGATCACCAGTCAATACGTAACATACCAGCATAAAATCCTGAAAAAACAAAAACAAATTTGGCAAAACGCTGGTTCGAACCCACGCCCTTATACACACAAAGCCTTGACAACGCACGCTCTAACCACTGGGGTGATGATACATCCAATACTTGAAATGTAAATTAACTATTATATAATAAAACAGCTTTTTATTTTAAATTTAAAATAAATCAAACGCAAGTGGGGCCCTTGTATAAAGTGTTAACCAATCAAAAAGGGAGAGAGGGTGCCAGGATTTTTGACAGGCCAATCAGGTTGTCTGGAAATGCCACGCTTGCGCTGAGATTTTTAACCTTCCGGAAAAGCGTCGGAGCCCTAGCTCCAATCGTCTTCTATGGCCACTTCATTTTGAATCCTGAGAAAATCAACAAAAAACAAATATTAAAGGGACCCTACCATCCTAATTTGAGGGTTGCGAATCCAATGTGTGGTCCTTTTGGGCTAAAAGTGTTTGTAAAATGAGTTTCGAAGCAAACAAAATATCACGGTTCATTCATGATAAGTCTCAATTATGTATTTAGAGGCTCCATGTAACAACTGCAACCTATACTAAACATTCACATAGGTAGATCCATACGGTTAGAGACAACCAACAATGTATAAAAACAAAGATATGAATAATGGAAAAAATAATGCAATCAGAGATGATGAATAACATAATTCAGGAAACAAGGGCTATCATGGATGGCCTTGACTTACTCTACTAATGCTCATGAAGTGATTAAGGCTCTTGGTTTTAATTGAGACTGGCTAGAACTTTAAAGTACAAGTTGGAACTTTCTTTGAAAAAGTTGTGTTTTGAAACCTTAGCTTGTGAGGCAGCAACTCGTGTCCTTGAGGTCTCATATGCTTGTGTATATATAGAAGACCAAATTAGGTCAAACAAAAGATGGAAATAATCCATGGAATTAAGTGTGATCAAGGGTGATGATTTATTTCCATAAGCTTTGAAAACTTTCAAAATTCTCAATATTTTTTCCTCTAATAGCCTTACACGGTTTTTTTGGTGGTAAATGGGCCTCCAATTGATCCAAACATGATCCATCCCTTCATTAGTTTATTTAATCAATATTTTATTTTAATACTTTTGCAAAAATCAAATTAAAATTAAAATTAAAATAAATAAAAATCATAGAATTTTATAAATTGACTTAGAAGTGCTCTAACATGTTATAAGCATGTTTGGACCTTAAACATTAGGTTTAGTAGCTCAAAAATTCAAAATTGTCCAACTGATGTTTCATGCATTCCTCAAAAAGTTTCTCAACATGAACCAATCACAACTCTCTCAATTTTGATCATTTGAAGGTGATATTTGACTTTTTTGGAAGCTCAAGATGTCCTCTACAATCTCTATTTTTATCATTTTTGCATTTGAATACTTTATCTTAATGAAAGTTGTTTTGACAAAAAGTGTCTTTTTGTTGACTTTTGAAATGACATATAATGTATTGTCCCATATCTCTCAAATGAAGTATTTTTTTGATTTGAGCTTAGAGAGACAAAGTTGTAGAGAATTGGATTTCCTTCAAATTGAGCTCTGGTTTAGGAAAATATGATGAAGCATGTGAAAGTTATGCTTGGTTAAAGTTCAGTTGACTTCTCCTAGGGGGATGATCAAAACCCTAATTTAGCAACTTTTGACTTTTGAGCAATCTCTTGATGAGTCATTATTAACCCTTGATCAAATGATGAATGTGACGTTAAAATCTTGATGTTGACCAAAAATATTGAGGTTTGACTGTATGTTGACCACAATCAACTTTTTATCCAATATAGTTGATTTTCCATCATCTGAGCAATTGACTTAGCAAACTTATGATACAAGGCCTGAATCTTGGTATGATCATTCTTGAAGACCTATGAAGACCCATGGATTCCCTTTTAGGCCTCTGAAACCCAAATTTCCTTGTGAAAGATGAAACCCTAGTTGTGGACCCGTTGCTTAGGAAGAGAATTTGTATGGTCAATTCTTGGGCAACCTTGAGCATTTGAGAATCCTAAGAGAATGTCTTGAAGAAAAGGGAGGGAAAATTTTTGGGTACAATAACTGTCTTTGTTCAATCTTCTTAAACCTGTATAGTTAGATTGGCATGCTCTCCATTCGCGGTCTGAAGGTGGAAGAGGTTTGAACACTTAAGGACCCAGAAATTTTCCCTTGCATTTGCACGAAGTAACACTGTTGGTTGATTGTACCGGGAATGGGCTTAAAGATGCCATTTGGAAGTGACAGGATGTCTTCGGAGATGGGCTTATAGATGCCATCCAAAATAACTATTGATAGGAATATCAGAATGAGTCTACGTTTGGCTTTGTCCAAAAGAATATCAGAGTGAATCTACACTTTATTTTATCTGAACGATGCACTAGAATGAGTCTACGCCCTACTTTGTCTAAAATATGTATGGGCATGAACCTACACCTGAATTTGTCCAAAATAACAATCAAAATGAAATCTACGCTTGATTCATCTAGAAGATGTTTATGCTCGACTTCATCTAGAAGAGATATTGGAAGGAGTTTGCGCCTGGATTTTTTCCAAAAGAGTCTCAGAAGGAAATCTACGCTTGACTTTATCTGAATAACGCACTAGAATGAGTCTACGCTTGATTTTGTCTAGTAGATGCATTTGGAATAAGTCTACGCCCGACTTTTTCCAAAAGAATATCATAAGGAAATTTATGCTTAATTTCATCTAGAAGATGTCTATGCCCGACTTTATCTAGAAGAGATATTGGAAGTAGTCTATGCCTGACTTTTTTCCAAAAGAGTATTAGAATGGATCTACGCTTAATTTCATCTGAGTGATGCATTAGAAGTTGTCTACACCTGACTTCATCTAGAAGAGGTATTGGAAGGAGTCTACGCCTGACTTTTTTCCAAAAGAGTTTTAAAAGAAAATTTATGCCTGACTTCATCTGAATGATACACTAGAATGATTATATGCCCGACTTTGTCTAGCAGATGCATTTGGAATGAGTTTATGCCTGAGTTTATCCAAAATATCATTAGAAGGAATCTACGTCTGATTCTATGAAAATGCTGGTTATGTAGATAGTCTCCCCTTCCAGTTTCGGGAATTGATCTACATCCTATCTATAAATTATTGATAATATTCATCTGTTTGTGGATTTAACCTGAAAAGACAAAGTTAGCTTTATGCAATGTCATGATGCATGCATTGCATAATGATGCTCTCAAAATAAATGAGAATGTTACATGCGTTTGGTATGCATATGTTATGATATTGTAAATGATGTATGGATGTGACATGTTATTGGAGCGTATCGGTAGCTTCTTATAATGTCGTTCTCGCTAGGGACAATGAATCCTTGACTGTCACTGGAGAGAAGAAAGTAATTCTTCAATTTTTTATGGGAATAATTTTACTGGAGATTCCCATCTTCTGTTTAAGGATACTTCACTGGGGATCTTCGACTTCTGCTTGATGATAGAAATAATCAATAAGAGTCGGTTGCTTGTTGTTCGCTGAAGGAATTAATTTTTGCATATCATGGTTGGCGACAAAAGAGATAGATGCTATCTGACCAAGTTTTAGTCATTGTAGCAGTTTATCTTGGGATAGCAACTTTGGTTAGACCCTGTTGGAGGCAAGGAGAGGATTCCATGGTGTTGGAGAAATAGACTCCATTGGGGAATGAAATTCCTATAAACCGTGTTAAGGAAATAATTTATGTCGGGTATTAGTATTTCATAGGCTATGTTAACGATGTTTTAAGCGCATACTGGGGGAAATGATCGGGTCTTCCTATCTGCCGGGGAACATCTTAGGGAAGATGGTTATGTTAAGATGTCCATCAGGGATATGGAAGTGAACTGCTGGAAGATGTCCCAGTTTCAGTCTGACTTACATATTTAGGCTTGTTGGGAGTATATATATGTTGAAGATGAGCTCGTGAAGGCAGCTCTGTGGAGATTTGTGGATGACTTGAACCTTTCCCCAACTCCTAGATTCTTTAGTAAATGCTTATTCCTGTTTTTATGCATATATTTCTTAATGGTTATCATATTCATATGCATATGTTCATTCAGTTTAGTGTTTGGACATTTTTGCAAACAAAATAGAGAAACTAAATATAAATTTGAATTTTGAATTATATTTGTATTGAAAGCTTGCCTATAAACAGGCAATTTTGTACAAAGAGACAGAAATCCTGGTAAGAGAAAGTCGTCGAAAACTGAAAAGAGTACAAAGTAAAACAACCAAAAACAGCTATGTGAAAATAGTCCCATCAAGTTTCAATTCTGCTATTGCCCCTATGTCTTCGAGCATCTCATCCCTCGTTGTCGGAAGAAGTTGACTGAATTGATCTGTACCATTTGAACTTTGATGTTTAGTAACAAAGCTTGTTGTAGGTAGATGATCCAACGGGACATAGTCATACACCTTAATCCCTAACTTTTTCCTTGACCGCCCTTTCGGGTTTTCAGTTCACCGGGATACCCTTTTTTGCCCAAGCCGCCTTTTCAGGTTTTCGACTTCTGGGTGTACAATCTTTACACACACACACACACACACACACACACACACACACACACACACACACACACACACACACACACACACACACACACACACACACACACACACACACACACACACACACACACACATATATATATATATATATATATATATATATATATATATATATATATATATATATATATATATATATATATATATATATATATATATATATATATATATATATATATATATATATATATATATATATATATATATATATATATATATATATATATATATATATATATCCCTAATTTCTTCCCGAACCCTTTTTGTTCGTCGGGATGCCCTTATTTTTGCCTAGGCCAGTCAACCTAGCGGTTAGCTTTCATGCGAATTATTCTTTGACTATGTCCGCGTTCACAGGATGCAGAAAATATTCAATGTCCATCATGGTCAGTATCATAACACCGCCAGAAAAAATCTTCTTGATTACAAATGGCCCTACGTAGGTGGAAGTCCACTTTCCCCTGGCATCACCTTGTGGAAGAATGATACACTTTATTACCAAGTCACAACCTGATAAACCCAATGTTTGACTTTCTTGTTGAAGGCTTTAATCATACGCTTCTGATACATCTGCTCTTGACAAACAACCGCAAGTCTTTTCTCGTCAATCAGATTTATCTTGTCCAGCCTAGTCTGAATCCACTCGTCTTCATCCAAATCTGAATCTTTCATAATCATTAGAGAAGGGATCTAGACTTCAATGGGTAAGACGTCTTCCAAACTATATACTAGAGATAATAGGGTTGCCCTAGTTGACGTGTGTATTGAAGTGCAATATCCATGAAGAGAAAATGGTAACATCTCATTCCAGTCTTTATAGGTCACAACCATTTTTTGCACAATCTTCTTAATGTTCTTATTTGCGGCTTTCACTATGCCATTCATCTTCGGTCGATACAGAGAAGAATTGTGGTGCTTTATCTTGAATTACATGAAGAGTTTTGTGATCATAGTGTTATTGAGATTAGTACCATTATCTGTGATAATCCTTTCAGAGATGCCATACCGACAAATACGATTATGCTTAATGAACTGGGCGACCACATTCTTAGTAACAGAGGCAAACGAGGCTGCTTCAACCTACTTTGTGAAATAATCAGTAGAAACTAGGATGAAACGATGCCCATTGGAAGCT
Source organism: Vicia faba (assembly GCA_948472305.1). Lineage (NCBI taxonomy): Eukaryota > Viridiplantae > Streptophyta > Magnoliopsida > Fabales > Fabaceae > Vicia > Vicia faba. The sequence goes on from OX451739.1 coordinate 727,073,899, forward strand.
ATAGGCTTGATTTCTCCAATCATGTCAGTGCCCCACATTACAAACGTCCAAAGAGCATTCAAGATATTTAATGGAACTGGAGGTACATGCATATTATCAGCATAGATCTGGCATTTGTGACAAGTTTTTGAATGATGGTGGCAGTCAGTTTCCATGGTGGACCAGTAGTAACCCTCTCTCAGAACCTTTTTTGGCCATTGTATATCCACTAGAGTGAGTACCAAAGAATCCTTCGTGCATATCTTCCATGATTTCCTTAGCTTCCTTCTTGTCCACACAACGAAGTAAAGTTGGATCATGGTTGCGCTTGTACATGATTCTGTTACTTAGGAAGAACTTGGCAGAGAATCTCCTTATAAACTTCTTGTCATTGATTGATGCCACCTCAGGATACTCTTGAGCCTCGAGGTACTTTTTAACTTCATGAAACCAAGGCTTTTCTTCTGCTTCGTCAGTATTAACCTTGTAGCAATGTGTTGTTCGTCTAGTCTTTCAATAGTAATTTGAGGAGCCTCGTTGTCCCATATGACTTTGAACATAGATGACATGGTAGCTAATACATCTTCCAGTTGACTCCCTTCTCGTGGAATGTGTTCAAAGTTAATTTCTTCAAAATACGGGATCAGTGCCAATACATGCTCTTTATAAGGAATAAGGTTTGGGTGCTTAATGTTCCAATCTCATTTGATTTGACTGATCACTAGGGCTGAGTCCCCGTATGCATTCAAAAATTTGATTCTCATATCAATGGCAGCTTTGATACCCATGATGCACGCTTGATATTTGGCCATATTGTTGGTACAGTCAAAGGAAAGTCTGGCGGTGAAGGGCGTATGGAAACCCTTGGGGGAGATGATTACATAACCAATTTCATTACCAAGCATGTTGGAAGTTCCGTAAAAAACCATAGTCCATCGGGATCCTGGCTCAGGTCCTTCATACGGTCCAGGTTCTTAATAATCAGTAACCAACATAATATTCTCGTCCGAGAAATCAAAATTCATAGACTGATAGTTGTCTACAACTTGATGGGCCAAATGGTCTGCCAATACGCTTCCTTTGATTTCTTTTTGAGTGGTGTACCGAGTTTCGTATTTTGTCAAGACCATTTGCCATCAGGATATTCTTCCAGAGAGAGCGGACTTCTCAAATATGTATTTAATTGGATCCATTTTAGAGATCAACAAAGTGGTATGAGTCAACATATATTGTCTTAGTTGGCAAGCAGCCCAAGCCAAAGTGCAACAAGTTTTCTCGAGCAGTGAGTATCTTGTTTCACAGTAGGCTAACTTTTTGCTAAGATAGTATATTGCGTGCTCTTTTCGACCAGACTCGTCGTGTTACCCCAGTACACACCCCATTGAGTTCTCTAAAACTGTTAGGTACATGATTAGAGGTCTTACTTCAATTGGTGGCATCAGAATCAGAGGTTCTTGAAGGTACTCCTTAATTTTATCAAAAGCTATCTGACAGTCGTTGTTCCATTTCACTACTTGATTTTTCTTCAGTAACTTGAAGATTGGCTTACAAGTAGCAGTCAAATGAGAAATAAATCTGGAAATATAATTCAGTCGTCCCAGGAAACCTATGACTTCCTTCTCGGTACGGGGAGCTGGCATTTCTTGGATAGCTTTGACTTTGGCGGGATCGACTTCAATACCTTTACCACTGATGAAGAAACCCATGAACTTAACGGATCTCACCCAGAAGGTGCACTCGTTTGGATTCAGTCTCAACTTATATTTCTTAAACCTCTCAAATAGCTCGTGCAAGTGGTCGATATATTATTCTTCACTCTGAGACTTGGATATCATATCATCAATGTAGACCTCTATCTCGTGATGAATCATGTCATAGAATAAAGCTACCATAGCCCGCTGATATGTCGCGCTGACGTTATTCAAACCAAAAGGCATAACTTTGTAACAAAAAATTCCCCATTGTGTAATGAAAGTAGTCTTATCCATGTCTTCAGGTGCCATCTTGATCTGATTCTATCCCGAGAAGCCGTCCATAAAAGAAAATACCTTATGTTGAGCGGTGTTGTCGACCAGAATATCAATATGTGGAAGCGAAAAGTTATCCTTGGGGATTGCTCTGTTCAGATCCATGTCGTCTACACACATACGTGCTTTGCCATCCTTCTTAGGTACTGGAACCACATTTGCAACCCACTGTGGATAGGATGTAACCGCTAATAAACCTGTGTTGAACTGCTTCATAACTTCAGGCTTGATCTTTTCAGCCATCTCAGGATGCATACGACTAATTTTCTACTTTATAGGAGAGAAAACTTCTTTTGTTGGCAAACGGTGAACCACGATGTCAGTATCAAGACCTGGCATGTCTTCGTACGACCAAGAGAAGATCTCAACATAGTCATGCAACGTCTGGATTAATCTATGTTTGATGTTGTCTTCTAAGCTGGCACCTATCTTAACTTCTTTTTTGTCCTCTTTAGTAACCAATTTCCCACCTCGACTGGCTCTTCATGTAGTTGTATTGCTCTTTCTTCTTACTGTAATAGTCTAGCAACTCTCCTGATACTTCACAATCTTCCTCACCTTCGTCCTCGACTTGGTAGATCAGATTTCAAAGTCATAATTGGCAATAGCAGAATTTTTATCAAAGGGATCCAGAGTGGACGTGGACCTGCAATTTATTATATGGGTGTGTGTAAGAAACACATAGCTATTTTAAAAGCAATAAAGTAATGAAAAGACAGAGAGCGCAAAATTTGAATGCAAAACTTCCAATGATTTATTAAATGAGCATATGCGATTGAAAGATAACAACCTTAACAAGTGGACCATTGTGCCCCGGGTAAGGCACAAGGCTTAAAGTTATTGTTTAAAATTACATATCCCAAAAACTTGGAAGCAATAAGACAGGAAATGGAAATTACTCCTTACTAAAGGAGATTGGTATAAAGTATTTAGCCTTCCAGTTTTTGAGTCCACCGCCAGTAATAGGGAAGATCCAGTTGTCTAAATCACAGTCGTTATTAGTGTCTTCTATAGCATTGACTTCATTATTGTTGATGCGGAAAGGTGGTCTCCCAGCACGAGCACGAAAAACAACCTTCTGAGCCTCTAAGGTGAAACCCAAACAAAATTTGTTGGACTTGTAAGGAATGTCAGGAAGTTGACCCCAAATAGTGCAACCACCTTCTTCTACCATAGCCCTGGCATATTTCAGAGAAGCCATTCTTGGTGGATCCTTGGAAATCTTAGGAGTAATAGGAGTAGCTTTAGCAACGACAATTGTCGGAGGATTACTTCAATGGTCCGTCAGGGAGTCTCAATGAATTAACCATATATCTCAACATATTTGAATGAATTCAAATGGCTCACCATATACTCTTATTCTCCACAAATTGTAACAAATTTCCCTTTCACATGATACTTTTATTTTTGATGCAAAGTAGAGGTAACATCGCCTGCCCCATGAATTCAAGGGCGTCCAAGCAAACAGGAATAGGCCGGACGAATATCCATCACATAGAAGGTGGAGTCGAAGACCTGTGATCCCACTTTGATCAGAAGATCAACCTCTCCATGTACCATTCTTCTTGAACTATCAAAGGCTCTCACCATAATGTAACTGGGTTTCAGTACAACCCCTTCACAGTCCAGTCTATCTAGCGCACCCTTCAGTAAGAGATTTAATGAAGAACCTGTATCAACCAATACATGCGCCAATGTAGTGCCCCTACACTCAATAGAGACGTGCATTTCCTTGTTTTGATTCTTTCCTGCAGGAGTTAAGTCAGCATCAGAAAAGCCTAATCCATTATCAGCTGTTAGGCTTGCAACACAATTCTCAAATTGATCAATAGCGGTATCTTGTGGTACATGATCAGTCTTTAGAAATTTTACCAAAGCCTGAGCATGGGCTTCAGAGCACAATAACAAGGATAAAATGGATATCTTGGAGGGCGTCTACCCCAATTGTTCAACAATATTTTAGTCACTTTTGCGGATGATTTGCAGTATTTCCTCCATCTCTTATTTGGAAGTATCTTTAACAGTAACATTTTTTATGGTGCCTCCGTTTGGGTAGGCTCAGTCATCTTCCCTTTTCCCCGAGTGCCAGTAGTTGACTCAGTAGTAGGGATACAAACTGATGTAGCGATAGTCTTTGGAGGAGAGATCTCTGGAGAGAAGACATTTCCCTTTCTGTTAAATTTACTAGTCCCAACAATATTTTCGACATTGAGGTTAGTAACTTCAGTATCTTCATCTTCGGTAATCCATAGTTCTTTCTTAACACCATGGTAACAAACTTCAACTCCATAATTCCAGGGAACAACCTTGTTAGAGGAATATGGGACTTGCCTCGAAGCAGTAATGATCACGGGAGCCACACTAGGCCTGGAAGTAATCTTTATAGGACCTTTAGAGGTGATCCTTATAGAAGTACTAGAAATTTTAATTATAGAAACATCTTCCAGTCTCAGCTCTTGAGACATACTTTCATGCAAACTCTTCACGGGCATAGTCTTCTCAAATATAATTTCAAGACTATCAATCAAATGCTGAATACCCTTTTTCATCCACATATAACCATTAGATTGGGATGCATGATGGTAATAATTTTCAAGGCAACCCGAAAATCAACTGACTTGCAACAAATTCTTCTTAATGATTATCAGGGGAGTGGTCAAGTCACTTACGATGGAGACATAATAAACATCGTTAATAGCATTAACATATTTAATATAACTGGGCATAGGTGCAGTGATCATATTAGTGGTTTCGAGAGGATCAAATTCAATCTCTTTTGCGTCAATCATATCCTGGATTTTGTTCTTCATGGTCCAACAATTGTTCGTATCATGCCCGGGACTGTTGGAATGATAATCACATCTAGCATTGGGATTGTACTTGGGAGAGGAAGTGTTGGAAACCTGAGGAGGATCCTTTAGTGTAATCATTTCGGCCTTCAACAGATGCGGTAATGCTTGAGACAACAACATATTAATCTTAGTAAATTGTCTCTTGGGTGTGTCCTGCCTGCGCTGATTATTCTGTTGTTGTATTGGTGCATGGTTGTAAATCATTACTTTTGACATAACTCGATGACGATCTCCTTTAACACGACCCTTCTGTCTGTACATAGCATTAGCCTTTTTCCTCCTATTGAAAGGCTTCTTCACAACATTTGAAGACGCAGCCACCTGAACTTTCCCACTTCTGATTCCACTTTTAACTCGTTCTCCACTTTCAACATTGCATTGGTATTGTTTGTAGAAGGCATCAACCAGTTCTTCCCAAGTACGTATATTGGTTCCTTCTAGTTGATAGAACCATTCTAATTGCGTCCATGTCATACGGTGGAAGAACTGACTTGGGTGTTTTTCATTTTATCGCAATTGTTACGGATAGAAAGAGTCGTCACTGACTTTTCTTTTATTAAATAAAGGAAAGGGTGAAAAGAACAGGAAAGACCTTTTGAGAATTTTCTTGAGTTCGGGGGGTAATTTATGAAAAGGGAAAGTGTTAGCATCCTTTTAATCCATAGCTATCTATAGGCTCTTAGTTGCTATCTCACTTTGAAAATGCTTTGTTTGAAATGTGTGTGTGATGGGTTTTGAAAGTATTTTTGAAAAGTGCCTTCGTTTAGGCGAACTTTGTAATAATTCTCGTCTCTATAAGAATGCATACAAAGTTTTGACTTTTGAAAATATTTCATTTGAAAGTGTTAGTGTGTTTGAAAGATGTTTTGGAAATGGTTGTAAGCAAGTACCTATGAATGTTCTACCAACTCAAAAAGTCCTTGTTCATTTCCTCCTCCTTTAGTTATTTTTATCTTACCATTGATTGATAAGAAGCCCTATCATTGGATGTAAGGTTAACGACGTGGGTCGTCGTACAGTCATATTATGAAATGTTGTAAGATATTTTAGCAAGTTTTGTAAGGGTCTAAGATCATCTAAGAAGGCAACATTTGGAGGGTCATCGAGGGACTATGATCTTGTATTTGATTGTTTTTTTCTAAAGTGTCTCAATTGCGAAACTTGGCTATTTTTCTCAAGGAAACAAGTGAAGTTAACCCGAGAGGTGAAAGTGTGAGAAGTGTTTTTTTTCATGTTTTTGTTCTTGAATTAGGGTTTTCTACTTGTTGATTTTAGTCTTGCCATACAAACCCTTACTAGCATTTATATTGAAAGCGATAAATTGCGGAAATGTAAAGTTCTACACTATTACATCATTTGGGGACGGGGGTACAAATTTACAAATGGGGAGAGAAGAAATTAAACCCTAAGTTACTATTAAAACCATATTGAATGGATAAATAATATACCAAAATGTAAAGATAATATACAAGGATACGATGTGGAAAGAAAAGAAAATTTAACTGTTTTGGTTTGAGTTTTTGTTATGATTTTTTTTAACCTAATTAAACTAAGTTAAAAAAAATGAAATAATTATTTTATTCTAAGTTAATTTCAAATAACTAAACCTAATTTAATTAAGAAATGAAAATGAATTAAGAAACAAATTTTTTTAGGGTTTTGATGAAAATGTGTTAATTTAATTAAACTTGTATAAAAAGTTAATTAATTAAAAGTCATAAGTTCTAAATTAATTTTAATAAAAATAAAATAAACCTAAGTCTAAATATTAATTTAATTAAAAAAAATTGTTAAAGAAATACTTTTTGTCCTTTTTGTCTAAAAGAAATAAAATAAAATAAATGCTAAATACCTAAATAAATACATAAAAATATTTATGGTATTTTTGGTTAGTAAAAACAAAATAATATTAATAATAATAAAAATACAGAAAAAAGAAAATAAAATTAAAATTATAAAATTAAGTCAGGAGGTGTGAAAGTGATTTGGGTGGTTTAGAAGTAAAACATGTTCTGTTTTGTATTAGGCCTATTACTATTTTTGTAAATCAGAAAGAAAAAAAAAACAAAACAATAAAAAGTGAGATGGGATGAGTGGTGGAAAATAGGATGAAGGGTCAGATGGAGTAAAATGATGCAAGGCCAACTGAATGAGGCCCATGCGCGCTGTTTGTAGGAAAAAAGAAGAAAAAAGATATGAAAAATAAAATGACAAAACAGACGTTGGGGCTCGAATGCAGGTCCTAAAGGTGAAAGGCACACGCTTCTACCACTAGGGTGGCCATACATCCGGTATTATAAACAAAACCATAAATATATATTACAAAATCAATTCTAATGATGAACTTCATATTCAACCCCGCGCCTGCCAGAGCCCTTACCACTCATTCATCTTCCAACCATTCTCAAAAGTATGAACATCAAACTTGTTAGAAATTTCAACGCGATTCCAGAAATGCAAATAACATAAACAATGGCTCAAAGATGAGCACCAATTTTGACTAGTACCAATTCTAACCTAATTTTTTCAGAAAGTTCAAACTTAAAATTCTCACTACTCAAGCAATATAAATGAATTCTAAGGACATGGTCAGCTTCAGGGCAATGATGTCTACATTTTATCTTTGAAAATGGAAAGCTAACAGTGCCTATATGAAGAGATTGAAAATCAGAAAACTCAACTCAAAACTGGATTTTGTGTTTTGAGTTTAAGCTTGATTCAAGTTTCTATAATGATCAGGTCAGCTTCCTTGAGTCCCCAGAAAGCTATTCTAATGGTTACCTTGAGCTGAGAGTGCTTGAATTGGCCTGGAGAAGTCAAGATGCAGATCTCTGTTTTTGAAAATGGAAGATGATGATGGAGGTTGTGATACGGTGGCAGAACCAGACTGTTTTGAAATGCTGGTTTGCGTTTTGCGTTTGTGTTTGCAAAATGTTGTGGTAAGAAAGAGTCGCCACCGACTTTTATTTTATCCAACTAGAAAGGACAAAAGCACAGAAAAATTCCTTTTTTCGAGATTTTGAGTACGGGGGGTAGATTATAGAAAGGGAAGGTATTAGCATCCTTTATATCCGTAGTTTTCTACGGGCTCTTAGGTACTTGCTCATCATTTTCAAAATTGCTTGTGTGTGTTTGTTTTGAAAATAGTTTTTGTTTTACTTCGATTTAACCCTTGCTTCTGTCTTCAAGAGTGTTACAAAGTTGTTTTGAAAACTTTGTTTGAAAAGACTGTAAGTGTGGAAATATTTGTTTTGTTTGAGCAAGTATTTAAGAACTAGTCTACCTACTCGAAAAAGAGAATGTTTCTGTTATTATTTCCTTTAGACCGTGTTATCCCACTATTAGTGAGTAGGTAGCACCGTCGTTGGAGTTTTAAGGTTCAATTTGAAAGGGACGTACTATCACTAAAGCAATGTTAGGATGTCTTAGTAATAACTCTAATGTCTTAAGATCAATATTCGAGGCAACTTTTTTGAGGCAACTTTTCTGAACGGGACTTTGATCTTTGTTTAGACAAGAGAGCGACCACTAAAATACCCTATGCTTAATGATCGTTTACCGAAGGCAACCGAAGTGAGAGTATACCCTAGGAGTGCGCATGTGCGAGTGATTCAATTTCAAATTATTATCTTTGCACATTTAGGGTTTGCTAACCGTTTTAAAGTTAATCATACATTATTGTCATGCAACCCTAATATCATACATCTAACAGTTTAATATTTTGCGGAAATTAAAGTGCGGAAAGTAAAGCTACGCTATTACAAGGCTTCGGGTATTAACTTACATAGCCAAAAACAACCCGTAAGAAAAACGATAAATGAACGAAAAAAGTCCTAATTAAGATATTACATCCCATGAGCAATTACAACAATATTGCAAAATAAAATAATAAAGCGCGCGCGATGAATTTAAGAACGAGAGAGAAATAGGGTTTTGACCCCGTCTAACCTAATTGAGAGAAAAATTATTTTTGTTGTTTTTAATTATTTTTAAGAAAATGAGGGTTAGAATTAAATATGTACAAACTTAATTACTAATTAAATTAAATTAAAGAAAATAATTTACATGACCTATTTTTGTATTTTGTTATTTTTAAGAAAAAGAAAGTAGAATTTAAATTAGACAACCCTAATTTCTAACTTGTTTTAATTTATTTACAAAATAATTAAAGTTACCCTAAAATTAAATAAACTAATTAAATTAATTTTTGTATAAAAATTAAATTCTAAATCTAATTGGATGAAAATTGATTTTATGGTTTTTTATAAAAAAAAAAAGAATTAATTTGGTGTTAATAAAAATAATTTAAATAAATTAATTAAGAAAATATAAAAGAAAAAAAGAAGAAAATGGGCCCGTGGACAGCAATTGGAGGGGTGTGTTGCTAGCAATTCTTGGCCCAAGATCAGAGGTCCATGTTTGACTTCCTGAATTCCATGCTATGCGTTGACTGAAGCTTTTGGTGGACCATCACATGATAGCCATCAGATCTGGCTTCCTGGACATCTGGTTGGTTGGATGATGATGGTCCATGATGGTCATCACACCTATACACGCACCTGATTAAGCAATGAAAAACAATATGAAATATATGGGGGGGGACCTGGGATTCAAACTCAGGTCCTATGGCCTTTTCCACTACCCCTTCACCAACTAAGCTACGCGCTTGCTTTGTATATGAAACAACAATAAATCAATATATAAAAAACATGCAAAAATCCAAAGTTATCTGCGCGTAAATTCAAATGGGCGAATAGGGTGATTCCACGCCTTCATCCATGTCCTCTCTCCGTGGCTAAAAGGTTCAGTGACCTTTACCTACGGACGAATGCCTGTAGCTATACACCCTGCATATCTCAAAATCACACACAAGCATAAAAAATGAAGCCTAATGCCATGAATCAACTCGTCTTGGCTTGCTGAGCATCATGGTGCCCTTCTTGGGGGCCAATTTTGCCTGCATAAAAAAGACCTAAAACGAGACCAGAAAACCTAGCAATGGCAGATCCCAGTATAGACAATAAAAATGCAATTAATTATTATAGATAGCTTGCAAATGTGTTAGGGAACAAGAATATGTAAGTATTTCATGCTATAAGTGTCAAAATCATGTGATTCAATTTCAAGAAAAAGCCATGGCCGTGGATCACTTACAGTGAGTTCTAGCGCGCGAGGATCCTTGTTTCTGATTGCTATGGCTTCCTTGCAATCCCAAGAAGTGAATGGAATGGCCTATGAGTCTTGAAAACGCCTGGAAGTGCAAAATCAGATTATCACTTTCTTTGAATTTTTTCAAGTTTGGTTCTCTCCTTATGCGCCTCCAAACCTTGTTCTTTCTGGCTGCAATTGTTCACTATATACCAAGGGATGAATTAGGTTTACAAATATGATCTCAATCCTTGCCAATTATGATTTGTGATCTTGATTTGATTCACTTGAAAATATTTCCAAAATAGGCAAAAATCAATATTTTTGAGCCCACCTATGCCTTGCACGAATTGATTCACTTGCTAGCTGGATATAGGACCTGAAATATGCATAAGATCTTGAAGTTTGAATGATTTGGATTTTTTCATGATTTGTTTTGATTTAAATTGATTTAATTGCAATAAAAATCAAAATAAATAGTAAAAATAAGATAAAGACAAGTGGAAAGAGCTAGGGCTCGTGGACCATGCTACCAACTCAAAACAAGTGCAAAAGATTGGATCCATTTAGCAAAAATTGCAATTTGAGGCACTTTTGACTTTTGGCAATTTTGCAAAAAAGGTCAACTTCACCAATGCATAACTTCCTCAATTTTGACTCTTTGAAGGTGTTCTATGACTTTTTAGAAAGCTAGATATGTCCTCTAATAAACAATTTTGGTCTCATATCAATTGAGTCTTCCACGTTCATGTATGAAGCTTTGACAAAAAAGGTGTTTTTGTTGACTTTTCAAAATGACCTATAATGTCCAAATTCATAACTTCTTGTGAGTGCATATTTTGAACTTGGAATATGAAGATGGATTGTAGGGAATTTCATCCTCTTCAAAATGAGCTTTGGATGGGTCATTTCTCATAAAGTATGAGAAAGTTATTCTTGATCAAAGTTGAGTTGACTTTTCCTACAAAACCCTAATTTAGCAATTTTTGGGTTTTGATGAATTGTGAGAAATCCTTGAGGAATCATGATCAAGCCTTGATCAAATGATGAATAATACTCCAAAATAAAGGTGTTGACCAAAAATCTTGAAGTTTGACTGTATATGGGCCATAGTTGACTTTTGCCCTAGCATAGTCGATTTTTAGGCCTTTGAGCAATTGACTGAGCAAACTTCCTCTGCAAGGCTTGAAACTTGACATGGATGATCTTGAGAACATATTAGGGAAATGGTAAGCATTTGGGATCCCTTGGACTCAATTATCTTGATGCAACATGAAACCCTAATTTGAGGTAGATTGCCTTAGGAGAGAGCTTGTCTGGTCAATCCTTGGACTTCCTTGAGCAACTTGAGAATCTTTCTTGAAATGTTTTGAGAAATATGGGAGGAAAAATTTTAGGGTATAACAGAGGTGTTATAGTTTGAAAACAGGGATGGGGATAGTCTCTGTATGTGTGTTCGAAGCTTTGTGAATGGTTTGGCCAAGTAACGTACGAGTGGATTTGAAGATGAGTGTGTAAAGTCAGAAATGACACAAAAATGGAGGTTTTGTGCAAATTCTGGCTTGAGGGATTTTGAGAGGTTTAGAGGGCTTCTAATCTCGTGTCTTAGGTCACAAATAATGCTTCTATTTATAAGCAAGAAGTTTGGAGTGCATACATTGATCAGATTTTAAAATCACATGTTATGGATAGGTTTCTTGATTTTGAACAAAGTTTGAAAAACATCTTTCCAAGACATGGTACAAGGCTATCTAGAGTGGTTGGAATATTTAAACATGTTTCTTATGGCTTGTAGATGTTGTGTGTGCAGAAAGAATAAGTGCAAAGCTCAAGGAGAGTGGACTTTGTGATTAAAGTGAACTTTTCTAAAATGGAAGTGTGAACTTTGTGCCATTAATGGAAAATTACCTTGGACAATGCTTCAAACACTTGGATAATGGCTAAATCAATTGTGTAAACCATTAATTATGGAGTGAAATATAAGTTTGAGGCCTGCAAAGCAAGATTATGCAGCATGGCTTGTGGATTTGATCAAATGTTTTTCACAAATTCTTCCTTGTAAATCAAGGATGAAACCCTAACTTTATATCTTCAATTCTCCTAGCTCAATAATGATATTAATGAGTTCTTGGTTATTTTGGAAAGATTGAAACATCCTCTACAACCTTCATGTTTTCCATTTTTGAAGAATCCAATTGGAACTATGTGAAAAAATTTCATGAAGTTGGTACCAAAAATCTGCCTAACTAGGTCAAATTTTCACCAAGTGTTTTAAGAAACGTTCATGACTTTAACTACGCCAAAATTGATTTTGGCATCACCAAAAAGACAGTGCTTTAATGAGAAAACGTTGTTGTGGGTCTTTAAAAAATTCGCTAAAAAAAAGCGCTGCTACAGACAGCCTTTAGAAAGCGCTTTTTAAAAGCTGTGCTAAATGCTCTACCTTAGAAAGCACTTTATTGAGAAAACGCTGCTAAAGTTATTTTAAAAAAATCGCTAAAAAAAAAGTGCTGCTACCGACAGCCTTTAGAAAGCGCTTTTAAAAAGTGCTGCTAAAGGCCATAAATTCGCCCCACTTAAGAAAGCGCTTTCTCGTGAAAGCGCTGCTAGATCTTGTATGATAGAAAACACTTTTAAAAAGCGTTGGCTTAGGTAAAATTATAAAATTAAAATATAAAATTTCCCCACTTAAGAAAGCGCTGCTAAAGGCCTTAAATTCGCCCCACTTAAGAAAGCGATTTCTCGTGAAAGCGCTGCTAGATCTGGTATGATAGAAAGCTCTTTTAAAAAGCGCTTTCTTAGGTCAAATTATAAAATTAAAATATAAAAATTTCAGAACCCTATTCATTCATTTCTAATCGTTGTCTTCTTCTTCGACCATTTCTTCTCTGACTGTTCCTGATCCTTTCTTCTCCGACCGTTTCTTCTCTGACTGATTCTTCGCTGACCATTCCTAATCGTTTCTTCTCCGACTATTTCTTGTCATAGACCGTCGTAGTTCAGGTACGTCATTCTTTTGTAACATTGTTCTTTAATTTCAATCTCAAGGATTTTTTTCCTTTTATTTCAGAGAAATAACAGCAATAAACTAAATATCGCTATGAAATACATTATTGTTTATCTATTGTTAGATTGGTAGTTTCTTTTCCCTTTTGAAAGTACTTACTCTTCTAACAATGTTTGATTTGAAGTAGCATTACATCAAATTTATACTAATACACCTTGAATCTCCTCCCTTTAGTTTAATGCAAATGATATTTTCTATAGGTTCTTCTTTAAGGTGCAACCTATTTTGTATAAAGAAATTAAACCAAACCATGTGTTAGATGAATAATTTCATTCTTCTAATACTGTCCTGTCCCATTTGATTCTGATGTGTCAAAATGTGCAAGTTAAGAATTTACAAAGCAAGAGAGAGATGGTGACACAAACCTTGTTTGTATTAATAGTTTCAATGAAACATGTACTTAACATTCCAATTCATTCAATGACAAACAAAGTATGAACAGAATGAGTTATAGGCTATAACCTAGTGCTTGAAGCAGGTAGATGATACATATTTACTTGGGTTTTTCATATCAATTAAATGAATCTAAATTATTTCCTGTTTAAGATACATATCTTGCTCCTAGTGCCGCCGCAATTGTATAATAATTGTGTGATTAGGTGGTAGAGTCGTTTACAAAGTCTGAGATTCTCAAGGGATTGTTTGTTGAAAACTGCTTGGTTAAGAAAGTTATTCTTAGAAGGAAAAAGTACTTTGGACTAAAATAAAGTAACATACTCTTTCATAGCAAATATATCCATTAATTTTGATGTACAAAAAAGTAGTTTAGTCATTACTAAAAACTAATGAGAATTATGATATTATCACTATACCATTAATAAACGAAGTGTTTTAAGAATAAATTAAAATTTTGTTGTTGTTTTGAATAATTAAATTAAAATCTTGTTGAAGAGACATTGAAAAGTGAAAAGTTGGATTGATATTGATAGTATGATTGTTTTACAGGTGCAGAGTGAAAGTCTGATCGTTTACACGAATCTTAAGTTGTGTGGGTCCAGAAGTTGATTACTTCTCTAGAGGTAATTAGTTGTTCTTTTGCTATAGTTGCGTGAATAATTGACGTTTTTTTTATCTTAATTAGTAAAACCATTTGAATGAACTGCTATGATGGATGAGCATTGCTTTCAATGATTGGGAACTAACTTATTGAATTTGCTATATATAGGGGTTACTTGTGATCAATGTGTGAAATTCGGATCGTTTCCCTACAGTTAAATTTTTTATATTTTGTTTTTGCTTAGCTTAATTAGTAATACCATGTATAAGAAATGGATGTCTTCGAGTCGATTAATGAAAGAGTATGAGAATAGGGTATCAGAATTCGTTAAGTTTGTTGTGGCGCACGCCAAAGACCCCAGGCGAATGACATGTCCTTGCTTGAGTTGCTGCTATGGGAGTCGAGTTGACGTAGTTCAGTTGGCATCACATTTAAAGAGGCATGAAATTAATAGAAGTTATACATGTTGGAATTTGTATGGTGAGAAAAGTAACGAGAATGTTGAATCGGGGGATAATACGACATATGCTTCAAACGACAATGGCACAGATACATACGATTATGATCGATTCGAAGAGATTGCAGAAGCACTTGAAGAAGACATTAAGGATTGCCCCAAAATGTTTGAGAGGTTGGTAAGCGACACAGTGAAACCGTTGTATAATGGTTGTACAAAATTCACAAGATTGTCTACGGTATTAAAGTCGTACAACTTAAAGGCGGACAATGGATGGTTGGATAAAAGTTTCAGAGTTATTAGCCCTTATGAAAGATATGCTACCAGAGGATAATCTTCTTCCCAATTGAACATATGAGGCCAAAAAGATGTTTTGCTCTATTGGCATGAGCTATGATAAGATACATGGATGTCCAAACGATTACGTTTTGTTTCGAAACAAGTATGCATCGTTAAATGAGTGTCCTAAATGTGGTGTCTCTCGGTATAAGAAAAAGTTGTCTCCAGCAAAAGTCTTATGGTATTTTCTTATAATTCCGAGATTTAGACGCATGTATCATAGTGAAACCGATTCAAGACACCTGACTTGGCATGCAGATGAAAGAATTATTAATGGAAAGCTTCGACATCCGGTAGATTCACCGCAGTGGATGAAAATTGATAATGAGTATCCTGAATTTGGAAAAGAAGCAAGAAACCTTTTGCTTGGCATTGTCTACTGATGGAATGAACCCACACGGTATTCAAAGTATCTCGCATATCACATGGCATGTGATTATTATGATTTATAACCTACCTATGTGGCTATGTATTAAGCGTAAGTACATGATGTTGTCTATGTTAATTTCTGGGCCTAAACAACCAGGGAATGACATAGATGTATACTTGACACCCTTAATCGAAGATTTAAAGTTTTTGTGGGATAATGGGGTGGAGGTTTATGATGGGTATAGGAAATAAAGTTTCAACTTAAGGGAGATGTTGTTTGGAACAATTAATGATTTTCCGGCATACGGAAATCTATCAGGGTACAACATTAAAGGTCAAAAAGCATGTCCTTTTTGTGAAGATGAAACCGATATGACGCGACTGGACCTTTGTCAGAAGAATGTCTCTCTCGGTCATCGTAAATTCTTAAATTCTAATCATCATTATCGTGGGTGGAGAAAAGCATTCAATGGAAAGGCAGAACAACATAGAGCTCCACCTATATTGATAGGTGATCAAAATTTTGAAAATGTGAAAGATGTGAGTATTCAGTTTGGCAAGCCTTTTGCACATACACTTGTCAAGAGTGGATGGAAGAAGAGGTCAATTTTTTTTGAACTTCCATATTGGAAGTCGTTGTATGTAAGACATTTTCTCGATATACAAGGAAAGTCTAAGGATGGCCTTAAAGTAAGGGAGGACATGGTAAACATGGGAATGAGAACTGAATTGGGACTCGTGAAGAAAGGAAGAAGAACATATCTACCACCTGTTGTTTATACTCTATCTAGAAAGGAGAAAAAAATATTGTGTAAGTTTCTGAGTGAAGTTAAAGTTCCAGAAGGCTACTCATCAAATATTAGAAGACTTGTGTCTATGAAAGACCTAAAGTTAAAGAGTTTAAAGACACATGATTTCCATGTTATAATGGAACATTTTCTACCAATAGGTATACATTCTATTCTTCCAGAAAAAGTAAGAAGCGCAATAACTAAACTGTGTTTTTTCTTCAAGTCAATTTGCAGTAAGGTGATAGATCCTGCGATCTTACCAACATTGAAAAAAGAAATAGTTATTAATTTGTGTGATCTTGAAATGTATTTTCCTCCCTCGTTTTTTGACATCATGGTTCATCTAGCTGTTCATCTTGTGAAAGAGACACAATTGTGTGGACCAGCTTATATGAGATGGATGTACCCTGCTGAATGTTATATGAAAATATTAAAAGCGTATGTGAAAAACCGAAGTCGACCAGAGGGTTGTATTGACAAACGATACATTGTTGAAGAAGCGATTGAGTTTTGCACTGAATATATGTCAAATGTTCAATCAATTGGACTCCCAAAATCTCATATTGTTGGGAAAAAAAGGTAATAATTTAATTGGAAATAAAGTTGTGACAGTATCAAGGGTCGAACGGGATCAAGTGCATTTGTATGTTCTGCACAATGAGATTGAGGTTGAGCCGTTTGTTGAAATGCACAAGGGTGTTCTCTGAGGTTTAAATCCGAATAGAAATGAGAATTGGATAGTACGAGATCACAATCGAAGTTTCATACCATGGTTTAAGGAACATATTTATTCAAAGTATCATTTAGATCCCTCTTCAATAATCAAAAGGTTGAGATGTTTAGCATATGGTCCAAGTTTGGTTGTGTTTTCTTATAGCGCATACGCAATTAATGGATTTACTTTTTATACCAAAGAACAAGATGATAAAAGTACTATGGAAAATAGTGGTATCACCTTGGTAGTTAAAACAATGCACATATCAAGTGTGAAGGACTTAAACCCTAAATTTGCAAATATGTCATATTTTGGGGTTATCGAGCGCATTTAGGTGTTTGATTATGACAAGTTTCAGATTCCTATATTTGGTTGCAAGTGGGTTGAAAATAATAATGGCATACAAATGGATAAGTCCGGATTTTTGCAAGTGGATCTTAATAGGTTAGGGGTACAAATGAGCCTTTTATTCTATCCTCTCAAGCTAAACAAGTATTCTATGTCACTAATCCGACAAGTACGAAATGGTCTATAGTGCTTTTATCTAACAAAGTAATTGATGAAAACATTTAAGATCAAGGTGATATTGATGTTGAGATTGAATCATTTACTAGAAATGATGAAGATGAGAATATTATAGTGAATGAATCATATATTAGAAATTATCATAATGATGGTATTTGGGTGAATCCAACCATTCGCGTTGTTAAGAGACGAGTAGAACATATTCCTACCAAGAAAGGAAAAAGACATTAGTGAAAAAGGTAAGGGTGTTTACCATTTCATTTTTTTATATTTCCTTAGTGTATTTTGATATTTGTCATTTCATTTTTATTTTTTTCTTCATTGTTAGATCAATACAAGTATTCCGCTCTCAAAGAGAAGCTCGAGTATCACGGTCTAGATCAAGCAACATCACATGGATCAAAGTGGAGGTACATTAATTTTCACAATTTTTATTATAATAGTGATGCTACTTGATAAAACAAGACCACTATACATTCTTATTTGTTTTTCTATGTAGTGTGCTCAATAGCGTAACAGTATAGATTGCAGATACTTTGTTTTGAGGTTTATGAAAGAAATCCTTCTTTTGAATCGAATAGAGATTCCAATCACGGTATGGATTTATAACTTAGGATTTATTTTAATATTTATCAGATATTTCATATAATTTATTACTTTTAACTAAATCATGCATATTATGTTTTGTTATGTAGTACTTTGATGAATCCAAGTGTGCTCATTACACGAAAAATCAATTGGAAGAAATCAAGGAGGGATTGTGTGAATACTTTATTCGGAAAAGAATCATATAAGGTATTAGAAGTTGAAAAGTGTTATGAAAAATTTTAATTGTGTTGGACCCAAGTTAGTTTAATTAACCGTGTTGTTCTGTTCATACCTTATTTGCAGGACCAGGACCGTCCGCTCATCGGATTTTGGCGATTTCAGGCTGAAACGAATTTGGCACATATCATATATAAGTGGATTCGAATAGAAGGTTTTGTTGTACTTGAGTATTATCACCTTTATACGAAATTCTTGGAGTTTGTTTTGCCTCTTATAAGAGAAGGTTTTCTTGTAATAGTCATAAATTTGTTGTTCGAAATAGTCATAAATTTGTCCTTATTATAGTGCATCCTCCTCCTACTTAGTAGCAAACATGTGAATTGAATTATAATCGTGTTTATATTTTGGTATATAATGGTATATAATGGTATTATAATGGTATATAATGCCTTTTTTTGTATGTAACGACTTCTTTATTGAAATCAATGGTCGTTGAAATGTAAGGCTTGAAATACAGGTTTATGGGATTATTCCCAAAAACATGCCTTCTTAAAAAGAAAGAATACACAACGTTTTTACATAAAAAATGCTTAAATTTACGTGAATCAACGAAAGAGATTTTTAGGAAAAAGCGCTGCTAAAGGCCTACTTTAGAAAGCGCTTTTCCTAGAAAAGCGCTGCCTAAAGATGCCTTACAAAATACATTAGACATCGCTTTTGGAAGCGCTGTCTAAAGGGGGTCAATAGAAGCATTTTTAAGGAAAAAACACTACTAGAGGCCTACCTTAGAAAGCGCTTTTCCATGGAAAAGCGCTGCTAAAGAATACATATGGCAGCGATTTTTCATTAAAAAAAAAACGCTGTCTATATCTACGGCAACACCACCATAGGCAGCGCTGCTAAAGGGCAAAAAAAGTGCTTTCTTAGGTCTTTTTGGCGTAGTGTTTATAGCCTTATAACTCAAAATCTAAGCATTTTTTGGACATGAGACCTCTAATACAAGTTTGTAGAATTCATCAAGATCTACAACTTTCATGTTGAAAGTTTTCCTTGAATCATCTTGTATCATGGTGAAAAATTGGCATGGAGTCGTGAAGAAAAACATGTATAAAACACAGAAAAATTTCTAAGTCTTAGAAATTTTGACTTTTCAAGATGAAATTTTCTTTTTTGATTTTCTTGATGATCAAGCTTCATATTTTGAAATTTATTGATTAAATGTGATCTTTGAAACTTGATTTTGATCAAAAAGTCAAACTTTGACTTTCTAGTGTACAGTTGATTTTTCATCAGCTGACCAAATTTCAACTATCAATCAAATGGTCTTGTGAAATGAATTGAATCACGCAATTAGGTCAAGATGATACATTTTAATCCTTGATATCATTTTTCAAACCAATAAGTCATGTATTAGGTTAAAAACTCTTGACCAGTCAAATATAGTCAAAACCCTAATTTTGACTATTTTGCCCTTTTGGTGATCTGAACAATTTTCTTGGGGAATTGTGATCCAAACTTGATCAATTGATGCATATGAGTTAAAAATGTTGATATGGGCCAAAAATCTTTAATTTTGACTATAAGTTGACCACAGTTGACTTTTTACCCAATATAGTTGATTTTAAGTCATCTGATCAATTGATTGAGCAAACATGAACTCCAAGACTTGAAACTTGACACGAGAAATATTGAAGGTCTATAATGATCCATGAAAGTCATATTAGGCATTAAAAGTCCAATTATTCTTGTAAAAACTCAAACCCTAATTTAAGGTATCAGTGTTGAGGAGATGTCTTGACCTAGTCAATCCTTATGCAAGCTTGAGCTATTGAAGATCTTGTGGGAAATGTCTTGAGACATGAGAGGGAAAATTTTATGGTACAACAGTCCCCGATAAGCATTCTTGAAAGAAGTTCACCCATAACATTCTATCAGTGGTATGGGGTTGGATTTTCTAGACATAAGACCGCAGATGAAGCTTAGGACAAGAGACACTATCATATTTGGAAAATACGGGGACCTTGAACTTATGAGGGATAACAAACCCTGAGATAAGACCTAACTCTTCAAAATCCAACCCAGGAACTCTATAGATCTATATAGCACTGAGACGATCTTCCAGTTGTTTGTATTTTTCGTCGGCATGAGGATATTGTTCATCTGAATAGTCTGCTTCTTCTTCATCAGAACCTTGGTTTTTATTCTTCTCAACCTTCATACTTTTATCATCTTCTTATCGTTCATCATTTTCATCCTAAAAATGCAAAGCTCGCTTGACTGGACCTTTGGGCCTCCTACCCATGTTCAGGAACATTTTCTGAAATTGAGCGTTCTGAGCTTGAAGTTCTTTCACAGTTTGTTCGAGAGCCATCTTTTACATAAATAAACAGTAAAAAGATGAGAAAATCTGTCCGTGAGGAAAACCTATTATGTATGACATGCATTATATACAAATGCAATGTTTTCAAGGACCTTATAAGATATAAAGCCGTTAACCAAAAGTAAATAGAAACAAGATTTTTAAATTTATAAGTTCATGTGAATACAAAAGATTATAAAGGAATAAATTAAAAACTCCTAAAGCTTTAAGTTTCTCATGGACGCCTCCTCTTTGTGTTGACATATGTGTTATGACTCTTCTCCTCGTGAAGTTGCTTCGTCAGCTCCAACAATTTCTTCTCACTTGCATATAATTGAGTCTCAAAGGTGTCTTGTTCTTCCTTGAGTTGAATCCAGGACTTCTGCAATTCTTCAAGGTCAATAGCCATGTCTGGCTGAAGGATGGTGTGAGAAACGTCTCCTTCGAAAACAAGCTCCATGATTATTGGTAGGACAACAAGATATGGAATCATAAGGTTTTGAGCACGAGCTCGTACCCATTTGAGATAGGGCTCCAAAGGGGTGGAGTTCTTATGCCCCGGAATTATGTTATCTATCTTATTAACCATACCCCAAGCACATATAAATCTTTATCGGTAACCTTGAAGATCATTGTCATGGTCGAATATAACACCCCGGATAAGCATATCATCAGGACCGTCTCTTCGAGAATAACCAAACTGACGTAAAGCTAGAGAAGGGTTATAAATAATACCCCCCCCCCCTTATGCCCAGGAGTGGCACATTACGAAACTCTCCATAAAAGAATAATAATGACACCTTCCTGGGATTAGGAACACCAATAAATGTCTGAATGAGAGAGTGACATTATCCTTTGAGAAAAATTCTAACCAGAAGAGGCATTTTGGTTTCCTATTATCAACAGGAAGAAGTAAATATATCCAGAAGAGGACTTTTGTTTTGTTGGATGATTTTTCCTGCAAGGAAGAGGGTTAGTTGCATGCAGATATATGCATAGCCTAATGATGCTCTCAAAATAAATGAGATTATGTTGTATGCATTTGTCATGTATGTAGTATGATATATGAATATGAAATATTGACTAAGCGTATCCTTGTATGGAAAATAAATCCTTGACAAATTCTGGGGAGTTTTGGGAAGTTAAATCCCGGATTACTATTGGGGATGAAGAGTATGTGCATCTTCAAACCTTGTTTAGAGTGTTTTCACTAGGGATTTCTGCTTTGTTGTTTAAGGAGAATTCTGCTGTGGAACATTGATTTTGCTTGAGAAAATTCTGCGGGGAGTGTTGATTTCTGCTTCGGGAATAGAAGTTTTAGTTTTCCATTGCTCTACTAGGAAATTATATCTTGATTGGGAGAATGAAAGTTAGCTGTTATCTGGCCGAAATCCAGCCTTTATAGCAACTTGCTGAGGATAATAAAGTTAACTGTTTACAGGTCGGATTCCAGGCTTCGAAACAACTTATTGAGGAAGATGAAATTAAATTGTTATCTGGTCGGGTTCCAGGCTTCGCATAAAATTGAAGTTAACTGTTATCTGGTCAGTTTCCAGGCTTCGCAGCACTTAGATGAAATTGACTATTATCTGGTCGAATTCCAGGCTTCGTAGAAAATTGAAGTTAAACTGTTTTTTGGTCGGTTTCCAGGATTCGCAACAACTTGGATGAAATTAATTGTTATCTGGTCGGATTCCAGGCTTCGTAGAAAATTGAAGTTAAACTTTTATCTGGTCAGTTTCCAAGCTTCGCAGTTACTTGCTTGAAAGGATGAAATTGAACTATTATCTGGTCGGATTCTAGGCTTCGCACAAAATTAAAGTTAACTGTTATCTGGTCGGATTCCATGCTTCACAGTAACTTATAGTAATGACTCTGTTGGGGATTACAATGACTCTTTTGGGGATTAAGGGGTTTCGTCCATTGATTTGTAACACTCTAAGAGGAAAACTCAAACTGGGGAATTTGTAGTTTTGTTGGGGAAATAAACCTTATTGAAGAGACTATTTGATGACCTACTGGGGAGGTGTTTTCTTTAGGCACAACTCCTCAATATTTCTTCTTAAGATAAACTCAGCTGGGAGAGGGTTTTCGAGAGATTGGAACTCTGGTTGGGGATAATTTTAATGAAGTAACTCTGTGGGGATATCCCAAATTCTTATTACTGTTTTTATGCATACATTTATTAAAAGTTAATCATGTTCATCTGCATATGTTCATTCAAATTTTAGTCATTGGACACTTTTGCACTCAAAACAGAAAAACAAAAAGTTTGTACTTCAAAGTATATTTGTATTGATGTTTTACCCATAAATAGGCGTTTGTGTACAAGGAGACATAGATCCTAGTAAGAGGAGATCGTCGAAATAATGAAAGGAATACAAAGTAAAAATAATAATAATATCCATGTGGAAGTGATCCCATTGAATTCCAACCCCGCTATTGCCCCTATGTCTTCGAACATCATCCCTTGCCATTGAAAGAAGTCGATTAAATTGATCTTGGACCATTGAACTTGGACCGTGGTAATAATGCTGGATGTAGAGATTCCACGGGGCATAGTCATATGCTTTAATCCTTAACTTTTACTTGGACCTCCCTTTCGGATTTTTAATCCACCAGGATACCCATTTTTGCCCAAGTCGCCCCTTCAGGTTTTCGACTTGTCAGTTGGCAATCTTTTGTATATATCCCTAAATTTTTCCGAACCTCTTTGGTTAGCCGGGATGCCCTTATTTTTTCCTAGGTATGTCAACCTAGCGGGTCACTTCTATGCGTAGTATTTTTTGAGTATGTCCACATTCACACGATGCAGAAAATCTTTGTCGTCCATAGTAGCCAGCATCATGGCACCACCAGAGAAAACTTTCTTAACAATAAATGACCCTTCATACATGGGAGTCCATTTGCCCCTGGGATCGTCTTATGGAAGAATGATGTGCTTTATTACCAATTCGCCAGTCTGATACACTTGAGGCTTGATCTTTTTGTTTAATGCTTTGATCATACGCTTTTGATACATTTGACCATGACAAATAGCATCCAGTCGCTTCTCATCAATCAAATTCAAATGATCCAACCTAGTCTGAATCCATTCGTCTTTGCCTAAGTCTACTTCATTCATGATTCTTAGGGAAGGGATCTGAACTTCAATAGGCAGGACAACTTCCATACCATATACTAAAGAGAAAGGGGTTGCCACAGTTGATGTTCGAGCGGAAGTATGGAATCCATAAAGAGGAAACGGTAACATCTCATGCCAGTCTTTGTAGGTTAGCACCATCTTTGCACAATCTTCTTTATGTTTTTATTAGCATCTTCCACTACGCCATTCATTTTAGGTCTGTAAGGAGAAGAATTGTGATGCTTGATTTTGACTGAGTGAAAAGTTCTGTAATCATAGCATTTTTGAGATTAGTTCCATTATTGGTGATGATTCTTTCAGGGATACCGTAATGACAAATGAGGTTATGTTTAATAAACCTGGCTATAATGTTCTTTGTTATTGAGGCAAATAAGGCAGCTTCGACCCATTTGGTGAAGTAATCAATAGCAACAAGGATGAAGCGGTGTCCATTGGAAGTAGTATGTTTGATCTCTCCAATCATGTCAATGCCCCACATTGAAGATGGCCAAGGAGCAGACATTCAAGGGAATTGGAGGTACATGAACTTTGTTGACATAGATATGGCACTTGTGGCAAGTCCTTGAGTGGTGGTGACAATCAGTTTCCATTGTGGACCAATAGTAACCAGCCCTTATAATCTTATTGGCCATAGTGTGTCCACTAGAGTGAGTTCCAAAGATACCATCATCCATGTCTTCCATGATCTTCTCTACTTCCTTCTGGTCCACACATCGGAGCAGAGTAGAATCGTGGTTTCTATTGTACATGATTCCATTGCTTAGGAAGTATTTGGCTGAAAATCTTCGCAAGAATTATTTATCATTGATGGAAGCTCCTCAAGGATAATCTTGTGCTTCAAGATACATCCTCACTTCATGGTACCACGAATTCTCTTCATCAGTGTCAATCTCGTAACAATATGCAGGTTCGTCAAATCTTTCAATTGTAATTCTAGGGGCCTCGTTATCCCAATTGACCTTGAACATGGAAGAAATTATTGCCAAGGCGTCTGCCAACTGATTTTCTTCTCTAGGGAAGTGCTCAAAGGTAACCTCCTTAAAGTAAGGGATAAGGGTCAACACAAACTCTTTGTAAGGAATCATATTAGGGTGCTTGGTATCCCATTCTCCTTTAACTTGACTAATCACTAGAGAAGAATCTCCGTATACATCCAAGAACTTGATCGTTAGGTCAATGACAAACTTTAGACCCAAGATGCATGCCTCGTACTCAGCCATGTTGTTTGTACAGTCGAAGCATATTCTGGAAGTGAAAGGTGTATGGCAAACTTCGGGAGAAATAATCATAGTAATAACTCCATTACCCAAAACGGTTGAAGCCCCATCAAAAACCACGATCCATCGGGGTCCTTGTTCATGTCCGTCATATGGTCTGGGCTTTTCACAATCAGTTATCAACATGATATTTTCGTCCGAGAATTCAAAGTTCATGGATTGGTAATTCTCAACATCTTGATGGGACAAATGATCCTCCAATATACTTCCCTTGATGGCCTTTTGTGTTTTATATTGGATGTCATATTCAGTCAGAATCATTTTCCATCTAGCTATTCGTCCAGAGAGAGCTGGCTTCTCGAAGATATACTTGATAAGGTCCATCTTAGAAATTAATGAAGTGGTTGGATTCTACATATAATGTCTTAGCCGGCGAGAATCCCATGCCATAGCGCAAAAAGTTTTCTCGAGCAGTGAATATCTTGTTTCACAGTCGGTAAACTTTTTGCTCAGGTAGTATATTGCATGCTCTTTTCGGCCAAACTCGTCATGTTGGCCCAGCACACACCCCCATTGAATTCTCTAATACCGTCAACTACATAATCAGAGGTCTTCCTTCAACTGGAGGCATAAGGATGAGAGGTTCTTGTAGATATTCCTTAATTTTGTCAAAGGCTTCTTGGCAGTTGTCGTTCCATCTGACTACTTGATCTTTCTTTAATAGTTTGAAGATTGGCTCACAAGTAGCAATTAGGTGAGATATGAACCGGGCAATATAGTTGAGTCGACCTAAGAAGCCTCTGACCTCCTTCTCAAAATAGGGAGCTGGCATTTCTTGAATGGCTTTGACCTTCATAGGGTCGACCTCGATACCTTTTCCACTGACAATAAAACCTAGAAGCTTTCCCGACCTTACCCCGAATGTGCATTTGTTGGGATTCAGCCTTAGCTTTTATTTCTTCAACCTCTCAAACAACTTGTGAAGATGATCAAGGTGTTGTTCCTTCATTTGCGACCTTGCAATCATATCATCAACGTATACTTCTATCTCATGATGGATCAAATAACTAAACCTAATTTAATTAAGAAAGGAAAATGGATTAAGAAACAAATTTTTTAGGGTTTTGATGAAAAGGTGTTAATTTAATTAAACTAGTATAAAAAGTTAATTAATTCAAAGTCCTAAGTTCTAAATTAATTTTAATAAAAATAAAATAAATCTAAGTCTAAATATTAATTTAATTAAAAAATAAATTAGTTAAAGAAATATTTTTGGTCCTTTTTGTCTAAAAGAAATAAAATTAAAAAAAATGCTAAATACCTAAATAAATAAATAAATAAAAATATTTTTGGTATTTTTGGTTAGTAAAAATAATGATAATAATAATATTAATAATAATAAAAATATAGACAAATAAAATAAAATTAAAATCATAAAATTAAGTCAGGATGGATGAGGCCCATGCGCGTTGTTTGTAACAAAAAAGAAGAACAGAGATATGAAAAAAAGACAAAATGGATGTCGGGGCTCGAACCCAGTTCCTAAAGGTGAAAGGCACGCGCTTCTACCACTGGTGTGGCTATACATCCGGTATTATAAACAAAATCATAAATATATATTACAAAATCAATTCTAATGATGAACTTCATCTTCAACCTTGCGCCAGCCAGAACCCCTGCAACTCATTCATTTCTCAACCATTCTCAAAAGTATAAACATCAAACTTGTTAGAAATTTCACCACGATTCCAGAAATGCAAATAACTTAAACAATGACTCAAAGATGAGCACGAATTTTGACTAGTACCAATTCTAACCTAATTTTTTCAGAAAGTTCAAACTTAAAATTCTCACTACTCAAGCAATATAAATGAATTCTAAGGACATGGTCAACTTCAGGGAAATGATGTCTACATTTTATCTTTGAAAATGGAAAGCTAATAATGCCTATATAAAGAGATTGAAAATCAGAAAACTTACCTCAAAATTAGATTTCGTGTTTTGAGTTTGAGCTTGCTTCAAGTTGCTGTAATGATCAGGTTAGCTTCCTTGAGTCCCCAGGAAGATATTCCAATGGTTACCTTGAGTTGAGATTGCTTGAACTGGCCTAGAGAAGTCAAGATACAGACCTCTATTTTTGAAAATAGAATATGGTGATGGAGGTGTTACAGTTTGGAAACAGTGATTGGGATAGTCTCTATATGTATATTAGAAGCTTTGTGAATGATTTGGCCAAGAAACACATGAGTGGATTTAAAGATGAGTGTGCAAAGTCATAAATGACACAAAAATGGATTTTTTGTGCAACTTCTGGCTTGAGGGAGTTTGAGAGGTTTAGAGGGCTTGTAATCTCGTGTCTTAGCTTATAAGTAGTGCTTCTATTTATAAGCAAGAAGTTTGGAGTGCATACATTGATCAGATTTTAAAATCACATGTTATGGATGTTGATCTGGATTGGGCCTACACTTGCCCTTCGAACGGGAAGCTCAAAGACAGCCCAAGTTAGGGACCATTGGGTAACTCCCCATCCGACCGTTGGAGGACGTGGCCCATGATCCCACGACAGCCATCTTAAACTGCCCTCCGGAAATCACGGGTCCAACCCTATTCTCGCGGAGAAGTTGACCAGGGGGAGCCCACTTTATTGACTCCATACACATGTAAGTCCTGGCAGTTCCTGTTATTGGGTCTTTACATGGCCCAAGAGTGGGAACCTTGGCCCAGCGCTGGAGGCTATAAATACCAAATACCATCTCTCTCTAGAGGGACAGGTATTCAATTCATATCTCTAAACTCATACTTGCTTTCTTATTCCGCAACTTACTTTTCCATCAGAATGTATTGCAGGTACCCCCCCCCCATCTCATTCAACTTTTGCCCGAGCCAGCTGTGACGGTCCATTTCTGATCCGGTAAGATCAGTGGCGCCGTCTATGGGAAACTTCCTTCCCCGTCTTCTATTCACTTGAGAACAAACCTAAATGATCCCCGATTGTCATGGCTGCCCATACTCCAGACAACATAAACGTATGTATCATCAACGTTAACAACAACAATGTCGGCCTCGACAACACCGGTACCACCAGCCATAACACAGCCCCAGGCATCAATATGCCCGGTCCTTCTGACTATAGAGACAGAGAAACTACTTCATCATCATCACTTCCCCGTCAACTTGAATATGATCGGCCACCTCCCTAGAACTACCAACATGTCCAGTTCCACGAGGTCCCTGTCCCTGCCGGGGCAGACGGCACGACTAGGGCAATGTTCGCTTTAATCAATCAAACCAACTACCTAATATTCTCCCAGGGAGAAAGACTGGGGGCGCTCGAAGCCAATCAGAGGCCCCCAAGAAGACATAGGAGACCTCAATCTCCTCTTCCTCGAAAAGCAGAGGAACATCCCCAATCTCCCCCGTGGTGACGTAGTCGGGACATCTCTCAAAGCCCATCTCCCCGACCACTCAAGTGACGGCCCGCCTTACGAGAGGACAACTCGTTGATGCGGGAAGGCGCGATCACGGCCACTCGCTTCAAGAACGAAGACCCCCTGGAGACAAGAACAGGGGAAACCACCAACGGTCATACTTCCCGAGGACTGCTCTGAGCGACCAGGGTCGTCGTGACCGCCATTACATCAGGTCTCCATCTCGCTCGTCCGAACAGAGTGACGAGGACGACCCCCGTGGTCCCTTGTCTCAAGCTATCATGGAGGCACCCATTCCCCCAGGCATGGAGAAGCCTCCCCACCTAAAGGAATACGACAGAATCACCGACCCAGTCGACCATATAGGCGGGTTTGAAGCCATGCTACACTACCACAACGTTAGGGGACGGATCAAATGCCGATTGTTCCCCACAACTCTGAGGAAAGCTGCGATGGACTGGTACAAAGGTCTCTCCCCAGGGTCAATTACCTCTTGGAGAAATCTGAAGAACCAATTCATCAGTTCATTCACTGCTTCGCAATGACACGCGAAGACCGAAGTAACCCTCGAGGCCATCGTCCAAAGACACGATGAGACTCTAAGGGAATTTATTGACCGATTCAACCGGGAGGCCATCCAGGTCCCCTGCATGGACCACATGAAAAGATACCTACTCGAGAGAGGACTCCTCCCGGGCACTGAATTTAGAAAGGGTATAAGCATCGAACCACACCAGACATTTGATGCCCTCCTCGAGAAGGCCAAAGCCTATATGGACTACAAGGAGAGAGAAGTGGCCAACAGAGCCTGGGATTCCAAGAGTCCCGGATCTACCAGTAATCCGCGACAAGAAACTGCCCCTCCTCGACGAACTGGCGAGAAGAGAAGGGACGACAAACCCCAAGATTCCCGGGAACAAAGGGGCCCTCGAGGAGGTTCACTGAGTACACTTCGCTAACGGCTTCCCGCGAGCGCATCTTAGCGGAGTGCACAAATACAGACTTCAAGGATGGCGACGTCAAGCATCCTCTCCCCGCTATTACTAAACCTGGGGTAGACCAAAGCGAGTACTACCAGTATCATCGGAGCCACAGGCACTTGACCGAAGATTGTGTCCATCTCAATGATGCTATTGAGACCCTCATAAAAGGGGGAAGACTCGTGCAATATCAGTGAGGTGATACCCCTTGTCGATATGCCCGTGAGACAAGAGAAGTAGAAGAGGATGCTCGACCATCTGACGAATCGGTCCCTATCCAAATCGCATTCTCCGTCACGAGACCGGAGTAGTTCTACGTCCCCGAACATGTGCAAGAGCCTCTGTCTACGCACAGAAGGTGGGAAAACTTCCTCTCCTCCATGGTCATCAATGGTGGAGGGTTTAATGATTTGACCATAAATTCAACAAAGAGGAAGCTGGATGAACTGGTCGACACGACTCCCCCGCAGACAGTGACCTTCGAAAGGGTGAAAGGCAAATCAGAGCTGATTACCTTTTACCTCGAGGAGCTTCCCAGAGGGGCCCCCAATTCAGCCATCCCTCTTTGGATAAGGGCGATAATGGACAACTTCAACGTCTATCACGTCCTGGTCGATGAGGGAAGTTCCTTCGACGTGATGTACATCCAGATGTTCAGAACCCTGTAACTCGATGACTCTCACCTTTCACCATACGTGGGGTAAGACCTGCATGGCTTTAATGGCTAGACCTCCAAGCCGTGGGGGTACATGGAGCTTATGGTCACCTTCAGTGAAGATACCACTACCATGCAGGTCAAGATGCACTTCTTTGTCATCGACTGCCCATCCCTCTACAACTACATCCTCGTGAGGCCGACACTGGCAGAGCTGACCGCGGTGCCCTCCTCCCTCCACCTAAAGATAAAGTTCTACACCAAGAGGGCATGGGTCACCACCATTCAAGGCAACCTAGCATCCTCCCGAAGATGCTTCAACGCGGAGGACAAGGGACACAACACAGTCGACACTGGGACACGGCCCGCCAAGAAAGCTGCAATTGCGCGACCAGAGCCACAGCCCGTCAGAGTAGAGGGACAAAGGGCCTCTCCGACCAATTCCGGATGGGTACTTTGAGCTCATCCCTCTTGGTGAAGACCCAAGCAGAGGGGTGAAGATTGGCACTAGACTCGCCATTGATCCAGCCGTTAGGGCAGTAGTACAACGTAGGCGTAGGCAGTCTCCCGAGAAAGCGGAGGCTGTGAAAAAGCTGTAAAAGACCTCCTAGAGGAAAATTTTATTTCTGAAGCCCGGTATTCAACCTGGATGTCAAATATTGTACTTGTTAAGAAAAATAATGGAAAATGGCGAATGTGTGTTGACTATACCGATCTTAACCGTGCATACCCCAAAGATGCATTTCCCTTACCTAATATTGACATGCTGGTCGACAACTTCGTCGGCTATAAAATTTTATCGTTTATGGACGTCTATTCGGGATACAACCAAATCCAAATGGTAATAAGCGACAAACACTGTACCGCTTTCATGACCAGCTCGGGCAACTATTACTCTAACGTAATGCCATTCGGTCTGAAAAACGCAGGAGCAACGTATCAGCAGATGATCAACAAAGTCTTATGCAACCAAATAAGAGATATGCTTGAGGTATACATGGATGACATGATCGTCAAGTCCCTAGTAGACATCGACCATGTCGCTCTTCTCAGGGAAGTCTTTGTTCAAGCAAGGCAATGTAGAATGAGGTTTAACCCTGAGAAGTGCACGTTTGGGGTCAAGGCGGGCAAGTTCCTCGGCTTCTACTTAACAGAATGAGGAATCGAAGCCAACCCCGACAAGTGCCATGCTTTCTCTGACCTCCCTACACCCACGTCGAAAAAATCCATACAAGTCTTGAATGGAATGCTCGCCTCACTCTCCCGTTTCGTTGCAAAATCCGCTCAACATGCCCTGCCTTTCTTCAAACTCCTTCGCAGGGAAGCGGCTTTCGAGTGGACCGAATAATGCAAACAGGCCCTTCTCCATCTCTAACAGAGCCTCTCGCAGCCGCCCGTGCTATCACGACCTGTCGATGGGGAGACCTTATTTCTATACCTGGCCGTTTCCATCGAAGCCTTCATTGCGTCCCTCATTCGAGAGACTCACGATGGACAAAAGCCTTTTTTTTCACGAGCAAAGCGCTCCAGGGGCCTGAGGTTAGGTACCAACAGATTTAGAAGGTGGCTTTTGCCCTCATCAATGGAGCGAGAAGGCTCAGACACTATTTCCTCGCGCACACGATCGTCTAAGAACGGACCAGCCCGTGAAACAACTATTAGGTCGACCAGACATGGCGGGCCGAATGTTGAAATGGACCTTGGAACTTTCAGAATTCGATGTCCATTACGAGAGTAGGAAGGCCCTGAAGGCCTAGGCTCTGGACGATTTCGTCATAGAGACGACCCCTCATAACCCCCCCGTTAGGAAGGATCACAAATGGACCATCTTTATCGACGGAGCCTCCAGCTCGACCTGAAGCGGAGCAGGAATCCTCCTCGAGACCGAGGAAGGCGTAGTGATCGAACATTCGCTCACCCTCTCCTTTCCAACCTCAAACAATCAGGTAGAATATGAGGCGTTACTCGCAGCTCTAAGACTGGCCGAGGATTTAGGCGCCCGCGAATTACAAATTTTCACTTACTCCCAATTTATCACGTCTCAAGTTCAAGGGGGATACCAGGCTAAGAACAACAGCCTTATCGAATATTTAAACTTGGTCAGGGAACATATGAAAAAGTTCGACCGAACAGAAATTTCACACGTACCACACGAGTAAAACGCATGGGCCGACATACTTTCGAAGCTCGCAAGCATGAAGAAGAAAGAAGGAAACAAATTCGTCATACAAGAATCTCTATCTCGCCCGAGCATTAAAAAATCCACGACTTTACCCGAAGTAAATGCCATCGGGGACAACTTTTGTTGAATGACCCCGATATTCAATTTCCTAACGAAGGGAGAACTTCCCCTAGACCAAAGGGAAGCGGCCGCGACTAAACAACGAGCATGCTCCTATGTGGCTCTCAAGCACAAACTGTATCGTCAGGGATTTTCCATCCCACTCTTGAAGTGCGTCGAAGATTTTGTCATCCCCGAGATAGTACGAGAAATTCACGAAGGAATTAATGCCAAACACATAGGCGGAAAGTCCCTAGCACGAAAAGCATTGTGAGCGGGTTACTACTGGGCGACAATGCAACAAGACTCCAAAGAGCACGTCAAGAAATGTGACAAGTTCCAAAGGCATGCTAACATGCACCTCACCCCTCCGCACGAGCTGAACACATTATCATCCCCGTGGCCGTTTTCCTGTGGGGGAATGGACATCCTCAGAACATTCGTATAAGGGACATACCAAAACAAATTCCTCATTGTGGCCGTAGATTATTTTACAAAGTGGATAGAGGCCGAAGCCCTCGCGAAAATCACCTCGCACAACATTCTTTGTTTTTACAAACGAAACATGCTTGCTCGGTTTGGAACCCCGCAAGCGCTCGTCAAGGACAACGACACCGAGTTCACCAACCAAGCCTTTCAAAGCTTCGTTGCCAAACTCGGCACTAAACAACATTTTACCTCAGTCGAACACCCCAAGACTAACGGGCAAGCCGAGGCCGCAAATAGGGTTATCTTGCGATGACTCAAATGCAGGTTAGGAGAAGCCAAGAGGGGATGGGTAGAAGAATTATACAACGACTTATGGGCTTATCGAACAACTCCCCGCTCGACTATCGGCGAGACGCCATTTAGACTGACTTACAACACCGAGGCAGTCATCCCAGTAGAAATTATGGAGCCATCTAGGCGAACTAAAATTTCCCTCAACGAGGAGATGAAAGATGAGGCCCTGATAGACAAGCTCGACCTTGTTGAAGAAATCCGATCAAGAGCAGCCCTGCGCAAGGCCACTCTGAAATAGCAGGTATCCCTACGCCACGATAGCAAATTCATAAAACGCGAATTTTAGGTCGGCAGCCTAGTCTTACAAAGAAACCAGAAAGATTCTCGCAAAGGAAAGTTGGCCGCAAAATGGGAGGGACCTTATCGTGTCCAGGGAGCTACGGGCACCGAAGCATATTACCTCGAAAAATTAAATGGAGAACCACTACCTCGACCCTGGAATGCTGCGAAGCTAAAACATATAATAGATAAAGTCCCTCACCTGCTAAGGACTTTTGCCGTCGAATATTCACCTTAAGTCGACGAAGGGAAAACTCGACCACGTAGGCGAGTCGAGGTACGGACCCGACCTACCAACCAACAAAGGCATAATGTTGTTCACTTTGACAAACAACATACGTGCCCGACAGGGACACCTCGATCGAGCTCCGCTAACAAAGTACCCCAACATGGCAGAACACCCAGCTCGCGATGGGCAGTTCATGCCATGAGCGTAGGATCCCGATCGCGATCATAAGCCCGTCCCGTGTATCCCTAATTCGCGCCCTCGAAACATTTCGAAGTGTGTCAAACCGATATTAAGGTCGAACGAGTATCTCCACACAAACACGAACTTCGTGAAAAATTCATAACGACCACAACAATGGTCGGGCACATACATCAAATATTGTTATTCATCAAATAACATTTATAAACAAAGAATTCATCAAATAGACAGTTATAAAAAAACAATTATAATATGCCGACAACAAGGGCCGACGTTGTTCAAAATTACAGTTTAGGCACGACGACCACAAAACTAAAAGAATGATAGCAGGCACACAGGCCCTAAAATAACAGCGGACACGCAGGCCCTGAACAATAAATACAATCAAACTTCATCCTCCCTGTCGCTGCTATTAGGGGGATAGAGGATCTTCCCGTCAACGACCTGGTTAAATGGGCCCGCCTCCTCGATCACTATCTCGACCCTCGAGTTCAAGATTTTCAGCTGCTCGACGGTAGTATTGAAGCCATAGCAAAGGGTATCGACTATGTCTTGTTCGTGCATGCGGATGCGAGCAATCAAATCTGCCCTGGTCTCCATGTTCTTCTCCGTATCAGTTTCATTCTCGGCTGGCATAGTGATCCCCTCTAACTATAAATTACGAGTGACCAAATGCTCGTTCTCTTTAGTGGTCGCCTCTAGCTGGGGTCTTAGCTCATTCAAATCCTTAAGAAGCCAAACTTGGGCCTCGAACTTTAACTCGTGGTTGAGGATATCACACTTCAACTTCTCGTTTTTGGCCTTCAGCTTGTGATCTTTGGCATAGGCCGTGTCGAGGGAAGCTTGAGCACTCGAGGACTCATCGTTGAGCGAAAGATCCGCCTCGAGCACCCTCATTACAGCGGCCACGTCCTCGGCCAAGTGCTTCTGGAGAACCTCCTTTTCTTTAGTCAAGATTTCCTCCCTCTCCTCCTCGTGCACGCCAAGGGAGTTCTCCTCGCTGAAGAGGTCGCGGTTTAGATAGCAAGGAGGCAATAAAAAGACCCTCACAGGCGTTTTTTCACCCTCGGGCGTTACGCCCGCAACGTTATTTACACGCTTCCTCTTAGCCACGGGCTCATTGACAGGAATCTGGGTCGGTTCAGTAGAGGAAGCAGGATTTTTTAATGAAGAAGGGGAACCACTGGCCCAACCGGAAGATTTGGCCAGTTCCTGAAGCTGGGTGACTCTGTTTCGTGGCCTATAAGTGGATGCGTTCTTGGGCCTCAGCTTCAACAGACGCTCGGAAAGAGATTCCATTCGACCTGCAATAAAAAACAATCATTAGTCGAGTTGGAAAAATCAAAAATAGCGCGAGCGCTTTCCCGCATAAAGAGGAGCAAATTAATGGCTAAGCCCCTTACCCAAAATCCTCATGGCTTCCCCATTTGAGGAGCACTCTAGCAAGCCCTTCGTGTTGATCAGCCTATTGATTAAGAGATACTCTCCCTCGTTGTTGAACAACAGTTTGTTGTTCACATCCACGCACTTCGCGGGGGAGAAACTCTTAACATAAGCTGACAACTTCTCGTACGAAAGCTGGTCTTGGGCGTCCAAGTCCTTGGGTTTCACTGCATAGTATTCGGGCCTTTGTTCATAATGCTTCCACTGCCATTCGAGCGGGAATTTAGCCATTAGTCAGGTAACTGGCCTCCCTTCCTCCACCTATTCCACACGGGTATAAAGAGAATCAATATCCGGGTCCATCAGGGGCTTCAGGACGAAGCACCTCTATTTAAAATTTCAGACAGACTCTAGGTAAGGCCGGAAGATTTTCCTGAACTGCTTGAAGGATACCCATGCCTTCCCCCCTCAGACAGATTGTCTTTGGAGGTGAAAGATGCGGAAAAAAGTGGCAGTGTGGCGCCTATCATCCGGTACTGGCAGACGATCTCAAACGATCGCATAAACGCTGGCACGTTCGGATGGAGTTGGGAAGGCGCCAACTGAAGCCACTGGAAAACCCTGACCTGGAAATCATTGAAGGGAAGGCGCATCCCCTCCTCTTTGAAAGCAAATTCGTACATTGGGAACCGTTTACCCGGATACGTCGAGCATATCCTTCGGTCCTGATGGGGGATTTGGAGCATCCAATTGGTGGGGGCCTCTTCTGCATGTTCCTTCGGGAAATTGAACGCATCCATCACGTCTTGGGAAAAGCACGATCATTTATCTCGAGGCTCAGGAGCGACCCAAGCCAAAGGGTCCTCATCAGTATGGGGCTCTTCTTCGTGATGAGTGGTCGGAAGGTCGTCCCCGACTGAACGCCCCATTATACATGAAAAGCAGGGAAAATTAGTGAATTCGACATTATCAAATCCACCCTTCCACCGCAGATCAAGTGAAAGGGCGACGAACTCAACCCAAGCCCTTGACACGCTAAAGCGGACCATTACATTACGAGGACATGTTGTCGGGGGGGTCACTCATTGAGCAAAAAGCCCGAGATACCCACTATATCCGAGGAAACCATCCCATGTTACATAAATTGTTCGGGGAGGCCCTCGACACTATAGTTAATGAACGTTCATAGTGTCCGGCACATTCATGAGTGCTCGATACATAATCCCTGAACTCAAATGAACATTCATGAGTATTCATCATAAAACTCATAAATGTTCATCCAATCAAGGCATAATTTTGACATTTAATCCAAAAACACTCAAGAAACATGGTGTTAAGAGGTTATAACTTACTTGGATCAAGAACTTGAAGAGAGAATCTAAGAAGTTGAGATGATTGCTTCGCACAACGAGCAAGGAAATATGAGAAGTTGAGAGAATTGCTTCACACCACGAGAAGGAAAAGGTTAAGAGGAAACTTGAGAAGATGACAAATGAGACCCAGGGGCCCCCCTTTTATAGGCAACCCACGCCCCAAGGGATCCCTCATAAAAGGTCATCATTTCATTGACCCTTTTTGCTTTTTCCTTGAAGGGGTGGCACCGTAAAGCATTAGCCACGTGGCTCAACTATCAACCACGAGTCCCTTCTGGACTAAAGAGCATATTCCCGACTCTCACGCGTCGTCCAAAGACACGCACGAGGAACATACCCACACGAGGAAATGCTCGACATTAGAGTGTATGTAGGGGAACTTCCATTCGACCACCTCGGGGACGAGATAATGCTCGATAAACCAACAACTCCCTCGAGATGGACATGTCAAAGGGAATCTCGTAGAGGCTCCCCGTCACTAATATGTCCCCTCGAGCAAGCGGTTGACCCCTTCGGTCTTGCTGCCCTCTCATCAATTATATCCCCCGACATACTCGTGCTTGTCCCCCACGCGGGAAACAACTCACTCCATTCAGGGGACTTTGGCCATCTACCTCAATCAAGTCTCCGGTACCAAGAGCTGAACTCAAGTCACCCCCCTCTTGGTCAAGGGAAATAACTTGGGTGCTTCTGATCTTGATTGGGCCTACACTCTCCCTTCGAACGGGAAGCCCAAAGACAACCCAAGTTAGGGTTTGTTGGGCAACTCCCCATCCGAATGTTGGAGGACGTGGCCCACGATCCCACGACAAGCATCTTAAACTGCCCTTCAGAAATCACGGGTACAATCCTATTCTCGCGGAGTAGTTGACCAGGGGGGAGCCCAATTTCTGGACTCCACACACACGTAAGCCCTGGCAGTTCCTATTATTGGGCCTCAACATGGCCCAAGAGTGGGAACCTTGGCCCAGCGCTGGGGGCTATAAATACCCTTTCTCTCTAGAGGGTTAGGTATTCAATTCATATCTATAAACTCATACTTGCTTGCTCATTCCGCAACTTACTTTTCCATCGGAGTGTCATGAAGGTACCCCCCCATCTTATTCAACTTTTGCCCGAGCCAGTTGTGACGGTCATTTTCTGATCCGGTAAGATCAGATATGTTTCTTGATTTTGAAGCAAAGTTTTACAAACATCTTTCCAAGACATGGTACAAGGCTATCAAGAGTGGTTTGAAGCTTTAAACATGTTGCTTCTGGCTTGTAGATGTTGCGTGTGAAGAAAGAACAAGTGCAAAGCTCAAGGAGAGTGGAATTTGTGATTAAAGTGAACTTTTCCAAAATGGAAGTCTGAACTTTGTGCCATTAATGGAAAATTGAGTTGGACAATGCTTCAAACAATTGGATAATGGTTCAATCAATTATGTAAACCATTAATTATTCAGTGAAACACAATTTTGAGGTATGGAAAGCAAGATTATGCAGCATGGCTTGTGGATTTGATCAAATGTTCTTCACAAATTCTGCCTTGTAAATCAAGGATCAAACCCTAACTTTAGCTCTTCAATTCTCCTAGCTCAAGAATGATCTTAATGAGTTCTTTGACACTTTAGAAAGCTTGTAACATCCTCTACAACCTTAATTTTTTCCATTTTTGAATAATCCAATTGGAACTATGTGAAAAATTGTCATGAAGTTGGTACCAAAAATCTGCCTAACTAGGTCAAATTTTCACTAAGTGTTTTAAGAAAAAGTACATGACGTTATAGACTTATTAATCAAAATCTAAGAAATTTTTGGACATGATACCTCTAATACAAGTTTTTAAAATTCACCAAGATATATAACTTTCATGTTGAAATTTTTCCTTGAACCATCTTGCATCATGGTGAAAAATTGGCATGAAGTCATGAAGAAAAGCATGTATAAAACACTTAGAAATATTTCTAAGTCTTAGAAATTTTGACTTTTCAAGATGAAATTTTAATTTTTGATTTTCTTGATGATAAAGCTTCATATTTTGACACGTCTTCATGAAATGTGATCTTTGAAACTTGATTTTGATCAAAAAGTCAAAGTTTGACTTTCTAGTGTACAGTTGATTTTTCATCAGTTCACCAAATTTCAACTATCAATTAAATGGCCTTGTGAAAGGAATTGAATCATGCCATTAGGTTAAGATGATACATTTTAATCCTTTATATCATGTTTCAAACCAATAAGTCATGTATTAGGTCAAAAACTCATGATCAGACAAATACAGTCAAAACCATAATTTTTACCATTTTGCCCTTTTGGTGATCTGAACAATTTTCTTGGGGAATTGTGATCCAAACTTGATCAATTGATACATATGTGTTCAAAATGTTGATATGGGCCAAAAATCTTGAAGTTTGACTGTAAGTTGACCTCATTTGACTTTTTACCCAATGTAGTTAATTTTAAGTCATCTGATCAATTGACTGAGCAAACTTGAACTGTAAGACTTGAAAATTGACATGAGCAATCTTGAATGTCCATAATGATCCATGAAATTCATATGAGGCATTAAATGTTCAATTGTCCTTGTGAAAACTCAAACCCTAATTTGAGGTATTAATGTTGAGGAGATGTTTTGACCTAGTCAATCCTTGTGCAAGCTTGAGCTATTGAAGATCTTGTGGGAAATGTATTGAGAAATGAGAGGGAAAATTTAGGGGTACAACAGTCCCCGACAAGATTTCTTGGAATAAGTTCACCCATAACATTCTATCAGCAGTATGGAGTTGTATTTTCTAGACATAAGACCGCAGATGAAGCTTAGGACAAGACACACCATCATATTTGGCAAAGACGGGGACCTTGAACTTGTGAGGGATAACAAACCCTGAGATAAGACCTAGCTCTTCAAAATCTAACCCAGGAACTCTTTAGATCTCTATAGCACTGAGACGATCTTCCAGTTGTTTGAATTTGTCGTCAGCATGAGGATATTGTTCATCTGAATAGTCTGTTTCTTCTTCATCAGAACCCTGATTGTTATTCTTCTCAGCCTTCACACTTTTATCATCTTCTTCTCGTTCATCATTTTCATCCTCAAAATCCAAAGCTCACTTGACTGGACCTTTGAGCCTCATACCCATGTTGAGGATGCTAGCAGGTTTCTTGATTTTCTCCTTCCTCTCTTTAGTGATGAAGGCCTTCAGCTCTTCCTATCCCTTGGTAAGATTCAGGAACATTGGCTAAAATTGAGCATTCTGAGCTTGAAGTTATTTCACAGTTTGTTCGAGAGCCATCTTTTACAGAAATAAACAGTAAGAAGATGAGAAAACATGTCTGTGAGGAAAATTTGTTATGTATGACATGCGTGATATGTAAATGCAATGTTCTCAAGGACCTTATGAGATATAAATCCGTTAACCAAAAGGAAACAGAAAAAAGATTTTTAAATTAGTAAGTTCATGTGAATACAAAAGATTATAAAGGAATATATTAAAAACTCCTAAAGCTTTAAGTTTCTCATGGACGCCTCCTCTTTGTGTTGACATATGCATTAAGACTCTGCTCCTTCTGAAGTTGCTTCGTCAGCTCCAACACATTCTTCTCACTTGCATAGAATTGAGTCTCAATGGTGTCATGTTCTTCCTTGAGTTGAATCGATCTCTTCTAAAATTCTTCAAGGTCAGTAGGCATGTCTGGCTGAAGGATGGTGTGAGAAACGTCTCCTTCGACAACAGGCTCTATGATTACTGGTTGGACAACAAGATATGGCATCATAAGGTTTTGAGCGTGAGCTCGTACCTATTTGAGATAGGGCTCCAGAGGGGTGGAGTTCTTATGCCCCAAAATCCTACTATCTATCTTATTAACCATACCCCATGCACATATAAATCTTTGTCGGTAGTTATTGTACCCCAAATTTTTCCCCTAAGATTCCCTTATCATATCATATCAACTAGATCATAACAAGATCACATTAGGGTTGGTTCTTCCTCTTTTTTCTATCTCCTATCTTTAAGTTTTCTCTTGAGGAATCTCCAAGTACCTTAGTTTTGTATTTTGTATATGTGTTGTTGACTAACTTCTAATCAAAATACAAAAAAAAATATTTGTCTTTGAATATTGGTGTTTTGTAGGTACTCAGTCAAAGCATCTGACAAATAAGGTTTTCCGGTATTATTTTCCTAAAATATCTATTTGCAAAGAAAAATAATTCATTTTTTTCACTGTGCAACAGATTTCTCTTAGAGTGAAATGATTGCACAAAGTGCATTTTGGGCCATTTTTGAAAAAAAATACACTGATGCAATCGATTGAGCCCAGAGTGCAATCGATTGTAGAGTGAAAATTTGAAGAAAAAAAATCAGCAATTTCAAGCTTGTCAATTTTGGCTCCAATTTTTCTTCATTTTTTGAAAGATATATCATTAATTCAAAATTTTGCTCCAATTTTTCATTTTCTGAAAGATATATCATTAATTCAAATTTTGGCTCCATTTTTTTCATTTTTTGAAAGATATATCATTAATTCAAATTTTGGCTCCAAGAATTAATTACCAAGCCTAATTTCATTTCCCAAACTAAACTTCAAACCACCACTAATCCCAAGCCTAAACTCTATAAATAAAACCCTCATTTCATTCAAATCTCAAGCTTTTGATAGCCAAATCCACCTTGCTAAGAAATCTCTCAATTCTCTCCATATACCAAATTCACTTAAAGCTCTATTTTCAAAAAAACGTTAGTAAATTTTGCATTGAAGCTTACTAATCTTTGAGCTAAACCTTCATCCAAACACTTTTTCTTCATCAATTCTCTACATCCAAGCTTGAGAAATTAATTCTTGGGGATGAATTGAAGCAAATTCTTGAAGTTGTTTTGATAATTCTCTAGATCTACCTTTGGTAAGTTGGATTATTCATCTTTCATAATGTGAACTCTTGTTGATCATTGTGTTTGATTCATTGAGCATTGTTTTGTGATTCCATTAGTGCTATTTTCTCATGATTTGATCGAATTTTTATGCTCAATTAAATCCATGATCATAAGGTGTTTGATGGAAAGTTTGAATAATAATTTGGCCTTTTAAAATGTTGTTTTTCTGTTTTTAATAGGGTGTAATTGATTGTTGTAATAACGCAATCGATTGTCATAGAAGAACTTTACGTTTTTTTGAAAAAAAGCACTGATGCAATCAATTGCTGTCAGAGGGAAATTGATTGTAACAATGTCAAAATTCTTTTTTTGCCTTATTTTGAGGTTGTTTTAATCTATCTACCTTTTCCTACTCACTCATTTTGATTGTTGATTTAGATTGCAATTTTAAATGTCCAATTTCTCTTTAAATTCAATGGACTTTGGGTGTAGATGAAGTTAGATAAATGTTCATTAATTCAAATCTACCAAAGAGTGAATTATTTAATTCATTTTTTGTGCTTTGGATTAATGATATGTTTAGTACTTTAACCCATTGAAATGATTGATTGAATTTAAAGATGAAAGAAATTTGAGGTAGTGATCCAATTTAGCTTATCATCCCCCTCCCTCTTCATCTTATCCCTTTCTTTTTTATTTGTGCTAGATGTTATGGGATGAGGATCTCTATATCATTTGTCCAAACATGAAGTACATAAATTTCTATTGACCGACCTCAAAATAGGTGCGACTTCTACATAAGTTCACTTACGATTGCTTAACATAGCGCTAAATTTTGTCTCGATTT
Source organism: Vicia faba (assembly GCA_948472305.1). Lineage (NCBI taxonomy): Eukaryota > Viridiplantae > Streptophyta > Magnoliopsida > Fabales > Fabaceae > Vicia > Vicia faba. Next base: position 727,115,942 of record OX451739.1, read on the forward strand.
GAGAAAATGATCACTCGTGGCCCAAATCTATGTTTGCAAGCCCAAGCATGTTAATTTGAACCCTTTTATCTAATAACCTTGAAATTCATTATTAGGAGGCTTTGGTTCTACCAATCCTCCAATGGATCTTCATCAATTTTGGTCAACGCGGATCACTTTAACATCATTGATCATTAAATGTTACCTTGAGGATTCTTAAATGGAGGATATACTTGATAAAAAGCAAACGCAACTTGTTGTTGAGAGGATTTGGTTCTACCAATCCTCTAATGAGTTCCAAATTCAAGTTTAAACATGGTCATTCAACTAACCATTAAATTCTAACAATTGACTTTATTTTATGCTTTTATTTTATGCTCTTTACTTTATGTACCATTTATTTTAGCATTTACATTTCATGCTATTTTTCTCTTTGCTGACTTGAGCATTTATTTTTATGCCATTTTTATTTTGCTCACTTGAGCTTTTCTTTTCTTTTTAAGATACTTAATAATCAACATGAACCATAAAAAACATTAATGATACTTGGACTACTTGGTTACTATCCTTGGAATTATGGAGTATTGGACTTCTTGGACTTAGCAATAGAAACCTTGGCCTATGTTGGAGACCTTGTGACCTTAATTGATATTTTGCCTAGAGTTCTTGAGGTTTACCTCAATACATTGGGTTGTTTGTTTGTTTTATGTGCAAATTATTGTGATTACATACTTTGTGTGTAATCTGGGAATTCATTTGTATGCAGCTGTTACTCTGCCCAATTTTTGTGAAGACTTGATGCAATTAAAGCTTGTATTTTTCAAGAGGTCTAGTATCTTTTCTTGCTTGGTTTCAATCCAAAGAATGGGGATTCTATCTTGACTCATAATGTCAAGTGTTGGCTTCATGTTGGTTAGATGGTTCTTCTCCTTAGCTTTTACCTTATGCTTTAGGATAGTCCCTTCATGTCCTCCCATCTTCTTTAATTTCAAAAATCTTCTCCCTCCTTTTGAAAACTCTTCTTGTTTTTAAAACTTGAACCACTTTCATAATAAACTTGGACTTAGGTCCATGCATTTTCAAAATATTTTCATAAATAAACTTCAATCAACTTAACAATACCTTGACATTTTTGTGAGAATACTAAAAGTCAATCAATCTCATTCAAACCATTTTGCCATTTTGGCTCTTATCTTTAAAATTTTCTTAAAAGATTAGACTCTTGTCAATCCTTGTAGTGATGCAAACAACTATACTTCTACAATATATAGTGAGGTGAGATATTTTCCACTTGGGTGTTGGGTGAGGCATTGTTGATTTTAAAATCCTAGCCATATCCTCCACTTTGAGATGATGCAAATTCTCCTTTTTCGTGATTGTGGGTATTAAGTATGTTTTCCACACGGACAATGACGATAATGTCTTATCTCATAAAATTAACCAACACACTTGTGTTTTAAAATTTTTAAAGAGTAACTACGTGTACCCTGATCCCATATTGCACGGAAGGTGGTACGTAGGCACTAAAGGTTCGCAACCGCGGCGGGTGCAAAAAAGTTATAAAAAATATTTCTTTTCTCACCTCCACCATCTATTTTGATACAACATTTTATAGCCAAAATATACAAATTTTATAAAGAGGTTCCTGCGGAGTACCATAGATGTTTAGGGTTCTAATACCTTCCCTTTGCATAACCAACCCCCTTACCTTCAATCTTCCCCCCTCTTTTGGGTTATTTGCTCTTTTTCCATTCTTTTGGAAACAATAAAGTGCGGTGGCGATTTTTATTTTGATCTGTAAAAGTCTAGTAAATCCAATGGCTTAGTCTTAAACATTTCTACCACTACAGAAAAAAATGGCGACTTCACTGGGGAAAGATTGACCTCTTGCTGGTCCATCCCTAAGTGGGTTGAGCCTATCTTTGCTTACATATGTGTATGTGCTATTATATGTTATATATTATATGTTGTATATATGTTTGTCTGGATTTTCCTGGTTTTCAGGGTGCTTGATGATTACTCATTTATTCCTATACTCGGACTTGGGCAAACATAAGATAGGACGAGCGGTATAGTCATGTTAACTTTGAGGGAGTAATCCCAAAAAAAGGAGACATGATATCCCCCACTCAATGGAAGCCCCTTTGAATGTAGTTTCGTTTACCGAGTAATCGGGAAGACGTACTGATTTCGACCTGGGAGCCTGCTGAAACTGAGGACCGTAGAATACATAACCCATCTTGGCCTTTTAGGTGTAGTGCGGAAGTTATGACAGAGTAATCCGGAATTAGTTGTCACACGATACTACGCTTGGACAAGTTTTTCTTGAGAATATTACTAATTATTGAGTTAATCGAGAAGTTGGTAATATCTGAAGGAAGGATGTAGACTCTAGGAACCTCTAGAACCTTGTTCAGCAGGTGATAACTCTTAGACCATACCTTATGGGTAGTACCTTCGACCTCATGCTCGTGATATTGAACCTATGAATCCTATGTTTGTGATCTTGTGTGTGATTATTGCATCATGATTCCATTCACTCATAAGCATCTTTTAAAGAAAATTTATTTCAAGGGACTTAAAAGTTGACCATTTGTGAATATCTCAGGTAATTTTTTACTATGGATTCTGGAAAAAGAAAGATCGGAAAATACAGTTTCAAAGATCCCAAGATAGATTAGTTGATGAGTATGATTCCCAAGATTGAGTGTTCTGCAAACTTTTGGAGGAAGTATGGGTCCATCATTTCTCTCATGAAGCTTAGGATGAAGGAGGGTACTCTCTCGACCTTGTTCCAGTTCTATGATCCGATATATTGATGATTTACTTTCCCTGACTATCAGTTGATGCCTATACTAGAGGAGTATTCTTATCTATTGGGTTTGCCTATTGTCGATCGTGTTCCTTTTACTGGTTTAGAGGGTGAGCCAAAACCACATGAGATTGCTGCTTTGATCCATCTCGGGAAGTCCGAGGTTGAAGCCCACATGACTACTACAGGAGGGGTTAGAGGATTACCAGCTCAGTTCTTATTGGAGAAAGCTCGTTACTTTGCCAGGATAAAGAGTACAGTCATTTTTGAGGCAATTTTTGCTCTACTTGCTTACGGGTTGTTCTTATTTACTAATATGGACAAATTTGTTAACATTAATGCCATCAGGATCCTCATGATTGGAAACCCAGTTCGTACATTGTTGGGTGATGCTTATTACTCTATTCATCTCCGGTATTCTTCTCATGGGGGGATGATCTTCTGTTGCACGCCTCTGTTTTACCGGTGGTTTACTTCTCATTTGCCTCAATCATATACTAGTTGCTCACTTCCTGATTCAGGTGATTGGAAGAAGGTTTCCACCAAATATGCAGAACAAAACCAGAGGTTGAAGGCTCAGATTACTAGACTTACAGGGAAGCATCAGCGTATAGAGTGATCTCCATCAACTTTACTTCTTAGGGTTTTGGACTTTACTTTCATCTTGTACTTGGGATTATTGAAACTTGTAATCTATTTTGAATTTATAATAAAAAATTTCAGTATTTCAAATGTGTTATTACTTTAATATTTGCAATGTTGTCTATAAATCTTTAAGTCCCTTGAAATAATAATAATAAAATAAAACATGTGCATTGCACATCATGCATCATATTGTACATACTTCTTGCATTTTTTATGCATATCCAGGGGTCTTACTGAGCTTCTTTACTTTGTTCAGCAAGCTGTCTCACCAGTACAATACCCGAGCTAATTTCAGAAGAAAGAAGGATAATCTAGAACAAGAGAACTGCGAGCTGCGCGAGGAAGTTTCTACTCTGAAGGCCGACACATCCAATCTCACTGCTCTGATGGAATCTCTGGTGGCTGCTCAGAATTAGCCACTGAGTGTACAGCCTCAGTAGACAGTGGTTACTACTGATGCTCTAATTGTTCCCACATCTGCTACTCCAACTGTTATTCAGAATCGTATGCCTTCAGGATATCCTTGGGGTATGCCAGAAAACTTTGGGCCAGAAGGTTTTAACCAGGATCCTCAGATTTCTCCACTTACTCAGAATGTTACTGCTCCCGCACCTCCTGTGGTGCATGTTACTCCTGCCGCTAGAAACGAGATTCACTATGTTGCACTACCCTCGATGAATGTGATCCCATTTGCTAATGATGATGTGTATCGTCCTATTCCTCCACCAAGTGAAAACTTGGGCTTCTGTGAAAGAATGGATGATTTTCAAGACCAATTTGACAAAATTCAGAAAGAATTGAAGGCCATCAGGGGAAAAGAGTTGTTTGGGCAGAATGTTAATGACATGTGTCTAGCTCCCAATGTCAAGATACCTGCGAATTTTAAAGTACTGAAGTTCGAAAAGTACAAGGGCAACATTTGCCCTCGTTCTCACTTGGTAATGTATGTAAGAAGAATGTCTACTCATACAGATGATCAACGCTTGTTGATTCATTTCTTTCAAGACAGTCTAACCGGTGCAACGTTGAAATGGTATATGAGCTTGGACAGTGCCAATATTCATTCTTTTAATGACTTAGGTGAAGCGTTTATCAGGCAATACAAGTACAACATGGACATGGCACCTGATCGTGATTAACTCAGGGCCATGGTCCAGAAGGACAAGGAATCATTCAAGGAATATGCCTAGAGATGGCGCGAGGTATCCACCCAAGTGATTCCTTTAATGGAAGAAAAAGAAATGACAAATATTTTCCTTAAAACACTAGGTGCATTCTATTATGAGAGGATGGTGGCGAGTGCGCCCAATGATTTTACTGAAATGGTGGGAATGGGCGTTTGTTTGGAAGAGGCTATGAGAGAAGGACGTCTCACAAAAAGTGAAGGTTCGAGCAATGTGAAGAAGCCATCTTTTAGATTTGTTAAGAAGAAAGATGGAGAAACAAATGTTGTTAGTCAAGAGAGAAGGGTTAATACTTCAAGAAGAAATCATCAGCGCCATCAACAGGTTGCCTCGGTAACTCTAGTTGTGAACACGACTCCCACTACATTTGCTTATCAAAGATCAGCCCCTCAGGGAAGTCATGGGCAGAATCAGACAAGAGAACCTTTTGACTCTATCCCTATAAGTTATGCAGAACTACTTCCAGCGTTGATCCAGAAAAAGTTGGTCCAGACTAGGCCACCTCCTATTGTACCACCCCCTTTACCTTGGTACTATAAGGCAGACCAGGCGTGCGCTTTCCATCAGGGTGAACCGGGACATAATGTGGAAAACTGTTATCCTCTGAAATCTGAGGTACGGAAAATGGTTAGATCTAGCATTTTATCCTTCAAAGATGTCATTCTGAATGTAAAAGATAATCCTCTCCCAAAACAAGGAGGAACGAATGTTTTTAACATGGTTGCTGGTTTTCTAGGGGACTTCTGCATTTATGATATTAACCTAGTAAGAGGGGACTTGGTAACGATGCATGCATACGGTTGTGAGTTTAGTTACTACACTCATGATCATGCTAGTTGTGGTACCTATAGTACTAATATACAAGGTTGCGATAAGATAAAGGCTGATTTGCAAGAGATGATGGATGAGAGACTTATCCAAATAATCAGGCCTAGGGAAGAGTATGAGGAGGAAGTAAATATGGTTTATGGATGTCCCGAAGAGTTCAGAATACTTGATGTGGAACACATGAATGATAATCTCATACAAATGCATGATATTTTCTGCCACGTGGCTGGTCAGGTAGAACATCAATATGGATCTTGTCGAATTTGCTGTCGGGACACACGAGGATGTTCAATTGTAAGAAAGGGTATTCAATTGTTGTTGGATAATGGAACCATCAAGGTTTCGGGGAAAAGAGATAATTACTATGAGGTTAACGAGATTGAGGTTAAGGATGAATCAAATGATGATGAGTATGCTTCTGTAGATGAATTATTTTCCTTAGATGAGGATTTGTTCTCTGGTGATGATTCTTTGATGAATGAAAAAGGTGTGAATGTGATTGTGCCATGTTTCAATGATTCTTCCCCTGTTGAAATGGAATACTCTAGTAAGCCAGTTGTTGCCCCTGTGGTGATTTGCTTAGCAGGGCCCATTCCTTACAAATCCAACAAAGTTGTGTCGTACAAGTATAATGCTACAATTTTAGAGGATGGTGTGGAAGTTCCCATCCAACCAATGTCTAATGTTGAAAATATTTCCGAGACTGTCATAATGACCCGTAGTGGTCGTATTTTTGCACCAGTTGTTCGTGGGGATGTTAGTACTGGAAACAAGGTTGTGGAATATGTTAAAGAAAAGAAGGCTACAGATGAATCCAGTGGTGATACTCTAGAGAAAGAGGTGGATGATATTTTGAAGATAATCAAGATGAGTGACTACCGAGTTGTGGATCAGTTACTGCAGACTCCATCAAAAATATCTATTTTGGCTTTATTGTTGAACTCTGATGCTCACAAAGAATACTTAATGAGGGTGTTGGACCGAGCCTTCGTGGAGTATGATATGCCAGTAGAATAATTCAGAAGTGTGGTAGGGAACATCACATCATGTAATAACTTGAGTTTCTACAACGATAAACTGCCTGATGAATGAAGGAATCACAATTTGGCTCTCCACAGCTCTATGAACTCAAGAATGATTCATTATCCAATGTACTGATTGATAATGGATCTGCATTGAATGTGATACCAAGAAGTACGCTGATGAAGTTGAAATATCAAGGGTCTCCTATGCTTCCAAGTGGTATTATTGTCATAGATTTTGATGGGTTGAGGAAGTCGGTTATTGGGGAGGTCGATCTGCTTATTCACATAGGCCCGCTTTTGTTCCAGATCACTTTCCAAGTCATGGATATTGTACCCGCATATAGTTTTCTACTGGGAAGACCATGGATACATGAAGCAGGGGATGTCACTTCCACTATACACCAAAATCTGAAGTTCTTACGCGAAGGAAAAGTGGTTATTACAAACGGGGAGCAAGCATTACTGATATCTCACCTATCATCTTTCAGTGTTGTTGAAACAGATGAGGATGCTGTGGGGACACATTTCCAAGATCTATTTGTTGATAATGTAATAGGGAATGAGAATGTTATGGTTTCATTAAAGGATGCTCAACATGTTGTGCGTAACGGGCCAAGCAAAGTATGGGGATAGGTCGTTGATCCGTCGGTAAACAAGAACATGGTTGGTTTAGGATTCTCTGCAAAGAATGGAAAGAATGAAAGTTTGAAGCTGAAGTCTACTATGAGTAGTTATCATGATGTTTTTCGAAGCAGAGGCTACCTTCATCCAACTGTCTCTAGGGTTAATGCTATTGAAAAGGATGAAGAAGATCAGGAAATGTCGAGTTAAGTGACGCCTCGAGTCAGAATCTAGAACTGGATCACTTATGATGTTCCTTCTTGCATCCATGTCTCAAAGTAATTTTTTTTATTTTCAAAAAGCTTTCATTCTACCCAAAATGAAATTTAATATTGTATGGTCTTATGTGTTTGTTTGATCATTAAAATCATAAATAAAAGTTGTCTTTGATTCTCAAAATTGTGTCTTTTATGTTTCTGTTTTTTTTCATGCAAAATGGTAATAATAAAAAACCCTTTTGAATAGAATAATAATTGGAAATAAATCTGCATAAACATTTTATATATGTGTCAGTTTCTAAAAGCAATCATAAATCATATGTGCAGATTAATTAATAAACTTGTTGAATACAATGACCCTTCACCCTCTTCAAACTTTGAATATCCTGTGTTAGGGGCAGAAGAAGAAGAGTATGATGAGATTCCAAAAGAGGTCTCACGGTTGCTAGAGCACGAGGAAAATGACATTCAGCCACTTAAACAGCCATTGGAAGTAATCAATATGGGTTCAGAAAAAGAGCCAAAAGAGGTCAGGATTGGAGCATTATTGCATCCTAACGTGAAGGGCAGGTTGACTGGACTGTTAAGGGAATATGTAGACATCTTTTCTTGGTCTTACCAAGATATTCCAGGTCTAGATATCGATATTATGGAGCATCATTTGCGTTTGAAGCCAGAGTGCCCACCCATCAAGCAGAAGTTGAGAAGAACTCATCTTGACATGGCAGTAAAGATCAAAGAAGAGGTTCTAAAGTAGATTAATGTTGTTTTTCTTGTGACATCAGTGTATCCTCAGTGGATTGCCAATATTGTCCCAGTACCGAAGAAAGACGGAAAAGTTTGCATTTGCGTAGATTATAGAGATCTAAATAAAGCTAGTCTGAAATATGATTTTCCATTGCCACACATTGATATGTTAGTGGATAGCACAGCAAAATTGAAAGTTTTCTTTTTCATGGACGTATTTTCTGGGTATAATCAAATAAGGATGGCTCTGGAGGACATGGAAAAAACAACTTTTATCACACCCTGAGGAATATTCTGTTACAGAGTGATGCCATTTGGGTTGAAGAACGCTGGTGCAACGTACAAGAGGGCTATGACAACCCTATTCCATGATCTGATTCACAAGGAAATTGAGGTATATGTTGATGATATGATTTATAAATCCCAGACTGAAGAAGGGCATGTAGAAGATTTGTTGAAGTTGTTTCAGCGTTTAGGGAAGTATCGTCTCTGCTTGAGTCCAAATAAATGCACCTTCGATGTTCGATCAGGGAAATTGTTTGGTTTCATTATCAGCATAAGAGAGATTAAATTTGAACCTAATAAAGTCAAAGAAATTCAAGAAATGCCAGTGCCGAGAACTGAGAAGCAAGTCAGAGGCTTCCTTGGATGCCTTAATTATATTTCCAGATTCATATCCCACATGACTATAACATGTGAACCTATCTTTAAGTTGTTAAATAAAGATCAAGGTTGTGTGTGGATAGATGACTTCCAAAGGGCATTTGAAAGTATTAAAGAATATCTACTTGAACCTCCTATCTTTCTCCCTCCTATTGAAGGAAGACCACTGATTATGTATCTGACAGTGTTAGATAATTCTATGGGCTGTATTCTAGGACAACAAGATGAAACAGGGAAGAAAGACTATGCCATTTATTATCTCAAGAAAAATTTTACTCACTGCGAGTCGCGGTATTCTATGCTAGAAAAGACATGTTGCACTCTGGGCTGGGCGGTAAAATGTTTGCGGTAGTATACGTTGAATCACATTAGTTGGTTGATCTCCAAAATGGATCCAATCAAGTACATTTTTGTAAAGCCTATTCTTACTGGGAGAATTACCCGCTGGAAGATGTTGTTATATGAGTATGACATTGAATACCACACTCAAAAAGCTATTAAAAGCAGTGTGTTGGCAGATTATCTTACTCACCAACCAGTTGATAATTATCAGTCTGTGAAGTATGATTTCCATGATTAGGATGTGATGTTTTTGAAAGTAAAAGATTGTGATGAACCATTACCTGAGGAAGGTCATGATCCTGAGTCTCGCTGGAGTATGATATTTGACGAAGCTGTGAATGCTTATGGTAAAGGAACTGGTGTTGTGGTTATCACTCCACATGGATCACATATTCCTTTTACTGCAAGGTTGACATTCGATTGCACCAATAACATGGCGGAGTATAAGGCTTGCATCATGGGTCTCGAGGAAGCTATTTGTAACACCCCAAATTTACCCCACAGTTATATTAAAATCAGAGTGCCAAAATTTCCGTAAACATGAGGCTTTACATTCTCATTCCAAAAACCAACAACATAGAAACCTATAATAATAGATACATAGCACATATTAATCCAACTAACTTATAACAATTAATTAGTCTTCCAAAATATTTCAACTTGATTCCATAAATACGCAGCGGATTCACAACTTTAAAACTTCAAAAGTAACATAGCTTCTTTTAAACAACTTAATTCAAAGAAAACAACTTCTTAAAACAACAACTTGGATTAAACTGAAAACATCATAAAATCAAATAAGCGTTCATCCCCCTGAGTGCTACGTATCCGAGCAACGACACCAACAAGCTACTAAGTCATTACTCCTTGTTACCTGCACGTTACCAGTACAAAGGCAACGGCGAAACAAATAAAGGGGTGAGATATCAAATAATATAAATAAGATTATGATGATTAATATATTAGACAAGAACATTATGAATTTCACCGCTTCTCAACAACGCACAACAATCAATAAACATTCACAATTATCATTAGCGATTAAAAATGTAATTCGAATGCGACACAATTGTGCATATGCATGTGGTACCAATAGGGCTTCAGCCCTCTTCACTAATTTCCAATTAATAGAGGCACAACGCATAAGCCTACTTCACAAATCCGCCAATACAGGCCTTCACAAATGCAAATGTATGAGACTCATGTAACATACAACATCACATACATATCATTCACCACAAACTTCATTACGAGGCATTCGCCTATATCCCTGCATCACTGGAAATAAGCCTAACACTTCACATATTCAATCACATAATCACTTTACCAATAAGAAAACACCAAACAACCAATTTTGTACTTTAATCGTATAGCACACACGTTTATTATAATTCCATAAATCGGACGAATCGGCTAAATTCATTTCTACCTGCAAAACAACGTTTTTCAATACAATAACTCAATTATAATTATCTACTATTTTATATTAGTTACCCTGTAAAGTTATACTTAATTCCAGACAATTAATTATACCGCTTAATTCAGCTAATTCGCAAAAATACATCGACATGCCAACATACCGAATTAATTGACTCGCGTTCAATTATTTGCTAACTTAATTAAATTAATCCTTGTGCTAAATTATTCCACCATCACATAATATTAATTAAGTAACATCAGGTAATATTAATTAAGTAACATTAGGTACTGCACCCTCCACTCTGCCTATCGTCACAACAATAAACAATTTTATATATATATATATATATATATATATATATATATATATATATATATATATATATATATATGGTGCCGATCGGCACCCACCTTCTCATCATCCCTGCTGATCGTCACTCTCCCCACTTGTGTCGGTCGGCGTAGTACTCCCTGCCGGTCAGCAGGCTCTCCCAGGGGTCCACCATCTTCGTCTTCAATATATTTCCAAACGGAGGCTTGGTTTTCTACCCAGATTTCTCATACACAGGAACATAAAATAATTGTTTTGCAACTATTCTTTACCTATTAATTCAATTAATTCTCATATCCACAATCAACAACAATTGCAACAGCATCAACACACAATTATTTATTTTCCAGAACTCAACACAACAACAATTGCCAGCAATAACATAATTCATTCGACACGAAAATTCAACACAGATAACGGATAATTACACAACCCCAACCCTACATACTAACCATCATATTCCCGGTTATAAAATTCGAACCCCACCCTTACCTTTTGGTTTTCCGGTCGGTCGAATTCTACGGTTGAAACTGCAACTAGTTTGACGGTGAGTTCTCTAAATTTTCTTGCCTCCCACTTGGTGCCTCCAAACCCTTGTTTCTTCTACTGCTACATGATAATTGTGTTTCTTTTAGTTTCTGGCTTCTAACTTCTATATATCATAACCTAATATAATAATAATAAGTCTACTAGTAACTTTAATGGGCCTATTAATTCTATTTCTAATCTTGCTATTTCACACACCCCACTTGACCCAACTAATAAAATAACATTCTATTAAAATCAACATTATTTCCAATATTAATTTCTCTTGACTAAATTGACTAATTATTCGATTATCAATTCTAACAATATATATTTAATCCAATAATGCTCCTTATAATTATTCCAATAATTCCTTCTTCGACTAAATTCCAACAATTACTTAGTAATTCATTTAAATAATTTAATGAATTTCCGAGCGTTACAACTCTCCCCCACTTAGAATATTTTCGTCCTCGAAAATTCATCTGACACCACTTTCCTTAACTTCGCCTCCACCTCTAGCCTTCCGATATAATCACAACTTACTATAATTAAAATCTAACGCACACGTACAATTCTATTTCAACTCATCCAACAACAATAATAATAAGTAATGAAGTTCTATCGACGAAACACGTACCTCTGGTACCTCTGTCTGTGTTGCCCATTGGAGTTTCCACCAACGCCAACACAAACAATGGTCAACAATAATTAACAATACTCAATTGTTAAAGACTCAACAACTTTGGCCGGACGGACCGACCTGCTCTGATACCACTAATGTAACACCTCAAATCTACCCCACAGTTATATTAAAATCAGAGTGCCAAAATTTCCGCAAACATGAGGCATTACATTCTCATTCCAAAAACCAACAACATAGAAACCTATAATAATAGATACATAGCACATATTAATCCAAAGAACTTATAACAATTAATTAGTCTTCCAAAATATTTCAACTTGATTCCATAAATACGCAGCGGATTCACAACTTTAAAACTTCAAAAGAAACATAGCATCTTTTAAACAACTTAATTCAAATGAAACAACTTCTTAAAACAACAACTTGGATTAAACTGAAAACATCATAAAATCAAATAAGCGTTCACCCCCCCCCCCCCCCCGAGTGCTACGTATCAGAGCAACGACAACAACAAACTACTAAGTCTATACTCCTCGTTACTTGCACGTTACCAGTATAAAGGCAACGGCGAAACAAATAAAGGGGTGAGATATCGAATAATATAAATAAGATTATGATAATTAATATATTAGACAAGAACATTATGAATTTCGCCGCTTCTCAACAACACACAACAATTAATAAACATTCACAATTATCATTAGCAATTAAAAATGTAATTCAAATGCGACACAACTATGCATATGCATGTGGTACCAACAGGGCTTCAGCCCTCTTCACTAATTGCCAATTAATAGAGGCATAAGGCATAAGCCTGCTTCACAAATCCGCCAATACAGGCCTTCAAAAATGCAAATGTATGAGACTCATGTAACATACAACATCACATACATATTATTCACCACAAACTTCATTACGAGGCATTCACCTATATCCCTGCATCACTGGCAATAAGCCTAACACTTCACATATTCAATCACATAATCACTTTACCAATAAGAAAACACCAAACAACCAATTTTGTACTTTAATCGAATAGCACACATGTTTATTATAATTCCATAAACCAGACGAATCGGCTTAATTCATTTCTACCTGTAAAACAATGTTTTTTAATATAATAACTCAATTATAATTATCTACTATTTTATATTAGTTACTCTGTAAAATTCTACTTAATTCCGGACAATTAATTATACCGCTTAATTCGGCTAATTCGCAAAAATACATCGACATACCAACATACCGAATTAATTTACTCGCATCCAATTATTTGCTAACATAATTAAATTAATTCCACTGCTAAATTATTCCATCATCACGTAATATTAATTAAGTAACATCAGGTAATATTAATTAAGTAACATTAGGTACTGCACCCTTCACTCTGCCTACCATCACAACAATAAACAATTATATATATGGTGCCGATCGGCACCCACCTTCTCATCATCCCTGCCGATCGTCACTCTCCCCACTTGTGCCGGTCGGCGTAGTACTCCCTGCCGGTCAGCAGGCTCTCCCAGGGGTCCACCATCTTCATCTTAAATATATTTCCAAACGCAGACTTGGTTTTCTACCCATATTTCTCATACACAGCAACATAAAGTAGTTGTTTTGCAACTATTCTTTACCTATTAATTCAATTAATTATCATATTCACAACCAACAACAATTGCAACAGTATCAACACACAATTATTTATTTTCCAGAACTCAACACAACAACAATTGCCAACAACAACATAGTTCATTCCACACGAAAATTCAACACAGATAATGGATAATTACACAACCCCAATCCTACATACTAACCATCATATTCCCGGTTATAAAATCCGAACCCCATCCTTACCTTTTAGTTTTCCGGTCGATCGAATTCTCCGGTTGAAACTGCAACTGGTTTGACGGCGAGTTCTCTAAATTTTCTTACCTCCCACTTGGTGCCTCCAAACCCTTGTTTCTTCTACTGCTACGTGATAATTGTGTTTCTTTTGTTTTTGGTTGCTAGCTTCTATATATCATAACCTAATATAATAATAATAGGTCTACTACTAACTTTAATGGGCCTATTAATTCTATTCATATTCTTGCTATTTCACACACCCACTTGACCCAACTAATAAATAACATTCTATTAAAATCAACATTATTTCCAATATTAATTTCTCTTGACTAAATTGACTAATTATTCGATTATCAATTCTAACAATATATGTTTAATCAAATAATGCTCCTTATAATTATTCCAATAATTCCTTCTTCGACTAAATTCCAACAATTAAATCCTTAGTAATTCATTTAAATAATTTAATGAATTTCCGAGCGTTACACTATTGATCTCAGAATTAAAATTCTATATGTGTATAACGAATCATCTTTGGTAATAAATCAGATTAAAGGAGAGTGGATACTCATCACTCTGGCTTGATCCCTTATAAAGAATATGCTAGAAGATTGTTACCCTTCTTTAATAAGGTTGAATTCCATCACATCCCCAGAGATGAAAATCAAATGGCGGATGCTCTGGCAACCCTGGCTTCTATGTATCAAGTGAATACTTGGAATGATATACCTCGGATTATAGTTCGGATATTGAATAGGCCTGCTCATGTGTTTACAATAGAGGAAGTAGTAGATGAGAAACCTTGGTATCATGATATCAAGCATTTTCTCTAGACACGGGGATATCTGATTGGTGCATCAAATAAAGATAGAAAGACATTGAGAAGATTGGATGGTAGTTTCTTCCTCAGTCAAAATGTGTTGTACAAGAGAAATTATGACATGGTCTTGCTCAAATGTGTGGATAAACACGAAGCAGACATGTTGATTCATGAGATTCATGAAGGTTCGTTTGGCACTCATGCCAATGGATATTCGATGGCTACGAAGATGCTAAGGGAAGGTTACTATGGCTGACAATGGAATCTGATTGTTGCAAATTTACAAAGAAGTGCCAAAAATGCCAAATTTATGCGGACAAAATTCATGTGCTTCCGACACTTCTCAATATTATTTCTTCCCCATGGCCTTTCTCTATGTGGGGTATTGACATGATTGGAATGATTGAACCCAAAGCTTCGAATGGGCACCATTTTATCTTGGTAGAAATTGATTACTTCACCAAATGGGTGGAGCCAGCTTCATATGCTAATGTTACTAAGCAGGTGGTAGTGCGCTTCATTAAGAACAATCACATATGTCGGTATGGTGTGCCAAGCAGAATTATCACCGACAATTCCTCAAATATGAATAACAAGATGATGACAGAACTTTATGAAGAATTTAAGATTGTCCATGACAATTCATCTTCGTACAGGCCAAAGATGAATAGGATTGTCGAAGCTGCTAATAAGAATATCAAGAAGATCATCTAGAAGATGGTTGTTACTTATGAAGATTGGCATGAAATCCTCCCTTTTACTCTGCATGGGTACCGAACATTTATACGCATTTCAACAGGGGAAACCCCGTTCTCTCTTGTATATGGAATGGAATTAGTTCTCCCTATTGAAGTTGATATTCCCTCTTTGTGAGTAATAATGGAAGTTAAGTTGTCGGAGGTTGAATGGGTCCAGAATAGGTTTGACCAGTTGAATTTAATAGAAGAAAAAAGAATGATGGCCTTGTATCATGGGCAATTATACCAAAAGAGAATGAAGAAAGCTTTTGATAAGAAGGTCAAACCTCGTGAATTCAGAGAAGGTGACCTCGTACTCAGAAAGATCATGTCTTTTAACACTAATTCTAGGGGCAAGTGGACTCCCAATTTTAAATGGCTTGTATGTTGTCAAGAAAGCCTTCTCTAGCAGTGTATTGATTCTTAAGAAAATGGATGGTGAGGAGTTCCCACGTCCTTTGAATGCTGATGCAGTCAAGAAATACTTCGCCTAGAAAAATAAAAGAACAACTCGCTAAGACGAAAACTCGAAAGGGAGGCTTAGGCAAAAAGGAGCGTCTCGGTAGGCCGAAAACCTGAAAGGGAGGTCTAGGAAAAAATTATAGACATAAATAGAATAAATTTTCCAAGTAGGTTGGAAACCCGCAAGGGCAGCCTAGGCAAAAGTTAGGGATTTTCTGGCAAGTAACTGCATTAGACAAGACTTGATCAATGGAGCTACAATCTGCTTGGATCTTACTACTCTTCGACCGAAGTTTTGGCTCAAGAATTAAAAGTTGTTAGGGAGGATAGTGGTCATTTTATTTCAATATATCTTTTCCAATATACATTACCATGTTCCAAACTTTATAATCATCTATGGAGTCTTGCCATTTGCAGACTACCATTCTATTAATAAAGTTCGAGCCTTTTATCTGATTCTTTTAAATTCTTATTTTATTCAGCTTACAGAGATTTCAGTTATTATTGATGGTAATGATCAAAGCAAACAGATTAAATAACAAAAAAAAATTGAAAAGAATTTACAAATTGCTTTAAATTTTTTGATATAAGGAGGACAAGATTAGTGATTTCAGGGATGGATAAACTCAAAGGTTTGCATAATATGATGACTCTATCCAAGTCTCCCTAGTGAATGCTTCACTCATTTGGTAAAAGTTTTGTCTCTCTGTACATGCTGAGATTGGACTCATTTACGAAACATATCCTTTCGGTAGTACTAACATTTGTTTGTTTGCTCGGCAGTCAGGCAAGGGTAATGTCTTATTGAAGAAGTGTTGAATTGTTTATCAACTGTTTAGGTTTTCTCCCACCGAGTGCTGGATTGGATTTAAAATCCCCATAAGTTTTCTTGCTGTAGTTTTTGACTTCTTGAAATTCCCCGGATAATGTTGAGACGAGATAGTTTTCTGAAATTGTTGCCCCGTGAGGTTTTCGTACTTCCTCCCAAAAGAAGTTGGAAATTATCACTCTCATTATTGAGAATGTACCTTGAAGTATCCTTCGCCAATATATTATTATTATTCCCAATGAATCCAGTATGTCATCCCCAATTGATGTCTCAATAAGGTGATATTGTTTTTCCTCAGTGAAGTCAACCATGGCATAAGTATGAACTTCAAACATTTTGTTCCCCCCGAAGTTCGTATGGTTTCCTAGTAGAAGCTCGGAGGAAGATGTTACACTGTTGTCTGTTTGATCTTGTGCCTCCACAGCAAAGTTAAGCTTTGGAATAAGGATTTGTTTCCTTGGTTGGTGCTTACTATCTTATGGAATTTCCAACATGTTTGTGATTTAGCCGGGTATTGGTTGTACCCATTTTTGGTCTTGTGTGTATCCCCAATGTTATATAATTGTTTCGTCAACATACACATGATAACATTCATACCTTCATATCAACATCATGCATAATCATTGCTCATTGACATTTTTTTAATATCTTGTTGGTATATTAACCTGTTTTGCAAAGTTATGTTAATCTCTCTCCAATAGAGTGTCAACCTTAAGCAAAAATGTATATTCCTTCAACTTCCCCACTGAGCTATCCCTCATGAAAGAATTTTTGTTTTATCCTTCTTTTCAGCTTGTTTTCTGGACAAAATGGGATTCCTTCTTGATTTTATTTCTCAAGAGATGTATTTTGTTTGACTGCTTCATTCCGATTTATTTCTGTTTGGAGTGGATACCCTCAGCAACATTATTATTCAGATTTTGGCAAGCTTTGAGCCTTAGTTTGAGAATGTGTATTTATTTTGCACAAGAATATTTTATCCCCTCAGCAGGAATTTATTGGAATTTCTCCAGGAGTTCCATCTATTTCCCCAGGAAGCCATATTTTCCTCCATCAAGGAAAGTCTTTATTGCATTTCCTCCTCATAGCAGCAAGTGGCAGGTCTCTTTATTTGAGCAACCTGTACTTCCCTCAGTGGTTCTGATAACTCCCAGAGAAGATTCATATTTTGTTACTCCAATGGATGGTAGCCTTGTCATTATGGAAGGTAGTCTGTTGTTGAGATTTTTTGTTACTCCAATGGATGGTAGCCTTATCATTATGGAAGGTAGTTTTTTGTTGAGATTTTTGTTACTCCAATGGATGGTAGCCTTGTCGTTATGGAAGGTAGTTTGTTGTTGAGATTTTGTTACTCCAATAGATGGTAGCCTTGTCATTATGGAAGGTAGTTTGTTGTTGATATTCCTGTTACTCCAATGGATGGTAGCCTTGTCATTATGGAAGGTAGTTTATTGTGGAGATTGTTGTTACTCCAATGGATGGTAGCCTTGTCATTATGGAAGGTAGTATGTTGTTGATATTTTTGTTACTCCAATGGATAGTAGCCTTGTCATTATGGAAGGTAGTCTATTGTGGAGATTTTTGTTACTCCAATGGATGGTAGCCTTGTCATTATGGAAGGTAGTCTATTGTTGAGATTGTTGTTACTCCAATGGATGGTAGCCTTATCATTATGGAAGGTAGTCTGTTATGGAGATTTTTGTTATTCCAATAGATGGTAGCCTTGTCATTATGGGAGGTAGTCTGTTGTTGATATTTCTGTTACTCTATTGGATGGTAGCCTTGTCATTACGGAAGGTAGTTCATTGTTGAGATCTTTTTCCGATGAATGGTAACCTTGGCATTATGGAAGGTAGTTCGTCGTTGAGATTACGTTACTCTAATGGAAGTTCATTTGTTCGCAGTTACGAATATTGGATACAATCTTGAGATTTCCTGGTATTATATTACCATCTCTTTCTTCGGTGGGTCGATGTTACTTTTTTGCTATGCCCTCAAAGATTGGATATTTCGCATGTCATATGTCAGTCACCGTTATGCTTTACTCTCTTAAGTCGATGGTGCTTTGGATCCTATCTTGGACAATACTCCAATAAAGGCTTGTCTTTCCTTCACCTGTGATTTATTTTCCTAGCCGGGTTTATCTTTTGATCCCTGTTTCCTTTTTATAGCCTCAGTGGTGTCTTACATCCTTTTAGACTTATTCATCTTCATTCATACTCATAAGCATTGCATGGTATCTTAGGGCCAAAAATAGGGCTTGTTTTTATATTTAAGTATCTTCAATCACGTCAACACGAACATTTATAATCTTCGCATCTCCGGATAGGAGTTCCTTAAATAAGGACAGCTGTTGTACCCCAATTTTCCCCCTTAAGATTCCCCTATCATATCATATCAACTCGATTATAACAAGATCACATTAGGGTTGGTTCTTCCTCTTTTTTCTATCTCCTATGTTTAAGTTTTCTCTTGAGGAATCTCCAAGCACCTTAGTTATGTATTTTTTATATGTGTTGTTGACTAACTTCTAATCAAAATATATAAAAAAATATTTGTCTTTGAATATTTGTGTTTCATAGGTATTGAGTCAAAGCATCTGACAAATAAGGTTTTCCGATATTATTTTTCTAAAATCTCTATTTGCAAAGAAAAACAATTAAAAAAATATTTCATTTTTTCATTGTACAACTGATTGCTCTTAGAGTGCAATCGATTGCACATAGTGCATTTTGCGCCATTTTTGAAAAAAATACACTGATGCAATCAATTGATCCCAGAGTGCAATCGATTGCACAGAGTGAAAATTTGAAAAAAAATTAGCAATTTCAAGCTTGTCAATTTTGGCTCCAATTTTTCTTCATTTTTTTAAAGATATATCATTAATTCAAATTTGGGCTCCAATTTTTCATTTTCTTGAAAGATATATCATTAATTCAAATTTTGGCTCCAATTTTTCATTTTTTTTGAAAGATATATCATTATTTCAAATTTTGGCTCCATTTTTTTCATTTTTTGAAAGATATATCATTAATTCAAATTTTGGATCCAAGAATTAATTACCAAGCCTAATTTCACTTCCCAAACCAAACTTCAAACCACCACTAATCCCAGGCCTAAACTCTATAAATAGAGCCCTCATTTCATTCAAATCTCAAGCTTTTGATAGCCAAATCCACCTTGCTAAAAAATCTCTCAATTCTCTCCATCTACCAAATTCACTCAAAGCTCTATTTTCAAAAAAAGTTAGTAAGCTTTGCATTAAAGCTTACTAATCTTTGAGCTAAACCTTCATCCAAACATTTTTCTTCTTCAATTCTCTACATACAAGTTTGGGAAATTTTTTCTTGGGGCTGAATTGAAGCAAATTCTTGAAGTTGTTTTGATAATTCTCTAGATCTACCTTTGGTAAGTTGGACTATTCATCTTTCATAATGTGGTCTCTTGTTGATCTTGTATTTGATTCATTGAGCATTGTTTTGTGATTCCATTGGTACTATTTTCTCATAATTTGATGGGATTTTCGTGCTCAATTAAATCCATGATCATAAGGTGTTTGATGGAAAGTTTGAACAAGAATTTAGACATATTTTACACACCCTTAGATTAGAACAAACATAAGTGTATCCTATAGAGTACCACAGACATGTGGGATGCTAATACCTTCCCCTCATGTAACCGACTTTCTTAGCCGATCTCTATGGTTGCAAGACCGTGACTTCACCCCCTTCACATTTTCTCGATGTTTACCTTTCCCTTTCGGCGGGATAAAAGATATTCGATGCCGATTTCATTGAGTTTTATCTCTAATGATTTTAGTCGGTCATTTAAACAACCCAAGTAATACCTTCACCCACCACTGTCAATCTCTGACTGGTGCCAACCCACCAGTCATCAGCTTCCTCTTCCAGTTGATGTGTACCGTACCGCACCTTCAACTCCTCTGAGCAGCCCGTGACTCGAACGATCCTATCAATCTCCTTGAGCCAATTTTGTGCTCCATCAGGATCGTATCTACCTTTGAAAACATGCAGATGATTAATCTGAAACGTCTCCAAAACACGATATCCATCATTAGGATGATGTTTCACAGCAAGTGCAGTATCGCTCCTTCCTGCCATTCTACACAGAGAAAACCAATATTAAAAACAACGCATTGTCATACCCCAAATTTTGCCCATTACAATAGTCATATTATTACCATGTTTCTAATTTATAATCACATTATTTAAATTTGCTTATTTTGAATCTCATTCTAATAGGGGGTGTGTGGTTTTAATTAAGGGCTCATGGTTATATTTTATTAGGATGGCCCATTAAAGTTTTGGAGGCCGGTTATAATAATAGGAGTGTATTTTTGTGGCTTTTTTAGATTGTCCTATTCGCTTTGTTTTGATTAAAAGGGTGTGTTTTTGTTGAATTGATCTGGCTCATTAAAAAATTTACAGGCCCATATCAATTTGTTTGGGAGGGACCATTAGCCTCACTTGACTAGAAGACAACTTCTGAACTTTTGGTTATATAATATTAATAATAATTATTAATGTAGCTATTATTATTGTTTATTGTTAACTATTATTATTACACTCATTGAATTATTATTATAATTTAAAATATTATGACTTTTGTTTTTGACCGATTTTGACTAAGTCAAAATAGGGCCAATAACCCTAATCCTTAATTTGCAAACGGTGGAAGGTCATCTTCCTTTCTAACATACTCAGATCAAAACCAAATCCCAAAACAACATTTCTGAATCAAATCTTCATAAAAAGATCAAATCAAATCTGAAAAAGTTTGTTTTTATTCACTATGAATGAATAGATACATCAATAAGGTCCAAGTACATCATAGAATCACAAAACCCTAATCTATTTTACAATCAAATCTCTAATCTCTATCAAATCCAAAAATCAAGCCTAATCTGAATCAATTTATAACCTAAATCATCTCTAAATCTTAAATTTGTAACTGCAAATCACATAAATGTTTCCTAATCCAACAATCTCTAAACCTATATAATGAACCCTAAGCTAACGAATTAGGGACAGAAAATTGAAAAGGAGAAAAGGGAAGGAGTAGAAGGTCGATTTCACGGCTTTGTTGATTGAACCTCTGATCAAGGATGCTTCCATCTGGGATCTAGGTTTCCGAATTGAAACCCTAGATCGAGGGAACCAAAAGAATATAAAGCGCAAAACATCAAGATTCACGGCAAGGACGGTAATCCTCAAAATACTTAGGTTAGGTTTTTTGTTTTTGTTTTGATTGTTGTAATTGTCGTTGTGGTTCTGAAATTGGGTTTATGGTTGGGGGTATTTAAGGTCGTCACCGCTTCTGGACACCTCCGTTTAGGGTTTTCTGGGTCGAGGTTACTATGGGTGTTGTTGTTGTGTAGAGGAAGAAGGAGAGAAGTAGGAGACAAAGAGAGAGGGAGTATTGTGATAAATGAAATAAATGGAAGAAATCAGGAGATATAATGCCTCAGTGTTCCAGTGTGTATCCCTTACCATGTACCTTCAGTCAATTCTCTGTTGTTAGTCGTTTGATCAAAATTGGACGTCCATATCTCGCTAGACCATGATAAGCCAATGCGCGCATGTACACAAGGTCTAACGGACTCCGTGATCATTTGTCTTGGGCCTAAGCCCATCATTATTAACAACCTCCAATTTTTATTTTACTCTTTTTAACTATAGCTCACACCCCCTTGCCTTGTGGACTCTAAAGTAAATCAGGGCCTCACTCCTTAATATTTGCACCTCCCAAATTTACTACTTAACTGGAAGACACACCCCCTTGCGCGTATTGGTCCAAATTCAAATTCTGAACCTTGACCCTTATTATTTACACTCCCTGGTTTTGCTACCAAATACTGAAACGTACCCCCCTGTCTATTTGGATTCAAATTTACATTTGGGACCAGACATTTTTCTAATACACCACATATTTTTCTAATACACCACATATCCTAATTTTTACACCCCCATTTAACTAAATTAAATTATTTTATTAATTTTATTAATTTTACTTATTTACTTATTTTATTTACTCTTATTGTCACATATCATCTTTTAGCATTTTGCACTACAATATATTTTTTGCATAAAAGTTATTAATAAATAACTATTGGATATTAATAAAAATATTTAACATATTTTTAATAATTTGTAAAAAATAGTTATTTATTAATTAAATTATTTCTAAAACACTAACTCTGATTTTTATAATTCCATTAAACATTTATTTCTCATTCAAATTTATTTTCTCATATTTCATAGCACCTCCCAAATAGCTAGCCAACGAAATACTAACAATTTCTCTACTAACACATAAAAATCAAGATATTTTCAAAAAGGATTGTGGAGATCTCTTTTATCTACTGCGAACTTCATATCGATTCCATGAATTTCAAACTCATACTTGGTTCAAGGAGACTCTAAGGTATTTCCACAATCTATAAAAAACAACCAAACACTTCGAACTATGAATTGAGACTCTGATTCCTCATAAGAGGATACGTAGGCACGCGACTCAAAAACCAAGGCGAGTTCCCCTAATTAAAAAAATTAAAACCCTTTACACAGATGACCCTTGAAAACCCTATCCTATCCTTTTAACCTAAACCCTTAGACATCCTTGAGAGCAAGGTAGGTGAAGGGTTCCTAACACCTTCCCTTCATCTAAAGTGAATTAAGAACTTAGAATCTTTGTATCAATTTAGGGTTATTCCATTATTCACCCGTTGTTAGGAAAAAAAGTAGTGGTGGAGACTCGTTAATTTTTTCCAATTACAATAATGGATAACTATGTTGGGGACTCAACCCTAGGGTTTATAAGCCTCTCCTTTTTGGGTTTAGGGTTTTTGTTAGGTTTTTTCTGTTTTTGTTACTTTTCTATATTTGCTTATTTTATTTATTTATTTGGTTTACATTTTTTTATATTATTTTCATTATCATATTATTCGTTGTGGCAGGATTTTATTTTCCAAAAAAGTTTTTAAACCCTTATAAAGAAAGTTCGGCTATTGGCCAAGGGGATATAACATCCCTATGATTTTTTGTGACACTTCACCTAGAGTCGGTAGAATTCCGAAAAAGGAATATGTCTCAAGAGTTAGACTTTTGGGGGGTAGGACTTTGGAATGAAGCATGTGACTCTTTGTATAAACCTAAACCAAAATCTCATAGTGAGACCTTGTACGACTTTAGAGACGAAAGTTTCAGTCTATAATGAGGCTTCGCTTAAAGGAGGCCCTTGTGGCTTTCTCTATAGCATTATCCATGATACCCTTAAGGAAGCCACCTTATGGGGAGGGTAAACTATCTATAGGACCAAATTAGGAACCTACCAACTAAGTATACCTTTCACAAAAAACCCACCACCATGCATTCATACACTTTGCATTTCAAATTGTAATGCGGTGGGAGAACTGACTTTTTTGGTTTTATCCAAATGTGCGGATAGAAAGAGTCGCCACCGACTTTTCTTTTATCCAATATTTAGGAAAGGTGAAAAGAACATGAAAGACCTTTGCTAGACTTTGAGTTCGGGGGGGGGGGGGGGGGGTAAGTTATGAAAAGGGAAGGTGTTAGCACCCTTTTCATCTGTAGTTATCTACGGGCTCTTAATTGCTTAGTTCACTTTTAAAATCTTACTTTGTGTGTGTGTGTGTGTGTGTGATTTGTTTGAAAATATTTTGAAATTCCAATGTGAGGAATACTTTGTAATATTTCTTGTATCAGTCCTCAAGAATGTACACAAAGTGTTTTTTGAAAATATTAGTTTGAAAATGATGTGTGAAAAATGTTTTGAAAAGGTTGTGAGCAAGCGATTAAGAGTTCTTACCCACTAAGTATGGTCTTTCTTATTCTTTTTCTTCTCCTTTAGAGATAATACTATCCATACCATTAGTTGGTAGATAGCCCCATCTAATGGATGTGAAAGGACAGGCGTAGGGTCATCGTACGCTTATTGAAGGCAACATGTAAGGATGCTTTAGCAATTGTATCAGAGAGACTATCATCATTTACTCGTTGGCCAATCGAAGGGACTAGATCATTTTGTAGGCAACTCAAAGGGTCATCGAGGGATTATGATCTTTATTTGAAAGGAACATGATGATTTGATCGAGGGTCTTTTGCTAAAGTATCCCCACTTTCTAAGAATGTGACCAATATCATAAGACAACAAGAGAGGATACCCTAGAGGTGCAAGTGTGAAGAGTGTATTGATTTTAGTTATTTATCTTGAGAATTAGGGTTTTCTACGTTTGCTTTTAATCTTCCCATACAAACCCTAATTACTAGCAGTTAAATATGTATGGAAAAATAAAGTGTGGAATGTAAAGACCAAAGCTATTACATGGCTTTGGGGCAGATACATAAGTATAAAGATTGGTTGGAAAAGTAAATTGCGCTATTACATCCTCGGAGCAGATACATAATTAAAAAAATGCGAGAAAAGAAATTTACGCTATTATATTGATAATGCGACCTATACAATTTTCTAGGAAATTAAATAGCAACAGATAAATAAGAAAATTCTTAAAAAATGTCAAAGACCTAAAATCTAAGTGATAATGTTTTTGATGTTTTATAGAAAATAATTTAAGTGATAATAATTAATTAAAACCTAATTGTTTCTAATTAATTTTAATATTAAGAAAAAGGTTAATTAATTAACTAATTAATTAATTAATTAATTAATAAAACATGTCAAGAATTTAATTATTAATTAAAAACCCTAATCCTAATTTGTTATGTTTTTATTTAAAAAAATAGGTTAGTTAATGATTAAGTAAAAATTAATTAAGAAAAAAAGAATGAAAATTAGGATGAAAATAGGGTTAGAAGAAATAAGGAAAAAAAAGAATACATGGGGTGAGTTTTGAACCCATGCCCTTGAAGCCACAGGCGCGCCCTTTTACCAGTGTGACATGTTGTTTGTTGTGATAGAGAACAAGAATCAATCATTTTATTATAAGCATGCGTTAAAACCTGGAAAAAAACAAAATAATTACAAAACATAGGGATCGAACCCACGCCCCTTACGTTAACAGTCACGCTTCTCACCGTCTGTGCTATGCTGGCTTTGTGTCATAGGAAATAAACAAATAAATAAATAATAAAATGTTAGATCAGAAAAGCGTCGGTGCCCTAGCTCTGGTGGTCTTCTCCGATCAATCAAATATTCAACCTGCAAAAATAGTGGTGTTAGTTTGACATGCAAAAATAGCGGTGCAAAAATAGCAAGATTGAAAAATTTAAAGATCATGATTTAAGCCCCTAATTGTGACCTCCTGAATCCAATGGTGGTGTTAATTTGGTCTGAAAACGCTTGTAAAGTGAGTTTCGAAGAAAATATCTCAAACTGCCCTAGCAGTGGCAGATCCTCATTCATGCGTTAAAGCTTAGAGGAGCAAAGTTCAGTTTTGTAGAGAATTGAACTTCCATCAAGACAGGCTTTGGTTGAGAAATTTCTAAGGAAGTATGTGAAAGTTATGCTTGGTAAAAGTTCAGTTGACTTCTCCTTAAGAAAAACCTAATTCTCAGAGAGTCAAACATGTTTTTAGCATAATCTATGTTTGTGATCTTCTCATACTTGGTATATGAGATTGCACTGAAGAGAATCTTTTTGGCCTTGTGATGATTTCTAAACACTTTCCTTTCTTGATCTATCATTGTCTTTCTATCAATCTTCTGACTGTTTTCATCACAAGGATGAATATAGCCATCAGTCACCATATCCTAGAGATCAACGTCATGAGCTAGAAAGAAACTTTACATTCTGTCTTTCCAGTAATTTAAATTTTTACCGTCAAACATTGGGGGTTTGCCGCTGATTTTTTCTTTATCATCATAATTATCATTGTTGTTGTTCTGAACTGGTTCTACCATAGTGTTTTTCTTGCTATGATCTTTTTCTGACACGGTTAAGTGTTAGCACCCAGAACAAGGATCTAATACCAATTGAAGGATACAAAAACACAACAAAGGGGGTTTGAAGGGTTTTCAAAAATTAAAAACAGTATGATATGTTTGGTTATATTGGTTCGTTTGAACTCAAACTACTCCAGTCTACCCGCCAAGGTGATTTCGCCTCTCTCAATCGAGTTCTTAATCCACTAATCAAAACCTTGATTACAACTCACAAAGACTATCGTCAATGTCTTCTTGAGACTAAACCAGTACTTGGTTTCTCGAGGAATTACAAAATGTGAATAAAAAATGTGTACAAGAAAACTATATCACAACTGTGTGGTTTACACAATGTTAAAGCATGGTGAAAAGTATAATAGATGAAAGAGCTTTATGAATATTTCTATTGTATGCGTGCAACTATTGTTTGATCACCCTTCAATAATTCCTTTATATAGGTGAAGCTCTTTAGTTCCGTTTGAGATATGAGAAGATGTTTTTGGAAGGTTGATAAAATGTTGTTAATGCACTTTCCAAAAATACAGATCTTGTCTGGTACCAGCCGTTACTCTTTGATTTATAATGAATGAAATGTAAAGCATCCGAGTTTTGCTTCTTTAAAATATGATGAGAATAAGAATAATAATGTTGAGCCTTTAGATCATCAGAGTATTGATTCATTAGATTTTAGCTTGCAGCTTTGGTGCTTCAGAAGTTATAACATCACAACTTCTTTTATTGAGCGTGATACTTCTTATCCTTGATTTGTAAGAACTTCTTATCAGATCATCTTAGCTCAATTTGTTTGCCAACTTCTATGCTTATTTATCATAACTTCTCTGCATATTTAAATGATTTATTAGAGATCATTAATTTTTCATTATATATATCATGTATTTGTTATCATCAAAACTATTACTAAGATGTAGAACCAAACTATGTTCTAACAACACATTGTCTAAACTGTAACAACCATCATACACCAGCTTTTCAACACCTTTGATTTCTCCATTAAAACCATCACCAAATCTAACAGATCCTGTGGGATGTGGCTTGACATCCACCAACATCTTTTGGACCCCTGTCATATGTCTAAAGCATCCACTATTGAAGTACCAAACTTTAATTACTAAGTCTCTAAAGAAGTATTTTTATAAGGTTAACATCCCTATTTTTAACACTTCTCTTTTTGCTCATTGTTTTATTCTTAGAAAGAACTAAAGTTCTTTAATCTCCATACAATTTGAAACATAAAGTCTTTATATGACCAGACTCACTACAGTAGTGACACGTCTAAGTTGACTGAGGTTGGTTTGAAGATTTATCACATTTTCCAGGATGTTGTAACATGAGTTTCGACATGATGATCTTTTTCTTCTTTTCAGCATGAAGGACCTTATCCTATGACATTCTCCTCGGTTTATTATCGGATTGATGATAAACTTTGGTATCTTCATTGTTTTTCACCATAATTATAGAATCGGTAAAGTTATCAAGTTAGGAATTTAGGCGTGTTACCTCAGTTTGTAGATGAGAAATAGAAGCAAGGAGTTACTTCCTCTCATTCTCCAAATCAGAAATGATCTTCTTATGCTCTTGCTCTTTCTTGAGGCTTTCTTTGCACCTGTCACAAGTATCCTTGTAGAACACATCCAGGTCTTCATAAAGATCATTCTCATCATACTCATCATAAGCTTTAACTTCATCTTCCCATCAGCCAGATAGAGCCAACACAAGTTTGGTAGTCTTAGAATTATCTTCATTTTCTGACTTATCATCTTGAAGAAGTTAGGACATTCAAGTCTAATATGATCATATCCTTCACATTCAAAACATTGAATGTCTCTATTTTGACATGGCTTTTCTTCTGATCTTGTTTTCTTCGGAGAATCAAGACTATTACTGATGTCATATGAGATGTTCTTGACATCAAGGCTTCCTCTTCTGTCCAATATTTTTAATACCTTGTTAAATTGATTTCCAAGAAGAACAATGGTATTAGACATATGCTCATCAGTGTCCAACTCAGCTTGACCTTTATCATCTTCAGCATTGGATACAAAAGGTATGTTTTTGTTCCTTTTCTCATCCATGTCACCAATAGCCAATTCAAAATTTTGAAGTGACTCAATAAGTTCATCAACTCTCATGTTGTTGATGTCCTGAGCTTCTTCAATTGATGTGACCTTCATTTCAAATTTCCTAGGCAAGGACCTAAGAATCTTTCTGACCAGCTTGGCTGATGACATCTTCTCTCCCAATGCACTTTATGCACTAGCAATTTCAAAAATCTTCATTTGATATTCTTGAATTGTCTCATCATTATTCATCTTTAAGTTTTCAAATTTAGAAGTGAGAAGTTGAAGTATTGATATCTTTACCTTAGAGGTACTTTGTAAGTTGTCTTGAGAATTTCCCAAGCCCCATTGGCCCCTGTACACATGTTAATCAGCCTTAAAACATTTTTTCTACTCCTTTGAATAGAGCATTTAAAGCCTTGGAATTTCCAATAGCTTATTTATCATCATCTTCATTCCACTCTTCTTTAGGTTTGACTGTGTCAATTTCAACCTCTTTTCTATCTTTGTCAATGATCTTCATAACAGGATGCTTTCATCCTTTCAAGAAAACATTCCAAGCTTTGTTGTCCATAGCTTTTAGAAATCTATCATTCAAACTTTCCACCATCCATAATAAGAACCATCCAACATGGGTGGTTTGTTGTTATAACCTTATTCTTTCTCCATAGTGCCAGAAAATATATATCCCTGAATCTCACCCAGTAATCAGAATCAGGTGCCTGCTATTGATGTCAATTGAAATTCTAGAACGCATATAATATCAGAAGTTAAGAAGGATGTCTTAAAAACACACAAATACAATGTAACAATAGATGTTATTCCATCTGATGACAGAACAGCAACATAACACAAACTATAACTTGTAGAAAAAGAAAGAACATAATGATACGTTAACCCAGTTCGGTGCAAGTCACCTACTCTAGAAGATACCAAGCCAGGAAGGAAATTCACTATCAGTAGTACTAGTTCAAAGCTAAACTCCCCCGTTTATAACTTACTTCCTAATCCCTACCTAGTACAAGTTCTACCTAGGTCCTCCCTAGATATGAGAAATCGCCATCTCACTTCCAATCACCGTAGTGATAAAAGACCTATCCAGATCACAGGGATTGTCTATAAACAGGTCATAGTCACAGTAACTTGAAACCAAAATAGGAAGGAAACACTTCCAAATTAAAAATACTTAGTTTTCTTAAAATCTTCACTAAGAACAATACTCAACTTTTGCTTCACAACTTCGATGAGAATAATAACTTGACAAGAAAGTAACAATCAGTCAACTCAAATGTATCAGAGATAGATGAGGACACAATTCACACAGAGAGCCTAAGGAACTATAAACCATAAACCCTTATTTTTTACAAGGTTTATAAAAACTCTCCTTAAAAACTAGGCCTTGGACGACTTCTTATATAGTCTTCTACAGTTGGGCTTTGACTCTTTAATCAAATCCAACTAGTAGCTCCCAAAAACCTGCATAATCCTTCTCCACAAAAATAGAAACGGTCTTCATAAAAAGTTTCCTAAAAAGTCTCAATCGATATTTTTAAGTAACCAATCAAATGTGAACTTGCTTCAAATTAAATCCTTAATTGGCCTACGCCTATAATGAATATAAAATATTCCAGATACTTATATCTTCAAATTAAGTCTTCAAGGATACAATATCCAGCACAGTGTCAAGAAGTTTTGTTGTGACATGTTACAACATATGCTGGAACATCTGTCGAATAAGGCACCTGCAGAACTTGCTTATACCTGCTAGTCACGATGTTATGACATCGTCTTCAACATCTGATACTAAAACTCATAATAGCTGGTACTTCTATGAGAGTTGATAAAGATGTCGCACCATCTTACCAACATCAACATAGAACCATTTTTAGAACCGTGCTTAGCCAAAATTTAGCCAACCATAAAAACATGGAACTCACAATGACAATCCTCATGTTCTAGAATCTAAATAAATGACTCAAAATTGATTAATAAATAAACACCATATGCATACGATTAATTCATGATAAAATAATTTAGAATTGAACCTAGGATGAATAATTCTTCTGAAGTTAAACATGCTCCAAAAATATATTTTTGATCTGGATACAATAGTAACAAGAATTGAACTAGGAATATTGTAAAGAGTAACAACAACAAAAGTATAGCAGCATAAATGAAGAACAAACTTGAATAAAAGCATAATTTTTAAGTTCAGTTTTACTGTAATAATGAAGTAACCCCTAACAATGTGTTATAGTTTAAAATCTCTAGAATCGTGAGAAAAAACTCCAGGATCATGTAGAAACTGACTGGAAACTGCCCATATATGGGCTCTTCTAGACGTCATGACGGGTGTCATTTTAGATGACGGTCAAGCCGTCATGACTGGAGCTTTTAGAACACAAGAAAATGGGATCCATAATGGGCGTCATGGATGATGAGGGGAAACCCGGCATGGTTTCGGTTGTGTTGGTTTCTTCTTCCTCCTTGGTATATGATAGACTACTCTTCTAGAGGAATTATAGTCGTCATGGAACCCTTCATTGGATCATAATGTTTCATTTTCTTTTCTTTGTCATCTAATTCTCTCCCCAATCGATACCAATTGCTCAATGCTTGCAACACAATGTAAACGACCATCTATTTAGAGTAAAGTGCAGATAAATAGATACAAAAAAATATAAATTAAACTATATAAAAATGATTTAAAAAATACGTGCGATTAAGATCCCCCACACTAGATATGTTTGTTGTCCTCAATCAACTTAGCTAGACTATTGAAATCCAAGTTTGAATCAGTTAAAGGTTAAATTTATGGATACTTAATTTAACACCAAGGGCATTGTAAGAACACAAACTGTAAAGTATGAACTAAAACTCCCTCCTTACATGTGAATTCAAACTATGGCTTTGTACTTAAGTCTCATTATCCAAATTTCTCCCCTTTTTATTCGAAATAGTCAAACTAAGGCATTTGAAATAAAGATAATCATCACACACTCAAAATGTTAACCAAGTGATTTTTTTTATTTTTTTCGATTATTCAAAACAAGCAAACAAGCATTTGGGAAGGGAGACTTTTTGAAAGAGAGCTCGAATAAATCTGACTAGTTATTTTTATTACAAAAATTTTCATAAACACAATTATTTCTTAGGCATTTGTGATCAACCACTGTTGGGTTGAGTAACCGGGTGAGGGTTACCCAACTTAGTAGGTGTAGTTGTCATTACAATCCTTTTTCATTTCTTTTTTTGGGTGTTTATTTTTCTTCGGCTTACCAAACTTAGCATGCAAATCAAATGTATGCCAGATTGTATGAGTAAACTACTTAGAAAATACTTCTCAAAAGATCCTGAGACTATGACACAAAATCAATTTAAATTGATATCCAAGTCGTGAGGCTTTAGATGTTCAGATAATATTGATTTTTTTAAATTTTTCTAAGTGTCCTTAACCATAGCCTCTTCTCCCCTTGATTCGATACAATTTTGCAAAAAAAAAAATCAAAACAAACTATTCAAAAAAATTTTAAAAGGTCCAATTTTGAGTTTTAAGAGCATATCACTACTACAAATTACGCTTTTTATGACAAAACTTTCACCATGAACAATAAAAAATCAAGGGTATAGGTTCTTGGAAAGCCATGGTTTATTTATAAAAAATCAATCTTTTCCTTCGGTTTAAAAAAAAGAGGGAATATAGTGATAAGGGAGTTCAATTCGAATTCCAGTCACTACATTTGAAGTTTTTTTCAATGGTTTAATAAGTATTTCTCTTTTGGCTCCTTTCCAGCTTCCTTTTTTTTGTTAATTTTATTTTTTATATTTCATATGTATTAACCCCGATTACTTGGTCCAACTGAAAGTTAATATATTTTGCATCAATATTTTCAAATTACTATTCTGAAAAGTCCATTTTAATTTTTTTATTTTATATATTAAATTCCCTCGGTTTTCACCAATAACCAACTTGATTTATATTTTAAATGAATTCCCAGAATATGGCGCTATTGTGTTTTTTTGTATTTTATATTTTAAATTAATACTTTCACGTCGATTTTAATGTAAAATTTGCATGTCACATCTTTTGCATGAAATACTTTAGAGAACTAGCTAGTTTTTAAATTTTCATTTTCCTATCAATGCTATAATGCCATTTCATCATTCTCTTTGCAAAATCCCTAAGCAATTTTCATCGTCACTCTCATCAAAACTCTTTCAACAAAAGTTACTCAAAACTCAAACATGATCGCTATTCAAACCAAAACTTGTTTGAGGTGCGTTTGTTCTTCTTTATCATATTTGAGGTTTATATCACTGAAATGATTTATATCACTTGTACATTTTGTTGGACTTGAGAAATCACGCACAATAGGGGGTTGTCATTCTCCAAATTTTCCCTACCCTTGTATTTAGATTTCTATTTAAAAAAAATATCATATTATGTAATTTCTATTTCTATGGGGAAGTTAAATATGGAGGAGGGGTGTATTGACCCAAAAATGAACCATCAATATCTGATGGCGGCCCATTAAGTTTTAAAAGTCTTTTTTAAATATTAAAACAAAGAGGTACATAAAACAAATCTTTTTTGTTAAGGTCCCAAATAAAGTAAATATTTTGGCCCATCAGGCTATGACTCATTAAAGTTTTAAGGAGCCCATCAAAAAAAATATAGGGTGGTTTTTATTTAAAAATATCAGGGCCAATAGATCGTACCATTTTTTGTAAGGCCCGTTTAGTTTTTAGAAAAGTTAGAAGGGTGTATAAAATTTATTTGTTTTTTGTTGTTTTTGTTGAAGCCCAATAATGAAACAATAGGCACATTTAGTTCTTTTTATGCTCCAACTTTTTAAAATGAGAAATCGATTCCTGACCTTCTGATAAATTTTCAATTTTACTAATTTTTTATTATATGATTGATTATTATTAAATTATGCTTAGTCGGCAGGGATATTCTTTTTTTTTTTGAAGCATTAACAAAAATGGGCTTCCAATTTACTCAAATCAAACTCAGGTGGCCCAAACCCAATAAAAATGTGCGCCTAAACATCACTGGCTCATCTCTATTAAAACGTTGTTATTTCAAACAAACAAAAACGAACGAGTATTGTATGGATTAAACAAAATATGCCCTTTCTGATTTGAACCAAACAATTACTGTGCAAAATCAACAAAGAATCAAAAACATTAACATAATCGATACAAAAATCATTAGATCTGATATTCAAAATCATTCCAGAATAATCTTAGTCTAAAAACAGAAACTCAATTAAGTCTGTATTACAAGGAAAAATCAAATACAATTACAACACATTGAATTATTTCCTAAATCAAATTCAAACCTTAATTATATCTAATTAAAATTACAGACAAATAACTTCTTGCCTAATTATCCTAAATCTAAAAACACTATAAAACCTAAACATAAAATTACAGAGGAGGAGGGATAAAGTTTACAGAAGAAAATAAATTTAGAGATGGATGGAAAGTTGATAGAAGCAGGAGCCTTGTTGTTGTAACCCTCACCGTCGTCACTTTATTTATCTATCCTGCGCCGCTTCTTAATCCACCATCACCATCCGTCAATACCTATGAATCAAGAATAAAAAGGATCAGAAACTGAGATCGGAGGCAAACAAAGACAAAGGTGGTTGAGATAAACCCTTAGCTTTCGTTGCATTCTGTATGCTCAGGGTTTGGGGGTTATTGTTGGGTTATAGTTTGTTGTTGTTGTTGTGATGGAGAAGAGAATAGATTTGACAGCGCTGCTAGAGCCTTAGTTTAAGTAGCGGCTGTTGTACCCCAAAATTTGCCCTCCCATTTTCTTCAATATATGCTCCTAGGGTTTTCAATTGCCTAAGGCTACTCAAGGTTTGATCAGACAAATTCTCCTCCTAAGCAGTGTCCTACAAATAGGGTTTTGGTTTTCTCAAAGAAATTTGAGCTTCTAACGCCTCAAGTGGATTTCATGGTTCCTTATATGTCTCAAGGAATGCGTATGCCAAATTTCAAGCCTTGCATCATAAGTTTGCTCAGATGAGTAAAAATCAACTATATTGGACAAAAATTCAAATGTGCTTAACATACAGTTAAACTTCAAGATTTTTGGTAAACATTAGGATTTTGAAGTCACATTCATCATTTGATCAAGGGTTGATCATGATTCATCAAGAAAACTCAAGATTCATCAAAAGTCAAAAGTTACTAAATTAGGGTTTTCTTAAGGAGAAGTCAACTGATCTTTGACCAAGCATAACTTCCACATGCTTCATCAGATTTTTCTCAACCAAAACTCATTTTAAAGGGAATTCAATTCTCCATAACTCTGCCTCTCAAAGCTCAAGTCCGAAAAATGCTCATTTGAGAGATATGAGTCAATGCATTATAGGTCATTTCAAAAGTCAATAAAAAGACATGTTTTATCAAGGAAACTTACATCAAGATAAAGTCTTCAAATAAAAAATGATCAACATAGAGAATATAGAGGACATCTTAAGCTTTCTAAAAAGTCAAAGATCACATTCATATGATAAAAATTGAGAGAGTTATGATTGGTGCAAGTTGGCCAATTTTGAAAAAATACATAAAACCTAAATTGAGAAAACTTGAACTTTTGGGATATTGGGCTTATGTTTCAAGGTCCAAACGAGTTTTGACCTTATAATGAATCTTTGAATCCATTCATATACCCCTTGGATTTTTTTATTATTTATTTAAGATACAAAATAAATTAAGTAAATAAGAGGCTTTCATACAAAGGTTCAAGGCCACTTTCATGACCTAATTTTCTCCTACAAATACCCTGATTTAGACTATAAGACAAGACACAAAAACCTTGGACAAGATCACTATTCCAAAGTTCCAAAGTTCCAAATTTTCTCAAAACTAGGGAAAATTGTAAACCCTAGTTACAGCCTCTCTCAAATAAAACCAACCCTTCCATTTGATTCCAGAAGTATTATCGGGTAAGATTAGATAAATCTTGATGATCCAAAGAACACAAAAGCAACATTGCATACATCTCCAGTTGCCACATATTTTGTAAATTCATATTTTTGTTTTCTTTGCATTTTGATACATATTAACCTTACTAATATGTTTCTGAGATATCAATGTGCAGGAAAAAACCATCGCATGGCCCCTATAATAACTGAATCGTGGGTGGCCATGTTTGCACCGTTTGACCTTATCTTCGCCGTATCTCATAATACAGCAGGAATTAGCCAAAACTAAGGGTTTCATTAAAATCGCAAGGCCCAAATTATGGGGGTAGGGTTCTACTGATTAATTAAAGTTTGTTATTTTGAAGGAATGAAGAACGAGCTCGCCGGAGAAGACGACCAGAGCTAGGGCTTCGAAGCTTCTCCGGTTATCCTATTTTAATTTATATATATATATATATATATATATATATATATATATATATATATATATATATATATATATATATATATATAATTTCATAAAATGAACAGATGTATGGCCACCCAATTGGTAGGAGCGCGCGCGTTAAGACATTACTGCACTAGGGCGTGGGTTCAATTCCTGCCTTTTGCAAAATTTATTTTTTTTCTAATATTTCTTTTGCAGGTTTCATATTTGTGAAGCGAGTTGGTTATCTTAACACCAACGAGCATTGGACACAGTGGTAAAGTAGGCGCGCTGATATCCTAGGGGCGTGGGTCCAACATTCTTTGTTTTGCCTTGTTTTTCCTAATCCTATTTTCTTATTTTTACCTAATAAACCCTAATTCTTTTAATTAAACCCTAATAACCTTGTACCTAACCCTAATTATTATTTTTTTCAACACTAATTAAATTAGGCTTAAGTGTTTTATACTAATTAAGTTTTTTTTTTAATAATTTAATTAATTAAATTTTTCTTATTTTAAAAATAATTAGATTTTTAGGTTTTTATTTAATTAACTATCATTAAACTATTTTTTTTCATTAACAAAATTATCAAAATATTTTTTTTCTATTTTTTATCTTATTTTTTATTTTCTTAGATAAGTGTATAGGTCGCATGTAATTGTAATAATTTAGATTTACTTTTCTCTATCTTTTTCCCTATTATGTAATTGCTCTGTGTACGTAGGAGTTTTAGGATTTATTTTCCGCATCTTTATTATGTAACTGCCCCGAAGCCATGTAATAGCGTAGGACCTTTATTTTCCATACATTTATATTTCTACTGTATTGTATGCTATTAGTAATTAGGCGTGTATGGCAAGATAAAAACAATCGATAGCGTAACCCCAAATTCAAGATAACATAACTGAAACCAATACACTTTGCACACTGCACCTATATGGTAGCCTCTCTTGTTGCCTTCGGAATAAATGGTCACGTCCCTCGAAAGTGGGGATTCCTTAGCAAAGACCCTCGAATAAAGGATCATAGTCCCTCGATGACTGTTGTACCCCAAAATTTGCCCTCTCATTTATCAAGATTTTTCTCACAAGACTTCTTGGACTCAAGACAAGATTAGGGTTTGGTCAGCTCAAGACATCTCATCTTGCACTGATAACCCAAAATTAGGGTTTGATTTTGCACAAGGATTTTTGGGTCATAAATGCTTCATGTGACTTTCATACATCATCTTGGACCCCTAAGATTACTCATGTTAAGTTTCAAGCCATGAACCACATTTTTGATCAGTCAATTGGACAGTTGACCTAAAAATCAGTTGTATTGGGGAAAAAGTCAACCATGGCCAATTTACAGTCAAACTTCATAATTTTTTATCCACATCAACATTCTAGACTCCTATGTACCATTTGATCAAGTTTGGATCACAATTCCTCAAGAAATTTGATCAAACCATCAAAAGGGCAAAATGGTCAAAATTAGGGTTTTGACTGAGAAAGGGCAATTTCTGATTTTTAACCTAGCCAATGACCAATTGAGTTCAAACATGATTTAAAGGATACAATGACATCATCTTGACATAATTACATGGTTCAAAAAATCTCAAGTTCATTGGATTGACAGATGAATTTTGCAGTCAACTGATCAAAAGTCAATTGTGCACTGGAAAGTCAAACTTTGACTTTTTGGTCAAAATCAAGCGCCAAGGGTCATAATTCATCAAGATATGTCAAAATATGAAACTTGTTCACCAAGAAAATCAATTTTGAAAATTAGGGTTTTGAATTTGAAAATTTTCATAACTTAGAATTTTTCAAAGTATGGAAATTTTCTTATTTTTTCCCAAATTTTCACCACTTTTTCACCATGATGCATTTTGATTCAAAGAAAACTTCCAACATGAAAGTTGTAGTCCTCCATGAAATCTATAACTTTTATTCACAAACTTTTCCCAAAAGATTCTTGGATCTCAAGTTATGAATTTGTGAATATAGATCCATGAACTAAATAACTTAGTGAAATTTTGCCCTAATTTAGGCAGGTTTTGGACCCAACTTCATGGAAATATTTCACCTAGTTCCAAGAGGTATCTCAAGATTCATTTCAAATATGTATTATAGATCACATTGCAAGCTTTCCAAAATGTCCAAGAACTCTCCAAGATCATTTTTGAGTAGGGAGAATCGAAGAAGGGAAGTTGGCATTTTATCACTTTTGATCAAGCCATTTTTACAAAGCATCAACTTGAAAATCAGATCCATGTTGATTATATCTTGCTTTACAGGTCCTAAACTCACTTTACACTCCATAATTAAATGCAAACTCAATTGACAAAGGCGTTATCTTTGCTTTTGAAGCATTGTACAAGAGATAATTCCATTTTAGGCATAAAGTTCACATTGTCATTTTTATAAAGATAAGCTTTTGTAACTTTATCAATCTTGAGCCTTGGACCTGTCTCTTTGATGCAAGCAACTTACACAACTCTCAGGCAATTGGTACAAGCTCTTTGTAGCCCTCAAGCAAGCAAGGACAAGCATGTGAGTATGGTCTTGTCACTTTACTTCAAAAGCAAGAATGTTGGTAAAAAGGTCAAGAACTTGTACAGCTAGTGAAGAGCTGACTTTGTATCCATTATATACAAGTATACAAACTTGTCACAAGGCACAACACGATTGCTTGACACATAAAAACACTCTGAAACTCAAAAACACAAAATTTCTGCCCAAACTCAGAACTTCTGCAAAATCATAGCCAACCCTCATTTGGCTCGTGCATTTTGTGTTTAAACAGTTCAAACATCTTATTCACATCATACCAAAGCAATTCAAGCCATCACCTTGGTTCTGTAAACCCTGATTCAGCATCCACCATTTTCACTTTGGAAGCTTGCAACTTGACTTGGTCAGAGAGTTCTAGCCATCCTCAAAGCAAGATAAGCATTGGAATAGCTTGGAGGAAGTTCAAGGAAGCTTAAACAATCCTCAGGCCTCCATTAAAGTCCCTACATTGATCTATTCAAATCCAACTGAATGAGGTAATTTATTAAACTCTATCTCTCTGAATAGGCAATTTCAAGCCATAATTTATGAAGAAAAAATGTAGCCCTTATAATGACAAAGTTGTACATATGCATACTTTCATTTATATTAATTGTGCTATGAGAATTTGAAGCTTGAAGTTCCTGAATTTTTTAGGTCACGAATTAAGGGTTCCAAAATTCTCTCTGATCTTTAAGAGCTAGGTTACATAATTTATATTGTTAGAATCGTGAGCTCAAATGCCACATGTTTCATGTTATGAGATTTTGTTTTTAAGCAAGCATGTGAGAGTTACAGTTTGAGCTGAAGCGCACGCGAAGAAGGAGACCAAGGACAGGGACGAAGTGAAGTCTGGGCTTTTTGGCGCCTGGCCTTTTTTGTTTTTGATATTCACACCCCCCTGACATACTATTTACACCCCCTGGCTTATTTGTTTTATTTTTCATATTTTTTTCATATTTTCATATTTATAGCTTTGATTTATTTTTTTTCTGAATGATAAAAATCTTAAAAATAATTTCTTTATTTTTTGCAATTTTTATTTTATTTTTTGCATAAAAAATAGTTTATTAGGATAAATAGATTTTATTTTCTTGAATGATTTGTAAATACAATTAAAAATACTTAACATTTTTTTATTATACTATTTATAATCATAAAATATTATTTTTATTACATACTTAATTTTTAATATTTACATGTAATATTATTTATTATTTTCTTGTACAAAAATGGACAAAATAATAACATAAAGCATTATTTTCTTTTAGCTAAAAATTAGGGTTTCACCCCTCCAAAAATAATACTATTTTTTCCTTATTTTTTAGGGTTTAAATTAAATTATTTTCTCATACAAAAAACAAGACCAAAATATTTTTTACATAAATACATTGCATTGCATTTTAAATATTTGTACATTTATTTAATTCGCGCAATATTCGATTTGGTTGTAATAATATATTTAGGTTTATATTTGTGCAAAATTCTCATTCAAAACTTTTATCCCCCCTCCCATAATAACTGTTGTAATAGCTTAGTTTATTTTACGCAATTTATCGCTTTTATAGCATGTTTAGTAAATTAGGATTTGCATGAAAAGAACAAAGACAAAGCAAAATAGAAAACCCTAAATGCAAGACAAAAGCATGAAAATGACACACTTTGCACACAAGCACACTTAGGGTTTCTCCCACTTGGTTGCCTAAATTAAAATGGCCATGTTACGCACGCGAAGTATCTTGGCAAAACAAAACAAGTATAAGATCATAGTCCCTCGATGACGCTATTCAAGGTTGCCTAAAACAAAATGATCTTGGTACCTCAAAAATGCTATGATACTTGGCAATATTGCTATCATGGTCATACGATGACCCACGCTTGTCCCGTTAACATCCAAAGATAGGGTTGCTTACCAAATCAATGGCAAGTCAACAATGTCAAAAGAATAAAAATGCACAAGAAAGACATTTGAGTAGGTAGATAGCTTCTAGTTACTTTTCCCATTTCAAAAAAAAAATCCTTGATATTTTCAAAAACAAACACACACACATTTCAAAACTTCTTGCAAAACATTGAAAACATTTTCAAAAGACAAACATCTTTGTATACATTCTTACGAACGAGAATCATTACAAAGATCGCCTAAACAATGGCCTCTTTTCAAAATACTTTCAAAACCACACCAAGCACCATTTCAAACAAAACAAAGCAAAGCAAGTGATCTAAACAAGTAACTAAGAGCCCATGGAAAACCATGGATGAAAAGGGTGCTATCACCTTCCCTTTTTATAATCTACCCCCCGAACTCAAGAAAACATCTCAAAGGTCTTTCCTGTACTTTTTTACCTTTCCTTTTGGATGAAAGAAAAGTCGGTGGCGACTCTTGCTAACCGCAACATTTGCAAACACAAACACAAAACCTCAAGTCAGTTCTCCCACCGCATCACAGAACTGGTGACTCTGCTGAGGACAATCCTAAAAGTGGGGTTACCTTAGGGTTTTAGATCACATTTACATGCTTACCTTGTTTGACTTGTGTGATTTATAATTATGGTTCTTTGTTTGGGTTTGAATCCTCCACCCGGATTTGGGAAACATTATAGGTAAATAGCAATACGTTGTGGAAACTGTGTGGGGTATACCGACATGGTCTAAGCAATATCTATGTTAGTGCGACATATTTGTGGATACCGGTAGCCTTTGAGTCAATCAAAGAGAATACGAGGCCGTTGAGTGATGTCATGAAGCACTAATGAACTTCTAGAACCTTTACTTTACCAACTTGGCCTTTTAGGATGTAGTGAGATGATCGGCTTTGGTACAGTCCGAAGTTGGTAGATACTCGATACTACACTCATTAAGGGTTGGTTTCTTAGGATATTTCGGTCGCCAGTAAAGAGGCTTGAACTGAAACTATGAACAAAGAAAACAATCCAGTGATATTGAGCTCCTTAGAACCCGGTTACTATTTCTAGGACAGGTTGAGCCAACTAAACTTCAAGAGGGTACTTACCTATGAGACCCCATGCAAGCCTAAACTAGGAACTTGTTTGATTTGTTTGTACATATATACTTGTGCATAACGTCATGGACATCATGAACATCATATGCATTCACTAACCATTTCAAGGATTTTGGAGATTCATCTTTGTTCTTGTTTTGTAGGTTATGGATTCACTTCGCATGAAAACTATCTAAGTCAACCTTGTAAGAATTCCTCCACAACCCAAGGAGCTAGCTTTAAGGATTCCTGAGATTTCTCCATTCACAGAGAGACATGGTCATCTACTCAACTTGGTCACTACCAACACAAAGTAGGATATGATGAAAGTTCTCTTCCAGTTCTTTGACCCTTTGCATCATTGCTTCACATTTCCTGACTATCAACTTGTGCCCACTTTGGAAGAATTCTCTCAAATTTTGAGGATTCCTATTCTCAATCAACTACCCTTCAACGGTACGGAAAGAGATCCAAAGCCAGAAGAGATTGCTCAAGCCCTGCACTTGCACTCATCTGATGTCACAACACATTGGGAAACTAGAAGTGGTGTCAAAGGTTTCTTGGTAAAGTTTCTGTTTGAGAAGGCTCAAAGCTGTTGAAATTCCCTAGACTTGCAAGCTTTTGAGGAGATTGTAGATCTTCTCATCTATGGGATGGTCTTGTTCCCTAATCCTGACCAACTCATAGATGTAAGTGCTGTCAAAATCTTCATGTCTCGCAACCCAGTGCCTACATTGCTTGGGGATATCCTATACTCTTTTCACACTCTTACAATGAGGAAAATAGGTGTTCTTATGTGTTGTACTCCTCTCCTGGCAAGATGGTTTATTTCTCATCTTCCCCAATCAGTCTTGAAGAATGAGCAAGGTTTGAGGTGGTCACAAAGGTTGATGACCCTTAACCATTCAGATATTCATTTGTGTTCTCGATCCAAAGAGAATGTTACCATTGTTGATCATTGTGGGGAATTCCCTAATGTCCCTCTACTTGGCATTAGGGGAGGCATCACCTACAACCCTTGCTTGGCTCTAAGACAGTTTGGTTATGCCCGGAGGGATGGCCCACATGACATGCTGATTCAAGGATTGGTTTTTGACTACGACAACAATGACCAAGGACTTCGCCAGAGATTCATCCGAGCTTGGAGGATGCCAAGCAAGGTAGATAGCAAGACTTTGGGACACAAGAATTCCATCCCTCTTGAGCCTTACCTCAAGTGGGTACGAACCCGCGCTCAAAGTCTTATGATGCCTTATCCCTCCATTCTCCCAGTGATTATAGAACCTGTTAAGGAAGGAGAGGTTCCATACACCATCCTACATCCTGACATGCCGACGTCACTCGAAGACCTACAAAGGAGTTGGATACAGCTCAAAGGAGAGAGCGATACTTTCGAAGCCCAATTCTACGCAAGCGAGAATAAGGTTTTGGAACTCACTCGGCTACTTCATGAAGAGCATACTCTTAACACCTACATTGCACCAAAGAGGATGTGCGATGTCTTTTTACCTTAGAATTTTGTATTATTTTGCCCAAGCGGCATTGATGTACTCAAATTCTATTTTAATTAATATGACGTGTGTTTCTTTTTTGTTTAAAATAAATTTGAATTTCTAAATCCTTGAAAGCATTGCATGAATACATATCATTCATCATAAGCATAAACAGGTCTTTGCAACAATTTTCCTCATCTCTCTACTGTTTATTTCAGTACGATGGATCTCGAACAAACGGTCAAAGATCTGCAAGCTCAAAACTCACAATTTCAACAGTTACTCATGACCTTAGCCAAGGGGCTGGAGGAGCTGAAGACTTTGCTAGAAAAAGAAAAAGAGAAAAAGAAGAAGAAGCCAGCTGGTGTGGTTATCATGGGTAGAAGATTTCAGGGACAAGCCAGAAGGACCTTAGAATTCCCAACAACATCTGAAGAATGGGAAAGAAAAGGAAAAGGAACAGCAGTACCATCAGATTCCGAAGAAGAAGAAGAAGAGGAAGAGGAGGACTACTCTGAACAACAATACCCTCCGGCTGATGACAAATATAAACACCTTGAAGAGCGACTAAG
Organism: Vicia faba; assembly: GCA_948472305.1. Lineage (NCBI taxonomy): Eukaryota > Viridiplantae > Streptophyta > Magnoliopsida > Fabales > Fabaceae > Vicia > Vicia faba. The sequence continues at coordinate 727,159,598 of OX451739.1, forward strand.
CACTATGGAAATCCATAGAGTACCGGGGCTAGATTTTGAGGAGTTAGGGTTGGTGTCAGGAATTGTAATCCCTCCAAAGTTTAAAGTGCCACTATTTTCCAAGTACGATGGGGTGTCTTGCCATAAAATGCACCTCAGATCATATGTCAAGAAGATTCAACCACATTCTTCCGACAAAGACCAGTGGGTCCACTTTTTCCAAGACAGTTTATCAAGAATGCAACTTGATTGGTTCTACCAATTAGAAAGGGCAGACGTCCATAATTGGGAAGACTTGGCAGCAGCCTTCTATAAACAGTATCAATACAATGCCGACTTGGAACCTACTCATACTCAGCTGCAGAGTATGGCTATGACTTCCAATGAGGGCTTTAAAGATTACGCGCAAACGTGGAGAGACCTAGCTGGAAGGGTGTAACCTCCTCTATCTGAGAGGGAGTTGGTGTACATGTTCTTGGGGAATCTATCAGGTCCTTTCTTCAATCATCTGATTGGGAGTTCCTTTGAGGGTTTACTGAATTGATTTTAACTGGCGAAAGAGTGGAGGGTGGTATAAGAAATGGGAAAATTCAGAAGGACGCGTCTGCCTCTACAGCTGTAAAAAATCCCTTCACGGGAAGAAAGGAAGTATCTGCTGTCTATTCACAGAGAAATCAGGGAAGAACCAAGCGGCGACCAACAGTGGGGGCCGTTATGATTCTGAAGCCTGCATCAGACCAGCCAATAAATAACTAACAAAGGGTGGAAAGGTCAGTGTGGAAATTCACCAAGATTAACATGACTCCAGCCCAAGTTCTACCACATCTTCTGAAGTTGAATTTGGCCACCCTAAAAGAGGCCCCAAATAATCCTAATACTGCTTCTCCACATTACCATCCCAACGCCAGATGCGTGTACCATTCTGAAAGTTCAGGGCACAACACCAACAACTATTGGGATTTGAAGAACAATATTCAAGATCTGATAGACACGAAGGAAGTTGAGTTTGAAGCTCCTGAGAAACCAAATGTCATTTTCGCTCCAATGCCTAGGCATGTTCACAATGCCAACGCTATTGAAGCAGATATGTTTGTTGCTACCGTGGATAAATTATTGACTCCGCTCCCGATTATTAAGTCAAATTTGTTGAAAGCTGGTATTTTCCCAGGATGTGACCAAGACTGCCATGTTTGCCTGTCCTCATCATTTGACTGCCCTCTGTTAAAGAAAGGCATCCAACGTCTGATGAATAACCAAGAAATTTTGTTTGAGAATGCTCCTATTTCACCCGTTCTAGTTAAAGAAGTTTCAATAATAACCATATACGCCAATCCTTCCAGGGCCCCTAAAAGACCCGTTAGGATTACACCTGCTCCAAAGACTACTCCGCTCAAGATTACAATGCCCGGGCCTGCCCCATACAAATAAAATAAATCAGTACCATGGAATTATGGTGGAGAAATCTACTATCATGGTATTAAACAGGATGAACTGACTGCTGAAGAATAAATCTCTGAAGAGGATAGTTCCGACATTAGCAATATTGTTGGAACTAGCAAGATCACCCGCAGTGGTAGGATCTTCTCTCCAAAGATTGCCCCTTCAACAGTAGTCTTTAGACCCGTGGTCGTTCCGAAGATTACCTATGTACCGTTGATTGTACCTGTAAGCGTACCCACCGACAAAGACAATACAATTCCTGTCCCTACTTCCACTGCTGAGAATAAAGGAAAGAACGTTCAAGAGGAGCCTCTCCAGACGAAGGCTCAATCACTGGCTATTCCTGAAACATCCAAGAAGGACATGGAAGAAATCCTGAGGATAATTAAGAAGAGTGATTATGATGTGGTTGAATAGTTGGGGCAGACCCCTTCCAAGATCTCTATGTTAGCTATGTTGCTGTGCTCTAAAGCACACGCCCAAGCTCTGGTAAAATTTCTGAAGACAACTCATGTGCCGCAAGAGACGTCAGCTGACCAGTTCCAGGACTGTGTGGCCAGTTTGACAGCTGATAATGGCCTGGGTTTCTCCGATGCTGACTTGACACCCAGAGGGAGAAAACATAATGAGGCATTACATGTCTCAGTGGAGTGCAGAGGAACAACCCTAGCTTATGTCTTGGTTGATACTAGATCATCTTTGAACGTCTTGCCGAAGAAAGCCCTTGATAGATTGGATTGTGAGGGGCTGACTTTAAAACCCAGCAACATAGTGGTGAGAGCTTTTGATGGTTCTAAGAGGATGGTCCACGGGGAGGTGGACATCCCAATAAAATTGGGAACTCAGGTATTCAGCTCAACCTTCTATGTGATGGACATCCGTCCTTCTTATTCATGTCTGTTGGGACGCCCCTGGATCCACAATGTCGGTGCTGTCACCTCCACCTTGCATCAGATGCTCAAGTATCCCGTCCAAGGAAAGATCATAATTGTCCATGGGGAGGAGGAGTATATGATTAGTCATCTGAATTCTTTCCGATATATGGAGTTGGATGGAGAGCTCATAGAGACCCCTTTCCAACATTTTGAAGAAGTCTCTCCAGAAGTAGCGGCGACAAAGGCGGTATCCTCGATTCCTAAGATCACATGACCTCCGCTTCGTATGTCATCTTTAAAGGATGCAAAGGCAGTAGTGGAAGAGGGGGGATGCACCATCTGGGGGCAGCTTCCAGACATTCCCTACAAATCAGACAAGTTTGGCTTGGGGTTTACTTTGACTGGTCAGAAGGCTGTGCGACGTGCCCGTGATGTAGGGCCACCTGTGAAGATTACCAACCAAAGCGTCAGTGCAGTGGAAGACAACGAAGAGGAGGGCAGCTTGGAAGATTGGATATTTCCTACTGTCAGCGGAGGACTTTGCAACTGGGAAGCCAAAGACTTTGTCCCGATAACTTTCATATCTCAGTAATTTATCTTTTACATTTCTGTTGGACTTGTAATAATTCACAAACAATTCGCACTTTAAAAACCTTGTGTCTTACCCGAGGCACAACGGTTCATTTGTAAGGGTTTTTATTTCATCTACATATGTCATTCAATGAATCATGGACGCTTTTTCAAATATAAACCTTTTGTGCTCATTGTCTTTCTTTTAAATTTTTATTGTTTTAAGATGGCTATACCCTTACACACACCCACACTCATAAATGCAAGTACCCTTCCATTCCGGATCCCAGGGGTAACGATACTGCTATAGCCTTCAGTGACTCTGAAGATCTGATCTACCAAGCCGAATACGGAGGTGAGGAAGATTGTGAGGTGTCAGGGGAATTGGCCAGACTATTACAACAAGAGGAAAGAGCTATTTAGCCTCATGAGGAGCTGTTGGATACAATCAACTTGGGTACCGAGGAAGATAAAAAGGAAATCAGAGTGGGTGCCAATCTAGAGCCGAGTATCAAAGAGCGCCTAATTCAGCTATTGCATGATTATGTTGAGATCTTTGCCTGGTCATACGAAGACATGACGGGACTCGATACATACATTATGGTACATCGTCTACCCACAAGAGAAGACTGTCCACCAGTGAAGAAGAAAGTCCGCCGCATGAGACCTGACATGTCAGAGGAGATCAAAGCAGAAGTTATGAAACAGTTCAATGCTGGATTTCTGGCTGTTACTTCCTATCCTCAATGGGTGGACAACATTGTTCCCGTACCTAAAAAGGATGGCAAAGTGAGAATGTGCGTGGATTATAGAGATTTAAATAGGGTCATCCCTAAAGATTATTTTCCACTTCCACACATCGACATCCTGGTCGACAATACAGCCCAGCACAAAGTATTTTCTTTCATGGACGGATTCTCATGCTATAACCAGATTAAAATGGCACCTGAGGACATGGAGAAAACTACATTTGTCACACAGTGGGGTACGTTCTGCTACAAAGTGATGCCATTCGGACTGAAGAATGTCGGGGCAACCTATCAACGCGCCATGGTAGCCTTGTTTCATGATATGATACATCATGAGATAGAGGTCTATGTAGATGACATGATAGCCCGATCACAAACTGAAGAAGAACACCTTAATCACCTGCAAAAGCTGTTTGTCAGATTGAAGGAGTATAAGCTCAGGTTGAACCCAAACAAGTGCACATTCGGAGTCTGGTCCAGTAAACTCTTAGGTTTCATTGTCAGCAACAAAGGCATCGAGGTTGATCCTGCCAAGGTTAAAGCGATACAAGAAACGCCTGCTCCTCACACTGAAAAGGAAGTCCGAGATTTTTTGGGATGCCTAAATTACATTGCCAGATTCATTTCTCACCTAACGTCTACTTGTGAACCAATCTTCAAGTTGTTGAAGAAATATCAAGTAGTCAGATGGAACGATGAATGTCAGGTTGCTTTCGATAAAATCAAGGAGTATTTACTAGAGCCTCCTATCTTGATGCCACCAGTCGAGGGAAGACCGCTAATCATGTATCTGACCGTCTTAGAGAATTCAATGGGGTGCGTACTGGGGCAGCATGACGAGTCTGGCCGAAAAGAGCACGCAATTTATTACCTAAGCAAAAAGTTTACCGACTGTGAAACCAGATATTCACTGCTTGAGAAAACTTGTTGCGCTTTGGTATGGGCTGCTCGCTGGCTAAGATAGTATATGTTGACTCATACCACTTTGCTGATATTTAAGATGGATCCGATAAAGTACATCTTTGAGAAACCTGCTCTGTCTGGGAGGATAGCCAGATGGCAGATGATCCTAACAGAATACGACATACAGTACACGACCCAAAAAGCTATAAAGGGAAATGTGCTAGCTGATCATCTGGCCCATCAAGCTGTAGAAGATTACCAATCCATGAAGTTTGACTTCCCTGACAAAGACATCATGACATTGGACAACAGTGAAGAAATCAGACCATATGACGGACCTGAACAAGGATCCTGATGGACCTTGTACTTTGATAGGGCATCCAATGCACTTGGTAACGGTATCGGCATTGTGCTCATATCTCCGGAAGGATGCCATACTCCTTTCACTACCAGACTTTGCTTTAACTGTACAAACAACATGGAAGAATATGAAGCATGCATCTCTGGTCTCAAGTCTGCCATAGACTTGGGAATCAAATCCTTAGATGTGTTTGGGGACTCAGATTTGGTCATCAGTCAGATCAAAGGAGAATAGGACACTAAGCATCCAAACTTATCCCTTACAAAGAACATGTTTTGACATTGTTACCACATTTCGAGCAGATTACCTTTGAGCACTTCCCGCAAGAAGAAAATCAGCTAGCAAATGCTCTAGCTACAATGTCATCTATGTTTAAACTTAATTGGGATAATGAGGCTCCCCAGATCACCATTGAACGGATGGACAAACCGACACACTGTCATGAGATTAATACCGAAGAAGTAGTGGACCAGCCTTGGTTTCACGAAGTCAAAAGGTATCTCGAGGCTCAAGAATACCCAGAAGGAGCTTCAATCAATGACAAAAAGTTCCTAAGGAGATTCTCAGCTAAGTTCTTCCTAAGTAGTGGCATCCTGTACAAGCATAATCATGATTCTATTTTGCTCCGTTGTTTGGACAAGATTGAAGCTGAAAAGATCATGGATGAATTGCATGAAGGTACCTTTGGCACTCACTCTAGTGGGCATACTATGGCAAAGAAGATTCTACGGGTAGGCTATTACTGGTCTACCATGGAAGCTGACTGCTATCAACACTCCCAGACCTGTCATAAGTGTCAAATCTATGCAGACAAGGTGCACGTGCCTCCGAATCCTCTAAATGTCTTAACAGCTCCTTGGCCCTTCGCTATGTGGGGAATCAACATGATTGGGGAGATCAAGCCTACAACCTCCAATGGACACCGCTTCATTCTAGTGGCCATTGACTATTTCACCAAATGGGTTGAAGCAGCCTCCTTCGCATCCGTTACTAAGAATGTTGTTGCCCGCTTCATCAAGCAGAACCTTATTTGCCGGTACGGTATCCCCGAAAGGATCATCACTGACAATGGTATGAACCTTAACAACACTATGATCACCGCCTTGTGCAAGTAGTTCAAGATTCAACATCACAATTCATCCCCCTATCGGCCAAAGATGAATGGTGCAGTCGAAGCTGCTAACAAAAATATTAAGAAGATCATACAAAAGATGACAGTCACCTACAAGGACTGGCATGAGATGCTACCGTTTACTCCACAGGTACCGTACCATGGCTCGCACATCAACTGGGGCAACATCCTATTCTTTGGTTTATGGCATGGAAGCTGTCTTGCCTATTGAGGTTCAGATTCCCTCCTTGAGAATCATGAAAGATGCAGGTTTGAGTGAAGACGATTGGATTCAGACCAGACTTGATCAGTTGAACTTAATTGACGAGAAGAGACTTACTGTTGTATGCCACGGTCAGACGTATCATAAACGAATGATCAAGGCTTTCAACAAGAAAGTCAGACGCCAAGTATATCAAGTTGGAGATCTAGTGATCAAGCGCATCATCTTACCACAAAGTGATCCCAGGGGCAAATGGAATCCTACCTATGAAGGACCATTTGTAATCAAGAACATCTTTTCTGGTGAGGCAATGATCTTAACCACCATAGACGGCGACGACCTGCCACACCCTGCGAACGCAGACATAGTCAAAAGATACTACGCATAAGAGACCCGCTAGGTTGACACACCTAGGAAAAACAAGGGCATCACGGCGAACCAAAAAGGTTCGGGCAAAAATTAGGGATCAAAATAAAAAAATCTGTACACCCGGCAAGTTGAAAACTCGAAAGGGCGACTTGGGCAAAAAAGGGTTTCCCGGTGGACTGAAAACCCGAAAGGGCGATCCAGGCAAAAGTTAGGGAATTAAAGCGTATGACTATGTCTCGTCGGATCACTTTAAGGACAATCTCTTCACGGACAAACCTGAAGCTTCCGATCAATTCAATCATCTTCGGACGAAGCAACGGACAAATAAGATATTCAGAGATATGAAGGCTATAGCAGAATGGGAACCCCATGGGATTATCACACATAGCTATCTTTCTTTGTATAAATTTTTCTTACTTTTATGACACCATCCTCTTACTAGGATGTATGTCTCCTTTGTACAAAACACTTATTCAAAGTAAATACAAAGATATATCTTTCAAAGTACATAAAACTATTTGCCTTTTTCTTTACACTTGTGTTTTTATTTGCAAAAACGTCCAATGATTCATTGATGAACATATGCATTTGAACATAATTACTGTTTACAAATAAACAGAATGAAAAAGAACAATTACTGACAGGTTGAAAGGAGAGGAAAACGTCTTTAGACTATTCCATGAGCAATCCCTACAGTACATCATTTAGATCCCCAGCGGAGCCAAAACTTCAAACTACCAATCCCCAGCGGAGCCAAAACTTCCAACTATCAATACCCAGCGGAGCCAAAATTTCAAACTATCAATCCCCAGCAGAAACCATTCAGTTTCTCCAAATTTCCCAACAAGTTATCTTGAAGCCCGAAAATCAACCAGATAACAGTTAACTTTTGTCTCTCCCCAACCTAGGATAACTCCCTAGTAGAATGGCAGACGACCGAAACTCCTGAACTTTTTTCCAAACAGGAATAAGTTTTCTTCCCCACAGAGTTTTCTTTATTCCCCAGCAGAACAAGGATTCCCTTTATGTAATCCCCAGTAGAAGCCATCAAAATTCTCTGGATTCCCCAAGTAGATTATTCAAGCAGTATACGGCATTGCTCTCACAATAGGATTTTGTCAATACTTCAACTTCAAGGCATGAAGAATCCTCATATCCTCAACAATCAAGGATTTATTATCCTCAGCAGCAATCAAGGATTTATTATCCTCAACAATACAGCAAATCAGTTTACATGCGCATACATTACATCCATATATCATAAACATTGATAAAACACATATATTGCATCATACATTTCATGCAACATAACTTTGTGTTTCAGCTAACATTTTACCCTTTTCAGGATAAGATTAACAGCTACCGTTTAATAATATGCAGTCAGATACAGTACAGATACACTCCAGACACGAAAGTCATTCTGCTACTCATTCAGATTTCATGTTCAGAAACGCTCCAGACACAGATTCCATTCTAGCCCTTATTCAGATTTCAAGTTTAGATACAGTTCAGATACGCCCCAGACACGGACGCCATTCTGATACTCATTAAGATTCAACCTTTTGATACAGTTCAAATACGCTCCAGACACGGATGCCATCCTGATACTCATTCAAATTTTAAAGTTCAGATACGCTCCAGACACAGATGCCATCCTGGTACTCATTCAAATTTTAAAGTTCAGATACGCTCCAGACACGGATGCCATCCTAGTACTCATTCAAATTTCAAAGTTCAGAAACGCTCCAGACACGGATGCCATTATGGCCCTTATTCAGATTTCAAGTTCAGATACAGTTCAGATACGCTCCAGACACGGATGTTATTCTGTTTCTCATTCAGATTTCAGTCTCCAGATACAGTTCAGATACGTTCTAGACGCGGATACCATTCTGATACTTATTCTTCTGACTTACAACTTACAATTCACCAAACATTCTTGGATGGCATCTACAAGCTAATCTCCAACAATATTCTATCACCTCTCCAAATGGCATCTTTAAGCCCATTCCCTCAACTACACCTTATCAAGTGTAAATTTATGGGCACTCTATTGTCCAATCATCTTTTACCTTCGAGTCATGAACGGCAAAAATCGCCAATCTAAATCTTCAAGTTCAAGAAGATTGAACAGGGGAAGCTGTTGTACCCCAAAATTTGCCCTCTAATTTATTAAGATTTTTCTCACAAGACTTCTTGGACTCAAGACAAGATTAGGGTTTGGTCAGCTCAAGACATCTCATCTTGCACTAATAACCCAAAATTAGGGTTTGAGTTTGCACAAGGACTTTTGGGCCATAAATGCTTCATGTGACTTTCATACATCATCTTGGACCCCTAAGATTGCTCATGTTAAGTTTCAAGCCTTGAACCACATTTTTGATCAGTCAATTGGACAGTTGACCTAAAAATCAATTGTATTGGGGAAAAAGTCAACCATGGCCAATTTACAGTCAAACTTCATAATTTTTTATCCACATCACCATTCTAGACTCATATGTACCATTTGATCAAGTTTGGATCACAACTCCTCAAGAAATTTGATCAAACCATCAAAAGGGCAAAATGGTCAAAATTAGGGTTTTGACTGAGAAAGGGCAATTTCTGATTTTTAACCTAGCCAATGACCAATTGAGTTCAAACATGATTTCAAGGATACAATGGCATCATCTTGACCTAATTACATGGTTCAAAAGATCTCAAGTTCATTGGATTGACAGATGAATTTTGCAGTCAACTGATCAAAAGTCAATTATGCACTGGAAAGTCAAACTTTGACTTTTTGGTCAAAATCAAGCGCCAAGGGTCATAATTCATCAAGATATGACAAAATATGAAACTTGTTCAACAAGAAAACCAATTTTGAAAATTAGGGTTTTGAATTTGAAAATTTTCATAACTTAGAATTTTTCTAAGTATGGAAATTTTCTTATTTTTCCCAACTTTTCACCACTTTTTCACCATGATGCATTTTGATTCAAAGAAAACTTCCAACATGAAAGTTGTAGTCCTCCATGAAATCTACAATTTTGCTTCACAAACTTTTCCCAAAAGATGCTTAGATCTCAAGTTATGAATTTGTGAATATAGGTCCATGAACTAAATAACTTAGTGAAATTTTGCCCTAATTTAGGCACGTTTTGGACCCAACTTCATGGAAATTTTTCAACTAGTTCCAAGAGGTATCTCAGTATGAATTTCAAATATGGATTATAGAGCACATTGCAAGCTTTCCAAAATGTCCAAGAACTCTCCAAGATCATTTTTGAGTAGGGAGAATCGAAGACGGGAAGTTGGCATTTTATAACTTTTGATCAAGCCATTTTTACAAAGCATCAAGTTGCAAATCAGATCCATGTATATTGTATCTTGCTTTACAGGTCCTAAACTCACTTTACACTCCATAATTAAATGCAAACTCAGTTGACAAAGTCATTATCTTTGCTTTTGAAGCATTGTACAAGAGATAATTCCATTTTAGGCATAAAGTTCACATTGCCATTTTCATAAAGATGAGCTTTTGTAACTTTATCAATCTTGAGCCTTGGACTTCTCTCTTTGATGCAAGCAAATTACACAACTCTCAGGTAATTGGTATAAGCTCTTTACAGCCCTCAAGCAAGCAAGGACAGGCATGTGAGTATGGTCTTGTCACTTTACTTCAAAAGCAAGAAAGTTGGTAAAAAGGTCAAGAACTTGTACAGCTAGTGAAGAGTTGACTTTGTATCCATTCTATACAAGTATACAAACTTGTCACAAGGCACAACACGATTGCTTGACACCAAAAACACTCAAACTCAAAAACACAAAATTACTTCCCAAACTCAGAACTTCTGCAAAATCATAGCCAACCCTCATTTGGCTCGTGCATTTTATGTTTAAACAGTTCAAACATCTTATTCACATGATACCAAAGAAATCCAAGCCAACACCTTGGTTCTGTAAGCACCGTTTCAGCATCCACCATTTTCACTTTAGAAGCTTGCAACTTGACTTGGTCAGAGAGTTCTAGCCATCCTCGAAGCAAGATAAGCATTGGAATAGCTTGGAGGAAGTTCAAGGAAGCTTAAACAATCTTCAGGCCTCCATTAAAGTTCCTACATTTCTATATTCAAATCCATCTGAAGGAGGTAATTTCTTAAACTCTATCTCTCTGAATAGGCAATTTCGAGCCACGATTTGTGAAGAAAAAATGTAGCCCTTATCATTACAAAGCTGTACATATGCATACTTTTCATTTATATTAATTGTGCTGTGAGAATTTGAAGCTTGAAGTTCCTGAATTTTTTAGGTCACGAATTAAGGGTTCCAAAATTCTCTCTGATCTTTAAGAGTTAGGTCACATAATTTATATTGTTGGAATCGTGAGCTCAAATGCCACATGTTTCATGTTATGAGATTTTGTTTTTATGCAAGCATGTGAGAGTTACAGTTTGAGCTGAAGCGCGCACGAAGAAGGAGACCAAGGACAGGGACGAAGTGAAGTCTGGGATTTTTGGCGCCTGGCCTTTTTTGTTTTTGATATTCACACCCCCCCTGACATACTATTTACACCCCCTAGCTTATTTGTTTTATTTTTCATATTTTTTTCATATTTTCATATTTATAGCTTTTATTTTATTTTTTCTAAATGATAAAAATCCTAAAAATAATTTCTTTATTTTTTTGCAATTTTTATTTTATTTTTTATTATTTTTGCATAAAAAATAGTTTATTAGGATAAATAGATTTTATTTTCTTGAATGATTTGTAAATACAATTAAAAATACTTAACATTTTTTTATTATACTATTTATAATCATAAAATATTATTTTTATTACATACTTAATTTTAAATATTTACATGTAATATTATTTATTATTTTCTTGTATAAAAATGGACAAAATAATATTATAAAGCATTATTTTCTTTTAGCTAAAAATTAGGGTTTCACCCCTCCAAAAATAATACTATTTTTTCCTTATTTTTTACACTACGAAAAAAACAGTTTTTGGCAGCGCATCTACGAAAGCGCTTTTAAGAGAAAGCGCTTTCGTAGCCTTTAAAAAAATTCGCTTAAAAAAAGCGCTTTTATAGGGTTCCCTACGAAAGCGCTTTTCAGAAAGCGCTTTCATAGGTATTTGAAATATCTAACCTACGAAAGCGCTTTTGAAAAGCGCTCTTATAGGTGGCCCTATAAAAGCGCTTTTGAAAAGCGCTTTGAAAGGGGGACCTACGAAAGCGCTTTCTAAAGCGCTCTTATATGGGGGGCATACGAAAGCGCTTTTTACCTCATAAGCGCTCTCATATGGGGGGCATACGAAAGCGCTTTTAAAAGCGCTTTCGTAGGTTGTTTTTATAATAAAATTAAAAATCCCTAAATTTGTTCTTTAGTCTTCTTCATTTCTTTCGTTCAGATCTTCTTCATTTCTTCGTTCGTCTTAAGCTTCCTCATTTCTGCCGTCGCCGCCGTTCGTTCCTTCCTCTTCAGTCGTCGTCGCCGCCGTTCGTTCCTTCCTCTTCAGTCGTCGCCGCCGCCGTTCGTTCCTTCCTCTTCAGTCGTCGCCGCCGCCGGTCATTCCGTCTTCTCCACCTTGGTAAGATTCTGAATCAATATAGTGTAGGAATGGTTCAAGCTTAGCATTTTCCTTCTTCATTCCGTCACTGTTAAAATCAAAATTGACTGTAGGTGTAAAAATAGGACATGCATTCTCTTATCTATGAATGGGAATCTGTGTGGTATGTGAAATTGGTGTAGCCACAGGGGAAATAGGTTGACTCTCTTTGTGGGGGATTTGTTGATCAGGCACATAAGTTTTGCTCTTATTTCTGCTACTATTTTTGCATAAACAAAATATTTTATAAACATGCATACATGATAAGATATTAAGTATTGTTAACATAATACATTAGTTTATAACATTCTAGGAAGAAGTACCTAGATTGGTTGTTTGTTACAGTTGTTAAGTTATACGTGGACTTTGAGATATTGACAGATTCATTAGGAATAAACCTGTTCAAATTCATAGCCAGATTTGGTACCCCCAATTGTTTTTCAGGCCTACCACGACATGACTTGGCAATGGTTCCACTTCTTTTATAAGGGTTAAAAGCAAACAACTGTTAATATGAAGGCATTGCAGGAATTTGTAAACATGTTCATTGACTTCACAATATCAATAAAAAGAAGAACATATATCTACTTTTTTTCCTGCAACATAATAAGTAGTAGTATAATACACAACAATAGTTATATTAACAAATAATATATTACAGGTTAAATGAGTTATAACAATCTTACTGTGTTTGAGTTTGGGAATGTTGTGTCCATGTTTTCTGTTTTCTTTTGATGGTATGGCTAAATGGTTTCTTTGGTACAACACTGCTAACTTGAGTAATTTTGTTTGGGTGGTTAGGAATTTGTGGACCTCTGTAATGATAATATAATAAATGTTTAAATATAAACCAACAAATTCATGTACGTGTTTCTTAAAGAATTCTTTTCTATGAAACTTAAAAGATATACCTGTTTTGGACATGCAACATCTCAATAGGCACATTCTTCTGCTTTGATGAGCTTGGTATTTTAAAACTTCTTTACATGTGATAAAGAATGACATGCATGTGAAGATATTAAATATTAAAATTTCAATGAGGTTATCTTAAATAACAATATTAATTATCAAAAGATACTTACGTGGGTGTATGAGAAGAACTACCAACTTCAAAGATGGGGTTGTGTGGAAAAGGAAACTGATGTTGCGTATCATCCAAAGAAGAAGGATGATACCTCTCATTTTGTAACAGTGTTAAAATAGTATATATCTTTCGACAATCGATCCGAAATATTGAATAACATTATATGAAATTGCAGTGTTTCCCGGCCTAGTTCGACGTACGACGCTCATTCTCCGTGTTTCTTAGAGTTCGAAACATCTGAGAGGTAACTTTCTTCCTCAAATTACTGGTATATATTGTGATGAATTTGTCTTAAATTGTCTTTCGTATGTTGCATTTTCTTGATACGGATTCATTCCGTGTATACTTTGCGTTTTGACAGAAACGCAGTATACTACTTTTTTGTGCACTAATTAGTTGATATGGATAAGACATGGATGTATTCCAATCGATTGTCGAAAGACTACGAGAATGGTGTTTCCGAGTTTGTTAAGTTTGTTGTTGCGCACGCCAAAGACCCCAGTCGTATGACATGTCCCTGTTTGTATTGCTGTTATGGGAACCGGGTTGACGCAGTTCAGTTGGCATCGCATTTAATTCGGTATGGAATTGATAGGAGTTATACATGTTGGAATATGCATGGTGAGATAAGTAACGGGAATGTTGAATCGGGGTATGCAAGGACCTATGTTTCAAATGATGATTGCACAGATACATACGATTATGATCGAGTCGAAGAAATTGCAGAAGCGCTTGAAGAAGATCTTAACGATTGTCCCAAAATGTTCGAGAGGTTGGTAAGCGATGCAGAGAAACCGTTGTATAATGGTTGTACAAAATTCACAAGATTGTCTGCGGTGTTAAAGTTGTACAACTTAAAAGCCGACAATGGATGGTCGGATAAAAGTTTCACAGAGTTATTAGCCCTTATGAAAGATATGCTACCAGAGGATAATGTTCTTCCCAATCGAACGTATGAGGCCAAAAAGATGTTGTACTCCATTGGCATGAGCTATGATAAGATACATGCGTGTCCAAAAGATTGCGTTTTGTTTCGAAACGAGTATGCATCGTTAAATGAGTGTCCTAAATGCGGTGCCCCTCGATATAAGAAAAAGTTGTCTCCGGCAAAAGTCTTATGGTATTTTCCTATAATCCCGAGATTTAGAAGGATGTATCGTAGTGAAACCGATTCAAGACAATTGACTTGGCATTCAGATGAAAGAATTATTGATGGAAAATTTCGACATCCGGCAGATTCTCCACAGTGGATGAAAATTGATAATGATTATCCTGAATTTGGAAAAGAAGCAAGAAACCTTCGCTTGGCATTGTCTACTGATGGAATGAACCCACACGGTATTCAAAGTATCTCGCATAGCACATGGCCTGTGATTCTTATGATTTATAACCTACCTCCATGGCTATGTATGAAGCGTAAGTACATGATGCTGTCTATGTTAATTTCTGGGCCTAAACAACCAGGAAATGACATAGACGTATACTTGGAACCATTAATCGAAGATTTGAAGATTTTGTGGGAGAACGGTGTGGAGGTTTATGATGGTTATAGGAAAGAAAGTTTCAACTTGAGGGCGATGTTGTTTGGAACAATTAACGATTTTCCAGCATACGGCAATCTATCCGGGTATAGCATTAAAGGTGAAAAAGCGTGTCCTGTTTGTGAAGACGGAACCGATACCATGCGATTGAAACTTTGTCAGAAGAATGTCTTTCTCGGTCATCGTAGATTCTTAACTTCTAAACATCAGTATCGTGGATGGAGAAAAGCGTTCAACGGAGATACCGAACAACGTAGAGCTCCGCCTGGTTTGACAGGTGAACAAATTTTTGAAAAGGTGAAAGATGTGAATATTCAGTTTGGCAAGCCTTTTGCACATAAAGTTGTCACAGGTGGGTGGAAGAAGAGGTCGATTTTTTTGAATTGCCATATTGGAAATCTTTGTACGTAAGACATTTTCTTGATGTGATGCATATTGAAAAAAATGTATTTGACAGTGTTATTGGTACGTTACTCAATATAAAAGGGAAGTCTAAGGATGGCCTTAAATCAAGGGAGGACTTGGTAAACATGGGAATAAGAACTGAACTGGGACCCGTGAAGAAAGGAAGACGGACATACCTACCACCTGCTGTTTACACTCTATCTAGAAAGGAGAAAAAAATATTGTGTAAGTTTCTGAGTGAAGTTAAAGTTCCAGAAGGCTACTCATCAGATATTAGAAGACTTGTGTCTATGAAAGACCTCAAGTTAAAGAGTTTAAAGACGCATGATTGCCATGTTATAATGGAACATTTTCTACCGATAGGTATACGTTCTATTCTGCCAGAAAAGGTAAGAAGCGCAATAACTAAATTGTGTTTTTTCTTCAAGTCAATTTGCAGTAAGGTGATCGATCCTGAGATCTTGCCAACATTGCAAAAAGAAATAGTTGTTACTTTGTGTGAGCTTGAAATGTATTTTCCTCCCTCGTTTTTTGACATAATGGTTCATCTTGTCGTTCATCTTGTGAAAGAGACACAATTGTGCGGACCAGCTTATATGAGATGGATGTACCCTGCTGAACGTTATATGAAAATATTAAAAGGGTATGTGAAAAATCGGAGTCGACCAGAGGGTTGTATTGCCGAAAGATACATTGTTGAAGAAGCGGTTGAGTTTTGTACTGAATATCTGTCAAATGTTCAGTCAATTGGACTCCCCAAATCTCATGTTGTTGAAAAAAAAGAAGGTAAGAAGCTAATTGGAAATAAAGTTGTGACAGTATCAAGGGTCGAACGGGATCAAGTGCATTTGTATGTTTTGCACAATGAGATTGAGGTTGAGCCGTATGTCGATATACACAAGGGTGTTCTTCGAGGTTTAAATTCGAATAGAAATGAGAATTGGATTGTACGAGAGCACAATCGAAGTTTCATACCATGGTTTAAGGAACATATTTATTCAAAGTATCGTTCAGATCCCGCCTCAGTGACAGAAAGGTTGAGATGTTTAGCATATGGTCCAAGTTTGGTTGCGTTTTCTTATAGCGCATACGCAATTAATGGATACACATTTTATACCAAAGAACAAGATGATAAAAGTACTGTGCAAAATAGTGGTGTCACCTTGGTAGCTGAAGCAATGCACATATCTAGTGTGAAGGACTTAAACCCGAAATTTGCAAATCTGTCGTATTTTGGGGTTATCGAGCGCATTTGGGTCTTTGATTACGAGAAATTTCAGATTCCTATATTCGGTTGCAAGTGGGTTGAAAATAATAATGGTATACGGATGGATAAGTCAGGATTTTTGCAAGTTGATCTTAACAGGGCGGGGTACAAAGATGAGCCTTTCATTCTAGCCTCTCAAGCTAAACAAGTGTTCTATGTCACTGATCCGACAAGTACGAAATGGTCTATAGTGCTTTTCTCTAACAAAGTAATTGATGAAAAGATTGGAGACCAAGGCGATATTGGTGTTGACATTGAATCTTTTACCAGAAATGATCAAAATGATAATGAATCATGTGTTAGAAATGATCATAATGAGGGTATTTGGATTAATCCAACCGTTCGCGTTGTTACGAGACGAGTAGAACATATTCCTACCAAGAAAAGAAAGAGATGTTAGTGAAAAAGGTAATAGTATATATAATTATAGACAATATAATTCAATAAAATGTATATATATGCCATTTCATTTTTTTCATTATAGTTTAATATATATAGCCTATATCATTTCATTTTTTTCATTATAGTATAATATATATAGCCTATATCATTTCATTTTTTTCATTATAGTATAATATATATTGCCTATATCATTTCATTTTTTTCATTATAGTATAATATATATAGCCTATATCATCCAGTAAAATTTAAATATACGTCATTTCATTTTTTTCTTTATGGAATTTTATGAAATATTTGTTATCTGACATCTTTGCTTTATGGAATTTTATTTATGTTTCGACGTACGACGCTCATTCTCCGCGTTTCTTAGAGTTCGAAACATCTGAGAGGTAACTTTCTTCCTCAAATTACTGGTATATTTCTTTTTCATTCTTTATCAGTTCGTAACTATTTAATCATAAATTTAATAGTATCCATCTTTTCATTCTATTTAATCCATTATCCGAAATATTGAATAACATTCTATGAATTTGCAGCGTTTCCCGGCCTAGTTCGACGTACGACGCTCATTCTCCGCGTTTCTTAGAGTTCGAAACAACTGAGAGGTAACTTTCTTCCTCAAATTACTGGTATATATTGTGATGAATTTGTCTAAAATTGTCTTTCGTATGTTGCATTTTCTTGATACGGATTCATTCCGTGTATACTTTGCATTTTGACTGAAAATTTGTTATCTGACATCTTAGTTTTTTGAAATATTTAGGATTGTTTTATTTATGTTTTGATGTAGGTATATTTCTTTTTCATTCTTTATCAGTTCGAAACTATTTAATCATAAATTTAATAGTATCCATCTTTTCATTCTATTTAATCCATTGTCCGAAATATTGAATAACATTCTATTTAATTCATTCCGTGTATACTTTGTGTTTTGACAGAAAATGTATCACGATGTTCCACAATGGGATGTTCCACAAGATAATCCAGAAAATGTTCCTCAAGGAGATGTTCCACAAGATAGTGTTCCACAAGACACTTCAGATAAGGACATCACACGAGGCATAACTATCATGCGGGGAATCATCCGTGATAGAGATAGAGGTATTACGTATAATGTAGATTGGAATAATGATGACCAACTAATTGGGCCTAATTCTGCAAAGCTGACAAGCTACATCGGTACGCTTGTTCGTATGCACATTCCGATCACCACTACTAGCTGGAAAAAAGGAGAGTTGGATGCTAAAGAAAGAATTTGGACCGAGATAAAGGTATCATATATGGTTGTTGTTATTTGCTTTATTTTGACGAAATTATTGTTTTTAAATTACATATACTAACACCCTCTATGCGTATGTTTTTTTGTAGAGGTCTTTTAACATTGAAGATGCCCGCAAAAAGTATATAATGGGCTTGGCCGGAAAAAGACATAGAGGGTGGAGAAATTTTTTGACAAATAAGTTTCTTAAAGACGATGAAGGAAATTTTGTTGAAGAGGAACCTGAACGACCAAAAAAATATGAGAGCTTCATTACACCCGAAGAATGGGTTGCTTTTGTGGGCCAAAGAAAAGACGATAATTTCAAGAAAGTGAGTGTTGTAAATCGGGATAGAGCGTCAAAACCCGCATATCCATATAAAAAAGGTCGTTTGGGATATGCACGCTTACAAGAAAAAATTGTAAGTAAATCTCAATTCTATGATCTTATTAATTATCTCAATGTGTATTATTAATTTGTAACAATGTGTATTGATGATTTTATTATTTGTAACAATGCGTAGTTGGAGGAGACGCAGAGTGACGAAACATCACTACCTGCACATGTGCTGTGGAAGGAAGCTCGTGTTGGCAGAGATAAAGTTGTTAACCCCGATCTGCAACATATTTATGATGAGTGTGTAAGTATACCATTATGTCTTTAATTAATATATAATTAACGTTGTGTCTTTAATTATCGATATTTAAATGAATTACAGGAGACTATATCGCAATCGGTATCCTCGGGTGATGACTCGAATATCAGGAGCGTACTCAGTCGAGCACTATGTGTTGCTGAGTATCCGGGACGAGTGAGGGGTAAAGGCCATGGTGTGACTCCTACCTCTCTTTATAACAATCCAAGAAAAAGAAATCCTAGCAATGCGGAAGTGATGCAAACATTGCAGGATTTACAAGCACAAGTCCGTGAACTGCAGAGGGACAAAGAGAGGTATATGGCCGAAAGGAGCAGTTCACAGTTGAAAGAAACTAGTGACAAGGCTAGTATCAACCGTCAACAAAATTTTCCCGAGGTAATTAAGATGATAATCCATTATATTTAGAGAAAGTATAATTATAACAGTTATTATTGTCAACATTAAAGGAAGTCTAACGGTTATTATTGGTTTAGGGCATTTCATGTTGTCAGCTGTATCTAGCTTCTCCGACTTATCGGGTAGTTGGCAAGGGAAAAGTGCACAACACCTCGGGAGATTTAATTCACCATAGACCGCTCCCGGATGGCCACATGAAGGTATCGGTTGATGTTGTTTTAGATATGAATGCATTGCTACCGGTACCTGACATTGTTGCAGAGACCACATTGCTGTGAGATGCAGTAGGATCTTTTGTGGCATGGCCATCAGACCTCATATGCATAGATGATCAGGTATGTTGAAAACCATTATGAATCTTTAAGTATTCAACTGACAGTTCTGACCTGAATTTTATACATGGTAATTTTAGACTCCTGCAAAACCCGCATCTAAGGATAAAGGGATTTTGCAGCGCGGCGAGTGTATTGCATCGCAAAGACAGGTACTTTTATAGTGTTTCATTTATGATCGGAATAAAAAACTGCATAACTTTGTATCTTACATAATTCTATATGATTTTTAAGGTACCTTCTCAAGATCAGTCACAGCAGGTGAGCCAGAAAGGTAGTAGGGCTCCACCTAAGAAGAAGGTTCCTGTCCGTAAATTTGTGCCTAGGTATCGACAGTGTCTGGAGACACTAGTTGGCACATCAGATTTGATGAATGATGGAATTCGTCAAATCGATGTGGATGAAATTGTCTTTGGTTTTCCATGTACCGAAACCATTGGATTAGAGGACATGGAACAAATCTTTCATCATCGAGAGTTAGGCATCAGTGTGATGCACTCGTACATCCGGTAACCCGATCAATATATTATTTAATTGGTTGAACATTTTTTTAAACATTTAATTGAAATAGTCTAATATTAATTATGTTTTTATTTAAGGATGTTATTTGACAAATTGATGCGCGGGAATCAATTGTCAAATAGATTCCATTTCGTGTCTTCCTCCCGTGTTAGCGGAGCAACAATTTCTAGGGAACCTGATTCAGTAAGAGAACACTTGGTCGAAAGATTCAGGACAACTGCCAGTACAGAGAGCTTGTATCTTTTGCCTTATAATACAGGGTTAGATTTTCATTCTAAGCTCCTTTTAATATTTGTATTTTTTACATTAAAATTCGCTTCTAAATTGTTGCTTTAATTTATAGATGTCACTGGTTGTTGCTTGCAATCAATCCCATAAAAGAAGTGGTCTATTACCTGAATTCGGTTGACGGTGATTGGACAAATTATCCGGAAATGAAGCTAGTGATTGATACGTAAGTGACATTATTCTAAATATTTGTTTGTGTTTATATATTTAATTATTTCAATGTCATTGTTCTAAATAAATATTTTAATTTTGTCATCAGTTCAATACAAGTATTCCGATGTGAAAGGGGAGCACGAGTACCACGGTCTAGATCAAACAACATTAATTGGATCAAAGTACAGGTATATAAATTTCAACAATTTTGCTTATAATATTTATGCTACTTGATAAATCAATAGATGTGTATAATCTTATTTGTTTTTCTATGTAGTGCCCTCAACAACAAAACGGCATAGATTGCGGATACTTCGTTTTGATGTTTATCAAAGAAATCATTCAAATGAATGAAATCGAGATTCCAATCACGGTATGGATTTATACTTTGTTTTATTACTTATCGGATTTTGCATATAATTTATTACATTAAACTAAATCATGCATATATTTTGTTTTGTAATGTAGTATTTTGATCAATACAATTGTCCATATTACTCGCCACGTCAATTGGAAGAACTCAAAGAGGAGTTGTGCCAATATTTTATTGAGCTAAGAATCATATAATAAGGTACGATTACATTGTTGTGTGAAAATTGGTTAATTATGAATATATTATTTTGTGTATACAACACTGACCGTGTTATTATGTTCATATTGCAGGATCAGGACCTTGGATATATATGTAGATTAGGATTGATTTACTTAGTGTTATATAGCTGATTTCTTAGGGTGTATTTTGTTACGTTTAAAAACATGTTAATATTGAATTACAATGGTGTATATATATTTTGGATATGAATTGATTATAATGGTATTTGTATATATATATATAATATTTGGTATTTGAATTACATTTGGTATTTGGATTAAAACTAATATATATTGGTATTTCTAGATTAGATTGTAAAATACCGGTTTAAGAATTACAGGTTTGCTGCAAAAAAAATGCAGGTTTAGAAATTTTTTAAATTTTAGATTTTTCAGTAGAAAACCTATGAAAGCGCTTTTAAGAAAAAAGCGCTCTCTTAGGCCTACCTATGAAAGCGCTTTTAAGAAAAAAGCGCTTTCATAGGTAGGCCTAAGAGAGCGCTTTTTTCTGAACAAAAAGCGCTCTTATAGGCCTACTTTATATGCATTCTGAATACACCTATGAAAGCGCTTTTTGTTCAGAAAAAAGCGCTCTCGTAGGCCTACCTATGAAAGCGCTTTTTTCTTAAAAGCGCTTTCATAGGTAGGCCTACGAGAGCGCTTTTTTCTAAACAAAAAGCGCTCTTATAGGCCTACTTTATATGCATTCTGAATACACCTATGAAAGCGCTTTTTCAGGAAAAAGCGCTCTCGTAGGCCTACCTATGAAAGCGCTTTTAAGAAAAAAGCGCTTTCATAGGTAGGCCTACGAGAGCGCTTTTTTCTGAACAAAAAGCGCTGCTAAAACCTTTAGCAGCGCCACCTACAAGAGCGCTTTTAAGCGCTTTTAAAGCCCAAAAAAAGCGCTTTCGTAGGTTATTTCTGGCATAGTGTTAGGGTTTAAATTAAATTATTTTCTCATACAAAAAACAAGACCAAAACATTTTTTACATAAATACATTGCATTGCATTTTAAATATTTGTACATTTATTTAATTCGCGCAATATTCGATTTGGTTGTAATAATATATTTAGGTTTATATTTGTGCAAAATCCCCATTCAAAACTTGTATCCCCCCTCCCATAATAATTGTTATAATAGCTTAGTTTATTTTACGCAATTTATCGCTTTTATACCATGTTTAGTAAATTAGGGTTTGTATGACAAGAACAAAGACAAAGCAAAATAGAAAACCCTAAATGCAAGACAAAAGCATGAAAATGACACACTTTGCACACAAGAACCCTTAGGGTTTCTCCCACTTGGTTGCCTAAATTAAAATGGCCATGTTACGCACGCGAAGTATCTTGGCAAAACAAAACAACTATAAGATCATAGTCCCTCGATGACGCTATTCAAGGTTGCCTAAAACAAAATGATCTTGGTACCTCAAAAATGCTAAGATATTTGGCAACATTGCTATCATGGTCATACGATGACCCACGCCCGTCCCGTTAACATCCAAAGATAGGGTTGCTTACCAAATCAATGGTAAGTCAACAATGTCAAAGGAATAAAAATGCACAAGAAAGACATTTGAGTAAGTAGGTAGCTTCTAGTTACTTGTCCCATTTCAAAATAATCCTTGCTATTTTCAAAAACAAACACACACACATTTCAAAACTTCTTGCAAAACATTGAAAACATTTTCAAAAGACAAACATCTTTGTATACATTCTTACGAACGAGAATCATTACAAAGATCGCCTAAACAATGGCCTCTTTTCAAAATACTTTCAAAACCACACCAAGCACCATTTCAAACAAAACAAAGCAAAGCAAGTGATCTAAACAAGTAACTAAGAGCCCATAGAAAACCATGGATGAAAAGGGTGCTAGCACCTTCCCTTTTCATAATCTACCCCCCGAACTCAAGAAAACATCTCAAAGGTCTTTCTTGTGCTTTTTTACCTTTCCTTTTGGATAAAAGAAAAGTCGGTGGTGACTCTTGCAAACACAAACGCAAAACCTCAAGTCAGTTCTTCCACCGCATCAAAATGACCCTTCGACGTTGCCTACAAATAACACGATCCAGTCCCTTACGAAATTGCTAAAGCATCCCTACAAGTTGCCTTTAATGACCGTACGACAACCCTACATTGTCTCTTCACATCCAATAGATGGGGCTACCTACCAACTAATGGTACATATAGCATTATCTCTAAAGAAGGAGGAAAATAACAAGAACGACCTTGAGTAGGTAGGATACTTTTAATCGCTTTCTCATAAACTTTCCTAAAAAAATCATTTTCACATATCACTTTCAAAATATTTTCAAACACTTTGTACGCGTTCTTAAGGAATGATACAAGAACCATTACAAAGTTCTCAAAGTATTTTCAAAATAAATCACAAACACAAAAAAGAAAGTTTTCAAAAGTGAGCTAAGCGATTAAGATCCCGTAGATAACTACGGATGAAAAGGGTGCTAATACCTTCCCTTTTCATAACCTACCCCCCAAACTCAAAATCTTCAAGGTCTTTCCTATTCTTTTCACCCTTTCCTTATTGGATAAAAGAAAAGTCGGTAGCGAATCTAGCTATCCGTAACATTTTACGATAAAACACAAAACAAGTCAGTTCTCCCACCGTATTACAACGGCACTGCTAGGGTTTTATTGGAGAGAAGAAAAACAGAGAAGATAAGAGGCAGAGAGAGAACATAACAGAAAATGAAATGATTTTGTAAAAAAAAATTATGATATATCATCCCATACGCGCGTCCCCCATGGTATTATCGTGCTCCATGTAGTCATCACCGCATGATCTCGATCCAGCGTCCCTAGATGCGCCTCCACCGTATCATTATACACGCGTGCGTACGTATCCTAGTGCCCCATTCATTATCATTGGGGTTGCTCATAAACCTTCTTGGGCCTAGCCCAATCATTACTAATCACACCCTTCTGATTTTTGTCACACAATTTACTCTTTGCTTAAAATCTCATGAGTGATTGGCAAGTAACAATGAACAATCAGTCTACCTCAATATATCAAAAGATACACGAGTGACATACAAAAAAACACAGTACTCTAAAAAGACTCTCAAACCCTAATACTCTTGTAGAATAACTTCTCCTTATTTCTTTTCACACCTTTCATTAGGTTTAGTAAGTCCTTATATAAAGACTCTTGCAGTATGGGTTTTGACTCTTCACACAAATCCAATCTTCCAGTTGTAAATCATCTGTAAAATCTTCTCCACAAAAATAGGAACAAATCTAAAAAATTTCCTAAAAAGTCTCCAAGATCCTTTTTTAGGAAACCAAATCAAATATGCAATGTTCCTAAAAAAATCCTTTCTTAGTTGCGACCATATGAGAACTAAAATCATCCAGAATCTCATATTTTAGAATTAAATATTCAAGGATTTAAAATGCAGAGTTGTACTAATGTTCTGGTTTAACATGCCTCAACATCTATCACAACATCCATCTTCAATTAAGTATGACCAACATGTCAAGTCATCTCTTACAACATCGTGTTGTGAACCATGTTTTAGAAAAAGTTACGCCAATCATAAAACCATGGATCTAACAATCTCCCCCTTAGGAAAATTTTGGCTAAAACAACCTTAGCACAATAAAACTGGAGATAAGGAATAAAACCACAAAAAGAAAACGCAAGCTACAAGAAATACATATAGACTTTGTATAAATTGCAAATAGAAAACATCTGAGATAAATGCATCTACATAGAGACATAGCCTTACACATAAATCTTCTTCAAAAATCCAGAAATCTCCTGAGATCAGATGTCATGACATGTGGTCTGACATCACATCAACACAACCCAAACAACTCCAACACATCACAATAAATTCAGCACCATAGCACAATTCTCAGCAACTTTAGAAAGGTCAATTACTCCTCTTGTCACACATAATCAATACTCCCCCACAAGGGAACATCCAAACATGAACTATCCAAGTTCACACATCAGAGGCACATCCAGTAGAAGAAAAATAAGCTTCATAAAAAACTAAGAGAACTTGAGTAACCAGAGTTCCAGAGTTCTCCATAAAAATACTCCAGGCAAGATGTCAGGAAATCTGGTATGACATCATGGACACACTAACACTTTACTCTCCCTTTTAGCCAAAAATTGACCAAGAAAATAGAGTAAATGTAACATAAAATTGAAAGCAGACATACATACAAGCATAATCAATAGATGGAAACACAAAAGAATAGTTGGAAACACAAATTTGAATCAAAAAAACTTATTGAAACATACAACTTGATCATCTTCAGGTGATCTTCCACCTTTTACACCTGTCAAAAATCCTTGTGCACTTCTTGATATTGTCACATGTTTTAGAAGTGTTGACACGGAACTCCCTTTCCACCACCTTAGAACATGTCTTCTTCAAACCAGCCTTTTTTCCTTGCAAAGATATTTTGTTCCATCCTTTGAGGGGCTCTTTCTGCAAGAGCTCGTTTGCTTCCTCATTGGTAATGGTTTTTAGCCATATCACTGATAAGATCATAGACCTCATCGAAATGCTTGTAAATAAGCACTCCTTTTACAACATCGTCCAACATCATTCTCGTATTATAGAAAATACCATTATGAAAAGTGTGGAAGATATGCCACTTTTCGAGTTCATGATGCGGAAATATTCACATCATATCCTTGAATCGCTCCCAGGCTTCGAAGAGTGATTCCCCATCCTTCTGCCTAAAGTAGGTGATTGGTTCCTAAGTTGCACAAGCTTACTCAGCGGGAAGTATCTGGATAGAAACTTCTTTTTAAGCTTATTCCAAGTCATAATGTCATTGGATGGAAGGTAATGTAGCAATCCTCTAGCTCTGTCCCTAAGGAAAAATTGAAATAATCTCATTTGAATCGGGTTGGGATCTACTTCATTGCATTTTAGAGTGTCGCAATATTTGATAATTTTCGAAAGGTGAAAATTTGGGTCGTTGTTGGGGAACCGGATAACTAGTTATATTGCACCATGTGTAGTAGATAAGGTTTCCACTCAAAATTGTTTGATGTTATGGTTGGAAGAACAATACTTGAATGTGATTCCTCAGTCGAGGGAACCACAAATTCCTTAAGTATGTGAGTATCGTTATCGGCCATCGCTTGTTGGGTTCAAATTGACTAACGTCTCTTATGTAGATAACACTTAATTTTGTTAATTGGTTAAATGAGGCTACCTAAACTTCGGGCTCTTCGCATACAATCGGAACCAATAAAAATCAAGAAAAATTAAATAAAACAGAAAATTGTCTTAGTCTAAATGGTGAAATAATGGATTGTAGTATTGATTGAAATCGGTCCCCGACAACGGTGCCAAAAACTTGATAGGCCGCAAGTATAAACCTATATCGATTAGTATCACAAATTATCGTATCCATATAGACCAATATTCCAAGTACCATTTTCTATTATTTTGATGTGTATCTAAGGCTTTGCGTGAAACTAGTTCGTTTGTGCGAAAAAGGAGAATAATTTTTTCTCAATTTTAAAACAAGAGGCCGAAACAAAGATGTATATCTACCAACTTTACTCATTTGAAACACTACATTAATCATAACAAGAATTATGTTTTCATAGTCAATACTAACTATGGGTAACACCCACTTTCGTCGGCGCGTTACAAGACTTTAAACCTGCAACCACCTACTTTCGCATCACTAAATTGTGAATTTAAAGGTCCCTTTCAAAATAATAGTAGTCTCTCGATTAACTTAGATACGCTTTCACAATTCAAAAATCAAAAGTCTGAATTTCTAAGTTAGATACCGTTTACACCCTTTTAGAGCATAAATGATATCTCGAAGCTTCTACTTTCGTAGCGAGTATTTTCTTTTCAAAATTGAAATTGAAAAACAAAGTCTTCATTCTTATTGAGATTTAATGTCTATATGATTCATGTGAGTTCTGTTGGTATGAAAGTCCTTATGTTTCAGACTTTAAATAATTTATTATGGCATGATGAATAAATAAATAACACATGCATACAATGAATTAATTATAAAAACAATAGAGAATTGAACCTAGAATAAATATTTTCTTTTGAAATTAAACGTGCTTCGAAGGTAGACTTTTGATCTGAATACACAAATATAGTATAAAGTGCTATAACAAGAAAAATACAATAGCAAAAATGAAGAACAAACTTGAATAAAATTTTAATTTTAAGTGCAATTTTATTGTAATAATGAAGTAACCCCTAACAATGTGTTACAGTTATAAATTTATACTCCACAAGACCAAAATTGGCAGTTGATAATCTTTGGAATCATGAGAAATAACTCTAGGTATGTTCAGAAACTGACTGGAAACTGCCCAGACATGGGCACTTTTTGACGTTATGAGAGGTGTCATCCTAGATGACAATCAGCCTGTCATGACTTGGGCTTTCAGAACAAAAGAAAATTGGATCCATGACGCGCATCATGGATGATGACGGACAACCTGTCATGGCTTTAGGCGTGTTGGTTTTTCTTCCTTCTTAGTCTATGATAATTTACTCTTCTAGAGGCATGTTGATCCTCATGCCACTCGTCATGGGATCAAATTCTTTCTTTTTCTTTTTTTTCGATCAGTTTCTCTCCACAATCAATACCAATTGCTCAATGTCTGTAACACAGTGTAAATGACCAACTATTTGCAGTAAAGTGTAGATAAACAAATAAAAAACATTGAAATTAAACTAAATAAAAACAATCAAATATGTGTGATCAAAGATCATCAAGAGAGTTCAGTGTTTGATTCTTGTGTTGAACCAGTTGAAAGCTCTCTTTGGTTCTTAAGATTAGCCAGGTAAAATCTCTATTTGGTTCATGAACTAAGTCTGCTAAAATCTTTCACTTGGTTATTGAGTTTAACCGTCAAAACTTTGTTTTCTTTTTAAGCTAAATCTATGGTAAAAGATCTATTCGGCTTTGATATTAACTTCGTGTATAATGTCTCATTTGGATTAGAGCTTAGGCAATGTAAAATCTCTTGTTAGGTTGTAAGAGGATTTGTAGGCATAACCTATGAAGCTCACATCTCACATAGTGGAAACTGACAAGAAGAAACTTTTTGAGACATGAATAGGTCAAGAAGTTAGGTTGAACTGTACAAATTACTAGTATATTTCTTTCTTCCCTTGTCTTTATATTTTACCATTCTTTATTTCTTTGCAATGTATTTCCATCTCTATAATTTTACTTCCTTCAATTATTTTGATGCCTATTCTATATTTGATTTATAAAATTGCTTTAAACATTTTTCTAAATTAAAAATTTTATAGTTGGATATCATTTTTTAACCTTTACAATTTATCCCACATCTCCCCTCTTATATATAGTCAA
This sequence comes from Vicia faba, assembly GCA_948472305.1. Taxonomy (NCBI): domain Eukaryota; kingdom Viridiplantae; phylum Streptophyta; class Magnoliopsida; order Fabales; family Fabaceae; genus Vicia; species Vicia faba. The sequence goes on from OX451739.1 coordinate 727,188,024, forward strand.
TTTTTCAATAAATGCGTTTTTGGACATATAATTAGGTATATTTTGCATTAGACCTACTACCGCTTCATTTGCAATAAAAAAAAAATTGTAAATGATTGAGTATTTTCAATTTATAATGCAATATTAATTAATTTTTTCAATTATATCTACTGATTAATACACTTTCAACATTCTTAATAATCTATAAGAGGTACTTTGATAAAAAATATTCTTCTCTCACTTTAATTTATATATTTTTAATCTTTATGAATTAGTCAACTGAATCATTCTTTTTTTTAACAAATCTAATCATATACTCTATGAAAATGATGTATTTTCACACGCATTAGGAATCTTAAAATTGTTCTATCATTATTTTGTGCTAGTAGCCCCGAATTATGGTTATTCTTCCGCAACACTTTATCCAACAAAAGATGGTAAAATTATTAAATCATTTTATTTAAACAGTATGGAACCTATTTTATTTAGCAAGGTTCCACTTACATGTAGGATAATTCAATGTCATCCTTTTTTTTTACCATTCTTTATACTATAACATTAACATGAGTAATTTGCTCAAGCAAACGACCTTTGGTTATTGCAATCCAAGTTACGACCAGGGCTTACTCCCAGATTTGACAATACCTTTTATAAAATCCGACTCGATCGTCGGCTCCATTATTCTGTCCGCGTCCGCATTCATTCCCGCCGTTATTATGTTGGTGATCACGCCATATCCGGGGACTCGCCCTGCTGACCAGTCAGCACTAGATGGAGTCCATCTTCCAGTAATCACATCATGGCTTGATGGCTTGTTTCCCTGCGGGGTCATCCAAAACCATATGGCTGTTTTGAATGATACAATTGGATTTGTGGACACTAAATCAGGATTTCTTATCAAATCTTGATTAATGGCATTACCAGCTTGACCATAATTGTAGTTGCTGTGAAGAAAAGTCAACATAGATCCTATTAGTTTATTAAATATTCGTTTATTTTCTTGGTCAAGCACTAACAAATTAAATAGTCATTTACTAGTTCACTAAAATTAATTAAGAAGATTACTAAGTGAGTTGAATTGGTCCTCTGCCATGGTAGCTTTTACCAGGAGAACATGGCCAATCTCTAGATGCACAAAAGTCTCCCTGGCTATCCACTTGGTTCACAAAGCAATACCCCCATGCATATGGGCCGTCTGGTGCACTTGACCACCCACCTATATGCTCAAAAATATTAATTTCATATATAATTTTAAAACATAAATATGATAGTTTAAAATGGGAATTGAGTTTATTTTTCTGCAATTTTAAAATAATTTTTTAATTCTAAATTTCTAAATTAAAAAAATTTATTTTATAATTTTTTTTATAACAAAACCATCATCACGTGTGTCATTAATTGATTATCGTTCTAATTATTAATGATTACTATTTAAATTATCTCTCACCATCTACTACTTCGATCACTGACTATCACAATGGTTTCATCTAATCACCACTTTATTAACATATCGATTTTCAAATTTGATCATTGATTATCATTATAACTATCACTTTGACCATTTTTGACTATCACTATAATTTCTTCTAATCACCACTTTATAAACATATTGATCTTCAATTTGATCATTGATTATCATTACAACCATCACTTTGATCATCTTTGACTATCACTATAATTTCTTCACATCACCACTTTATTAACATATTGATCTTCAATTTAATCATTGATTATCATTACAATCATCACTCTTGCCATCTTTGACAACTACTTTGATAGTCTTGATCCCTTATTCATCTAAGATAACTAATTTAGCCATCATAGACTAACATTGGTCACCACTCTAACCGCCATCAATCATCACTTCATCCATCCAATCATAACTGATCACCGCAAACTACCACTCAAACCACCACTCTGACTATACCGAACACAACTCTCATAAGCTACTGCAGCCACCACTATTTTTTATCACTTATTAAATTTACTACTAACTAAACACTTAATATATTTATGATATTTTAATTATTCTACAAGTTTATGATATGTACTTTTTTCTATTAAGATATAGGAGTATTTATGGTTAAATATATATTGATATGTTAGTGTTTTAAATTAATTAAATTTTTAATCGTTTTATGAATATCCAAAATTCAAAATAAACTACTCTATATAAAGTTAACATATCCATTGTACCCCCAAAAAAAATAGTTAACATATCCAAATTATCTAAACAAGTAGCCATAATTAACAACCTGTGGTTTCATGAGATGTTTGGCCCAAGAAAGCAGCAAGTTCCTTCTTACGTGTGTTATCATCACCAGTTGTACCAAATCCATTAAAAGATCTAGCAGCAGCAATTGAAACTATCATAGCTATAAAATCCATGACCAGGACAGCGTCCATCATTTCTGTATTTAAGCATTTGATCAAACAGATAAGAAGGAACAAGCCTTCCAACATCTCCACCACCACCACCACCACTCGGTGTTGGTTTTGGAGAAAATTTACACCGGCTTTGACAACCAGTTCCACAATAAGGATCAGTGTCACCACACCAACCAAATTGGCTGCAACATAATCCATTGGGGCAAAAAGCTCCATTACTTTGTCTACCACATTGTTCTCCTTTGGATTCAAGAGACAAATGTAGTAAACATAGTATCAAGCAAGATAGTTTGGTAGTTGTTTTCATTTTTGAATAATTGAGTGAGTTTG